>CM073000.1:53559415-55021081 GCA_037038555.1 Rhynchonycteris naso | reverse complement strand
ATCACATAAGGAGAGGGTTTACCTAATCTATCACATGTGGATGCTGATTTCATTAACATCCTCGGCAGAGCTATGGGAATAGCCAGATCCATCTAAAAATTTTTAGTGTTAATAAAGCTTCTCATTTCACGTGAGCATGCAGTTATATTGTGATCATCATTATATGCTCAGTGTTTAATACAGTGCCTGACACATACGTAACACTCAGTACTCTTCTCTTAAATGAATAAATAAGCAGGTTTGATAGGTTGACAGATGCTACAAATTCATAAGAAGTAGGATGTTTCATGAGATTCCTGTGAGTTTGTGGTAACAACTGCAAAAGGCGGATGCATTTATGGAGTGGATCATACTCTCTAATTACTATGGGTTGTACCAGTTGCTGTTGTGTAGAAGGTAAGAAGAACAAACTGAAAAAATATGAAAAATGATGCAATACAGAAAAGGTTTAATCTATATGTAAAACTTTGGTAAATCTCTTGAACATTGCATCACCTGTTTCAACTTTAGGTGGCTCATATTAAACAAAAGGTTAAGAATCTGTATAAATTGTGACTTTTGTTCTCTTCAGGATAATCCAGAAATTTCATGAGTTAGGACTAGTGGAGAGGGAGTACCCTGAAACATTGACATTTTCAAATGTATTCCTTTGGCAGATTTTCATTTATTTGATGATACTTGAACAACATTTTTTCAGTTAAACTTAAAAAACGATTCTTTAAATATGTTATGGTACTAAAATTTCTTGTGACTAAATATTGTAATGTTATTTTATGGCTAATAAGACTGGCAAAAGAGAGCATGTGTCTTTGGAGCTGACTGAAGTTGGTAATGTAAAACTGGCATTTCTGTTCAGATGCATAGTCAGGGTGATTGCTTCCTTCAGGAGCAGGGAAGCAGTTAAGATGTATAGTTCATAGAGCCATGAGGAGTCTCTAAGATTGATTAGATGCCAAAGATAAACAATAGTCTTGTCAGTTAATCAAAGTTAATTTTTTTATTACCAATATTCTAAAATGTACCTGAGATCATTAGTACAAAGCAACTAGTATGTAAAGGAGAATTGAGCCACATGGATCTAAATGGGAACTGCTTTGTTTGATACATTGAAATTATTCCTGAGTGACTATATGCTAGTCTATAAAGCAGTGAAAGTCTAAAATCAGTTGCATACAAGGAATAAAAAGTTTTACCTTTAATCTGTATTCTGTTCTTCATTTTATTTTGTGACAGGATAAATGAATTTGTAACTTGTTCATAAATTAATTCTTAGATGCTTAATGATCACTTATGAGTGATAAATTTCAAATTATTAGCTATAAAATATTTGAATATATTTTTAAAAACTTCAAATAAAAATTCCATAATCATATGCCTCTGACTTAATGAATAAATATAAAAATATTTTCATAAATATAACAGAATCAAAATTTACTGTTTGTCTTCAAGAAATTTTCATGAGCTGTGTGCACTTTACTGAGTTGCCTTAAATGAGACAGTCCGTTAGAGGTAGTCCATAGACAAGAGCAGTTGAAATGACAGCAAAGGATTTAGAATATCACATATATTTATTTGATAAAGCAGTGGAAGGTTTTGACAGAATGGAGCTCAATTCTGGAAAAATAATATAATATGGTAAAATACAATCAAGCAGCATCACATGCTACAGAGAAAATGTTTATAAAGGAAGAGTGAATTGATGCTGCAAATTTCATTGTCTTATTTTAAAAAATTGCCACAGACACCCCAAAATTTAGCTAGCGCTCTCCTGATCAGTCAGAGAACACAAGCAGGCAGTCTCAGGAATTTACAGGCAAATTACATCAGAGTCCAGGAAATGCTCCAGCCTTGGTTCCTGTCCTGAAGTGTAAAGCCCTACCTGTGAAAAGGGACCAGTTCACTTTGAGAAATTAGGTAGAGTGACTTTCTGCATCTCAAAATGTTGGATATTACAGATATAATTTGATAAAATTTAGGTTTTCATATTATAACTATAACATTATTCTAAAGAATAAAATAAAATGAGTAAAACCTTCACAATTCATTATTTTTCTAACACCATAATCTTTGCAAACCAACAAATACAGCTCTCTATGTTAAACTTTAAAAGTTATATCATGATAGACTTAAGAAAATATTTACAAATTTTATTCCAAAGTATTGTATTTATTTCATATTTACTTTTATACTATTGCAAAATATTTAATTTCCTCTGTTGTTCATTTCGTGATTTACATACAAGACATGTCGTACTGACAAAGCATGTTGCATTACAATATTTTCTTTCCAATTAATTTTAAAACCTGAGACAGCAGCAAATTCATCAATCATGATGTTGAAATGATTTTTCAGGCTTACATAGGCACATAAGGATATCATTATGGAGGTTTGAATCATTTCCCTTCAGTTAAAAAAAAAAAACTGATGCAAATCGTTGGTTTGCCATATTTTTAAGACAAAGATAAAAGTATCAAAAGACATTTTTTGTATGCTTTAAAAAATCCTTATTTCTTATTGTATATTCTTACTAACAATTAATCCAAATTAATAAATAGGTGACTTATAAATACATTTATAAATAAGACTGGGCATGAGTGTTATTGGTATTAGAGGAGAATAGGAAAACCTGTTTGATATGTAAAGAAAAGTCATCAGCAGAAATAGCGAAGAATGAAATCAACCCAAATAGAGAAGCAGAGACAAGCAAAGACAAAAAGCATGTTCTCTGGGAAAGTGAACTGAAATCCCCATTTTTCGGTTCCTTGAGAGCTTTAGATTTTCTTACTGAGCCTGGGTTCCATAAAATGGCTTTCTCGCCTTCCAAAGTATTTCTCATTTTACTTAAACAAAACAAAACACCTGAAAGGTTTCTTGCAAGACAGTAAACCCTGAATAAATATTAACGTCCCTAATTAAATAATTAATCAATTAATTTAAAGATACTTTCATGTATTTTGCTAAATTTTTATCTCAGAACATAAAGTAGTTTAGGATTATTGGTATTATTCTTGACCCTCATTCTAAAGCAGAAAGTGTTGACTGATCATGGAATTTACCTTAGCAATGGTAAATGAAGGTGTTACCTATCAAGATGTTTAAAGTTGTCCCAGGTTTTAATTTGCCTAAAATCAGATATAAATTTCCCAATAATTTTGAAAAGTGTATGCCATTACAACAATACTCCTGTTTCCTTTAAAAAATTATATTGTGAAATTTTTGTTGCTTCCAACCAGAGGTGACCTAAGACAAAAGATTAAGAAGTGTTCTTACTTTTATAGTTAACTGTGTGATATTAAGAAAATTTAAAATTTATAGCTAACCTTAGTTTTCTTTTTGATAAAATGAAAATATAGGTATGTATGAGGATTAAAAGAGGTATTACACACAAAGCACATAGTATCATATCTGGTACTTTAGGATAATATAATATATAATAATTATTATAATAATAATAATATTGTGACTCACTATAAAGCCATTTATAAAGAGAAGTACAACCTGAGAAAATTAACAAAAAAAGAACAATTCCAAAAATGGAGTTGATACTTTTCATGAATGAGAATCATACTCATAGGCATTTGGTCGATGAGTGAAATTTTATAGTACAGCTTATATGAAGAAGGGGATTTAAGCTGAAGGAATTATATGAACAAATGGCTAACACCATGTCATAGATAATGTGCTAGTTAGGCAGTTAAGAATTTTACATGGTAGGATGTTTGATATGCCAAAATAGGAAGACTGGGCCCCATTTTTCTGTGTTTCTTTTCAAGGTACATTCTTTCACCTAAAGTGTTGATATCTTTCTTATCTCAGAATGAATTTTCATTGATGATCTCCTCCTACCTATTTTAAGCACTCAAATTTGTTTTTCTATATTTTTGGTCTAAGAATATTTTTTTTCTCAGCTCTGTAGTTCTAAAGAATTATGCTACTATCTTTCTCTCCTCTTCTTTCTCCAAAAGAATAATTTATATTCACTATGTTCCTATTTTTGCATATTTATATACCCTGATTCCTAAATTATTTCTAATCTGCTTTCCACTCCCCAAAAAGCAGTGTGATGTCATGAACAGAACACAAGTTTGGATGGAACTAGGCTCAACTGCTTCCACCTTCTGCAATTATTACATAATTAGGAAATTAATACACACATCACCACAAATACAAAGAAATTCTGAAATCATACTTTTATATATTTATTTGTTTCCTTTTATATTTCCATAACACTGCTCCATTTGAAGACTCTATCAACGAGGGTGTATTATCCCAACCCATCATTAAACTCCATCAGTATGACAATTGTACTACCATCAATTAGTTTATCAAAAACATTTGCGTTGTGATTGATGGCTGTCCTATGACATTTCCACAGCAGACTTCCTCAAAGTGTATGCATGCAAATGATACAATTTAAAGATTTTAGTTTTTATCAGCCAAGTATCAAAATTTTTAGTTATGTTTTATATATTAGAAATATAACAAAATCATTACACCTGTGCTATAGATTGAATATTTCTGTCTTCATAAAATTCATATGTTGAAATCTAATATCCAATATTATGACAGTATTTACAGTTTGGCTATCAGGAGGTGATTAGGTCATGAGGTTAGAGCCCTTATTAATCAAATTAGTGCCCTAATAAAAGAAATTTTGGAGAACTTCCTCTTATTTTCCACTATATGAAATGGGCTCCTACTAGTCACTGATCTATTAGTATATTTATCAAGGATTTCCAAAAGCCTACTGAGAGTAAAAACAAAATTGTTGTTAAGCCATCCAGTTTATGGTAATTTGTTATGATGGTCTAAACAAACTAAGAAAATGTATGATTTCTTGGATGTTCACAGAAAAAATAATATAACAAAATGATATTATATTTGGAAAAAAACAACTGACACTCTCAGATATGGCAAAAACTGCAAAGAAGCTAAGCAAATGTCACAGATTTGAAAAATATAAAAAATAAAGTTCAAATTGCTTATCATTTATTCAACTACATGGGGCAATACATTATTGAGTTACAAGTGAGAAGTGTTTCTCTCAAATTATAAAGACTGAATTTAAAAAAATGATAATCTTTTATTAGTGATGTTTCACTAATTGTTGATAATTCTGATAAAGAATAAAAGTTTTCAAAGTTAAATAAAAGAATCTCTAAAATACAAATGTATTATTAGAAGACTTGTAGTAGCTATGGAGTTTTTGAGTTTTAAATTTAATACATAAAGTCATCGTTATTTATTCATGTTTAGTATAAAGGAAATTCTTACCAATACAGGTTCCTTGGGCCCTCCTGTAGAATAACTGGAAGTGAAGGTGACGGGCAATTTTCTATTTGTAAAATGTTCCCCAAATGAATTTTATGATCAGAGCAGTTTGAAATACTAGACTTTAGGAACAACCACAAAAAGACCCATTACTTCCCTACAAAGTATACTTGATAGGTTGATAGTTACTACATAAAAAAGCACTTTTCTTAACAGTCACACAATTATTGAATCTAAATGAAAGATGTTCCAAATTTAAGATTTTTAAAGTAAATAACATCAGAGTATTAATATTTATTATTATTTTTATTTCTAACTTTAAAATTAAAGTTATGATTACTCTTTTTCTCTCAAGCCAAGTGAAACAAGTAAAGTATTTTGAATGTTGGAGGGTAGAAAGAATATTTGAATAATTCTGCTTAAGTCACATTGTATTAATTCACTACTAATTATAATGACATGGTAAATATGAGTCAAGAGCAGTGATGTATGTAATATATCCACTGAACATTTTAACATATAGAATTAACTGAGAAGTAGTCAAGGATTGAGAAGTATTTGAAAGGGTCACTGTGCTTTCTTTTTTTATTTTTTAAGTAAAAGCAATTAGCATACATTCACAGTAAATTGCATTTCAAAACTTGCAATTTTTCTTTTTTCTGTTTTTGAAATACAGCACTACTCTCTCCTTTTTATGCAATAATAAAATTATAAATTATTCCTTTATTTAGAATGAAGAATATATTCTCCCTATAAGTGATTTTATATAGATTATGTTTCTAAACTTTTCTAGGCTATTCCATAAAAGACTACAGATCCCATCATTGTTAAATATTCAATATAATGAAGAAAAATTACATTGTGCTTAAGGAAAAGCAATTTTAATTAGAAGAGGATGAGAACCAAGATGAAGATTTATCATAGGGACTTCTGGGCATTTCAATAGCTTTTAAACTTATGATTCTTGTACTTTATAATGCCTAATTACATTCCCAGATTTAAATTTGTTTTGCCTTATGCAACACTTCTCAAAACACTTTCAACAAATGAATGATGAGAAACAGGTAAGGAGGGCCACTAGTCTCCATGGTAATTTAATTGAAAGGAAACTGTAGAATTCACTTTTTTAGTAAGTGCCAAAGTTATCTGAATTTTCAGTTTTAATTATTCACACTTCTTAAAAAGTTAACAAACATGCTATATTTTTTTAATTTACTCAAACATGCTATAAAGTGATCTTTCTAATTTGAAAAAAAAAATAACTATTTCTCCTAATCTGTATCCTTCCTTCCTTCCCTTCTTTCTTACTCCCTCCCTCTTCCCTCACTCCCTCTCCCCCTCCCTTCTTTCCTTCTCTCCTTCTCTCCCTTATTCTCTCCTTTCCTTCCTCTTTCCCTGACTTTCTCTCCTTCCTTCTTTTCTTCCCTCCTTTCCTGTGTTGTTTTTGTTTTCTAGCATAATGACCAATAAGTGGAGATTTATAAACATCAACTGAAAGGGCACTACTAGTTTCCAGCTCTATATATTTTGAAAAGGTTATACAATATGGCTCAGAGAGTCTTCATGTTATAAATGTGGAAATAAGACCTGTCCCTTATTGTGAAGATTAAGTGAGATAAAGTCCTACTATCTGTCACAAAGAATCTTCTCAATAATTTTTTTAATTTACTACTAGGCCTTTCTTGTATCTACTCCTAAGAGTTTTAGTTTTCTCTTTTTGGTAGTTTTGCATGTCAAACTAAAATTAACAACATTTCTCCAAGATTCCAAAACATGAAAAAAAAATGTGGTTGCTCTAGACATATCCATAGATACAGAATTTGATTTTATCATAAGGAATTGATTTTAAATACTACTCTGTTTGGTACTGTAGAGCAAAACAATTATTGTTAGAAATTTCATGTTTATTTTTAAATGTCCATGTCTTCACAATTATTAGAATAAATCAATGCATGTTAACAAATGAAATACTCTTTTCACTGGTGAACAATGCACTCATTGATGTAAGAATTGTGATAATGTGATATTATAGCCACCTCCTTCTCTTCCATTTGGTATAGTGATGCCCACACTGTAATTATAAAGATAAGTAGACACATGATTTGTGGCACTGAACAAATATGATAGACAACAGTTTATGAGTCACATTCACTCACAACCATTAATGGAAGACACTGTACTCTAAGCAGGGCCACACAAGGGATGCAATCTGAAACAGAGTGAGAAGTAGGGTTGTGGAAAGTAGAGCCACAAGAAAATCTCTGTGGTTCCTGATTCTCCTGTAGAAAGCGATGGACTTATTTGCTTCATTCTGTGGGTGGGCATGGAAATGAAATCTGCTACTTAGTGATAAAGAAATTTTATTTGGTCTGTTTGATAAGAAGGTTTGTTTATCTAGGGGACCTTCCAGATAGAAGACATTAAACTTTTGGTTAGGCAATTTGAGGCTTTTCTGATTTTACTAGTCAAAGTTGCACGTAATATTTGACCTTAACTGTAGACCTTATACCTAATGTGAGGGAAAGAAAGTCCAGGGATTAATGTGCTGAACTTCCATCAAATCATGAGTCCAAAACAGGGTTGTATAACTCAAATAATCACAATAGGCCCCTCTAATATACATAAAAATGGAAAGAAGGCATTCCCAGGATATAAAACTAAAATCTATGTGCCTGATGGGTATTTGCTTAATTCAAGTCACCTCAATTAAGTTTGAGTGTAATTACTTTTAGTTTTTAACATATTAAAAATTCATTATTCCTTGAACAAAATTATTTTTAACTCAAAATTAAATGGCAAAGTTAAACTTTTCCAAGTTACTCTCAAACATGCTATAAAGTGATCTAATTTGAAAAAAGAATAACTATATCAAAGTTATCATTGCATTCACTTGTTCTCTTTATTGCAAGAATATTAACAATGCCTTTCACTAAGTTCCTATCAATTAAATTAGCATTTTAAATAGATTTTTAATGAAAAATATATTTTAAAATGATTTACATATACCTATAGTGATTAACATTAGTTTCAACCTTTTTGTACTTTCTCTTTCCAAAATCATGCTAATATTTTTCAGCAATTTTGTAAAGAGAAACTGTAAAGCATTCTGAATAAATGAAATGGTATATAAATGCAAATTAATAGTATGTTATAATATGTTATAATTATATATTGAGTCTCCCAATGTGAAAGACTGTCTTAAGTTAGGATGCATTCCCCATGGGGAAGATAAGGATGAAAGAGTTTGCCAAAGGACACATAAGACGGTTAAAGCAGAATGAAACTTATGCATATACAAAAGAAAAGTAGGAAAGCTAAGAATATTTAGCTTAGAAATATGAAGAGATAGGGTGAATATAATTGAGTTATTTAAGATTTTGAAAGGTATAGTAAAAATTGATTAGATCCTTTTTATATGCTATTCCATAATATAAAGAGAGATCACTCAAAACTAATGGAAGGTTAATTTGAATGGAACTAAAGAAAATACTTAATCTTTATGCAGTGTAAAGTCAGACCACATAATTCAATACCTTAGTATATTATAGATTAAAATAGAGAGTGCACATTTTAAAAATACAAAAAAATGTACATATTTAAGCCAAAGCAATTTTCTATATTTAATAGAGAAAAATCAAAATGCATGTCCAATGTAATTAAATGATGATCATCAGTATTAGTAATATGATTATTCGATCTCCCAATTTAGATATAGAATTAGCAATGGACCAGGAAGACTGCTGAATTTTATTATTATTGAATCATTTGTAATTTTATTTTTAAGGAGGAAATCATTGAACCTGTCAATGTGTCTACACCTCATCATCACTACACGCCATATTCATTCCACATTTTTTTTCCTTGCTATAGACCTGGATTTCTTTCATTAACTTATAATTTTATCTATATACAATACTTAAGCAGCCAATTAATTATTGGAAGCACTGCTACAGGATTAAATATAATATATTGAGTTTTGCAAACTTATTTTATATTGAGCTGTGGGAATAAATTCAATAAGTAGTTTGATCTTATAATTTTAAATATGTTGTACTGTCTTAATTATACATATTAATGATTTAGCAATTTCAATGTGAATATTTGGAAATGGAGAACATATTTCAAGCATCTATGCACTTCTATATAAAGCAAATGAGATAAATAAATTATTTCATTTCAGTTTTTGAGGACATTTAAAAATCAGGGATTCAATTGAAATAAAGTTAAATGTCAAAATATCTTTCTAGATACAAATAGTAAGGATACATATTTATTATGTTTTTCTTTTAAATTTCTCTTTATTATTTTAAACTTTTAAAGTTTAAAATAGATTGACTTAACATAAAATTTTAACATTAATAAGTGTAACATTAATGATCATTAACTGTTATTTATTTTTTTAATTAATAGTGCCTTTAAAATATTTTGAAAATGAAAGGCAGTTGTACTTTTAAGAAAAAAAAAAGACTAAAATTTTACCAGAACAAATGTTTACTTCAGAATAATAAATAAATAAAGTCACATTGGCTCTTCTTTTTTCTTGTACAAAGACTGACAGCACAAAGATTAGTCCATTTTTATTTGGGTCTCAAGCTTCTTTACTGGGCAGGCTTCCAGTGTCAAATATTGCAGGTTCCAGAAACAACCCAATAGACCTGTTTTAGTTGAAAGTTGATTTTGTTTTAACAGCTCAAGCTTTTGTGACTGAGAAATTTGCTTAAACAGGAACTTTAACAATCCTCTATTGGGTTGATGTTTTAGGATTCCCAAACTTGGAAACTTCAAAGCACAGTGTATGACAGCTGTAACTTTAAGTCATATCTTCCAATAACTAAAGCCAAGAAATGAGAAATGTTAAGAAAGACTAGATAAACATATTGAGTCTTAAGTGGTAGTAATATGAGAGGAAGTGAAGCTAATCTGAGAGAAGTGGTATATATTATAAAAGAGAAAGTAGTAGTTTTGTTTTGCTTTTTTATTAACTGTTTACGAGCAAGAAATGTACATTTTAATTATTATTACATATCTGAGGTAAATTTTTTCAAGTTAAAAAAAATCAGTTGTGACAAAAATTTACAGAGGTATGGCTATATAATCCACTTTCAAAGATTTAATTTTCTAGTGTAGTGTAATGAAGTTCTAAACTGAATATATCTGTATTTCAACTGTATTGCTACATTTTATAATGAGGTTATAAAAGAAACTTAAATTTCTGAAAGCACTTCATTACATACTAAAACTTAATTGCTCCCCCCATGAAACCATTAATTCCATCGTATTGTGGTTTATATGCCAATTTACGGTTGCCAAAGTCTTGTAATGATCTGAATGTTATTTAAATATATCAGTACCATTAGAATTTATACTTAGGGAAGAAATTATTAATTTAAGTAATTTTATGCTGGTCATTGTCTTTCTTTAAGAATATTATGATGAAGTGTTTAGAAAATTTAAAGTGATTTAATTAATGATGTCTACAAAATACAGCATGGTGAATATAAATTCCTTTGTTTAAATGAGCCAATTTTTATATATTTTTGAATATTCAATATTTTTAAATTATTCTTATTATATTTTAAAATAATTTATTGAAGTTCATATAGGGTGATTTGCCTCAGTCTTAAAAACTTAAAAAGAGCATTTACAAATCATAAAATGGAGACTTGGAGAACAATAAAGACTGTCCACTTTTCCAGAAAAGTTTTATCACTTTCATACCTTATATGTCTTTATTTGAATTAGGAAACAATGCTAATACAAATGTGCAGCTTATAGAAAAAAGCTATTGGCGGGCATTCTTATAGTTCCTTGGAACGGCAGAGATAAGTTAAAATGAGATATCAATATCAATTTCTATTTATAATGAGTAACTAGCAATTATAAATCTAGTTAAGCAAGATATCTCTGGGCTGACAAATATTCTGATATCATGTATTGAAAGACAAAGACTTGATTTGGGGGGAGTTGACCACACAATACAGTGTACGTAAATGTGCTGTAGAACTGGGCACCTGAAACCTGTATAATTATATTAACCAGGTCACCCAATAAATTCAATTAAAAAGAAAAAGAATTTTCTGAATTTTTAAGGTCTTATTGGAATGACAGTTTTTCTTGTAATTTTAAGGTAAAGAAGTGAGTACTAATGTAAACAAAATGTACCTGACAGAGGCAAGAAAGACTTTATTTGTGATTATTGCTATGGCAAAGAAAGATTGAGCTCAATACACCCAAAACAAAAGGCAGGAGGGATGAGCTAGTAGAAAAGGACTGGAAGACATTAGGGAGAAAATTGGTGGCTGTGATTAGGTCATTTGCTTGCCACTGCTTTCCATAGTGGCTGAGAAATAGCAGTGCTTTCTTTCTTTATGACTACATTTCAAACAGATGTTTCTCAGGTTCTTGAGAAAGTCATGCCTGGATTGTAAAATTGACAGGAGGTTGGTGGAAACTGTACACCTCAAAAAGACAAAGAAACAATTTACAATTACAGTTTTTCTGAAGTAAATGCTCTAAGAAAAGGGATATCAGAGACATATAGTCAGAGGTGGATTAAGGTCAGTTGAGGTCCCAGGTGAAGAAGAACATATTGGGCTGCTTAAAAAAAGAGAGAGACAGGGAAAATAAAAATACATGTTAACCATATTTTTAAATCAATAATAAGTATTATACTATTAATGTTAAAATTGCACATATGAAACCCAACTTGGTGTCATTAGAAAAAGTGTAAAGTTGGGGTTTGCGGGGCCCTTCAGGAGTCAGGACCCAGGGCGCATGCCTGGTGTACCCACCCTTAAATCCACCTCTGCGTCTCGTCAGGAAAAAGAAACTGTCTAAAGATTCGTCAGAATTAGTCAAGCTGAGGAGAATGTAAAGGCCATCTAGGTCACTAATATATTCATTTATTACTTTTTTCTATTTCAGTGACAAAGAAGATATAAATATGATATTATAGAAAATAGATATTGTCATTGTTGTACTAAAACAGCACATGCAGCATTGGCAACTTAGGAAGGTCTCAATCTATTATTATTAGGTTCCCCTGAGTAACAGATCATCTTGGAGAGTAGACTTTTCAGCACATGCAACTCTCATATTCAGATGGACCTTGAATTGTGTCCAACAGAGAAAAAACAAATT
This sequence comes from Rhynchonycteris naso, assembly GCA_037038555.1. Taxonomy (NCBI): domain Eukaryota; kingdom Metazoa; phylum Chordata; class Mammalia; order Chiroptera; family Emballonuridae; genus Rhynchonycteris; species Rhynchonycteris naso. The sequence continues at coordinate 55,008,670 of CM073000.1, read as the reverse complement.
CACCTGCAGATTACAGTTATGAAAATACAAAATGGGTTTAACATATAACCCATTGTTATATATTTAACATATAGAAAATATTTTTGATATCTTTTCCATTTACTCTTCTGCTATTATTGTTGTTGGTGCTGGTTATTCATCTTAAACATTAAAGTGAGTTCATAGATTTACTTATGCTCTTGGTCTTAAATTATTATACTCTAGATATTATGTTTCTCAAGCAAAAGTTTTCTACTGATTGTGTAAAATAAAATAATATCAAATTGTGAAGAAACTTATATATTTTCAGTTTATGTTGACTTCTATAATCTTTAATCTCTCATATTTATGATTTACCATTTCAAACCTATGACACATTGCAATTTACCAAAATGATTCATTAACATATGGCTCTGTTTTAAACAAATTACCCAAGTTATCTTCCATTTATGTTGTTCAATAACTATCAGCATTAGGATCATCAGAGATATCTGCAAAACTTACTTCTTTGAGTTTCTCTCTCAACCCACTATAGCAGAATCTCTGTAGAGCTTCTTGGTCTAATCTTTGAGAAATGCAAAACTAAAAAAGAAGGAAAGAAAGAAAATGCATGAAACATAAATATAAAATGATAAAGTGAATAAAAAATATATGGATTGAAAATTTGCACAGTAATTATTCTATTACAATAGTATATGTATATAATGAATATATAGACACAAACAATAGAGTAAGTACCGTGTTATAGAATTACATTTTCATTATGTTTCTTAAAAGCTGAATTAATTTGAGAATTCAGTCCAACAAATGTATCTTTTATTCTAGATGACTCAAGCAATATGCTAGGTCTCAGTAAGGCTAAGAGTCATACGATAATAAAAGCAATATGATTCTTTTCCTGAAAAAATAAATATAATTCATCAAATAATAAATCTACAGTATTTATATATGAGCCATAAAATTGTAAGTTTATTGTTTAGCCCTAGGACTACAGTATTTACACCCTTGGGACCATTCTTCAAAAATTTATGTGCATAAGCTACATTTGGTACTGATGTAATACAATCACAAGGAAGGAAGTTATGATGCAATATCAGAATTCTATAAATTCTTTCCAGTTATAATTTTTGGGGGCCAGTATTCCATAAGCTACTATGAGTGGTATTTGAAATAGGTTTACATAAAAACTGATGAACGTTTTAACATTTTATTTTTTATGCCTACTAAATGTACACGTTAGAAAATATAGCACATGAAATCTATGATTTTATGGATACTATTGCTTAGAAGGAGGCTCTTGAGGGACTGTTTTATAGTGTAGCTTGTTCTGATCACCTGAATTATAGAGCTGGTGCTCATGCATGTCTACAACAGCTTCATAACTGCAAAAACTTAGTCTTACCCCATAAGTATTCAGACAGCTGGCTGAACAGAAACAACAGGGGAGACTCAAATACATATGTGTCTCTGAATTTCCATGCAGAGTTGTTACTTTTGGATCATACAGTGAAATAAGATTTCTAGAAATACACATATGGCAAAAAACACAATGAGCAAATAATGTGGAAAAATAGCATCTAGCATCTTCTAGTTATGTCTAAATAAGTAATTATGATCACAGTATCAAACAACAGAGGTTATAAAATACTGTAGTAATTTTAAGTCTTCTGTATTATTTAACAAATGTTTGTTACACAAGAGATTCAAGTGAGCAATAATTAACATTATCCTATAGCACTCAGTGAGAATAAAAAGTTTAGAGAAGTTCATCAGAAAAAAATATGCAAAGTAATTGTCTGTCACAATATAATGAGAACAGATTCATAGTAAAGGTGCTCTTTTATAAGCAAGTAGGTTTTATTTTTACTCACCACTGAAACTAAAAAAAAAAGTAGATTTTTTATTCATTTTTTTATTTTATTTAGACAATTTTAACGGGGTTACATTAGTCAACTAGAGTACGTAGATTTAGAGAAAACATCTCCACTTTATTTGACATTCGATTATGTTGTATACCCATCACCCAAAGTCAAATCATTCTCTGTCTGCTTTTATTTGGTTCTCTTTATGCCCCTCCCCGCCACCCTCTTTCATCTCCTCCTTTCCCCTCCCCCTGGTAACCAGTGCACTCTTATCTATGTCCATGAGTCTCAACTTTGTGTCCTACCTATCTATGAAATTGTACAGTTCTTAGTTTTTTCTGATTTACTAATTTCACTCAGTATTGTTATCAAGGTCCATTCATGTTGTTGTAAATGATGCTGTCATCATTTCTTATGGCTGAGTAGTATTCCATAGTATAAAAGAAATATTTTAAGCAAGTTTTGAAAATTATTATTGAAAAAACTTGCCAGCCATAGTGAAAGAGTAGTGTAAGAATGTCGAGAGTTAAAAGTAACTTGGAGATGAACTACAGATGAACATAATAAAAAGGAAGTAAAACGACCCTGAGAGTTGGTCCAGGTTGCTGGGTTGCTGTGTTTCTTAGGATATTAGACAGGAATTCAGGGAAAAGTAGAGAGAAAAGTAAACAGTAAACCTCTCTTAAAAGTTCAGAGAAAAGTTTAAATAATTAGTTGACTAAACTAAATAAACAAATACATGAAGCAAAATAATAATATTAAGTAATTCGATGAGGCTTATTTATGAGAAATTTTCAGTGAAATGATTTTGTGCAAAGTAATTTTCCCTTACTTATAAATATTTATTTTTATGAAACAATGTCTTGGAAACAAAAACTTTAGAGTAGTTTTGCAAAACCAAACAAGTAATTATTTTATTTCTGTCAGTAATTAAAACTAAATGTGTCTTTTTATATCTATAGAAAATAATTCTGTGAAAACAACATAAAAATTGTAATTATTTTATTTTACATCAGTAATCTTTGAGTGCTGAAGCATAGGATATGAAATTTCTGTTAGACTGCATAACTACAAAAATGACAGTCATAAAATTAATCAGCAATTTATAATATATCCTTTTTTAAAACACTCAATAATGTGTTTAATTTTATGCTTGTTTACAGATGTTTACTTTGAAATTATGTGCATATACAATTTAACAGCTTTAAAATTATTGACTATTTTTAAAATCCTAAAAAGTAAATTAGATTTTTATTATACTTAATTAATCAATAGAGTATGTGGTAAATTTTTTACAAAATATTCTACCATCTGGTAGATAATCACCATTAGCTTTTGAGATTCAGTTTTCAATCCATCATTTGTGTTCTAAATACACACATTATAGAATTGTTTTTGGAATATGATCTAATTACAAATAGGACATTGTCTATATATGGATTATGATCTAAGATGCATATACACAGATATTTTTTTTCTTTTTTCTATTTTTTAATTTTATTAATTTTAATGGGGTGACATTAATAAATCAGGGTACATATGTTCAAAGAAAACATCTTTAGGTTATCTTATCATTCAATTATGTACCATATCCATCAACCAAAGTCAAATTGTCCTCTGTCACCTTCTATCTGGTTTTCTTTGTGCCCCTCCCTGCCCCCCTCTCCCTCCCTCCCCTCCCTCCCCCCACCCCATAACCACCACACTCTTGTCCATGTCTCATAGTCTCACTTGAATGTCCCACCTATGTATGAAATCATGCTGTTCTCAGTTTTTTTTCTGTTTTACTTATTTCACTCCATATAATGTTACCAAGTTCCATCCATTTTGTTGTAAATGATTTGATGCCATCATTTCTGATAGCTGAGTAGTATTCCATAGTATATATGTACCAGGGCTTTTGAATGCACTCGTCCTCTGATGAACACTTGGGCTGTTTCCAGATCTTCGCTATTGTGAACAATGCTGCCACGAACATGGGGGCACATTTATTCTTTTCAAACAGTGCTATGGTGTTCATAGGGTATATTCCTAAAAGTCAGATAACTGGGTCAAAAGGCAGTTCGATTTTTTAATTGTTTGAGGAATCTCCATACTGTTTTCCACAGTGGCTGCCCCAGTCTGCATTCCCAACAGCAGTGAAGAAGGGTTCCCTTTTCTCCACATCCTCGCCAGTACTTATTCTGTGTTGTTTTGCTGATGAGCACCATTCTGACTGGAGTGAGTTGATATCTCATTGTGGTTTTAATTTACATTTCTCTAATAATTAGTGATGTTGAGCATTTTTTCATATGCCTATTGGCCATCTGTATGTCCTCTTTGGAGAAATTTCTATTCATTTCTTACTTTGAAGTTTTTATTTTATTTTATTTATTTTTTCCAAGGACAGAGAGAGAGAGTCAGAGAGAGGGATAGATAGGGACAGACAGGAATGGAGAGAGGTGAGAAGCATCAATCGTTAGTTTTTCATTGCTGTTGCGACACCATAGTTGTTCATTGATTGCTTTCTCACATGTGCCTTGACCACGGGCCTTCAGCAGACCAAGCAACCCCTTGCTGGAGCCAGCAACCTTTGGTCCAAGCTGACGAGCCTTTGCTCAAGAAAGATGGGCCCGTGCTCAAGCTGGCAGCTCGGGGTCTCAAACCTGGGTCTTCTGCATCCCAGTCTGACGCTCTATCCACTGCGCCACTGCCTGGTCAGGCTTTATTCATTTCTTTTGCCCATTTTTTTTTTTTGATTGGATTGTTTGTCTTCCTAGTGTTGAGTTTTAAAAGTTCTTTATACATTTTGGTTATTACCCCCTTATCAGACGTGTTGTCGAATATGATCTCACATTGTGTGGTTTCTCTTTTTATTCTGTTCTTATTGTCTTTAGCTGTGCAAAAACTTTTTAGCTTGATATAGTCCCATTTATTTATCTTGCTTTTTATTTAATTTGCCCGTGGAGATAAATTGGCAAATATATTGTTGCTACAGATTTCAGAGAGCTTGCTGCCTATGTTTTCTTCTAAGATGCTTATGGTTTCACGGCTTACATTTAAGTCTTATCCATTTTGAGTTTGTTTTTGTGAATGGTGTAAGTTCATGGTCTAGTTTCATTTTTTTGCAGGTAGATGTCCAATTTTCCCAACACAATTTGTTAAAGAAGCTGTCTTTACTCCATTGTATGCTCTTTCCTCCTTTGTCAAATATCAGTTGTCTATAAAGGTGTGGGTTTATTTCTAGGTTCTCTGTTCTGTTCCATTGATCTATGTGGCTGCTCTTATGCCAGTACCAGGCTATCTTGAGTACAATGGCCTTGTAGTATACCTTGATATCCGGAAGTATGATACCTTCTGCTTTATATTTTCTTTTTAAAATTGCTCAGGCTATTTGTGTTCTTTTTTGTTTCCATATAAATTTTTGGAATATGTGTTCTATATCTTTGAAGTGTGTCATTGGTATTTTAATTGGTATTGCATTAAGTTTATAAATTGTTTTGGGTAATATAAACATTTTAATGATGTTTTTCTTCCTAATCATGAGTACAGTATATGCTTCCACTTGCTTGTATCTTCCTTGATTTCTTTTATCAATGTTTTATAATTTTATGAGTCCAAGTCCTTAACCTCCTTGGTTAAATTCACTCCTAGGTGCTTTATTTTTTTAGTTGCAATAGTGAAGGGGATTGTTTCCTTAATTTCTTTTGCTGACAGTTCACAGTCATATATAAAAATGGCTCTGAATTCTGAGTATTAATTTTATATCCTGCCACCTTGCTGAGTTCATTTATCAGGTCCAGTAGTGTTTTGACTGAGACTTTAGGGTTTTCTTTATACAATATCATATCATTTGCAAATAATGACAGTTTTACTTCTTTTCCATATTGGATGCCTTTTATTTCTTCTTCTTGTCTGATTGCCGTAGCTAGGACTTCCAGAACTATGTTGAATAAGAGTGGTGAAATGGGGCACCCCTGCCTGGATCCTGATCTTAAGGGGATGGCTTGTAATATTTGCCCATTTAGTATGATGTTTGCTGTGGATTTGTCCTAGATGGCCTTTATCATGTTTAAGAATGTTTCTTGTATTCCCACTTTACTGAAAGTTTTGATTATTAATGGGTACTGAATTTTATCAAATGCCTTTTCTGCATCTATTGAAATTATAATGTGATTTTTGTCATTCCTTTTGTTTATGTAATGAAACACATTGATTGATTTGCAAATATTGAACCAGCCTTGCCTCTCCAGAATAAATCCCTTTTGATTATGGTGTATAATTTTTTTCATATATTGCTGGGTCCGGTTGGCTAATATTTTGTTGAGAATTTTAGCTTCTAAATTCATCAGGGATATAGGCCTATAATTTTCTTTCTTTGTGTTGTCTTTGCCTGGTTTCAGGATCAAAATTATTCTCGCCTCATAAAAAGAGTTTGGAAATCATTCTTCTTCTTGAATTTTTTGAAATAGTTTGAGGAGATTAGGAGTTAGTTCTTTGAATTTTTGGTAGAATTCACTTGTGAAGCCATCAGGCCCAGGACTTTTCTTTTTTGGGAGTTTTTTGATAACTGTTTTGATCTCATTTGTTGTAATTGATCTGTTTAGATGTTCTGATTCTTCCAGATTGATTTTTGGAAGATTATATGATTCACAAAATTTATCCATTTCACCTAGGTTGTCTAATTTTTTGGCATAGAGTTCTTTATAGTATTTTCTTACAATACTTTGTATTTCTGTTGAGTCAGTTTTTTTTTCTCCACTCTCATTTCTAGTTTTATTTATTTGAGTCCTTTCTCTTTTTTTCTTGGTGAGTCTAGTTAAAGGTCCACCAATCTTGTTTACCATTTCAAAGAACCAGCTCCTGGTTTCATTGATCCTCTTATTGTTTCCTTAGGCTCTATGTCATTTATTTCTGCTCTGATCTTTATTATTTCCTTCCTTCTACTAGTCCTGTGCTTTATTTGCTGTTGTTTTTCTTGTTCTTTTAGATGCAGGGTCAGGTTGTTGATTTGAGCTTTTTCTAGTTCGCATGGTATGCCTGTAGTGCTATGAACTTCCCTCTTAGTACTGCTTTTGTGTGTCCCATAAATTATGAGATGATGTATGCTCATTATCATTTATTTGTAGAAACTTTTGTATTTTTTTCTTTGATCTCATTGTTAATCCATTCATTATTTAATAACATGCTATTTAGTTTCCAAGTGTTTGAGTATTTTTTAGTTTTTCTTTTGTTTTTATTTTCTAGTTTCATGCCATTGTGATCAGAGAAAATGCTTTATATGATTTCAATTTTCTGAAATTTGTTGAGACCACTTTTGTGTCCTAACATGTGGTCTATCCTAGAGAATGTACCATGAGCGCTTGAGAAGAATGTATATTCTACTGCTTTAGGGTGAAAAGTTCTGAAGATATCTATTAAATCGAGTTCATCTAGTGTCTCCTTTAAGTCTGCTGTTTCTTTATTAATTTTCTTTCTTCAGGATCTATCCAGTGATGTTAGTGAGGTATTGAAATCCCCTACTCTTATAGTATTTCTGTTAATCTCACAGTTTATATCCATCTATGTCTGCTTTATGTATGTCGGGGCTCCTATGTTTGGTGTATGTATATTTTTAATGGTTATATCTTCCTGATGAATTGATCCCTTTATCATTATGTAGTGTTCTTCTTTATCTCTTACTACAGCCTTTGTTTTAAAGTCCTTTTTCTCAGATATAAGTATTGTTACCCTGGCTTTATTTTCATTTCCATTTGCATGAAATATTTTTCTCCATCCTTTTACCTTCAGTCCATATGCATCTTTTGTTTTAAGGTGTGTTTCTTGTAGACAGCATTTGTATGGGTCCTGTTTCTTTATCCACGAAGCTACCCAATGTCCTTTTTGGATCATTTAATCCATTTGCATTTAAGGTTATTATTGATATGTAGTTGTTTATTGCCATTATATTATTTAAAGCTGTTTTCTTCTTTTGCAATATTATTTTCCCCCTTTGAACTGTTCACAACAGGCTCCTTAGCATCTCTTGCAGAATTGGTTTGGTTTTAATGAATTCCTTGAGGATTTATTTGCCTGTGAAACTCTTTATTTCTCCTTCAATTTTAAACATTAGCCTTGCTGGATAGAGTAGTCTTGGTTGTAGGTTCTTGTTCTGCATTACTTTGATTATATCTTGCCATTCCCTTCTGGACTTAAGTGTTTCTGCTGAGAAGTTGGATGTCATCTTTATGGGGGCTCCTTTGTAGGTGATAGCCTTTTTTTCTCTAGCAGCTTTTAAATTTTTCTCTTTATCCCTTAGCTTTGGTATTTTAACTATGATGTGTCTTGGTGTAGATTTTTTTAGGTTTCTCTTTAATGGAGTTCTCTGTGCTTTTTGAATATGTGAAACGTTTTTTAGGCTTAATTTAGGAAAGTTTTCAGCTATGATTTGATTGAACAAAGTTTCTATCCCTTGTTCTTTCTCTTCATCTCTGGGAACCCCTATGATGCGGATGTTATTTCTCTTCATGTTGTCACAGACCTCCCTTAGAGTTTCCTCACATTATTGCGTCTTTTTTTTTCTGCTCTGCTTCTGTGTCTTTGGTTAATTTGTCCTCTAACTCACTGATTCGATTCTCAGCTTCATCCATCCTGCTTTTAATTCATTTCATTGTGGTCTTCAGTTCTGATACTGTATTTGTCATTTCTGTCTGATTCTTTTTTATGATTTCAATTTCCTTTTTTATACTTGCTATCTCTTTTTTTAGGTGTTCTTAATGAATCTGTTGTTGCTCTAAGCATTTTGAACATCCTAACTATTATTATTTTAAACTCTGCATCTGGTAATTTGGTTATATCTGGTTCATTCAGGTCCTTCTCTGGGGATTTCTCTTGATTCATTTGGGTTGCATTTCTCTGCCTGCACATTTTGTCTGTGTCTAAGAAGGATGTGACCACTGGAGTCCAATGGTTGTTGCCTCTGTGTTCCCTAGATGTGGTCTGTCTGCATCCTATGCAACTGCCTATGGTGGTTGGGTATGGGCGTTCCCGGCGCCAGCTCACTGTGATTTCTGCTTCTCCTCTGTGGAAGGGGCTGTGTTCTGGTGCCCTGTTCTATAAGCCTCAGCCTGTCTTGGCCTTCGCCTCGCCCCCACTGGTGGGGTTGCGCACCACACTCAAGCCACAAGCCTCAGCACCAAGGGTAAAGGTGAGTACCTTTGCTCAGCTGCGGACCCCACCTGTCCCTGGTCTTCCACCCAGCCCCCATGGTCATAGCCTGCTCACCATGGTTTCTCAGGTTGGGCGGGGCTTCTGGTGTTCACTCAGCTGCGAGCCTCCGCCTGTCCCAGGCTTTAGCCCTGCCCCCACAGTCCGAGCCGGCTTGTGCATGCAGGATGGCAAACTGCGGTTTCTCAGCTGGGTGGGGCTGCTGGCGTGCACTCAGCTATGAGCCTCTGCCTGTCCCTGGCTTTAGCCCCACCCTTTCTTTCAGGGCCCTTCACACAGGGTCGCAAACCTTGGAGGCCAGGTGATGCTGTGCGCCCATGGGGCCCTGCTCAGCAGCAGATCTCTGCCCATTCCTGGCCTCCCACTTTTCCCCCGCAGGTGTGTCTCCAGGCAGGCCTGCAGCTGTGGCACAGTTTTCGCGTGTCTCCTCCACCCCTGCTGGGCTAGACCAAGCTCATGCTGGCTGGACCTCCTTCCCCACCAACAGAACCATTTTTCAGCATCCTGCTGCCACCATCCCTCCAGCAAGCCCTCAGCAGTGTGGGTAGGGGCACTGCAGCTCAGACCCTAACACTCCATACTGTAGTCCTGGAAGCTCCCTTCGTCTAAGCAGCTCTGCTCTAAGTGCCACGGGAGAGCTTGTTTGGCTGGTGTCCTGCCTTCCTTTGCTGGTATTGCTAGTTCCAGGGGAAATATTAATTTTTGAGTAGGGAATTGACTCAGCCAAGTGGTTAGGGTGGCTGTCCCTCAAAGTGTTTTTCCCTGTGCCTTCCAGTCTACACTCTCTTCCTGCTGCTTTGGTCTTCTCTGTCCCTGTTCCCCGGAGCCCAGGGTGAGTGGTTGTGAGAGAGGTTTTCTGCACTGTCCCTTTAAGAAGAATCCTGGGTCTGTCTCTTTCTCACAAGCAGTATCCTCACTTGTTTCACAGCTCAATACTGTCCAACTGCCTCTTCTAGGCTCTGGGGCTGCAGGCTGGGGCTTTGTTCCTGGGACCCAGGTCCCTCCTTCTCCGCTAAACTCTCTTCCTTCCATGCGAGTCTCTCAGGGCTGCCGTTTGCTCTGGGGAGCTGTGCAGCCCTTTCCACATTTTTGCTTTTCCTACCAGTCTCAATGTGGCTTCTTCAGTGTTCCTTGGTTGAAGAGTCCATTTAGTTTAGTTCAAAGTTGGTTTATCCAGATGATGGTTCTTAAAATTAAGTTATAATCCACTTTGGTTCTGAGAGTTGAAAGTTGGTATGTCTGCCTACTCCATTGCAATCTTCTAAAATCTTGCATATACACAGATTCTAATTAAACATATATAATAGTTTGTAATAGTATTTTTACTTTATAATTTCACAACTTAATATTTTTTCAGTATAGTACACTAGATAGAAATCAATGAATAATGAATTTCAAAGCAAAAAACCTAGAGAAAATTTTTATTGATGCCATTATTAAAATAGAAATAAAAAATATTAAATGTGTATATAAATCTATGTATGCACCATGTAGTTTTTCTGTCTATTTATATGTGCATTTACATGCAAATCACATGTGTGTATATATTTGGATTTCTAAAACTAATCTAGTATAGTGTTTAGCCACATTTTCTAACCAATGTTCCTTATGCTTGTCTGTAAATCACTGTATGTGAAGACCAAATGCAAGTTTGCATATACTGCACTATATTTGCTATCCTGTTTATACTACTTACCTGGGGCTTATATTTCTTGAGACAGTATATAAAACTGAAAGTAAAACAAAGTAAGAACCTTAGAGGTAAAATAAGCATATAACAATTGATTTTAGAACATAAGTACAACTATGTCTAAAGATATTGTTAGTTATAAAATATTATACTCTAAAAAATCAGTTTAGTATACCTAATTTCATATTTGTTGGCCCATATATGTTTTAAAGGAGACATTAAATCCCTATGTCAGATTGTATTATTTGCATAAGACAATGGTTTCTTAAAGAAAAAGGTTAAAATAAAAACTTAAAAGACATTATTATCAAGTGCTGACATAGATGCTGAGCTACTAAAATTGCCATTAATTGCTGATGGCAAAGCACAATGGTATGGGCACTCTGGAAAAAATTTGGAAATTCCTTATAAAGTTAAACTACTATACTTAATAAAAATATCCAAACCAAAACCTACACACAATATTTATAGTGACTTATTTATAATTGCTAAAAATTAGAGGGGGAGTCTAACTGGTGATTGGATAACATATTGTTATACATCCATGTAATGGATTACTGTTCAACAATAGAAAATAACAAGCTGTTAATATACACAATAGCATATATGAATCTACAAGGCAATATAAGTGAAAGCACCTGAATTCAAAAGGCTACCTATAGAATGATTTTATGCAGATAAATATCACTGGTTTCCTTGGTTGGGAGTATAGAGATTGATTTAAAAATGGTGGCACAAGAAAATTTCTTGAAGTCATGCAACTGTTGTATATCTTTACCGTGGTAATAGATAAATGCCTCTACATATTGATCAAATGTCATTAGAGCCTGACCAGGTGGTGGTGCAATGGATAGAGCATTGGACTGGGATGCAGAGGACCCAGATTTGAAACCCCAAAGTCACCAGCTTGAGTGTGGGCTCATCTGGTTTAAGCAAGACTCACCAGGTTGAACCCAAGGTCTGTGGATTGAGCAAGAGGTCACTCCATCTGCTGTAGCCCCGCAGTCAAGGCACATATGAGAAAGCAATCAATGAACAACTAAGGAGCCACAACAAAGAATTGATGCTTCTCATCTCTCTCTCTTCCTATCTGTCCATATCTTTGTCCCTATCTCTCTCTGTCACAAAAAAAGAAGCCATTAGAATAGCATACAAAAAAATAGTGAATTTTAGTGTATGTATATTAGATATAGAAATAAAAGAAATTTTGATTTTAAGACAATGATCAAGCACACTCTTCCTCTTTATTTGCGGTATCTAAAGTAAAAATTACATTGTTCTTAAGAATATAAATTGTTAAATGAGTGTTAACATTATATCCTAATGAAGTGAGCTCAAGTTTGAGAAGAGAAAGTAAAATGTTTATTAAGAATTTATAGATGTGTAACCTTTGAGAAAATAACTACCTTGTTATCATAAGTATTCAAGTTAATTGAAGGTAATAATTCCTACTACCAATTTTTTAAAAAAAATTTAAATAATATGTATGTCTGAAAAATAGCAGAAACTCTTTCAGAATTATTTAATAATAATTTAGAAAATCTTATTACTATAGGTACAATAATATTCATGTACTATTAAAAATATTCATTTTGACATCCATTTTAAATACAAGTCACAATTAAACTTTATTTTGCAAAGAATGAGTACTTATTCTAGATAAATATTTGCACTTCATAATACTTCAAAGAGCAAGCTGTAGCAATTTTCTCGATATAGGCAGAAAAAAAACCTAACATTTTATAGATATAATATACATGTGACATCTATTATTTCTGATATTAAAATAATAGATGTCACATGTATGAGTTGTTTTATTTTGTGCAACAATCCTTGTCAACTAATCTGAAATACTAAATTCTTCTATAGAAAAATAACCACTGTTTTATTATCTCTGGTTATTAATATTTTTAACTAGTACAATTTTAGTGCTATTTTATAAAGTACTTTCTTGACAATTTAAAGTTCTTAATAAAAACAGGAAAATGGCTTTTGTTAAAGAGTCTGTTATATAAAATGTGTATTAACAAACTATTTGTCATTTGTAAAAATTAAATCCTTCAATGAGAATTATAACAATGTAAATGAAGATGACATCTGTCCTTATTTAAAAATACACTCAATTCCTAATTTTTTCCTTGAAATATTAGCACAAATTATTTCTTTACTCCTGTTGTCCCTTTTATGCTCTGCCATATAGGATATATGCTTTTTAAAATAAAAATAACCATGGACTTTGCAAAATAGTGATTTACTTTTTCTTACCTAAAAGGTTTTAAAGGTAGGAATGCAAGGACGTTATAAAATTTCCATGGATATCAGCGATTCATAATCTTCCTGTTTTTGTTTTTTTTTAAACTCTTTTTTGCCCTCCTTTATGAGTGATTTTCATCTTCTGTTTCAAATTCTTATTTCATAGGAAGAAAAGATTATACGTAAAGGTCAAACACACACTGTCCAGCTTTCACAATCCCTTTCTGACAACTTTTTTTAAAGTTCCACTCAGTCTTTTTTTCATTCTTTGGCTATCTTAGATGGAAATGAAGATATGAAATACTATTCAATGGGATAACATCAATTTCTCATTAGTCACATTCATCTCTCCCATGGGGAAAATCACACAGAGAGAGAACCTTCTATTCACAGCATAATTTTATATATTTCTGAAGTATATGATCTCTAAAACTTTGGCTTTGAGAATGTTTGGTAAAACTTCTAAAAACTGATAATAAGCAAACAATAAACAAAAATTACAAATGCTCATTGAAGTAATATTCTCTTTTAAACAACTATAATATTTATCATTTATATAGCCTTTTATTTTGCTATGGGTATTATGATAACAGCTTCTCAAATGCAATTAAAATATGATAGATTATAAAAATTTTTTAGAAAAATATATTTTCTATTGCTGAGTGTTTAAACATAATAAACAGAATGTCTTGTTATGTGTTAATTACAATGAATAAACCACACAGCTGTCAGGATAAGCATATCTTGTTCTCAAAGCAAGAATCAGTTTAATTTCATTCTTATAAATAATTCTAGTTATAAAAGTGGCTAAAATTTAAACAGCAGATTGAAAACAAAGACAAAATATGCTTTTCCAATTCATTAATCTAACCTATATAATAATTCTAAGTAATAACAGATTAATGTATTCTAATACTTCATAATCAGAGAACTTTAAACCCATGATACATAAAAAAATTATAAGTGGGGGCCTGACCAGTGGTGGCACAGTGGATAAAGCATCGACCTGGGAACCCTGAGGTCGCCAGTTCAAAACCCTGCACTGGTCTGGTCAAGGCACATATGGGAGTTGATGCTTCCAGCTCCTCCCCCCTTTCTCTCTCTCTCTCACTCTGTGTCTCCTCTCTAAAGTGAATAAATAAAATTTAAAAAAAAAAGTTAAAAAATTATAAGTGGGTTTTAAGTTCTCTGATTTGAAATTTTTAGAAAATGTGTTAATTTGTTATTAGTTAGAATTTTAACAGTTTTAGAATTGTCAGGGTTTGTATAATAGTATAACCATGTTATACATTTGAGTAATTCTTGAACATCAGACCCTGATGATCTTGAGTGCTAAGACTCCAAGCTCAGGGAACAGTCAAATGTTTACAGTTCTATGAGCATTTTCTAAAATGAACTGGCATGAGAGTTAGCTTTTTTTTTTTTTTTTCTGATGAACACCCCGTGAGAGGCTAGAGACTCTTTAAAAGAACCTCCTCATTCTTTAAACCATGTTTTCTCATTTTAAGACGAAGTCATTATTAGCATTTTATTCTTAATACTCTGTTTTTCAGGATGGACATGTGAGTTTCTTTAGGTATTGTGTCTCAAATATAGTTAAGAATTAGCATTATTATGCTGGTCTACTATGTATATGCTTCATTGTGTCAAAGTTTTGTTGTCAATTTTGTCACCTCAGTCAAAATGTTGAATATTTTACAGCCTAAAATCACCTCAAATGTCAATGAAATAAAAGTATTATTGTCTATGTTTGAGACACTGTTTAATATTACACTTACCTGAGAGTCATTTAATCGGAAACCACAAATATTCACAGAGTGACAAAAACAAAAATGTCTCTCTAGGTTTTGTCAGAGTAGCCGGGAATCCTGGAAGTCACTCAGAGATGATGTAGACCAGACCGTGGCCGAGTTGGATCTCAAGACAGTTGGATTTAAGAATACAGACATGAATCAATCACAAGTCACACACAGGTTGGCCAAGCTGAACGTACCAAATTAATACAGATAGTGGGGTCATTAAGGATAGTTCTATTTCTTTATTCAATCTAATATTAATGCTCTGCATTCAAGACAAAAAACTTCTTGTCTCTACTTCTTGAAAAAGGTAGACTTAAAGGGATCTTGGTATAATAGTGGAATTGAATTCCACTCCTGAGAGAGAAAGAGACAATAAGTTTAGTTGTACAGGCATTTATCTCCACTTTTTTCACTCAATTAGTTTATGCTTAGAGTGTGCTTAAGATGTTAGACTGTAATATGCATCTTTATGTTCTGATAGTGTAAATTTAACAAAATGCTATGTGTTAATCTTATGTTTAAAGTTACTATTTTAACCAAAATGGCCCTTAAACCAAACCAACTACAGCATTATATACTTACAAAAGAAATAATAATCTGTTTCAAACTAGAAGGATAACCAGCAGGGTTGGTCTTATTATGGGATTGATTTATTGTAGGACAATAAATTATTGTGATGATCATGGGGTCATCAAGTATTTAAAAAATATTGTCTTTATATGAGATTTTCTTCTAGACTGAATTAAGAATTTGTAAGTTCCACACTAGATTCTAATACTATAGAGTGCTCAAGGAGTGTAAGAATAAACATAAATAAAGAGCCAGTCTGAAATTATGGCTTTATTCTGGGGCCCTAAGTGAAATTCAGTAGGTAAATTAAGAACAGAAGGTAAGTATCTGTTTTGTCATCAAGACTTACTAAAACTTCTTGGTGGTCCTAGAGATTTAGCCTAGATTTTGATAGTATCCTCATCATTGATAGAGGACTAACTTAAATAACCACATATAGTCAAAATAAAAGTTACACAGTGTAGACAATGCGGGTCATGTTCTTATATACATTATAAATTTAGAAAATGTTCTTGTCCATTTATTTATTATTTTATCTCAATAACATCTATTTGAATATATTCTATGCATTACACACTGTTTCTGATAAAAAGGGAAAAGTAATGAACAGATAGTTAAGGGTAGTCTTTTTAATAATTCTTACATTCTATTCTAGTAATTTTGACAACAAATTCAACAAAACTCAAGACAAATAAACAAGAGCAGTTTTAAATAAAAACAAAATAATTGAACGTAATAGGAATGAGTCAAGGAAGGTGTCATCCAAGGAGGTAAAGTTGGTATTTACACATGAGGCATGAGTATCAACTCAACTGTATAATTATTTGATCTCTCAGTCAATGTTATATTATGAGTTGTAATTGACAGAAGAGTCTATTGGCTAATTAAAATAAAATAAAAATAGAGCCATACTTCTAATAATCTTTACTGGGTGATTGATTTTTTTTACCATATACAAAGCCAACTTTTAAAAGGAAAAGTTAATACATTTTGTTATCTTAGCTTTCTTTACCTTCAGTCTTGTTATAGGAGCATTGACAACTTCCTGCTATAAACAAAACTATGAGCAATTATAATTTTTTGCATCACATTCTAATATGCTTTACTATTTAATATGGGATGAAAATAGCATTGTATAAGTGCAACTAATTTAAATATTACAAAATAAGATAAAGAAAAATACCTAGAAATTCTTTGTTCCTTTTTCAAAAAAATTATGGTTGAAATTATATTTTCAGATGATTCCACATTATAATGCAAGTCTCTCAAGATGCAATGGTTTTAGTTGCAGATGGTCTATAGATCAGCTTTTGTACATTAGAGCTCAAAGACAAATATATTTTGTATGCTCATATATGAAGAAAAATAAAGATATACAGTGGTACCTTAAGATACGAATTTAATACATTCTGTAACCGAGCTTATAAGTCAGTCAACTTGTATATCAAACTTCCAATACTGCACCCATGCACCAACATACCAACTAATGGCAGCTTCCCAAATCACGACTTGTAGCTTGGAATTTCGCTGAAATCTTGGAAAAAATAAATGACTGAGTCTCAGATTCAGCTTGTATCTTAAAAAATTTGTATGTTGGTCTGTTCGTATCTCAAGATTACACTGTATTATAAAATGTATTGATAAATATAAAAGGATTTGAAATTTTATTTATCATTAACAAAAAAGGAATATTTATAAAAATTGCCAATACAAAAATATAGAAATATATTTTTGATCAAAAAGTCAATATTGCTTTATTTTTGATTATTTTGTTTTAAGAAAGAGAGCATTGATCACGTGGCCATTTTGATCAATTTTGCATGAAATAAGTAACAAGGTATATAAGACATCCAAATTTGGAGGAAACACAACAGATGGTGTACATATATTCAAACATAACTTATCTTAGGGGCAAGATGGCGATGGAGTAAGTGGACATACCAACTTCCAACTCCCAGAACCAAAGTGGATTATAACTTGATTTTAAGAACCATCATCTGGATAACCAACACTGAACTAGACTGAGAGGACTCTACAACCGGGGAACACTGAAGAAGCAACATTGAGACTGGTAGGAAAAGTGTAAATGCAGAAAGGGCTTCCCAGCTCCCCGGAGCAAAAGGCAGCCCGGCGAGACTCATGTGGCAGGAAGAGAGGCCAGCAGAAAAGTAGGAAACGAAGTCCCAGGAACAAAGTCCCAGCCTGCAGCCCCAGAGCCTAGAAGAGGTGTTTGGACAGTATCTAGCTGGGAAACAGATTAGGATACTGTTTGTGAGAAAGTGATAGCTGTCTCAGACCCAGGATTCTTCTTAAAAGGGCAGTGCAGAAAACCTCTCTCACAATCACTCACCTGGGACTCTGAGAGACAAGGAGAGAGTAGAGGATTGGAGAAGCGGGAAGATAGTGCGGTTTGGAAGGCACAGGGAGAAAAGCTTTGAGGGACAACTACCCTAAACCCTGAGCTGAGTCACTCCACAAATCTGCAACAATATTTCCCCTGGAACCAGCAAGAGGAAGCAGGACACCAGCCAAACAGACTCTCCTATGGCAATTAGAGCACAGTCACTTAGAAGGAAGGAGCTTTCAGGACTACAGTATGGAGTGTTAGGGTCTGAGCTGCAGTGCCCTCACCCACACTGCTGAGGACTTGCTGGAGGACAGTTGGCAGCGGGACACAAAAGCATGGTTCCGTCAGTGAGGGCAGAGGACAAGCCGGCTGGTATGAGCTTGGTCTTGCTCAGCAGGGGCAAAAGGGACGCACAAAAGTGGTCTGGCGGCTACAGGCCTACCTGTGGGGGAAAAGTGGAAGCCTGGAATGGACAGAGATCCGCCAATGGGCAGGGGCAAGCAGGCGCGGCCCCATGAACCTCCATGGCTTGAAGCCCTGCTCGAACCGGCTTTGCCCACGGAAGTGGGGATGAAGCCCAATGCACAGCTAGTGCATAGCAGCAGCCCAGCCCTGGAGCTGAGGTTGGCAGGGGTGGGGCGGTAGCCCCTCCAGCCAGAGGAAGAGGCTGACAGGCACTTGCAGCTGAGCAAAAGTGCTCACCCTTGCCCTTGGTGCCCAGGCTTGTGGCCCGAGAGTGGTGCAGAGTCCCACCCATGAGAGAGGGGCGAAGGCCGATACTGGCTGAGACTTATTTCCTAGCAGGAAAACACAGCCCCTCCTGTGGAGGCGAGGCAAGGCCTCAGCAGCAGCCAAGGCTGACACCAACAACACCCACACCCAACCGTCCTAGGCAGCGGCAGATGGGGTGGCAGGCCTGCAGACAGACCACACCTAGGGAATACAGAGGGAACACCCATTGGACTGCAGTAGCCTAACCTTTCTTAAACACAGACAAAATGGGCAGGCAGAGAAATGCAACCCAAAGAACCAAGAGAAATCTCCAGAGAAGACCTGAATGAATCAGATATAACTAAACTACCCGATGCAGAGTTTAAAATAATGATAGTTAGGATGTTCAAAGAGCTTAGAGCAACAATGGATAGTCATTGCAAACAATTAAATAAACAGATAGCAAGTATAAAAAAGGAAATTGAAATAATAAAAAAGAATCAGACAAAAATGACAAATACAGTATCAGAACTGAAGACCACAATGGAAGGAATTAAAAGCAGGATGGATAAAGTAGAGGATCAAATCAGCGAGTTAGAGGACAAAATAAACAAAGGCAGAGAAGCAGAGCAGAAAAAAGAAGAGACTCAAAAAATGTGAGGAAACTCTAAGGGAGCTCTGTGACAACATGAAGAGAAATAACATACGCATCATAGGGGTTCCCAGAGATGGAGAGAAAGAATAAGAATCAGACAGGGGTGCCCCCTTAACCACTCTTATTTAACATAGTTCTGGAAGTTCTAGCTACAGCAATCAGACAAGAAGGAGAAATAAAAGGCATCCAAATTGGAAAAGAAGTAAAACTGTCACTATTTGCAGATTATATGATATTGTAGATATGTAGAAAACACTTAAAGTCTCAGTCAAAAACCTACTGGACCTGATAAATAAATTCAGAAATGTGGCAGGATATAAAATTAATACTCAGAAATCAGAGGCATTTTTATATACCAACAATGAACTGTCAGCAAAAGAAATGAAGGAAACAATCCCCTTCACTACTGCAACCAAAAAAATAAAGTACCTAGGAGTAATTTAACCAAGGAGGTTAAGGACTTGTACTTGGAAAATTATAAAATATTGATAAAAGAAATCAAGGAGGATACAAACAAGTGGAAGCATATACTATACTCATGGTTAGGAAGAATAAACATCATTAAAATGTATATATTACCCAAAGCAATTTATAAATTCAATGCAATACCAATTAAAATACCAATGACATACTTCAAAGATATAGAACACATATTTCAAAAATTTATATGGAACCCAAAAAGAACACGAAGAGCCTCAGCAATTTTAAAAAGAAAAAAAAATAAAGCAGGAGGTATCACTCTTCCAGATATAAAGGTATATACTACAAGGCCATTATAGTCAAGACAGCCTGGTACTGGCATAAGAACAGGCACATAGATCAATGGAACAGAACAGAGAACCCAGAAATAAACTCACACCTTATGGACAACTGATATTTGACAAAGGAGGAAAGAACATACAATGGAGTAAAGACAGCCTCTTTAACAATGGTGTTGGGAAACTTGGACATCTACCTGCAAAAAAAATGAAACTAGACCATCAACTTACACCATTCACAAAAACAAACTCAAAATAAATAAAAGACTTAAATGTAAGCAGTAAAACCATAAGTATCTTAGAAGAAAACATAGGTTGCAAGCTCTTCGACATCTGTCACAGCAATATATTTGCCGATTTATCTCCATGGACAAATTAAATAAAAGGCAAGATAAACAAATGGGACTATATCAAACTAAAAAGTTTTTGCACAGCTAAAGACAATAAGAACAGAATAAAAAGACAAACCACACAATGGGAGAACATATTCGACAATACGACTGATAAGGAGTTAATAACCAACATTTATAAAGAACATATAAAACTCAACACCAGGAAGACAAAAAATCCAATCGAAAAATGGGCAAAAGAAATGAATAGAAATTTCTCCAAAGAGGACATACAGATGGCCAATAGGCAGATGAAAAAATGCTCAACATCTCTAATTATTAAAGAAATGCAAATTAAAACCACAATGAGATATCACCTCACACCAGTCAGAATGGCACTCATCAGCAAAACAACACAGAACAAGTGCTGGTGAGTATGTGGAGAAAAGGGAACCCTTCTACACTGCTGGTGGGAATGCAGACTGGTGCAGCCACTGTGGAAAACAGTATGAAGATTCCTTAAAAAATTAAAAATCAAACTGCCTTTTGACCCAGCTATCCCACTTTTAGGAATATACCCTAAGAACACCATAGCACTGTTCGAAAAGAAGAAATGCGCCCCCATGTTCGTGGCAGCATTGTTCACAATAGCGAAGATTTGGATACAGCCCAAGTGTCCATCAGAGGATGAGTAGATTAAAAAGCTTTGATACATATATACTATGGAATACTACTCAGCCATAAGAAATGATGACATCGGATCATTTACAACAAAATGGATGGACTCTGATAACATTATACGGAGTGAAATAAGTAAAACAGAAAAAAACTGAGAACAGCATGATTTCATACATAGGTGGGACATAAAAGTGAGATTATGAGACATAGACAAGAGTGTGGGGTTACGGGGTGGGGGAGGGAGGAGATGGAGAGAGAAGGGAGAGGGGAGTAGCACAAAGAAAACCAGATAAAAGGTGACAGAAGATAATTTGACTTTGGGTGATGGGTATGCAACATAATCGAATGATAAGATAACCTGGAGATGTTTTCTTTGAACATATGTACCCTGATTTATTAATGTCACCTCATTTAAATTAATTAAAAAAAGACAAACATAACTAATCTTTAAATATGCATTACATAAATAACCAATTTAAAACAAATGTTTAAAACATCATATTCAGATCTTGTAATTTTGCCTGAAATATATTAATACAGAAAATTCAAGGAAAAAGTCAGTGTACTCTCCCTCACTTCCACTTTTATCAATATTGTTGGCTTAATTAGTTTTAAACAAAATTTTACCTTAAAATAAAATATATTTGGAAGATTATAAAAAAATGAAGTATATATGTTATTTCTTGTCTCATGGCTGGTTTTCTCTTCTTTTTCATAAATGATTCTAACCTTTACCTGAGGCTTCATAATCTGTCATTACAGAAATAGTAACATATGCCAGCATCCCACTGCTTGTGTTCAATTTGCAAACAGTATGTGAAAGTTTGTCAAATTCATGTGTTTTCAGCATGATACTTTGTCACCATCTTACAGGTTAAAATGCTACCACATCTACTGTTGCAGTTTTCCCAGCAGAAAACAGGTGTGTATTGATTACATTGTGAGCAGGGACACAACAGTTTTGTTTTGTCCTTACCATGTCATTATAATGTAAAGTAGCAGCTTAAATATGGTAACAAGCTGGTCTGTAGTGAACTAGAGGTAAAATTTCCAGGTGTTCAGGAAGTTCTCAATGTGAACAGGCACAAAGCTTCAATTTTTTCTAACTTAATGATAGTATTTTGCTTATACCCTATTTTAGGAGAGTCTACATTTTTACAAACATATATATTACATTGAAAAACAGTAAAATATGTTAGCAGTGTTTTTGGAGGACACGGAATTACAGCTTATCTTTTCCCCCATATATTTATTTTTATATATAAACATTCTTCCCTAAACATATTTTATTTTTAATTTTAAAATTAGGATAATAGAAAAAAGAGGGTTTAAAACATGGACACTCAGAAAGTATGCCAAAGCTAATAGGATTATAACTAATTTGAATAATTATTTTTGAACTATTTTATATTAATTTTTATTTCCTTATAATATACAATGTATGTAAGTGTTGTGAACTCATACAGACTTAGCAAAGTGAAAATATTATTTTAGAGTGTGATTTATTGGTTATGACTGCCATTATACATATAATGACTACCTATTATGATTAATTGCCAGGTAAATTAATTTTCTGGAAATGTCACTAATTTGTAAAATAGTAATTACAAATTTACTATGTTTAAATATATTGTATATTTAAATCATTAAATGTTTTGTATAAAGCAAAATAAATTTTAAAAACATATAAACCTCCATTTATCAATAAATAAATAAGAATAACAAAACAAAAGTGAAAGTGTGAGGAGTACAAGAAAGTTGGGTATTCTGACCCAAAATTAGCATATGGAGATTCTGTTGTGATTTTGTAGTATTAATTTTTAGAAAGTCAAATATTGTTTAAACATCTACACATGATATGTTAGTGTTTTAGGGGACTGGTAAAAATTTATTATAACAATCATGAGCTGAAAAAAGTCTTGGACATAAATTCTTATTTGTGTATCTTGTATTTCTTAAGTACCTACTAAGTGGTAACTTTACAAATCATAATATTCCATATAAACACATATGTAAATAATCCAAAGCTGACTTTAAATGGCTTAATGGAGGTAAGCTTTTAGGGACGACTCAAACTGTCTTGGAAATAGCCCATGCTTTTCATCTTGCTCATTTCCATAACCAAGCCCTTACCCACAACTCCCCAAATTTCTCAAACCAGCTTTTATTTTATGTATCAATCAAGTTTTTTCTTACTATTTATATTTTTAAAAAGTTTCATCAGGATAGAAGCATTGTTTATTCTAGGATTACTGTGTATTTTGCTTCATAACAAGCACTTTTTTCCCCCAAAAAAGTGGAGGGGAAAATGCTCATGCATCTTATGGGGCAAATGTTCATTGTTTTTAGCTGCTGCAGGGTGATGCACCAGTAAACATATGTAGAATGAGTGCCAGCAGAACGTAATCATACCCGCCATGGCGGTGTACGGAACCCAGCATCTGCTAAGTGATCTCCTGGTTCCAGTTTCCACAGTTGCATGCAGCACAGACGAGAAGGCGAGCAATGTTGTGTGGGTACATTCATCTGGCATTATGGAGGGCAGACTTGAGAGGCGTGCTGCAGAGGTGGAGGGTTGTGCTTCAACCGCTGGAGCTCTGTGCAAAGTGCTGACGTCATTTGCTGCCCTATTAGGGCTTGTCCACTTTAGAGTACATATTAGCAAAACCACACACACACACACACACACAAAAAAAAAAAAAAAAAAAACAAAAAAAAAACTTTAAAGAATTGAAGACTCATCTAGCTGTAATTCCTGGGGGTCTTACCAGCCAGTTGCAACCTCTCGACGTTTCCATCAACAAACCATTTAAAGTCTTTAAGTGAGAAGAGTGGAAGAAATGGATGGCTGCTGGTAATCATGATCTGACACCAACTGGAAAAATGAAGAGACCCACTATCACTCAAGTTTGTGAATGGGTGAAAACATCATGGCAGTCAGTGAGGAATGAAACCGTGGTATGGTCATGCAAAAACTGTGGCATTAGCAATGCCTAGGTTGGCACTGAAGATGGTATCATATATGAAAATAGTGAAAAAGGTGATTGTAAGCAACTGAGCTGCTTAAATTCTGACACTAGTGATGATGAGTTCCTGGGGTTCCCGGACAACTAGAAGAGTATTTGAACATTAAAGTCTCTTCTCATGTTTTAATAACAGTGCTAATGGTTGTTAATACTGTTGCTGAGTTTAGATTGTTGAAATAGTATTGTGGTATATTTTATTAAATATTTTAACACACCATTTGGTTCAAATGTTTTTGTCCTTATTTTCCTCCTTAAAACCCTAAGGAGGTGCATCTTATGGTCAGGTGCATCTTATGGAGCAAAAAATACAGTAAATATTCCCTACTACAGAGGCATGACCTTTCTGTTTCTTTCTCTTTATACCCCATGAATTATAAGCTTTTTCATTGTCTGCCTGGTGGTGACAGGCAGTGTTCTTAGACTTTTGCAAGTGTTGAGCTCGACTGTTTCCAATTTTTTTAATGGTTATTTCCCTAGTCTTCAGTAGTATCATCACACACATGCAATAATCACTATTCTTCAGAACACTCAAGAGTGTCCCTCTGTAAATCTCTGGGGTTATTTCTTAAGGAACTGTGTCCTGCTTTACTTGTTTGTGCATCATTTATTTCTTTGCCTGTTAGTGTTCTCTGAACTTCTTGATATGGTGGATTGTCTTTTATTATTATTGGAATATTTTCAGCTATTTCTTTATTTCCTTTGACTCATTCTGTTCTCTTTCATTCCTAGGATTCTAATTACTTTTATATTAGGCTATATAATATTGTCGCCTTATATCTTCTCATTGATTATATTATAGTAATAATTGATATTGGTTTTCATTTTATTTCTTTTATTTCAGTTTAAATATTACCTATAGATGTATCTTCAAATTTACTGATTCATTCTTCAACTGCATTCTTACTGTTGGTAACCTCTCAAAGAAATCCCTCATGCACATCTTGTATCAGGTGTTTGTTTTTGTAACACCACTTAAATTTTTAGTATATTAACTAAAATTATTTGAATGTAATTATGTAATAATTTCAACATCTGGGCCATAAATATATATTTCAAATGAATAAGATGATATAGTTGGTGTTTTTGATACAATCAATATGAAAATTTATGCAAACCCTCAAATGTATAGTGCAGCTTTTTGTTCTAAAATGACTCTTGAGTAGAATTATTGCAACAATAAAAATGTTTAGTTTGTGAATCAGTAGCCCTTATACCTAGATAACATCTAAAATGTGGCTAGTACAACTGAGAAACTAAATATTTAATTTTATTCAATTTTAATTCATTTAAATAGCTACATTGATCTGGTGGCTAGCATGTTATCACAATTCCACAATTTATCAAATCTAAGTATATTCTTACAATTTTCAATTAAAGAAAAACTAACAGCACAAATTGTGCCACTATGCACTGATATATATATATATATGTGTGTGTGTGTGTGTGTGTGTGTATACATATATATGTAAATGCTATACAGCTCTTTTTAAATTAATTTTTAAAACATTTTATTGAATTTATTGGGATGACAATGGTTAACATAATTATACATGTTTCAGGTGCCTAATTCTACAGCATGTCTCTGTACTCCATATTGTGGATTCATCCCCCCAAGTCAAGTCCTCATCTATCACCATTTGTCACCCCTCCACCGCCTTCCCCAATCTTGGCAATCACCACACTGTTTATTGTCTGTGTCCATAAGTCTTTCTCTCTCTATCTTTTTGGTCCTTTTTTGCTCAATCCTTTAACACTCTTTATAACCCCATAAGGTAAAGAATCAGTCTACATGTATTCACAACCAACACTTTGTCAAGCATAAGCTTTTTTATGTCTATATCTAAAAACATTGGTGAATACTGACAAACTTACTTTTTTCATAATAAATATAGATTGTACAAAAATTCAGACAATCAAATACTGTAGTTATCTATGTTATTCCTAGAATAAAGGATCCCAGGAACCTATAGGGTGTTATGGGGTTTCCTATATGATGAGGTATATACATTTACAAAGCATAATTACTTTAAAAATGAAAGGGATAAACTTATTTTATCTTCACAGTCAATTTTATCATATTTACAAATAATGTCATAGTTCAATAATATAAAGAGATCAAAACTGGAAATTAGAAATGGACATCTTATCTTATAGTGCACCTGTCTTGAGCATCAATTCTTTGAGCGATAGTGTCCTCTCGTGTAAATGGCAGATGATGATCTACTTCATGCAGTTGTTGATAATGCAAAGGAACTAGGTGTATTTCAAGGACTGTGAATTTTTTTATTCTTAGCTCAAAACAAACCTCAGGATTCTGAAAGTACAACTTAATATAAACACTGACAAAATCAAATGTTTATACTTATTTGTGTTTATTATGTGCATAGTATGAAATATTACCTAAACATTTTAATTATAGAAACTCACATCTACATGACATTACCTCTGAAATATATAACCAAATCTCATTTAAGTTGATTCCTTTGTAATCATTTATACCAGAAAAAGAAGGGTAGTGGGGTGGAATTCAGGTGTTCATGAGATGAACCTAGTTATTTTGCAGGTTTGCCCCATTCTCCTCCTACTGTTCTGAATTATTTCAATGAGAGGAGGTGATATACACACTACTGGTAATTTAGTGAGCTGGTAATGGATGCATACCATTTTAACATTACAGCAGGGAGTCTTTGTCTTGCCTTTTCAGTTTGTAGCATTGTTACTCAATGTACCACCAATTAACACTTAAGTGATAGAGTTTTAGTTTCTAGGTATAAACTGGAAATCTTTCTTTCACACCTCTGAACTGGAACCTGTGCAGTTAGAATATTTAATCAGCTGAAAGCCAAGGGTATGCACTTGTAGTTATATTATCATTTATAGTTGAATTCATTACTGCTGCTGTGCCAAACCTTACAGGCATCATTTGTGTAAGTTTCTTTTTTATTATTCATTTTAGAGAGGAGGCACAGAGAGAGAGAGAAAGGGGGGAGGAGCTGGAAGCATCAACTTCCATATGTGCCTTGACCAGACCAGTGCAGGGTTTTGAACTGGCGACCTCAGTGTTCCCAGGTCGATGCTTTATCCACTGCACCACCACAGGTCAGGCTCATTTGTGTAAGTTTTAATGGTTTCTGGTACTGCTTGTACCTCCTCACTCACCAAGCTATTTGGCCATAATGTAGCAGAGTATTTTAAAAGTCTTGTTTGTGACTAATGTCAGTAGGGGTGGAAAATGGACCTGAAAATATAAACAGAATAATTAATTTTCAAACATAAGCATGATTCTTTTAAAAACCTGGCCAATTTCCAAACTCACAAAAATAATATAATGAAAAAAAATAAGATAAATAGTAAATAAGGCTCAGAAGAGAATAAACTATAATAAATCAAATATCCATTTTGAAGCTTAAAGAAATTTTAGCATCTTGTCTAATTATACTCACGATATACAGATGAGAGATGTGAGATTCACAAAACATATTCTCAAAATCAAATTTTCTGAGTGCTGATGTACTCAAGATTGGCTATATTTACCACAGTGCTGCTGGACTACTTCTAGCATGGAAATTGACATCATTGTTATTACAATATACTGTAAGGTATTTTTCCCCACCGAGAAAGAAGGAAGGAGGGGGCCTGGAGCCACAAAATGTGGAAAGCAAAGGCTTTATTAAGTACCACACATCCCGCCCTACGATGTCCCCCAGCCCCGGGGTTCAGAGGCTAGAAGAGTCGCACCAATTAGACTGCTTGAGAGGTATTTAAAGGGGTCCTCTAGGGTGGGTGAGCAATTATGATGTGGTGAAATCTCACTGGCTGACGGACAGTCAATCTTCTCCCAAGAATCTCTGGGAACTTTCTTTTGGTGCGCTTGGTTGTGGGGTGGTTCCAACCAAAACTCCGGGACTGAGTTCCCCATGTGACCATCCCCCATTAGACACCCCACATATACATTTTATACAATGACAAAGTATTGCAATACAATAGTTCCTGAAATAGCCCTGCACAAGTTTCTCTCAGGAAATGTGCTTTAAATCCTTAGGCTATTGTATCTTTATAGAATCACTATTAGATAATTATTAGATAAAAAATAGAGGCCATTATTTAGGTAAATGCACAATTAAAATAATTTTATATGCTTTTTGATGTCTTCCAATATCTTTCCTCTGATTTTCCTTTTGAAATTCTCATTTTGTTATCTAAATGTGAATTTGATTATTTTTTGATGTCTCAAACACCTCAAAATAGTGATATATCTACTATTTGCTAAACTGTAGCCAATATTTTGGAGATGTAGCTTTGAACAGGATAAACTCAAATTTACCCAACAAATACTACTGTTACAATCTTCTGCCTTTATGGTATTTATATTCTATCATAAATATCCTTGTAAGGTATATTATCATTCTTCCCTCCAATGATATGTAAATATAATAAAGAACCACTAAACTAGAACCAGATTTATTAGCATACATATTTACAGATAAAATCTAAGTATCTTGACAAACTACAGTCAAAAGACAACCTAACCCTCCATCTTTTCGGTTTGCTAACTTTTCTTAAATGTTGATACTGATACCTGCAATTTTTGCAACTGTGGTGGACTTTTTATGAAGGAATAACTGCCTTAAGAGTAACTGCTGATTATATGCTGGATTAGTACTTAGAAAATATAGTAATATAATTGAGTTTGTTCAACTCTATTTTTAAATATCACACAAACAATGATAGCAACAAACCTCTACAGTGTATTTATGAGGATCAAATAAATTTGCATATGAATATCCTCTTCATGTTTCCTAGCACATTGTAGATATTTTTAAATATAACTTCATTTTTTATATTACTTCTACCAGTAAGAGAGGACATTATGTGATGACCTGCAATTATTTTCCACACTCTAATGGCATAGAAAAGAATATCACTGGATGAGAGTTTAAACAATATGAGGTTAATATTCAGATGCTATGATAAGCAGACTTTCTTTTTCCACATTTCTCAAGGGTTGAGAGTAGATGAGCTAATAATTGAAGAATTATTTTATCATTTTAGAGATAATTAATTGCAAAGTAGTTTACTCTTCTTAAAGTGCTGAGAATTATGCAATACAAATATTAGCCTTTAATTTATCTAGGTGATTAAGTATATTTTCATATGAATTAATGATATTAAATCTAATTTAAATGTCTATAATTATATTCAGGTTTTAGTCTTTATCTTCATCATGAATGATGTACTAACAGAAAATGAATTTTGTTTTTTAATGACTTGAAAGTTTAGGATGGGCATTAAAGATAAACTATTAGAATTGATGAAGTGAATAATCATCATGACTGATAATAAATGGTTATTTATACTTATATGTGATTAACCAATACTTACTATCATTGTGCTTAAATAAAACTAGTCACAGAGATAAATTTCAAAAAGAAAAAATATAATTTACTTTTGCACATATTTATTGGGCAAAAAGAGCACATGGCTAGACCTAACTTCAGTGGGGCAAAGGAATGCAATCTTACCTTATTCTCAGTGAGCAGAGAACTGGAAATGGTTGAACAGCATTAAAAGGACTGTTTTACAATATTTTTAAAAAATACATTTACTGTTTTTTTAAATACTGAGTTTATTATTTATTTTCCATAATAATTTTCTAATGTTAAAAATAATTATTTTACATTATTCTGATGAACAGCTATATATTTTATAAGTTTCCAGAATCATTATTCAATAATTCTTAAAACTCTTTAGAACAGTTTTATATTTCATAAAACACAATTTTGACTACTTTATAATGCCATAGACATTTTGTTAATGTTATATGGAATTATTAAAAACAGTTCCAATTTAAAAAATAATTATTTTATTAAATAGGGCCCTGGTTGGTTGACTCAGTGGTAGAGCATCGGTCTGGCATGTGGAAGTCTGGGTTTGATTCCCAGTCACAGCACACGGGAGAAACGACCATCTGCTTCTCCACCCCACCCCTTTCTCCTTTTCTATCAATCTTCTATGGCTTCCTTTTTCACAGCCATGGGTAGATTGGTTTGAGTACATGGGCACAGCACTGAGGATGGCTCCTTGGAGCCTATGCCTCAGGTGCTAAAAATAGTTCAGTTGCAGGCATGGCTTCAGATAGGTAGAGCATTGACCCCGGATAGGAGTTGCCAGATGGATACCAGTCGTGACACATGTGAGAATCTATCTTTCTATCTGCCCTCCTCTCACTTGGAAAAGAATAAATAAATATATAGATAAATGAATTCCATTGCTGTGCCATTAAGAATTAGCCCCATATTTTAAAATATTATAATTTTTTTATGTTCTTATAAAATCTTACTATATAGAGTCAATTAATCATTATTTACTTTTCCAACATTATTGGCATTAGTAACTAAATCTATTATTTCTATTTTTAAGTTAATCATTTTCTGTTACATAAGTCAGGAGTCTACTCCTATGGTTAAAATAAAAAGACATTAAAGAAAAGAATTCTTACAGAACCAGGAGATGGTTTATAGCAGTGGTTCTCAATTGGTGTGAGCGGTGAAGGAGGGAGATTGATTTTGTCCTCCAAAAGCATTTAAGAAAGTCTAGAGTTATTTTTTGTTTGGCATTACTGAGGAGGGATGCTTCTTACTGCTAGTGGGGAGAGACCAGGATAATGCTAAACATCCTGCAATACATAGAACAGCCCTGAAAAACAAAGAAACATCCAATCTGAAATGGTGCCAAGGTGAAAAATCCTGGGTTAAAGGATCAAACCAGCTAGTGGAACACTTAGAGGACAGCTACTGAAGGACCCAAATACCAGCTCGAAGGCCTCAGGATAAAAGGAGGAAGTAGTTACTGCTGCTCAGTTAATGCTAGGATCTGAGACAAGTGGACTTGTTAGTGGAAGTTACTACAACAGAGGGATGCAATGACTGCCAGGAAGAGATACGACAGAGGAGATTTAAAATTTAAAATGAAAATAACTACAGATCTCTGTAACATCTTGAGAAATTATACATTAAAAAATATGACAGGAAATCACTTCTGATGTTAATATTAAATAAGTTCTTTAATATAGTGATTTTCAAACTTTAGTCTACAACGAAATCATCTGGTGAGGAACAAATACTTTAGCATCACTTTCCAACTATATCAGCTACTGAATTATTCAAATAAACCTAAAGATAGGTATCAAGGTAATCTTAGAGATACCATTACCGGGGGTCAGCCTCCTGGGATGAGGGCAACATAGAAAAGGTTGAAGAATGGAGCCAGGGTGGGTAAATGGAGAAAAAAACAAACACAGCATCCTTGTTAGACTTTGTTTTGTACTTTTATCATGCTATATTGGGTAACTTGGTTTCTTAAAATAACACAAAAAAGAAATTTGAATAAAGCCATCTTTTTCATTTCCAAGACAGTTTGTTTTGACTGACACATTTTTTTCAATGAGCAATTTGAGACATTCTAAACTTATATTAGACATAATTTTTATTTACTTTGCATACGAGGAAAACATTTTACATGAAGTTCTATAGTTCACGATATTTGAAACAGTTGCTTTCCATTCATATATTTTGTTTAATATATATGTCTCAGAAAAATGTTTTCAAAAATGGCTTTGGCAATTAAACCTGTGTGGGAACATATGTTTTAAGAAAGTTTCATAATGTTATTATCTTATAATCTAACTATATTAAAAAATCTCTATTGCACATAGGAACCACTTTCAGTATTTATTTTTTGCTTTTAAAACAGGACCCCTAACTGAGGAGTAAATTAAAGTAAGTCTTTTCATAGAAGGCTCCCACTGGAATGTAAATTACAATTTTAAGATTGCTGATTTTTATATTCTGTCTTTGCTATATTTATATTAAAGCATATAATTTTGGTATACCCTTATACATAGTGTGTTTTGCATCTAATGAGAAAAGAATGGTCAGAAAGGGCAAGGTTTAAAAGGTAATCTCATGAATTGGATTAGTTTAAGTCTAATGGCTGATCATATGTATTATTCATCAAAGACATTTGTGAGCTTGTCTTTTACAATGCAGAGGCTATATACAAATAAAATACTACAGGGTTGGGTTTTTTTGTTTGTTTGTTTCTGTTTTCCAAAAAATCTTCTAGCTTGGATAGTTACCAAACCAATAAATAAACAGGAAGCATTTGAACTAAAAAGAATTCCAGGTCTCCTTGTATTTTAATTAACTGTATAGTTTTTGCTTAATTTCACAATGATATCTCACTAGTATTAGATGTGGACTATGGAAACAGTCCTTGAAGTGTGGGCCATGAAACAGCAACATCAACATTAACTAGAGGCATCTTACACAGGCAAAGTCACAGTCTCAATCCCAGAAACACTGGATCAAGAATCTCTGGGATGACGGTACAGGAACCAGCATTTTAACAAGTCTTCTAGATGCTTCTGATGAAAGCTGAAGTTTGAAAAACAATATACTAGATAACTTTTTTTAAATCAGATTAGCTTTCTTAATATGTTTTGAAAATACAAAATTCCGCAAGGCACTGCAGAGATTGATAGTTATCTTCATTTTACTATGAATAAACACTTGAAAATTGGTTATATTTAGTTTAATAATATATTCTATCACTAAAAAAGTTATGACAAGATTTGTCTGTGACTATAGATTTTGCCTCCAAATTGCCTTTTCTCTGGAAATAGTGCACACTTGAAAATGATAGTAAAATTTTAAAATGACTTTGGGAATAAAAACTAATTATTTTGATATGAAGTTAGCAAAAATCAAAACTTATTTGTGGATAATTCTGATAGGAATAATCTAAAAATGTTTTATTGATATTTAATATCAATTTCTGTGAAATTCTTATACTGAAAAATTAATTATTTCTTTCCCAACAATTTTATTTTTTCAGCCAAAATTTGTGTTATATTTCATTTGGTCCATAGCTATCTGAACAATCTCACATACTTGCAACAATCCAATGGCACTTCACAGATAATCATGCAAAATGGTACAGGAGGTCCTTGGGTTATGACGATCTTGACATATGATGTTTCAAGTTTATGATGCTCACTCCCATAAAAAACTTTAGAGAATTGAGATGTAAGTGTTTTGGCTTATGCCATTAGTGTTGTATTTATGAATTATGTGGGCAGACTAGTTTGGCTGTATGAGGCAGAAGAAAATGCAGTGACTCAGTATATGAGTGAAGGAGTTGGCATTCCCCAGTATGCCTACTTATGCCATATGGGACTGTTAAAAGCACAAGTGTTCCATTTGTGTTGCTTTGTTTGGTGACATTTTGGCTCTTATTATGGCTCCTAAATTAAAGTCAGAGTCTTTAGATGGGAGTGTTTCAAAGAAGTATAAAGCCATCATGATGGATGTAAAATTAGACTTTTTTAAGAAATCAGAAAAAGGAGAATCAGTGATGAACATTGGCCACATCCTAGGCCTTAGTCATTCTACTATAGCAACAATTATCAAGCATAAAGACTATCTTAGAGCTTGTAAAGGGATCAGCCCCTACAAAATCAGTTGTGATTATTAAACAGCAAAGTGGCTTAATGATTGAGATGCAAAGCTGGATAGTTTTGTGCCTGAAAGATCAGCATCAGCAGCATATACCAGCTAGTCTAATGTTGATTCAGAGAAGGCTAAATGATTGTCTGAGGCAACAACAATTGAAAAGAGGGAAGGGAGTGAAGAGTTTGTGGCTAGTAAAGATTGGTTCATGTGTTTCAAAGCTTATGCCAACTTGCATAAACTTAAGGTGCAGGGTAAAGCTGCTAGTGGGGATGAGAAAGCAGCAAGTGACTTTCCTAATCGGTTGGAGATAGGGGCTGAGGATGTCACAGAGCTACTGGCATCATATAAAGTGGAGGTGTCTGCTGTGACCTCATTCAGCTGGAGAAGCAGCTGATTGAAGAGGAAGAGATAGAAACCCCAGAACCCAAGAGATTTTCTACCTTTGGCAGAAGGTTTTCCTATGGTAGAGAATGGTTTTTCTTTGGCTGAGGAACTAAGTGATGACAGATTAAGGTTTAAAGAGCTGTTATGGATGCCTTGCAATGCTATAGGCAGATTTTGGAAGAGATGAAGTCATCAACCATCTAGACTAGCCTGAAATAACTCTTTAAGAAGTCAAAGAGGCCTGTAACAGATCCTGTACCCTCTATATCAGCTGTTTCTCTAGATAAAACACCTGTAGTACAGGTAGAATCATCTCTAGCATCTCCTGCATGTTCCTTAGGAAATCCTGATTTACCTGACCCAGTATCTCCAGCACCTTCTGCAGGTTTTCCTGCCTCTCCAGCTTGCTCCTCCCAATAGGTCACTCTCTTCCACCTTGCAATGCCCCTTCCAGTGAGCCAACCACAGGAATAAAGGTAAGGACTTTTTTTTTTACACTTACTATTTGACATTTGTTTTGTTACAACAGTACAGTGTACAGTACAGTATATTTATGTCATTTTTCTTTTTCTGTGGCTTAGTTGTACTTTTATGTTCTTGATTATGATTTTACAACTGTGTTAGGATAGGTAAGTGACTTAGGCTAGGGAGTGTTTCAACTTACACCAAAATTCACTGTCATAAGAACAAAACTGTGTCATATCCTGAGGACTACCTTGTATTTAAAAATATATATATTGATCCTGGCCAGAGGATCAGTGGATAGAATGTCAGCCTGGCATATAAACTCTGGGTTTGATTCCCAGTCAGGACATATAGGAGAAGCAATCATATGTTTCTCTCCTCATCCCTCTCCCCTTCTTTCTTTCTTTTCCTCCCACAGCCAATGGCTCACTTGGTTCAAGCATTGGCTTTGGACACTGAGGATAGCTCGGTTGACTTGCATGTGTCAGCTCAGGTGCTAAAAGTAGCTCAGTACTTGAGCATTGGCTTCAGATGGAGTTTCTGGGTGGATCCTGTTGGGGGTTGCATTTGGGAGTCTATCTCCCCTCCTCTCGCTTAAGAAATGAAAATAAAAAAAATAATTATGAAAAATATTTACAAAGCACACATTTAATAAGTTATCTTATACTCCTAGATTCACTTCTCCTCAGGCTACATACATTTTCAAACAACAAGTTCTTCTAATTCTATTTTCTAAATATTTTCAACACTATCCTAAAGTCTACTCATACCACCATGGATCAAATGTCTTCTCCTTCAGTTTAATATATTCTTAATGTCTAAACTTCATAATACCCTATTGCAATGATCTTTCTAAAGCAAAAATTTTAGTAGCCCAGGAGAAAGCAAACTAAAACAGGAACTAAGCATTCTAGGCAATATTACTAGAAAGAGAAATAAATGTCAAACATTAAGATACTAATAATTAGTAGAATTTATTTCAGGAACAAAAAAGGAATTTTATGATGACCCTATTAACTAGCTATGTCACAGTTACAATTTAGTGACAATCAAGGTTAAGCTGACAGACACTCTTTTCTTATTTTTATTGAATGAAATATAAAATAAACATAGCATATCACATTATTTGCTTTTTTATTCTTTCAAACAATAGGTTTCAAATTAACCACCATCAATGAAGGAGAGTAAGATTTGTAGAGAGAGACAACTGCTAGGTTAACATCTCTAAGCCACGTATTCAGAGTATCACATAATTATCTGGACATACATTCACTGGGAAGTAGAATTAGGCAACATAAAAAAATCAAAATAAATAAAAGCATTCAAAAATGGCTATGTTGTTAATTTCTATGGTGTCATACAAAGGTTCACTACTAATTACTCTTGTGAGTTAAATTTTAATACATCTTATGCTAAAATTCTGTTTACCCTCCATTCTCAATATCCCAGAATATTAGGAAATAACAGGGGCTTATTCAGGTGATCAAAGAAGATGAAGAGTCTGCATAAATGTATGTATGTGTGTATAAAGGCAAATAAGCCAAGATGTCAGATCAAAGAATTATTTCAGTAGAATTCTTTACCTAAAACAACTGCTACCCTGAGGGGCTCTACGAGGCTGCTTTATCAGTTTCTTAAAGGCATGAAGGTAAGTCAATTGAATGCTGTGGGAAAAAAGACTTTACCAACTAAGTTAAGGTAAATTTTTCAACACTAGCACAGAACAGTAACAGAAGAATTATCTTAAAATCTAAAGTATATATAGAAAGTGTCTCTATATACAAGATGAACTTGGGAACAGCTTGAATCTTATAGAACAAAATATTCCCCTCTGAAAATACATGGAGGCTTTCCATACCAATTATAATAAAGTCACCAACGATGGGTTCTAAATTTGACCAAAATGTTTCAACCTTAAAATATAGACACCATGAAATATATTTTCTGGAAAGAATGTGTATATGTGTGTAGGGAGAGTTGAATGAGCATGAAACTTTTTAAAATATGCTTTCTGTGTGCTTTCTCATCTGAAGCAGCAAGAAGTACAATTTTCAACAAAACCACAAAACTCTGTGCTCCTAACAATGAAACTTCTCAATGTTTCCAGAACCTTCTGAAAATTCAGACTATTTCTGCAATTTTCTTTCTTAAAGAGTTTCTCTACCTAACACTGAATCTGGGAAATTGTCATTTATAAGAAGGCATGCTGTCTTTAACTATTTAATGTTTTACTGCTCTTCTGTTTACATCATTGGCTGTCCTCCCATTCTGTTCAGTGTCAAAGGCTCTGCCCCATTTTGGCTTGTCCAAGCTGTCAACTTCTGTGCTCTTTTCTCTCCCCACCTCCCAGCATAAAACCCCTACCTGTCTCCTCAACTCTTTCAGAAATGTTATTCATAGCAAAGCTCTTGGGCCAATAGTGGGATAGTTTCTTCATTTATATTATAGCCTTAAGTGGTATCACATCAAAGAACATTTAGACATAAATGCACATTATAGAAAAAAACATTACATTCTGACCCTATCTATCTTTGTGACGTAGACAGCCATGCTACACAATTCCTGTGATTTTTTTTCCTTATGATTTCTGTTATCTTTCCTTACGTCCAGCTCTAGGGCATCAAGTTTATCTGAGAGATTTATTCTAATTAGAATTGTCATGGCAAATTAAGATAAACTCCTCTCCATTGAAATCAAAGGCATCACTGTGTATGTTTTAATATCCCCAATATTCTGAAACTATTAAGATAGACCCTAAACTTATTGCTGTTTATGACAGGAGGCTGCAGAAAACTCACATAGAAACATACAGGCATTATTGCATAATTTCTCAAAATTAAGTTAGACTGGTTTTGACCCAACCAACATGTTGTCATCAATAAAATTTTTATGATTATTAAAACGTTGAGCACTGATTCAAAAAGAATCAATTGAATGCTTTGAGGTAAGAAGATAGTCATGTGCATTCACTATTACAAGAGAAAAACACCAGTGGGCTGGGAATCAAAAAGAAATGATGAAGAATGGAAAAGTTAAACTATACAAATTAGCTGTTATAGTTGGTCAAAACTAGCTGAATATTGGCAATTTAATATTGTTTCTGTTTACTTCAATGTGGAATAATCAGGAGACCATAATTTTGAAACTCTTTTGTACTCACCATTTTAATTCAATTATTCATAGTTCAAGAAATGAGAACATTGACATTAAAGGTAAAATTGAACATGCCAAGGCATAAGAACAATACTTTCTTATTAAATATGCTAAAAGTCACGTGTATTTTAAATTCTCTGGTGTTCACTTTAATAAAGTAAAAGTAAATATTATAATTAATTTTTAAAAATAGTATATTATGTGGAATAGAATATATCCAAAATATTATATCATTTTATCATGAAACAAAAATTATTAGATATTTTACTTATATTTTTTAATTTATTTTTATTTTTATTTTATTTATTTTAGAGAGGAGACACAAAGTGAGAGAGAGAGAGAGAGAGAGAGAGAGAGAAAGGGGGGAGGAGCTGGAAGCATCAACTCTCATATGTGCCTTGACCGAACCAGTGCAGGGTTTTGAACTGGTGACCTCAGTGTTCCCAGGTCAACGCTTTATCCACTGCGCCACCACAGGTCAGGCATTACTTATATTTTTTATCAAGTTTTCAAATTTACACTTCAAATACCCTATAGTCATGTATGCCTACTGGGTGCTCTAGTAGGAGTGTAGCAATGTATTTGTAAACATGTCTCTGGTGGATTAAATTATATTTTAGTAAGTATTTTAGTAGTTATTTCAAATTATATTCAATCTTTTAAGCCAGAGGAGTAATTTTCTATGGAAAGCTAACCTCTATGTAATGTGTGTGTGTGTGTGTGTGTGTATGTGTGTGTATTATATATATATACACTTCACAATATAGTGAAAATAGTATCAGTGTGATAACAGGGTTATTACACTTTCATTTAATTATAAAGAGAAAAAAATATTTTGGATAAACTTTCTGTGCTTTTTGTAAAAAATTTATATATTTTAAATAATATTTTAAACAAGTAAAATATATTAGTAGCATTCTAGAATTATGAAACAGAATAAGCAACATGATAAACTATTACATTAATCAAAGCATTATTACCACATAAGTAAAAAAAATTTATTAATAAATACTGAGAGAAAGTATATGATTTAAAACTTTTAAAATCTAGTTTTAATATTTATTGGTTTAATTTTAATCTCAATTACTTTAATCTCAATAACACACTTAACTGTGTCCTATAGAGATATGAGAGCCCAGAACTGTGAACAGTGGTTAACAAAGCCTTTAATTGTTATGATAAAATCATTAGCAAACTGGAAAAAGAAAACATTCATTCATCAAACTGAAAAAGTATGGATAGATATATGATATCTATACAGCTAAAACCACATTTAATAGTTAAATGTAAAAAAAAAAAAGTTTTTCTAGTTTGTGTGATATATAATAATTATTATCATTTTTATTTATTAGAAGGTATAGCCAGTCAACAAATACAATGAAATTATAAGGCAGGTGGTAGAAAATCAAGAAATAAAACTGCCATTATTTATAGTAATTGTGAAAATGGAAAATTAAAACGAACTTACAAAAATATTAATATTACTAAGTCAGAAAAATAGGTTGATGAATACAAGATCAATATAGTCAAGTCAACTATTTCTCTAAACAGGTACCAAACAATTAGAAATTAAACTGAAAAGGGAGTAATTTTCAAAAGCATAAAATTTGAAAATATGAAATCTAGAGATACATTTAATAAAAGATATACAGAAAATTTTTAAAAAATTTTGAACACATTAGAAGCATTAATAAAGACATAAAACTGAAGGTATGTATTATATTCATGAAATATTTATCTGAAAGCTTTCAGGGTGTCAATATTCTCATAAATTTTCAATGAAATTCCAATAAAGATTTGTTTTGTGGTGATAGATTTATTAAAATTCCAAAATTCATATAGCAATACAAAGGCTCATGGTTGCCTCATATATACTTGAAGAATTAGAGCAAAGTGGAAAAAATAACTTGCACCAGATATAGAGATTTCTATTAAAGTTGTACTAATTAGATAGAAAGGGAAGACAAATGATAAAACATGAAATTTAGAAATAGCATTTAGCACTGGCTTATGACCAAGGTAGCTTAAGACTGGGTGAAAGTGTGCTCTTTTAATTTTTATTGCTAGGTCAATTCAATATATCTATGGACAAATATTCAAGAAATTTTTTTGTTTGGCTACATACACAAGTAGATGAGTTCTAAGAATTAAGTTTATTTTTTCATTATGATTTATCCATTGTTCATGTTATAAGACAATAACTTAATAACCTTAAAATAAACAAAAATTCTCTAAAAATTAGTCATTAAAGAATTAAAAATTTCTCAACTGGACTACATTAAACTTTTTAAAATTTCTATGAAATGACACCATAAAATAGAGAAGGAAAGCTATAGATTCAGAAAAAAACTATATATAAAAAGTTCATCTGGCCAATTGGCTAAGTGGTGGAGCATTGGCCCAGTGTGTGGATTTGCCAGGTTTGATTCTCAGTCAGGGCACACAGAAGAAGTGCCCACCTGCTTCTCCATTCCTCTCCATCTTGCTTTTATTTCTCTTTCTCTCTTTCTTTCTTCCTCCTGCAACCATGGCTCTACTGGTTCAAGTAAGTTGGCCTCAAGTGCTGAGAATGGCTCCATAGCCTCCACTTCAGGTGCTAAGAAGAGTTTGGTTGCTGAACAATGAAGCAATGCCCTGGCAGAGCATCACTCTTTAGTGTGCTTGCAGGTGGATTCTGGTTGAAGTGCATGGGGGCGTCTATCTCTCTGTCTCTCCTCCTTACACTAAAGAAAAAAAGTTCACATAAAATTATATAAGTATATAAAGAAATACACTGCTCACAAAGATTGGGGTATATTTTATCATTTCATATTCATTTTGAAATATCCCCTAGTTTTTTGTGAGCAGTATATCTATAATACAATAATAAATGGCAGATAAACCAGAAGAAAAATAAGCAAGATTTAAATAGAAGGATTAGAAAACCTGAGTCTAGAGTAATGGTGATGTGACAGATACTCCTGATACCTTCCCTTGAAATTTCAACAAATTGAACAACTATAATGCAGTAAAGAAACCTACCTAAGCTTGAGGTATGCTTGAAAGATTTATGCACCAAAAGGACTAAAGGTGGGATTGGTTAAAACTGGGGGAAGAAGATAAAACATAAGTACAGTGGGCTCTGAGGAGGAGAGAAGCCTGGTGTGACTGGGTTTTTGTTTGTTTGTTTGTTTTCCTCTGCTGGACTACTGGGAGAAGGGAAACTCAGGTTGTTTGGATGTAATATGAGGGGTATGAAAAGAAAAACCTGGAGTGGCTGGGTCTCTCTCTGTTAGGAATAATGGTGATATAGAGGGGCAAAGAAGAATATAAACCACAGTGGACAGAGAATGGAGTCATTGACAGTGTTCCTGCAGTCTGCCTGCAGCCTGCACTCAGCAGAGACAGAGAAAACTAAAGTGTGACCCGCCCAGCCTCCCAGATCTCAGCTTCCTCACCTAGTGGATATGGAGTGTGGCAGAGACAGACTCCACAACTAACTCTCCAAAGCCACTCTTTTCTCTGACAAACAGAGATGCTCTGCATCTAGTAACCGGGTCCATTGAGACTTGGGAAGGAGTGCCCTAAAACCTGATATTGCCATTGTTAGAGCTGTAAAAATGGAAGGCCAAGCCATAAAGCCCTAACAACATGTCTCACCCACCAATGCAATTGCAACCCTGCCTACTTCATTGTCACAGCAACATCTCAGTAGAAGAGAGCCCAGGAACTTCACAGACCTAAAACTTGTTATACAGCAATATCTACTGGAACAAACTTCTCAAAACAGAAATTTATTTTTCCTTTTTAGTTTTATCTTTTTTCTTCTTATACTTTTTTTCCTCTTTTGAATCTTATTTTCTTTTATTTTTATATATTTTACACTTATATTTTTCTTTCTTTTTGGTTTTTGATTTTTTTGGTGTGTTTTTCTTTTCTTGTCATAATTTTTAATTTTTTATTTTTTAATTGCATTTTTAATTTAATTTTAATCTTTTTTTGTAGTTCTTTTTTGTTAAGGTTCTTAACAACATCATTCTAAAATGCCATCAAGAAAGAAGAAGTTGAATGTCATAGCTAAACAAGACAGAGAGGTAGTTCAGAAAAAAAAATGAAAACTCTCCAAACTCTCTAGAAAGAAATATCTCAATCACATGGAAACCTTGGAGCTAAGTGATAGAGCATTCAAA
The DNA here is from genome assembly GCA_037038555.1 of Rhynchonycteris naso. Lineage (NCBI taxonomy): Eukaryota > Metazoa > Chordata > Mammalia > Chiroptera > Emballonuridae > Rhynchonycteris > Rhynchonycteris naso. Next base: position 54,967,145 of record CM073000.1, on the reverse strand, counting down.
ATTGAAGTTATCAATGAGATGTGAGAAGATACCAATAAAAAAAACTTAATGAACTCAGAAAACAAAACAAAGAAGTCACCAAGGAGATTTAAACTTTAAAAATAGAGATGAAGAACTCAATACATGAATTGAAAACTGAGGTAGCAAGTTCAGCTAAAAGAACAAACCAGATAGAGGAAAGAGTCAGTGACATTGAAGACAGGCAACTAGAGATGCTACCAAGAGAAAAGGAGAAAGACTCACAAATTTAAAAAATAACTAAAAGAGCTCTAAAAGAACTGACTATTTCAGAAAGAGCAATATATGAAAAATGGGTATATCAGAAGAAGAAGGAGAAGAAAATAGAAAACCTATGAAAATATTTGATGAGAACTTCCCAAGACTATAGACAGAGTTAGAGCCTTAAATCCAAGAAGCAAATAGAATGGTGAGTTACTACAACCCAACAGACCTACTCCAAGGCACATCATAAAATAAGTGGTCAAAAATCAATGACAAAGAAAGAATCCTAAAGGCAGCTAGGAAAAAGAAAATAACATAAAAAGGAAACTCATTCGGTTATTACCAGACTTTTCAACAGAAACTCTACAAGCCAGAAGAGAGTGGACTCAAACATTCAAAGTACTGAAAGAGAAATTATCAGCCAAGAATACTATATTCATTAAAAATATCCTTCAAATATGAAGAAGAAATAAAACATTTAACAGACATACAGAAGCTCAGGGAATTTATCACCAGAAAACCCACAATGCAAGAAATACTCAAGAAGGTTATTCGACCAGATACAAACAACAAAATGAATTAAAACTACAAGTAAAAGCTCTATCAAAGTCACAATAAAAACAAGGTGATCTGTGAAAGCAATAACAACAGGGGAAAGGATAAAGATCTGCAGTACCAAAGGAGAATGGAGTGCAGAAGCACTCATAACACAAAGAACTGTTGTACATATGCATATTTTTCTCTAAATAACCTAATGGTAACCACCCATAAAAAAAGCCACTACTGAAATACACAACTTTAAAAAAAAAAAAAAAGAAGAGGCCCTGGCCATTTGGCTCAGTGGTAGAGTGTCAGCCTGGTGTATGAATGTCCCAGGTTTGATTCCTGGTCCAGGCACACTGGAGAAGCATTCATCTGCTATTACACCTGTATCCCTTTTGATTCTCTCTCTTTTCTGATTCACTACCACAGCCATGGTTCCATGAGAACGAGTTGGCCCCAGGTGCTGAGGATGGCTTCTTGGCTTCCACCTAACACACTAAAAAATGGCTCCAATTGCAATGGAAAAAGGGCCCCAGATGGGTAGAACATCATATCTTTGGACTTTCCAGGTGGATCCCAGTTGGGGTACATGTAGGAGTCTGTCTCTGCCTACCCTCCTCTCACTAAAATTAAAAAATAAATAAAAATAAAAAAGAAGAAACAAGAAAAAGAAGTATGGGATGCCACTAAACAAAAATAATGGATAGAAACACAAAAGAGAAAATTTAAAGAAGACACAGAGCTACCAGAAAACAAAATATAAAATGGCTACTGAAAATCCTCAAGTGTCAATAATTACCCTAAATGTAAATGGATTGATCTCACCAATGAAAGTAACAGAATAGCAGATTGGATCAAAATGCAAAACCCAACCATATGCTGCATTCCAGAGACCCATGTAAGCTGCAAAGCAAAAGTAGATTCAAAGTGAAAGGTTAAAAAATGATTCTTCAAGCAAATAGTATCTAAAGGAAAGCTGGTATAGTCCTTCTCATATCTGACAATGCTGACTTCAAGATAACAAAGGTAACCAGAGACAAAGATGGACATTTCAAAATTATAAAGAGAATATTGTATCAAAGAGACATAACAGTTCTTAAAATATATGCACGGAACCAGGGAGCAACAAAATATGTAATACATCTAATAACTGATCTAAAAATAGAAGCAGACAATAACACAATCAACTTGGATATTTTAACAAACCATTGATGGCTTTAGATTAATTCAAACTGAAAACCAATAAAGAAATATCGGTCTTAAATGACATACTAGACCAAATAGTCATAATAAGCATTTACAGGACATTTCATCCCAGAAATTCAAAGTATACATTCTTCTCCAGTGTGCATGGGAACATTCTCAAAGATAGATTATGTATTAGGTTAGGCCACAAAACTAACACCAATAAATTCAGAAAGATTAAATTATACCAAGCATATTTTCTGACCATAGGGCTTTGAAATTAGGAATCAACTGCAAAATGAAAGTAAAGTAACCCACAAAAATATGGAAATTAAAAAACATATCTTAAAAAAATTACTAGATCAAAGAGAAACAAAAGCAGAGACCAAAAGATATATAAAAACAAATGACAACATGATGTATCAAAATTTCTGGGATGAAGCAAAAGCAGTAATAAGAGGAAGTTTATATCATTACAGGTTTTTATCAAGAAATCAAATAAATCCCAAGTAAACAACTTAACATCACATCTTAAGGAACTAGAAAAAGAACAAAGGGAACTCAAAGTCAGCAGAAGAAAGGAAATAATAAAAATTATAACAGAATGAAATAAAATAGAGAACAAAAAACTATAGAAAAAATTAATACAACAAAGGGCTGGTCCTTTAATAAGATCAATAAAATTGACAAACCACAGTTAGACTCATTAAGAAAAAAAGAGGAAGGATTTATATAAACAAAACCCAAAGTGAAAGAGGAGAATCCATCATTAATATACAAAGGATCATAGTAGAATACTATGAAAGATTATATGCCAGTAAATTTAACAACCTAGAGGAAATGAAGAAATTTCTAGAACTATACACTCTTCCTTGACTTAATAATAAAAAAGTAGAAAAACTAAATAGACCTATAAGCAAGGAGGAAATAGAAAGAACTATATATCAAAAACCTCCCAAAACACAAAAGTCTAATATGAAATGGCAACACTAGTGAATTCTACTAAACATTCAAAGAAAATTTGGTACCCATCCTTTTCAATGTCTTCCAAAAATTAAAGAAGCAATACACCCTAACACATTTTATGAGGTCAACATAACCCTCATACCAAAATCTGGCAAGAACAATACAAAAAGAGAAAACTACAAACCAATATCTCTAATGAATATAGATTCAAAAACCCTAAGAAGAAAAAAAAAAACTAGCAAATTGAATACAACAACACATTAAAAAAATAAGACATCACGATCAAGTGGGATTCATTCCAGGCACACAAGGATGGTTCAACATATGGAAATTAACATAATACACCACATCAACAAAACTTAAGAACAAAAATCATATGATTTTATCAACAGATGCCAAAAAGGCATTCAATAAGATACAACATACCCGTATGTATGTTTAAAACACTCAATAAAATCAGAATATAAGGAAAGTACCTCAACATAATAAAGGCCATATATGTGAAACCATCAACTAATATAATAAATAGTAAAGAAATGAAGGCTTTTCCACTAAAATCAGGAAGAAGACTAGGCTGCCCACTCCTCCACTCTTATTCAACAAACTTTTGGGAGTATTAGCTAGAGCAATCAGGCAAAAGAAATAAATAAAGGCAGCCATATCTGAAAAAAAGTAAAGGTTTCACTTTTTGCCAATGACATAATCCTGTATATAAAAAACCCCAAAGACTCTACCAAAACAATTTTAAAAACAATAAACCAACACAGTGAAGTTGCAGGATACAAAATCAATTTACAAAACCTTGCTTTCCTATACTCCAACAAAGAAACTTCAAATAATAAACTATAAAAAACAATTTATTTTACAATTGCAACAACAAAAATAAAATACCTAGGAAAGAACCTTACAAAAGATATGAAATACCCATATTCTGAAAACTACAAAACATTACTAAAAGAATGAAAAAAACCCCACAATAAAATGTAAAAATATTCCATATTCATGGATGGAACAAATCTACATAGTTAAAATTGCCATATTGCCAAAGCAATATACATATTTAATACAATCCCCATCAAAATCTCAATGTCATTTTTTAAAGTAGAGCAAAAATAAGTCACCAGGTTTGTATGGAAACAAACAAAAGAAAAACCAAATAGCCAAAGCAACCCTGAGGAAAGAAGAAAGCTGAGGTATCAGATTACACAACCTCAAAATATACTATAGAGCCATGAAAATCAAAACAGCATGTTATTGGCAGAGAAATGGGAATACAAACCAATGGAACAGTATTGAGAGCCCAGAAAAAAACCCACATATATATCAACAAATAATCTTAAACAAAGGAGCCAAAAACACACAATATAAAGAAGAAAACCTCTTCAGTAAATGGTGCTGGGAAAATTGGAAAGCCACATGCAAAAGAATAAAAATTTACTACAGTATGTCACTCTGCACAAAAATTAATTTAAAATGGATCAAAGACCTAATAAAAGATCTGAAACAATAAATTACATTGAAAAAAACATAGGTACAACACTCATGGAACTTGGCAATAGAGAATAATTAATGAATTTGACCCCAAAGGCAAGGGAAGTAAAGGCAAAAAATAAATGAATGAGAGTATATCAAATTAAATAGTTTCTGCACAGCAAAATAAACTGACAACAAAACAAATCAGCAGCCAACTAAATGAGAGGTGATATTTTCAAACAACAGCTCTGATAAGGGGTTAATAATCTAAATATAGAGAGAACTTACAAAGTTCAGCAACAAACAATCTAATTAAGAAATGGGAAGAGTACATGAACAGACACTTCTCCCAAGAAGACATACAAATGGCGGAGAGATTTATAAAAAAATGCTCATCTTCACTAGCTTTCGAGAAATGCAAATCAAAACTATAGTGAGAAATACCACCTCACACCTGTTATATTGGCTATTATCAACAAGACTGGTAATAATAAGTGTTAGGCTGTGGAGAAAAAGGTGGTAATGCAAATTAGTACAGCCATTATGTAAGAAAGTATTGTGGTTACTCAAATAATTAAGAATAGAACTACCATATGACCCAGCAATCCCTCTATTGGGTAACTACCCCAAAAATTCAAGAACATAAAGATCCATGTGCCCCATGTTCATTGCAGCATTATTCACAGAGACCAAGACATAGAAACAACCAATGTGTCCCTCGATAGAGGATTGGATGAAGAAGCTGTGGTACATATATACAATGGGATACTAGTCAGCCATAAGAAATGATGACATACTGACATTTAGGACAACATAGATAGACCTTGAGAAAGTGATACTGATGAAATAAGCAAATCAGTTAAAGCTAAGGACTCTATGATTTCACACATAGGTGAAATATAAAAATGAGATTCATGGTCATAGATAAAAGTGAAGTGGTTACCAGGGGAAAGGGGATGTAGGGGAGGGGAAAGAAGAGGTGGTGGGGGTAAGTGTATATAAAAAGGGACAAATATAAGGTGATGGAAAATGATTTGACTTTGAGTGATGAGTATACAACATAACCAACAGTTCAAATGCTATAAAATTTTTATCTGAAACCTATGTACACTTCTTGGTCACTGTCACCCTGTTAAATTTAATTTTTTAAATAAAATAAAAAGAAATTTATATAGGCATTGTATTGGAAGAATAATCAGATGGACATATAATCATTAAAAGAAGATAAACCAGAAGGTGATACCCAGCAGTATGTTTAAAATATAATATTGACAGTTCTGAGTGGTGAGAGTGGGAGTGAAAAGTAAGAAGAAAGTAAATGTTCTTGCAAGATGGTTAAGTAAAACCCATACAATGGTTTATAAATACAGCAACAAAGCAAGCGTTGGAGATTAAATGTAATATCACAAAAAGATTTGTCACAATGTGACTGAGTGTGTGAGAGAGAGACTGAAAAAGAGAGAGAGAAAGATAAAAGAATCTGATTTGATGTTTTAAAAAATAAATGAGAGTAAAGACAGAATAATATGAAAGTTATTTTTGTTAAAATAAGATAAAAATATAGAGATGTCATAATAATAAAACATTTCATTTTTCCATATGTTCTAATTATTTTTAGATGAGAATATTTGTATGATTATATTAAACTACTTTCTACACTAAACAAACAATGATTCAGAGAAATATAATTTCTTAATTCTCCTCAATTTAAATCAGAGTAGCAGTACAAGGCTTTTGTCTACCCTACTGACCTTTGCTAAATCACACACATACACACGCTCCATATTTTCTTAGGGGAAGAGTAAATTACTTGACTGGTAATTTTGAAGAAGATACTACAAAGAGCTGACTGGGCACAAGTCCTATAGGCTTTTTTCTCTGCCAAGATTTGTGAAGAAAAAATTCTTATTCATAGTTTGAACTAGCCACTGCATGCACCAGCAATCCAAGTAAAACATTTCATTACCAATCAGTAGTAAAAGTTATATTTCCTTCTCCATCTCTTGTCTCCCCTATCTTTCCGTTGAAGTTCAACTTGGATAGCCAGTATAGTGTCACCTGTTGGGACTGCCTACAATGCCTAGAAATTAAATAGAATGTGTGGTATCACACCTGTCCTTTGATTCTAATTTTTTATTTAAAATATTAATATTTTTGGAACTGTTTTATATTGTATTTGTATTGAATATTGTATCACATGATAGGACTAATTTCTACTCCATTGCTCAGTTATCTAGTTAATCTGAAGATTACCGAATAAGTCACTTACATGTCCAGGATTGGTTTGAGACCCAGCAGAATAATGGTTACTATCAAAAGTTAACATTGTAGAAGACAGGAGAAAGAGGGTGAATTATAAAAAAGGGAATGGAAATTTGCAAAGAACAATTCTAAAATATAATCCTCCCTTGTGATTATGTCCAATGCAATATCTCTGCATTAAGTTGTGGTTCATTTAAATCCTGAGATTTTAAGAGTAGTATTTCAAATAATAAACTCTAGAAGTAAAATCTCTAGGTACAAATCCAAGATCCACAGCTAACTGGATCTGTTCTTCAAGATACTTGATCTTTTTGTGGCTGAGTTTTATAATCTGCGGTGATGATAATAAATTGTGTGGAAAATGTGAGAAAATACATATAAAACATTTTGTACAATATCTATATGATGACCCCATAAATATGGATCTATGATTACTGTTTATATTATTATCATTACCATGTTAACATAGAACATTTGTCCTTGGTATTTTATAAACATATTTACTTAATATTCAATGTTAGCTGACTTTTCACTCAGTTTTATATTAAAATTTTTATTTGATCCACAGATTCTTAGGAATTCTTTGCTGTGCAAAAACTCTCAAGAGCGCCTAAAATAAAGAAATAACTTGGATTCATTATATTGATCTGAATTGAATCCATGCTATGTTCTTCTTGTTTAGTAGACTGAAAAATTTTGGTAGAGATGCGTTAATGCACTAGCAGTTCAGCACTATTATTAAAGGTTCCAGTAGCTTAAAATAAAGTGACTTTGCTTTTTTCCACAGCTTTGCCACTAACAGCCCTTAAGCTCTGCTTTATAGTCAAGTTATCAGATGACTGTCAAGAGTAATAATATATTCAAATATCTGCAGAATCTCTTTCTTTTCATCATTATTTCCATGTCTATAAATCAATAAGAATATGCCATGTGCCTTTAGAGCACTGTAACTTAGTGCTTTGAGGGGCAGGCTCAGATGATGTTTTCTACTCTTTAATATAAACACAAAGAAAAATCATAAATACCTTCAATAGCTTTAACACTGTGCCAAATCTTAAACTTTTATATTAAGTATAGAAGACAACTTTCCTAAATAGTGTGTCAATTCTGAGCTGTTTTAAAATACTGTTTCTTACCTACTCTCTCTTTCTCTCTTCCTCTTTCCATCACCATCACTACCCTTTAGCCTTAGGGAAGTTATAAGGCAGTGTCATCATTACATTTTTGTTATAAATAGTATTTCTTAAATGCAATATTTTCAAATAAAAGTGTATTTTGAAAAATTAAATTTGAAATAATCAGGTAAATGTCTTCAAAATAAATTATCCAGACTGCATTAGTGGTTATAGCTGGGAAATGCATCCTAAGATTTTATTCTTTGGGATTATTTCTTTTCTTTGCATTTAAAAAATTTATTCAACAAGCAACCAGTAAATAAATAAAAATAATAAAGTTATAAAACAAAATATTATGCATAAAAGTACATTGTAGCTCTTATTAATTGATTTTTAGAGAGAAAGAGAGAAACATCATTTTTTTGTTCCACTTATTTATGCATTTCTTGATTGATTGTTGTATGTATTCTAACCAGGGATTGAACCCACAACTTTGGCATATTGGTACGATGGTCTAACCAACTGAGCTACCCACCCAGGGCCTTGGTTAACTTTAAATATTTATATAAATGTAAGGCAGTGTTAAAATTTCCTTTATATGTCCTATCAGAGAATATTCAAATTACATCTTACAAATAACATTTTATTTCAAAAGTAACAATATTTTTCTCTTACACAGAGCACCTAAAAGTGCTTTCCATACAACTGTTCTATCAAATATCACTGTATTTTTTAGGTTATTACTATTATTTTATGTTCAGTGAAAAGAAAAAGTAAATAAGTTGATCATTATAAGTAACACTCCAGGTCTACAAATAAAGTCAGCAGCTTACACAATATCTGACTTAGATTTTATTGCTTCAAAATTCTGGTTGGAAGGGAAACCTATCAAGTCTTTTTCAATAATGAAAAAGCTGTCACATAATCATCTATATGCCATAGAAAGAGATTCATTTCAAGATCTTTAAGGATAACTAAAGGAGCCAGTAAAACATTGTTGATTACATTAACTTTGTCCTCTTAAACACATAAAGAAATCAAAATTTCAAAGCACAGTAAAAAAAAATAGAAAAAAATAGAAAATAGTAAAAAAAAATTTCATATGCATGCAATGAAATTATAAGTAAAAAAATTTTGAAGCAATATGTCAATATATGATAGGTAATAAATAAGCTACATTAAAAATGTTTGCATATAATTTTCTCCAAACCATTCTTTTTAAAATATCTGAATGAGTTAGGAAGAAAAATCTCTTAGCTCTTGGGATAAACCTTAAAACATTACTTTTACACTTAGGGAAAAACAAAATATAAAAATATGTGAAAGGAGCATATAGCGTTTTGTGCAAATAAACAAAATGAATGCGCAATATATAATTGCATAACCTTTGAGATTCACATTTTACCAGGACTATGGCCATCACTATTTATACCGTTAAGTTGGAAAATCACTGGTTACAAAACCCTATAATTATCCTTCTTTCTCCAAGATACACAAAAAATACATTTTAAATCCTGGATAATGAAACTGCCTTAAAAGATATTCACTTACTTTTGTTTCATAGGCAAAGAATGTTTATTGTTTTTCACAGATAGTCTACTACTTAAATTGCTCTTCTTCATTGACCATAAACAGACATATTGCAGTGAGAATAGTAGAAAAAATTGCATTAAAACATAATATTAAATATTACATTAAAATGTATGATTGAATTAAATAACATCTCTCTTAATTGCATACTTACAATAAATAATATTTTCATCCAACTCCCCTGGTCTGATCCACATAAGACATGAACGTGTCTTTCCTTATGGAAAAGAAAAAAAAAAGTAATCACTTCTTTTGTTTTGATATACAGTAAATATCAATCTCTTCTCTATTTTCACACATCTTCCTGCTTCCCTTATTCTTTTCCTTCACTATAGCTAAGCCATTTGCTCTTTACTTGCTCTTTTTCAACATACATCTTTAAAATAAAACAAGAAAAAATAAAAATTAGAATGTTATATAGAAAAGCATAATTTTTCAAACATATTTTATAAAACATATTTATATATGTAACAAGTTTTTTAAAGTTTTCATTTGAAGAAAAATAGAAAAGTGAGAAATAATATATGCACATACTAGTCATTTATTTTGTTACTATTTAAATCTTTTTCTTAATTATCCTGTGGTAGTCACTAAATGGATCAAAGACCTAAATATACCTAAGACCTAGAACAGTTAATTACCCTGACCAGGCGGTGGCGCAGTGGATAGAGCGTCGGACTCGAATGCGGAAGACCCAGGTTCGAGACACCGAGCTTGCCAGTTTGAGCACGGGCCCATCTGGCTTGAGCAAAAGCTCACCAGCTTGGACCCAAGGTCGCTGGCTCCAGCAAGGGATGGCTTGGTCTGCTGAAGGCCCACGGTCAAGGCACATGTGAGAAAGCGATCAATGAACAACTATAGTGTCGCAACCGCAATGAAAAGCTAATGATTGATGCTTCTCATCTCTCTCCATTCCTGTCTGTCTGTCCCTATCTATCTCTCTCTTCTGTCCCTGGAAAAGAAAACAACAATTAATTACATAGAATAAAATATAGGTACTGAACTTATGGACCTTGGTCTTAGGTGTTTTTTTGTTTGTTTGTTTTTACAGAGACAGAGAGATAGTCAGAGAGAGGGATAGACAGGAATAGACAGGCAGGAACCGAGAGAGATGAGAAGCAACAATCATCACTTTTTTGTTGCCATTGCGACATCTTAGTTGTTCATTGCTTTCTCATATGTGCCTTGACAGCGGGCCTTCAGCAGATGGAGTAACCCCTTGCTGGAGCCAACAACCTTGGGTCTAAGCTGGTGAACTTTTGCTCAAGCCAGATGGGCCCGCGCTCAAGCTGGCGACCTCGGGGTCTCGAACCTGGGCCCTTCCGTGTCCCAGTCCGATGCTCTATCCACTGCGCCATTGCCTGGACAGGAGAGGATTTTATGAATTTGATTCCAAAGGCAAAAGAATGCAGAAATAAATGAATGGGACAATATCAAACTAAAAGCTACTACACAGTAAAAGAAACCACCAACAAAACAAAAAAGGTAAAAACCCAAAGCAAAGAAGATATTTGCAAACACCAACTCCAAGAAAGGGTTAATATCAAAATATGTAAAAAACTAATAAAACTTAACACCAAACAAACAAGCCAATTAAAAACCAGGTAGTGAACCTGAACAGACACTTCACCCAAGAAGACTTACAAGTGGCCAACAGATACATGAAAAGATGCTCAGAAATTATTATTAAAGATTTTTGTATATACGTGCTTTTAAATAATAGTTATAAAAATAACAATTATATCTTAAAGGGAAATATAAATTTAAAAACAACACAAATTGTCATATAAGCTATAAGGTATATCAAAATGGACATATAGTTTTATTTTAAACTGGATATAAATTTTCTTTCTGTTAACCAAGTGACAATATGAATCAAGATATTCTTTTAAACTGTATGGTTTTATATCATTAATTTTAGTTCTAGAGACCTATCCTTATAATCAAAATCAACTATGAACACTTATCCATCATATTACTTATTGCAATTGTGGTTATAAAATAAAATTATAAATAATCTATATTTCAAACAACAATTCAACAATTAAAAAAGATCATTTCTGAAGATGATGGTACTTTTATACTTCATTATAATTAAATTTTCAAATATATTTACTCTTATGAAGAAATATTAACATCATATATGAGAACAAAATACTGCACATTTGTTAAATGTAAACTGCCATTTATGGAATAATGCGCACAATATGGTATTTATAACTATAAATTCCTGAATAGCATTTACCTGCACATTCTTGTATTTGTAAAAACATAGAAATAGGTGTGAAAAGGTAACTGTTATTTATTTTCTCAAAAATATTAAAGAAAAGGTGAAATAACTTTATATAAATATTATTTTTTTATATTTTATAAGTATGTATTTAGAAAAAAGTATATATAGACTTATCCTAAGTTTTAAAACTTTAAATATATACACACAAATATATATAGAAGAAACATGGAGTTTTCAAAGTATATTAAATGCTGATTAGTTTTCTATTTTCTTTTTAGTCTTTTTGCCTCTTTCCCTATTATTGTGTATTGTTTTTGAAATATAGATAAATTTACCAAATTGCAATATCCCAAATTTCTTTTTGAAGTAACAGATAACAATCCTCCAAATTTTAATTCATACACATGTCCATGCACATCTATAGGCAATTTCCAGAGGAAAGGCTAGAAATAAAACCTACGATTTATAGTGATTATTTTACATCAGGGACATAGAAAATTGACTTCTTTATATATTTTCTCTAATAAACATTTTATACATTTAGTTATTATTTGTTTTATAAACAGAATTTATTTTATTTTTAAAATAAGTATTTGTGGATAAGATAGTAACACTGATATGAATAACTAAAAATTGTAACAGATGTACCTTTCAAAAGCAAAGGAATTATAGAGATCTATCATAACACATATATTTCTCACTGTGTCTGAGAAGCGAGTATCCAAATTTGCAAAACATAAGCAAGCATCACTCATGCAGCAATCAGATCAAAGTTTACAGAAAAGCCCCAGAGCAGGTGGATTGCTTCAATTATTTGTCATTTATGATAAATACAAAATAAGTTCTAAAAGATTTCTGGATATATGTAGGATGCTAGCGATCGCTCATGACATTGATAATGAAGCTTGGGCAAGATAAAAAGTCCCTCCCATAAAGAAACAGGGCATTGTTTTTTGTGGCCTTTGGTTTGGCAACGATTTAACTATAAACGCAACAGCTGGCCAGTGAAAGGACGGTCCCAGGACGGGTTGAAGGGTGCTACGATGGGATGCTATTGGCAGGCCGCCTAGGTATTTGAGATGAAATAAGCTCAGGAACTGGACGTTTTAGCAGCTGGCCAGACAAAGGGTATTTTCCAGATATTTAACAGCTGATAATTGAGCATTCTAGTAATATTTTTTGAAAAGAAAGTGGTTACCAAATGGGTTGGCAAATGCTCAAAGACAATCGATATTCAAAATTTGAGAGAAGCATTTAGAGGAACATAAGCCAAGAAGCATATGATTGTCATCTCAACTCTTTCAGAAAGAATTTTAGAAAAATTAGAGAGTACATATTATAAAATGAAATGGATTATCATTAAAATTCAATAGTGAATAGCCATTTTATATTTCAGCTTTTAAAATTTTATTTGCTTTGAATCAATCCTGGTACCATAAAAAATTCCATTATCTTTTTATTGCTACTCCATTCTTTTTTATAAACTGATAATACCATATAATATACCTCTATAAACATTCTTCCTGTAATCTTGTAGTGAAAATTGTATGTATTTTACATTAACTAATATATTTAACTTTAAAAAGACCATTTAGTCAGAAATATGTTAAATGCTTGAAAGACCATTCATTAAGAATAATAAAGCAAGAAAATAATTATATATTTGATTGATAATAAAAATGATGTCATCTTGCTTTATTGGAGATATACGTAAATACAGTAGAAGATGTAGTAATTTAAGAATGTCCAAAATATTGGTTTTCAAAATAAAACTATACTTTATCATTATTTTACACCATTTAAAAAATTGAAAAAAGTATTTTTTTTGCATGCAGATATTTGCATTTTTAAAATATACCTAGCTTTTTAAACACTTCTTAATTGAAAAATCACTTAATTTCACTGTCTTAAAGCTTTCCTATCAAATTCATCAAGGTACTTCTCTTATAAAAAATGTTCTATAAAACTCAAATTCTTTTTTAAAAAAACCTGGTAAAATTTTATTACAGCAATTTACACATATAACTTGAAAAGATTTCTTACTTCTTCTCTGAATTATACACCAAATGGATATCACAGTACTGGATGCCAAATACAATACACCATACAAAGTTAATAGGCAAATAAAGGTCCCAATTTATCTCACTTTATCTGTTACATGCACCATACTGAAAACAAGAGTCAGAGAGTTAGAAAAGAATTATCTGTTTCTCTAAAAGAACATAGGGACAAAAACAATAATGTAAAGACATTAACCAGAAAAAGAGTTCAAATCTATGAAATGGTAATTTGAGCTTTTTTGAGTTTAATAAGCATTGAAAAGAGTTTATAAGTTCTGCACAAGTGGGGCCATGGTTCATTATATAAGTCATGTTGGCTAGCAACAATAAAAACTTTCTTTTTGCCTTAAAAAATCTATTATCCTTAAATTACCTTAGTATTTGTGTGAAACTGAAGTTCTTAAAAGATAATGCTTCTATTTTCAATACTTTTTAAAAAATTATAAAAAATAGAATAATTAAAATTGACAATATTTTCAAGACAAAAACCTTAATAAGTTTGTCCAATTTACAGAAACAATATAGACAACATTAAAAAAAATAGTCACAATAAGAATATATGCATTTATATACCTTGTATGTAAGTATATTAGTATACATTACACTGGGGTACAATTCTTTTTTCCTGCTGCATGAGGTCTTAGAACTGTTTCTATATAGTGCTGCTCTGCTGATTCCAAATATAAAATTTGTTTTTTGGGTGTATGCTGTAGTTTTTATGCAATTGTAATTTCATTTTGTTACAGTTAATGGCACGCATTGGTTTTTAAATTGGAGTTAAGGGTAAGGACTCTTGGACTGAAAATAACTGCATGGTAATTAATGGTTTCCAAACATCACTTTTACATAATTGTAGTTGTTCTTAAATGTGAAAAATTATTATCTGATCAAAACACCCTCTTATTTTGTTTTAAGATTGAATCATGGCTTCTTCGAGTAGACATGAATGTAAGAATAGTCCTGACACCTTCTTTTATATATGTGACTGTTCCACACTTCAACATCAAAGGCACAATATTTTATCATTTGTGACATGGGCATATATTGCCTATTTTCAACTTCTCCTTAACAATCAAAACAAGAATTGGGCTTCTCATACTGTGTGTAATAATTGTGAGGAAATGCTCTGTACCTGGACAAAAGGGAAATGCAAAGGAATGCCTTTTGGTATTTCCATGATTTGGCATGAACCTAAGGACCACAGCAGTGACTGTTATTTCTGTCTGATCCATACAAAGGGCATCGCAAGAAAAAATGGCATATGATTGCATATCCTAATATTCCTTCAGCAATATGACCTATCCTACATCTGAAACACTCCTGGTTCCAGTTTTCAATGGTTTGATTTTTTCTAAGGACAAAGAAAGTGAACGTGGAGATCAAGTGTATTTTGGTAAGATGCATGAGGAAATGGTTGTAGAAGCTGAAGGGTCTTCTTCTGATGCCAAGCAGTCATTAAGCCCTCGGCAGTCAAGCCAACCCAAATTAAATGACTTAGTAAGAGATATGGATCTATCGAAAAAAGTATCTGAGTTACTAGCCTTCAGGCTTCAAGAAAATAATGTACTTCACTGGTCAGCTAAAGTATCCCATTTCCGGCAGGAATCGTGAACAAATTTTTGTGGACTTTTTTCCCAAAGACAAACAGTTTGTTTACTGTTATGATATCAGTAGACTTCCCAGCCAGCTAGGTGTTACCACTTACAGTTCAACAGAATGGTGGCTATTTCTTACAGCTCTAAATGGAGTCTGAAATGTGTTCTCCTACACAACAGTATGTTTATGCAGCGGTTCCAATTGGTTATTCAACTCATCTTCAAGAAGATTATAATGACATAAAAATTGTCCTTGACCTTATGAAGTATGAGGAGCATAACTGGATCATTTGTGTGGATCTTAAAATGGTAAATTTCCTGCTAGGACAACAGAGAGGTTTCACAAAGTATCCTTGCTTTCTGTGTTTGTGGGACAGCTGAGCTTGGGAGAAACACTGGACACAGAAGGAGTGGCCGAAACATGAAGCTCTGAAAGTAGGGATGCAAAATATTGTGAGTGAACCTATACTTAATTGAGACAGGATCATTTTACCCCACTTCACATCAAACTTGGCTTAATGAAACAGTTTGTTCAGGCTTAGAGTAGAGAAAGTGAATGCTTTCAACATATTATTTCAGCTTTTGCTGCCTTGTCTTTCGAGAAGATAAAAGTAGGTGTATTTGACAGACCTCATATTCAAACCCTCATATGTGACAAAGAATTTTCCAGGAAAATAAATAAATAGGAGAAAGCAGCATGGCAGTCTTTAGTGGCAAATACAAAGAACTTTCTTGGCAACAAAATAGCAGAAAACTATGAACTTCTGGTTCAAAGGATGCTGTTAACTTTCCATGACATTGGATTTAACATGAGCATTAAGATTCACTTCCAGCACAGTCACCTTGATAAGTTTCCCAAAACCTTGGAGCTATTAGTGATGTGCAGACTACTGCTGGAGCATCAAACGATATTGTCCTCAACAAGTACACAAATGCAAGAGCTACAAATGCAAATTTTTTCCTGAATAAAATTTAAATAAGTTTTGTGCAAATTTTATGATTAAAATAAGTGTGTTAATATGTTCTACTTCAGAGCTGTAGACAAGTTCTGATGCAATTATACCTTTTAGTGTATTAGTATATTTACTGCATTATATAAATTATTATATTTTCATAAAGATGATGCCCAATAAGACATTCTACTTCATTATGTTAAACTAAATGTTGGAAATTTTACAATAAGATGAAAACCTAAAATCTTAAATTGCAAAAGAAAACTATAGCTTACAGAGAAAAACAAATGTCAGATTTGAGATCACCACACTCGAATTAGGTAAGAACAAGTGTTTTTGTAAATGCAACAATAATTTTGTTCCCCAGTGTTATCTACCTTTCTACTTTCAGAATGATTAAATACTTAGAACTTTTAAAATGTCTAGATATTATTTTTTTGCATAAAAATTGTCAAAACTTATTTTTATTTAATATTTTAAAATAGCTTTTGGGTGTTAATATAAATAATAAGTAGAAAAAGCAAAATGATGAAGAATATTTAAATGATCTCTTTCCATTGTTATATCTTGATATCCTCAAGACACAAGCCTGTGTAAGCATTTAGGCTCATCTTTATTTTACTACTTCCTCTTAGTTTTTAAACCAGCTGTTCTATCGCTTTATAGATTATATATTCTTCCAGGGTGATTCATATGCTTAAAATATAATTCTATGTATCAGCTTAACTGAGAAAAAGTAAATACTGAACAGCTGTACTACTTACTCTATGTTTCACTCCATAAGATGCACTTTTTTTTCCAAAAAGTGGAGGGGAAATGGCCATTGTGTCTTATAAAATGAATTTTATTTATTTATTTTTAGCTGCTGATGGGTTCCTGGACTACTAGAAGAGTATTTAAACATTAAAGTCTCTTCTCATTTGTTAATAACAGAGCTAATGTTTGTTAATACTGCTGTTGAGTTTACATTGTTTAAATATTTTTGTGGTATAT
The DNA here is from genome assembly GCA_037038555.1 of Rhynchonycteris naso. Taxonomy (NCBI): domain Eukaryota; kingdom Metazoa; phylum Chordata; class Mammalia; order Chiroptera; family Emballonuridae; genus Rhynchonycteris; species Rhynchonycteris naso. The sequence goes on along the minus strand of CM073000.1, from coordinate 54,949,955 downwards.
TTTATTAAATGTTTTAACACACTATTTGGTTCAGAATATATTTTTATTTTTTTTCTCCTTAAAAGCATAGGTGTGTCTTATGGTCAGGTGCATCTTATGGAGCAAAAAAATATTGTATTTAATTATACTTTAAGAAAAAAAATAAGTGATGTTTGGCTCACAGATTATGAGTTTTAAAATAATTTTAAAATTATTTTGTCTTTAAGGCTATATGCATAATATTATAATCTCTATTTACTGATGAGGAAAATGGAAAAGAACACTTAATGATGTTAATCGATTCATCCAAGTGAATATGTGCTTGGGTGAGCACTTAAGTTCAAATATTTTTTCTACTAACTTGGAGAAAATTATAATAAACATGTTTTATAAACTTCACTATTATAAAACAAATTAAATTTATATGTAACTACATTCTGCAATAGAATTGTAGAGTAGAATAGCAATTATTAAAATCTCAGTTTCTTTATATTAAGACATGAATACTGGAGAGAGACTTGCCAGATTCTATCTATAGTTAGTGACAAAACCTGAGTAATTATCACAGTCTCTTAACTCTTACCACAGGGCTCTTTCGACTGCTCCAAAACTTCCTATCTCATAGGCTAAGTATACATGCAGTAACATATATAATACATTAAGAACAATCTATAAAATCCAGGTCCCAAATTTTGGTTTCCATTATTTCTTGTGCTTTACATGTTCAAGGTGAAATGGTGGGGAAAAAATTAGTAAAATAAAAGTTCATAATTTAATACATATTCCTCAATGTAATTAAATTATAACTCATAAATTTTTACTTCAAGTATCAGAAGTTTGAAACATATAACCACTTTTAACTGCTCCCTACTCTCCCATTCTGGTTATTCATCTGTATTTTTATTTTGGTGAAAAGTAGAGAAAATTAATGTGACTGTGAATCAAACTGATATCTATAAAAGAAACAGAGTAAAATCTTAGTGGCTTTTGTACTGACTTCTTGGGTTCAAAGTAGAAAAAACAAAATAATTTTTTATTTCTTGTCTACTTCCATTTAAACTTCAAAACTGTCTTTCACATTAAAATATACAAGGGTCTCTAAATAGATACCTTCTAATAAAGTAAAAATAGTTCCTTAAATCTACGTGGTAAATCTTATACATAGCTAATCAAAGATTACAACAAAACAAAGTAAACCATCATTGTATAGGAATTGCATTAGTGGTGTTATTACATCTAGAAATTATGGCAATAATTTTTTTTCCCTATGGCAATAATATTTAAAGTTGAAAAAAAAACAACATCGTGGTTTATATGTAAAACTTTGAAACCATGACCTAGTGTCAAAGATCTGAGAAATTTTGTATCAGTGACTAAGTCTGATATTCAGCAATTAAATATCAGAGAAAATGCATTATTTACCTCCATCTCTCAAATCTCATTAAGGTAAAGCAATGCCTAGTCCTCCAACATTTCTTCTAATATCCTCTATAGGCTTGACTCAATTTTATTCCGGTCAACACTGTAGAATCTAACTTTTCTACCTCAAAATGTTTTTCCTTAGTTCCCAGACCATAAGACTTTTATTACATCTATCCCAAGAATTTACTTCTTAGCTTTTTAATATGTAGATGAAATATGATTTCCACCTTTTTCTGGCATTCATTGTAGAAGAATATTTCTTTAAGAAACAAAAACAAAAAGAATCTATAAGCATTGACTTGGAAGCCAAAGAATAGATATCACAGACACTGTTTAATATGCTTGATAGAGGGCAATCAATATAAGGCAGTAGTGAAAAATTATAGAAGTCACCTGTAGTACTTGGAGGCAGATATTGTATGAAATAAACTTGTAGGATGAGAAGAAAGTAGAAAACAATGTTATTTCTAAAGCCAGGAGCCACCGTCGTGGCCATTCACATGCAGGTTCGCATTAGATTCGGACAGTCGGTAATGAAACAACGGAGTCAAGAACGGGTGAGCCATCAGATTTAATCCTAACTTGCACCCAGCAGGCAAGCAAAAACAAACACTGGGCTCCAAAACCCACTCATTCAGTGCTCACAAAGCTACTGACTTATCCGAGTTTCCTAGCATCAAAGTTTTCTGGCTCACCAGCCTTATTCACCCCTCTTTCCCATCTCCTTCTCTCTGCACAAACTCTGCACTAACTGGCTCCTCACTCAGCACTCCACCATCTTGGCTGCTTCTCCTGGCCTCCTCCACGTGGCCTTTCTCTGCTCTCCTCTCTAACGCTAATTTCAGGAACCGAGAGAGAGCAAGCTCCTGGTCTGCCCAATTTTATAGTGTAGAAATCCAAACCTTTAATCCAATCTACAAACAAGGAACTCTCTGATACAAAGTCACTTATCTTAGGCATAATGGGAGGATTCCTCATGAGAGTGCACCACCCTACAACATTCATTCAGTCAAGAGTGTGGGGAAAAGCTTACTCTGAAAACTAAGCATTAGGCTATAATGACCTGGCCTGCCCCCAGCCTATCTCCCAACACACATTAATATCAATGAACTTGCATGTGGGCAGTGTCATCTTTAACAAAGTGAGCATATTATATTTTATCTGCTCAACAGTTGTTATTAGGTATATTGGGTGTCTATTTGTATAAACCTCTTGTTGATAAAAAAAAAAAAAAAAAGAAAGAAAAACAGCTCAGAAAAAAAAAATTGTCAGTTTGCAAGCAAAATTGCAAGGTTTCAGAGATATTCTAGAAAGTCATGGCTTTGCAATGTTGAAAAAGCCAACCAGGCCTGTGTTAGGCCAGTATTTGTAGCCACCATCACAGCTGCCTGGCCCTTTCAAGTTTGAATTAGATTCAGACAGTCGGTAATGAAACAACGGAGCCAAGAACGGGTGAGCCATCAGCTTTAATTCTAGCTTGCACCTGGCGGGCAAGCAAAAACACACACTGGGCTCCAAAACACAATCATTCAGTGCTCACAAAGCTACTGACTTATCTGAGTTTCCTAGAATCAAGTATTTCTAGCTCACAAGACTTATTCAACTCTGTTCCCCATCTCCTTTTCCAGCACAAACTGCAAAAACAGGATTCTTCCTCAGCACTTTGCCATCTTGGCTGCTTCTCCTCTCCTCCATGTGTCCTTAATCTGCTCTCCTCTCTAATACTAACCTCAGGAACTGAGAGAGAGCAAGCTCCCAGCCTGCCCCACTTTATAGTGTAGAAATCCAAACCTTTAATCCAATTATACAAACAAGAAAGTCTCTGATACAAAGTCACTTATCTGAGGCATAATGGGAGGATTCCTCATGAGAGTTCACCACCCCACATCATCCAATCAGTCAAGGGTGTGGGGAAAAGCTTACTTTTAAAACTTGCACATGGGCAGCGCCATCTTTAACAAAGTGAGCATAATATATTTTATCTGCCCAACAGTGGGTAAATTGTCGATCTAGAATGCTGAGGTCTCCAGTTCAAAACCCTGTACTTGTCTGATCAAGGTACATATGGGAGTTGATATTTCCTGCTCCTCCCCCTTTCTCTCTCTCTCGCATGCGCTCTCTCTCTCTCTCTCCTATCTAAAATTATTAAAAAAAGAAAAGAGCCAACCAATTTTAGACTCCATTTTGGGCAAATGAGTTTGTAAAATTGGTGCTTTTTGAGTTTGTTTACTTTTATTATTATAAAATGGTACTGGGCAGCCATGTGTGTGCTTGCCCTCAGAACAAGGCAGTTGATTGCAAACTACAGATTGCATTCCTGCTTGGGAGGGACTATTGTTTTGCTAATGTTTACTGGAGGAAGAGCCTTTTTGGGCCCAGCCAGTTTTGCAGGGAGAGCAGAGAGAATGCAGAGTGCTGAAGAAGAAACCAGTTTGGCAGAGAAAGAAAAAGGAAAAGAAGAGAGAATCCATGTTCGCAGGGAAAGAGAAGTAGTATAGATGGGGGCTTTGCGAGCTCCACTGAGACTGGTGGGGTATAAGACCAGGGGCCACCGCCATGGTGGTCATTCACATGCAGGTTTACACTTGATTCAGGCAGATGGTATAGAAACAATGGAGCCAAAAAATGGTGGGCCATTCCTTTATTAAAGTCTCACAGTAGCTGACAAGCCAAACACACAGGGCTCCCAAAGCCACTGACGCTGTAAAGCCAGTAGCCGAGGTCAGGATCACAGCTGCCTGACCCGTGCAGGTTCGCATTGGATTCGAACAGTCGGTAATGAAACAACGGAGCCAAGAACTGGTGAGCCATCAGCTTTAATTCTAGCTTGCACCCCGCGGACAAGCAAAAATACACACTGGGCTCCAAAACCCACACATTCAGTGCTCACAAAGCTACTGACTTATCCGAGTTTCCTAGAATCAAAGGTTTCTAGCTCACCAGACTTATTCACCTCTGTTCCCCATCTCCTCCAGCACAAACTCTTAACAAACTGGCTTCTCCCTCAGCACTCTGCCATCTTGGCTGCTTCTCCTCCACATGGCCTTAATCTGCTCTTCTCTCTAATACCAACCTCAGGAACTCAGAAACCAAGAGAGAGAGATCAAGCTACTGGTTTCTCCCACTTTATACCATAGAATCCAAACCCTTAATCCAATTTACAGACAAGGAAGTCTCTGATACAAAGTCACCCATCTGAAGCATAATGGGATTCCTCAGGAGTGCACCACCTACATCATCCAATCAGTCAAGGGTGTGGAGAAGAGCTTACTCTTAAACCTAAGCCTTAGGCTATAATGACCCGGCCTGCCCACAGCCTGTTCCAGAACACACATTAATATCAACGAACTTCCATGTGGGCAGCGCCATCTTTAACAAAGTGAGCATAATATATTTTATCTGCCCAACAGACACATTCTTCAGTTCCACAACCAGGAGAATCTTCTCTAGTTTCTCTTACAATCAAAAGCCCCACCAGTCTCAGTGGAGCTTGCAAAACCCCTCATCTCTGGTTTCCCATCTGCACAACTTCTCTCCCTCTGCCAACATGGCTTCTCCTTCAGCATTTTGCATCTCTCTTCTCTTCCTCTGAAAAATGGCATTTGTTTATTTATTTATTTTGCCTCTTCTCCTTCTTTTCTGCTCTTTTCTTTCAAAACTTCCTGGCGTGAAAACCTCTCCTCCAGAAAATGTTAGCAAAACAATGGCCTTTCCCAAGGGGGAGGGTAATTTGCAATTTCACAGACCCCATATACCTGGTCTGCCTGGCCCCCAATGCAAACTAGAAGTGCGCAAACATAAAAGTCATATTTTACAAACTTTTTGACCAACACAAGTCCTTTGAATCTAAGAGGAACTGGAGAAGATTCTCCTATTTGTGGAACTGGAGAATATGTTTGGGCTTTGGGAGCCCTGAATGAAAGGTGTTTTCCCTGCCTGTTTGCTCATTGGCTGGTGTGAGACTTGACTAAAAAAGTGGTCCATCATTTTTTGGCTCCACTGTTTCTTTATCGTCTGCCCAAATCCAATGTGTATCTGCATAGCCATGATGGCAACAGCCACTGGCCTTACACTCCAAATAGTAAGAGAAGAAAATAAAAAATATTTTGAGGGAAAAAAAAAGAATGATTTGAAGGTATGACATCACCCAAATGAGTAGAAATGTTTCATACAAATAAACAAAGATTTAGAAAAAGAGCCTAACCAGGCAGCGGCACAGTGGATAGAGTGTTGGACTGGTACACAGACAACCCAGGTTTGAAACCCCGAGAATACCAGCTTAAGTACAGGCTCATCTATTTTGAACAAGGCTGTATGGCTAGTACTTGCCACCACTGCTGCCACTGACATTCAGGTTCCCATTAGATTGAGCAGATGGTAAAGAAACAGTGGAGCCAAAAAATGGTGGGCCATTCCTTTTTTCTAACCTCACACCAGCTGGCAAGTAAACACAAACAGGATTGCAAAACCCTGACACATTCTTTGGTCAACAACCAAATAATCTTCTCTGGGTTTTCCTAGAACCAAAGGTCCCCACCAGTCTCAGTCACCTCTGGTTTCCCAACTGCACACTTTCTCCTTTTTACTCTCTGCACAGACTGGCTTCTCTTTCAGCTCCCTGCCATCTTGGCTTCCTTCTTCCTTCTCCTTCTTCTTCTCTTTTTCTTTTTAAAACTTTTTGACATAAAAAGCCTCCTCCAGAAAACATTAGCATAACAATGGCCCTTCCCAAGCAGGAATATAATCCACAATTTGCAATCAACTGCCTTCCTCTGAGGGCAAGCACACACGTGGCTGCTCAGTGCCATTTTTACCAATGAAAGTGAGCAAACAAAAAACACAAATTTTACAAACTCATTTGCCCAATAAAGGCTCACCAACTTAAGTCCATGGTGGCTGGCTTGAGCAAGGGGTCACTCAGTCTGCTGTAGCCCCCCAGTCAATGCACATATGAGAAAGCAATCACTGAACAGCTAAGGTGCTGCAACAAAGAACTGGTGCTTCTCATCTCTCTCCTTTTCGGTCTGTTTGTCCCTATCTGTCCCTCTCTCTGTCTCTGTCACACACACACACACACACACACACATACACACACACACACACGCATACTGTAAAGCCAGTATTCAAGGCCACCATCACAGCTGCCTGACCCGTGCAGGTTCCCATTAGATTCAGACAGTCGGTAATGAAACACAGGAGCCAAAACCTGGTGAGCCATCAGCTTTAATTCTAGCTTGCACCCAGCGGGCTAGCAAAAACACACACTGGGCTCCAAAACCCACACATTTGGTGCTCACAAAGCTACTGACTTATCCGAGTTTCCTAGAATCAAAGGTTTCTAGCTCACCAGCCTTATTCACCTCTGTTTCCCATCTCCTCCTGCACAAATTCTTAACAAACTGCCTACTTCCTCAGCACTCTGCCATCTTGGCTGCTTCTCCTCTCCACGAGGCCTTAATCTGCTCTCCTCTCTAATACTAACCTCAGGAACTCAGGAACCAAGAGAGAGCTCAAGCTACTGGTCTCTCCCACTTTATACCATAGAATCAAAACCTTTAATCCAATTATACAAACAAGAAAGTCTCTGATACAAAGCCACTCATCTGAGGCACAATGAATTCATCATGAGGGTGCACCACCCTACATCATCCAATCAGTCAAGGGTGTGGAGAAGAGCTTACTCTTAAAACTAAGCCTTAGGCTATAATGACCCGGCCTGCCCACAGCCTGTCCCAGAACACACATTAATATCAACGAACTTCCATGTGGGCAGCACCATCTTTAACAAAGTGAGCATAATATATTTTATCTGCCCAACACACGCACAAATACACACACGATTTAGAAAAAGAAAAGCAAATCATTTTAGTAGATAAATAACGCATGGGTGAAAATACTATGAATATTGACAGGGTCGATGTAAGAAACTTCCAAACCTACAAGAATTCTCTATGAATTTCTTTGAGCCAAACTGCCAATAAGTGCTAAGAAACAAAGTCTCAAGGGACTGAGAGCTCCAGAAAATGGAAAATGACAGTTTTACCACCTATTTTTCAACATCAGAATTAAAGGGGAAGATGTAAATAGGTTACATAAAATTGAGTGGAGATAGGGAGTTACAAGAAAGTCAAGTGGAGAAACCTTTGGGTTTGGATAAAAAGTAAAAATGTATATAACTGAAAATTCTTTCAAATAGGCAAAAATAAGGTAGTTAATAGTGAATTAATATGATAATAATGACAATGAGGGAGTTTGTTGATACCTCCTCATTACTCTGGTGGGATGCCTGCTCTGAGAGGGGGTCAAGAAAAACAAGATTACCTTTATTTTTCAAAAGCTTGTTTTCAGGTACATTATAGTAGATGCAAAAGCCAACATATAGGCTCAGTTAACGTAAGCAATGACCTTTGTTTAGGGAAAAATACCTTCTTAGGACATGAATACTGACAAGGAACTGCTTTTAGTTAAAAAGTTTTAATTTCAGACCATCCTGTGTGGTTAATTAAGGTCTCTTGAGCTTGCAAAGCCATTGTGCAGTTTCCGTATGTGGCCCAGTTTTCATCCACAATAGTTCCACTGAAGTTAGATTAGCTCAAGGTATATACAAACATAACTGATTCAAATGGAAACAATATAAGAACACAAAAGCAAAATAATATGCTGCTTTTGGAAATTATGTTTAAAAAGAACTCTGGGCTTGTTAGTTTGCACATAAATTTCATTAAGTATTTATGAGAGATGTACTGTTGCATGCTTCCCTGACAAGGGCAAAAACAAACAAACAAATAAGTTATTATTTAAGACTTACAATGATCTATAGACTCCTAAGAGACTATGGGCAGGAAAAAAACTGAAAGTGCTACTCATCTGCACATTCCTTGATGGCCTCTTTAGATATGGTCAAGGACAAGGTAGAAAAGTGACCCAAGCCCAGCGTGTAGTGCCATGTGAAAGATAATTTATTGTAATAAATTGCAGACATACATATTTGGAGGGAAAATAGCTTAAAATTTCATTTTAAGTCCACAATGTAAGACTTTTTTTTTCTTCTCGTTTTAACAAGTTTAATAATCTGTTTCAAGTTGGCAAAGTCAAAATAAAAACTGATTTTTTTCTTCTACCATTGTTTTTAAAAGAATCTCAGTAGAATTTAAATTTAAGTTCCATGAGGATAGGCATGTCTGTTTTGTCCATAGAGATATCATCAGCTAGAGTATTGGTTGCTACATGGTAAGTTCTAAATAAATATTCACCACTAAATGAACCAAAAATATTTGTAAAGCCAGTAGTCGAGACCACCATCACAGCAGCCTGACCCATGCAGGTTCACATTGGATTTGGACAGATGGCAATGAAACACCAGAGCCAAAAACTGGTGAGCCATCCACTTTAATTCTAGCTTGCACCCGGCGGGCAAGCAAAAACACACACTGGGCTCCAAAACCCACACATTCAGTGCTCACAAAGCTACTGACTTATCCGAGTTTCCTAGAATCAAAGGTTTCTAGCTCATCAGACTTATTCACCACTGTTTCCCATCTCCTACTGCACAAACTCTTAACAAACTGGCTTCTTACTCAGCACTCTGCCATCTCGGCTGCTTCTCCTGGCCTTCACGTGGCCTTACTCTGCTCTCCTCTCTAATACTAACCTCAGGAACCCAGGAACCGAGAGAGAGAGAGAGAGAGAGAGAGAGAGCTCTAGCTACTGGTCCGCCTACTTTATAGCATAGATAATCCAAACCTTTAATCCAATTATACATACAAGAAAGTCTCTGATACAAAGCCACCCATCTGAGGCATAATGGGATTCCTCCCTACATCACCACCCTACATCATCCAATCAGTCAAGGGTGTGGAGAGGAACTTACTCTTAAAACCAAGCCCTAGGCCATAACGAACTGGCCTGCTTATATTACAGCCTCTCCCCCACACCCATCCCAAGCATAAGGGCAAATAACATCACCTGGGTGACGGGCTTCCATGTGAGCAGCACCATCTTTAACAAAGTGAGCATATTATATTTTATCTGCCGAACAATATTCTTTTATTTTGTTTTGATAGATGTCCTGGGTTTAATTCCTCGCCAGAACACATGGGAGAAGTGACCATCTGCTTTTCACCCCTCCCCCTCCTCCTTCTTTCTCTCCCTCTTTCTTTCTCTCTCTCTTCCTCTCATACAAACATGGATCAATTGGTTCAAGGATCTTTGCCATGAGTGCTCAGGATAGCACTATGGAGCCTCCACCCTAGGCACTAAAAATTGCTCAGTTGCAAGCATGGCCCTAGATGAGCAGAGCATCAGCCCCAGATGGCGTGGCTTGGTGGATCCTGCTAAAGGCACACGTGGGAGTCTGCCTATCTCCCTTCCTCCCACTTAGAAAAAGTAGAAAAAAAAAGATTTTGTTTGGTTGAGTGTTGGGCAGATAAAATATATTATGCTCACTTTGTTAAAGATGGAGCTGCCCACATGGAAGCCCGTCACCCAGGTGATATTATTTGCCCTTCTGCTTGGGATGGGTGTAGGGGAAAGACTGTAATGTAAGCAAGGTGGGTCATTGTAGCCTAAGGCTTAGTTTTAAGAGTAAGATTTTCCCCACACCCTTGACTGATTGGATGATGTAGGGTGGTTGTTGGGCAGATAAAATATATTATGCTCACTTTGTTAAAGATGGCGCTGCCCACATGGAAGTTTGTTGATATTAATGTGTGTTCTGGGACAGGCTGTGGGCAGGCCAGGTCGTTATAGCCTAAGGCTTAGTTTTAAGATTAAGCTCCTCTCCACACCCTTGACTGATTGGATGATGTAGGGTGGTGCACTCTCATGATGAATTCATTGTGCCTCAGATAAGTGGCTTTGTATCAGAGACTTTCTTGTTTGTATAATTGGATTAAAGGTTTTGAATCTATGCTATAAAGTGGGTAGACCAGTAGCTAGTTCTCTCTTGGTTCCTGAGGTATTAGAGAGGAGAGCAGATTAAGGCCACGTGGAGGAGAGAAGCAGCCACGATGGCAGAGTGCTGATGAAGAAGCCAGTTTGTTAAGAGTTTGTGCTGGAGGAGATGGGGAACAGAGGTAAATAAGTCTGGTGAGCTAGAAATCTTTGATTCTAGGAAACTCGGATAAGTCAGTAGCTTTGTGAGCACTGAATGTGTGGGTTTTGGAGCCCAGTGTGTGTTTTTGCTTGCCTGCCAGGTGCAAGCTAGAATTAAAGCTAATGGCTCACCAGTTCTTGGCTCCATTGTTTCATTACCGACTATTTGAAACTAATGAGAACCTGCATTGGCCAGGCGGCTGTGATAGTGGCCGCGACTACTGGCTTTACAGTGGTACACTCCTGAGGAATCCCATTATGCCTCAGATGGGTGACTTTGTACAAGAGACTTTCTTGTTTGTATAATTGGATTAAAGGTTTTGATTCTACACTATAAATTGGGGTAGGCCAGAAGCTTGCCCTCTCTTGGTTCCTGAGGTATTAGAGAGGAGAGCAGATTAAGGCCACGTAGAGGCCAGGAGAAGCAGCTAAAATGGTAGAGTGCTGAGGGAGAAGCCAGTTTGAGCAGAGTTTGTGCTGGAGAAGGAGGTGGGAAACAGAGGTGAATTAATCTGGTGAGCTAGAAGCCTTTGATTCTAGGAAACTTGGATAAGTCAGTAGCTTTGTGAGCACTGAATGAGTGGGTTTGGAGCCCAGTGTGTGTTTTTGCTTGCCCGCCAGGTGCAAGCTAGAATTAAAGCTGATGGTTCACCAGTTCTTGGCTCCTGTGTTTCATTACTGACTGTCCGAATCCAATGCGAACCTGCACAGGTCAGGCTGCTGTGATGGTGGCTGCGACTACTGGCTTTACATTGAGCAACACACCATAGTATTCTGTGCAGATTTCACAAATTATGAGGCACTTTCTACTATCAATAGTAATGTAAAGCTTCAAATTAAAGTGTATATAAACTTCATCACCTCTTGTGCTCTCAGAGAAGACCAAAGCTGGCATTCTGGACTACAAGAACTAAAGATGAGTCATGCTCTATCTTAGAGTTAGTGTATCTTTTTATCTTCAAGATCCCAATCCCTCTTGTTTATTGGGCATTAGAGAAAGAGAGATTGGCTAAGCTCTGCAAAAGTGCTAGAGTGTAGTTGTAACTTTTTAAAAGTTCTTCTCTACAACACTAAAAAATATCAATGCTTTTTGTAGGCAGAGCTCAAATGCTGGCTGTAAAGCCAGTAGCCGGGGTCAGATTCACAGCCACCTGGTTCATGCAGGTTCACATTTAATTTGAACAGTCGGTAATGAAACAATGGAGCCAAGAACTGGTGAGCCATCAACTTTAATTCTAGCTTGCACCCAGCGGGCAAGCAAAAACACACACTGGTCTCCAAAACCCACTCATTCAGTGCTCACAAAGCTACTGACTTATCTGAGTTTCCAAGCATTAAAGGCTTCTAGCTCACCAGACTTATTCACCTCTGTTTCCCATCTCCTTCTCCAGCACAAACTCTGCTTAAACTTGTTTCTCCCTCAGCACTCTGCCATCTTGGCTGCTTCTCCTGGCCTCCATGAGGCCTTACTCTCTTCTCCTCTCTAATACTTAAGAAACCAAGAGAGAGCAAGCTCGCAGCCTGCCCCACTTTATAGTGTGGAAAATCCAAACCTTTAATCCAATCTACAGTCAAGGAAGTCTCTGATACAAAGTCACCCATCTGAGGCATAATGGGATTCCCCAGGAGAGTGCACCACCCCACATCATCCAATTAGTCAAGGATGTGGGGAAAAGCTTACTCTTAAAACCAAGCCTTAGGCCATAATGACCTGGCCTGCTTACATTACACCCTTTCCCCCCCACCCATCCCAAGCATAAGGGCAAATAATATCACCTGGGTGACGGGCTTCCATGTGGGCAGCTCCATCTTTAACAAAGTGAGCATAATATATTTTATCTGCCCAACACTGGTCCTCTCATGGGTAAATGCGTCAGTTTTTCAGTGTCTCCCTTACTCATTCCTGCCTCACAGTTTTCTTTGACATCCCTTGTGGGACATTTCTCTTAAGCCCAATATTCCACCCCCTCAGCTGGCTGCAGACACCATTCTCTATGCACCCGATGAGCACATGATCAGAGTTCAGTATATAATTGTAACAGTGTGCAAGATACTCTTTAGTAATATATATAAAATATTTCATATATCTTTTTATTATGTTCAGTGGTTAGGATTAGGTTTCCTTAAGAATCAAGTGAAGAGCCATAGAAATGTTCAAAACACTGGAATCTGAGAAGTTTCATTGCATATTAAACAAGTCATTGAACAAGCTCTCTTTATCATACTGGCAATACAATATAAAAACCTTTTAACTGCTCTCTACCTACCTCTCAATTTTGTTGAAGTGATCATATATGTGGAAAGAGCCTGTCTTTCACAGTCAACACTAACTTCACTCCACTGGAGCACATATTGCATTTCTTTGGGTTCTAGGGCCCTGTGGGAAATTAAGAATCAGTAACATACAGACACAAAATCACACTGCTCTAATCCATGTAAATGCTCTGTAAAAACCACTTCTTCCACAGACAAAATTTTGTGTCCAGAATTGTTTGAAATGTAACTTTCCTTAAAAATTCAAGATGCTTTTGCATTCATGATATTTTGTTTGAGCTAATGTATAATTTTTACATTTAAAATAAGTGCTAATAATTAAACATGACATATGTGCCTTCACCATATAGCCTGAAACCAGAGTAGAAGAGTTTGCCTAAATAAAGGGTCTAGGAAATACTATTAATCAACAGAAAGAAGGCAGTGCAGAAGAAAGGGAGCTACAACAGTGACAACAGAAAATAGCTATGGTGTCAATATGCTATCTGGGAAAGATCTCAGCAATAGGTGTTTAAAGTGTATGGAAGAAATTATTATAACGTTGAGGAATATAAGAAACCACAGACTCTCTCTAGGTGGTGGCACAGTGGATAGAGCATCGGACTGGGTTGCAGAGAACCCAGGTTCAAAACCCTGATGTTGCTGGCTTGAGCGCAGGCTCATCTGAATTGAGCAAGGCTCACCAGCTTGAGCAAGGGGTCACTTGGTCTGCTGTAGCTCCCCAGCCAAGACACATATGAAAAAGCTATCAATGAACCACTAAGATGCTGCAACAAAGAATTGATGCTTCTTATTTCTCTGGCTTTCTGTTTGTTCCTATTTGTTACTCTCTCATTCTCTATTTGTCTCTGTCACAAAAGTAAATAAATAAATAAATAAATAATAAAATCACAAGATATTTTCTAATATCAAAGGTTTAGATCTTTTGTTTTGGAGAAATTTTATGAAGCTAAAATGGTATCTATGATGGTTCAGTCATAATTGGGACAAAGGACAATAAAACAATAGAAATCAGTTGTCATGGAAAATGGGGCACTCATCAACTTCAAAGCCTAGCCTCTCTCAATCTCTTGCAAGATATAAGGTGGAGGAGAAAAGGTACTGTCAGTGTAAAATAGATACTTATAAACCCCTGCCTAATCAGAGGACATATTTGTACTCAGTCTTACATTTATTCAAATAATCTTTTTATAATCAAATAAGGCAAGAAGAAGAGAAAAATGTTATTTTAAATAGTAAAAACACATTTAATTATAATATTTCCTACCTTCTAAGTAGAATAATCTATGTTTTTCTCAAAACTAAATATACTTTTTTAAATAACTTCTTCCTGATCCAAAGTTCAGTAGAATAAAGAGAAGGATAAAACAGTAAAAGGCCATGTTTCCATGGTCTTAAATATTAATAACCTAATAAATAAATGTTTTATTTAGAGTAACTTAATGTTTTTTTTTGTCTATAATAATGCAGGCTCAAAGCAAAAATCAAAATTTATTTCCTGAAAGTTTGAGAATAAATGAGTTTAGAATGTAGTCTTAAAAGAAATTGTTTAAGTAAGTCTGAGAAATCAAGCCTATTCAAACACTAGACTGGTACAGCCAATATGGAAAGCAGTAAGAAGTTACTTCCAAAACTTAAAAAGGAACTGCCCTACAACCCTTTGATTCCATGTATGGAAATATATCCAAAGAAACAGAAAACACTAATTCAAAAGAATATATGCACCCCTCTATTAATTGCAGCATTATGTACAATAGACAAGACATGAAAGCAGCTCAAATACCCAGTGGTATATGAGTAGATAAAAAAGCTGTAGTACATTTACATAATGGAATACTACTCAGCCACGAAAAAGAAGGAATCCTATTTTTTGTGACAGCATGGATAGACCTGGAGATTATTATGATTAAGTAATCCAGTCAGAGAGATACAAGTACCATGTGTCTTATATATGAAATCAAATCAACAAGATAAACAAAAGTGATAGGAAGAGACTCATAGATACAGAGAACTGACAGACAGCTGTCAGAAAGCAAAAACTACAAAAATTGCATAGACACAAACAATGATGTGGTGATTACCAGAGGAAAAGGGGGTGAGGAGAGGTAGAAAAGGGTAAAAGGTGAATAAATAATGATAGAAGGAATCTTGACTTGGGGTGATAAACATACAATATAATATATAGATGATGTATTATAGAATTGTAAAAAAGAATAAAACAACAACAAAAGCCTCTCAAAGCATTAGTCATTGCTGAATAAATTCTCTTCCTTAAAATACATTTTTCACTTGGTGTGATGATTAATTTTATGGGTCAGTTTGTAAGGGAAGCCCAGGTAAAAAGAAAACTTTGTTTCTGGGTGTGTCTATGTGGGTGTTTCTGGAAGAGATTAATATTTGAATCAGTATACTGAGTAAAGGATATCCACCCTCAACAATGCTGTCAGGCAATATCCAATCCATTGAGGACCCAACATAAAGGTGGAGAAAGCACAAATTATCTCTCCCTTCTTGAGCTGGGCATCCATTTTATCCTGCCCTGGGACATTGGAGGTCCTCTTATATATCTGTCTATTTTTATCTCAATCTCAATCTCTATCTCCATCTCTTGTCTCTATTTCTTAAATACCACAATCCATTGGTATTTAAAAGATACCTTAAATTACATTACTTACATTACTAGTTGGTTCTTTTCAACTTTATTTCCTGGCTTGTTCTCTCCTTGTGAGATTCTTAATATTAAATTATTCTAATAGTTAATTCTTCATCTATACTTAACCCCTTGATCAATTCTGTACAATGTTGTGGCTTTCAAAGTAATTAATAAGTTATGACTTCCGAATAAATATATCCAGTTTATAACACTACTATGGGATTCAAACTCCTGTACCTAATTGCCTAGTCAAGTCTCCTTCTTGATACAGAAGTTGTACCTCACTCTATATGACAACACTAAATATATTTTCTCCCTCTCAAACCTCTTGCTTTCTGTCTTCCTTCTCTTATTAATGGTGCTATCATTAATCCAGTTACTCTTTTAAAAATCTAGACAATTACCTATTACTCCTCTCATTCTACCTCATCTTACACTCATTTCTACCTTATCCCCTATTGCAGTGGTTCTTAACCTGGGTTCTATTGAACCCTAGGGGTTCGATGAGTCGGTCTCAGGGGTTCAGAGAAGCCTCTGCCATGGAGGCCAGAATAAAGTAATACCGTAATTTGTTGTGAGTTCATGCACTTTGTTGGTTTTGTTCTTTGAGCAAGGTGATGTTCATGCACGGCTCATTTTGTGTACCAGTAAAAAAAAAAACATATACCTATGTCTTGAATTTGGAAAAAAAAATCATATTTTATTTATCACTAAAGAAGGGTTTGGTGAATGCACATATGAAACTGGTGGGTTCGGTACCTCAAAAAAGGTTAAGAACCACTACCCTATTATCTTCACAAGGTGTTATCCCCCAAAACCTCCTGCATTTCTAATTTTACATTGGCGTCTATGCATTGAGTACTTGGATTCATTTACTCTGTGTGAGCTATAAGACTGTCAAGGAAGGATTTGGCTCCAATCTACTTAAATAACTAATTACATAAAACTTTCTTATTATCTTGTAATTTCTTTAAAACAAAACAAACAAACAAAAGAAACTTCCACAAGTAATCTTTCTTTACTATTTTATTTCTCACCAATAGCAAGATCAGAGCTCAGCTCAAACTGAAGGAGTTATCCAGACAGAACAGAAATTTCTGGCAGCAGTTGTGTCCAATCTTTATAAGAACAAAGATGTTTTGCTATAATACAATTTGATTTGTGCTAGCCTCTCATGTCTCCACAATAACTTGTGTATTCTGCATTATAAACCTGCGTTGTATGAATAATGATTTTGAGAAATCAAGAATAATGAAGCCCTTTCATAATTTAGATTAAGCAAATGAAGATAAAAGACAGGCTACAGGAAGTAAAATTCAAAATTCCTCTTGGTCAATAATTGAGAATGTAGATCTCATCCTCTTAGTTTCTAGTTGACAGACTATAGGATGGGGAAAGAAAAAAAAAAAACTAATGAACATTAGTGCTCTTAGCAAGGTTGACCCAACATGACATGTAATCGAATGCTAAAGAAGCTTTTTAGGATACTATAAAAATGTTAAATTTACTAAAAATTTCTTATTGCACCACAAGAGTGTAAACCTAATAAATTAAATTATTTTGGAGAGCCCCACATCTAAATCTTAGAACTGATAATAAATGTGAGTTATGAACATACATATTAAAGTTTTGATACTCAAAATAAAGGGTATATATAAACAATGATGTCAGATATTGTCCAGGATGCTTAGCTCTTATAGCGTTTAGAATAAAGTCTCTGGTTTCTTGGTGACTACTGTCTCATGAGTCTGGAACTCTGTATTCTTCTTTAAACATTTGATTTAACCACATTCAATGAATGCTTTAACTACTATAATTGTTGAAAGTCTATTCTAATGAAAGAAATCAATATATTTATGATTACTAGACATTCTATGAATGCAAATAATATTTAAGTTAAATGTACTGAATACTTTATCTATACCTGTATTGTCCAATAGAATAACCATTAGTCTCATGTGGCTTTTATGCACTTGGAATTTTGTAGGCCTGAATTGAGATATACTATAAATGTAAAACACATACTGTATTTTTGAAGGCTTCTCATGAAATAAGTACATATATATAGACAATAATTTATGAACAATTTGATGCTGATTGCATGCTGAAATTATAGTTTTATATATTTTATGAAATAAAAGATTAAAATAGTATTTTTTTCTTTTAAATGAATATATAAAATTATAAATATGACATTTACATTTTTATTGGACATAACTAGTCTATATATCTTTTAAAAATATCATCCCATTACATGGTTATATATCATACTGTATGACTATCTATTAGACCTTTTTAATAAATTGCCAGATAGAGTCTCCCTTGTTCAGTCTAGAAAATATAAAAATAAAGATGCAGGCAAATGAATCCATTATTAAATGTTGAGATAGTCTAGTATCTTGTAGAGCATTCTCAAAAAAAAGAAAAACAAACCAAAATTATTTGTAGCATCTTGAACTTTGAAGCTATTCATAGGAACGTTATTTCAAATTGTAATGAATATACTACTAGCTCTCAGTAGTAATGCTTATTTAAATACTTTGTTTTCCCCCCATTTTATTACAAACATTTGCAAGTTTTCATTAGAATAAATGAAACTTACATTGAACACACATATACCTGAACACTTAAATTCTACCATTAATAACGCTTTTTCATCATGTAGTGTTTATTCAATGTTTACTATATACATATTACATCTCATGGTTACAGTGGTGACATAGTGAGAGTTTTGCAGTGTCATGGAAGACATAATCTAGAAGGCAGGTAAAGAGAAAATACAGACATATAATTACAACTTTTGATAAATAAGCACTAGAGGACAAAAGCACAAAGTACAATGAAAAAAAATTGCAGATATTTAGCTTTGAGGATGGAAAGTTACTCTCTCAGGATATGCATGGGTGGTTGAGAAAGAGTACTGAAGCTGGAATAACAGTTCAGACAGAACAGTTTGCATGGAAGGCCCAGGCACAGCAAGGAATTAGCAGTTCTGAGGATTTGCAAAAGGCCGGGGAACCCTTAGTATATAGCAGGCAAGTGAAAGATGACAGGCTGAAGCCAGAAAGGAAGAGAAGTGGCTAAGACCTTGCTGCCTGAGGGAAGAAGGGAGGTGTTCTAATTTTTTATTAGCTTTTATAATTGAGGGGTTTTTTTTCTTACTATTTTTTAAAATCACTTTCTATTTCTAAGAATTTCCTTAGTCTCTTTGAAGGTATTTTAGGTCTCCTGGAAACAGATTCTTTTAGTTTTACTTCATCTGAGAATGTCTTGATTTCCCCTTATTAAAGTTGAGTGAGAGTAAAAGTCCTGTTGGAATTCACAAAGCTTCTGGAATCTGTAGATTTTGCAAAATTTGAGAAATTTTCAGATATTATTTCTTCAAATACTTTTTCAGATCTTCCTTATTTCTTCCTCTCCTTTGGAACTCTGATGACATAAATATCAGGGGTTTTTGTTGTTGTTGTTACAATTTTACAGGTCCTGAAGTTCTGTTCATTTTTTGAAATCTATTTTCTATCTATTTTCAGATTGGATATATCTATTTTTCTATCTTCAAGTTCACTCATTCTTCCCTCTATTTCTTCACTAAGTCACTGTATTGATCAACTCTAAAATTTCCATTGACTGTTTCTTGTATCTTCTGGGTTTTTTGTTTGTTTGTTTGTTTGTTTTTGCTGAGGTCTATATTTTTAATTTGTGTCAGTATATTAATTTTGATTATTATTGTTTTAATATACTTGTCACATAATTCTAATATCTGTATAATCTTGATGTTGGCACCTGTTGACTGCTTTTTCAAATTCAAGTTCAGATTGTAATGGTTCTTGATGTAATAAGTAATTTTTTATTAAGTCTTGAACATTTAGAATATTAGTTATAAAATTCTAAATTTTATTTAAATTATCTGGTCTAACATGCCTCTTTTGAAGCCTCCTTTGTGCCTTTAGGGAAAGGGGTGCATTGTCTTATTTGTGCCAGCTAGGATGAAAGTATAGGTTTCCAACTCACCCTCCATCCATACCACAGCAATTAGGAGGTATGACCCTACCTAATGTGGAGCAGGTATAGTGAGGCTCCTCACTAGGTTTACACTGTAACTAACCCGACTGGGAGGGTCAGGAGTACTTATTAGTGCTCCACATTCTCCTCTCCTCCAAAAGGTGAGAGACATGGCACATTAACTCCAGGATGTGTAGAAAGCCTTGACTTTCCAGTAGGCAACCACTGACACCATTTTAGCAGACAGTAGAGAACAAGATCCACATTACATATGGAGGAAAGTACAATCTAAGTTTCTACATGGTCTTCATAGAGACCATGGGGTTGTGAAGGAGACAGTTCTCATTATTGTCCAGAAGTGATAGGAGTCTCAATTCTTCATTCTGTCCTCTGACCATCTGTGATACAACTCTGGTGGCAGGGCAGGGGACCCTCACTACAGCCAGCTGAAGGTGGAAGTCTTGGCCCTCATTCAAAATTTGTTCATGAGGGTTACCGTGAGTCCATAGTCTATTCTGTAATATTTGTCCAGAATAGGACATTTATTACCTAACCTTTTCTGTTTTGGCAATCTGTATTTTCATGATTCTTTGACTAGAGAAAGCAAGTTTTTTATTGTTGTTTTTTTTTTTTTTTGAAGTTTTTCTGTCTTTCCCCCTTGGTGCTTTGGGGTTTCTAGCTCCTCTACTACTACTAAATTAATGTTATATGAGGCAAAAAGAAACCCAGGCAACACACTTCATGTGATTCCTCAATCCAAATGTTCCTACACAGTCTACAATCTTCTTTCCACATTTCACAGTATTCTTATGTTTGTCTTAAATAATAGTCATAGTTTTCAGCTATACTTGATAGTAGAAAGATCTACTTCATCTTTTTGAAGATACTGACTTTTAAAACTATTTTGAGAATCAGAGACTATGTGAATAGTTTCCTCATACAAACACAAAATATATAATTTTCTATATATTTATATTCTTTCATATGTCTTAACAAGTAGAGATTATTTTTCTGATTATCCAAATTAATTTCCATAATACTGAAAGACAAGTCCCTTTTAAATACTGATTACATAGTTTTGCTTTCAAAAATATTTATCTTACCAAAACCATGACTTGATATAAACAATTTCAAACTACTTTGGCTATAAAGTCAATGTTTAAATGGATCATATTAAAATTATATTAAGAATATCATTCTCAAGATAATAATTTTCAAAAAATATAATATTGTAATTTTAATACATTAATAAAAAATTTAAAATTATTCTTTTCTATATATAAGGAGTGATTTTAATAAATGTTTTAAAGTTTCAAGTTTACTTTATTATGCTTTATATATTCTAACATTAAGATATTAATATTTCTAGTCTCTATTTCTTAGATTATTTGTATACTTATATGCTATAACAAAAACAGTGAAAAAATGGAGGTTATCTTAGGTTTGGTTCTTGTGGAAGGTAGTTACATTAAATACTGGAAAAGAAATAAAAGTGAAATATGTAATAAAAAGAAAGAGAATCAACCAAGGAAATATTAATATGCAAGTTTGTACTTGGACAACTGGGGTAAATCAATGGACCTCTTAAAGTCCATAGAAAACTTGATCAGAGTTGTTCCACTCCACAACAGGAAAAGTGGATGTATTTATTCATTGATCCCCACTGCTACTGGTTGTGAGCTAAACCTAAAGTAGTAACTTCCTAGCATTTCTTACGAAGGGAGTTTCAGATATCGCAGAAGAAATCCATATAAAGAACACGAAGTACAGGGAGATAGGAGCAAGCCCCTGATGTGTGCATCACCCTGGAGTGAGTGTAAGTAAAACACTGAATAATTTAATAAACAGCTAATATAAATATACACTTACATGTTGGAATAAGGTGAAAAGTTCTCTACCTTTGCATACAGAAACTCCAACTTAGGGCATAGATGGGTCAATTTTTGTTTCAGGATGATTACTGTTTAGATTTTGAAATTTTAACAAAATAGGATCCACTCAACCATATATTAATCCTCACTTCATAAAGTCTGCTTAAAAAAATTCAGTATTGAAAGAAACCCTAAACTATTCCAGTTATTTTCTTAGTTAACAATATACAAACAGTAGGTATTTTGTCTCTACTTAAACAAATACTTTGGAAACTTCAGAATTTATTCCATCAATGGGCAATTATAATAGTAAATATAAATATTGTGTCCTACTGTCGAACCCCCAAATTTTACATATGTTATACATATAAAGGAGATAAATATAAAAGGGCTTAACTCACTCAGAAAATTCCCTAGCATCAACTAACTTTTATTGACTTGATATTTTTATTATCTACATTTTGGATAAAATGCCAATCTCATCCTGTCTATGTGACTATCACCAACAAACACAAGTGCCACAACCACTTTTGACATCTGATTACACCCTTCTTTAGCCATTGTTCTGAATCTTTCCATTGGAATTTAACATGTGCCCACTTGGACCTCTTTTTGAACAACTCTGAACTTAGTCTCTTTTGCGGCAGTACCCATCTCATAGCCTCTGGATTTGCCCTTCATTACTTGGGTGTAATTGCCACTTGGCTCTTGACATTTCCCAAATAACTTGTGTTGATTTCATTACTTTGGTTTTCTTCTAGCTCTTTTTATACCCTACTGCTATTCTTAAATTTCCGGATTATGGATCTGTTCCCTTAGCATCAAGGGGATTCTTCACAAATCTTGGAGTTAAAGAAGGTGGGAGACAAACAGTGTTTCCCAAAAATCCACATGGATTTAAGCAACTTTAATAAACAAATCTTTCCTCAACAATTTACTGCTCTATTTCACCTTCTCTAGAAAATATAGTAAAAGCATTTTCTATATACATACACACACACACACACACACACACACACACACACACACATATATATATATATATATATATATATATATATATATATATATATATATATATATATATACTATTCTTATAATACAGAATAGTATTTTTTTCCTTTTTTCATACATTCGAAGTTCAGGTTACATATCTAACAGTTAAGGACATTAGGTTACACCTTTATTTTCTGTTTTTCAATGATTTTTGCTTCTTTATAACCATCACCAGAGTTAAAGTAGAAAATATTTAAAGTTCATACAAAATATGCACAACCCACTCAAATCCACAGCTACATAAATGTAACAGCTGCTTCCTCACAACAACTAAATTGGATGATGCAATTTTTCTGATCAAATAGTGTTTAATTTATTGAAACTGCTACTTAAGTTACTGCCTACATATTTTGCCATTAATTCTCTTTTGCTCTTTTACACAGAGAAGTTTATCAAAAGACCATGTACAGAAATAGCAAGTAAAATATATCATAAAATGTGAACTCTGCGAACCTAGTGACCTGAAAAAAGGTTACTTATGGAATTAATGACCTAAGAATGCCTTTAAATTGGAGGGCATCTAGTATGGCAAAGAGACCTTCAAAATGAACTTGTAAGCACTGATCCAGATAGAAGATTAAATAACACAATGTATTAAAAAGCATAAGGTAAAATAGAAAAGGGTGGAAATTTTCACTCCATACAAGTATTTCACTCTGTAGCTGAGTGTTTCTTTCCTTCTTTCTTTATTTTCTTTTTTCTTTTCTCTTTTTTTATTCCTTCCTTCTTTCCTTCCTTCCTTCCTTCCTTCCTTCCTTCCTTCCTTCCTTCCTTCCTTCCTTTCTTCCTTCCTTCCTCCCACCCTCCCTCCCTCCTTCCTTTTTTTCTTCCTTCCTTCCTTTTTTCTTTCCTTTTTTCCTTCCTTCTTTCCTTCCTTCCTTCCTTCCTTCCTTCCTTCCTTCCTTCCTTCCTTCCTTCCTTCCTTCCTTCCTTTCTTCCTTCCTTCCTTCCTTCCCTCCCTCCCTTTCTCCCTTCCTTTCTTTCTTTCTTCTTTTCCTTTCTCTTTCTCTTCATTCATTTATTAATCTGAGTAATAAACACAAATTATCTTTGTATGCTTATATGTATATAGTTTTATACTCAAATTATTTTGCAGGGTAATTTATAATAATAAAATTCTAAAGTAATTTTTAATGCATTTATCTGGCCTTAATGTGCTTGATTATGAAGATTCATTAAATTTTCATGTTGGTCATAGTGAATAAAACCAGTGACCTTTTATTCTTTCATCAATAAAATACTGACAGCTTTTACAGCCAAGTTACAAAACCAAAAGAAAAAACCTACAACACTTAGCTAAAGAATAAATCAATAGATGAGGTTCTTATTAATGTTCAGAATGACAGTTTTATTTCATTTTATAGGAGAAAACATAGTTGTTATGTCCTTTTCCATTTAGAATAGAGGGGCAGAGGTCAAACATGCATAATGTATTTAAATCTCAATTTCTTTGTATCAAAAAACCCCTTGAAGCTCAGAAATTCATTTTTAAATAGATATATTTTCCCTAGTGTACAGTTCAATAGACTGCATTAGAAATTATGGATGAACAGTTACAATTCTGAAAAAAACCACAGGCTTATTTATATACAACTCTCAATAACTGACATTATTTCACAAACTATATTTTCTGGGTTTTTTTTCCCCTGAAACAGTAACTTTTATTATTATTATGCTACATGTGACTGATCACAGTTTTGTATTAGCATTTTTTAAATTTTATTTAGAAAATTAACTTTAACAGGGTGACATTGATCAATAAGAGTACATAGGTTTCAAGTGAATATTTCTATAGCATTTGAACTGTTGATTATGATGTATACCCATCACCCAAAGTCAAATCATTTTCTGTTACCTTACATTTGTTTCTCTTTACACCCTTCCCCTAACCCCCTCACTCCTCCCCAGGAAGTTGTGGGTTTTTTTTTTAAGATTTTATTTATTCATTTTAGAGAGGAGAGAGAGAGAGAGAGAACAGTGGGGAAGGATCAGGAAGCATCAACTCCCATACGTGCCTTGACCAGACAAGCCTAGGGTTTTGAGCTGGTGACCTCAGTGTTTCCAGGTCAATGCTTTATCTACTGTACCACCATAGGCCAGACATTTTCTGTTTTGATAATCATTTGGTTATTTTTCTTTCTATTTCCTGTCATAATTAAATAATTACGTTATTTATTATGCTCTTTTTCTGTACTGCTCAAAAAAGTTTCATAAAGGTCTTTATCAAGTCTGAAAATTAAACCTAATTAGAAATGAATTAGTTTCAGACTTCCTATTTTAGGGTTGCTAGAGGAAGTAAACAAAATATATTTATTCTATTTCTAATTTTGATTGTCATTTACTAGATCCATATAATTTGTTTCTGAGGTTTAACAATGTTCTTCCTCCAATACAGTTTTGTATATTATATTTCTTTTTATAATTTATTACCATTGAAGAAAACCAGTTTCTATTCACTTAAAAGAAATGATTTGACACAGAAAATATTTTACCCATAATTCCATGTCCTTGGGTAAAATACTTTCATCATTTTTGCATAAAACATGCTATAATTAGTACACATTCTGCTTTTGGGTTCGCTTTCTAAACATGTATTTTCCAGTTCCAAAATAGCATTCTACAACCAGACTTTGAAGAATTTTCAAAAATGTTATTTACCCATGCAAAACTATATTTAAAGAAATTTAGACTGTTTCTAATTTTGTACAATATTATTACACTTTATATTGGGATGGACATTTATAAATACTTTGATTTTTTCTATTATTTTTACAATTATAAATTTTTTGTTTTTTTATAATTTTATTAAGACAATTAATTTTAACAGGGTGACATTGATCAACTAGAATACATAGATTCAGAGAAAACAACTCCAGATCATTTTGACGTTTCATTATGTTGTATACCCATCACCCAAAGTCAGATTGTCCTCCATCACCTTTTACTTGGTTTTCTTATGCCCCTCCCCTCCCCCCCACATCCTCCCTCTCCTCCATTACCCTCCCCTTGGTAACCACTGCACTCTTCTCTATGTCCATGAGTATCAATTTTGTGTCCCACCTCTGTATGGAATTACACAGTTCTTAGTTTATTCTGATTTACTTATTTCACTCAGTATAATGTTATCAAGGTCCATCCAAGTTGTTGTAAATGATCCTATATCATCACTTTATGGCTGAGTAGTATTCCATAGTATATATGTACCACATCTTCTTTATCCAATCTTAGATTGGAAGGCTTTTTGGTTGTTTCCATGTCTTGGCCACCGTGAACAATGCTGTGATGAACATGGGGCTGCATGTGTCTTTACATACCAATGTTTTTGAGGTTTGGGGGTATATAGCTAGTAGAGGGATGCTGGGTCATATGGTAGTTCTAGTCTTAATTTTTTGAGAAACCACCATATTTCTTCCATAATGATTGTGCTACTTTACATTCCCACCAACAGTGGATGAGGGTTCCTTTTTCTCCACAGCCTCTCCAACACTTGTTATTATCTGTCTTGTCAATAATAGCTAATCTAACAGGTGGGAGTTGGTATCTGATTGTAGTTTTGATTTGCATTTCTCTAATAATTAGTGAGGATGAGCATCTTTTCATATATCTGTTAGCCATTTATATTTCTTGGGAGAAGTGTCTGTTCATGTCCTCTTTCCATTTTTTTATTGGACTGTTTGCTTGTTTGTGGTTGAGTTTTGTGAGTTCTTTGTATGTTTTGGATTATAGACCCTTATCAGAGCTGTTGTTTGAAAATATCATCTCCCATTTAGTTGTCTGTCTGTCTGTTTTGTTGTCAGTTTCTTTTGCTGTACAAAAGCTTCTTAGTCTAATGTGGTCCCATTCATTTATCTTTGCCTTCACTTCCCTTGCCTTTAAAGTCAAATTCTTAAAATGTTCTTTATGGCCAAAGTCCATGAGTTTATTACCTATGTATTCTTCCATGTAATTTATTGTTTAAGATCTTATATTTAGGTCTTTGATCCATTTTGAATTAATTTTGGTACAGGGGACAAACTGCAGTCGAGTTTCATTCTTTTTACGTGGCTCTCCAGTTTTCACAGCACCATTTATTGAAGAGGCTTCTTTTCTCCATTGTTTGTTTTTGGCTCCTTTATCAAGGATTACTTGACTATATACATGTGATTTTATTTCTGGGCTCTCTGTTCTGCTTCATTGGCCTGACTGTCTATTTTTCTGCCAATACCATGCTGTTTTGATTATCGTGGCTCTATAATATAATTTAAAGTCAGGTATTGTAATGCCCCCAGCTTTGTTCTTTCTCTTTAGGATTACTTTGGATATTCAGGGTTTCATATAGTTCCATATAAACCTAATGATTTTTGTTACATTTCTTTAAAAAATGACATTGGAATTTTAATGGAAATTGAATTAAATTTGTGTATTGCTTTGGCTAATATGGTCATTTCAACTATATTTATTCTTCCTATCCAAGGACAAGGAATATTTTTTCATTTCATTGTATCTTTTTCAATTTCCCTTAACAATGCTTTGTAGTTTTCATTATACAGTGTCCGTAAAGTCATGGTGCACTTTTGACCTGTGACCGGGCAAAAGTGCACTATGACTTTACGGACATACTGTATATGTTCTTTATATAATCTTTGTTATTTTTATTCCTAGGTATTTTATTTCTTTTGTTACAACCGTAAAAATGATTATATTGGGTTTGTTTTCTGAAGTTTCATTGTTGGCATATAGGAAGGCAATAGACTTTTGTGTATTAATTTTGTATCCTGCAATCTTACTGTATTGGTTTATTGTTTTTAATAGTCTTTTTGTGGAATGTTTGGGGTTTTCAATGTACAGGATTATATCATCTGCAAAAAGTGAAACCTTTAGTTCTTCTTTCCCAGTTTAAATGCCTTTTATTTCTTTCTCTTGTCTGATTGCTCTGGCTAGAATTTCCAGCACTACATTGAAAAAGATTGAAGAGGGTAGGCAGCCTTGTCTTGTTCCTGACTTTAAAGAAAAAGTTTTCAGTTTTTTGCCATTTAATATGATGTTAGCTGATGGTTTGTCATAAATGGCCTTCACTAAGTTGAGATATTTTTCTTCTACACCCATTTTCTTGAGTGTTTTAAACATAAAAGGATGTATTTTATTGAATACCTTTTCTGCATATATTGGTAGGATCATATGGTTTTTATTCTTTGTTTTGTTGATATGGTGTATTACATTAATTGTTGTACGAATGTTAAACCATTTGTGTGATTCTGTATGAATCCCACTTGATTATGATAAATTATTTTTAATGTGTTGTTATATTTGATTTCCTAGTATTTTGTTTAGTATTTTAGCATCTGTATTTATTAGAGATATTGGTCTGTAGTGTTTTTGTCTGTGTGTGTTTTTGTCAGGTGTTGGTATGATTGTTATGAAGGCCTCATAAAATGTGTTTGGAATTATTGCTTCTTCTTCAATTTTTTGGAAGACTTTGTGCAGAATAGGAACCAAATCTTCTTTGAATGTTTCATAGAATTGATTAGTATAGCTGTCTGTCCCTAGATTTTTATTTTTTGGGAGGTTTTGATAGTTGTTTCTATTTTCTTTCTGCTAATGGGTCTGTTTAGGCTATCTAATTCTTTGTGACTCAGTCTAGGAAGATTGTATTGTTCTAGAAATTTATCCATTTATTCTAGATTGATAAATTTGGTGGCATATAATTTTTATAGTATTCTACAATAATTCTTTGTATATCTATGAGATCAGTGGTAATTTCTCCTCTTTCATTTTGGATTTTGTTTATATGAGTCCTTTCTCTTTTTTTCCTAGTGAGTCTTGCCTAGGGTTTGTCGATTTTTTTGATCTTTTCAAAGAACCAGCTCCTTTTTTTATTGATTTTTTTTATAGTTTTTCTGTTCTCTATTTCATTTGTCTCTGCTCGATTTTTATTATTTCCATTCTTCTGCTGGTTTTGGGTTGTCGTTGTTCTTCTTTTTCTAGTTTCTTAAGATGTGATGTTAAGTTATTTACTTGGGCTCTCTCTTTTTTTTGTTCATGTAAGCCTGTAGTGATATAAACTTTCTTCTTATTAGTGCTTTTGCTGCATCCCAGAGATTCTGATATGTACTGTTGTCATTTTCGTATTTCTGTATATATTTTTAATCTTTCCTTTCATTTCTTCTTTGACCCACTCATTTCTTAGAAACATGTTGTTTAATTTCCACATTTTTCTGTGTTTGTTTACTTCCTTTTGCAGTTGAATTCTAGTTTTAAAGTTTTATGGTCAGATAATATGCTTGGTATAATTTCAATCTTTCTGAATTTGTTAATATTAGTTCTTTGGCCTAAAATATGCTAATTTCTTGATAATGTTCCATGTACACTAGAGAAAAATATATACTCTGATGTTTTGGGATGAAATGTCCTATAGATATCTATCATATCCAATTATTCTAGAGTTTTATTTAAGGCCAATATTTCTTTATTGATTTTCTGTTTGGATGAATGAACTAGATCTATCAGTGGTATATTGAGGTCTCCAAGTATATTTTTATTTTTACATCAGTTAGTAAATGTCCTATATACTTTGCTGCTCCTTGGTGTGGTGCATATATATTAAGAAGTGTTATGTCTTCTTGAATCAATGTCACCTTTATCATTATGAAATGACAATCTTTGTCTCTGATTACCTTTGCTGTCTTGTAGTCAGCATTGTTTTATATGAGTAATGTTAGGCCTGCTTTTCTTTGGATATTATTTGCTTGTAGAATCATTTTACAATCTTTTACTTTGAATTTGTTTTTATCCTTATAGCTTAGACGTGTTTCTTGAAAGCAGCATACAGCTGGATTTTCTTTTTTGATCCGCTCTGCTACTTTGTTTTTTTTTTTTTCTTTTGCCCATTTTTTTAAATTAATTTTAATGGGGTGACATTAATAAATCAGGGTACATATGTTCAAGGAAAACATCTCCAGGTTATCTTATCATTCAATTATGTTGCATACCCATCACCCAAAGTTAAATTGTCCTCTGTCACCTTCTATCTGGTTTTCTTTGTGCCCCTCCCCTCCCCCCTCTCCCACCCTCTCTTTCCTCCCCCCACCCTGTAACCACCACACTCTTGTCCATGTCTCATAGTCTCACTTTTATGTCCCACCTATGTATGAAATCATGCAGTTCTCAGTTTTTTTCTTTCAGGGATCATTTCTATAGTATGTTACTTTGTGTTTTTTTATTGCTGAGTTCAATCTATTTACATTTAATCTAATGACTGACACTTAAGGGTTTTCTATTGCCATTTTACATATTGATTTCCAATAGCTCTGTGTTTTGTTTGGTTCCTCCCTTTTGTCTTTCTGTCATTTTTGTTTGGTTGTTTGTTTGGTTGGTTGGTTGTATTCCATACTTCTTTCCTCTGTATCTTCTTTTTTTAAGCTATGTGTTTCTCTAGTGGTATTTTTAGGTGTGGTTACCATTAGGTAAAAAAGATATATATCATATTTATTGTAGTACATTATGTCATGAGTGCTTCTGCACTCCATCCTTTTTTGCTACTATTAATCTTTGTCATCTTCCTTTTTTGTTTTTGTTGTCACAGATTATTCTTGTTTTTATTGTGACCTTGTTGGAGTTTTACTTCTGATTTTGTTTTGTTTTAT
This sequence comes from Rhynchonycteris naso, assembly GCA_037038555.1. Classification (NCBI taxonomy): domain Eukaryota; kingdom Metazoa; phylum Chordata; class Mammalia; order Chiroptera; family Emballonuridae; genus Rhynchonycteris; species Rhynchonycteris naso. Next base: position 54,919,983 of record CM073000.1, on the reverse strand, counting down.
TCTTTGTATCTGGTCTGATATCTCCCTTTAGTATTGCCTAAAGTGGGGGTTTTCTGGTGATAAATTTCCTATCTTCTCTATATCTGTGAATGTTTTTATTTTCCCTTTATATTTGAAGGATATCTTTGATGGATATGGTATTCTTGGCTGAAAGTTCCTCTCTTTCAGTACTTTAAATTTTAGGGTCCACTCTCTTCTTTCTTGGAGAGTATCTCCTAAGAAATCTGATGATAGCCTAGTGGGCCTTCCTTTATATGTTGTATTTTTCTTTTCCTTGGCTGCACTGAGGATTTTTTCTTTGTCATTGGTTTGTGATAATTTTATTACCATGTGCCTTAGAGTAGATCTGTTTGGGTTAAGGTAACTCGTTGTTCTGTTTACTTCTTGGACTTGAGGCTCTAAGTTCTTCCACAGGTTTGGGAAATTCTCATCTATTATTTATTTGAATATGTTCTTCATTCATTTTTCTCTCTCTTCTCCTTCTGATATACCCATTATTCTTATGTTGCTCTTTCTGATGGAGTCAAACAATTCCTGTAGGGCTTTCTCATTTTTTAAAATATCTGAGTCTCTCTCCTCTTCTCTCTGTAGTATCTCTAGTTGCCTGTCTTCTATGTCACTAATTCTCTCCTCTATCTTTCCTGTTTTATTAACTAAGCTTGTTACCTCATTGTTCCGTTCATGTACTGAATTTGTCATCTCTGTGTGGCTCTTTTATGTAGTTTAAATTTCCTTGGTGAAGCAATATTTTTAATCATTAAATTGTTTATTTGAGCTCTCTAAATTGCCTTTTTGTGCTTTCTTGTATTTTCCTGAGTATTTTAAGGACTTCAATTTTTAATTCTCTGTCATATAACTCCAAGGTTTCCAAGCAATTGCAATTTTTTTCTAAAGATTTTTCATCATCTGTGTTAGCTACATCTGTGTCTTTTGAATCCATGATATTTGATATATTTTTCCTTATTAGCATTTGATAATTGTATTGTTAATAACAATAATAAGAGATAATTAAAAAATAAAATAAATATTTAAAAGCTACAATGAAATAATGAAAATTCTATAATGATAAGTTCAACAAAAATGACAGAGAACAAGGAGCAGAAATTGAGAAAAAAATAACAAAAGAGAAAAAAAGTAAAACAAAAAACACAAAATGCCACAAAGAAAAATATGAATCCAAAATATAATAATTTGATGATAAATAATTATCAAATGAGAGAAAATGAAAAAGAAATAAAAGTAAAAGTTTCTAAAATTAAACCCTCATAAATAACAAGAATGATAAATATAACAACTATGAATAATGAAATTCAAAAAGAAAAGGAAAGAATAAAAATGGAAGAAGATAAAATGACCAAAATGAAAAAAAGATGTATAAAAATGTGATTTTTTTGGTTTTTGAGAGGTAGCTTCTTTTTTTTTTTCTTTCAGCAGGTCGCTGCTGTGGGGTTTTGCCCCTGTGGGGCTTTTGGGCAGAGGTTTACTGGCATGTCACTGTGGCAATGACATAGGCTATACCTCAGTCCTGCTCGTAGGCAGGGCTTGTTAGGGCTTGGAGGTTCTGACAATGGAAGTCTGTTTTCCAGGTGCTTCTACCCATGTCTCTCCCAGCTGAGCTAGCAGCCTGAAGACTTAGCTTTGAGGTTCGACCCAGCCACTGTTTACAGAGCAAGAGGCTCTAAGAGCAGCCAGGTCCTTCCTCCAGTACCACTCAAAGCACCATTCTGGGTAAGGCTGTGCCAAGCAGAGCTGCCAGCAAGAGCAGGCAGGGCTGGGAACCAATTGCAGATCAAGCACCTTTCTAAGGGCCCCTGGGCATGTCTAGCACACTTCAATATGTTGCGGGTCTACTCTCCCCAAGCTTCTCCCTCTTGCACTGTTTGGTAGCCTGCAGCAAGTCACCTGTGCACCCAGCCTCCAGGACTCCAGCAATTCACACAGAGGCCTGCACCTGCCCACTCAGGTGCCCAGCGCCTGTGATCTCAGTCAGAGCTGGGAATGCACTCAGAAGCCTGCATTGGCCTTGTGGAGGTGCCCAGCCCAGCAGTCCCAGGCCCAAGGATCCTGGCCCATGTTCATGTTCTGCACTGGTGATCATGGAGCTAGGAATGCACAAAGATGCTGGCACCGGTGCTGGCTCACATGGGCACCCTGCACTGCAGAGCCTGATGCCTATGCATGCCCCTCATCCAGAATCTTAGGCAGAGCTGGCATGTTCTTTCTTCTGCTTGATGATTCACCCTCTTCCAGCTCCTTCCCTTTGCCTCAGACCCTCCACTTCACTCAGCTCCAGATAAAAGCAGCCCTTCCTGAGATCAGTGAGGAAAGCAGAATAGTCGGTTCTTTGTCTTATTTCCTTCAGAGTGAATTATATATTCAGCCACCTTTTTGCCCAATCATACCTTTGTCTGGTGTGTGTATATTTCAGGTGCTCCTGAGATATTTTCTCTGTGTTGTTGAATTTATTGAAATTTCAAGGGGAGAGATGAGGAGCACCCCTCACGGCACCATTTCTCTGACCACAATTACAAATTTTTACACTAGGATTTTCTATTTTAAAATTTATACATTATTTTTAGAGTTTTTCATTTTCATTTTTACTTGATTTACAGATGCTTATACCATCTTGAAACTCCTCCCAGTACTGTCACATCATGTAATATGTGACCTCTTACATTGTTAGATAGTTGGATAAATAGCTCTAAATCTAGAACTAAATTCTTCCAGTTCAACTGAAAGAACATAGTATTTTAACATTATTTAATTTTATATTTTTACATAAAGTGAATTTAAACATTATTTTGTTTATTATTACACATTGATATTTTTTCCTGTATAAAATGCTTACTTAGCCTGACCAGGCAATGGCACAGTGAATAGAGTGTTGGACTGGGATGCGAAGGACCCAGGTTCGAGACCCCGAGGTTGCTGGCTTGAGTGTGGGCTTATCTGGTTTGAGCAAAAGCTCACCAGCTAGGACCCAAGGTTGCTGGCTTGAGCAAAGGGTTACTCGGTCTGCTGAAGGCCCGCGGTCAAGGCACATATGAGAAAGCAATCAATGAACAACTAAAGTGTCGCAACAAAAAACTGATGATTGATGCTTTTCATCTCTCTCTGTTCCTGTCTGTCTGTCCCTATCTATCCTTCTCTGTGACTTTCTTTCTGTCTCTGTAAAATAAATAAATAAATAAAAATAAAAAATATATCCTTAAAAAATGATTACTTATATTATTTTCCAAATTATTCTTAGAAGGTTTTCTCTCTTTTATCAATTTATTTCAATTTTTATTTTATCAATACAAAAATATAATTAACGTATCCATCAAATGTAACATACCAGTTTTCCTACTTTGCCTTTAAACTTTTATTTTCTTATTTTAAGGAGACTTTCTTTAAATTTTATTTTATGCTTTATATTCTTTTCTTATCTTCTTAATGTAATTTAGGAGCATAATCTTAGTCATGTTTTTATGGGTTGTATTTTTGCTCTTTAGCAAGGTACTGAAGAAGGGTCAAACATAAAAATAATCAATTTTACCATTTGGTTTTTACTCTGTTTCAAATGTTAATGTAGGTTTTCATAAGGTCTCCTTTAAACCTTGACCACAGATAATAATTGAACATGAACTCTAGATTCTTTTCAGATTAGAGGAGTATGAAATATTTCAGAGACAAATCATTTCTGGAACAATAAATAGCTAAAAAGAGCACCTAAGAATGAATGATGAGAAATTCAATTTGCTTTATATTTCAACATTGCAGAACTCTTTGAAGTAGTTATTGCTAACAAATATCACTGATGAAGAATCATGAATTGCTGCAATCAATGTTTAATATGAAATAAAAAATTGACCCTTACAGTGAATAATGTGGCTTCTAAATTGTTTGGATCAAAACAAGATCATTTTAATGAAGAAAAAAAATTGGATAGATTCTGGAATATGATAGACACATTTCCCTTAATAAATTATTGCTAAGAATTCTCCTAATCACTTGTTCATTCAGAATTAAGAGGTAAAACTGAAACCGAATCTGTGACACATAATACCATATATAAATCTCAGACAGGAACAATTTCTAAGGTGAAAAGAAAATGGCTTCATCATGAGCTAAAACTGATATAACTAGCAGTGTGGGAAGACTCTAAATAGTACTTGTATATAAAATTTGTTCTATGTGGAAATGACAGACCTACTCAAGAGTTCAGCTTACAAATTATTATCATAGGGTAGCCATAATTAACAGATAATACATGCTTAAAATCTACCCAACTCAACATTCAGCATGTTATGTCAAGTCCCTTCGTTATTCCTAATAACAGCCCTAAGAGTCAACTCTATATTTACATGCATTTTATAGATGAGAAAATAAAATGAATAAAGAAAAAAATAAATGAATGAATGAATAAAAAATAGAATATAATTTATCTGATCTAAAAACCAATGCTATCACCTGGCTGATTTTTTAAAAATATTTACAAATAAGTTGCTGTAATTTAAAATATTTTCAGAGAGCAATTGACTTGAATAACTGAAGACTAGCTAAGGAGAAGTCTTCTGACCAAAGATTTACAGAGAAAGGCACATAAAGACCAATGTAAAGTGCGTAGACACAAAAAAGACTGGCCCCACTCCCATAGCTGGTAGATGAGAGAATGGAGGGATCTCTCAGCTGCAAAGGTTCTCCCTTAGAATTTGGGGTTGGGGCTCCTCTCCCCAGTGCACCAGAGTTGGGAAGAGACACTCACATAACATATAGCTGTGAAAATAAGCAGGGATTCAGTTCACCATAGAGAGACAAAAGCCTGCTATAGACACATGTGCCTTCTTAAAGGGTTGATGCACAAAATGTCATTCCACAGTTACTCACCCTGGGCTCAGACAGAGAAAGAGTGTAGTGTAATAGAGTTTTGCAAGAAAAGACTGGTGTTTGTGGCTCTTGGGAGAGAGCTGAGGAGACAACTGCTGTAATGCCCCTTGTGCTGAGTCATATTATTGCCCACAGTAGCCATCTTTCTTGAGTGGAGCATGCCCTTCCATATGACACCAGCAAGGTGGAATGCAATAGCTTCAACTTATGGACTCCTGTTGACTCACCCATTGGAGCTTCTGCCCTGTTGAGAAGTCAGCTGTCTGGGCTAGGGTATAGAAGTCTGAACGGATTCAGGGGGTGTCAGTGACTGAGTTGTGTGGCTTTGGATTGGGGATATTTTTTCCACTTCTCTATGACACTGACTGGCAACTCAGAAAAATACTGGGATGTCTGCTTTCATCACTTTTTCCAACATAGTGCTGGCAGTACTAGCCAATTGGGACAAGAAGCAATCAGACAAGAAGAAATAAAAAGCATCCAAATTGGAAAGAAAGAAGTAAAATTGTCATTATTTGCAGATATCAAGACATTGTATATATACAACCAACAAGATTCCACCAAAAACTAATAAAACTGATAAATTAATTCAGTAAAGTAGTAGACTACAAACTATCCAGAAATCCATTGCATTTCTCCTTAAAAATCTTTTATTGATTGATTTTAGAGAGAAAAAAGCATGTGTGGAGGAGAGAGAAAGAGAGAGAGAGAAAAACATCAATTTGTTTTTTCTGCTTATTTATGAATTCATTGGTTGATTCTTGTATGTTCCATGACCAGGGATCAAACCTGCAACCATCTTATATTAGAATGATGTGCTAAACAACTAAGCTTTCTAGCCATGGCCAGCTGCATTTCTATACACCAATAATGAACTATCAGAAAGAAAAATGAATAAAATAATACTGCTTTAAAAAGAATAAAATACATAAGAATAAATTTAACCAAGGATAAAAAATACCTGCACTTGGAAAATTATAAAATACTGAAGTAAAAAATTGAAGAAGATACAAATAAGTAGAAGCATATCGCATGTTCATGAATAGGAAGAATTAACATTATTAAAACGTCTGTATTATCCAAAGCAATCTATACATTCAACACAATTCTTATCAAGATACCAATGGTATATTTCACAGAACTAGAACAATATGGCAAAAATTTATATGGAGCTTGAAAGACTCTGATTAGCCACAGCAATCTTGAGAAAGAACAACGTTGCAGGATTCACACGACCTGAAATCAAACTATACTACAAGACCATACTAATTAAAACAGTATGGTACCAACATAAAAATAGAGATATAGATTAGTGGAATAGCATAGAGAGCCCAGAAATAAACACACACATTTATGGTCAATTAATATTTGACAAAAGAGGCAAGAACACACAATGGAATAAAGATAGCCTATTCAACAAATGGTGTTGTAACAATCTGACAGGCACATGCAAAAAATTTAACTAGACCATGGGCTTACACCATGCACAAGAATAAATTCAAAATGGATTAAATACATAAATGTTTGATTCAAACTAATAAAAATCTTGGAAAAAATTAGGCAGTAAAATCTTGGACATTTCTTATAGCAGTAGTTTTTCTGATATATTTTCTTGGGAAAGAGAAATAATAACAACAACAACAAAAACAAATGGGACTACATTAAACTAAAAGTTTTTGCATGGCAAAGAAGTCATCAGTGAAATGAAAAGACATACCACAAAATGTAAGAACGTGTTTGCCAATGATACATCTGATAAGTGCTTAATATCCAACATTTATATAGAACTTATAAAACTTAACACCAAAAAAACAAATGAAATAATATAAAAAGTGGGCAAATGACTCAAATAGACACTTTTCTAAAGAAGGCATGCAAATAACTAATAGACATGAAAAGATGCCCAATTCATTAATCATCAGAGAGATGCAGATTAAAACCACAATGAAATATCATTTCAAACCTGTCAGTAATAAATCAAAAACAAGTAAGTGTTAGGATTAGAATGTAAAAAAAAAAGAACCTTCATGCACTGTTGGTGGGAAGGCAGATTCCTGCAGCCACTGTAGAAAGTAGTAGGGAGTTACCTCAAAACATTAAAAAGAAACTGTTTTATGATCCAGCAATTCCTCTTCTGGAAATATATCTGAAGAAACTTTTTTAAAAGAATATATGAACACCTATGTTCACTTCAAAATTATTTATAATAGACAAGATATGGAAGCTGCCCGAGTGCCCATATGTTGATGGGTGGTTTAAAAAGCTGTAGTGTTGGAATATTCCTTGGTTGTAAATAAAAAGGAAATTTTACCTTCTGTGATAGAATGGATGAGCCTAGAGATCATTATGCTAGTGAAATAAGCCGGTCAGAGAAAGACAAATACCATATAATTTCACTTATATGGGAAATACAATGAATAAAATAAACTAAAAAACAAAATAAAAACAGAATTAAAGATATGGAGAACAGATGAAAACTGTAAGAGGAGAGGAAGTAGGGGGCTGGGCGAAAAAGGTGAAAAGATTAAGCAAAAACAAAATAAAATAAATTAAAAAAATCCTCATACTCAGAAACAGTATGGTAATCACCTGATGGAAAGGGATGGGGGTGAGAAAGTAGGAGAGGGTGAAGTGGAGATAAATGATGATGTAAGGAAACTTGACTTGAGGTGGTGAACACACTAAACGATATATAGGTAATGCATTATAAAATAATACCCCTAAAACTACATTACTTTATTAGTCAAACTCACCCCAATAAATTCAATAAAAATAGTTAAAAAATAATACATATACTGCCTGACCAGGCGGTGGCGCAATGGATGGAGTGTCAAACTGGGATGCGGAAGACCCAGGTTTGAGACCCCAAGCTCGCCAGCTTGAGCACGGGCCCATCTGGCTTGAGCAAAAGCTCGCCAGCTTGGACCCAAGGTTGCTGGCTCCAGAAAGGGGTGGTTTGGTCTGCTGAAAGCCCGCAGTCAAGGCATGTGTGAGAAAGCAATCAATGAACAACTATGGTGTCACAGCGGCAACAAGAAACTAATGATTTCTGCTTCTCATCTCTCTCCGTTCCTATCTGTCCCTATCTATCCCTCTCTCTGACTCTCTCTCTGTCCCTGTTAAAAAAAATACATATAATGAAATATTTTTGAATTGTTTCTTTTTCTTAAAAATTTACCTGAGACATTTACAATTTTTAAACCTTTTTTTATCCCCATAGATTGATGTCATCTTACTTTGTCTGCACATAATACTTTGAGTCCATATGCCGATCAACTTGGCTGGGTTATAATCCCTAGTGTTCATTAAAATATAAACTTTGTTGTTATTGTGAAGGTATTTTTACATATGGTTAATATCTACAATCAGTTGACTTTAACAAAAGGAGACTCTTTCTTGATATTGGGAATGAGCACCATATAATTAATTAAAAGTTTATAAGAATAAAACAGGTTTTCCAGAAGAAGAAAATATTCTGCTTCAAGGCTATAGCTTTACATGGGCACACAGAGGACCCAGGTTTGAAACTCTAAGGTGTCTGGCTTGAGTGCCAGCTCACCAGTTAGAGCACAGGGTCACTGACTTGAGTGTGGGATGCTGCTAACAAAGAACTGGCGCTTCTCATCTCTCTCCCTTCCTGTCTGTCTGTCCCTATCTGTCCCTCTCTCTGTGTCTCTTGCAAAAAAAAAAAAAAAAGAGTGTAGCTTTAGTTCTTGCCCAATTATTATGCCTCCAAGTCTGCCCTACCAATTTCAGATTTTCTAGTTCTTTTAATTGAATAAGCTAAATCCTTGAAATCAATCTATCTGCATTTATATCTTTATACTTATGCCTGTACTTACATATGCATCTATCCATCTCTCTTTCTGCCTATCTACCTATCTATCTATCTATCTATCATCTATCTATCTATCTATCTATCTATCATCTATCTATCATCTATCTATCTATCTATCTATCTATCTATCTATCTATCTATCTATCTATCTATCTATCATCTATCTATCTATCTATCATCTATCTATCTATCTATCATCTATCTATCTATCATCTATCTATCTATCTATCTATCTATCTATCTATCTATCTATCTATCTATCATCTATCATCTATCTATCTAACATCAATTTATCATCTGTTGCTTACTGGTTCTGTTTCTCTGGACAACTCTTACTGATACATTACCTATCATTTTGAATATTTCTTAGGAATGGATGCCCATGAAGTAATTTTCTCCCTATATATCTTAGAGCCTATGAGTTCACATTAGGCTTTAGATAAGTATGTGATAAATAAATGAAATGTCATTATATCCATACCAGAAAGGGAGCATAAAGTTCTCAAAGAAGCTTAAGGAAGAAGAGGAGACAAGAAAAATTAAGGCTAGATAAAACATTTCATTCCATCTACTCTATAAAAATCAAGTTCAGTGAGATATCTATTCTACTTAATCTCCAAAAAAGTTTTTTTTTATTTTTGCCTTATTAACCTTATTATTATGATCAATGTTTCAATATATTTATTTTTCAAATGTAGATTTTTGAATATAGCTAAGATTCTTCTTGCTATGCATGTTTTTCAAAAAAATCCCAGTATGTGTTCTCCAAGTATTGGTAAAGTTTAGAAGATACTTTTATAAAATTGATGAAATGTATACAAAAACAGTGTGTGTGTTTATATGTATACATTTTCTCTATCTCTATTATTATATATATTTATGTTTAATTGAATATTGTTGCTTTTTATATATACCAAAATCAAGGGCTAGTTTTAATGCAAATGCACAGTTGTATTTTAAATTCTATTTATTCAGTCTGATATTTGTGCTTTATATCAAAAGTACTTAATAAAAGCAGTTGTTTCTTGTTTTTTTAACCCATCTTGTCTAAAATTGTGTAGGAAGAAGTATATTGTTACCACTCAAACTCTGATGTTAATCTGACAGTTATATATTTTAATTTCAGAAGAATTATGGAGACATTCTTTTAGAAGAGAACAATAAAAACAGCATTCTATGTTTAGTACGTTTTATTTTTCCAAGTGGCAATGGAGCATTGTAATGGCAAAGCTTCCTATTTCTATCTGCTTTATAGAACTGTGAGACTGAGCTGAATCATTGAGAAAACATCTGTGCACAGCTAAATAAAAAGTTTAACGTGATGGTGAAACTAGGCAAAATAATTTTGTCCTTGAATGTTTTGATTATTTGCACAAAGTAGGGAAATATTCAGGGTACTGTTAGGAAACTTAGTGTTTAACTTAACAGATATTATGATGGGACTCTTCACACAGAAGTGAACTGGATTAAGAGACACAGCAAGGTATGGTTTCATAATATAGCACTAGTTACAGGTCTCCTACCTAAAGGTAAATTATCATACTAAATCCTCATAGAGATTTTGAAGCAAACTGCCCAATAGTAATTCCAATCACAGAATACTGTCATTGTACAAACTGAAGCAAGGCAAGAGAAAGGTTGTTAAAAGTGACAAATCTCTTCTCTAGATTTCTGATTTTCACTGATATTACAAACCACATCTTATCATAGGCCAGCAATCAACAGAACCTGGATGATGCCTTAAGAAGGAGTAAGCCTCCTTGGGCATGGAACAGGACAAGGCGGGGTGAAGAATAGGATTGAGAGTAACAAACACACTTTGAAGGCATACAAAAGCTCACTGGTTGATAATTAAGTCTAGGATATTTAATGGAATGGTGTCAGGTACAAAAAGCATATATATTAACCATCTGTATGCAAACATTTTATATATAAAAATATATAAGTGGAATACATTGTTGGATATAAAATGATAATGATAATTATTATTATATCAATATCAATGCTTTTCAATATTGAATGACCAGTCATTTCTACCAGGCACTGTACTATTTATTTAGTATGCATTTTCTCTAGTCTTCAGAATTAATGTGTAAGATACATGCTATTAGATTTATTTAACTGAGTTTCTGAATAGTTAAATAAGCTGCCAAAGTTTACCCAAGTAATAAGAAGTAGATAGAGTCAGTATTCTTCACTAGATTTTGACAGTTACAATATCAACATTATTTATTTGATTGCACATTGGCTTCCTGGTATAAAAGTAGTTTCCAAATATAAATAGATAAATAAACAATATTAGGCTGAAAACCAGAATTATTTCAGTGACTGCTAATAATTTTTGATTGAACTGTTTTATTGCAACTTGAATGAAAGCTATGAAAAAAACTACAATAGTTTATTCCTGGAAAATATTCCTAATAAAAAAAATAACAAAACAGTATATAATATCAGAGAATTTACATAAATTAAAGTTCATTCATAAATTTTTTCTAACAGAGAATGAATGAACATAATTTACCAAAAATGGATGTGGAAAATATAAAAAAGAAACATTGTGGACAGCAATGCTATTTACTATATGAGTAAAAGGTTTAGAGTAAACAGAAATATTTTTAAGTGATTATAAAAAAAAAGAGAAAGAAAGAAAATAGACAAGGGAATAATGTTCTTGAGAAGAAAATTGAAGGATAGCCTCCAGATGTTTAAGATAAAATGCATTTAAAGACCCCTACTGTTTTTAATAAAAAATTCAGTATTAATATCAACAATCAATACTAATTTTACAGGATATAAGGGCCAAAGGAGAGAAAGAAAACTGCAACCCTGAATCAAGAAACAACTAGCCTGACCAGGCGGTGGCGCAGTGGATAGAGTGTCGAACTGGGATGCGGAAGAATCAGGTTCGAGACCCCGAGATTGCCAGCTTGAGCGCGGGCCCATCTGGCTTGAGCAAAAGCTCGTCAGCTTGGACCCAAGGTCGCGGGCTCCAGCAAGGGGTTGCTCGGTCTGCTGAAGGCTCATACTCCACAAAGCAGTCACAGGGACCAATTAAAATCAGAACTCACAACATATCAACTCCATGCTGCAAATTCTCTAATGTATTTTCATCTCCCTTAGCATAGAAGGCCTCTGAATACCTCTCCTATCACATTTTCTACCCCTTTGTTGCTCATTTCCTACTTTTTAATCACAATGACCTTTGGTTTCCTGGAATTACGTACTTATCCAAGTCTTCCCTTTGCTTTTTGGGGTCTTCCTTCAGATCCCAGTCCAGTCTTCTTCTTGTCATTATGGTCTCAATAGAAATATCATTCGTAGCTGAAAAAATTACAAAATAATCCAAGCAAGAGATAGCATTATGAAATAGTACTATGTCAATCTGTTCAATTTTTGTGACAACTCACAAAAAACTACTCAGAGGCCAGATAAAATGCATCAAGGGACTGAGAGGAGGCAAGAGTCCTAGTCATCAAATGTAAGGACTGAAGCCCTGTTCCCGGCTTTACCCCAGATATTTATTAGCAAGTACAAATATCTCAAAGAAGCAGAAAGAAGAAGTTTTTCAGGAGGTGAAATAAAGGACAAGGAATATGATACCTCCAAATCTCTTCCAAGAGCCTAACCATTTCTTATTGCTGAATCTTATCCTGCTGTTTTGCTGTTTCCAGCATGTACTGTCTCCAGTATGGGGTCAGAAAGGCCCCTGGACTCTCTCTCGTCTACCCAGGGCTTTTGCCCTAGGGCACCTTGCTATCTGATTGTTATCCTAACTATGCATGTTTTCACAGCATGTTCCCTCATATCCTTCTTTTTTGTTTTAGTTAAGATTAGCAGAGAGTAAGATGATCGGTGGTTGAGTGAAGACTGGCATTTCAATGGGTGGTGGTGGTTGCAGTGGAAGGTGAAGGACAAGCATAGAGAGAAAGAGGTTTTGGGGGGTTACAGGTATGCCTATATTTTGCAAAACTTCTTCAACACACATGGTTAGGTGTTTCAAAGTGTCCTAGGTGTTTTAAAGTGTCCTAGGTGCTCCCTGAATGCTTGGAAGCAATTTAGGTGTTCTCTATTTTGGATTCATTTCTGAAGGTGGGTTCACTATCAGCCTCTGGATCTCTGAAACCATGTTGCTTCCTAGGGGCTGATGCCACTCATAATAAGGCTTCATGTTCCTTGTTGGTATTCAAAGAGGACCTGTTGATGCCAAAATTGCAAATTGTTCTGCCCCCAGGTTAGCATTTTGACTAGATTCTGCCACTCAGGGTCAGCTAATACATTTCAGTACAATATGAGAGGCTTAAGCCATTGCTCGGCTGGTATAAAATGTCTCTTGGCTGCAGTAATTCCAGATGAGAAAATGTTCAAAACATTAAGAGTAAAATGAGCCTTATACAATTGTTCTTGTGCAGTGAATTACTCCTCCTGACTTCCCCTTTTTTGTGTGTATAGTTGGGGCTTACAGTGGCAATTAGCTCTTTCTGTAATACCTGTAACTTCAGGTGAATTCCTCAAGCTCCTGAGACCCCTAAGAATGTTCTAATATTCCTTTTCTTTTCTTTTCAGTATAGTTCTTTTTCTAAAGTCATTCCTTCCTATCCATTTCTCATCTCTGTCTACTTTCTCAGTTCCTTCCTTTTTTGTTTTTTTTTTCTGCATAAACCTTCTATAACCTGCACAAACCTTCTGCAACTTTCATAAAATTTGTTGTCCATTCTGAAACAACTAGCTTTTAAAACTTATTTTTCTTCCTTTTTCTTTCAAAAGTACCTCTATACCTTATACTTTTTATTATTAAAACTATGTCATTTATTTTAATTAATTAAAATTCTCAATTTATAAAAATCTTAACTTTCAGTGAAAAATCAGTAATTAGCAATTTTAGATTGATACTTTTATGAATATATTTTATAACCTTTATAAACTGTTTTTTTATCTATTGGCAAACATACTTATATTTTCAAAAGATATAACAAAGATAACAAAAACCTTTTGTCTAAAACAATCAAGAAAATCAGAAAAATTCAGGATCTCATCTAGTTTCTAATATTAATAATTGTGTTAAATGATTTTTACTGAAATATAATTTTTTCTTTCTAAAATTACCCTTAGTTTTTCCTTTATTATTAAAGAGCCAAATTAAGATTAACCTAGTTACAGTATTAAGTCCAGTTTTAACTTGGCCTGGTAATTTGCATAAACACAGCAAGAATAATAATTTATCATATTAGCTTTTTACAATCTGCTTTGCTGGAATTTTATAAGGAATTTTCAAATTGAGTTTTAATTAGCCCCTCAAGGCGCACAGTAAAGCCAAGATACACAGTTGCTATTAGGTTCTGCCTGTAATCTTTCTGAAAATGTCCTTTCCTACAGTTGTAACAGGTTTGTGACTATAGGACAGTGGCTAGAATGCTCGATGACTCTCATTGCTGACATTCTGGCAAGTCCCAATCATTTGTGCTCTATTGGGATTCTGCCCCTTACAAGGGAGCAACACTTTCTGGCAGTCAGCATTAGCATTCTCAAAGAGTAGTTACAGAGTAAGAACATCTGCTACCTGAGTATTATCATCCTGCCTGGAGATGATATTGTAACTGGTTGATAAAATCTATATATAGCTTACTTGCTCCTTGATAAATGGTATAGCAAAGGAACAAGCAGGGGCATGAATATCACCTATTCATTGGCATCCATGCCTTATAGGCTGCTTGATACACTTAATAAAATGCAGCCCTATTTATCTGAGCCTGAGCTGAGGGGTTTCATATGCACCAGCACCAGTTAGTATATCAATGCCAATGGGTATACTGGCTCCTAAATTTTGCATAGAAAACTGCTGGGTTGTGTCTTGTTATTCTTGTAGCCAAACACTAAATTGGGTGGTGGTGAGAATAATTTTACAAGCCCTTTTCAATCCCAAGAGGTCATTTCCTATCCCATCCTGATTGCTTCACCTACCTACCCCCTTGGTTAAAGTGCTTTGTAACCCATTTTCCCTGATATTGCTTTTTTTTTTTAATTTTTTTTTTTACAGGTACAGAGAGAGAGTAAGAGAGAGGGATAGAGAGGGATAAACAAGGACAGACAGACAGGAACGGAGAGAGGTGAGAAGCATCAATCATTAGTTTTGCATTGTCATCGCAACACCTTAGTTGTTCATTGATTGCTTTCTCACACGTGCCTTGACCGCGGGCCTTCAGCAGACCGAGCCATCCCTTGCTGGAGCCAGCGACCTTGGGTCCAAGCTGACAAGCTTTTGCTCAAGCCAGATGGGCCCCGTGCTCAAGCTGGCAAGCTCAGGGACTCGAACCTGGGTCTTCCGCATTCCAGTCCGACGCTCTATCCACTGCCCCATAGCCTGGCCAGGCTTCCCTGATATTACTTTTAAATTCCTTAAAACCTGAAATGGCAAGGACTCATCCCACACAGGCTGATTAGGGTCTTGATCACTGAAAAAGCTTATACAAATTCCCCATCTTTCTCTAATCCTTCCCAGAGACGTCTCTCGATCTTACTTTCATATAGAGGAGGAGTTGAGAGGAGCTCACTGGAGAGTGAGGGTTCTTAGAGGGTGTATCTGAAGCCTCCTCATCAGGATTGGAATGAAGAGCTGGATGACAGAAATTCCAATCCCTGAGATTTTGAACTGTGATGGGGCCAATGGAACTATGAAGGCACTGTCTGATTCTTTCCCAATGTTCTAGGTTTAAACTTCCCTCTTTCAGATACCTAGGGAATTGTTGTTGGATTGTCAGCAAAAGGGCAGTTAAATTCCAATCTTGGCCCTGGTCAGTTAGCTCAGTGGTACAGTGTCAACCTGGCATGTGGATGTCCTGGGTTCAGTTCCCAATCAAGAAACAGAGGAGAGAAGACCATCTGTTTCTCCACCCTCTCCCCTTTTTTCTCTTTCTCTATTTCCCTCCTGCAGCCATGGCTCATTTGGTTCAAGAGAGTTGGTCTCAGGTGCTGAGGATGACTCTGCTGGCCTCCACCTCAGGCATTAAAAAAATAAATAAATCAGTTGCTGAGCAACAGAGCAATGGCCACAGAAGGGCAGAGCATCGCCTCCTAGTAGGTTGTAACTATAACTTGTGACTCTGCTGCTCAGGGGGAAGGGAATTCCCCATGATGAAGGAGAGTTGAAGGGAAAGGGAAATCCGCTGGCCTGATCCCTGTAAGTGACCTCAGTGCAAGCATTCAAAGGCTTTTCCCCTGTTGTTTGTGTCCCTTACCAAATGGGGTGAGTGAATGTTCCTTTTCTTCACCAGGCTTTGGGAAGTCATTACTTCTGGTTTCTCAAGCAAGGTACCACTTGTCCCGGAGACAATGATTACTTGGAGTAACAAACCTGTTGTTTGGCTCCCATTTCTCACACAAGGCACCACTAGTTGCAATGGCAAAAAGTACTTGGATACCAGGTGAAATGAATCAAGGGGCCAAGGGAAGGAAACAGTCCTGGTCAGCAGATCAAAGGATTGAAATCCTGTCCCCAGCCTTACTCAGATATTTATTAGCCAATACAAATAACTCAATGAAGCAGAAAGAATAAATTTTCAGAGGGTGAAGTAAAGGACAAGAAACATGTTAACTCCTAATCTCTGTTCTGAGAGCCTAAACATTTTTTGCTGCTAAATTTTATTGTGCGTTTTGCTGTTTCCGGCATGCATTGTCTCCAGTATGGGGGCAGAGAGGCCCCCTGGACTCTTGTCTGCTCTGGGCTTTTGCCCTAGGGCACCTCACTGTCTCAGATTGTTACCCTAACTCTCCATGTTTTTACAGAATGTTCCCACATTCAATATTGGGGGAAAAAAGAATTCTACCCCTTAATTGTTGTTTTTATAAATATATAAGCAATGGGTAATTGTTTCTATGTTACTATGGAAAGTGAAGCTAAAGATATGTGATATCTTAGGTTGGCATAAGAAAATAAGAATGGTGTATCAAATGATATTCAGATTAATTAGGGCAGTATAATTTTCATGATTTAATCATATTATCCATAATAATTTGTAAGATTATGATATTAAAATCTTTGAGTATAGTAAATGAGCTTTTTAAATGTATTTAAGTGTACGTTTCGATAGTAATTTGTATGATTTTTAATCTGAAACCTCTGCATTTCAAGTGAAATAGCTAATAGTCTTTGATAATTACTATGAAAAGTTTTAGCATTTAATAGCTTAAAATGCCAATTAATTTTGCCGAGAAAGTTTTATTGATACTTGGGCAATACAAAAACTGAATAAACAAAGATAACATACAATTATAGATTGTAAAATTTTAGAAAATTCTGAAATAAATTTTCCAACAACTTTCACCACTGACTGTTTTAAATGCCTTCCACATGAATCAGTTTTCAACCTATCTTCAGTTGACAACAGGAAATAACAACCATCTATTTATTTCTGGTTACTTTCACTCTTTGCTCAAAATGCTTAAAGTAACATAATTTCTAACCCAAGTTAATCCTTTTTTATATGACACCAAACATATGAATACAGGTGCTATGCTTACCTTTACTGCTTTTCCAACATTTTATTCACTTAATACATATTTACTTATTTTTATTAAGTATCAGACATTGTGCTAGAAACTTATGAGACAGAAGTGAACAAGACAGTCCTGGTGCCTGCCATTATGAAGATGACATTTTTCAGATTTCATAATTCAGCATCCCTTTACAAAATTGGTTTTATGTTTTGTAACCAAATAAATCATGCACACTCACATACAAAAATACCCCCAAATAAACATGATTCATACAGTAGAAGAGAAAAATCTCATCCCCCTTATCACTAAATCATGACCCTGCTTATAGCTTAATGGTCATGTTTTTTCAAACTACTGTATAATAGTTTATACTTATATAATATTTCACTTTCCATACACAGCATATAGAAACTATGCAGACGTACACAGGGCATCCTGGTTTATGACAGTCTCGACATATGATGTTTCAAATTTATGATGCTCCCTCCCATAAAAACTTAAATAAATGAGATGTGAGTATTTTGGCTTAGGCCATTATCATAATTACAGACTACATGGGTGAACTAGTTTGGTTGTGCATGGCAGAAGAACATGTAGTAACATGGTGTATGAATGGGCAGTTAGCATCCCCCCATATGCTTACCTATGCCATTTTGGATTGTTAAAAGCACAAGTGTTCCATTTGTGTTGCTTTTTGGTGACTTTTAGGCCCTTATCATGGCTTCTAAATAAAAATTAGAGTCTACAGATGGTAGTGCTTCAAAGAAGAGGAAAGTCATCACGATGGATGTCACAGAGCTACTGGCATCACATGGAGAGGAGGTGTCTGCTGAGGACCTCATTTAGCTGGAGAAGCAGCTGATTGAAGAGAAAGAGATAAAAAGCCTCAGAAACCCAGAGACTTACTACCAAACATCTGGCAGAAAGTTTTTCTATTGTAGAGGATGGGTTGGCAAAATTTCAGGCTAAAAACCACAGCGAAGAGAGATTCATTAAGGTCTACAGAGCTATTATGGATGCTGTGTAATTCTATAGGCAGATTTTAGAAGAGAAAAAGTCATGAGCCTTCCAGACTAGCCTGGAACACTTCTTTAAGAAGGTAGAGAGGCCTGCAACAGATCCTGTACCCTCTACATCAGCTTCTTCTCAAGAGGAAACACCTGTAGTACAGGTAGAATCATCTCCAGCATCCCCTGCATGTTCCTTAGGCAAGCCTGATTCACCTGACCCAGTATCTCCAGCACCTTCTGCAAGTTTTTCTGCCTCTCTAGCTTCCTCCTCCCAATAGGTCACTCTCTCCCATCTTGCAATGCCCCTTCCAGTGTGCAAGCCAACCACAGGATGAAAGAAAAGAAATTTTTCTTACACTTACTATTTGTCATTTTTTCTGTTATGACAGTAGAATGTACAGTACAGTATATTTATGTCCTTTTTATTTTTCTGTGGCTTAGATGTGCTTTCATGTTCTAGATTATTATTTTACAACTGTGTTAGAATAGGTAACTGACTTAGGCTAGGGTGTGTTTCGACTTACACCAAAATTCAGGTTATGTCACTATAATAGGAATGAAACTGTGTCATAACCCAAGGACCCCTGTACTTTTCTCTCAGAATATTTTAATTATGAGTCTCTACCATAGTTATTTGTATGTTCTTGGTTAAGTTTATATTGTTCACATTTGAATCTCAAGACTACTTTTCTTATTACTGTGTTGTTGAACTACAAAATATACATATGAGCCCATATCAACAATGTTTATTTTTTCTCTTATAACACAACAGGCAAATCCAGCAATATATATCTATTTTTTAAACTATCTAACTTGTATTTGGAACTGTGGTACTTGTATGATCTGCTATGGTGAATCAAAGAAACATGATTCCTGTCATGATTCCTGGCTTTCCAGTGAGAAATATAGATTATACAGATCACAGACAACTACATAAAAAATAGTGCTAATTTCTGTAAAGGGAACTAACAAAGTAGTGATGAAGAATAGGGTAAGAAAATTAACTTAAAGTTGATGGTCAAAACAAGTGTCTCAGAGAAAGAATTTTAAGATTCCAGTTATGGAAGAGTGGAGACTAAAGGTATGATTATCAAAAGGAAGGGGGAGGAAGGAAGGGAGGAAAAAGAAAGGGGAATATAGTTAATAGTATTGTGATAAGTTTACATGGTGACAGATGATTACTAGTACTAGTGGAGTGATTGCACTGTAAAGTATAAAAAGTATCAACTCACTATATTGATATGTCCACCTAAAACTAATATTACAAAAATAAGACTGTATACCAACTATACTTTAAAAAATTAATTAGCCTGACCAGGTGGTGGAGCAGTGAACAGAGTTTTGACCTGGGAAGCTGAGGACTCATATTTGAAATCCCGAGGTCACTGGCTTGAGCATGGGCTCACCAGCTTGAGCATGGGCTCACCAGCTTGAGTGTGAGGTCACTGGCCTGAGCACGGGGTCACTGGTTTAAGCATGAGGTCATAGGCACGACCCCATGGTTGCTGGCTTGAAGTCCAATCCTACTGGCTTGAGTCTAATGTCTCTGGCTTAAGCAAGGGGTCACTGGCTCATCTATATCCCCTCAGTCAAGTCATGTATAAGAAAAGCAATCAATGAATAACTGAAGCGCCACAACTATGATGAGATGCTTCTCATCTCTCTCCCTTCTTGTCTGTCTGTCCCTGTTGTCTGTCCTCACCCCATATCTTGCTTTCTCTCTTTCTCTATAGCCAAAATAAAGAATGAAAGAAAGAAAAAAGAAAGAAAGAAAGAAGAAAAAGAAAGAAAGAAAGAAAGAAAGAAAGAAAGAAAGAAAGAAAGAAAGAAAGAAAGAAAATTATTAAAAAAAAAACACCTTCCCAACTTCCACATCTTAGTTAGGTTTGAAATGTCATGTGGCTTCTTCTTAAAATTTTTCTGTTTAGTTCCTTAGCAAATTGTTGTCAAGCTTATAACTTCCCTCTTTATTACTGGATACTGATAACATCAAATCATGAGAATTAGCCATTCAACCATCTCATAATTTCCTACTTATTATAACAAAAAGTTGGACTTTTATCTCTGTTTATTGTCAAACAATTACCTCTATATAGTGATAGGACATTTTCTTTTCTGCCCATTAAGAATCCAGTTATGGAAGAGTGGAGTCTAAAGGAATGATTATCAGAAGGAAGGGGGAGGGTGGAAGGGAGTAAAAAGAAAGGGGAATATAGTCAATAGTATTGTGATAAGTGCATGTGCAAAAACATGGATAGATCTAGAGGGTATTGTACTGAGTGAAATAAGTCAGACAGAGAATGATAAATGCCAGATAATTTCACTTATATATGGAATCTAAAAAATAATGTAAACAACATACAGAACAAAAATAGACTCATAGACACAGAGAACAGACCTCAAATTACAGAACAGACCTCAAAACTGTGGCAGATTTATTTAAAGACTTACACTTAGAACTAAAAATCTAAAAAGTCCTAAATAACTCTCTTTCTTTGACGTTTTAGCCTGTGAATTTTCAATTGTCCTCTGATTTGTTTTAATTAACAGATAAAGGACTACAAATAAGGAATATCTAAATTACATGAATCAATGTTTGAAAATAAATTTATATATACTATTTTCACTACTGTTTATTTATTAAAATAGCAACACATTTTCCTAGGTTGACTAGTATAATCAATTATAAATGATAGCACATTTTGACTTTGTCTGTCAGTGGTAGAGACCTAAATCCTTCAGTGCCATTATAACCCTGTGCTTTACAGCCTGAGGCAGAACCAGGATGTTGTTTCAGAGAGAAGCTTTGAGAAGCAGTAGACATGGCTTTATTTGCTCTGTGTAACTTTGAGAGAAAAAATGTTAGCTTAAACGGCAAATGTCCTATGCTGTTCAGTATGTTTTAGACATAAATTTAACTACTCATAGATTAAAAATGAGATTTTTTTTTAAAAAAAATCAAACCTTGCTCACAATATTAGCTCCCCAGAGTTTATAGAGCAAGTTATGGCCTTTTTAGACGCTATCTCTGGTTAGCCAGGAATTAAAATTAGGTTGTCAAAATTAGTTAATTCTGTGGTATTTTGAATAATGAAGAATCTATTCCCTTGTGTGTCTTTAACAGAATAACATAGAGTTTACATTTGGTTATGAAAGCACTATAGTAAACACCTAATTCCCATAGTGTTCAAGATGAATGTGCATGATTAATTTTTAAGAAGAAGTTCATGGATGGGAGAGAGAATTATAGGTGATCACAGGGGTCCTCCTAACTTTAAGAAGTGGTGCATATAAATGATGAAATATGTCTCCCTAAAAAAATAAAAATTTTTCTATTTGCAAAAACATGGATAGATCTAGAGGGTATTGTGCTGAGTGAAATAAGTCAGACAGAGAATGATAAATGCCACATAATTTCACTTATATATGGAATCAAAAAAATAAATTAAACAACATGCAGAACAGAAATAGACTCACAGACACAGAGAACATTCTGATGGTTGCCAGATGAGAAAGTATTTAGGGAGATGAATGGAAAACATGAAGGGATTAAGAAGCACAAATTAATAGTTACAGAATAGTCATGGGGATGTAGAGTATAGCATAAGAATTATAATAATTAATATTGTAATTACTATGTAAGATATCAAATGGGTACTGGATTTATTGGGGTGATCACTTAGTAAGTTATAAAAATGTCAAATCACTGAGTTGTACACCTGAAACTAATATAATATTGTATATCAACCATAATTGAAAAATAAAGAAAATAAAAATATTCTATTATTATAGAAACTACTTATAAGCAAAGAAAAACCAAACTACATCAAATTAGGGCTATTTCAAATGGATTCAGTTTTTGAAATCATCCTGATGAACACTGTTCCAGAAAAACATTTAAAAAAATTGCACAGTATCTCTACTAAATGATAAGACCTGAAACTGACACACAAATCTTACTTAATCAACTATCAAACTCCTCTGGACATATAATTATAAAGGCAATATTTTACAATATTTTTTTTTTCATTTTAAATATGCCTTATTGCAATACATTTTCAACCTTTATTGAATCTTATGTTTGTATTAATTTATTTATAAATATAAGTTAATTGGTAGAAAATGAAAGAGTTCTTATTCCAGAAATGGTGGAGTAGCTTGTATTGTACTAACACTCTTACAAATAAAAATTTTAAACTCTGGGAAAGAGAGGAAAACAGAACATTTCTTGAAGGCATTGGACAAAAATGAGATGCGGGAAAACAAGAAATGAAATACAAGAAACTACACAAAGTGATATTCTTATTTATTGGCTTTTCTTCTGAGGAAACTCCATATTTAATGCTGCACAAGGCAACCAGAATTCAAATATAGACCTCATCTTATTTCCCTGAAGAACAGAGGAAGGATTTAAAAGTTGTCAGAATAGCTGAAATTGAGTGAAAAAATCCTGGGAAAAAAGATGGCACATAATGGGAACTCTAAAATTGTTATATAATGTACTCTTGAATTCTTGGGTGAGTTTTGGACTAGGTGTGTTGAGGAGACTTATGAGAAGTAGCAAAATTATCAGGTGCAAAGCTGAAATTGCTAAGCAAATATTCAAACTAATTGCTAGTGCAGAAATGACTGAAATTTGAGTTTTGAGACTTGTCTAGTTATAAGCAATTAGTGAATACTTCAAGTTTTACATTGACTTTTGGAATAAAGTCAATGTCCAAAATCATTTTTCCTAGAACTAGGGTTAAAAATGAATATACAACACAAAGATTCTCCAAATTCAAGGAGGTCAGCTATATTTTATTAATATATCTGGGTTATCTAAAATATATCATCTATAATTTCAGTTCATACTAATTTATTTTACAGTTTTAGAAATTATAGGGGAATGGTTACTACACACCTACTATTGTATACTCATATCTAGAAGCTAAGTCCCTTTCTTTAAAACCATTTATTATCATTCTAAACTTTTATTTTATTTATTATTTATTGATTTTAAAAAGAAAAAGAGAGAAGGGAAGGAGAGAAAAGGAAAAAGAGAGAGAGAAAAACATTCTTAGTTGTGCATTCATTAGTCACTTTCTGTGTATGCCCTAACCAGGATTAAACCTGCAACTTTGTTGTTTTGGGACAATGCTATATCTAAGTAACCAACCACAGCCTCCACCTGAATACTTAAAATAATTGAATTAAATTATTCATGCTTAGAGTAGTCTATGTGTTTATCATATATAACTTGCAACATCAAGCAATAATTGTTACTCCTCACAATAAATTTTAAAAAATCAAACAAAAACTTTGATTCAAATTTATTCAATATCATCAAAGTATTCTAATAAAAGCAATATTTTGAATTAGCTCAAGTCAAATAATTTACCATAAATATAAAATTGAGATGAAGATTCTGACAATATCTATATATTTAACTTAGATATATAGTATGGCTATTTTGCATTAGGAGAGCACCAAAAAGACTAAACTCTGAGACCATGTTTAAATATGCCTTTATCTATAGAAGATAAGTGTGTTCAAGATTAATAATTAATTTAAGCAAACTTTTCTTACCATTCCCTATTATAGCTTGAGTCATCTCTAATAAAAGAGAATAAACTAGAGAAAAATAAACTTAAATAAATAAATGTAATTTTTATAAATCATATTGTTTAAAAAAGAATTTCCTCATAGTTAAACATTGGTAATGACTTTTAATTTATAAATTATAAACAGATGTAATTTAAAAAAAAAATCTGACAACATTCAGAAACAAGATAAATTTTATAAAAACATCAGGATGGCATTTTGTCCATCCTACGTACCTGATCAGAAAAATATCAAAATGGTTTAAAAGTGATTACTGTCAGCACATTGTTCTGTTCTTGGTTTATACGACTCTTCTTGTTTGTGTTAAGCTCAATCTGTCTTTCAAAATATCTATTTTTTGGCTTCTTCCTCTGTATTTTTGTTCTTAGGTTGTATTGTTATTATTTTTGCATGCAAAGATGATATAATCAAACTTGAACATAAGAAAACTAAGAGCACACTTAAGAAATGAAGCTATAAATATTTACATAAATCAAATCTTTTTTTATTCTTTCATAATCATATTCATTTTCATAAATCTTAATATATGATTATTGAACCATAATGTAAGTACAAACTATACAAGTTTCTGTTCCAAGTATTCCAGGGTTCTCACTCCAAGATCATGTTATTAATATAACATCTTTTGAACTAATAAACTTCTCTGTATACTTTCAGTTTAAATTGTCATATAAGTTTAAAATAAAGACATCCTTCCAGAATTCAGTTTTAGACTCATATGATTAGATTGAGCTAAACTAGATAATCCAATATGCTCTTCCTCTCTCTGTCTTTAACCTTAATTACATTGTGAAGTCTATTTTGCCACTTAAGATAACATAGTCACAGTTCCTAGGTATTAGGTGTGGACATCTTTGAAGGACCATTATTCTATTTACCACATATGGGAATACTAGCTTCTTATCTTCTTCTTCTACATCTTCTGCCAAGTACTGCTGATAGACAAACACAAGTAGAATCTAGCATATTAAGAAGTCAATTCAGGTAGTTCACATCAGTCAAATAAAATTTAAATGAGTAAAGAAATCAATGCCTATCCAAGAAAATTCTACATTTAAGGGTAAAATAAAAATGTCTTTGGAAATTCAAGTTCTTAGCAATTTCACTGTCCCTATGGCAATGAGTTATGTTTCTTGACTCTTCATTATAAGAACCTAGTAGATTTCCTAGAATTAAAACCCATGCAAATGTTATGCACCCTAAAACTTCAGTCCCCAAAAGTTGTCTCTCTCAAATTTGTCCAAAATCAGTCTCTAGCAATTTACCAAACTTACCATTTAAGTGTTCTTATTAGTGTTTTTTATTTTTCTTTTACCTTATTTTTATGAAAAGCCCACTACAAATATATTCCTTGTTGTTCTATATGTATGTTATCATCTATGAAAATATTATTCCTTTATTTTTCCCTAATATAAATAGTATTATATGCTTTGGTGATTTGGGGTTGTTTTATTTTTTGTATGTTATTTAATGTTCTTACTAAGATTTATGTAACGTTCTTTGAACTTCCTATATGACTTTGTGTCTGTCATTACTTTAGAAAGTTTTCAGTTATTATTACTTCAAATATTTCATCTGCCTCATTCTATCTTTCTGATGTTTCAATTATGCATATGTTACACCATTTAAAATTGCCCTCCATCCCCTTCTTTCTTTCCTTTTTCTTTCCTTCCTTCCTTCCTTCCTTCCTTCCTTCCTTCCTTCCTTCCTTCCTTCCTTCCTTTCTTCCTTCATTCCTTCCTTCATTTTTCCTTCCTTCCTTTCTTCTTCTCTTCCTTTTTCTCTTCTTACTTCAGTTTTAGTTTTGATAGTTTCCATTAACCTATCTTTAAGGTCACTGGCTGTATGAAGACAATCTCCATTTTTTTTTTACAATGCTTTTGATTTTTATAATTTCCTCTTGATGCTTAGAGTTGATATTTCTTTGCTTCAATTGCCCATTTGTTTCTGCATACTGTAAATTTTGTCAATTAGAGCCCTTAATATATTAACCAGCCTGACCAGGTGGTGGTGCAGTGGATAGAGCATAGGACTGGGATGTGGAAGACCCAGGTTCGAGACCCAGAGGTTGCCAGCTTCAGCGCGGGCCCATCTGGCTTGAGCAAAAGGTCGCCAGCTTGGACCCAAGGTTGCTGGCTCCAGCAAGGGATGGCTCGGTCTGCTGAAGGCCTGCGGTCAAGGCACATGTGAGAAAGCAATCAATGAACAACTATGGTGTCGCAATGACAATGAAAAACTAATGATTGATGCTTCTCATTTCTCTCCATTCCTGTCTGCCTGTTCTATCTATCCCTTTCTCTGACTCTTTCTCTGTCCCTGTAAAAAAAAAAAAAAAAAAACGATTAAAAAATATATATATTAATCATAGTTATTTTAAATTTGCTTCCTAATAATTCTAACACCTGTGCCATATCTGAGTCTGGTCTTCACACTGTGGATTTTGCTAGTGTTTTGTTTTCTTTTTTCTTCTTGTGGGCCCATATCATAAGGCCATTGCACAAGTGTTTCTTCAGTGATATAGCCTTTTTTCTTCCTCTGTCCCTTACCCCATATGATTCCTATTGAAGTCCTGAGTTCTGTTGTCTTTGTTCCGGGTCCCCTTAAGTGAGACAGAAAGGATATAGGAGGCTGGAGTGGATGATTGCACTACCCTCAATCAGGATAAGTCTCTAGAATAGTTTTTCCATTTGGCTTATTTTGTTAACTGTCTTCTGGGTATAGTTTACAGGTTAATTTTTCCCTTGCCAGATCCAGAAGAAATATTACTCATACCTTTCCATGAGAACCTATTGGGGTTCTTGGAGGCAAAGTTCATAAAAAAAATGGGACCCCCTAAGTCTACAGCTTCCAATTTATTTTACTCTCATGATAATATGTACTCAGCCTCAAGCAATTCATCAATATTATTACCACTGCTGTGTTTCTTCCATTTAAGTTTCTACTGACCTAGCCTTCTGTTTCACATAGGCAGACCTTGGCCATGGCTCTGTGGATGAATGAGCCTGTGTTTCTAAATTTGGAAATAGTGATTTTTCCTGCAACCTCAGCTTTAAATGGTACCAGGAAATCCATATTTTCAGTTTGTCTGTATATATATATGGAATAGAAGTGAAAACTTCTGTTTTTTACATGTCATAACTAAAATTTGAAGTCCAGATTAAGTATTTTTATTCACTTGTCTGGTCCTTTTCTTCTGGACATAAATATTGGACTGTCTTGTTAAGTTCTGTAGTTTTTGTTATTTTCTCAATGTATATTCAATGATTAAGTAAAATTTTATAAATATGTGGCTTTCTGACAATTTAAATGTGTGTAATTCCCAAATTTGTATATTAAACATTGAAATCTCCACTGAATTCCAGACTTATATACTCAATAACTGCCTATGTTCTTTTACTTTTTATTTTTTACAGAGACAGAGAGAGAGTCAGAGAGAGGGATAGATAGGGACAGACAGACAGGAATGGAGAGAGATGAGAAGGATCAATCATCAGTTTTTCATTGCAACACCTTAGTTGTTCATTGATTGCTTTCTCATATGTGTCTTGACCGGGGGCCTTCAGCAGACCGAGTAACCCTTGCTCGAGCCAGCGACCTTGGGTCCAAACTCGTGAGCTTTTGCTCAAACTAGATAAGCCCTCGCTCAAGCTGGTGACCTCGGGGTCTTGAACCTGGGTCTTCCGCATCCCAGTTCAATGCTCTATCCACTGCACCACCACCTGGTCAGGCAAATTTTTTTTTAATTAAAAATAAAAATAGGGCATGCATAGTGTCACTGATCCTGAAGGCATGCTGTCAGTCAATGGTAATACCTTTAAAATAGCTAGCTTCAATAAATACTGAAAGAATAGAGGATGATTTGTACTAAATTCAGGGTTAAATACTTAATGTAAATACTTAATAAAAATAATTAATAATAATTGAAATATATTTACCAGTTATGTAATTAATTTGGAATTAAACCATCATTTTAAATTTATTAGAATTTATGTCTTTATATATATCATATATGGTATCCTCTAAATAAAAACTTTAATGTTCTTAATTTTAAAAATACTTTAAAGAAATTATTAGCATGATTTCACTATTATGGCATTAATTCAATAAAAATATATCACTAATTGTACAAGTAAGGAAACTTTTGAGAGTGAAAGGGGTGCTATGAATTATTCCATAGCAATAGATGGAAACTAAGACTGCTTTATCCTGGGATCTGTTTACTTTAAAATTGTTAGAAGGCTAGTGTAATGAATTATATTATAAATTAGACAAATGTAAAATGTAAACACGGTACTTAAGAGAGGAAGAGATAGGGACAGACAGACAGAAACAGAGAGAGGTGAGAAGCATCAATCATTAGTTTCTCATTGCCGTTGTGACACCTTAGTTGTTCATTGATTGCTTTCTCACATGTGCCTTGACCGCGGGCCTTCAGTGGACCGAGCAACTCCTTGCTGGAGCCAGCGACCTTGGGTCCAAGCTGGCGAGCTTTTGCTCAAGCCAGATGGGTCCACGCTCAAGCTGGTGAGCTTGGGGTCGTGAGCCTGAATTTTCCGCATCCCAGTCCGAAGCTCTATCCACTGCGCCACCTCTCGGTCAGACTTACTGGTGCAGTTTTTAATGGGTACTAGTAGTATTACCTTAGGTCAGTCATATATTCTCTGTAAAATCAGGGAAACAGATAATCTCCAAAAATGCAGTTTTGTATATAGAAGTTTTATTGTCTCATACATTCAGTAAAACAACCCTTTATTAATTATTACAGTAAAAAGTGATGAAAAGTGTCAATATACATGAAAATATTTTAGGTGCTGAATAATCACTGAATGTCTTGTTTAGCCAACAGGTTTAAACCAATGATTAAAAGATTGATATTGACTACAGCTTTAATTTACTGATGACTGTTTTTACTACATTCAGGTTGAAGATTCTTTTTGGACAAAATAATTAAGCAAAACATTGAGTGAGTCAGTATTTACAATTCAAGAGTTTCTATTAAAATAGTTTTAAAGGGCAAACTGGAAGAATGTTTTTAAAAGTGTCTTATACTGCATGTTTCACAAATTGTAATACATAGTTTCATTGCAAAATAACTTTGATCCAAGTTAAACTGTCAAGAACACATAATGCTCTGAATAAAAATAACTCACCTTTAAAATGATTTGTTAAGTACTCTTTCTATACATAATCAATCTAACAATAAATAGAACAACTTCATTTCTCAATCTTAATAAAAAGTTATTTGACTATACAGTACCAACAAGAAATGTAATTTTTCAAAGGATCAGAAGTTGCTTAGACTATCTTTTTAAAACTTTAATTTCATACTGAAATAGAAATTAAAATAGAAAATAATAGGTAATAATAGCATAATCACAATAAAGAAGGAGTGAATTTATTTTTTGAGAATGTAAATGTTCATTTAAATATGCATTCGAATATGACTTGTATTTAAATTTTGCTTTTTAAAATTATTTTAACCTAAAGTGAATTTGTGACTAATCTGAAATAAAGACTACATATATGGCTTAACTGACACATCTACAACTTTATGAAGCCTATTTTTAGTATATATTTATTTGCAAACCCAGTGATTATGTGAAAACAAACAAACAAATGCCTAGTCTTCTAACTATAAAGTTCTACTTATCTCCCCTCTACCTGTATCACAAAGGTATTATTGCACCCAATCTTTTCTTTTTCTCCATAAGTGGAGTCCACTTAAGCTGTAGTTAATATACAACCTTTTTCTGCCATGGTCTTTAAAACATTTTCACAGATGAACACCCCCCTCCCCAGAAATGTTTCCCAAATAATGGGATATATCCATCCATGATTATAGTATCTTAGAAAACAAAATGGATTTCTTAAGAAAATATTTCACGAAATGTTATCTTTCAAATAGTAGCTTTAATAATATAAAATTGTATTATATCTCATCAGATAGTAAAAAGAATACATAAATAAAGCCTTATCTAGATGACTCTATGTGGCATGGATAATCTCCTTACTGGTAGCACAATTAAGATATTAACTGTCTATATCTCTCCCTGGAAACATTTGAGAGATTTTAGTTCATCCTAAGAAAGACGTTGAGTTATCTACGGGCACAAATAAATAAAAAAGTCAAGAAGCCCAAACAAAACTCTAATTTAGTTATTTTAAACCAAAAAATAAAATTATCCTGATAGTGTTCATTCAATAATATTGAACACTGGGTTGTTTGTGCAAGAATGAATATCCAGGAATTTCTTACCAGCTCCATAGACCTTGAAAAATATGCAAAATAGACCAATAAAGGAAGAGGAGAAAAGAGCAATGCCAATCATTTTAAATATTTTATGATAATCATAATAAATATATAGTGATTTTTCTTGATTTAATATCATAATTTTATTTTCTTTAGATTAACCTTGATTATGAAGCAAGAATATAACATAATTAATTAAGAAATAGACACTGTAGTAACAATGCCACTGTCCTGTTATAAGAGGCAAACCACCACATTTTTTGTACTTGCATGTTCTTACTTTAATAATTACTGTACTTACAACCTTCACCAAGATATAGAACACAAGTAATCTCAATAGAGGACTTGGCAGGAATGGCTCTACTAACCTGGTGAACATACCTCAAAAAGTATATTCAGCATTACTTTGGCTATTTCATATACTGCCTTGTCCTAAAATTCTTACTATGCAAACCAGACAGACAGAGCTTCTTTATATGTTTCCATCTTTGAAGGAAATGTAACCCTGGATTTCTGAAGTTTGAGATTCAGTTCACATTGGAAATGCTTAGATTACATTTTAATAGAAAATGAAGCTTAAAAAGAAGAAATGGACACCCTGTCAGAATATCTAATTCAAGATGGCAGTCACAATCCAATCAAGTTTCCTTGCATCCTTTCAAGTTTTAAAGTTTTATTTTCAATTTGAATATTATACTGTGTTGAAGCATGAAAATACTCCCCACAGGCAACATTCAAATAGTATTCTGCAATAATAATGTTTATATCTTGGAAAGAGTTGCTGGAATGTGCTTCTTATAGAAATGGATCTTGAAAGAGAATAAGAATATTGCTCTTTCACTGACATAGTTAAAAAACGGTTCACTGCATTTCTGAAAAAAGTACTGAATTGTTGCAAAGAGTTCAAGAATCCAGGAAACTAGAGTCAAAATAATAGAAATATAATTTTTCTGCATGATCACCTAGGAAAAGACTAACCTTGGAGCTCTGCTAACCTCCAAAATCTAAAACAAGATGTTACTTTTGTTATTTTGTATATGTATTTGTAATTGTAGCAACATGAATACATGCAGGAAAAACTAACAGGACTTCTATAAACAGAACTATTCAATTATTTCTCAAATGTTTCACATTATTAGTGGAAAAATATGACATTCATAATTAAGAATCTGAGAAATAAAACATAATATGTACCAGTACAATCATAGGAATAGTTTTATTTTTGACAGTCTGACTTATAAAGCATTCTTTATTAAATAGAGATAATTTTTAAATATAAAATGTTCATTTTTTGATAGACCAATATTGGATAGTTATCTTTCCAAGTCATTCACGTAATAAGACCAATTGAGAATAAATAAATAAATAAATACAGTAAAACATAAATAAATAAAATAATTTGGTCATAAAATTTTATAACCCACAGCACAAAAAATAAATTATATATACATATTTGCTATGCTAAGCACTTCTATAGTTATCTACAATATTTTTTTTTTTTTTTGTATGTGAAAGAGACAGAGAGAGGGACAGATAGGAAGGGAGAGAGATGAGAAGCATCAATTCTTTATTATGGCACCTTAGTTGTTCATTGATTGCTTTCTCATATGTGCCTTGATGGGGGGGTGAGGGAGGGCTACAGCAGACCGAGTGAGCCCTTGTTCAAGCCAGTGACCTTGGTCTCAAGTTGGAGACCTTGGGGTTTCAAACCGGGGTCCTCTGCATTCCAGTCTGACGCTAGAGCCACTGTGGCACTACCTGGTCACATTCCAAACTGGGATGCAGAGGACCCAGTTTTGAAACCCTGAGATCACTGGCTTCAGTATGGGATCATTCAATTTGAGCGCGGGCCACCAGCTAGAGTATGTGGGTCACTGGTTTGAACGTGGGATCATAGATATGACCCCATGGTCAATGGCTTGAAGCCCAAGGTCACTGACTTGAGCAAGGGGTCACTCTCTCTGCTATAACCCCAGTCAAGGCACATATGAGAAAGCAATTAATGAACAACTAAGGTACTGCAACAAAGAATTGATGCTTCTCATCTCTTGCCCTTCCTGTCTGCCTGTCCCTATCTGTGCTCTCTCTGTTTCAATCTGTCTCTGTCACACACACAAAAAAAGTACAATTGTGTCATACCAAATTAATAATTAAATTTAAAAATAAATTTAATAAAATATTCAATACATTTTATTAATATTGATCATAAAATTGCCTTACTATGCTAAAATATTACATTATTATAAAAATTTCTTTTATTTATAATGTGTAATACAACAAGATTCTGTATGTATAATTAGGATATTATTTCAAATGTACCATTGACATTTTAAAAATTATTATATTTTAAAATTCCAAGCATTATGCACAAATAAACATGAGCTCTGAAATATCAGCCCTGGTTTGGTAGCTCTGTTGGTTAAGAGTGTCATCCTAATATGTCAAGTTTGCATGTTTGATCCCTGGTCAGAGTACATTCAACAGTCAACCAATGAATGTATAAATAAGTGGAACAAAATCAATGTTTCTCTTTCCTTCTCTCTCCGTTTCTCCCTCTCTCTCAAATCAATTAATTTAAAAACATTTTGGACTGTCAGACCTGGATTCTGTTGAATGATGAGGTAGAGGATTTAGCTTTTATTCTATATTGTAAGTAGATAATTTAGGATGTAAGTGAACAAATAATTTATTCTTTGAGAATATGCAGGGATTAAGTGCTCTCAGAATTGGACAATATTAAAATTCTGCCCTTTATGGAAATATGAAATGTCAAATATTTCAACAAATCACTTTAATATGGGATAACATCTATTTTCCAAAAGATTATTTCCAATGCATATGTGTGAGTGGGAATAGTGTGAAAATGAAGACATATCATATAAATGAAAGGACATTGAGTACCACCAATTATTCAAATATTTTTAAAAAAACTTTTTTTAAATTTTTTATCTTTTTAAGGCTACAAAATTAACACATAAATCATTTTAAAACATTTAATACATAGATCATTTAAAAACATTTAAACCATATAATGGAGATTATAAAATAAATCAAACATTTTGTTTTATATATTTTTACATTATATATATATATATATATATATATATATATATATATATATATTTACATAACTTTCCACTTAAGCCTATATTTTCTTAATTAAAAATCCTTCATAAAAATAGTTTATTCTGGCCAGTTGGCTCAGTGGTAGAGCATCAGCCCAGCATGTGGAAGTCCTGGGTTTGCTTCCCAGTCATGACACACAGAGAAGTGACCATCTATTTCTCCACACCTCCCCCTTCTTGCTCTCTCTTCCTCTCTCTTTCTTTCTCTCTCCTTCTTTCTATAACAATGGCTTGAATGGTTTTAGCTAAGTTGGCCCCGGTGGCTGAAAATATCTCCATAGCCTGGGCCTCAGGTGCTAAAATAGCTCAGTTGCTGAGCAACAGAGCTGTGGCCCCAGATAGGTAGAGCATCACACCAGTAATTACCAGAAGAAAAGGGGGTAAGAAAGGTAAAAGAGGGTATAGGAGAGATAAGTGTTGATGGCAGGAGACTTCTTGAATTTAGATAGTGAATGCACATTATAACTGAAATCTATATATTTTATTGTCTAATGTCACCCCAATAAATTCAATAATTTATTTGCACAAAGCATTAAAAATACTATGATATTTTATTATTAAAAATGCTGCTGAAAGTTTATACAAAAGCAACATGACTAAAGCTAATTGCAGTGGATAGAGCATCAGACTGAGATGTAGAGGACACAGGCTCAAAACCCCATGGTAGCTAGCTTGAGCGCAAGCTCATCAGGCTTAAGGAAAAAGCTCACCAGCTTGGACCCAAGGTCACTGGCTTGAGCAAGGGGTTACTTGGTCTGCTGAAGGCCCGCGGTCAAGGCACATATGAGAAAGAGGTCAATGAACAACTAAGGTATCGCAACAAAAAACTGATGATTGATGCTTGTCATCTCTCTCTGTTGCTGTCTGTCTGTCCCTATCTATCCCTCTCTCTGACTCTCTCTCAATTTCTGTACAAAAAAGAAAAAAAGAAAGCATTTACTTTCTCCAGTCAAAGCCTGAACAAACTGCTCCATTAAGCCAAGTTTGATGTGAAGTGGGGGAAAATGACTCTGTCTCAATTAACTACAGGTTAATTCACAACATTTTGCATCCCTACTTCCAGAACTTCATGTTTCGGCTACTCCTTCTATGTCCAGTGTCTCTCCGGAGATTGGCTGTCCCACAAACACAGAAAGCAAGGATACTTCGTGAAACCTCTCTGTTGTCCTAGCAGGAAATTTACCTTTTTAAGATCCACACAAATGATCCAGTTATGCTCCTCATACTTCAGAAAGTCGAGGGCACTTTTTATGTCATTATAATCTTCTCGCAGATGAGTTGAATAACCAATTGGAACCGCTGCATAAACACTACCATTGTGTAGGAGAACATATTTCAGACGCTGTGGAACATAAAAGTGAGACTATTAGACATGGACAAGAGTGTGGTGGTTACGGGGTGGGAGGAGAGAAAAGAGGGTGGGAGAGGGGGGACGGGAGGGGCACAAAGAAAACCATATAGAAGGTGACAGAGGACAATTAAACTTTGGGTAATGGGTATGC
This sequence comes from Rhynchonycteris naso, assembly GCA_037038555.1. Taxonomy (NCBI): domain Eukaryota; kingdom Metazoa; phylum Chordata; class Mammalia; order Chiroptera; family Emballonuridae; genus Rhynchonycteris; species Rhynchonycteris naso. The sequence continues at coordinate 54,885,295 of CM073000.1, read as the reverse complement.
AACATAATTGAATGATAAGATAACCTGGCAATGTTTTCTTTGAACATATATACCCTGATTTATTGATGTCACCTCATTAAAATTAATAAAAATTAAAATTAAAATAAATAATAAAAAATAATGATACATAAATGGACAGTAAAAAAAAAAAGAAAAAAAAAAAAAAGAAATAGCCACCATTCTGTTAGACTGTAAGTGGTAACACCTAGCTGGCTGAGAAGACTACTGATATCATGACAGTAAACAAAGTGTTTGTGTTCGGAGAGAATGTCCACAAAAATTTGTTCATGCTTCCTGAAATAGTATACTTTAGCTAACCAGTGAAGTACATTCTTTTCTTGAAGCCTGGAGGCTAATAATTCAGCTGCTTTCTTTGATAGGCCCAAATCTTTTACTAAGTCATTCAATTCGGGTTGGCTAAACTGCTGAGGGGTTAATGACTGCTTGGCATCAGAAGAAGACCCTTCAAATTCTACAACCATTTCATCATGCATTTCATCAAAATACACTTGGTCACCATGTTCACTTTCTTCATCCTTAGAAGAAATCAAACCATTGAAAACTGGAACTGGAGTGTCTCAGAGTGTAGCATAGGTTGTTTCGCTGAAGAAATATTAGGATATGCGATCATATGCCATCTTTTCTTGCCAATGCCCTTTGTATGGATCAGACAGAAATAACAGTCACTGCTGTGGTCTTTAGGTTCACGCCAAACCATGGGAATACCAAAAGGCATTTCTTTGTGTTTTCCTTTTGTCCAGTCACAAAGCATTTTCTCACAATTATGACACACAATATAAGGAGCCCAATTCTTGTCTTGATCGCCAAGGGGAACTTGAAAATATGCAATATATGCACATGTCACAAATGATAAAATATTGCACCTTTGACATTGAAGTGTGTAACAGCCACATATATGACAGAAGGTGTCAAGACTATTACATTTACTCCTACTCAAAGAAGCCATGATTCAATCTTAAAACAAAATAAGAGGGTGTTTTGATCAGATAATAATTTTTTACATTTAAAAACAACTACAATTATGTAAAAGTGATGTTTGTAAATTATTAATTACTGTGTGGTTATGTTCAATCCAAGAGTTGTTGCCCTTTAACTCCAATTTGAAAACCAATGCATGCCATTAATTGTAACAAAAAGAAATTAAAATTGCATAAAAACTAGAGCATGCACCTAAAAATGAATTTCAGATTTGGAATTAATGATTCAGAAGTATATAGAAACTGTTCTAAAACCTCATGCAATGGAAAATAAAAACAAACAATTGTTCCCCAGTGAATTGAAAATGTTTTATAATATACACAACTCCAGTTTTGGTTCTGTCATTTTCCTACCTTGATATTTAAGAAGGGTGTTTACAGGTAAACTACCGGTAGTTTCTTCTTCATCAAAGTGTGATTCATGGGCAGCAATATTGTATAACCTAAATGAAGAATCCCAATCCCATCCCCAAACTTACTGAATTAAATACTGCAGTTTAACAAGATCCAAGATGAGTTGTATGCACATTTTGTTGTTTTAACCAATTTAGTTTAAATCAAAATCCCAAAAATCAGGGGTACTAGAGCTGGGGTTAGAAAGCAGGATCAGATCAAAGAAGGCCTTGTCTTGCGTGCCTAAAAAAGTAGGTACAAAAAAACCTCTCTCAAAAATTTTTGATAGTAAAGACATTGCTCAATTCCCAGAGTCAAGGTGTTCTACAGGTTCGGTAACCTTAGGGTTTGGGTTAAGTTTTCCTATAATTTTTGCTAGTTTCTCTCTCCAGCTGGTGACACAATGCGTACAGCTTTTCCAGGCACCACATCAAGAGGTGTCATCCATGCATCTTTCTTAAGAGTAAAGAAATTTTTTTCAAGATCCCCATCAAAAGAGCTTATTTCTCTTTTGCCAGAACTCTACCACGTGCTAATTCTTAAAACCATTAGTGGCAATGGAACAACAGTAGCAGTTGGGGATCATCTTCCACTTAGTTATATAAGGTTAGTTTGAAAACTTGAAAAATGGCATTTTTTTAAAAAATGAAAGACAGAGCAAGAGAGAGAGAAGTGTTTTGTAAACTTTTTTCTATAGTCAAAATAAAAATACTCAAAGATTTTTAAATAGGAAGTAACATGATCAAATCTGTTTACAAAAAATATATATTTTTTTAAACTTAGTATTTTTAAAATTTTATTTATTGCCTTTAGAGAAAGTGAGAAACATCAGTCTGTTCCTGTATGTGTCCTGACTGGGAATAAAACCAGCAACCTATTTGCATCAGGACAATACTCTAAACAACCCAGCCATATTGCCAGTGCAAAATAAAAAAAATATCTGTAAAATAATTAATTATAATTTGGTCCATGAAACTAAACTTGTCATTTGAAACAATAAACCAAATTGCCAAACTTTAGCTAGACTTTCCATGATAGGAAAAAGAAAAGACTAAATTAAGCTCATACAACTTGATTTGTAATTTTTAAATATGGAAAAATTATTTGTCATGCTTTCTGTAATAATTATGAATTATAAACTTAAAAATATTCAAAATAAGTAGAAAAATAATTATTAGTTATCAAAATTAATTTCATTTGAACTTCTTAAACTAGATAGAATCAAGCTTATAATAATAATAAAAAATTAGAACTGCCAAATTCAATAGGAAAACTATCATTATCCATAATTCTCTAAAACATTTAAAATATAATAAATCTTTACGATTTAAGTTGGTTTTCAACAAATTGGCCTTTTATATGTCTGAACAGAATAACTAGATTCTACACTTTTTTAACCTCAAAGACTATCTCAATAGGCACCATCTTTTCCATTTCTAAGTGAAAAAACATGTTTGTCATAAGAAGTGTCTGGATAAAGCTTAACAGAAGAAATAATTGCACACTTGAGGAAACATGATAGAAAATATTTTCTTGTAGTAAACATGAACTAAAAATTTTACTGGTTAAACATGCTATAACTATGAGTATTTCTGTGGAAGTAATAACAGCAACAGTGTGATTACAAGTAGTAGCAATAAACAGTAATAAAATTAAGTAATCTTAAACCCCACTTGCGTGTAGACGCAGAAAAATACTAACAGGATAAAATTAGTGCACACAATGACTGGTACAAAGCAAACAGATGTTGACATTATAGTAGACATCTAAGATTATTAAATTTTTAATATTTGAAAACCCTTCTTAACTTGGGATCTAACCTTTCATTATAAATAATTAAAGGCGATTGTACAAAAATTCTCTAAGGTTTGATTTAATAACACGTTTGGTGGTCAAAGAGAAATGTTGGTTTTATGCCATGAAGAAACAACTAGAAAACATTATATACATATATAATAGGCTTTATGCAATAAAAAAAGTCAATAAAGTTCTGTCATCATGAAAAGAAGAGAAACAAATGAGGTAAGCTCTACAATCATCCTAGTTTTCTGTTTGGATTCACTTTTCAATAAAGAGTTTCACAGAGGAGGGATCAATGAATAGAAATATGTTCATAACTGTATATAGGCCTTATTGTATCTTCAACCAAATACTGTTCTGTATATTATTATATGAAAGCCAGTTCTCAGAAATCACATAGAGCTGGGAGTCATGTAATTTCTCAAAAGCTATAGTAAAGAGACCTTATTGAATTCATTGTTGAAAACTGTAATAAATATGCCAGAGGTTTATATCTTAAAAGTGGGGCTACCTAGTCCTCGGTTAAAAGTTACTCTAGATTTACCCTATTAAGTATAAATATACTTCAAAATGGGGAAATTGATTTATATGTAAATCAACTGCATTCCAGAACAAAGTGTAAAGACTTGAATAGAACTTTAATAATTCATATTCAACAATGTAAAATTTATAAATCCGGCATCCAATAAAATATCATCTTATATGTAAAAAAATAAAAACATTTAACTAATCCATAGGAAAAATAAGCCAATAGAATCAAACTGAAACATGTCAGAGAAGACAATTAACACACAATGTTCTTAATTGTATTTGTACAAAAGACTCAATATATACACAAATGTAAAGAAAAGCATGAATATAATTAAGACATACCTAATATGCAAAAGATTACATAAATATAATATTTAGCAATAAAAATAAAATGTCTGAATAAAAATTTTACTAAATTTAATTTTTAATTAAATTTATTGAGACGACACTGTGTAAAACAAACAGATTTCAGGTGCCCTATTCTCTAACACACTACTATACTCCATATTGTGTATTCACCCCACCCCCAAGTCAAGTCTTCATGCATCAGCATTTATTACCCAGTACTTTCCCCTACACCAGTGATGGACAATCTTTTGAGCTTAGTGTGTCAACCACCAAAAAACTGAGCATAACTCGAGTGCTGTGTCAGTTCGAGAAAAACGGCCTAACTGGAAGTCCCAGAACGAGACGCTCTGTGCCGGAGTTCTGTTGTTTTGGACTACAGACCTCCGGCACAGAGTGTCTACACTACAGCAAATGTTTTATCCTCGGAAACTGCACCTGGCTGTGCAGGAGCCGAGGATGAAACGTCCTTCTTGGCATGCGGCCCCATACTTCTCTGGTATGCAGCCACTGTCATCGAAAATAGCTATGCGTGTCAGTGCTGACACGCGTGCCATACGTTTGTCATTACGGCCCTAGACTCTGCCTATGCAATCAGCACAGTGTAATCTGTGTCTAAATTGTATTATCAGGAGATTAGATACTATGGAACATAAGATTAGCAAACTCAAAGACAAAGCAATGAAAACTACTAACACTTAAGAACATTCAGAAAAATAACTGTAAAAATTAAGCATCAAAAAAAAATAATTAAGCATCATTTAATAATATATGTAAGATATTAAAGGAATCTATATGCATGTGATCAGACTTCAGATATGAAACAGACAACAAATAATTTAAAATATAATGACATTTTATTAAACAAAAATTACAAACTTACAAACTCAAGAATTTAAAAAATTACAATCAGACTAAAATTAGGAAATTAATAACAAGACATTAAGTAGTCTACTACCACTATTGATGAGAAAAGTATCAAGAGAAAATGGGGAACTACAAAGAGAAGAACAAATTAAATTGTTATTTCAGAATTTTTGTCAGAAACTATGTAAGCCAAAAGATAACATCATGCCAAAAAATACTATAAGGACAACAACCAAATAACTGTCAATGTGGAGCTCTATATTCAACAAAAATATGTTTTAAAATATATAGGCAGATGTTGCATTCGCCGGGTGCAGAAACAAACATCAGAGACTTTCAGGAGTTCAAAGATTATTTATGGCCAAAATGCAAACCTGCGCAGGGGTGAGCTCCTACAGCACTCAAAAGGCTGTTAATGGAGTCACACCGAGCACTTACAGACTATGGCTTATATAGCTGAGCAAGCAAGCATCGGATACAGAAGCAAACTTGGCAGTTAGCTATAGGTGGGCAGAAGATTACACACAGTCACATGGCTTGGTAACAAGGTGGACAGTGGAAAAATTTTAAAACAGACAAACGGTTCATGCAATTACTGCTTTAACCTTCTATAACGGTTTTGCTTATCTTAGCCAGACATAGCAGGCTGCGGGCGCAGTTAATTGTATCTAACTCTTGTTTCTTCTCAGGGTCATTTATGGCCTATGCCTTTTATCTTCCCTGCTTCTTCTCAAGGCCCTGTTTCTTCTCAGTGCCATTCTGCCTTAAACATGAATTCTTATTGCCCCTGCAATCCCAACAGCAGACAAGTGACTTCTAATTTCCTCTTGAGATAAATAAAACTGGAAACAGCACTGTTTCCACTCTTCTAAAAATGAAAAACAATAGCTGGTCAAAGTGCAAGATTTCATTGTTCTTCAACCCATTAGAGACCTGAATGTGCAGGGCTAAAACTAACCTGAATCAAAGTAATGAAATCTATGAACTCAATGCAAACCTTCAAGGAGTGAAAGGACATGATTACATGATTACCTGGGCAGAAACAGCTTGACACTGATGAGACTTGCTAATAAGTTGAAAATTGTTAAAGAACTGGTAAACATGTTCTAGCATGGTAGATGTAAATGCACCTCTTGCATACTTTCTTCTCCATGGACTTCCCTGGGAGCCTATCAAGAAAATGGATGAAAAACTTGAGAAAGCATCCCTTCAAGGAAAGGACAAGGGAAAAATAACAACAGTAGCTGCAGGAAGCATAGGAAACAATTCCTTATCTCCTATATTCCACAGAGAAAAAAAAGTCTAAAGCTGGTCCAGAAGGGCAACAAACAATGTTATCCTTATGGCAGTGGAAGGAAACTGACACAAAATTCTTTTGAGTGGGAGTGGGGGCTGGGGGAAGGATGCATGCTGCACTCAGAAAAACCACTACAGGAAGAGCAGGGCCAGTGAGAAGCTCACACTCTCAAGAATCAGGGCAAGAGTGGTTGTTTAAGACTGATGCTTACTAAGTAAGAGTAATAGAGAATGTGCTCTTTCTAATAACACAGCAGAAAGTGGAGGCCTAAAGTTGGATATGGAATAGTACCTGAGAGAAAAACTCTGATAAGTAAATCCTCGCTATAAACACAAGGTATCACTAAGGGAATTTAAAGCCTGTGGGACATTGAGGGTAACTACAGTGATAACAATATCTGAACAATCCACCTTTATATCTGAGCAAAATAATTAGAAACCTGACATGAAAGGTTTAGCAGAAGGAAAGGTATGAAGGTATGTTCATTTCAAATCACAAATATTTTCTTCAGTCTTTATTATCCTATATAAGCTTTCTTTAAAAAAATTATAATATGCACAAAAAATTCAAGGAAGCAAAACATGCCAAAAGTTAACAATAATTAGAAGACACAGACTCAGATATAACAGAATTTAAAATAACTATGAATAATATGTTAAAGCTCTAGTGAAAATGGTAGCCAACATGCAAGATAATATAAGCAATTTCAGGCTAAAGGTGGAAACTATAATGTAAATTGTAAGTAGATAGAGAGGACAGGTGTTTTAAAGTAATGTTTCGCCAAATTTATGTAGAGACACCAAGTCCAAATGATTTTTTAAAAAGTTTTATTAAAAGGAGATTTATTAATATGCTGGCCACATATGACTAACATGGGGCAAAGCTGACCCAAATCTTGACATCCAGACGATAGCCCTGAGGCAGGTTATACACCTTTGATCACACACAGGTTGGTGGTGGGGGGGGGCGAAGGAGGAGGAGGGGAATATGACACAATTCATTCGCAAGCTTATAACATTTATCTATAGGACTTATAAAAATATTTCTACGCATTAAAACTTACAAGATAACACAATAGTGGAAAATGTTCTACATATTAAAAGACATTCTAAATCTGTCAGTGTTTATTTGCTACTCTTTTGTCTAGAGGTACATACATTAACTATATGCATTCCAGAGAGAGGGGTGGGGAGCCTACATGGTGCCAGGGAATAAGGAGAGCAAAAGGAAAGGCCTACCTAATCCTCCCTTTCCCCTCTTCATCTACAATACAATGCAATTGGCCATCCTGATATGGTGTTAAATACACACAAGTATAGAAATCATATTTATAAAATCTTTCTGTATGTTTAGCCTAAATTATAAAATGTCCTTTAAGCTTCCTAGTAAAAGGGGGTTTTCTACACAGTATGACAGGAAATTTTCACATTCCTTTTCCCTCATTCCCTACAGAAAGGAGAGGACAAGAAACCTTTTTCTCCTAAAATATTAATATTAATTTTTCAATTCTTTGGTACTGTACCACACAAGGAAAAGGTATTTTTGTTTCATGGATAGAACTGAGATACAAAAATAAATTAATAAATTTTAAGAGAGCTATTAAAATTTTTCAAACTGAATTGTAAGAAAACCTAACTTAAAAAAAAATGAGAATTCAAGAGTTGTGAAACAATGTCAAATATTTTAATAAACATGTCATTGAGACAGCAGAATAGAAGAAAATGATGGTCAAGAATTCTTCCAAATAAATGAGTCACCAAACCACAGAACAGAGAACTCAGAGAATATCAAGCACAGTAAACACTTGCATGTGTGAGTGCGCATGTGTTCTCTCTCTTTCTCTCTCTGTTAAGCATTATCAACCTCAAATTGTTAACAAAAGACAAAAAGAAAATCTTGAAAACAGACAGGTAAAAAACACATGTATGCATTACAAAAAAAAAAACAGAATAAGTAATCACAGCTCACTTGTCAGAACTCACACACAATAGAAGAAATGGAGTGACAACATTCAAGTGGTGAAATACAATATCTGTCCACAAAGAATTCTAAACTCAGTGAAAACATCTTTAGAAAAAAAGAGAAAAAAATATGTTTTCATACAACAAAAAGTACAAAATTTTTTACCTGCAGAACTGCACTATAAGAATTGTAATTTTTCAAACAGAAAAAATATATCAGACTATCATATCTTCATAAAATTTGAAGTCTACTGGAAAAAATAATACATAAACTATAGTTTTCTTATTTTTAAAAAAATTTTATTTATTCATTTTAGTGAGAGAGTAAAGGAAAGAGAAAGAGACAGTGTAAGGCCAGGGGCCACTGCCACCATGGTGGCCATTCACATGCAGGTTCCCATTGGATTCGGGCAGATGGTAAAGAAATGGTGGAGTCCGAGGATGGTGGGCCATTCTGCTTATTTGTGTCCCACCAAGACAGGCACCCACAAGAAAAGCCAAGGAAAAAGCAGAAAACCTGCTTTTCCCATGGAGGGGAAGGGATCAGGGAAGAGAAAAAAAAAGAAATCCTTCTGCCCTTCTTGGTGGAGGGGGCAGAATCTCCCCTCCAGGAAACATTAGCAAGACAATGGCCCCTCCCAATCAGGAAGGCAACCTACAACCTCACAGACCACTATATCTGGTGTTGCCCAGCCCCTAATGCAAACTATAAGTGAGCAAATATATACATCATATTTACAAACTTATTTGACCAACAGACAGGAACATCAAGCTGCTCTTATATGTGCTGTGACCGAGAATCAAACCAGCAACCTCTGTGCTTTGGGACAATGCTCTAAACAACCAAGCTATCTAGCCAGGGCTAATTTACCTATTTTTAATTGCTCTAAAATATAATGTACTATTTATAGTCAAAACAATAGTAATATATTTTTAAAGAATATGTATAATTAACATGCATAACATAAATAGCAAAAAGAATTGGAGCAAATATTGATAAAATATGTAATAAGTTCTTTATATTAAAATTCAAGAATCATAATATTGTTTGAATGTAAAGGTTGACTAAAAACTTATTATGTTAAGTGCTGGGGAAGCCACTAAAATATTTTAAAGTAAAAATAAGTTAACAGGGAACATAACTATATGATGTCTGTAAGACACGTAATTTTAAATACAGGACATACATATAAAAAGAAAGAAATATAACCATCTTTATTCAAAGACAATATAATTGTATACATAAAAATCTCTAAGAAATGTAAGAAAAAAAATGTTCTTTCCTAGAACTAATATATAAGCCTAGCAAGATTAAAGCATATAAAAATATGAAAAAATCATAAAATTGGCTATATTTCTAACAAAGTGTCTAGGAATCACTAGTCATTCAATTAGATACATATTATCCAGGTATTAATCTTTGATAATATTTTATTAAAAAACAACAAATAAATATCCATGAACAATTAAAACAACATGATAATGTGGTGATGCTTTATTTTGTTAAAAGTTATCATGTACCTCAGCAAACATACTCGGACCTATACATTATGTTTCTGGATGTTATTAATAGCTTGGAGCACAGAAGTTATTTTAAATGATGAGCAGTCATAATTGTGCCTTAAAAAATGGTGTAGAAAAAGATATTTTTCCTTATTTTTTTTCTTTTAGCTCCTAAATAATTAATCAATTCAAGAATCAGCACTATTAAGAGTACCATTTAAAAAAAAAAACAATCCTGAAATTTGAGTTACAATTTGTAAGCCTATTAATTTGGGAATTCCAACTAAGTTTAATGATCATTTTATGGCATTAATTTCCTAGGTTGAAAACAGCTACATCTTGGCATGTAAGCAGTTTACAAATTTGGTTAGCATTAGGAGATATAAATGTAAATGAATTGAACTTTTTGAAAATATTAATTGTAAAAAATCAGAGAGATTTGCTTTTTAATCTTAGACTAAATTCAAAATGAGCTAATTATGTGCACAATGAGTTATTCTAGGCTCCATATGTAAACTTATCCATATGTGAGTGTGTTGTTATACTTCATATTAGTTGGGTGCATTCCAAATCAGTGTTGAGTTCTAGGCTTCTTTTTAACAGTAGCAAAATCATATTAACTTCCACCTAAGATCAAGTAAAAGGGTGGCTGAAGAATATCTGAATCTTATCATGCAAAGAATTGACTGAAAGAATGACTGGTATATTTGGCTTAGAAATAAGAATTAACAGGAACAAAAATAGCTACTTTAAATATAATTATTCATTCAATAAATTTATTGAATGGTTACCATTTAACAGTCTTTTTTCTAATCACTGGAGATATAATTGTATCAAGAATAACAAAATACTGGCCCTGGAAAGATGGTTCAGTGGACAGAGTGTCAACCTGGTATGCCAAGGTCATTGGTCATGGATTCCATCTTCCAGCCAGGACCCATGTTAAGCAACCAATGAGTACACAACTAAGTGGAACAATAAGTTAATGCTTTCTCTCTCTTTCTTTCCCCCTTCTTCTGTCTCTTGCTTTTTTTCTCTTTCAAATCAATGAAAATGTTCTTAAAAAAATAGAATGCAAAGTTAATGGCCTTCATGGATTTTATAAAGTTAACAGAATAATGGCAAATAAAAAGTAAACATATTCATTGAAAAAAACATTTTAATATCGTAATTACAGCTATGAGAAAAATAAGAGATTGTCTTGAAGAGAGTAAATCAATGGGGGTTATTTAGATTAAGGGTTCAGACAATGAGTACTGATATGAATTAAAAGAAGCATACTGAGAGCCCTGGCCAGTTGGCTCAGTGGTAGAGCATCAGCCTGATGTGTGGAAGTCCTAAATTCAGTTACTGGCCAGGACACACAGGAGAAGCATCCATCTGCTTCTCCATTCTTCCCCCTCTCCTTTCTCTCTTGCCCTCCTGCAACCAAGGTTCCATTGGAGCAAAGTTGGCCCAGGCTCTGAGGATAGTTCCATGGCCTCCACCCCAGGTGCTAGAATGGTTCTGGTTGCAAGGGAGCAATGCCCCAGATGTGAAAAGCATCTCCCCCTAGTGGGCGTGCTGGGTGGATCCCTGTTGGGCACATGCAGGAGTCTGTCTCTCTGCCTTCCTGCTTCTTACTTCAGAAAAATACAAAAACAACAACAAAAAAAAAGGATGCTATGTAAAAACCAGAGACAGCAAACCAAAGAAAGGGAAAAAGTAATGCAAAGGCTTTAGAGTGGACTTGAGCTTGACATGATTGAACTACAAAAAGATAATGTGACTGGAATCTCATGGAAGGAGATTGTGCTAGAGAGGTAAATAGGGACTTTGAAGGCAAAGATAATGAATGGATTTTATTCTGTGTTCAATGGGAATCAAAAGCAGTTGTGGGCAATTAGGAAGAAAAATAATCTGATTCATGATTCAAAAGATTATTTTGGATGCTCTGTGGATATAAATTATAGAAGTTAAGATATTTCAGGTAATCATGCTATTTAATATCCCACAAAAATCAGTATTTACAGAATTATTCCTGATGAATCAGAAGACATCATCTCCCTAGTTATAGCAAATATTAATTATTGGTCTACTATTGTTCATTGTTTTACCCTTCCTTTCCTATAAAAACCAGTATAGTTCAAGTATTCACAATATCTCACATATTGTGTGCCCTAATTCTGATCAAGTAGTCCTACTTTCTAGAAGGTTATTCTCATTTTTCCTTACCAGGAATTGGTTTAGAAATGGGGTTTTAGTCTAGGATGCTCTGAGGGACAAATGTCTGGCAATTCTGGGAGAGTTTCTACAAGTGACTTTTTTTCTCTGTTCTTATGCATGCTGTCATATAGATATAGCATCTCACTTTGAGCCTGAAGCTGACCCACAGAAGAGATCATAGCCAAGAGACTTTTAGTGAATTGAGCCGGTATCAGAGAATCAACTCAACCTTGAGGCCAATCTCTGGATTTCCAGTTTTGTGAGTCAATAAAAGTCTTTATCATTGAAAGTGAGTTCAGTTGAGTTTTCTTTTAGTAAAAAACAACAACAATAACCTCAATTTAGTTGAATCAAGTTTCCTCTTAGTTAAAACAGGTGGGAAGAAGATAGCAAGAAAATACTTTAGTTGGCTATTGTCCTTGGTCAGTACAGGTAATCATGACTTCCACTGAGAGCAGCAGTGGAAATATAAGTAGACAGAAGACAGATTTGGGATGTATTTTTGAGATAAAAAGTGGGTTTTATGATAATATGTGTTTGCGGAGTACATGGAAGGAAGCAAAGATGACTATAAAGTTTGTGATATATAAACAGAACAGTCTTTTATATAACATTTTATTTTTTGAATTTTAACATCCCTGAATGAGAACACATTTTATAATCAACAAACAGCATCTTACAAGATCTTTCAGCCAGGCATCATTTCTAACATAGTTGTCCTTGCCTGCATGAATAAATATGATTGCTAATCCTGGCGGCATGCCTGGACAAGTATAACACCTGAAATATTCAGGCAAAAAAACTATTTGATTAATATTTAAGAAAAACTGAGAGTACCAGTGTGGTCTAAGAACTTCACATGTCATATTTTTTTAAGATCAAGAAAATGGGAGGATGTTGGATGCCTGGCAATCACTGAAGAAGCAACAATGAATGCTATACAGAGAACAATAATATTGTTTTGAAAAATATTTTTAAAACCCCTGAGTTGAAAAATGATCTCACATTATCAATAAAAACAAATTTTAGAAAAGATTTAAAGTTATTTTTATTATATTTTCCTCTCCATGTGGAGAAAAGTGTGATATGATAAAAACATGTATGTCTAAATAAGTTAGTAAAAAACTTTTTAAAACTTTATCCACAGTTTAATTCCAGCACTGTATCTAAGAAAGCATAAAATAACACTGCTTCTCATAAGCAATAACAGCTTCGACTTGACTACCTCTGTGATACTATGAAGGAAGAGGAACAGGGGAGAATGCTATTGGTGGGCCTGGCATGAAGTACAAGGTTCCCACTGCTATTCATAACTATGACATCATTCAGATTTCAGTCTATATCTATGATGCCTCTTTGAGCACAAGTACAAAACTGTGCCAAGTGGCATCCCAGAGTGAATAGGCCCAAACATTATATTTATTAGAGAGAGGGAAATATGCAGTATTGAAATTAAAAGATTATGTAGGAAATAGTAGTGGGAGCACAACATTTAAAATGTAAAGTAAAATACCAGAAGATTCTTCTAAAATAAATGAAAGGTAGAACTCACAAGCACTAAAGGACAGAGTCCATTGGCCTGTTTTTGTTTTTAAACTGGGTACTTGGACTACTTTATATTTTAATAAAGAAAGAATATAATTGAATTATTTCAATATAGCAAAATTATTTGAATATTTGGTTTAATTAAACAGAAGAGTGGAGAATGTAAAAAAAAAACAAACAAAAACCAACCATGTTCATGTGAATTGTGTCTATTTTCTATGTATTTTTAATGATAATTTATAAAACTAGATTTTATAAAGAGCTTTAACTGCTTGATTATTTAACTGCAAAATAATCAAGATAGGGTACCTATACCTTTGGTTTTCTATATAGTACTGTTTTTTTTTTTTTTTTTTTTTTTTTTTTTTTTTTAATTTTTCTTTTTTTTATTTTATTCATTTTAGAGAGGAGACACAGAGTGAGAGAGAGAGAGAGAGAGAGAGAAAGAGAGAGAGAGAGAGAGAGAGAGAAAGGGGGAGGAGCTGGAAGCTCAACTCCCATATGTGCCTTGACCAGACCAGTGCAGGGTTTTGAACTGGCGACCTCAGTGTTCCCAGGTCGACGCTTTATCCACTGCGCCACCACAGGTCAGGCTATATAGTACTGTTTTCTAAAAAAATAAAATTAAAGTGTTTTATTGCTAATTTTAAGGATGATTTTAATACTGGATATGATATAGGGAAAAAAGGATTGTTGCAAAATGGGGTGAGGCAGGATGAGGAATGAGATAGCAGAAAGGTGGAGAAGATGTGACAATAGTTGATGAGAGAAAGTTAGAGACAAGGACTCAAGGAAGATGCGGTTAGGAGATTGCCAGAGAGGGGGCCAATTGTGGATTTTCCTGTTTTAAAAAACAGAACATGTTTCAAATGCCCAGTGGTCTCTTACTGTAAAAGAGAGTTGGACAACCACTTTTTCTTTCCCGACAAAAGTGCAGCCTGTTCGAGTGATTATCTGCCATCTGTTGTCTACATCAGTTCAGTTGCTGAAGAGTCCTCTAGAAGGGAGAGAAAGAGCTCATCCTCGTTGGAAGGCTGAATGTTCATTCAGAGGTAGATTCGGCTGAGCAAGTGCCCAGCTAATCCCCTTTGCACACAGGGACAAGACTGCCACCAACTCTAATTGATTCTGAAATGAATCTGTATAGAAAATTAAAAGGTTTTTGGATTCCCATGTGCGCTTCAATAAAGAGCCAGGATGTAAGCCTGACAACCGAATGGATTTAGAAATGAAAATCTGATAAGCAGCTTAAAACTGTACTTAAGTCCAGAAATGATTTGAATGCTGTTGTTAATGGCACATTGTACGTTGTCACCGAGTTAATTATCTTTGAAGATGAGGTCTTGCAGAGGAGAAGATATGTATTCTTTCACAGCGTTTCCTCATAGCATATTTATTAAGACCCCCATCCCTTCCCAACTATCATTGCTCAAAGGCAGAAAGAGAGGATTAAGCCACTGCAGCTCTTCTGCGGCTGTCAGTTCACTGTGCCAAACTTCAAATATGAACTGCTGCATGTACTGTCACCAACATTTCCTTTTACATCTTCATTTGCAAATGAGAAGCTGACATTGGTTAGGCCTTGTATTTGCACACAGTCCCACCACATGAAAAGCAAACACTGTCACTGCTGGCCACTTTGTTTATCCCATTGCAGATAGTATATGGCCTATTTAGAAATTTTCTTCAGATTTTTTTTTTTTTTAACTAACAGAGATAGATAGTCACAGAGCTTCATGTCCTCATATTTTATTCAGGAAGCTGTCTGCAGTTTATGGAGCGTGCACCGCATTTGATAGCTATTTAAAACTGTATTTTTAAAACCCATTTACACTTTTCAGGTTTATATGTTTGGAGTTTCCTTTCTTTAGATGGATACAGATTCATTTAAGAGTTCGGGTTGCTTACCCATCAATTTTTTTTAATAACAAGAAAATATTTTTCAACAAATTAAAACAATGAAGTAATATCTAAAAAAGTACAATAAAATTTCCAAATATTATTTTTGATTTATTAAAGTTTATTCTTTTCAAAAGAATTTCAACATACTCAACCTCATTGAGACAATAATCAGTTATTATGAAGGGTCTTTCTGTGAAATGGAAGCTTTAAGACAATCTTATAGAACACTATCTATGCATCCCAGTCTAGAAACCTAGAATTGTTTGCTAGGTGGCTGCTAAATGGTAGATTGCACGCATAATTTTCAACTGTGAGTGTTAATTTTAGGAGTTTTGTAAAAACAATTGATAAAAATTACATATTAGAGTGATGACATCAGCTAAAAATATATTTTCTGGTAATTTGAAAAAATAAAAAACTAATACATTAAAAATATTAATTCTAGCCTGAGCCAGTGGTGGTGCAGTGGATAGAGCATTGGCCTGGGATGCAGAGGACCCAGGTTTGAAACTCTGAGGTTACCGGCTTCAGTGAGGGCTCATCTGGCTTGAGCACAGGCTCATCACTTCCAGCACAGGGTCGCTGGCTTGAGCGTGGTATCATAGACATGACCCCATTATGGCTGGCTTGAGCCTAAGGTCACTGGCTTGAGCAAGGGGTCACTGGTTCAGTTGCAGCCTCCCTGTCAAGGGACATATGAGAGGGCAATCAATGAACAACTAAGATGACACAATGAAGAATTGATGCTTCTCCTTTCTCTCCCTTCTTGTCTGTCTGTTTCTCTCTTTGTCTCTTGGTCTCTCTCTCTTATTAAAATAAAAAAGAAATCTATTCTATTTTTGTCAAGTTTCTAGGTGATATTTGTCAGTAATTATTCCTTATACCATATATATCACAAATAGATTTCTCTCAAATCCTTTTTTTTACCCCTCCAATTTGATGCTCCTCCTTTTTATATTTCACTGGACCTAGTAAGTTTGGATATTGGAAGATATTGGTGCTCTTTGCCTTTAACATACTCAGAAGTCAAGAATTAACAAATAAATAACACAAATGCAAAGTTTAGAGCATGTATAAATCCAGTGTTCTCTGTATGCCAAAGACTATAGAGAGAAATGACTTATGTCTGTCTCACCATACTACAATGCGATGAATGTCTAGGAGACAGAGTGTGTGTGTGTATGTGTGTGTGTGTGTGTATGTGTGTGTGTGTGTGTGTGTATCTTTGTATGCACTCTTGCCTCTTCTCATGGCTAAATAATGATCAGCTAACTTAAAATGAATAATCTCAGCTAACTTGAAATGAATAATCTCTCCTACAATTAATTTAAAATATTTCTCTTTGTTTAATATTTCCCTGCTTCATCACCTTGCAAAAAAATACAACTCATGTTACTAAAATGCTATAAAGTTGATGTTCAAAAATACCAAGAATGATAAGTAAATTCCAAAGGGAATATCTGTCTAAATATCATGTGAATGGCAAACAACTAAAAATGATAAGAAAATGTCATAAGTATAGCAAGAAAAGGTTAATTGAGCTCAGCTATTCAGGCTGAGGATTGTCTTAACTTTTTGAAAATGCAGGACTATGTCCCAAACTGGTTTAATGAAGGAGTACAAACTAGATTATGTGAAAAGAAATTCCTTCATAATTTCTCATAAGAAAATAAGGACCTTAAAAATAAGTGTCATAGTGCAACTAAAATGTAGGTTTATCTGCCTCCCACAAGGAAAGCCTAGTTCAAAAGTCAATCTCATGAAACAAGTACTGGTGCAAAAGGCAAGAGGTTTATTTAGATGTCACAACCTGAGAAAATGGTGTATTCTCATCTCAAAGACCAACCCCTCTTCCTGATGACTGAGCTGGTTTTTACAGGGATAGGGAGTAGAGGGCTTTTTCTCTCTCTCTCTTACTATCTTTCTAGATAATAATAATAATTTTATCTTGCCCTATCAATTCACCTTTATAGTTTTTGGTGTGCTCAGTGTAAGAAACTTCCTTGTACCATCTTGGCCTATGGGAGAGACTCTCCCAGGATCCCTGACTGTCTAAGGTAACAACAGGGCCTCACCCAGCCCCAGCCACGGCTCCTGGCTGTCTGCTCCCTGACTGACTATGGCAATAATCAAATAAGTATGTCCATCAAATAAGACGAATATTTAGAGAACTGTTTAGTGAAGGTAGTCGAACAGAAGGAAAAAGGAACTTTTAAAATACTCTTTAGAGTGAGTGCTTGCTTTTACCAATTAAAAAATATAATGAACAGGGTCACTTTGTGCCTATTCAGCTGAGCACTTAAATATTTCTAGTAAACTTAACAATTTATGGGCCTATTATCTCTGGTAAGCAAAGCAAGCTGAAGATCAGTGAAACGACCAGGTGGATCCCTCATTAAAACAGAACCCTTCAACCAGATACACAGGCTGCTTAGATTAGAACTCACATGAAAGGAATGTGAGAAGTATCACTTATGTTCCATCTTTCTCTGTCGTTGATTATTTATTTACTCATTAGCTAGTTTGGCATCCTCCCATGTTGTTTTTTTCCTACTTTAATGTTATATCATTTCTTTTTCAATAATTGGATACCAGCTACACTATCATTGTGGCAATGATAAAAGACTTTCGGTGTCACCTATCATTTATCTTTTCATCATGCTTAATTTGTTTTCATGTTTGCATAAAATACCATTTTTAACATTATAACAAAAATGTAATGTTTTCTTTCTTAGTGTCATATTCTAAAGTTTTCCAATTACTTGAGTGTTTTTCTTTCATTAAAATAAAATTTGAGATGGTTTTATTACAGAAACTTATATCAGTATAATTAAATATTCAATATGTGCCATAGAAAGCACTCTTTTTTATTCCAGGCCCATGTTTTGAGAATTATTATAAAAATGTAATTATCCAAGTCTTGGTGGTACTGGATATAATCCTACAAGTGGTAGCCAATTACACAGCTTGCTTTCAAGCAAGCAGTGAAAAGCAGCTCCTAACACACAGGAGGCCATGATTAGTACAACATGACTTCCACACAGGCCACAATGTATTGGATCAGGAACCAAAGAATGATGCCTCAAATTAAGCTAGACAGTGGCTTCTGAGATGCAAGGCATGAAAGCAGTGTCTAGCAAAGTAACAATATGTTAATTATTAACTGATTGGCTCTTGTAGGTATTATTTTGGGCTCAGTCCTATTTTGAGGAGTGTAGCTTTAAAATGCATTAAAAAAAAGGCTAGGGAGGACACAACAGTAAAAAATAGTAGTTGGATAAAACCAAAAATTATTTTAATGTAATGAGTAGTATAAAGAACAGGAGTCTTTCCACAGAAAGTTAAATAAAATGACCAACTCTTTAGAGCTTACTTTCTAGAGCTGTATGTCTACTGACATTCTTTTCTATTTTTTCTTCTTAGTACATCCTTTGTAAATATTCACTAGCAGAGTGAACTGAACATGGCTCTCTTCTGGTAATAAGAAAAAGGATATAATGCAGTATAACAAAGATGAAGAGTCAAACATTGAGAAAACATATTGATAATCTCATAAATGAATATGTTTCTCAAGATGTATACAAGTGAATTTTACTGTTTATAAGAAAAAAAGGGTAAAACACTATACAAAAAAATTAAGGCACTAAACACTTAAAGGTTTAATATATTAGATAACTAATTTTATGTGTCAATTTAGCTAGACCACAGTTCCCAGATGTTTAGAGTAGACCTGATGAAAAGGTATATTTAAGATGAGATTAACATTTAAATGAGCAATCTTTAAGAAAAGCAGTTTACTCTCCATAATGTGGGTGCAGCTCAACTAATTAGTTGAAGGTTGTTTGTTTGTTCATTTGTTTTTAAAAGAGGCAGGCAGAGAAAGAGAGACAGCAACATCAAGCTGCTCCTGTATGTGCTCTGATGGGAACTGAACTAGCAACCTCCATGCTCTGGGACAGCACTCCTACCTATCTCACCAGGGCTTAATTTTATTGATTTTTAGAAAGACACAGAGAGAAAGGGAGAGAGAGCAGAGGGGAAGGGAAGCATTCATTTGTTGCTCCACTCAGTCATGCATTCTTTGTTTGCCTCCAGTGTGTGCCTTGATTGAGGATTGAATCCGCAACCTTGTCATTTTGGGACAATGCACTTATCCGACTGAGCAAACCAGCCAAGGCCAATCAGTTGAATGTTTTAAGAAAATGAAAATTGGCATCCTCCAGTAAGGAAGGAATTTTGCCACCAGAGGATCTTCGCATTCAGAATGCAGTATCAACTGCTGGGTTTCCAGCCTGTAGGTCAGCCC
Organism: Rhynchonycteris naso; assembly: GCA_037038555.1. Lineage (NCBI taxonomy): Eukaryota > Metazoa > Chordata > Mammalia > Chiroptera > Emballonuridae > Rhynchonycteris > Rhynchonycteris naso. The sequence continues at coordinate 54,865,642 of CM073000.1, read as the reverse complement.
TGCAAATATTAAACTTGCCAGATTTCCCCTCAAAGAATTAACCAGTTCCTTAAAATCTCTCTCTTTCTCTAATAATAAATAGTATAAACACACACAGAGATACCCCCTTACTTTTTGAAAATTTGCCGATTGAAAGTACACCATTACTAAAAATTTATATTAGTATAGCAGGTCCTTGAATAACATCCTTTTTTTCAGTGTTATTTCACTATAATATTGATAAGATGCTATAGGAACATAACTTGTGTTTGTATCCATTAGCCTATGATATAATTGCTTTCATTAGACATCATTCTGCCGCAATCCCATGAACCTATCTACAACCTTATCTTGAGAACTTACTGTATCTCCTTTTTTCTAATGGAAATAAATCCAAAGAGAATTTTCATCTTTACAAAAAATGGTAAAATGAGAAAAAACAATTAACATTTGTTTTGCAGTGAGCTGTTAGAGAGGCATAGTATACCCTGAGCATTGAGAAGAACGACCATGCTCCTTCTCTGGTAACTACACTCAGTATCTCAGCGTTAAGCCACCACAACTTTGAACTGTCTATGTGCATTGATGTTTTAATCTCAGTTTAATTTGTGCATCTTTTAGCAAGGTGTGTTTTAAGGTAATTTGTTGTCTTATACTGTTTAGGCTTAAGGGAGGCTTCATAAGAGCAGTCTACTTTTGGAAAGCATGGAAAATTTGTATACATTATCAGTCTGTTTATTTAGATAAATCTTAATACACTGTATCTTTCTAGTGTCAAACAATTTCTATTGTTATTTAGAAATAGTATTATATTAGCATTTAAGCATCTCCAAAACATAAATGATAAACATATGTAGGGAATTTTAAGTTTTAGGATGGCTGTTCTTTATTTAAAACTGCCTGTGGTTAGCTAAGAGACACTGTTGTTTCTGGTGACTCCAGGGCTCCCCATGAAAGACAGTAAAGTTTCCAGCATGCAGGAGAACCAGCACAGAGTCAGAAAACCTGGGTACAACATTAATCCATGTCCACCACAATATAATTAATTTCAAGAGCCAGTATTTACATTTGCTTTTACTTTTAGAGAGATACAGAGCAAAAACTAAGCTTAATATGATGACTGACCCCATCTGTCCCTGGTTCTACACATTGACAATCATGGTTACATGGAAAAATGAGAAACATAACTTCTAAATCCTGAAGCATTTCTTTCTTTTCTTCAATTTGAGTTATTCATTCTACCCTCTTATAGATATTGAGTTCTATTGCACTAATCTTCATGATCCTGAACTCACAGAACTGTCTTCAACCTAGCCCTCTTTTCTCCTTCAGAGGAAACAAAGTATTTACTTATCAAAAATCAAGCAAAGAGAAGATCCCAAATAGACATTGTGTTAAAAAACACTATTCATGATAGAACTAATAAATTAGTTTTCCTTTAGTGAAACCTTAGAAGAAGATGTTTTGACAAAAGTGTCGTTCCCCCTGCATCAGTCCACATAAGCAAAGATTATGTTGTTATGAGAAACCGACCTTACCAGCATTTTAGCAACAAATGTTCTTACAGTCTGTATAATGTCCTCATCTCAAGGTTTTCTGGAGACTCAAGTTCATATTCTCTAGTTCCAGATTTTAGGCTGAGAAAGCATCCATCACACAGAACATTCTCAGACAGTGTATAAGGTAGAAGAGAAGATGGGAAATCATTAACTAGTTTTAACTGCATTTGCCTGAAAAAGACACTTCTACAACATTTCATTGGCTAAGCATTAGCCACTACTAACTTCAAAGAGAAGTCCAACCTCACCATGTACTAGAAAAGTGAATATAGGACAATTAGAAATGTAGGGCAGCTTCAACAATCACCACACCCCCACTGCAGATGTACAGGGTCTGAAGCTGGCAACAACATAGTATCAGAAGATAGCACAGATGATAAAAACAGCAAGACCATTAACAAACTAAAAGTTATAAAACATCTTTGAAGCAGCCAGCAACATATTAAGTCACTTACACATATTTTTCTCATTTATTTATTACAAACAACCTCCAAAGCACTATCATTCTCCCCAATCTTATAAAAAGAAAGCTGCAACTTAAATATTAAAGTCATTTGACAAACTAATACTCCTAGTAAGTTATGCAGTCAGATTTCCAACTCAGGACTACCAGATCTTAGAGTCAAGGCACTTAAAGTATTCTAAATAGTTTATAATATTGCAAGTGATTTCAATGAGAGTTTGGGGGACAGAGACATGGGAAGAAATGACCAATCCATCAAGAAAGATAAATAACAGCAAATCAGAATGTAAAAACACATGGTGACCTAGACAGTGCATTGATACTGGAGCAATTTTATTTGTTTTCAATGCAATTTAATTTGTCTTTAATACAGCTTTAGCTACACTGAGAACCACTGAATATTATTAACAAGGATGAAATGTCAACTGCTAATTCTATATAAGAATTAGTTCTAATTGAATGACGCTGAAAAGTTACTTAACCTCTTTGATGTTCAGGTTTCTATCCCTTCATTGTAATGATAATAATACCTAACTTAAAGGCCGTTAAATTGCTGAAATGAGTAATATAAATGTTCTAAAACAGATAAAATACAAGTATTCAATAAGTGTAAGGTAAATTATTGCTGTTTTACATATGCCAGACTAATTAATTTCATACCCATAACAACCTTAAGCATTATTATTATTGTTATTGTATAGCTGTGTAAATATAGACTGAAAATGGTTAAATAGCAGGAGAACCACATGTCATGTCAAATACAGTTCTCTGATTTCAAGAACTGGTGGTATCTTGCCTGACCAGGTGGTGGCACAGTAGATAGAGCGTCGGACTGGGACGTGAAGGACCTAGAGTCGAGACCTCGAGGTCACCAGCTTGAGCGTGGGCCCATCTGGCTTGAGCAAAAGCTTGCCAGCTTGGACCCAAGGTCGCTGGCTCGAGCAAAGGGTTGCTCAGTCTGTTGAAGGCCCGCAGTCAAGGCACATATGAGAAAGCAATCAATGAGCAACTAAGGTGTAGCAACAAAAAACTAATGATTGATGCTTCTTATCTCTCTCTGTCCTTGTCTATCCCTCTCTCTGACTCTCTCTCTGTCCCTGTAGAAAAGGAAAAAAATAAAAGAACTGATATCTTCACCACAAAATAGTTTTCTACTAGAGGCAAATAAGAGAATAACTGCTTTTAGATATAAAAGAAGATAAATTACTTTTTTTGTGTCTATGATATAGAGCATCCATTTACACTGCTTTATATAACATCACTATGTACACATAATGGCATTCACGTAGAAATACCCAGATTTTGAACACCATTCATTAAAGTAGAGATTTTTAACTTTATTTTTTAAATATATTTTATTATTATTAATTCTAATGGGGTGACAACAATAAATCAGGGTACATATGTACAATGAAAACATCTCCAGGTTATCTTGTCATTCAATTGTGTTGCATACCCGTCACCAAAAGTCAAATTGTCCTCTGTCACCTTCTATCTGGTTTTCCCTGGGTCCCTCCCCTCCTCCCTATCCCACCCTCTCCTCCCTCCGCCCACCCTGTAACCACCACTCTCTTGTCCATGTCTCATAGTCTCACTTTTATGTCCCACCTATGTATGAAATAATGCTGTTCTCAGTTGTTTTTTTTTTTTTCTGATTTACTTATTTCACTCTGTATAATGTGTCACTGGAAACACCTCAGGCCTGGGACATCTGGGGTCACTGTCTCTTATGCTCCCTTTCTTTCTAAATAAAATAGAGTTATTAGAGAAGAATTTTCACCTAGCATATCACTATATTTCCATTATGACTAGCAATTCATTGTTCTTTCAAGATACTCATAAGTCATTTTAAAATAGTTTTTATGCAACATTATTTTTTTGGTAGAAGATTAAGATAAATGACAAATGATTATGGTATAGTTCACACTTATGGGAATTTCTTGATAGAATTTGAACTAGTGTACATTTGCAAAACACTACTATAAAATTAACACTTTCTTACAGAGTGCTTATAGAAGATACCCATTGTTTTTGATAACTTTTCTTAAAAATCACAGTGAAAGTTTTCAGTCACAAAGAAAGTCATATAATTTTCCCCTACAATTCGAAGAAACATTTAGAGATGAAATAAAAATGGTCTAGGCTTTTTTCCTTTTTAGGAAAAGCAGCTAAAGTTCATTCTCTTTGATCTGACATATTTTCCAAACTTAGAAAAAATCAGCAGAAGTGGAAAAAAATGTATACACAGGTAAAATACTATTAGTAACACATACATCTAATGTCTTCAATGAAAACTGGCATTGTTAGAATGTACTAACAAATATAAGGATGGGGTATGCTCTGAGAAGGATTCAGTGGACAAAGTCAGTGGTGTCTATTGAAATTTCTTTATTGACATTTTTATCACCTCAATGATAATAAATTTTCTGTGCATGAGCTGAGTCCAACTTATCTATGACAGAACCAGGAACTATGGTGACTGAGGGAATATTTTAAGGAGTTTCTAGCATAGCCTGGCAATAATCCAAAATTAACCTATTCCAGTAAAGAAATATCACATTTAGAAAATTAAAACAGGTGTTTTACTCTTTTATGTGTATAAAGGAAGGGAGAAAGGTGAAAGGAAGGATCATAAAGTCAAGGTTTATAGGTTCAACATATAAGGGGTCATTCTGAAAATAAAGTTGTGGAAAATTTGGTAAATTCTGTATCCAGTAATGTCATTTTATTTCTGAGATAGAGATATTTTAGTTAGTATTCTATTGGTTTCAACTAACACACAACAAATTGGCATAGCTCAAACAATACATTTTTTGATATATGATCCTGAGGCAATCAAAGCCGATATAAATCAGTATACTTGGCAAAAAAAAAAGCAGAAACTAGAAAGTTAACTGGGACCAAAAATATTTTTCATTAATTCAACTTTATGTTGTTTTACATTTCTGATTCTTTTTTTTTCTAAAGATCAATTTTTCCACATCTCCATGAAAATGCATATCATTACATTCATACCATTGAAAAATCTGAACCTGACTTGGGGTCAAGGTGAACACACAATACGGCGTACAGAGATGTGCTGTAGAAATTGGGCATCTGAAACCTGTATACTATGTTAACTGGTTTCACTCCAATAAATTCAATTAAAAAAAATCTGGACAGTGACCCAAAGTCTTCTGTGTTGTCCACATGGGGCCAGATATATATATCTCTATAGAGAGGTCATCGATAACCAAGAGTTTGTGGTCAGATAATCCAAACATTGACAGGGACCAATTTTTAATGTAGAAGGCTTTTCTTATTCAACAGCAGTCATAAAATTGATTTCATCTTTCTATATTCAGAAAAGAGATTATGTGTTCAAATCTAATAATAGATCATAGATATCTCTATCATGATCAGGTGGTACTGATGTCTCTAATAAATGCAGCAGTTATTGCGAACAGATCAATATGAGAATATGTGTGCTCATCCACCCTTATTTCCAGAACAAGCAAATTTCCACATTTAAATAAAATTTTGTAAATTTAAGCACATATGCTCATATGTTCATATTTTTCATATCTAAAATTATCCCCTGAAGTAGTAAAACATGGTGATTTAATAATTTTTTTTATTTTTCCCTCATTTTAAAATAATTTACAGGTCCTGGCCAATTGGCTCAATGGATAGAGCATTGACCTGGTTTATGGACATCCCAGGTTCAAACTCTGGTCAGGGCACACAGGAGAAGTGACCATCTGCTTCTCTGCCTTTCCTCTCTCTCTTTTCTCTCTCTCCCCTTCCCACAGCCAGTGGCTTAGTTGGTCTGAGTGTCAGCCTCAGGCACTAAGGATAGCTCAGTTGATTCGAGCATAAGCCCATATGGGGGTTACTGGGTGGATCCCAGTCAGGGGGAATGCAGGAGTCTGTCTCTCTATCTCTCCTCCACACACTTAAAAAAAACTTACTTTCAGAAATAATAAATAATTATAAAAAATAATATGTCACTAATACAAATAGTTAAAAATAACTGCCAATGGAAGTTATCATTTGAAAGCAAATGATGACAAAGTGGAGACTGTCAAAATACAATGAAGGGGATTAAGTATTGTTTATAAAAAGTATAACTATTTTTTAAAGAAAACAGTGGTGCAGAAAGTTTAATTAATACACCGAAGAACAATCTTTTTTTAATTTTCTGATGCATGAGGTTTTAGAACTGTTTCTATATATATCTGCATCACTGATTTCAAATCTGAAATCCATTTTTCAGTGCATGTTCTAATTTTTATGCAATTTTAATTCCTTTTTGTTACACTTAATGGCATGCATTGGTTTTTAATTGGAGTTAAAGGGCAATGACTCTTGGATTGAACATAACTACAAGGCAATGAATGTTTTACAAACATCTCTTTTACATAATTCTAGTTGTTTTTAAATGTAAAAAATATTATCTGATAAAAAACACCCTCTTATTTTGTTTTAAGATTGAATCATGGCTTCTTCCAGTAGGCAAAAATGTAAGAATAGTCCTAACAACTTCTGTTATATATGTGGCTGATACAAACTTCAATGTCAAAGGCTCAATATTTCATCATTTGTCACACATGAACATATTGCATATTTTCAAGTTCCCCTTGGCGATCAAGACAAGAATTGGGCTCCTCATATTGCGTGTCATAATTGTGAGGAAATGCTTTGTGACTGGACAAAAGGAAAATGCAAAGGAATGCCTTTTGGTATCCCCATGGTTTGGCGTGAACCTAAGGACCACAGCAGTGACTCTTATTTCTGTCTGATCCATACAAAGGGCATTGGCAAGAAAAAATGGCATATGATTGCATATCCTAATATTCCTTCAGCGAAACGACCTATGCCACACTTTGAGACACTCCTGGTTCCAGTTTTCAGTGGTTTTATTTCTTCTAAGGATGAAGAAAGTCAACATGGTGATCAAGTGCATTTTGATAAGATGCATGATGAAATGGTTGTAGAATCTGAAAGGGTCTTCTGATGCCAAGCAGTCATTAACCTCTCAACAGTTTAGCCAACCGGAATTAAATGACTTAGTAAGAGATTTGAACCTATCAAAGAAAGCAGCTGAGATATTAGCCTCCAGTCTTCAAGAAAAGAATGCACTTCAATTGTCAGCTAAAGTATCCCATTTCAGGAAGTGTGAACAAATTTTTGTTGACTTATTTTTTGAAGACGCATTGTTTACTGTCATGATATCAGTAGTCTTCTCAGTCAGCTAGGTGTTACCACTTACAGCCTAACAGAATGGTGGCTATTTTTTGAACAGCTCTAAACGGAGTCTGAAATGTGTTCTCCTACACAATGGTAATGTTTATGCAGCAGTTCCAATTGATAATTCAATTTAGCTGCAAGAAGATTTTAATGACATAAAAACTATCCTCGACTTTCTGAAGTATGAGGAGCATAACTGGATCATTTGTGTGGATCTTAAAATGGTAAATTTTCTGCTAGGACAAGAAAGAGGTTTCACAAAGTATCCTTGCGTTCTGTGTTTGTGGGACAGCCAAGCTCGGGAGAAACACTTGACATAGAAGGAGTGGCCGAAACGTGAAGCTCTGCAGGTAGGGATGCAAAATATTGTGAATGAACCTGTAGTTAATTGAGACAGGATCATTTTCCCCCACTTTATGTCAAACTTGGCTTAATGTAGAAATTTTTTCTGGCTTTGAATAGAGAAAGTGAATGCTTTCAAGATATTATTTCTGCTTTCCCTGCCATGTCTTTCAAGAATATAAAAGCAGGTGTATTCATTCTATGGACCTCAAATTCGAACCCTCATATGTGAGGAAGAATTGGCCAGGAAAATGAATAAGGAGGAGAAAGCAGCATGGTAGTCTTTTGTGGCAGTTACAAAGAACTTTCTTGGCAACAAAAAAGCAGAAAACTATGAACTTCTGGTTCAAAGAATGCTGTTCGCTTTCTGCGACATTGGATGTAATATGAGCATTAAGATTCATTTCTTGAACAGTCACCTTGATAAGTCTCCCGAAAATCTTGGAGCTGTTAGTGATGAGCTGAAAGAATGCTTTCATCAAGATCTGAAGACAATGGAAAAATGTTATCAGGGGTGATGGAACAGAAATATGATGGCAGACTACTGCTGGAGCATAAAACGAGATTGTCCTCAACAAGTACAGCAATGCAAGAGCTACAAATGCAAATTTTTACCTGAATAGAATTTAAATAAGTTTTGCACAAATTTTATAATTAAAATAAGTGTTTTAATATGTTCTATTTAGAAATTGTAGACAAGTTCTGATGCTATCATATCTTTTAGTGTATTTACTGCATTATATAAATTATTATATTTTCACAAAAATGATGCTCAAGAAGACATTCTACTTCATTATGCTAAACTAAACATTGAAAATTTTACAATAAGATGAAAACCTAAAATCTTGCATTGCAAAAAAACTGTAGCTTACAGAATAAAACTAATGCAGATTTGAGATCAGCACACTCGAATTAGGTAATAACAAATGCTTTGTGGATGCAACAACAATTTGTTCCTCAGTGTATCTAAAGAAAGACTACAACAACAGAAAGATAGTAATCTCCATGAATGTACATAAATGAAGTCTAGATTTGAGTTGTGGTAATATGTCCAGTTTCCTACTGTGTTTTGATTCCATTTCTTGTCACCCTCTCTTTTTCAATCCATTATTTCCTTCTATAACTTAAAAAAACATAGTAGTAAATCAATTAAGGAGGTATGTGGATTGTGTACCAAGAAACAGGAATCTAGCCTGTGTTTCCTAATTGTTGTCAGGAACAAAGAATGAGGGTGAGCCTTAAAAAAAGAGAAGGCTATAGACCATGTCTCACAGTTTAAGGGCAAAGGTAGGTTGTGTGTGTGTGTGTGTGTGTGTAAATAAAAAGAGATAAACAGTATATAATCATTTTAAAGGCAACTAGGTTATAGATTGAATGTAACAGAAAATGAAAAACTAAAAAGTTTCCCCTTCAACCCATGTAAGAATTTAGCTTCCAACTAGTCTGCCCTACTTACATTGGGAAACCCAAAATGTCCAACCAACAGTTTCTAACCCATGCCTCTATTTTTGCTACCCTATATCTTATCTCACAGTTAACAAAATCTACCCTTTCCTCTTACCCTCTGAGAATCTGAACAGTGAACAATTCTCATAATGAAGCTGAACATTGATTATTCTCCTTCAATCTATTCTTTTAAATCTTTAAACTTCTTGTTTTCACTAAAATATTTATTTTAAATCTAGTCTCACATTTGCTATGTTTTAATAAAAAATTGAGCTAATAAAGATTTATACATGATGGTATGCCTTCTTCAGTTTTGCTGCCATGCCTCTATCAGTACTAAACTTGTAATTCTGTTTTGAAGAGGAAGGCTATCTATCAGATATACATGGGCCGTTTACTCTTTGGGTTCTGCTTCTGTCTTGAAAACTGCCTGTTACATCAGAGTGCAGCTTGAGCATTAATAATAATAGTCCTTGGTTAAGAAGCCCCACTTTGATTTACATCCACTTTCTAGGATGCTTTAGAACACACAGATAAGAGCTTACTGTTGACATTTTGAAATATATGTACATACATATTATGCTAATTGCATAGACATATGAATATTTTAAGAATTTTTACTAAGCATATTTAGAATTACAAAGACTTAATACTTTGCAATGAGAATATTTGTTAAATTGAGAGTCATTTTTAAAAAAATACACCTTTTTGAAGAGATTCTCTTATTTTGTCCTGTAAGAAAGGCATCATTGCTTAAAACAAATGTAACTAACTGGAAAAAAGAGGGTGCTTATTTAAACCAAATGTAATAAATTTTTGTTTTGTGTCTGTGTGTATATGCATGCACAGGTGCATTTGTATCATACTAGATTTAAAGAAACTAAATGTCCTGCAACGAATCTTTCTCTCTTCCTTGAAGAAGGAAGATAATTAGTATTTTGTAATGACACAATTCAATACATAGCAAATAGTTATAGATTTTGAAAATTTAAGGTAGTGTACCTATCTTTATAATCAACAGGTTCATGTGAAATCTTTCAAAGATAAATTACAGGAATCCCTGCACAATCTTCAACCTAGAGACCTAGTGTTACTGGAAACGATGCTGACATAAGATTGCTTGGACCTTACTGGGTACTAACTACAAATACAGCAAGTAAATTATTAAAAATGAATGTCCTGACCTGCCTCTTGCCACTTAAAATAAAACATCAAATTGCCATGATTTAGTTCTTTACAACTTAGAGAACTATAATTAATAAGTTCTCAAAATATCCAGAGAAAACAAAATCATGAAAGAGACAAGTTTCAGGAACTTATTTTTAAAGCTAGTAATAAGTTATCTAGATTCTTTGATTAGGCTTAAACATATTGGCCTTAATGTCTATGTGGACCAAAAGTCAGACCAGGAATGACCTTACAGGCTTGCAATAAGTATTCCACTGTAACATTTATGAGATCTTGGAACCAACATTTTCTGCCAACCCCACTTCATAAATCCATATTATCCAACCAATGTTACTAAACTATGACTCTAATTCTAAAGATAGATTTTTTTCCCAGTATTAATGAAACTTAATGTCTATTGGAAAAGACTACATCTTGGTAAATATTTTTAAATTAACATATCTAAAAATACAATAGGATTTCAAATATTTAAAATTATTTTTGTGCTTTACATTGACAAACCATATACTTGCAGGTTAATAAGACAAATTTTGTTTACTTTGAACTTACAAAAGCAACTGTTAAAGTGACTGAGTGCCTGTATTTACTTGGATAAGTGAAACACAAGATCAAATGGAAGAATAGGAGATAAAAAGGTGATTTGGTATAACTCTAACAATTTTTATGGTCATGATCTGGGACTCTGAGTATCATTTTATCTATTAACATAAATTTTGCATACATATACATGCCTACACAAAGGTTCTACTGTCTTACTGTCTAATCAAGCAGTTTTTTACCAAATACATCATGCATGCAGACACTTAGCTAAGCTCTTGGGATTCAGCAGTGAACAAAACAAAAGCCACTGTCCTCTAAACTTATAATGCAGTAGACAGGAAGACGGACAACGCATAAGTAACGTAAAGATCACCAATAAGATCTCACTATGTTACCTATTCATATTCATATCTGTCCCTCTTCCCAGCAGAATCACTAAATGCTAGTAACCATGAATGTTTTTCCATCACTGTAATTTCATCACTCAAGCATATTATATAAATAGAAGCATACAGTTTTTCATTCAGCATAATGCCCTTGAGATTCATCCAAGTTTTTGTGTGAATCAATAGTTCACTCTTTTTCTATTGCCAAGAAGTAATCGATGATATGAATGTATCACAGTTTGTTTAATCGTTCGCTCATTGAGGCATATTAAGGTTTCCAGGTTTTGGCTATTAAAATAAAGCTGCTGTGAACATTCATGTACAGACTTTTCTGTGGACATAAGTTTTCAATTCTCTGGGCTAAATATAATCGCTGAGTCTAATGATATTTCTGTTTATTTTTATAAGAAATTGCCAGACTGTTTAGAGTGACTATTCCATTATAAATTCCTACCATCAATGTTGAGTTGAGAGATTCAAATTCTATGCATCCTCAACAGCGTTTGTTCTAGTTATTATAATACTTTTGTTATTTTAGCTCTTCTATTGGGTATGTGGTAATATCTTATCACAGCCTTAATTTGAATTTCTTTAATAGCTAATCATGGTGAATATGTTTTCATCTGCTTATTTGCCAATCTGAGATGCTAATGAGTAAAATGTCAATGTCTTTTCAAGTCTTTTTCCCATTTACGAATTATTTTTTTTACCATTGAGTTTTGAGAGTTCTTTATATAATTTTTTTTGTAAAATATGTGATTAAGATTGCAATAATTTTTCTCTTGTCTTTTGATTCTATTGTTAACTGGGAATATCAAGAACAAAAGTTTTAAATTTTGATAAAATTCAATTTATTATTTTTTATTATGGATCAGGAATTTAATGTCAAACTTAAAAATTCTTTACTTAGTTCTAGGTCCCAGATATTTTATCCTATGTTATCTCATAAAAGTTTCTAATTAGAATTTTTATGATTTTTATATTTAATTCTGTGATCCATTTAGAACAAAATTTTTGTGTAAGGTGTGAAGTTTAGGTTAAAAATTTTTGGCTCATTTTTCTATATACATATACAATGGTTTCAGCACCATTTGCTGAAAAAAAAATGTTCTTCAACGAATTTGTTTTGCATCTTTGTCAAAACTCAGTTGGTCATACATATGTGGAACTATTCCTGGGTTATTTTGTTACATTGATCTATGTGCCCATTCCTCTACATCAGGGGTCCCCAAACTTTTACACAGGGGACCAGTTGGAGGGCCAGACTATAAAAAAGAACTATGAACAAATCCCTATGCACACTGCACATATCTTATTTTAAAGTAAAAAAACAAAATGGGAACGAATACAATATTTAAAATAAAGAACAAGTAAATTTAAATCAACAAACTGACCAGTATTTCAATGGGAACTATGGCTGCAGATGCATCCTGTGCTCTGCTCACTGAACACCAGTGAAAGAGGTGCCCCTGGAAGTGCGGTGGGGGCCGGATAAATGGCCTCAGGGGGCCCGCATGCTGCTGACGGCCATAGTTTGGAGACCCCTGCTCTACAGAAACCACACAGCTTTTATTACTGTAGCTAGTAGCTATGTATTAAATCTTGAAATTGTATAGGGTGATTATTCCTAATTTATTGTTTATTTACAAAATTACTTTAGCTATTCTAGTTCCTTTGTTTTTTTGTTTGTTTGTTTGTTTTGTTTTTTTAGAATAATCTCATCTATAGCTACAAAAAATCCTGATGGGAACTACATTAAATCTATACATCTATTTGAGGAGAATTAACACATATGGGCTGTTGAGTCTTTCAAACTATGAATTAGGTATGCCTGTCCATTCACTTAAATCGTCTTTGATTTCTCTCATCAGAATTTTACAGAATTTTTAAAAGAATTTTTGACATGTATGCCCTCTACAGTTTTATTAGATTTACACCTAAGTATTATAATTTTAATTTCCTCTCCATGTGTCCAATACTAGTCCACAGAAATAAAATTGATGTTGTATGTTTATACTGTATACTGAGAGTGCGCTGAAGTCTTTTATTAGTTTTAGATTATTTGAAAGCAAATTTCTTGAGAATTTCTCCATAGACAATCATATCATGTACAAATAGCAACAGTTGTATCACTCCCCTTCTAATCTGTATGTCCTTTATTTCCTTTTCTTACCTTACTTCTCTGGCTAAAACTTCTAATTCTATAAATCTCTCACTCAGCATGATACCTCATATTTCATTTCCATTGAATTTAATGTGGTTTTTCAGACTCCCCTTAAAAATCTTTACTGACCCATGCACTATTCATAAGTATCTATTTAAGTTTTCAAATGTTTGAAGATTTTCTAATTGTCTCTCTAACTTATAATTTAATAGCATCTTGCTGGGAGAACATATTCTGTAACATTTCAGTTATTTAAATATATTGAGGTTTGTTTTAGGGCCAGAACATCTTTTTGTATGTTCAACAGTCATTAAAAATAAGGTGTATTCTTTTGTTGTTGAGGGAATGTTCTATAAATGTCAAGAAGATCATGTTGGCTGATGTTATTGTTAAGTTCTACATCTTGCTAATTTTATGTCTAGTTTTTCTATCTACTGTTGAAGCAATGCTAAAATCTTAAATACTAATTGAAGATTTGGCTACAGGAATTCTCAGGTTAGAACAGTCTTGACATATAATGTTTCAAGTTTACAATGCTCACTTCCAAAATAACTTTAAAAAATTGAAACTTATTTTGGCTTACACCGTTAACATCATACTCGTAGAGTACATGGGTGAACTAGTTTAGTTATGTGTGACAGAAGAGTACGCAGTGACACAGCATTAATGAGGGAGTTGGTGTTGCCCAGTATGCTTACCTATGCCATTTTGGACAGTTAGAAAAAGTTTTCCATTTGGGTTGCTTTGCTTGGCTAAGGTGTGTTTTGAGTGACACCAAAATTTGGATTACATCACTGTCATAGAAATGAAACTGTGTTGTAACCCAAGAAGCCCCTGTATTTCCCATTTCAGTCTCATTCATTTTTTTTTCTTCACATATTTTGGAGCTCTCCTGTTAGTTCACACACATTTAGGATTGTTGGGTCATCTTGGTAAATTCATCTTTTTATTATTATATAATGTTCCTCTGTATCTCATAATTCACTTTCTTGTGATTAAGGTTTGCATAGTATATCCACCCTACTCTTTTATTTCAACTTACTTATATGAGAATATTTAAAGTGAGTTTCTTCTAACAAAATAGGTTGGGTCTTTTACTTTCACACACTCTAAAAATCTGTTTTTATTGGTGTATTTTGACTTTTTACATTTAATATAATTATTAGTGTTAGTGTTTAAATCTATCATCTTGTTTTTTATTTGTCTTGTTTCATTTCTATATTGTATAGGCCTTTAATTGTTGTGTTGGGTATTACTATATATATGGTATAATATATATAGTGCATACACACACTTGCACACACAGATGGCAATTTATTGATGTCAATAGTTTACCAGTTTAAATAAGTTGTAAAACCCATACCTCTTTTTATTGGACTCTTACCTTTCCAATGTAAATTATTTTAAATATTTCCTCTATCAACATTACACAGTTGTAGAAATTTCTTGTTATTCTTTTGAAAAGATGTCTTGGTGGAAGGTTCTTTTTTTAATATTTAAAATTAATTTTAGAGAGAGAGAAAAAGAGAGATAAAGATAAATAGATGATATATGATGATAGATAGATGATAGATGACAGATTAGATAGATAGATAGATGATAGATAGATAGATAGATAGATAGATAGATGATAGATAGATAGATAGATAGATATAGATAGATATAGATAGATAGATAAATAGATGATAGAGGAACACTGATATGTTCCTTTATGTGTCCTGATAAGTTATTGAACTAATAACCTCTGCACTTCAGGACAATGCTCTCACCAGCTGAGTCATCTGTCCAGGGTGAAATTTCTCTTAGTTTGCCTTGTTATGAAATGGTCTTGATTTTTCTTTCATTCCTGAACGATAGTTTCACTGGATATAGAATTCTGAATTGATAGTTTTCTTTCTTTTTTTTTTTTGTTTTTGTTAAGAAGAGCACTTTCATTTGATTCTTTACCTTTATATATGATGCTAGTTTTTCAACAAGTTTTCTTTGTCTTTAATTTTCAAAGATTTGTCTGTGATGTGCCTTGATGTGTATTTCATGGATTTATCTTTTGTAGAATTCTCTCAGCTTCTAGAAAATACAAACATATGCAAATTCTTGCCAGCTATGGAAAAAAAATATTACATTTTTTATGACTACTTTTTGAGCTTGAACTTCTTTTTTCTCTAATTCTGGCACTTAATGATATTAATATTGAAAATTTACTTGTAGTCCCATATACGTTTAAAGTACTGTTCATTTAAATTTTTTGTTATATTCCTTCTTTTGTCAAATTTGATCATTTCTATTGTTCTATCACCAACTTCTCTTTTACTTTCTTCTGTCCTATTGTTTTTCTATGGCTGTTCATTGAGATTTTAATTTTCATCTCTGTATCTTATTCTACAATATTCATTTGGATCATTTTTAAATATTCTATTTCTTTGCTGGAGCATATTTATATTGTCTTTTTTAAAATTGTTGTCAGATAATTGTATTATTCATACCATCTTGGGTTTGCTGTTTGTTGATTTTCTTAATTATTCAAGTTAAAATCTTCTGGTTTAGAAAATTATTAGGGGTTTTTTATTGAAATATAGAAATTTTAAATATTATTTTTAAATGGTCTAAATTTATTTAAAGTTTGCAGTTTAGCAGGTACCCTCTGACACAGCTTTGATAGAGAAAGGATGTTACCACCTAGTAATGGCCTGGTGAGTGTGGAAGTTCAGGTTCTCCACTCAGCATCTTTTGACTCCAGCAAAGGGGTTCTTTTTAATTTTGAGTTGGGGTGGGAATTTAGGATCCCCACTAATATTACTCTAAAAGAAAACAGGAAAAGCACCTTATTAGTACTGAGCGGTGGTAAAATTTCAAGTTCCCTATGTGCTCTCTAGTAGTTCACATAGTGATGGGGGTGAGGTTGTTCTTTAACGGTGGGCAGGAATAAAAACACTGACTTCTAATTATTCTTGTCTGACACCATGTCAGCATGAAGATGAGGGCATTTTATTTGGCTTGTTACCGTGAAAGCCTAGGTTTCTTTAGCCTTTGCTGAATGGGAACCACAGTATTTGAAATATTTTTTCCAATTTTGTTGTTGGTTTTGTTTTTGCTTTTCATAGTGTTTGGCTAGAGTAAAGTTGTTTGTTAATTGTAAAAAGTTGTCCCTTCCCTGGCATTTTTGCTAAAGAGAACAATATTTTCTTTTTTGTTTGTTTTTCTGTCTGTGTTAATTTATATTTCTGGGTCGTCAGCTTCTCCAATAGTCAGTGTAGAATATACAGAGGAAAAATAAATTACCCAGAGAATTACTGCCACATTAAACCTTAGGTTCCATGGTCCCTAGCAATACTATCCTCTTTCCTTCAGCTTCCAGAATTTTTATACTGTGTTTTATCTTACATTCAGTGATTTTGGCTGCATTTAGCAAGATAAATAAAATTTTTCTGTATACATTTTTCCTTAAACAGAATATTTTTTATTTTCATATGACTTTATTTATTTTACCGTAAAATTAGCAAGGTTGGGTTTCATACATCTTATATTGTACTTCTAATTTCTACCATCATTTGAAGTAGTATATGAGACACATGCACATTAAACAGAGTTTTTATTTTAATATAACTAACAGTATAACCCATATTTCTTTCCTAATACTTTGCAGATGTAAAATAACTACATCCTCCTTTTACAACACTGCTTACTTGGATTTAATTGAGAAAATAAAGGAAGGTTAGGTAAGTACATAGCAAGACCTAGCTAACTCTTTTTCTTCTCTCTTAGTACTGCAAAACAAACAAATAAAAAACAATGTTTCTAGCCAGTTATACCATCACCCAAGCCCCAGTCTGCAAGATAACAGATCTGCCCCCTCAAGAGGGAGAAAATAACATTATAAGTGTATTTGAAATATGTATGGCAATATAAAGGTCTAATAGTCCTAATAAAGATCAAGTAATCAGAAACCTGGATGCTCTTGCTAAAAGAGATTTATAATTTTACTCTATGTCTTAAATCTATTATGTATTATTAAATGTATTGTTTGGTAATATTTTTTATTATTCAAAAATTTCTTTTGGCATCAATGTACTCAAACTAACAACAATAAAAAATTCACATGTAGTAAAAACCTAAATACAAATTTATTTTTTTTTATGAAAGTTGATGGTGAGTTTAAACATATTCCTTATTAACAATCCAAAAATTATATAAAAAATATAAATAATTCTATATTGAAACCAATACGGAGGGAGGTGGCAAAATTTGAAAATTACAGCCTCTAATGAACATGAACCAGTTTATTACTACTGCAACAGGTACCTTCCTTGCTTATCATAGTTTCAACTCTTTCTTCCTTGCCTTTTTATCCCATTACTTATCCAACTATGTCATGTAAGATACACATTCTATGTAATGAATGATAATCTGTTAGAACAAAAGGACCAATTCATATTATAAATGATTGTACATATGTGACTATAGTCTTATACTTTATGAGAAACAGAAGAGTACAATTTTTGAAAGGCATATGAATATAATGTTGGCTTGTTAAATTTTTATAAATAGCTTATTCAAATTTCTGTCTCAAGTAGGTATAAATATAACACTTTTTAAATTTATTCTAATGACTTTCCTACAACTGGGCCATATACAATCCTCTTTTGCTTTCACATAAAATTATTCTAAGTGATTAAATAAGTTTCTTTTCAGTCCAATGTAATTTTATAATATCTTTTACTGATCAATGGCTTTCTTCTCTATTGTTATGAAAATGTGTGGCTTGGGATTGAGAAAGGGAGGAGGATAGTAGTCTGCGTTTTTACTCATCCTTCATCCTTTCTTCTGGCAGTTGCCTTATACCATGGGAATATGAAAGTCAGATAGGGAAGAAAAAGATCCAATTGGAAAATTATTGTACCAGTGCCAAGGCAAGATTTCTTCAAGGCTGTAGCTTGGTCTAGTTTCATCATGCTAGTTGTCTCTATCAGTGTATAAAGGAAGGAGTATGTGTTTGGGGTCCTACTTAAGTCAATATCCATTCTTCCCATTAATAAAGTCTCTTTTATGGAGAGTGGTTATATCTCCCATTGGTTGTATGTTTCTACTTCTCTCTCCTAATAGGGCATAACCTCACTTGATACAGTGGCTGTATGAATAGCTCTGTTTTCTGCTATTTCTTCTTACCACATTCCACTCTCTTTAAGTTCTCCTTTTTTCTTTTTTAGAATCTTTATATTATATTTTCTTCTCATCCTGCTGGTCACTTTAACATATGTTGCTCTGAAAAATCTGCAGTTAAATCAGATAGTCTCCCATTTTTTAGGCATTCTGCTTTATAAGTTAATCTCTTGAAATTTTTCCATATATCCCTTCTTCCCATCCTTCAGTTTGTTTTAGACAAAGAAAATACTCTCACTGTAAATACTTCACTTCCTTCAAAATGAAAGCATTCCTTCATGATGTCTTCTTCCTTTCACTCTACATTCTTTTTTCAATGCAGAAATAGAAGTAACTGGGATCCTGTCTGAGATTTGCAGGGCTTGTTCTGACATCCCATAGTAATTCATGGGAGAAAAGTTTCAGTATTTTCTATTATTTCTCTTTAGAATTAGTGTATATTTAACACAGCAACATGCAAAGTCTATTCATAGCTTGGCAAACTTCTATTCATGTATGACTGTTTAAATTTATATATATCTACATGAAATTACAGTTATATGCTTTTTCCTCTAAAAACAATGAAAACTTATAAAGGACAATTTGTTTCTTAATCAAAATAATTAAATTTACCAATATTTTTCAACCTTGAAAAACATAAAATTGTTATAAACAATGAGAAAAGTAAAGTATGGAAGTTGGAAGTATATTTTAGGTTAGTTATTTAACATTCTTTGACATGAAAAAGTTTAATATCCAGAGTCTTCATGTTTGCTCAAATTGGTATGTATCAAGCAGTAAAGTGTTAAGCAGGTTTCAAAGAATCAATAAATCATGCAGGTTCACTGTCATTGCACAGTTTTCATGGATTTCCTGTACCATTTTGCTATTAAAAAAATATGATTCTGTAAAAGAGAAAGCTCAATGAAAACAAAAAGTGTTCAAAATGCAGTAAATGTTTGTAAATTTGCTCTGTGTTTAATCAATAAGTACAAGTAATCACCAATAATATATGTAAAGTTCTGGGATAAAAGTAAGAGAGCTTAGTGTTAGATCTGAGTTTTAATTCCAATGCTATACATATTAGCTGGCCTTTGGGGAGTCAGCCATTCCATGACCTATTCTTATGTATTTAATAATGAGACAATATCATCTAACATGCAATAAGGTTATAATAATAGCATATAAATAAGTAAAAAACATGATACAGAGTAGCAGTTATTATTAGAAGGTTAAACTGAAAACAGAGAAGAGAACCATTCCGGGGAAAACATACATGGTACCACCCTTGCTAGAAACTAGAAATGAATGCATAGGCAGAGACAAGATACCAAATATAGACACTTTGGAATTTGTATTAGCTTTACTCAATATTAATTTTACTGATATGGTTTGACCAAGATATACTATTACTAGTGTAAATTACCATTGTAGCCTAAAATCTAGAGCATGTATTTGTTACTTCTTAAAGTACATTTCTTCTATCAAAATATCAATAGCATTTCCATTTTTGCAACTACTTTTATTGTTCTCCCTATTCTTTTACATTTTTAAAACACATTTTTAAGGCAGTATGAATGACAAGGACTTAAAATGGTAGTGATTAATGCAATGTCTAAGAACACAGCTGTTGGTTTCATCCCAAGTTACTTTGTTAAAGGTTAAATTGTGGTCTTTTACCAGACAAAAGCTAAATTCAGCACATCTCCTTGGGTAAAATAAGGCAGAATACTGATGTTATTCAAGATTTTATCAACTACTAGTCTCTCACCCTCTTGGTGGTTTTAAATGAAACAAATGCATCACAGAGTGAAATTATTTGGACATATGTCAGAGGAAACCTAAGGAAAACAAAACCAGCCCACTGTGAAGGACTTCTCAGTTTCCAAAAAAGTGCACAGGAGCCATGCAGACAAATCTTATTACTGGGTAATGCGATTTATTTGCGTGTCCAGACACCAGTTTGAAAATGCGATTCTGCTCAAGACATAGGCAGAGGGGGTTCTTAAATGGAACAAAATTCTGTCTTCAGGAAAAATGGAATATATTTCACTAAAGTCAATCTGATTGTCCTTTTATTAAATTGCTTGAAGGAACAGAAAATCATTGCTGACACAGGAAACACTAAAGCTTCCTGAGCTTGGTCCTTCGAAGTAAGGTCTACAGTAGGCAGTAGTCACAAGAACAAAGGAAATCTTAGAAAAAGGTAGGCTCAGAAACTCTAAAAATTTCTGGCTAAATGGTATCACTTACTTTTCCTCAGCAAGACCTAGAATATGAATAGTAGAGCATTTTAAATATTACACAACTTATACTATATAGATAGTACAAAATTTACTAGAAGCAATGTCAAAATATATTCATTCTGTAAAATATAAAGCCATATGACTGTTAACATTTTTCTCATTGTCCAACTGTTTATCAATATTTGTCATCTAAAATAATGCATTAGATAGAATTATGCTGTTTTAGAGCAGGAATTGGTAATTTTCATTTTTTGTTTGTTTTTTTGAAGAGGTAGATAGTTAATATATCAGATTTTGTTGGCCAAAGGTCTGTATCACTACTACTCTATTCTGCCACTGCAGCACAAGGGTAGCCATAAACAATTCATGAATAAATGGCTACACCTGAATTTGGCCAGAAATTTCTGGGTTGCTGATACTCGATGCTAGCCATTCAGTATCTTTATCAATATAACCCTAGCACCAATTGTAGTTCTTGGCAAGTGATATGGGTCAATAAATAAATAATTAAAAAGCAAATGATTTATGTTTCCGGTAGTTTATCCTCTCTGTAGTCTTGTAAATACATCATTTCTTCTTGATACAATTGCAGTTGGTTAGTTCTGAGCCTACTCGTACATTCTGAAATATTTACCTTAAAATATGTAATAAATACAGTATCATTTCTATGTTATCACTATCAAAATATATCCATAACATGAATCTAATCATGAAGGAATATTATAATAAACTAAACAGGAATCTTCTACAAAAGTGTCAAGATCAAGAAAGACAAATAAAGGTTGACAAGTTCCAAAACAAAGGACACTAGAGCAGCATGAAAAGAAATAGAATGGGCATCCCTGGAGTAGTTCCTACTTAAGAAAAAAAAAAAAACATAAAAGCAATAGATGTCATTTATTAGACAAAGGAAAATGTTGGAATATACAATGTATATTATATAAAAGTACTGAATTTATGTTAAAATTCCTTAATGGGATTATGAAAACAATGACCTTGTTTTTAGGTTATATAATCTGAAGTTTTTAGTGATGCAGTTTAGGGTAATAACGTTGCCATTTCACTTACAAATAATTGAGATGAAATAATATACATACATATAAATTTATAGAGAATAAAACAAATGGGGTAAATCAGGCTATAATGCATATATAATAATTTCTTGTAAATAAAAAACATTATGGTAAAAAATACTACAACCCAGCCCCTCCTGCTGCCCAAATTTTGATACAAATTAAATAGGAAACATTGAACTATTTTCACAGATGCTTTTTAGCCCTATATAATAGCTTCTGCTTTAGACAGATGACTAGATAAAATAGTAGACACTTGGTAAAGCTATAAATGGATGCAACAATTACAGAGACTAATAAAAGTAACCTGTTCATAACTTTTTTCTCTAAGAAAATCATTCTTAAAGAAATCCCAATAAGTAAAACTTTTAAACCTTAAAAAAATTCAACCAAGAAAATTTCAGGTAATTCTCAAAGTAAGCAATCAGCAGGAAATACCTAAAATACTTTCTTCAGCACGTTTTAATTAGATTATCTCTTGCCTGCAAACTAGATTAACAAGAACAAGAACACACAGTGTTTGAATTCAATGCTCAGTAAGAGCACAACAAAATAATTAGATAAACTGAGAAAAAAATTTTTCAAAATGAGACTAAAGGAAGGATTTTTCAGACAGATGTAGACTGGAAGAATTAAACATAGGAAGCTGGAAATTCTTGAGGGTCCAGTTAGATATTGGTTAGAAAGACAAGGTTTTTTTTTTGTTTGCTTTTTTTTGTTTGTTTTTGTTTTCTAGATAAATAACCTGCAGTATTAGAAGAATATCCCTTCTCTGGGCAATTTTAGAAGAGCTTTGTTTTCATTCCACATAAGCTTTACTTTGAGGCTGGTTTATGTTGCTTATATTCTAATTAGTGTTTTTAAACTATTATGAATGAATAACCTCAGAGGATCTACATGCTGGTTTATACTAACCTCTTCCACTGAGAAAACTGGCCAAATATGGAAAATATTGAATTTTTTGAAATTACTTTTTTTTCTCAAAACCCCTTTTATAAACTATACTTGACATACAAAAGACTATAGGTATTTAACATATAATTTCATGAGTTTGGATATAAGTATATACTCATAAAATCATAAGAGTAATCAAGGCGGTACATTTAACCATCACTTGGACAAGTTTCCTCCTGCCACCTGAATTTATTTTTATATTGATTATTTTTGTGTATGTGGTAATAACACAACATAAGCTCTACTTTGTTAGCAAAATTTTAAGTATACAATACAGAATTGTCAACTTTAAGCCTATATTGTGCAGCAGATATCCAGAATTTATTAATTTGGAATCACTGAAACTTTTACCCTTTGACTGACTTCTGTCTGTAGATTAAACATAAGTGTAAATCAATCACTGAAACCATGGGTACCAGGTGGATTTGCAAAACAGAAATGGAATAAACCCTGAACCCTGAAGAACGTCACCAGGTTTAATTATATATATATATATATATATATATATATATATATATATATATATATAATAATAGCTAAAAAATTAACTAGTAAAATAATTTAGAACATATTATTATTTCTGTTCTTTTAACCATGGGCTGACCTGAGACTTTTGGTTCACTGTATAATGTTCTTTAAAGCAAACTGAGGAAAAGCAAAAAAAGGAAAAAGAGAGAGAAAGAGAAAAAACTCATGTACACAGACATTAGTGTGGTGACTACCAGGAAAGGAGGGTCAGAGAGATTTGGAGAAGAGTCTGGGGGAACAGATGGTAATGGACGGAACTTGACTTGTGGTGGTGAACACACACTATAGTGTACAGATGATGTGTTGTGAACTTGTGCACCTGAAGCTTGTATAATTTTGTTGATCCATGTCACCTCAATTATTTCAATTAAAAATAAAAACTTGAACTCAGATCTGGTTATATTTTATAAAAAATCAATACATTATATTGTTACAAACATACCTAAAGCTGCAAATGAGAAAGTTATAAGATTAGCTTTATCCATAAAGCAATTCCAAAGTGACCATTAAAACAATTCCTTGCACATTAAAGTATCCTCAATCTGTGATTTTTTTCAGAAATTGTGTTGATATATTTACAGCTTTGCAGCAATATCAACTATTTTAATCTGAAATTGGCCAACTGACCTTCATAAACTGTCATTTATCTTACTCTAGACTGTGCAACATTTCTTCCTCTACAAACTCTTTTCAAATTATAGATATTGTTATCACAGTGGAAGGTCATTTTAAATCTGTTTGTTGGTTCAAATAATGCTGAAAATCAATAGCATTTCCTGCATATCTCCATACGGTGATTCAGCAGGTACAGAGGCTATGTTCCACAGAATATAGAATTTTCCTGCTGAAAGTCACCTTTATCAAAAGAAACAGCATTAGAACCTTATTTATTTTTATTTTGAAGCTTTACTTTGATTGATTTATATCGTACCTATTTCTGTTCTGACTGGTCATTCTCAGATGTAAAATACATTAATATAATTATGGATCATAAATTGGTATACAGTTTTATTTACAGATCTTATTGAATTCTTGAGTAACATCTTTATTAAACAAAGGCAGGCATTTTGGGGATATAGAAAATAGTTATCTGTTATATGTCTATCACAGGCATATGTACACACACATACAACTATGTGTAACTGATTCCTGCTATCTCCAGCTCTAAAGTCATTTTGATCCTGCTTGTGTGAACCATGTTATTTACAGTCCTGTGGCCTAACCACTAACAACCATTGCCAGTAGCAGCAGGTAAAAACATGCAATGATTATTTTGCTTTAATATATGGCATCAAATTATCTGTTTTAAATTATATATTCCTTTCTCTTGGATCATAAACACATATAGCTATGGAGTGATATTTCATCCTTTTAATTGTTTCTATAAGTTTGTACTGAAAAAAATATGTATTTCATCTTTTTTGATTACTCATAGCTGCGTCTTACCTTGAAAATTCTGAAAAGATTTTACCAGTGATGTTAACTTGCCTTGGACTTATTTTTTAAAAATCTTGGCTTTTTCATGAAAACATGTAACTACTATCTCATTTTGTAATCTATTTCAAAGTGCAACATTTCATTTTAATGTAACAAACATTTACACAGGTATATTTTTACACACTGACTGTATATCCATATTATCTAGTATTTGTACTATAACAGATCTTCTCATTTGTACAATATACAAAGTACATTCTCATCAGTGTAAAATTCTACTCTTTAAAACAAACATATAAATGTGTGTGTGTGTGTATACACACATATACATTTTCTTGTATATTGCATTGTGCCAATAGTTTTGGTAATTTTTCATTATATATATTTATATCAAATTAGGTCATGCAATTCCCTCCTTGCCAACCAGTTAGTTGAGGTGGCCCAGGATTGTGTCTGTGTAGGTCATCTATAGGATCAGGTTGAAATTTCTAAATACTCCATTCAGCCTGTGTCTGGAGAATTAATGCAGATAATCAAGGTCAAGGGCCTTGATGCTGGGGACATCAGCAGAGAGAATAATACTATAAAATTTATATTATTTTCTGTTATAATATTGATTACCCAAATATGCAGCTATCACAATAAAAAATAAAATAAATTTTGAAAAATAAAAGTATTACTTTTAAACTCAGAAATGAGTTAAGGATATCTGCTATCATCATTTTTATTCACCAATGTATGTGTGGTCTTAGTCAATGCAATAATATGGAAAAAAAAATAAAGTAGAGGCAAAAGATTAGGAAAAAAAATCCAGTAAAAAAATAAATAAAAAATGAAAAGTTAGTGTCAAAATGTGACCAACTATAAAGGGTATAATAAGGGTCAATCTCTTTATTCATAAACATGTATAAAAAGTTTTTTTAATTGATTTTTGAGAGAGAGAGAGAGAGTGAGAGCAACAGGAAAGGAAAGAAAGAGGGGGAAGAGAGAGAGGGAGAAGCATCAACTCATACTTGTTTCACTTTAGTTGTTCATTGATTGCTTCTCGTATGTGCCTGAATCAGGGGGCTCAAGCCACGCCAGTGACTCCTTGCTTAAGCCAACATCCTGGGTTTTAGCCAGAGACCTTGGGATTCAAGCCAGTGACCTTGGGCTTCAAACCAAGACCTTTGGACTCAAGCCAGAGATCCTGGGGTCATGTTGATGATCCTGCACTCAAACCAGTGACCCCATGCTCTAGCTGGCAACCTCAGAACTTGGAATCTGGGACTACGGTGTTTCAGGCTGAGGCTCTATTTACTGGTCAAGCTATATAAAATGTTTTTTAATGAATAAAATATTCTTTCATGTCATTGAAAACCTTTTGTGTTGTATAGTCCTTAGCTCTCAGTTTGAAATATTTTTATTAATTTACTTTTAATTTATTGGAATGACACCACTCTCTAAACCACACAGGCTTCAAGTGTATAACTCAATATAAAAGTATCTATGCACTAAATTGTGTACCCTCTGCCCCCAAAAAAGTTTCAGCCCCTTTCCTTTTGTCCTTCTTTCCCTATATACACATCTACTTTCCCTCTGGCTATCACCACTCTGTTGTCAGTCTGGCTAGTCCCTTCATCTTCTTTCACCCAGTACCCTCACCCCCCTGCCCTCTGACAGATGACAGTCTGTTCCATGTGTCCATGTCTCTGTTTCTGTTTTGTTCATCAGTTTATTGTGTTCTACATATAATTGAGATCATATTGTATCTGTCTTTCTCTGACTGGCTTATTTCACTTACCATAATGATTTCCATGTCCATCTACAATGCTGCAAAAGGTAAAACTTCCTTTTATTTTCTGGTCATGTAGTATTCCATTGTCATTCTCATAAAATCTGAAGTGGAAGTAAGTGCACACACCAGACTGTGCTGACATGTGAAATTCAGTCATTATAAAGTCCAATGGCAGTGTACAAGCACTTGCCCATTTGTAGAAAATCCTTCTGAATAAAAATATATTTATGCATATTTACCATTGACAGTCTTTTTGAGTGATAAAAATGCCCTTGCTACATTTAGCTAACACTTTTTATCGGAACTGCATCATCAGGAGTCATGAGTGCTGCATCTTTGTTCATGTTTCAGCTGTTACCAAAGACTTATGTCAAGTGTTAGTAAATTAATATGATCTAAAACAAAAGAAATATATTATATTAATATTAAACATGCTTATAAAGGAATGTATGTAACATTCATGTAAATGCCCTACAGTGTTGTACACTTAAAATGAATTGGAGCTTTACCTCTAAATTAAATACTATGAGCTATATCTTAATTCTAAAACAGTATATTTTGTTTTTATGTTTTGCATTGATAATGTCACATAAGAAATATATAAATGATAGTGCAATTTTGAAAAAGGGAAAAAATATAAACATTTGCTATATATTTAATAACTTGGTGTTTTCTTAACCTGTTGAGATTAATTTCAATCACAATGAACCAGTGTTGGTTTATTTTAAAAAATCATTCATTTTGAGGAGGAGCAAGATGGCGATGAAGTAGGGAGATGTACCAACTTCCAACTCCCAGAACCAAAGTGGATTATAACTCAATTTTAAGAACCATCATCTGGATAAACCAACTTTGAACTAAACTAAGTGGACTCTTCAACCAAGGAACACAGAAGAAGCCACATTGAGACTGGTAGGAATAGCAAAAACGCAAAGAGGGCTGCCCAGCTCCCAGGAGCAAACGGCAGCCCAGAGAGACCCGCGTGGCAGGAGGAGAGTTTGGCGGAGAGGTAGGGACCTGGGTCCCAGGAACCAAGCCCCAGCCTGCAGTCCCAGAGCCTAGAAGAGGCGTTTGGACAGTTTTGAGCTGTGAAACAAGTGAGGGAGCTCCCAGTCCTACAGTGTGGAGTATTAGGTCCCTTCCTACTCTGCTGAGGGTTGCTGAAGGGTTTTTTGGCGGCAGGATGCTGAAATGCGGTTCTGTCGGCGTGGGCAGAGGTCAAGCCGGAGTGAGCTCCGTCTAGCCCAGCAGGGTCGGAGAGGACGCCCTAAAGAGGTCTGGAAGCTGTGGGCCTGCCTGTAATCCCACCTATGGGGACAAAGTGGGAGGCCAGGAACGGGCAGAAATCTGCTCTGTGACCCTGCGCAAGCGGGTCCTGACCGCGGGGATGGGGCTAGGACCAGGAACGGGCGTGGACTAGCGGCTGAGCTCACGCTACCAACCCCGCCCGGCCGGAGAAACCGCGGTTTGCCACTCTACGTGCGCAAGCGGGCTCTGAGCACAGGGA
The DNA here is from genome assembly GCA_037038555.1 of Rhynchonycteris naso. NCBI lineage: Eukaryota > Metazoa > Chordata > Mammalia > Chiroptera > Emballonuridae > Rhynchonycteris > Rhynchonycteris naso. The sequence continues at coordinate 54,837,688 of CM073000.1, read as the reverse complement.
TGGGTGGGTAGACCCCGAGACAAGTGGAAGCTCGCAGCTGAGCCCATGCTACTATCCCCGCCTGGCTGGAGAAACCGCGATTTGCCATCCGACGTGCACGAGCGGGCTCCGAACGCAGGGGCGGGGTAGAGTTGGGGACGAGTGGAAGTTCGCAGCTGAGCAGAAGCCAGCAAACACGCCTGGCCCAATATCCTTGGTTTGTGACCCTGCGCAGAAGGGCCCTGGCCTTGAGGGCGGGGCTAAAGCTCCGGACGGGCAAAGGCTCACAGCTGAGAGCACGTCAGAAGCCCCGCACAACCCGCGAAACTGTGGCGAGCAGGCTCTGATTGCGGGTTCTGGGCGGAAGTCCGGAAACAGGCTGGGTCCGCAGCTGAACAAAGGTGCTCACCACTATACTTGGTGCTGAGGTTTGTGGCTTGAGTGACAACCCCTCCCACTGAGGAGAGGCAGAAATCACAGCAAAAGCCACAGTGGGCCAGCGCTGGCAACGCCCATACCCAACCACCCTAGGCAGCGGCAGAGGGGGTGGGGGGCCTGCAGACAGACCACACCTAGAGAACACAAAGGCAACACCTACTGGACTCCAGTGGCCACAACTTGCTTATACACAGAAAAAATGGGCAGTCAGAGGAATGCAAACCAAATGAATCAAGAGAAATCCCCAGAGAAGGACCTGAATGAACCAGATATAACCAAATTACCGAAGCAGAATTTAGAATAATGATAGTTAGGATGTTCAAAGAAATTAGAGCAACAATGGATAGTCATTATGAACACCTAAATAAAGAGATAACAAGTATAAAAAACAAAATTGAAATAATAAAAAAGAATCAGACAGAAATGACAAATACAGTATCAGAACTGAAGACCACAATGGAAGGAATTAAAAGCAGGATGAATCACACTGAGGATCGAATCAGTGAGTTAGAGGACACAATAAACAAAGGCACAGAAGCAGAGAAGAAAAAGGAAAAGAGACTTAAAAAATGTGAGGAAACTCTAAAGGAGCTCTGTGACAACATGAAGAGAAACAACATTCGCATCATAGGGGTGCCTGAAGAAGAGGATAGAGGACAGAAAATGGAAACTTTGTTCAATCAAATCATAGCAGAAAACTTTCCTAAATTAAGGCTGGGAAACACTCCACACGTTCAAGAAGCACATAGAACTCCATTAAAGAGAAACCCAAAAAATCTACACCAAGACACATCGTAGTTAAAATACCAAAACTAATGGATAAGGAAAAAATTTTAAAATCTGCTAGGGAAAAAAAGGCTATCAACTACAAAGGAGCCCCCATAAGGATGACATTGGACTTCTCAACAGAAACACTTCAGGCCAGAAGGAAATGGCAAGATATAATCAAAGTAATGCAGAACAAGAACCTATAACCAAGACTACTTTATCCAGCAAGGCTAACATTTAAAATTGAAGGAGAAATAAAGAACTTCCCAGAAAAAGAAAGACTAAAGGAATTCATAAAAACCAAACCAATTCTGCAAGAGATACTAAGGGGCCTGTTGTGAACAGTTTGAAAGGAGGAAAGAATAGAGCAAAAGAAGAATATAACTTTAAAGAATAAAATGGAAATAAGCAACTACATATCAATAATAACCTTAAATGTAAGTGGATTAAATGATCCAATCAAAAGACATAGGGTAGATGCATGGATAAAGAAACAGGACCCATATATATGCTGTCTACAAGAGACACACCTTAAAACAAAAGATGAACATAGACTGAAGATAAAAGAATGGAAAAAAATATTTCGTGCAAATGGAAATGAAAAAGAAGCCGGGGTAGCAGTACTTATATCTGACAAAATGGACTTTAAAACAAATGCTTTAGTAAAAGAAAAAGAAGGACACTACATATTGATAAAGGGAACAATTCAACAGGAAGATATAACTATTATAAATATCTATACACCAAATATAGGAACCCCGGCATACATAAAGCAGATGTTGATGGATATAAAGGGCGAGATTAACAGTAATACTATCATAGTAGGGGATTTCAATACCACTCTAACAACACTGGATAGATCTCAAGAAAGAAAATTAATAAAAAAACAACGGACTTAAAGGAGATACTAAATCAACATGATTTAATAGATATCTTCAGAACTTTTCACCCTAAAGCAGTAGAATATACATTCTTCTCAAGCGCTCATGGTACGTTTTCTAGGATAAACCACATGTTAGGACACAAAAATGGTCTCAGTAAATTTAAGAAGATTGAAATCATATCAAGCATTTTCTCTGATCACAATGTCATGAAACTAGAAATTAACCACAAAAGAAAAACTGAAAAATACTCAAACACTTGGAAACTAAATAGCATGTTATTAAATAATGAATGGATTAACAATGAGATCAAAGAAGAAATAAAAAAGTTTCTAGAAACAAATGATAATGAGCATATATCAACTCAAAATTTATGGAACACAGCAAAAGCAGTTCTGAGAGGGAAGTTTATTGCACTACAGGCATATCATAAGAAGCTAGAAAAAGCTCAAATAAGCAACCTGACCATGCAGCTAAAAGAACTAGAAAAACAACAACAAATAAAACCCAAGACAAGTAGAAGGAAGGAAATAATAAAGATCAGAGCAGAAATAAATGACATAGAGGCTAAGAAAACAATACAGAGGATCAATGAAACCAGAAGCTGGTTCTTTGAAAAGGTAAACAAGATTGATGAACCTTTAACTAGACTCACCAAGAAAAAAAGAGAGAGGACTCAAATAAATAAAATTAGAAAGGACAGTGGAGAAATAACAACTGACACAACAGAAATACAAAGCATTGTAAGAAAATACTATGAAGAACTATATGCCAAAAAATTAAAAAATCTTGGTAAAATGGACAAATTTCTTGAATCATATAACCTTCCAAAAATCAATCTGGAAGAATTAGAACATTTAAACAGACCAATTACAACAAATGAGATTGAAACAGTTATCAAAAAACTCCCAAAAAAGAAAAGTCCTGGGCTCGATGGCTTCACAGGTGAATTCTATCAAAAATTCAAAGAAGAACTAACTCCTATTCTCCTCAAGCTATTTCAAAAAATTCAAGAGGAAGGAAGAATTCCAAACTCCTTTTATGAGGCGAGCATAATTCTGATCCCAAAACCGGGCAAAGACAACACAAAGAAAGAAAATTATAGGCCTATGTCCCTGATGAATTTAGACGCTAAAATTCTCAACAAAATATTAGCCAACTGGATCCAGCAATATATGAAAAAAATCATACACCATGATCAACTGGGATTTATTCTGGAGAGGCAAGGCTGGTTCAATATTCGCAAATCAATCAATGTGATTCATCACATAAACAAAAGGAAGGACAAAAATCACATGATAATTTCAATAGATGCAGAAAAGGCATTTGATAAATTCCAGCACCCATTCATGCTCAAAACTCTCAGTAAAGTGGGAATACAGGGATATTCCTTAACGTGATAAAGACCATCTATGACAAACTGACAGCAAACATCATACTAAATGGACAAAAATTAAAAGCAATCTCCTAAAGATCAGGAACCAGGCAAGGATGCCCCCTTTCACCACTCTTATTCAACATAGTCTGGAAGTCCTAGTTACAGCAATCAGACAAGAAGAAGAAATAAAAGGCATCCAAATTGGAAAGAAGAAGTAAAACTGTCACTATTTGCAGATGATATGATATTGTATATTGAAAACCCTAAAGTCTCAGTCAAAAAACTACTGGACCTTATAAATGATTTCAGCAAGGTGGCAGGATATAAAATTAATACTCAGAAATCAGAGGCATTTCAATATACCAACAATGAACTGTCAGCAAAAGAAATTAAGGAAACAGTTCCCTTCACTATTGCAGCCAAAATAACAAATTACCTAGGAGTAAATTTAACCAAGGAGGTTACGAACTTGTACTTGGAATATTATAAAACATTGATAAAAGAAATCAAGGAAGATACAAACAAGTGGAAGCATATACCGTGCTCATGGCTAGGAAGAATAAACATCATTAAAATGTCTATATTACCCAAAGCAATTTATAAATTCAATGCAATACCAATTAAAATACCAATGACATACTTCAAAGATATAAAACACATATTCCAAAAATTTATATGGGACCAAAAAATTACACGAATAACCTCAACAATCTTAAAAAGAAAAAATAAAGCAGGAGGTATCACTCTTCCAGATATCAAGGTTTACTATAAGGCCATTATACTCAAGACAGCCTGGTACTGGCATAAGAACAGGCACATAGATCAATGGCACAGAACAGAGGATCCAGAAATAAACCCACAGCTTTATGGACAACTGATATTTGACAGAGGAGGTAAGAACATACAATGGAGTAAAGACAGCCTCTTTAAAAAATGGTGTTGGGAAAATTGGACATCTACCTGCAAAAAAATGAAACTAGACCATCAGCTTACACCATTCACAAAAACAAACTCAAAATGGATAAAAGACTTAAATGTAAGCCGTGAAACCATAAGCATCTTAGAAAAAAACATAGGCAGCAAGCTCTCCGACATCTGTAGCAGCAGTATATTTGCCGATTTATCTCCACGGGCAAATGAAATAAAAGGCAAGTTAAACAAATGGGACTATATCAAACTAAAAAGTTTTTGCACAGCTAAAAACAATAAGAACAGAATAAAAAGACAAACCACACAATGGGAGATCATATTTTACAGCAAATCTGATAAAGGGTTAATAACTAAAATTTATAAAGAACTTATAAAACTCAACACAAGGAAGACAAACAATCCAATCAAAAAATGGGCAAAAGAAATGAATAGAAATTTCTCCAAAGAGGACATACAGATGGCCAATAGGCATATGAAATAATGCTCAACATCACTAATCATTAGAGAAATGCAAATTAAAACCACAATGAGATATCACCTCACACCAGTCAGAATGGCATGCATCAGCAAAACAACACAGAATAAGTGCTGGCGAGGATGTGGAGAAAAGGGAACCCTTCTGCACTGCTGGTGGGAATGCAGACTGGTGCAGCCACTGTGGAAAACAGTTTGGAGATTCCTCAGAAAATTAAAAATCAAACTGCCTTTTGACCCAGCTATCCCACTTATAGGAATATACCCTAAGAACACCATAGCACTGTTCGAAAAGAAGAAATGCGCCCCCATGTTCGTGGCAGCATTGTTCACAATAGCGAAGATCTGGAACCAGCCCAAGTGTCCGTCAGAAGACAAGTGGATTAAAAAGCTTTGGTACATATATACTATGGAATACTACTCAGCCATAAGAAATGATGACATCGGATCATTTATAACAAAATGCATGTACCTTGAATACATTATACGGAGTGAAACAAGTAAATCAGAAAAAAAGAAAAGCTGAGAACAGCATGATTTCATACATAGGTGGGACATAAAAGTGAGAATATGAGACATGGACAAGAGAGTGGTGGTTACGGGATGGGAGGAGGGAGGGAGGAGTGGAATAGGGAGGAGGGGAGGGACACATGGAAAACCAGATCGAAGGTGACAGAGGACAATTTGACTTTTGGTGACGGGTATGCAATACAATTGAATGATAAGATAACCTGGAGATGTTTTCATTGTACATATGTACCCTGATTTATTGGTGTCACCCCATTAGAATTAATAATAATAAAATATATATAAAAACAAACAAAAAAAATCATTCATTTTTTAAGCTTCTTTTTTGGTCATACCTTTCTTACAAGATATGTATACAGTATTTCAAAAAAAGACATATTAAAAGTGTTAATGAACCTTAATTCATGTTTAACTGATTGCCTTTATCCAATAAATGTAACTTCCAACTCCAATTATTATCCGATGCCATATGTAGAATTCTGAAAGTTGTTTTTAACTGCTTTTATGAATCTTTAAAAACATCTCTGGTTCTTTACTTTGCTACTAGGTACATTAGCTGAAGTTAAAATTATAGAGAGAAACTTACCTTGCCTAATTTTAAAATATGGCAAAAAATAATTCAAGGGCAAAACATGCAGCCACTGTTGATCATTCAAGCTTCTGACTATATACTGCATATTTAGGATTAGCATTATAATATTAGCTAAGGGCAATGCAACAGAAGAGTATTCATTTTTAAGATCTTTATTTGAATTTAAATCATATGACCCGTAACTTATCTCTCAGAGTTCACAGTAAACAATTTCTGGATACTGAACACAAAATGAAATGTGAATCCTTTTTTCTTTGCTAGCAGTCTCATTAAAACCAGCACAGGTAATAGTGTCCCAGACTGAAACAATGACAGTTACAAACTTTAAGCAACAATGAATAGATATATGCTATTTACTGTTTATTTTCTATTAGAAGCGTGTAAGGTTCAAAATTTTTTTTAAAGTGATTGAATCCCAACCAAAATAACTTGCAACGACAGGCTCACTGGAGCAATCTCAGTGAGGGACACAGAGTACGTACCTGCTCACAAGGACTTCTCAGTTCTGTAAGTGACCTTGACCAGCCCACATGAAAATTATACATGTGCTTTTAAAACCATCATATATTGTTTTTTAGGATGCATAAATACAATTGGAACAAGATAATATTTGACTATTTTTAACCCAATGACTCATTAAATTTAAAGTACTTAAGACTGATGACCTAAAATAATAAAATTTTATGTAGAGAAAGGAGAAAATCTAAGGTATGAAGTCTTTTCTGGTCTTGTTGGGAATGGCATTGGGAGAGAGAGGTAATGTTGTAGGAGAAACCAAATGTGGACATCAAGAAAGACTGAAAACAAACAAAAACTTTGCCTACTGAATAATTTCAGAAAATTGGTTTTGGGAAGCTGGCCTATTGTTTTGCCAAGAATATGGAAAATCTGATCATTTGTTTTAATCTAATTCTGTGTGTAACATTTAGTGGCTTGTGGTCTTTGTGATTGACTCATTGTTTTGAGACATGGAGATATTAACTATTCATTCAGTAAATATTTACTGATCATTTTGTTTGCTTTAAGCAGAACTTGTTTCCAGATTAAAAAAGATAAAAAAAAAACGATCAATGTTTTCAAATATCTCAAAGTTTTATGGAGATTAACATTTCACTCCAGACCTACTTTTTATGAGTGAATTGCAGACACATGTATAGACTATATAAAAGACATAACAAATAAACAAAACTATGTAACAGGGCAGCAACAGAGTTACACACAAGAAAACAGGTAATATAGGTCAGAAATAGGTTAAGATCATTTTACTAAGTAACTTTAATCTAATAAAACAGATTATTAGTTTTAGTTGTACTTCATAAAGGATTTAATTTTAAAAAATAACATTGTTGACAGCTGTGAAGAATATTACTATAGATGTTTTAACTAAGATTAATTAAATGTCATTAGGATTTATGACTAAACCATGATCCCTAACCCATTCAAACAAGAGTGTTTCAACTCAGTATGTAAAAGCAACGTGTGCCCTAGCATTCTAGGGCCAATCAGAGAGACTACTATTATGACAGTCCATCACTTTTACTGTCTGTTAAACTACTCCTTACTTGGAATGTTTGCACTATTTATTGTAAGACTCTGTCACTTTAAGAAACAATTGAGCAATAGAAGCTGTAACTAACTGATCGACTTTAGTTACAGGGCAGAGACATTCATTACCCACCCTTCATATCTCATCAGAGACAAGTTATGAAAACTGAAGTTTTTACAAAATCACAATTTCAAAAAATTGGAGATGTTAAATGTGTATTTAAACATATTTATTCCATTTGTGGAAGAAGAAAAATGTTTAATTAGGATTATATTTTCATCATATTCACCAACTTCACACATATATAAACACAAATACAAGCACTCATTATAATCATGATACATATATATGATGAATATACAAATACATATATGATATAAATAAGATATAGCCATTATATATAATTTAAACACAACTACATATACAAAGATTTGTTACAATACAATTACTGTGTATGACAAACTCTGTTACCTTCTTTACACCAGTTAGCCCATTTAATGATCATGATAACACTACGAATGAGGTAAAATGTTATTCTTACTCTCTAGATGATATTTGATGATAGATATGAGGGACAGAGAAGTTAAATCATTTGCCCATAACTTCAGAATTTAAAAGAGGAAGGACCAGGATTTTTTTCTGTTAGAGCTTACACAATTAGCCTGTATTTATGCTAAAATGTTTCCTAGATCTATCATCATATATGTCTGCATGTATTAATATAAGAAGATACAAATAATGTGTGATGAATGTAGAAGATTCTGATAAAATTTTGTAATATATAGTTTATCATTATATTATATAGAGAGGTATATGAAATCCACATTATAAAAGTCAAGTGATGAGTATTCAACAGATTATAAATCACTTTATATCTGTATAAGGGTCTTCAAAAACTCTTCCTTTTCCATAAAAATACTGAGAAATTTATTTAATTTTCTTCCTCTTCTAACTCTGTTTATTTAATCACGGTCAATTACTCCTTCATTGAAAAATACATTTCTTTCTTGTCATTAAAGCATATACTTTAGACTTGCTCTTCTGATCATTCAGTCTCTAAGTCCTTCACTAGCTCAGACTTTAAACTTCTGCACTTTTCCTATGCTCACTGCTTTCAAAATCTTATCACTTTCCTTCAATCTCCTCTCTGTCAATATGATCACTAAGATCTTTAAATACACCTAAGAATGACAGCTCCATTTATTTATTTGTCATCACCAACAAATCAAAATGGCTAAAATAAAATTTATTTTGCCTCATGATGGAAATTTCTTATCCAATAATTTTATTTTGCTAGTACTATAATAACCTTGGTCCTCAAATTTGTAAATGTTAATTTTCTTTCATTTTTTTCTTTCTGTGTTTTGTTTTTAGCCTTACTCCCATTGCATGTCTTCTCAGGCTCATGTGAGAAAATGCAACTAAAGTCATACACACGCAGCCACAGCATGAGTTGATATGCAGACGTTCCAGCTATATAGATGGAAGCAACCATATGCTGCCTATTCCACATGGGATGTTAAAGCCCACTTTGCTTTGCACTGTGGGGGTAATTGGATTCTGGGGAAGCATAACGACTGAGATGGTGCATTTATTCAGGTGAGAATACAAATGAGCTGTAATTAAAATGAAATCACTGTGTCTGATGGTGAATAAAGTTAGAGGAAGAAGAATGGACATTACTCCTACTCACATTGTGTGACTAGAGAAAATTAGAAGTAAATAATTGCAAAAGCAAAAGAAAGCACTAAGGACAACAAGGGCAGACTAAAAAAAATACAACACTTGCTTCCAAATTAAACCTGGCATCTTTGGAAAATATTTTATAATGGTTCCAACTGATTTACCCAAAAATTATAGTATGGAACTGAGGACCATTTGGATCAGTGATGTGTCAGTAAGCAGTTTTCTGATAATTGGCCCACATACAGAAATTTACAAAGGTCAAGAATTAAGAAAATATATGTGGAAAAGATTGTAACAATGCTGTTTTTAAGGCAGTGCTATGGACAGATAAATAACTATTGATATCTAGTGACTTCCTTGAAGGCAGATGAATATTAATAAGGTGAATACTTACCAGAACCTATCAGTGCCATACATAATTATGCAACACCTTGTCCATTAGTTATTTTATCAAAGGTATCTCTAAGAAATTGGATTTCTGAATGTAGATGCATCCCATTAATTTCAAAATTTATTTGGTATGTGGTCTTAAAAGGAGTGACCAGATTTATGATGTAGATAGAAAATTAAATTCTCTAAGCTATGGCTAGTCACCACTCCTGTACATCACTCCTGGCTGAGCATTAGTTAAGGATATTTATAAAGCAAAACATACCCTTGAATCTGAAAAAAAGTTTCTGGTTTTATATTTTTTCCATAAAGAGGGCCTTAAAATTTTTTTTTTAAGATTTATTTGACTGAAGGAAGCAAATGCAACAATCCATCCATAATTCTTGAAAGTCTATGGTACGCACATGTGCATATATAAAAGAGTGAATTTACTTTGCTTTAGGTTAGATTAAGGTAATGAGGGCATCTTAAATTAAATTGAATATATAACCAAATGGCTAAACTGCAATTGGCAGTGGTTTTACTAAAAATTAAAAAAGCAAAAACAAACAAAATAAACAACCCAAATACCTGTTTTTGTATAGTCAGAAAGCTAAGCAGAGTTTTTACATTTTTTAAATGGTGAGAAAAGATCAAAAGAATATTCTTAGTTTGGGACAGATGAAAATTATACCAAATTCACAGTTGTGGTCCCAAATAATGTTTTGTTTGAACGAAATCACTTTTCATTCATTTCTGCATTATCTATATGGCTGCTTTCCTACTACAATGACAGAGTTGTCTGGTTGCAATAGAAACTACATGGCCTAACTAGAAAAAGTTGAACAACCTGCATTATAAGGCAAAATAGGATAGCAACTTCACATTTCTTAGCAGGCTTAGAAATCTAAGAGCTAACTCTGGCGGGAACTGAGCATGTGAGGATTGTAATTAAAACAGCTAAGTGGCTGGGCTATTAGGAAAACCACAGGCTTACGTCTGACATGTTTGTGGCACCATCATTTAGGGTCTTCTCTTACTATCTATGTTTACATTAGAGCAGCCAGAAACTTCTCTGACTCACTTTGAACCCTCTACAGCCTATTTTGATTTTATTTTTCACGTCGAGAAAATGAAGAGTTAAAGGTAAATCTACTTATTTTCTAACAAAATTATTTGTATTTACTTAAAGATAGGAAAATCTGAGCATGTCAAGCCCTCTGATGAATGGAGGGCATCCCATCACACTTCTGCTGCAGTGACAGTCCATTAGTGTTGGGGTAAAGACGCAGGGCAAGATGACAGCACCCTCTGGGTGCCTCCAGTCACTTACCCTTGACTTGTAAAAAAGTCCCTTTGGAGAATGGGTGGAAGTTCATGGAAAAAGATGATTTGTGTGCCACAGCTGCCCAATTAGTGGGGCACGGTGTTGAGCTTAAGTAACAATTATAAGAAATAGATGGACTTCCCTAACCTCTGAATCCCTTCTTAAAAAGGATAGTGGGAGTAACTGATCGTGAAAGTCATGTACCTGAACATACACACACAAACACACACACATGTATATGTATACATTCTTCCTGTTTGACTGTTTTTAATATCTAAAAATAAGTTGTTCTTCAATTTTCCATGTTGTTCATTCACAAAGGTCTGAAATGAAGGAGGAAGAAGCTACTGTATTGCATGGCATGCATTCTTGAGAGGTGATGGTCTGATGATGGGTCTTCTTAGTAAATACATTTAGCGGCAGTCATTGTGGGCAAATGAGGATATTCTTGTAATTTGTTCAATGGCAAATATTCACACAGATTATATTCTAAAAATCTAAGAGGCTCTTAGGAATTGATAAGACTGGTTTATTAAGCATTCACTAACTGCTCAGTCACTTGGTTTTTTTGGTACTATTGAACAAATTGTTTCACTTTTTATTCTACTGTTTGGTCAGTTATAAGTCTTGAATGCTTTGTCAGAATCTGGAGCATTTTTTTTTTAATGTTTCTTGGTATGCAGTAGAGGATAAATAATTCTGTTTTCTGCTAGCCAGAATCTTACTTGATTTTTTTTTCATATGGACAGCAAAGACCTTAATCTAAGGCAAATATAAAATGAACACTGTCCTATTAAATATATCAAAACTTTAAAAGTAAAAGCTTTTAACAATTCTTTTGAATAAGCACTGTCAACTGTTCCACTAACAGTATTTGTTATATTTATTTCCATCAAAAGTTCAGTGATATACAATATATTATTAGCCAATAGAAATAAAGATGGAAAAAAAAGTTAAAAGATATGTGCTTAAAAATTAAAATGGTTAAGATGAACACACCCAGAATGTCAAATTAGTAAGTACTTTTTCATCATCAATTTTATGGCTAATACTTGATCCATCCCATGAAAGATAAACTCACTTCTTGAGATACAAGTAAAATTAAACACATGATGACCATACCATTGTTAACAATGCTGAGTGGTATCTTTGAAAGTTGCTAAGAGAGTAGATACTAAAAGTTTCCATTACAAGGGAAAAAAATGTAACCATGTGAAGTGATGGTTGTTAATTAAACTTGTGTTAACCATTTTGCCCTATATACATATGCCCAGTTATTATACTATTTACCTTAAACTTACACAGTATTCCATTTCAATTATGAATATATATATGAATAAAACTGGAAAAGAAAATAGTAAACAATTACTTATCCTATAAAAAAACAGTAAAGAAAATTTCTTACTTATGAACTGGAAAGTTTTATTAAGACATGTAACTATGTTCCTTTATTATACTTTTAACATATTTAATATATTTATGTAACATGTTTGCAAGTCTATCAAGTAAAGTAATATAGTGAATTTCCAGTAGACAACCACCAACCCGCCAAAATATATTACATACCAAGAAATTTCTTTTACTAAGACATTGTCTTCTGCAGTGTATTCTTCCCCTCCCATCTTTACCACTAGCACCAAGAGTAAGAGGATCCCAAGTACTTCATTAATCATTAATCAAAATTTATTATATGTATATGCATTCTAAAACTATAATATTTTCTTTCTGATATTTTATTAAAATATACCTTTTTATGGTAGTTCCTGGCCATTGCTTTTCTCACTCAATGCTAGTTTAAAGTGTACGTGTATTGTTGTGCATAGTGGGATCTCATTCATGGCTTTTTATTTTGGTAAAATATCGCATTTTATGTTTATACCACCATTAATTTACTTATCTGTTACTTGTCGATGTGAACATTATTTTAGATACCTCCTAGAACAAATGTAGAAAAAATTTTTGAAAGCACATAATTGGTAATAAAAAGTGCTCATGCTAGGGATATGTAAATATTAAGCAGCTATTTTCCTAAAGTGGATGCAACAGTTTATATTCTGTTAGAGTGTATTAAAGGTTTCTTTACATTTTCTCCACTGTTTGATCATATCAGATTCCTAGATAGTTGACAATCTAGGGGAAATAAAATGATACACATTGTGGTTTAAAGTTGCATTTTCCCAATTAATAATTGTTTTGAGATTCTTTTCATATATATATTTAATGAATATGTTTTCTCTTATGTAGGATGTATTTCGGTGATATTTTTTGCCCTCTTTTTATGCTGCATTGTATTCTTGCATATAAAAATTATACCCTTTCCTGACCTATTATCTTAAGGGTGTACCCCATCATGATCTAGTTATACTGCTGCAAGGAGATCCTTCAGGGTACTACACCAGAATCCAGTAGAAATAGGTTTGACTGTATAAAGAACAACAACAAAGATTGTAAGTTCAGGATTACAGAGATTTCTTTATATTAATGCCCAAATTTCACATAAAAGTCAAACCCTAAGTGAGGACTAAATGAATAAGTTAGCCTGGCCTGTGGTGGCACAGTGGATAAAGCGTCAACCTGGAACGCTGAGCTTGCCTGGTCAAGGCACATAAGGGATTTGATGCTTCCTGCTCCTCTTATCTCTCTCTCTCTCTCACTCTCTCTCTCTCTTCTCTAAAATAAATAAATAAATAAAAATAATTTAAATAAGTAAGTAAGTAAATAAATACATAAATAAATAAAATTAGGACTGAAGGGCTAGTTGGGACTTCCAGAGGCTTTTACTTAGAAGAGACTTTATCATTACAGATAGCAAAAGACATCAAAACCAGAAATCAAGATGAGTCAAATGCTCAAAGGGAATCCCAAATCTCAGAAATTTAAAAGAGCTTTCAAACATTATCAAATGGGAGACATAAAGCAAGTATAAAAGTCAGAGTCTTTTGACAAGGAACAGTGCAAGGACACAAATAATTGTAAGCTAGTCTCAGAGTAAATGGGAAGGTGCAGGGATGTGTCCTAGAAATCAATGCTCTCATTAGAGATTTTTTCATATGCTATTGTCAGAACAAGGTGAGTAAACTGGACAGCTGATATTAAAGGACCCAAGAAATGATGAGTATTGTCTTATAATCTGCCTAAGGTTTCCATGGCTTATTCAGATAGAAGACTGGAGTCAAATCAACTCATTGTAAGTCCATCATTCTTTGTTTGGTCCTCAAGGAAAACAAAATGTAGATTTGCCAGAAAGGTTTGCCAGTTCCCAGGGGATTTATATAATGTTTAAATATAGGGGAGAGCTGGAGAGGTAAATAAAGTTTAAAAAATTCTTATCCAATACACATGGCAATTACACTCAGGTTGAGAATATGGTAAACTGGCGACAAGGTTTGGAATGCATGCGGAGAAAACATTGGGAACATGGAAATAAGAGGTGGCAGCACAGTAGCAGTTGCAATTTCAACACAAAAACAAGATGTGAAGCCACTTGGTGATATTAAACAAAAATCTCAAAGTGCTATTCATTTTACATAATCTGAAATTTTTTAATCCCATCAGTTCTAATAAAGAGAAATCCCTATGGTTTCTATCTAGGACAACCATTCTTGCCCTAGAAAATAGCAAACAAACTTGAGGTTCTTCTTTTCTATTTAGTGTAAAACAGGAAGTAAACATTTATATAATTTAGCAGGCTTCATGAATCTAAATCTGACCATGTCATGTTGTGGTTATTGCTCTTAAACTTTCATCCTGGCCTTCTTCATCATCATCATCATCTTCCGCATCTTTTTAAAGATGGACCGTTTCACAAATTTGTCTGTTATCCTTGTGCAGAGGCCATGCTAATCTCCTACTGTTTCAATTTCAGTATCCGTGCTGCTTAAGTGAGAACCAGGATGTTATTAATATTGTGTTTTAATCTTAAACTCTGTTACCAAAACAAGCATTATTTATATATTTTTATAATCCATCAAAATTACACAAACAAAATCACAATCTACTTTAGTCTTAGTTATAGTATTACTGAGGAAACAGCAGATGCATTTAGTCTGTTTTGGTTTCTATGCTGCCAAGTCATGCCTATTTGCATTAAGCCACTAACCTAGAAAATAAAATGGAGTTGATTTTTGTTTATAATGTGTAATCCTTAGATAGTAGTCAATATTTTTTAAAAAGTTCTACTTAATATTTTAGTTATTTTTTCTCATTCTCTTGACAAGAGAATATGGGCAGTTAGATAAGATATAATATTACTTTTAAAATTAATTTCAATAAAAACAATAAGAATGATACAGAAATATACAAAAATAAAAGAAACAGTGTATTTGTGTTCAAATTTCTAATACAATACAAAGAGTTATTTAACAGATCTCTTTCTCTAAGGTTTTCTTCATAATCTCACATCAAGGAATCATGCAAAATATATGATTATTTTTTCTTACTGGATCAAAATTGATAGCAGAACATGTTTTGATACTATGATTGTATATCAACATAGCTTTCTGTTGAGCTAAAATGTCATTTTAACCTTGCTGAGAGGGTCTGCATTGTTTCCTTGCATGTATATCTGTTTGTAACCCTACTTATTCTCTTTCTTACTATTTTGAATTAAGACACCAAATCCAGCTCAGCCTCTTCTTAAACCTGTTAAGGTGAGCAAAAACACTTATTTCTTAATTTTTGCCATTTAGCTTCCCATGCCAATGTCTACTAAAGTTACTCTCCTTTCTAGAATCTCTACCTTTATTTCAGCTTTGTATGTTAAGAACTACAGTTCTTTATTTGTTTTTCTCCCCACCCCTTTACTGAGAACCAAAAAAAAAAAGCAACCAAAAAAGTGACATGTTTCAAAGAGGACTATTATCTTTCTGAGAACACACACAATTGCACTTACTACTATAAGACTTAAACATATACTTGGTTTTTTAAATATCTGTGAACCTTTTATTTCTCTTATTTATTTTTATTATTAATTTTAATGGGGTGACATTGATAAATTAGGGTACATATGTTCAGAGAAAACATCTCCAGGTTATTTTGACATTTGATTATGTTGCACACCCATCACCCAAAATGAAATTATCTCTGTCACCTTCTATCTGGATTTCTTTGTGCCCCTACCCTCCTCCTATTCCCATCCTCTTCTTCCCCCGCCCCTGTAATTACCACACTCTTGTCCGTGTCTCTGAGTCTTTTTTATGTCCCACCTATGTATGGAATCATATAGTTCTTAGTTTTTTTCTGATTTACTTATTTCACTCAGTATAATGCTATCAAGGATCATCCATGTTGTTGTAAATGATCCAATGTCATCATTTCTTATGGCTGAATAGTATTCCATAGTATATATGTACCACATCTTCTTTATCCAGTCATCTATGAAAGGGCTTTTTGGTTGTTTCCATTTCTTGACCACTGTGAACAATGCCATAATGAACATGGGGCTGCATGTGTCTTTACGTAGCAATGTTTTTGAGTTTTGGGGGTATACTCCCAGTAGAGGGATTGTGGGGTCATATGGTAGCTCTATTTTTAGTTTTTTGAGGAACCACCATACTTTCTTCCATAATGATTGTACTACTTTACATTCCCACCAACAGTGGATGAGGGTTCCTTTATCTCCACAACCTCTCCACCATTTGTTATTACCTGTCTAATCTAACAGGTGTGAGGTGGTATCTCATTGTAATTTTAATTTACATTTCTTTAATAGCTAGTGAAGATGGCCATCTTTTCATATATCTGTTGGCTACTTGTATTTTTTCCTGGGAGAAGTGTCTGTTCATGTCCTCTTCCCATTTTTTTATTGGATTGTTTGTTTGTTTGTTTGTTGTTGAGTTTTATGAGTTCTTTGTATATTTTGGATATTAAATCCTTATTAGAGCTGTTTGAAAATATCATCTCCCATTTAGTTGGCTGTCTGTTTGTTTTGTTGTCAGTTTCATTTGCTGTGCAAAAGCTTCTTAGTCTGATGTAGTCCCATTCATTTATCTTTGCCTTCACTTTCCTTGCCTTTGGAGTCAAATTCATAAAGTGTTCTTTATAACCAAGGTCCATGAGTTTAGTACCTATGTTTTCTTCTATGTAATTTATTGTTTTAGGTCTTATACTTAGGTCTTTTATCCATTTTAAATTAATTTAGTACAAGGGGACAAACTGTAGTCGAGTATTATTCTTTTGCATGTGGCTTTTCAGTTTTTCCAGCACCATTAGTTGAAGAGGCTTTCTTTTCTCCATTGTGTGTTTTTGGCCCCTTTATTAAAAATTATTTGACCATATACATGTGGTTTTATTTCTGGGCTTTCTATTCTGTTTCATTGGTCAGAGTGCCTATTTTTCTGCCAGTACCATGCTGTTTTGATTGTTGTGGCTCTATAATATAATTTGAAGTCAGGTATTGTAATGCCACCAGCTTTGTTCTTTTTCCTTATGATTGTTTTGGCTATTCAGGGATTTTTATAGTTCCATATAAATCTAATGATTTTTTGTTCTATTTCTTTAAAAAATGACATTGGAATTTTGATGGGAATTGAATTAAACTTGTATGTTGCTTTGGGTAATATGGTCATTTTGACTATATTTATTCTTCTTATCTAGAAACAAGGAATATTTTTTCATTTCATTGTATCTTTTCGATTTCCCTTAACAATGCTTTGTAGTTTTCATTATATAGGTCCTTTATATTCTTTGTTATATTTATTCCTAGGTTGTTTTTTGTTGTTGTTGCAACCATGAAGGGAATTTTTTTTTTTTAGTTCATTTTCTGATGTTTCATTGTTGGCATATAGGAAGGCAATGAACTTTTGTATATTAATTTTGTATCCTGCGACCTTACTGTATTGGTTTGTTTCCAATAGACTTTTTGTGGAGTCTTTGGGGTTTTCAATGTATAGGATCATATCATCTGCAAAAAGTGAAACCTTTACTTCTTTTTTTCTAATATGAATGCCTTTTATTTCTTTTTTCTTGTCCCATTGCTCTGGCTAGAACTTCCAGCAGGTGAATAAGAGTGAAGAGAGGGGACAATCTTGTCTTGTTCCTGATTTTAGGGAAAAAATCCTCAGTTTTATGTTTTATGCCATTTAATATTATGTTAGCTGATAGTTTATCATACATGGCCTTTTCTGCATCTATTAATAGGATCATATGTTTTTTATTCCTTTGTTTTGTTGATATGGTGTATTATGTTAACCATTTTATGTATGTTGAACCATCTTTGAGATTCTGGGATGAATTCCACTTGATCATGATGTATTACTTTTTTAATGTGCTGTTGTATTCGATTTGCTAGTATTTTCCCTATCTGTGAACCTTTTAAGCTTTATATTAGAATAAATTTTTATTAATTACAAAAGGTTTATATAATGCAGTAAAATATTTTCAATCACTTTTTACTAAGTAGTTGTTTCAAAATGTAGTCAATTATTATAATCCAATAACATCAAATTATCAACAATATATGTAAATAATTCAATTATATCGAGGACTATTTTTTATTTTCATACTAAAAAACAACAACACTGTGTAAAATGGCATATGGGAAACCAAATATTCAGTCTCCAATTAACAACAACACTATATATATATATATTGAAATGCCAGTTCAAAAAGGAAGCTTTTAAACTTCTAAAAATTACTGATAATTTAAGTATCAAGGATTATGTTATATAATAAAATAAAGTATAAAGCAAAAAGCTATAATTGGAGTGGCTCAGAATGAAAATACAAATTCTGAAAGTAAAGTTAGTAGGTTATAGTCTGGGTAAGGCTGATAACAGTAATTATAGATTAATTTGATTAATGCTGAATATGCTGTGTTTTTACTCTGCATAAATTTTATAGTTTGTTAGAAATCATGCAGTTTATTTTCAAAAGAGTAACCTGTGCTTTTTTGTTTGTTTGTTTTTCTTAAGTGAGAAGTGGGGAGGCAGAGCAATAGACTTCTGCATGTGCCCCAACGTGGATCCACTTGGCAAGCCCCTTAGGGGGCTAGCTCTGCCTGAGCTATTTTAGCACCTGAGGCAAGGCCATGGAGCACCCACATCCAACTTGTTCCAACATAGCCAAGGTTGAGGAAGGGTAAGAGAGCAATAGAAAGAGATAAGGGAGAGGGGATGGTTGGAGAAGCAGATAGTTACTTCTCCTATTTGCCTTGACTGAGAATCAAACTGGAGACATCTGCACAGTGGGCTGCTGCTCTACCACTGAACCAACTGGCCAGGGCCTGTAACCTATTCCTTAAAATCACTTTTATAGGCCCGACCAGGTGGTGATGCAGAGGATAAAATGTCAGCCTGGGATGCTGAGGACTCAGGATTTGAAACCCTGAGGTCACTGGTTTAAGCGCAGGCTCACTAGTTTAAGCTTGGGGTTGTCAGCTTGAGCATGGGATTATAGACATGAACTCATGGTTGTTGGCTTGAGCCCAATGGTCACTAATTTGAGCAAGGAGTATGATCCTCCCAGTCAAGGCACATATGAAAAAGCAACAATGAACAACTAAGGTGCTGTGACTATGAGTTCATGTTTTCTCATCTCTTTCTGTCTGTTCCTGTCTATCTATCTGTCTCTGTCTCTCCCTCTCTCATTAAACAACAACAAAAAAATTATCTTCTCTCTAACTTTTATTTGGCTTTTAACTCTTTACTTGCCATATTCTGTTAGTGCTATTATAGACAGCAGAGATATTTATAGAAAATTTCAAGTCTGGCCCTGGCCAGTTGGCTCAGTGGTAGAGCATTTGGTCCGGCGTGTGGAAGTCTCAGGTTTGATTCCTGGTCAGGGCACACAGGAGAAGCGACCATCTGCTTCTCCACCTCTCCCCTTTTTTCCCTCTCTCTTTTCTTTCTCCCCTCCCACAGCCATGGCTCAAAGAGTTTGAACAACTTAGCCCTGGGCACTGAGGATGGCTCTGTGGCCTCACCTCAGGTGCTAAAATAGTTCAGTTGCCAAGCAATAGAGCAACAGCCCCAGATGGGCAGAGCGTTGCCTAGTAGGGGGAATGTTGGGTGGATCCTGGTCAGGGCACATGCAGGAGTCTGTCTCTGCCTCCTTTCCTCTCACTTAATAATAAATAATAATTTTAAAAAATTCAAATCAATTTTGTTAAAATGTTTTCAGAGAAATAATACATGTTCTTCTGCAGGACTAATGTTTCATTTTTGAAGCTGTATATTTTTTTTATTTTTGCATCCATTTTTCATGAAGAAAAATAAATTTTTTATTATTATTCCAATAAAGAGAGTTTTACTATAATGTTCTGTTCTTCCCATGTGAAGATCATACTGCTGTCTTGCTGAAAGGCAGGTGATGAATTTGAACTGAGACTGACATTTTAGCAGACAGACCTCACTGAGATGTATGGGCACATGAATTTCATGAGGACAGACCAAAAGGTAGTTAAGAGATTACTCTAGACACTGAGCCAGACTTTTACCAGATAAGCCTATGCCCCTCAAACTGCAGTCTAACATTATGCAAAATCTCTTATGACTGGCTCTGCCTAGTTGACTCAGTGGTAGGATATTAGCTTGGTGGTGGATGTCCTGGGTTCAATTTCCATTCAAAGCACACAGAAGAAGCGACCATCTGCTTCTCCATCCCTCCCCCTTCTCTCTCTATCTCTCTTCCTCCTATAGCCATGGCTCTATTGGTTTGAGCACACTGGCCCCAGGCGATGAGGATGGCTTCATGGTCTCTGCCTCAGATGCTAAAAATAGTACAGTTGTGAGTATAGCCCTAGATGAGCAAAGCTTCAGCCTTATACAGCGGTTGCTGGGTGGATCCCAGTCAGGGCAAATGAGGGAGTCTGTCTGTCTATATCCCCTCCTCTCACTTGGAAAAGAAAAAAAAAAAAATCTCTTATGATCAAAGTAACATTTGAAGATTCAATGAGGTAACTTTATCATGATAGACTCGAGTTACTAATCTAATTAATTTTATATCTGAAAATTGTGTTACTGATTCATTTCTTTACACTGAATTATTTTCAATATGCCATTTAAATTTCCCTATGAGTATGGTTTTATTCCAACAGCATACATAGAATACTACTTTATTATCTACCATATGAGGTAACAATAAT
This sequence comes from Rhynchonycteris naso, assembly GCA_037038555.1. Taxonomy (NCBI): domain Eukaryota; kingdom Metazoa; phylum Chordata; class Mammalia; order Chiroptera; family Emballonuridae; genus Rhynchonycteris; species Rhynchonycteris naso. The sequence continues at coordinate 54,816,711 of CM073000.1, read as the reverse complement.
ATATACAGCTGTGTATTGTTTGATACTACTCAGTTTAAGGTTTCCTAAAAATTTTACATTTTAGCAATGACATACAAGAACTGTGCCTACCTCCCAAACCTTCCTGTCACTCTTATATATTATGCATATCTCCATTTTATTTTTCTCATGCTTTCTACTTCCACAAATTTCAATCTCATTCATCACTAATGAACTTCTAATCTCTACTAGAGATTCAACCTTTACATCACCTCTCTCAAAACTAGTTTCCTACTCCTCTGTCATAATAGGTAAACTTCTCTGTGGTATTGATCACAACTTATTTTTATGGTCTATGTATGCTCTATTCCCACTGCCCCACAGTTGACCAAGCATTTTAAAGCCTAGCTTGTGTCACTGACATCTCTCCCAAGGATTAGTATAATTTTAACTTAATAAATATTTGAAAGAATCAAATGAATGAATTTTATCCATCTGTCAATAGTTATACTCTGAGTGTAACAACTATCTCATTTAGTTCCAGAATTCTTTGGAAGATCTCTAAAGCTAGTTTTATTCATCAAAGCATAGTAAATATTGTGGCACATTCAGATTTCAATAGCACATTAAGTTCATGAGATAAACCACTTTTCAATAATTTTCTTGAAATAATAGTCAGAATTTGAAGGATTTTTTATGTTACTATCTATTTAGATACAGTTAGAGAGAACTAGATTGAATTAATGTCAAAAGGATTTTTACATTAATAGCATCACAACTTCAAAACATTCAGAAAAGTAGTTCTGATTATCAGTGTAAAATTTTCTTTGTACTGTTTAAGCATCCAACTTGATACAGTGATTGTTAAGTTTTTAAGAAAGTACAAACATCAAGACAAAGAAATAGTATGCACCCCAAGTACTGCTCAAAATAAGGGCAAATACAATAAAGAACAACAAAAAAGATAGACAAAAATTAAAAGCTTCTAATACGTACTTGGGATGCAAGGGTAAACCATACATCAACATAGCTGCAGGTCAATGAAATGGCATATTTAAAGTGTGGCCAGAGGAATTAAGGTCATTTGAGGTCATGGGATCAGAAGAAAATATTCGGCCCTTAAAAAACAGAGAGAAACAGGGAAAATAAAAATACATATCTGTGGACAAGGCCCACCAGGGGTGAGGAAGACGGAGCAGCACGAAACCTGACTCCTTGAACAAGGTTCAGTGACGCAAATTTACTTTATTATGGAAGTAAGCTAGCTTATATAGTTGGGTTCAGCCAATGGAATGTCACAGAAGGGCAAATGGCCAAAAAAGATCAGAAGGCTGCCTGGCTGGTGCTGAGTCATTTCCATATAGCGGGTGAGCTCCCTTCCTGGGTGTTCCCAGGAGAGATTTGGGAGCTGGAGTATTCTCACAGCATTGCATCAGCCACAGCTGCTAGGTAAATGCTCTGTGTTCTACCTACATCTTCCCCTTCTCCTTTAATTAAGGTCACTTGAACTTGCTTGATGACTGCTTGTTGCTGTTGTAGTGTCTGACTGCTATGCATTATGCAACAGAACCCTAGTAGAACTAAAAGAACTATAATACCTATTATTAGCTGTACTAAACAATGAGGCAAGCTTATTAGTTAGAAAATAGAATGGGGGCCTTAAACAGGGGATTCCCCCTAGGGGTGGGGATGTCATTTCCCTCCCATTGTGTTACAGAGAACTTCCAGGTGCCGTTAAACACAGTTTCATTTTTGATTGTAAAAAATGGACGTAGGTCCATGCACACCCCCTTCCCACAAAAGTCTCAGCATCCAAACACGGAATGGATGGCTTGTTGTTGGTTGCATATTGCATATGATTGCATTTCGTCTCTCAGCTTTCAATGCTAAACTCCGAGGTTGATGATCTGTGCACCCAGGCCAAAGGCAATGCAGCAGTCTCTCCAGGGAATTCCTTCTCTCAGGGGTGTTCTGAAATGTTTGTCATACAGGAACAGGCAAAGAGGCGACCCTGGGAAGGCAAGGTTAGCGGGGCGGGCCCAGTTGTTGGTAGCTAGGGGGAGGAGGGCTGGTAGGCTAAGTACTAAACCTTGGTTGGTAGTACCATTTTCAGCAAAGTACCCCATAGTATGATTTTGAAGGAGGACCCACCCCTTCGAGGGGATGGTGTTAGTAAACTTAAGTAGCATCAGGTTACTGAGGTTACCCCATAGAGTGCCATTCCACCTTTGGGATTCTCTACCACTATTGTCACACAGGGGATCAAAGGAGCAGTTACTGAAGTATACTGCTGGAAACTGTGGGCTATTAACTTCAACAGGCATAATTATGCCAGGGTGGGGAACAGCAGCCCAGATGTGAGGATCTCTCTGTGCCTGGGAGTTTGCTGTGATAATGGCACACATGAGGTGGAACAGAGTACCTGGACCTGGGGGTTCGTTATGGGCTAATCTTTGAGCCTGTTCAGCTAGTGCCTTCATATATCCCCAGGTTATGTTATGAGCACGTTGGTTATGAGGTCTCCTCCTGGAGTGCTGAAGACCTCCTCCAGACGGCCATTAACAGAGCTGAGGTTGGCCATCTCCTGCGCTGGAAGGTTCACAGGTGTTGGAGGCATAGTTGGTAGGGTCATCTTGGGTCACCGGGAGTGGCTGTATGTTCCTTTCTGGGATCCAAATTGGATGCAGGCTATTTTCTGGAAAAACACAAGCATAACATCTTTTTTGCATGGCTGGGTCCTTCCAGCGTATTAACAGAAATGGGGTTGGTTGGCTACAAAGGCCTCCCCAATGTTTATAAGCAAGAGTTACTCCTTCAGAATCAAAAGTTAAATAATTGAGAGTGAATACAGTACTGAAGAGCACTTCTCCAGGTAAGGCCCGGGGCATATTCCCCTTTCTTTTTGAATTCGAAGCTTGATGTCTCTGTGTCTACCTTCTACAATGGCTTGTCCTTGGGGATTATAAAAAATGCCAAGGCGGTGTGTGATTTGCCATTGGGAACAAAAGGCTTTAAATTGGCTGCTGGTATAACAGGGCCCATTGTCAGCTTTAATTTCCCAAGGTACACCAAGGCAAAGCATGGCCTGTCGGAGGGCACAAATTGCATGTTTAGTTTTCTCTCTAGCCAGGGCCGTGGCTGAAATGGCTCCGGAGAAGGTGTCTACCGCTACGTGTACGTAGCAAAGTTTGCCAAATTGGGGAACATGAGTGATATCTATTTGCCATACAGCATTAGGCTGTAGACCCCTAGGGTTGACACCTTGTGGTTGTAGGGGGCCTAAAGGTAGTAAAGGCCCACATTGTTTACACACATGTACAAGGTGTTTACAGGCTGCGTGAGTGAGATCGGGAAAGAGAGATTTAAGAGAATTAGTCATGCAGCTGCCTAGCTTGCTCAATAGGAGAAACTGTTAAAACTAGGTGATCCACCTGTGCACTGCCTGCTGTAAGAGGACCTGGTAAGCTTGAGTGAGAGCAAATATGTTGAATACACCAAGGGTGTTGACGCTCCTCTAATAGTTTTTTAAGCTGGTTGAGGGCCTTATCAAGTACCGTCAGCTTGGGTCGAAAGGTGGAATGGGCAAGACCTTTAGTTGTTTGTACAGTATAAGCAATACCCAAGAAGATATTGAGGGGAGCCTGTTGCCAGAGACGTAGGGTATAATAGATGGCTAGTAGCTCTCCTACTTGTACTGACCCCGCATAACTGTATTTATGCGAGCATGCTATGTGGGATAGGGGTAGAGACTGGATAGGAATGAAGGGTTGTTTGTAATGGGACTCTCTGCAGAGTTTGCAGGAGTTTATCATTGGGTAGATGATCGTCTATCTGACCAGTAAAGTTAGCTACAAGTTATTGTACTTCTAGGTCATCAGGAAAGAGGAACTGTATATGGTCAAGAGGGATTGGTAGGATGAGTACATCCAGTTCTCGACCATACAGGGTGACACAAGTGTGTTGTAGCTTTCAGCCAAGAATGCAGATTGCGGTCTTGCTGGGGGTTATTTTAGACAGCTGACTGTATGCTAGGTGTACCCAATAAAGAGGTTTGTTCCAAAACAGGACTCCGGTAGGAGTGCCTTTTGTGGCCAGGACAATGGCTGAGATTGGCTGAGTAGGGTCTAACCTGCCCATCGACACAGAGCGAATAGCAGTGTTAACTGACATCTGTTATAACCTGCTTTAGTGAGACAGCAGATGCTAGTGGGCTCTGTGTTGCCCTCAAAGAGGGAGAACAAGGGGTCTAATTCAGCAATAGATATAGATAGGTATCCACATATCCAGTTTATTTGGCTGCATAACTCTTGTAATGCATGTAAAGAGCATTGCTGAGGGACTGCGAGGATAGGGGAGACACGTGTTATCTCCTCCTCTGTGCAGTATCCTAAGAAAGTAAAAGGCGGCAGGGTTTGTACTTTCTCTGGTGCTACAGAAAGTCCCATGGCATTCAGATTAGTTAAGAGCTGCTGATAACTCTCCTCTAATACCATAGGATCGACAAGAGCTATTAATATGTCATCCATATAATAGTTTATGAGGCATTGCTCCCACAAGGGTTGCGTTGAGGTGCCTACATACCACTGGCAGATGGTGGGGCTATTTTTCATACCTTGTGGAAGGACTGTCCACTGATGCCTTTGAGCCAGAAGGGCATGATTAGTGGAGGGCACAGTAAAAGCAAAATAAGGTTTGTCTTCCGGATGGAGGGGAATTGAGAAAAAACAATCTTTGATGTTTATAATTTTGATATGGGACGCCTGCAGTACCGCAGAGGGATGTGGCAAGCCTGGTTGTAAAGTGCCCATCTTTGCCATGTGCTTATTAATAGCCCTTAAATCATGGAGGAATCTCCATTTTCTGGATGGCTTTTTCTGAATTACAAAAACAGGTGAGTTATGAGGACTAGTGGAAGGCTCAATGTTTGGCTTCTAATTGTTGCTGAACTAGTTTGTATATATTTTTTTAATTTAGAGGCTGTTAATGGCCACTGCTCAACCCAAATTGATTGGTCAACATCCCATGTAAGTGTGATGGGTTCTGGAGTCTTTAATTGAGCAGTGACCTTTAGAATTGGGGGACTGGCTGGTAATAGATACATGGAGTAAAGACAGCACATTCTATCCCCAAAGTGTATGTGGCAATTCAGTCATAAATAAAGGACTGAAAACTCCAGTCATCCCGTCAGGATCTGTTCAATGGAGTGGCCGTATGGCTTGTTGGGCTGGTCGCACACCTCTAACTCCCTGTACAAGAGACCCGGGCCATATGGCCCAGCCTTCCTTTTTATCCTCTTCCCTAATTACAGAAACATCAGCACCTGAGTCTATGAGCCCAAGAATGTGTGGCCTTCTACTTGTAGGGTAAGAAAGGACTTATTTTTAGTTAAGGGTAAGGTCCAATAGACTCCTGTGTGGAGTTGCCCTCTTATGAGCAGGGCTGAGAGCTGCCCCACTTCCTGTTTAAAGGTTCTAGAGGCTTTCCATCTGCGGAGGTGTTTGAGCGACAATCTTGCTTCCAATGAAAGCCCTTTCTACAACGGGGGCACACAGAAGGTGCTTTTTTATTGTTCTTTCCTTTCCTGTTAGGGCACTGGCATGCAAAATGTCCTGTGCCCTTGCATTCAAAGCAGGCCCCTTGTGTCTGTTGCCCCCCCCCCCCGACAAGAAATGCTTAACTGGGCTACAAGAGCGATAGCGAGGGCAGCCACTGAGTTGCTGCCTGCATCTCGGCAGGCAAGGACCCAATCACTTAGGGGTGCAGCTCTAATTGGCCCTATTGCCTGTCTACACTCTCCATTGGCACCTTCCCACAACAATTCTTTAGTTAGAGCATCGGCCACATCAGCATGTGTAACTTTACGCTTTACAGCTTCTTGGACCCTTTCCAGGAAATCTGAAAAAGTTTCACTGGGACCCTGAAGCAATTTGGAAAGCTTAAAGGACCTTCCCAGAGCATTAGTTTGGGTAAATGTTCTAGTAGCACATAGGCGTACTTGATCAAAATACTGAGGGGGTTCAGTGGCCTGTATGGCGGGGGAGTCAAATTCCCCCATTCCTTTGGGGGCCTCAGGGGGGAGGTTAATGCCAGCCCTTTGATTCCTTTCACCTATTATTTTACATTGCTCATTGTATAAGGCTTTCCATTGAATTGTCTCCCATGGTGAGGACTGCTTGGGCTAACATCTTCCAATCATGGGGGCAATTTAAATTAATACTGATATTCTCAAGTAATTGCCAAACATAGGGAGAGTGAAGGCCATCTTTCTGGGTGGCCTTCCTGAGAGTAACGACTGTTTTTTGGTCATGTGGATACCAAGCTTGCGGTTATGCAGTGGTAGGATTAATATTGACCGGAAAAAGGTGAGGGGACTCTAGTCCTAATGCTGCATGGGAAATATCTCTTTGCTGACACATAGGGGTGTATAAGCTGGCCCATGGGTCTGCAACAGGAACAAGTGTTGGAAAAAATGGCGTCTGAAAGTCTAGGGTGGGGCATTGAGCCCGGGCAGGGAATGCGGAAGTAGCGACTTCCGCTTCAGGTGGCAGAGCTGATGGCACGGTTTCTAATGTATCTAGTTTTTTTCTGCATACTCGGCTGCAAGTCCTTCAAACTCGGTGGCCCAACCCTTTTCTTCCTCTACAGGGGGAGGTGAATATGGAGGTAGGGGCTCCTCTGAAAGAGGAGTAGCCTGTAGGACCTTAGGGACCGGAGGAGGGTCCTCAGCAGGAGCACCGGTCAAGCAGGCATGTATTGCCAATAAGGCAGGAGTTAGGCCGAGAGGGAAGGTTTGTCCTTCATGTACTTCGGCCAAACGAATGCGTTGGAGAGCTCGGGCCTAAGTATTCAGGTCCCAGAGGGGTGCGTCCTCAATCCAGGGAGTGAGATCAGAGAGAATCTCCCAGTAAGTACAGAGATCCTTTACTCAAACTTCAACTCGCCTACTCTGCAATAGGGCATGCAGGACTCAAGAATAAGGGAGAAGGTTTCCCATTGCAGAGGGTCACTCACCCATCTTGTAGATGCCAGTTAGGTCCCTGATTAAGGTGTCAGTATGTGGACAAGGCCCACTGGGGGTGAGGACAATAGAACCGCATGAGACCCGACTCCAGGACAAGGTTCAGTGATGCAAATCCACTTTATAAGGAAGTAAGCTAGCTTATATAGATGGGTTCAGCCAATAGAATGTCACAGCAGGGAAAATGGCCAAAAAAGGTCAGGAGGCTGCCTGGATGGTGCCGAGTCATTTCCGTATAGCAGGCGAGCTCCCTTCCAGGGTGTTCCCAGGAGTGATTCGGGAACTGGAGGATTCTCACAGCATTACATCAGCCACAGCTGCTAGGTAAATACTCTGCGCTCTACCTACACATGTTAACCATATTTTGAAATAAATAAAAAATATTATGTACTATTAATGTTAAAATTGCACATATGAAACCAAATTTGATGTCATTAAAAAATAGTGTAAAGTTGCAGTTTTGTAGGGTCCTTCAGAAGTTGGGGCCCAGGTTGCGTGCCAGGCACATGCTGTTAAATCTGCTTCTGAGTGTGGCAGAAAATATTTGTATAAAGCTATTATGCTTTAATATGAAAGTATATTTTGGCAATATAAGTATAATTGCATTTCAACTCAAGCTAATTTAACTTTAGGTTATATTTGTGAAAATATGTAAAACATGGTTAGAATTCTGAATCTATACTATTTTAACTGTATTAAAGTCTAAGCAAACTCTTTCCCATTTGCAATAGATGGAAAGTAATAATTATAGAAAATAATGCTCAGAAAATTAAACTAAGCACAGTGTCTAGCATATAGTAAGCATTTAATATATGTTAATTATTTGTTTACTTATAAATGTAAAACATGAGCAGTACTTGCACCTATGACTTAAAATTTAAAACTTGGAAAAAGTCACTGTTTTTAAATTGACATGTAATTTGAGCATACATTGAAATCAAATAGATCCACTAAAAGCAATCCACTTTTATTGTACAGGGGATTCTAGGATTACAACACAGTTTCATTCCTACAACAGTAACATAACCCAAATTTTGGTGTAAATTGAACCACACCCTAGCCTAAGTCAATTACCTATCCTAACATAGTTGTAAAATTATAATCTAGAATATAAAAACACAACTAAGCCACAGAGAAAAAGAAAAGGAAATAAATATATTGTACTGTACATAGTTCAAAAGTACAATGCTAAAGTAGTATGCCAAACAAACCACTCATGTCACATTTATTTTTTAAGTTTTTTTTTTTTTTTTTTTTTTTTTTTTACAGGGACAGAGAGAGAGTCAGATAGAGGGATAGACAGAGACAGACAGACAGGAACAAAGAGAGATGAGAAGCATCAATCATCAGTTTTTTGTTGCGTCACCTTAGTTGTTCATTGATTGCTTTCTCACATGTGCCTTGACCACGGGCCTTCAGTAGACCAAGTAACCCCTTGCTGGAGCCAGCAACCTTGGATCCAAGCTGGTGAGCTTTTTTCTCAAGCCAGATGGGCCCCGTGTTCAAGCTGGCGAGCTCAGGTTCTCGAACCTGGGTCTTCCGCATCCCAGTTCAACGCTCTATCCTCTGCGCCACCGCCTGGTCAGGCTTTTTTTAAAGTTTTTATGGGCATGAGAGTTGTAAACTCAAAACGTTGTATGTCGAGACTGGACTATAGGACCCCCTGTATTCTATCCTTTTTAACATTTAATTGGTGTTATGTAGCCCTGACCCCTCTTAAATTTCACTGGACTTATTCTTAGCAAACTATTCAAAATAAAATTTTTATGTGGTGTTTATTGTGTTCAATTACATATTTACTAGAATATCTAATAAGAAAACTAATTACATGATTGAAAATAGTATATGAATGATTAGCATTTCTCAGAAAAAATATACCCTATTTTTTGCTCCATAAGATGCACGTTTCACCCCCAAAAGTGGAGGGGAAAATGCTCGTGCATCTTATGGAGCAAAAAATATGTTATTTTATTAAGTATTTAACAGACCATTTGGTTCAGAATAATTTTTTCCTTATTTTCCTCCTTAAAACCCTAGGTGTGTCTTACGGTCAAGTGCGTCTTATAGAGCAAAAAATTCGGTATTTGTTTTTTCAAAGTTCTATCATTTGTTTGTATTAACAATATATAATAAAATCACATAAGTATATATAGTCACAAATAATTCTTATAACTTATTATTTTATAGTGAAGTCATAATCAAAGGTAAAAATAAAAATATTTCACATAAATTTAAGTCAGGTCATACAATCTTTATATTCAGATGTAGCTATTCTCAAAAAGATAGTGTTGAAATATTACTTTTTTTAAAACCATCCCTAGGTGTTAAAATAGGTTCATATTAATTTTTTTTTTTTTTTTGTGTGTGTGTGTGTGTGTGTTTGTGAATGAGAAAGAAAGAGAGGGAGAGAAGGACAGGTAGGGACAGGCAGACAGGAAGGGAGAAAGATGAGAAACATCAACTTGTTGTGGCGGCACTGTAGTTGTTCCTTCCTTTTTCATACATGCCTTGATGGGAGGAGCAGGGGGGCTACAGCTGACCCACTGACTTCTTGCTTAAGCTGGCAGCCTTGGGCTCAAGCCAGGGACTGTACACTCAAATTGGCAACCTCGGGATTTTGAACCTGGGTCATCAGCATCCCAGGTTGACTATCCACTGCACCACTGCCCGGTCAGGCAAGTACATAGTAATTTTTAAGTGTATAACGATTGTATGCATTCCATTTCAAGTCTTTACAATTAGTTCTCTGTTGATTCTAAATCAGAAAATAGATTCCAAGAAGCTGAACTATTGTTATGCTTACAGCTGCAGCTGTACTGTCTTAGAAATAGATATAAAAAAGAAAAAAAACTACAGAATAGTTTGGAAAAGGTATAGAAGTCATCTAAGATTCCTAAAAAATCTCTCAAACCACTTGAACCTGGGTTCCCAAGAGATACATTTTCTTCTAGATGACAACAGTATAGTTGGGAAATTTTTTTATCATGGGTACATAGAAGTGTGTATAGATATTTGATTTTTTGTTGTTATGTCTATCTATTCTTATTCTTGGAGAGAGTAAAGTAATCACATTTTTCTTTTATTTGTTTCTTTTTGGTTCAAAATTTAAAATGCATGTGTGTGTGTTTTATAAAAACCATGGCTGTTAAGGAATTCATACCTCAATGAGTAACTGATGAAATATCAATGCTTATGCATGTTAGAATAAGGAAAAAAATGTTTTGTAAATAAATTTAAGGTGATGAGTCAATCAATCAAATAACAAATCATACTATTTCAAATCACTGCAGTACTTCCAGTGCAATAGCTTTTGTATTTTGTTAGCAGGAACAATACTGTTATAACATTTCATAGCCAATGCTATGGTTGTTACACTTGTATTTCAGATTTAAGAAACAATATCATTCAACATTAAGAAAACAACCTACTTTAAAAATGAGACACAGACTTTAACATATCACTCACTAAGATGATATATAGATGGCAAGAAACCTATGAAAAAGATGTTCCATGTCACATGTCATCACAGGAATGCAAATTAAAAGAGCAATTAGATGCTACTACACACTTATTAGAATGGTCAAAATCCAGATCACTGATATCACCACATGCTAGTGAGACTGCAGAATAACAGGAATTCTTATACATTGCTAGAGGGAATTCAAAATGAACAGCCACTTGGAAAGACAGTTTGGCAGCTTATAAAACTAAACATACTGCTTCCATATGATCCAGCAATCATGCTACTTTTTATCTACTCAAAAGAGTTAAAAATTTACGTATATTCAGAAACTTGCACAGGAATGTCTGAAGCCACTTTATTCATTAATCTCAAACCTTGGAAGCAACCAAGATATCCTTCAATAGGATAAATGGAAAAGTAACTGTGGTCTATCCAGAAAAGAAAAATTATTCAGTGCTAAAATAAAAAAAAAAAAGCTATCAAGCCATGAAAAGGCATGAAGAAACTTTTAATACATATTACTAAGTTAAAGGAGCAAATCAGAAAAGGCTATATAATGTATGATTACAATTACATGACATAATATAAAAGGCAAAATTATAAAAACCGTAAAAGAATCAGTGGTTTCCTGCAGTTGGTGAGGAAGGATGAATAGGCAGAGCACAGAGGATTTTTAGGGAAGTGAAAATACTCTGTATAATATTATAAAAATGGATATATGTCATTAAACATTTGCCCACACCCATAGAATTATAGCACTAAGAGCTGAACTGCAATGTAAACTGTGTATTTTGAGTAACTATAGTTTGTCAGTATCGGTTCACCCTTGCTAAAAGCATACCATCACATGAAAGATGCTGAGACAGAGGGTGGGCACATGAAAAATCTGTATTCTGCTCTCAATTTTGATGAAAACCTAAAATGCCTCCAAAAAGATAGGTCTTTTTTTCTAAAAACAAAACAAAAACCCAGTTCATTATTTTCAATTTATTCATAAACTATATGTGTAAATCATTTCTCAATCTAGTATTTTTTTAATTCTGGAATCAAGTTTTCTATATTATTTTTGTAGCATTTTCTTCAATCTCCAATTTAATGGTATTTTTATACCAGAAAGAGTAGAGTTCAAAACTAATATATGTAACATAGCATTTTTTTTTACCATGCATAATATACCAGTTTTTTTTAATTTTTTTTACCAATTCTTCACACACACAAAAGGGAAAATGAGATCTAGATTCAAACAGTTCTACACATCTCAAACCCAAAGGTACTTTCCATTTGGCCTCCAACTGTCTACAATGCAGTTGGCTTTTAATGAGAACAGTGCTGTGTTTTAAAAATTGTTGCCCTCGACGGTTGTCTCATTGGTAGTGTGTTGGCCCAGTGTGTGGATGTCCTGGGTTTGTTTCCTGGTCAGGGCACACAGAAGCACTCATCTGCTTCTCCCCATCTCCCCCTCTCCTCTTCTTGCTTCTCTCTGACTCTGTCTCTCTCTCTCTCTCTCTTTCTTCCCATCCTGCAGCCAGGGCTCGATTGAAGCGAGTGGGCCCCAGGCTCTGATGATGGCTTCATGGCCTCCACCTTAAGCGCTAAAAAGTTTGGTTCCTGAGCAATAAAGCAATGCCCCAGATGGGTAGAGGATCGCCTCCCTAGTGGGCTTGCCAGGGGGATCCCAGTCGGGGCCCATGTGGGAGTCTGTCTTGCTGCTTCCCCTGCTCTCACTGAACTAAAAAAAAATGTTAATACCTTTCTTAATTTTCACATTTTTCCCCCTAATTTTCTACTACATAGAGAGTTCTGTATCTTGAGAGGACTGTTTATCATGATTGATTGCCTGATTGCTTTTTGGGCCATAATGGAGTGAGTGACAAAGGTAAAATGGTTTGGTAATGACAAAGAGAGAGCCTTGACTGCTACTTTCTCTTCTCACCCTCTCTTCATTCTTCTCCACAACAGACTAAGATTTGAATGCCCACCTTCCATCCCAAGGAAGAGTTATTCATGATGCCAGCTGTTTCCTAACTATATTTCTTGATTTTATTCCTAAAGATAACAGGAGCTTGAAAAATAAAAATTCTATGAAATGAATCACATTTGGAAAACCTTGGGTTGAATGAAGATAAACACATTTTTTTTTTTTATGGCAGGACTTTTCAATGCCTACATATACTAATGAATATTCTGATTCTTCCAAAGTACAGTAAATCTTATTAGATTATGGAAATTTGACTTTGCTATCCTGACACTATTGTTTGGTGAATCCAGTATGAGAAACTTAGCCTTAGCCAGTTATCAACTAGTTATATTTGAGTGTAAAGGAAGGATAAGAGAGTAGGTTTTGGTAAGGATAAAATTTACTTGGGGTTATTGAGCTTCCAAATATAAATGTCATTTTGGAGGTGATTTTACTTGGAGCTCCTTCTGGAGCAGGGCACCATCTCAGGTATAGCTGATGGGTCAGGGAACCAGAAGGAAATAGATCCACTGGTTGTGCATAACAGCGCTGGCAGTATTAGAACAATTGTTCAATTTCACCACAAGATTTTTTTTTCACCACAAGATTTTAACAACAGCTACATAAATACTTTTGCCAACATAACCTGCGATGCACAAGCAGAGTAATAGGTGTCTTTAGTACTACAGACAGCAAACAATCAGGTAATAGAATAATCTTACCTAAATGTGCTACCAGTCTACTGGAAAAGATGAAGAAGAAGAAGAAGAAGAAGGAGGAGGAGGAGGAGGAGGAGGAGGAGGAGAAGAAGAAGAAGAAGAAGAAGAAGAAGAAGAAGAAGAAGAAGAAGAAGAAGAAGAAGAAGAAAAACATAAAACATAGATACAGTTGAGCAAATTTTTACTAAACCACTTTGTTTTTATTGTCAAAGTTACTTACAAATTAATCACTCAGAAGAGGTAAGAAGTTAAGAAGTTAGTAAGCCACTTGAGGAGTCCACTTAATTATCCCACTAGTGCATATATATCTAGGTTCTGTTTCAGTAAAAAGAATTATAATGCTGGAGTTTATTTCCATGTGTATAGGCTTTCTGTCCCCAATTAAGTGGTGAACTTAAAGTGATGCCTACCTGTCTATGAATTTAAACTTTTTCATGGACATACTTCTTTTTTACAGTTTGGGCCTTTAGCACATTTGGTATACTTGACACTCAGGCAAGTAAGACAGCTGTATTTAATGAACAGAATCTTGTTAAATTGAAAGGGTTCAGGTGTCTTCTTAAGTACCTGTTTTAATGTTTGGAATTACTTAAATCATAGAATGAATGAAGAGATAACTTTTATTTCGTTTTTCAGGAGAATCACTCATTGTCTTTTTCCACTGACATCTCACTTCCTAAATAATTGCTTCAGTATGAAAAATCTAAGAGTGAGAAAATGTCTCCTCACACACAAAACCAGAGATTTTACCAGTGACAGGGTGAGCTGTTCAAAACATATATGCTGTTTATTTTCTGTTAAGGGTCTGGTAATGCTTAGATGTCAGGGTTTTTTTTATAACATCAGTGGTGAATTGAAAAATTATCTCAAGACACAGAAAACCAATAACTGTCAATTTCACTGTGTTTGGTACTTCAATCAAACAATATGTAGGAAAACAAGGCCACTGGCTACAAGTAGGACCAATTATCACTAAGAGAAGAAAAATTCTAACTGGGTCTTTTACTGCAAACAAAACATATGTTGATTTTATTTAGTGACAATCTAAGACTGTGAAGTTTAAAAATACAAACTCAAGGGTGTGGCCCTAAGAGCCTGAGTGAGTTGCCGTCTATACACCCCAGCCAGGCAGTTCATGTGTTTTCTTCTCCTTCTCTATTAACAGAACTAATGGACTTTGACAGATTTGCATTTCTTTGGCAGCATTATTCTGCCTCATTTTCTTAATACCATTCTGTGGGTTTTGTCATGCTCCCCCTTTATCTACTCCTTTGGCCTAAATTAAATTCAAACAAGCATACATCATTCTCTATGAATATAATAAAATGTACAAAGCAAACTCTTCCGTGAACATAGTAAATAGCACTTCTGAAGTGTAATTTTAAGCTAAGTCATCCCACTTGGTAATGGAACTAGATAATTAAACAAAGCAAACTGCCTAAGATAACATTTAAGAGTTTGTTTGGCTGCAAGAAAAATCTGCAAGCAAGACAACTGAACTAAGGGGTTTTCTTCTCCTCATTAGTTCAGGCGAAGTGCTTAGGTATACTGTGCTGAGATTGTTCCTTCTTCTCTCTCTCATAAAAGGCTGTTTTGTCAGGTATCTGACTCTCTGTCCCTGCCTTTGAGATTGCTTTGTAAGCAGGATCCTTAAGCATAGAAAAGAGTAAGAATAGCAAAACAGATACCATGACCTATTTCTATTCAATATCCTCTTCCTCCCACCCGCCATTCAGTATCCTGAGAATTCTGGTAAAAAATAAAAAGTAGGCCTCATGGCTGGCATTACTTTCCTGTACTACAGGTTTTCCTCTCTGTACACCAAACTGCATATCTAAAGTCCTCTTGGTAGATATATAGAACTAGAGCCAGTCCCCTAACAAGATATTTTCCTTCAGATGGCTTTCCAATGAAATGGGCACACTTGATTCCATTTACCCTTTGTTCCAGTTGGGAAAGAGAACGCATATAACCAAGGCAACAAACTTTGACCCAAAGCATGAAAAACAGAAAAAAAAATTGGTTGCTCTCACTGACTCAGTCATTTTAGAGAGCTGGCAGATATCTCTGGCTTCTGGCATTGCCATCACCTTCTGCTTCACCAGAGTTCAATCAGGGGCACATAGGCTTTTCTTTCTTTCTTTCTTTCTTTCTTTCTTTCTTTCTTTCTTTCTTTCTTTCTTTTTTTCTTCTTTCTTTCTTTCTTTCTTTCTTTCTTCCTTTCTTTATTTCTTTCTTTTGTTTTTGGGACAGAGACAGAGACAGAAAGACAGGCAGGGATGAACAGACAGGAAGGGAGAGAGATGAGAAGCATCAATTCTTTGTTGAATCTCCTTAGTTTTTCATGGATTACTTTCTTATATGTGCCTTGACTGGGAATCTACAGAAGGGTAGGTACTTTTTGCTCAAGCCAGTGACCTTAGGTATAAGTCAGTGACCTTGGGCTTCAAGCCAGCAACCTTTGGAGTCAAGAAAGTGGCCATGGAGTCATGCCTGTGATCCTATGTTTAAACCAGCGACCCAGCACTCAAGCTGGTGAACCCGTGCACAAGTTGGTGACCTCAGAGTTTTGAACCTGGGTCTTCCACTTTCCAGTCTGATGGTCTATTTCAGGGGTCAGGAACCTTTTTGACTGAGAGAGCCATAAATACCACATATTTTAAAATGTAATTCCGTGAGAGCCATATAATATATTTAACACTAAATACAAGTAAATGTGTGCATTTTATGTAAGACCATCACTTTTAAAGTACAATAAGTCTCTGAATTCTTTTTAATAACGTTGTTATGCTGTCGTTAACCAATGATGAATAAAGTACTTCTTCCCATTAATGCGAATTCTGGTGCTGCATGGTTTTGCAGATGGCTTTGTAGTCTGGTTGATACATGGTAAGGTTAAGCTTCATGCAGGCGTTGAGACTTCCATCCATTAAATGTGATCGTAGGTTGGTCTTAACATTCTTTAGATGTGAGAAAGACTGCTCACATGCATATGCAGAGCCAAACATTGTCAGTACAGCAATACTCACACTCTGCAGTGTGTGCTTTGTGACAGGAAACGTGTTCCAAGTTTTCACAATCAGCTGGTCCACTGGCTGAAGTTTTTTCATTTCTCCCCACTTGTGTTTGCTCACCAATTCTGTTTGCTGTCGTACAAGTCTTTCCAAATCTTCATTCAGTGACTTGAACTTATTCACCCACATGTCTGAGGTCTTTAGGTCAGCAGCTTGTAGCTCAAAATCTCTGACGGAGATACTGGGTATGTAACTCAGGTCGGCGCTGTCCACTGCACACTCGTGTGGATGGGTGATGAACTTAAAAAGAGGAGTGCACTCAAAAAAAAAAAAAAAGAGGAGTGCACTCACGAAATTCTCCAAAGCGCGCTTTAAATGACTGCAGAAGATTAGATGTGAAGCCTGCTAGCTGCTGGAGATCAATATGTTGAGCAAGATCACTTGCTGTGCATGCATCTTTAAACTCTCCCAGTTTTTCAAAGTGTAGTAAATGACATGTTTCACTTTTCGTGATGAAGAGTTCCAGCTATTTTCAAAGTCAAACACCGCTGTTGAAGGGATAAAACTGTATTTCCAGCACCTTGCATTTTCACATTGAGCTGGTTCAGATGTTCAGTCATATCCATGAGATAGCAGAACTTCAGGAGCCACTCAGTATTAGCTAACTCAGGATGCTCGACATTTTTCATTTTAAGAAAAGTCTGGATTTCGCTCAGACAAGCTGCAAAATGGCTGAGCACCTTCCTTCTTGACAACCAATGCACATTGCTGTGCAGAAGCAGACCAGGATAATTATTCCCAACTTCATTCAGCAGTGTGTTAAACAGGCGATCATTTAAAGCTTGGGCAACAATAAAGTTGCACACCCAATTGACCAGCGACATCACCTCACCAAGCTGCTCACCACACATCTGAGCACAAAGCGGCTCCTGATGTAGGATGCAGTGAAAACTTAGAATGGGTCTCTTTTCATGTTCATGAAGAAGTGCTAAAAATCCTTGGTTTTTCCCCACCATGCACGGAGCACCATCAGTACAGACCAAAATAAGTTTATCCATCGGTAGATTTTTTTCTTTAGCGAACTCAGTGAAAAACTTGAATAAATCCTCTCCTCTTATTCTCTTTCATAGGCAAAATAGCAAGAGTTTCCTCCCATAGTGTGTCACTGACAGCATACCTTGCAATCACGCTAAACTGAGATAAATGGCTTACGTCTGTTGACTCATCCAAAGTGAGAGAAAAGAATGGTTTTGCATTTATGTACTTAACTTGTGTTGCCTCTATTTGATTTGCCATCATGATGGTATAATCATGAACAGTTCTTGCTGACAGAGGCATGTCTTTTATTCATTTGATTATCTTGTCTTTATCTGAAAAGTCATCAAGAGGTTCATTGGCAACATCAAGTATGAATGTTTTGGCATACTCCCCATCTATGAATGGCTTTTTGTTTCTCACAATTGCTTAAGCACCAGCAAAGCTAGCTGACTTCCAGTTACCTTGTTGGGTCCAAACATGGAGTTGCTGCTGATTAGCTTGCACTTTGCATAGTAGCTCTTGACATGCTTTTCTCGCTCTCCCCTGCTAGATATTTCTATGTAAATGTAGTATGGCGTGTGTCAAAGTGCCACTTTATATTTGACCATTTCATTGATGCAATTTTATCATTGAATACTAGACACACTGCAGAACCTGCTCTCTCCACAAAGGCAAATTCCTCTGTCCATTTCTGCTGAAAAGTATGATACTCCTCATCTTTCTTTCTTTTAGCCATTTTTTTCATCAAAAAGGTTTCTGCAATTAGCTAGCTGACTACTTGATTAAAAGAAGGACAGCTGTGATTGGCTCCAGCCACCCGCAATCATGAACATGAGTGGTAGGAAATTAATGGATTGTAATACATGAGAATGTTTTATATTTTTAAATTTATTATTTTTTTTATTAAAGATTTGTCTGCGAATGAGATGCAGCCATCAAAAGAGCCACATCTGGCTTGCGAGCCATAGGTTCCCGAACCGGAATTAGTGTATTCCATAAATGAATCAAGATTGAAACTAAATTAACCAGTTGCATTCAGTTAACACCAACTGGAAGAGATAGAGGGAAAATGTCTACCTAATCTTATTATTGTAAGGACTTATTAGGTAATGAACCTAAGTCAATATCTAATCCACTGGGCTTCTGAATCTGATGGGCTAACAAGAAATAAATCTCTTTCAGGTATATCACAAACATCTGGGTATGTCTTTTTTGTATTAACCATATTGCCAAAAACAAAACAAAACAATTGTTTGTCTTTGATTTGTAGTTGTATTTATTTTTGCTATTTTACTTGTCAATTTTTTTCTTAAATTCACTATCTATTTAAATATTTTGGAATATACATTTTGCCTGATCTGTGGTGGCACAGTGGATAAAGCATCAACCTGGTAACACTGAGGTCGCCAGTTCAAAACCCTGCACTGGTCTGGTCAAGGCACATATGGGAGTTGATGCTTCCAGCTCCTCCCTCCTTTCTCTCTCTCTATCTCTCTCTCTCTTACTCTGTGTCTTCTTTCCAAAATGAATAAATAATAAATAAATATATATATTTCTATTTATTCTCAACCAATATATACTCACTACAAAAAAATAGCAAGTTATAGAAGGACAAATACTTTATGATTCTACTTATAGAAGAAATTTAACAAAGTCAAACACATAGAAGCAGAGAATACAGTGGTATCAGGGGTAAATAGGGAGTTTCTATTCTATAAGGATAATGTTTCATTTCTGCAAGATGGTTAAGTCCTAGAAATCTGCTTTACAACATTTTGATATAGTTAACAATATTGTAACTAAATGTTAACCTAAAAAATTAAGAAAGTATATTTCATGTTTAGTTTTCTTACAATAAAAAAGGAACAATATATAAAATAGAAAATGGAAAGCACTCCTATAATTCTTCTTTTATTTTCTTCATGTTATTTAGAAATTACTGTGCAAGCTATATTTTTAACCCTTTTAGTAGTATGAACGTTCATGTATGTCCTCATACATCCTGACCAGAGTATGTTTGCAACAAAAATTTTTATTTTAAAAATGTGTAAAGCAACATTAAAAGAAGGCAAATGTATGTTCTTCTTGTTTCCATAAATTGGTTATCAAACAAACATGATTTTAAGTTAATTAACCTGTAACTGGGAGTAATTTCATTTTTCGGGGAAAAAAAAAAACAAAACCCTCACTCCCGGCAGTCAGTGAGCATGAAAAAACCTCACTACTCAAAGGGTTAAACAAATATAATCATAAATAAGTGGATTTTTGTTTTGTGTTTTTGTTTATATAAAGTGATAATAATTGGGACTTTTTTCTCCTGGCTGTGTGCTTTGTTTCTTACTGAGGTATGCCGTGGGTAAGGAACTCAGTTTCTGGGCCACTTTGGCTAAAATTCCAACACCTCATTTATTTCCTGTGGGATCATGGGAAGGTTTTGCCTTTGTTAATGTTTTGGCATCTTTATCTTTAAAAGAACAGATGCATCTACTTTCTAGGTTTTATTGTGATACTTAGAATGATTAACTAAATGGCAATTACTTAGAACAGTGCTTGATACACAGTAAATCCTCATCACATGTAAGGTAACATTATTCTTATCATTGGACATGCACGCAGTATGTATTTTCAATAATTGTAAGAGGAATCTCACCAAGAAAACATTTTAATAAACTAATATATTTTATATTAAGCATTACCTTATATATTAGATTCTCTTGCATCCAAATTATTTTTAAATTTAGGGAATAAGAAAAATTTGGTAGATACCTACTGTCTTCTAAAATGTGCATAATACCCCAAAATAGCTATTTTAGTTTTTATATACTAGAACCTCATCTTTGTAAAGTTCTATTAGTATTTTAATATATAGTTTAAAGTTGACCTTCTATATCATAACAACTCACCCACCCAGAAATCAGTAATTTTTCAAACTTATCAAATAAATACACAAAGTATGAAGTACAGAATAAGAAAACATCTGAAGCATCGTAATTCATGTCACACAATGTATGAGATAATTTCAAGCAGTAAATGCACTCAGGTTCTCATTCATAACTATATAATCTTGTTTTACATGAATTCCTAACAGTCTTTTCTTGGTTACCAGCAGAATAAAAGCACAATAAGAAATGATGAAATATCGCCATTTATGACAACAAGGATGGACCTTGAGAACATTATACTAAGTGAAATAGGTAAACCAGAAAAAGCTAAGAACTATATGATTTCACACATAGGTGAGATATAAAATTGAGACTTATGGACATAGATAAAAGTAAAATGGTTACCAGGGTGAGAAGTGGGAGAAAGGGAATAAAGATAGACAAAAATACGGTGATGAAAAATTATTTTACTTTGGGGGATGGGCACACAACACAATCAACAGTTCAAATGCTATAGAAATGTTTACCTGAAACCTATAAACTTTTAATGACTAATGTTATCCCATTAAATTTAATTTTCTAAATTAAAAAAAAGAATAGAAGCAAAGTAAGATAAGATTTTAAAAATGTAAGGTAAATAAAACTAAACTGAATTAACTAAATTAAATTAAAATACAGACTAATAGTTTCAATGAAAGCAGTAAAATATGCCAGCCTACAGCCAGGCAACAGAGGAAAATACCAGATATCCACAAAACTAGAACATAAGAACTACAGGTACAATAGTGTCAGGTCACTTAGCATAAGGGCAAACAGCCTTACATAACTCAATATGCCCTGGGAGAATTGTTATATTAGATCACAATGCAATAATTTAAATTCTGACTGAATCATCAATGACAGTTTGAATGATTTTCAGGGTGCTCTCTACGTTCAAGAAGGTGTACACTAAATTTCAAAAATATATGACAAAAATGGCCATGATTTTTTGAATGCCTTTGTATTAAGAGTAAGAAAAAAGTCATAAAACGAATTATTCAAAATGACTCATTCAGAGAAGGTTTGCATTTACCTTTAGAGACAGACACAAGCTAGTGCAGATCAATGCCTGTTTCCTTCATGGGTCCTCACAGACACACTAATTAGCATAGAAGGGAAGGGAAGCCTTCACAGGACAGTAGTTCAGTGGTTCTTAACCTTTTTAGAGGTACCGAACCCACCAGTTTCATATGCGCATTCATCGAACCCTTCTTTAGTGATAAATAAAATATGATTTTTTTTTTCAAATTCAAGACATAGGTATATTTTTTTACTGGTGCACAAAATGAGCTGTGCATGAATATCACCTTGCTCAAAGAACAAAACCAACAAAGTGCATGAACTCACAACAAATTACAGTATTACTTTATTCTGGTCTCCATGGCAGAGGCTTCTCCGAACCCCTGAGACTGACTCATCAAACACCTAGGGTTCAATAGAACCCAGGTTAAGAACCACTGCAGTAGTTACAATGAACCAAGAGCTACAGCAACCTGTCCTCTGTCCTACCCTAGTATCATATAATGAAAGAAATTCACCTTCAGAAATTATACACATTGTATTTTCCATGATCCATAATTTTACATTTTAATTTTTAAAAACTTTTTATTAAGTGAGAGGCAGGGAGACAGAGAGACAGACTCCTGCATGCACCCTGACCAGGATCCACCAGGCAAGCCCACTAGGGAGCGATGCTCTGACCATCTCGGCCACTGCTCCGTTGCTGCGAACTAAGCTATTTCAGTACCTGAGGCAAACCCATAGAGCCATCCTCAGCACCCAGGGACAAACTGTTCAAACCATTCATTTGAGCCATGGCTGTGGGAGGAGTAGGGAGAGAGAAAGAGAAAGAGAAAGAGAGGGGGAGGGGTGGAAATGCAGATGGTTATTTCTTCTGTGTGCCCTGACCGGGAATCAAACCCAGGACTTCCACACTCTGGGTTGACGATCTACTGCTAAACCAACCAGCCAGCCTTATTTTACATTTTACAATTCATGGTATAGTTGATATATTTCTTTCTTCCACTTATTTTAAATAAAAAATTCTGAATTTGCATATGTATTTTTTTCCTTTTGCTTGTTCACTCTGGAATATGTCAATTTTATTCTCTTAAGAACTCCCATCCCACAGAAACCACAGACACTTAATTGAAAAGAGACTGGAAGTATTGGTTTTATATTCTGCTCCATTAAACAAGGCAAGGCTGTAACATCATAATGAAACACTTAGCTGTACAATTGATTTAGTGGGAAGAATATTATGGTTATATTTATTCATTTCAACGACATTACAATTACAATTATCAGCCTTATCCATTGTTTATATTACAAAACTGTCTTTCATAATATGTTAATACTTCTCATTCATGCTTCCTCTGTACATATCGTAAGGTGTTTAAAATTTTGAGTAAAACATAAATATAAAACGTTCCTTACATTTATAAATTTATTTTTCATTTGATTGAAGCCAGATGCTAAAAACAACATATCAGTAATGCAATAATAATGTAAAACTGTTTATTAATGTTAATATACATTTAACATGTTTAAGAAACCACAAAACACAGAAAAAATTTTACCTACAGGTATTTATTTGATTGTTAAGATAGTGAGTCGAGTTTAGATTTCTCTGTTCCCCTTTAAATGCTATTTTTTAAATTGCCTGAAAATACTGCTTGACTAAACTGTTCTGGCTAATACTGTAATTTAAAAGAGCACTGAAATGTGCCCTTAGCTAGGAAAGTCACAGGTTCTTGGTTCTCGAGTTACTCCTGCATTAGGGAGTTTATAATGAAAATGACAACAGACTATTAACTATATAGCACTGCTTGCGGGCATTGATATCAATATCATTACAGATTAAAGATCTCTGCAAGAATTTAGTCAAGTAGGATTAGCAAATAAACTATTAGAGCTGAAGATTAACTTGTGATAGAACAAATAAAGTAAATTTCCTGCTATAACCTCAATTTCATTTGTTTCTCAGAGTAGCAATGATTCTTCCTGACTTGGAAAATACCTCATACACGAGTCCTATGGCTAGAGTGTATCCAGAGATGTGAGAGCAAACCTAAGGCTAAGTAAGGCTGATGATAAGAAGATGGGAAAGGAGGTTGTGGGCTCAGTGTGTTTAACTGTAGCTCACAGTCAGAGAAGCAGAAATACCAGAGCTATTCATTACTGTGCATATCCATAATCCTTGGCAATAGAAATTGGATGTTCTAATCTTTTGTACTCCATCCATGGCCCTGCTGGAGCTAATGGCAAATCGCCCAGGTTTTGAAATCTCCTATGGTTGTTTTAGAGAGCTCAAAATCACAAAGATTATTTTCTCTTTATAATTTTTTAAATTGATTTTTAGAGAGACAGAGAGAGAAAGGGAAAGAGAGGAGGGGGGAAGGGAAGCATGCATTTGTTATTCCATTCAGTCATCCATTTTTTGGTTGCTTCCCATGTATGCTCTGACTGGGGATTGAAACCATAAGCTTGTCATTTTGAGACAGTATTCCTAACTAACTGAGATAAATGTCCAGGGCTACAAAAATTCTAATGGATGTTTACAAGTAATTCCTACATGATATATAAGAAAATGCGTCCTTGGGTTATGACATAGTTCTGTTCTTTCAACAGTAACGTGTTCTTTCAACATAACCTGAATTTTGGTGTAAGTCAAAATATATCCTAGCCTAAGTCACTTACCTATCCTAACATAGTTGTAAAATCATAATCTAACATAAAAGTACAACTAAATCACAGAAAAAGGTAAAGGACATATATACTCTACTGTACACTGTACTGCGTACTCTTCTGCTGCACAACCAAACTAGTTTGCCCACATGGTCCATACGCATAACGCTAACAGCATAAGCTGGAACACTCATGTCTCAATTTTTAAAAGTTTTTATGGGAGTGAGCATCAGACTCAAAACATTGTATGTCAAGATGATTGTGACCTGAGGATCTCCTGTATTGAGGTGTGTGTGTGTGTGAAAATGTGTATTAATTAACACATGTGTATTCCCTACTAGGAAATCTATGTTTTATCTCTGCTTGGCTTTTCCTGTTTTGTTGATTTTGTTTTTTGAATGTCATGATTCATGTAAACAATGACATTTTCTCTTAATATTGATAGGTAAAAATGAAAATTACCTTCAAGCCCACATTTTTATATTCCTTCACTGTTTTACAGACCTGGCTTCCATTTATATTCATACTTTGGTTTCCTGTGCTAAATTTCAACCTACTTCTAATTTATGCTATAGTGTAGGTATTCTGAACACATAAAATTACTCTATAAAAATTATAAATTATGTCAATTTAATACATTTATTAATTCTCCTATCATTTTTAATTCAGATATTCAGAGTTTACACATGCTATAGTTGAAAAGAAGTCCTATGTCAGCTCTTCTTTCTTTCAAACAACACAGACTATGAATCAGGAAGAAAGAATGGCACTAATGTACTAAAGCTTCTGCAGGAAAATTAGCTGCTTCTCAGGTTCATCCACTTGCAGAGAAGAAACTGAAAGCAACAGAGCATTTTTGCACAGAAACCCAATATCAGGATATGAATCGATGAATGAAATAAACTTATATACACTCAGAGCACTACTTGTTTTATAATTTTTTTTCTAAAATATATATGAAAAGATTTTGAGATCAGTATATATCACCAAAAGCCTAAAATAATGACAAAGAACTGCAATAGGAAAGCCCAGAAAACGAAAAGACAGATATCATGGTTTAAAAAAATATTAGTTTATGTTGGTAAGTGCTGGTAGGACCAATGTGAACCAATCAACAAACAAATCTAAACAAACATTACTGTAAGAATTGTTGTATCTAATGCACACTAAAACAGGAGGTGGGGACGAGAAACCAATGATGGTGGCAAGACAGTACACTAGGGCTCTTCATTCTGTGAGTAATGACAAGAATTTAGACTCTGTCCAATGCACAAGGACATGAGAAGTTCTCCACCAATACAAGGAAGTATAGATTTTATGCAAACCTAGTTGATTTTATGCTGGGACAGAAGTTTTGAGGAAATAAAATCCCTTTCCTTGTTACTAAAAGAGATTTTGGCTAATATAAATATCTGAACTTGTCAGAGACTTATTTATTTGTTAAATTATGAAAGAAACACTTTTATATGCCCATGATGATCATATAAAAATTAAGTATTTATGTCTTTATTAAATTTTTAAAAAGTTATAGTGCTTTTTACGAGCCAGGCATTGTTCTTGACCAAATCTTTAACACATTTAATCTTGTAACAATGATTTGAGATTGATACTATTAATATCCTCAGATTAGAGATGAAGACCTTGAAGCTCAGGCCTCCATGAACAAGCAGCAGAGCTGGAATAAACTTGGGAATCTGATTCTGTGTTCTGGTAAGTCATTTGTGATGGCAAGAAAGCACATTTATTAGATGGACTCTATATTCTTGAAATGCTTGGCAGTGCTGGGCAAGACCTAGGGGGATTCAGAATGTATATAATTGTCCTTTAACTTTTGCATGCCATATATTTACTGATGTAAGAAATCAAATCTACTGTATGCTCCCAAAGCATATTCCATATGTGCTAATAGTTACTTAAATGGTAATAATAATAATAATAATAGCACTGAATAGAAAATGAAGGTGCTACAGTAGTCCTTAAGTTTTTATAAAGTAAGTCAGGAAGCCATATACGGTACTCCTTTATTATACTGCACTGATTTATAACTTCTACCATGTCTTTTCTGTCATGGATATAAGTGTGGAAATGTACCTGAAGATGTATGAATAGTATAATTACATTAACTATATGTGTATGTGTGAGGGATGAGTTCTGTTTGTCTAATCACTTTGCTATGCATTTAATTCTTATAGTTTAGTCTTTCTTAATGCCATTGAATTGTTATACATATATACCCAAATACTTAATTTCTATTTTAGAGTGTTTTGAATTTATGTTCTGATATAGATCAAACTTATTGAGACATCTTGAAAAAAACTTTTCTAGCAAAATGATCTTTCAAAGACAATCATAATTAAAATTATCTATGAACAAAAAAATTTATTTTAAGTGAGAGGAGGGAAGATAGGGAGACAGATTCTTGCATGCACCCCAACCAGGATTCACCTGGCAACCCCTGTCTGGATGTTCAAATCAGTAGTGCTATGCTCAGTGCCTGAGACAAATACTTGGACCAACTGAGCCACTGGAGAGCGTACAAAGAAGGAAGAAGGCAAAGAGAGAGGGAAAGAAAAGCAGATGGTCATTTCTCATGTGTGTCCTGACTGGAATCGAACCTGGGACATCCACATGCCAGGCTGACAGTCTATCCACTGAGCCAACAGGCCAGAGCTGAACAAAAAAATTTGTAGTCAAGATAGGATTAGAAGGACAAAGGCACTGCCAAGTATTTGGAGACTGTACTTATTGGTGTATTATGCAGAATGGACACACAACTGTGATACTCATAAAATATAATTAGTTTAATCCTATCAACATTTATTGCTCTTTCAACTAAGATGAAAGTCCAGTGGCCTTCTTTCATCTTATAGCTACACCATCTGTACATCTTGGCCTCCGACATTGCCAAAACCTGGAAATAGAGTGGTGAAGAAAGCATACCATTTCTTAATGCTCTCAGATAGGAAGTAAAACATTGTTTATGCTCTAATTTGAGACAAATAAAGACATCACCTTAATTTCAAGGATTATGAGAAATATTGGGAATCACATGGAAATATCTGAAAAATTAAAGAATTATTTTTCTCTTTCTTCTGTATTATTAAATAAAATATGAATTTAATACATAAGAACTAATATAAAAGTAAAAACATGTTTACTTTTAAAGACATAGTACCTTATAATGATGCTACTTGCTTATATATTTTAAAAATGTAAGTTGATAAAGGCTAATTTGCTAATATATGTGTCAACCATAATTTGGCAAAAATAGGTGAAGTGACATCCCAGAGAGCTGGGAACTAGGAAAGCAAGCAGGTTTTTCTAATGAGAAAGTTACAAGAAGGGGTATGTGTGTGAGTGCAAAAGAATATAAACAGATTAGCTTACTCAAGCCATAGTCAGAATTACTATTGAGTCATCTGTTCAACTACAATTTAGAATTCTTCTTTAGCTTAGAAATTATTGATAGAGTAATGTTAAAAGCTAAAATTAGGCCAGCTGTAATATAACAAAAGTTGCAATGCAAGAGGGCAAACATGTCCTACTATCATAATCAAGGCCAGACTACTCTTCTGGAAGTAATTCTACTTTTTAAAAGCAGGCCAATCTCAATCAATAATCTGATGCATCAGGTCCTAGATGATTGAGAAGACACCACTGAAATATTAGTGGGAGTATTGATTCTTACCTCATACTAGAGAACACTAGCATTGGAAGTATTCAGTATAATGACATAGCTGGGCGTATATCTTAAGTTTACCAATTAGATAGGTATACATGAGCACACCACTTTAAACACACTGACCCTCATTAAACTCACCTTTAAAGCCATTAAGTTTATTGTTGAAATTTTAAAAGATAATGTAGATAAAGTTCATAGGACAGTGACTTTGAACAGTAGGCATTAAAAAGTAGTGGTGCTCTATACAGTAGGCAGTAAAATAATAAAAATCAAAGGTAAAACTTTGTAGATATTTCCCCCACCCATTTTCTACAAGGCTAGTGGGACTGAGTTGAAAATTTCTTCTTTTTTAAGGCATGACAGGATCATACATGATAGAATTGCTTCTGCAGAGTTCAAGGAGAAAAATGAAACAATATTTCTCTCTTTCTAACCTGGAAAAATAGCAATTCCTCAAGCTGAAGCAGAGAATCAAATGTGTTGATTATGTATTAAGTGACCATGGAGGGAATTAGCTAATCTTGGGACTGAATCATTAAGGTTCAACAACGAAAACATTCATTTCAGCTAAAAAATAGAAAATGCATCTTAGATTGAATAAATCTTTTTTTAATGTTTATAAGTAAATATTAAAAAATATTTTTTTACTAAATGATAAAAATAATTAATAGTTTTTTATTATTTCTATGTTGTAGAAATGAGCTGTAAGACATCAACAGTCCTGGTATTACTCATTATTTTATTTGAAAATCAATTCTATTTGTATGACCTTATTAAAAAGGTTTAAAATCAAATTCATTTCATAACTTCTTCTTAATTCATACAATGATAAATACCTGTATTTAAGCTATATTATATTTAAAATAAATTGGAATACTAATTAAAAATTGCATAAAACTCTTTAGACTTAATTATTGTGTTACTAGTTATCTATATTTTAAAACTTTTAACAATGTGAAAACAAAATAAAATGTTAAAGTTGCAACCCGTGCTCTCCTTCAACTTTATCTATATACAACTATTTGGGGGAATCATAAGGTACAGAAGCTTTGCCTCCAAATACTTAAATGTAGATAAAATGATAATAAGATAAGCAAGGAGAAGACCTATGTGATTCCTCCAGAAACAGTACAGTATTGTATGAAAAGTTTAAGGCACTCTTCATTTAGAATGGCGTTATTTAAAAGCTTCCTGAAAACTTAGTTTCTGTTTTGTTTTGTTTTTGTTTTAACTATTTTTTTAAAAGATCATTATAATATAAGGAGATGAGAGAAGAGTCTATTCTAAATAAAGTGCTGGAGACTCCTGGAGTGACCTGAAACATTACTTCACCACTTTGAACTCTCCTGATAATTATAATCATTGGCAAATAGTAAATGAATGTTCAATTTTCTATGTCCTTCCTCCACAGCTAAGTTCAGTTCTTAGTAATTATCTTTGCTTAGACTAACACTTCTTGGAGTGGGTATTGCATATCCAAATATACTTTTCTCTTAAAACTAGTTTATGCTTCTTAAATTGGTAAGCATGCCCTTTACACTTTGACATTATTAGACAAGAACTATCAGAAGTTAGTGGTATATGTCACTTGGCCAGTCTGTAGTTCTCAGTTGTTCCATCAAACATTAATCTAGGTGTTACTATGAAGGTATTTTGTAGATGCAGTTCACAGCCATATCTCCTAAGTAAAGGAGATTACCCTTGATGACACAGGGGAGACTCATCCAATCAACTGAAGTCTTCACAAGTAAACACTGAAGTTTTCAGGGAAGAAGATATTTGGGCTCAACACCGTAACATCAATTCCTGAATAAACTTTTATTTTGCAAGTCTGCCCTACAAATTTTAAAATTGCCACCCTCTATAAACAGGTAAGATAATTCTTTAAAGTAAATATTTTTAGATAGATAGATGATAGGTAGATTGATATAGAGATCTAGCCATAGCTATTGACAAGAATATAGATACAAATACAGAAACAAAGAGAGATAGAGGGAGATAAATATTCTATTGATTCAGGTAAATCCTCTTGCCTAGAAGAGGATTGCAATTCTGTTCATATTAAAGCCAGTAGAGGAAACTTGACATTAAAAATCTAGGTCTGGAATTATAGAACGGGTCTCACTAGAAAACTGAGTTGTACAGAGGCTTAGAGGTTAAGACCATTTCAAAGAATTTGTGAGCTTTAAGAGAATAACATCTCTTCAGAGTATAGCCTCTGAAGAGCCCACCAACACTATGTGTCATGAACAAAGTAAAGAGCAGAAAACGATCTTTTGAATTAAGTGGAAAAGACAGTATAAAAATATCTAGAAATAAACATTCATAATAAAGGAATATTTGCGGAATGTTAAACCATTAATCTGAAGTCATAATGAAGCCTCTTCCAAGCTCTGAAAATCTTTGATTTCTTCTTCTTTCATTCTTGTTCATTTCAACCATTGCTCCTCCTTGGCCTGGAGATGAGATTTTGCCAGTTTTTTTTTTATAAAACAAAGCTCACTTTGTTTACATGCTCATTTAGAGATTTATTTATTTTTTATTCTCATGGTTTCAGTTTTCTTGTGGTGGCTCACAGTTGAAGGCACAAAGCAAAATTGCTTTGAGATCAAACACTGGTTTCCTCTGATGGGAGACCAGAATCTGGGCTGCTTCAGCTATCAGCTCAAATGGGACAATAACTGCAGCAGAATCCCCCTTTGTGGCCTTTAACTCATTTGTCTCAAGCACAGACTGGTCATATGGTGTACTCCTGAATATGGTCACATATAGAGACATTCTGGCCAGATTCTTGGTCAGTGAACACTTATTATGCTCATTATTTTTAGTAAAAGCTATAAACCTGACATTCATTTTAGTTGCTGAGAGAGTGGAGCACACACACAGGTGCTCCAACCTGCAGCACACTGGGCCTACCCTCGTGAACACTCCTGGTTTGGGGTGTCAAAACCACAGAGAGTCTTTCTTTGCAACAAACTGGAGTTGCCACTATTCCCTAGTGACTAATCAATCACATCTTTAATTCATTAAGTAAACTTTGTTAGTCAAATGTTTCTTCTTTCTCTCAATATAGTGATTAATGGGCTCCATTTCCTTAAAATGGGCCTCACAAAGCTTCTTAAAATTTGAAGTAGTTTTCCAGTTTTTAAAAACTTTTTTTCCTGATTTGGAAAATCCATCTGTGTAGAGAGATTGCTTTCTTCTTGAAAATACCTTAAATCTTCATTACTATTTATTCTACTTTTTCCCTGAGGACACAGCAATCTCAAGTCCTTGGCTCTCGTCCATAGAGTAGAAACTTCTGCAGCAGTTCTGAGAGCCTCGTTGTCTTGTTTTATGTGATTCCAGAACTCAGTGGGATCACTAGTTTTCATTTCTGAATCATCCTGCTGGGAGACAAGGTTCCTATGGACAGTCTGATGCCTTCTCCTTGCTTTGGTGACATGGCCGGCTAGCTCCCTGAAGCTTGTTCCAGGCTGCAAGTATCTCGTTTTCATAAGAGGATGCACAAGTTTGACTTTCATCTTGATTTTTCTTTTCTTTTCTTCCTGTTTCAGATGGATTTTCAAACTTTTAACAACTTATCTGCCCTCAGGTTAGTCCAGAAGCCTAGACTGTTGACCAAGTTCTGCAGGTCATTATTCTTGAAGAAGTCCAGCTTCACTAGGGAGAAGACAGTCACCGTGATCTGCAATCCAGGCAACCATGCAGAATATCGGTCTCCAACCTTAGTAGTATGTTCAAACCTGGCACCCAACTTGCTACATTTTCAAAACTAGTAATAGCAGATAAAGAGTTCTGATTCAGGATGGTAGACTAAGCACAATAATATCAGAATAAGTATATGAAGGGGAATAAGTATATCAACAGCAAGCAAGGCTGGTTTTTTTCAATGTACTTATTCTGTGACTAGAAATTTATTTAATTTCCTGAATACGAAAAGCATGTTAGGTTGTACTAAAAAGTGAATAAAAAAAGATGTTCCAGCATTGACCATATGTAGCAGAAATCCAAAGTAAAAGTGGGAGGTTTTGATATGAAGTGGAAGGTACCAAGAGTAGAGAAATTAGCTTATGTTTGGTAGAGAGCAAAATCAATCAGTATATTGTGAAATTAAAACAAGACTTCTCCCTCTATTTTTTCTAGTTCTCACTTTCTCTCTCTCCCCCCCTCTTTTTTTAAGTGAGAGAAGGGGACATAATGATACAGATGCCTGCATGCACCCCAACCAGGAACTACCTGACCAATGTTCTAATCAACCATGCTAATTTTAGCCTGAGGTTGATGTGTTTGAAACAACTGAGCAATCCTTGGCATCCAAGGCTGATGCTCAAACCAGTTGGCCCATGGGCTGCAGGAGGGAAAGAGGGAGAGAAGGGGGAGGAGGAAGGAGAAAGAAGTAGATGGTTCCTTCTACTATATGCCCTGACTGGGAGTCAAACCCAGGATGTCCATACACAAGGCCAACGCTCTATCCACTAAGTCAACCAACCAGGGCCTCTCTTACTTTCCTTATAAAACATTTAGGTTTTTCTCTTTAAATTTGGTATTGTAAAACTTTAGAGGTATCTAATACTTTCTTGTTATGTTGTTCAACACTCTGTGGGCCTTCTCATCATAGATGAAATCATAGAGTAAAATGAAAAATGTACCAAAAGAATAACTAAATAAAAACACAACTCATTAATAATCTGAATAAGAGATGAAACATCCCACCTATATACTAATAAGGTATTTCAGGAAAATGGACAATAAAGAATAGAAAATGCTCTTAAATATAGTATATTACATTTTTTATTTAATTTTTATTTTTTAAAGAATTTATTCATTTTAAGAGAGGAGAGAGAGAGAAGAGGGAGGAGCAAAAAGTATCAATTCCCATTGTGCCCTGACCAGGCAAGCCAGGGGATTCAAACCAGTGGCTTCAATGTTCCAGGTTGATGCTTTATCCACTGTGCCACCACAGGTCAGGCTTGCTATATTTTTTTTAAAAATTATAAATAAATTTAAAGTGTTTTCTTAAAAGTAGTACCAAAAGAAAAAGAGAGAAAGAGAGAGAGAGAGAGAGAGAGAGAGAAGAACATAAAATGGAGTAAAACCAGTCATTTCAATAAATGTTGCTGAGAAAACTGGACATATACAGTAAAGAAAATAAATAAAATTAGAACACCAACTTACAGCATACACAAAAATAACCTCAATATGAATTAAAGATTTAAATGTAAGGCACAATACCATAAAAAATCCTAGAAGGAAAATAGGTAGTAAAATCTCAGACATCAGCCCCAGCCAGTTGGCTCAGTGGTAGGTAGAGCATCAGCAGCATGTGGAAGTCTGGGGTTAGATTCCTGGTCAGGGCACACAGGAGAAGCAATCATCTGCTTCTCTCCCCCTCCCCCTCTCTATCTCTATCTCTTTTTATTTCTCTCTCCCCCTCCCACAGCCATGGCTTGGTTGGAGCAAGCTGGCTCTGGACACTGAGGATGGCTTCATGGCCTCTCTTCAGATGCTAAAATAGCTTGGTTGCCAAGAAACCAAGCAATGGTCCTAGATGGGCAAAGCATCCCTGGTAGGTGACCTGCAGGGTGGATCCCAGTCAGAGTTCACGAGAGAATATGTCCCTCTGCCTTATCATCTCTCACTTAATTAAAATAATTTTTTTTTAAATCTCAGACATTTCTCAAAGCAATAGTTTTGGCGATATATCTCCTTGTGCAAAAGAAACAAAGGGAAAAAAATAAACAAATGGCAATATATCAAACTAAAAAGCTTTCATACTCAAAGGAAACCATCAACAAAATAAAAAGGAAATCCACTGAATGGAAGAACATATTTGCCAACGATACACCTGATACGGGGTTAATTTCCAGAATAACATCTACAACTCAACACCAGGAAGACAAACAATCCAATTAAAAAAATGGAGAAATAGACTGAATAGACACTTCTTCTACGAGGACATATAGATGGCCAATATACATATGAAAAATACTTAGTGCTATTAATTAAAGAATCACTGATTAATATACCTCACACCTGCCAGAATGGCTATCATCAATAAATTAACAAACAACAAGTGCTGGCAAGGATGTGGAGAAAAAAAAAACCTCATGCACTTTTGATGGGAATGCAGACTTCTGCAGCCACTGTGGAAAACAGTATGGAATTTTCTCAAAAAATTGAAAGTGGAACCATGTTTTGACCCAGCAATCTCACTTCTGAGAATATATCCTAAGAATCTCAAAACAGTAATTCTAAAGGATATATGCACTCTTACGTTTATTGTATTATTTACAATAGCCAAAACCTGGAAACAACCCAAGGACATATCAGTAGGTGATGGAGAAAAAAAGGTATGGTAAATTCAAAAAATGGAATATTATACATCCATAAACAAAAAAGGAACTCTTACCTTTTGCAACAGCATGGTTGAACCTAGGGATTATTATGCTAAGTGAAATAAGCCAGTTAGGAAAAATAAAATACCATATGATCTCAGTTATATGTGGAATCTAATAAACAAAATAAACTGACAAACTAAATAGAAACAGAGGCATATATACATGAAATAGACTGAGAGCTGTGAGAAGGGTGGGGATAGAGAGACTGCATGGAAGACGTTGAAGGGATTATTAAAAAATAATGTGTGTGTGTATAAAACACATAGATATAGACAACAGTGTGGTGATAGCCAGAGGGAAAGGGGGGTGGGGAGTAGGTTGAGGTAGATAAATGAGGGAAAATGGGGATGAAAAGAGACTATCCTTGGAGCGATGGTTGCATGATGTAATATGTAGATGATGTTTTATTAAGTTGTACATTTGAAATCTGACAGCAACCAGGACGACCATGGCCATCTGCTATGGATGAGTTTAAATTGTACTTGTTTTTCTTTGTGTGTGTGTGTGGTTTTGTTTTTTTTTTTTGTCAGATCAGCAAAATGTATCTTTTTTGGTGTGCTGCAGAAATTTGGTAATTAGTTTGAGTGCCCCATAAGATATGAAGGATTAAAAATCACTGCTCCATGAAATTTCCTATATAGTTAAGAAGCAAAGACTAAATTTCCTATATAGTTAAGAAGCAAAGACTACCATCATTAGCATGTATCTTCATTTCATAAATTTTCATTATCAAAATATAACTGGAAACACACTTATTATACAGAATATTATAAAAACAGTATATTTTCCATGTTGTTCAGTACATGTGATCTGTTTATCAGCAGCATTTAAAAATTAGATTTTTAATGTTGCAATTCAATACTGGTTTACTGACATTTTTCCTACTCTACTACAAGTATGTTGGAAGAAGAAATGTTATGCCAATAAATTCAATTAAAAATATTAGTCTCTCATGGACAAAGATAAGAGTGCAGTATTTATCAGGGGGAGGGAAAAAGAGGAGAGGAAGGGGATGGGGGAGGGGAGGGGCATAAAGAAAACCAAATAAAAGGTGGACAATTTGACTTTGGGCGATGGGTATACAACATAATCAAATGTCAAAATGATCTGGAGATATTTTCTCTAAATCTATGTACTCTAGTTGATCAATGTCACCTCGTTAAAATTAATTGTCTAAATAAAATTATAAAATAAAAAATAAATAAAGCTGAGAATCTGAAAAAAATATTAGTCTCAGTCCAGCAAGTTCAATGACATGTTAATAAGGGTCCAAGTATAAATAAAGAAAATAAAAGGGTAGAGAACACTATCAAAGAATTAATACATGAAAATTTCACAAAAGTAAAAAGCACAGGTCTAAGGATGTAGTACAATAAAAACTAATTTAACTAGTCACATCATCATAAAATTTTTAATAACTGAATAAAAATAGATACAAAGTTTTTGATAATACATACTAGTTAATAAAGGACTAACAATCAGCCTGACAAGGCAGTGGTGTAGTGGATAAAGTGTCAGTCTGGGATGCTGAGGACCCAGGTCTGAACCCAAGGTCACCGGCTTGAGTTCAAGCTCATTCTGACTGAGCAAAGGCTCACCAGCTTGAGCACCAAGTTGCAGGCTTGAGTGTGGAATCACAGGCATGACCCTGTGGTTGCTAGCTTGAACCTAAAGGTTGCTGGCTTGAAGCCCAAGATTGGCTTGAGCCCAAGGTCACTGGCTTGAGCAAGGGGTCACTGGCTTGGCTGGAGCCCCTTGGTCAAGGCACATATGAGAAAACAATCAATGAACAACTATGGCAGTGGTTCTCAAACTTTTTGAAATCAGAGCACATTTAAAATCTTACAGATAATTGTAGATGCACTATACACAAATTTCTGAGAAATATGTTAATAATTAAGTCCAATATTAAAGAAAAAATATATAAAGTCCAAGTGTGCTTTTATGGTAATTACACAAAATGAATACAACAAAATTAAATTTATTCTGACATTAAAAAAAAAATTAATGATATATTTTTTGAGTTATGCTTTTTACAATCCATAAATTAGAGGGATTAAAAAATAAAAAAATGACAAAAATGTTATCTTTTTATATATATGAATACATTCTTAGTAAGATTTAGTAAATTCAGCAGGTCCTGGTGCAAATGTGCTGTTTTTTCATTCTAGTGTTTAGAAACATGAGCCTGATGTGTCCTAGCAATTTCTTCAATATTTGGGCATATATTTGAAAGGCCAACTTTCATTTCCTCATCAATACATTGAATAATTCCTCTCTTTCTACTCTTAATTGTGTTGAGGGAAGAAAATCATAATTCACATAAATAGGATGTTGAAAATTGTAGTAAAATGTTCAAAGCTTTTTTAGATATTGCCACACATTCTTATTTTATAGAAATCCAAAAGGCTTCAGGAGATAATTTCTTATGTTTAATCATCAATCCAAAATCCTCACCATACATATCATCTTAACTTGACACCAAACAAAGGATAGAAGAAACTTGTCTGCAGTCTTTCCGGGGAACATGGGGGTAGTGTAAACAACCCAGCACCACAGTTTAACAGCCTTTTGCAACCGAATCAGGCAAGTGAGGTGGAGGGTTGGGCAGACTGTCAGCTTACAGCCAATTCCCCACACCTCTGTCCCCCCAAAATCTAAACTTCAAAAACCCTGTTGGTTTTTTGGTCCCCATCAGGCACATATTTCTCTGGAATACCATAGGGTGCACCTGGAAATCTAGGGCGCACCAGTGCACCCTGGCGCACACTTTGAGAACCACTGAACTATTATGATGCAACTACGAGTTAATGCTTCTCATCTCTTTCCCTTCCTATCTCTGTCTGTCTAAGAAAATGGGATTAACAATCAGAATGGCACTGGACATCTAAATAGCAACCAGAAGTACTAGAATAATGGATAAATGACTTCAGTGTTTTAAAGGAAAATAACTTCCCACCCAGCATTCTATATAAACCAATTAATCAATTAAGTATAAAAGAAAATTTCAATAATTAAGAAATTTGGTTTTTATTTCATTTAATCAACTATGGGAGTTCTTGAAGTGTTCTAAATAACATAAGTGTGTGCTAAAATATATATTAATAAAATCTAATGCTATCAAATAGTGGATTTGACAGAGAAATAAAAGCACTGCAGCTTTGTCATAAACTTGGGGAAAGCAGATTGAAGCAGGGAAATAAGGGGTACATGACTGAAGTCTCTTGGGGGAAAAGGAGGATGCTCAATAGAATGCCTTGTAGAGGCACATTTTGAAAAAAAATATTAAGAATATGTGAATTTTTAAATATTCAATACTAAAAGAAGAAAACTAAGTGAATAATAGAAAAAATATGATCATAATATACTAATGCATGCTGCAGTGGACCAAATTAATAAAACTGAAGTGATATAAATGTTCATTATTAATTAAACTAAAAATAGTGAAAAAGTTGTATAGAGAGGAGGGGGGAAGAGGAAGAGGAAAATGATGTAAGTGTACTAAAATTCACTAAACATGATATCATGTTAAATGTATTAAATTAATTAAATATACACAAATATATACTAATATAAATAATGTATCTGATCTGAATATATATGTCCTATACACAGATCCCATATGCAAAATTAAATATAATAAAGTATATTACATATACATATCTTTGATTTCAAGTCAAATTCTACCTTAACTTAGTTGAGTGAACTCAGAACAAATTGGGTAAATTTCTAACATTCATTCTCTTTATATTAAAGTGAAAATACACATAATTCTCTTTCAGAGTTGAAATAATTTAATATATATAGGGCATATTTACATTCTGCCAGCCCTAAGAATTATCAGTGAACTTTAACTCCTACTAATTAGTAGCTGTTTAATGAATTCTTTGGTAATTTTATATTATGTCAATCCAAATATATTTGTTTCTACCATAAAGATTTACTCAAATTATCTTATCTATTACTAGATGCTTTTATTTGTTTGTTTGTTTGTTTATGACAGACAGGAAGGGAGAGAGATGAGAAGCATCAATTCTTTGTTGCGGCACCTTAGTTGTTCATTGATTGTTTTATCATATGTGTCTTGACCAGTGGGCTACAGCAAACCAAGTGACCCCTTGCTCAAGCCAGGGACCTTGGGCTCAAGAAGGTAAGCCTTGCTCAAACCAGATAATCCTATGCTTAATCTGGCAACTTCGGGGTTTCTAACCTGGTTCCTCCGTGTTCCACTTCTAAGCTCTATCCACCACGCCACCTGGTCAGCCCAGATGCTTTTATTTTTATTGGTCAACGTATTATAGATTGACTCTTGCCATTGTCTTCTGTCATCTTAATGGAATTCCTCAAATTTGGAGAAAAAATTTTACATATTCAGTCAGTTGGAATCCAAGGCCACTTCTCCAATCAAACAAGTGAAAATACATACACACACTACTACAATCATAAGATTATACACGAGGAAATATACATAATAACTTACCATATTTAACCTTCTAATGTTTTCTAGAAACTCTATTTAAGTACCTAAATGATGCTCTACAATGCTTCAAACAGGTTGTCATTTATTTTTATTTACTCATAAAACTGACATGAATTTAAAGTTGAGTATATTTAAATTATTACCCAGGACTGTACAATTTGTCAATATTTAAACCCATATTTGGGCATGCATTTATATATGGTTTTAAATTCAAAGCCTTTAATGTTACACAATCAAAGATTAAACAATGTTTAAGCATACAAGAATAAAATCACAAAACTGTTTGAGCAAATGATTTTGTTCCAGACTAAAATGATTATAAACATACATGAAAACCTAATGGAAGATAAAAAATAAGCCTTTTGAAATTAATCTATCAAGTGTAAATGTTTTATTCTCATGAAAGTGTATTTTTGAATACACATAATAAATCTATATCTCTCTCAGTATAGTACTGAAAATATACTCAATAAAGTTCAGTGATTACAAATTTTTCCCTGGATATTTTTCACGATGCCTCAAGATCCTAGTTATCCAGAAACAGAGTGGATATAGTCTTTTTGAATAGAGTGCTTTTCTTTGCTTTTAGTTATTTATTCTAAACTGAAAGAAAAATCAACTTTGTTGGTAGTGGAGAAAATTAAATATTAAGCAAGTATTTTCAGTAGTCTATGCTGCCCATGCATGTACACATCATTTGACTTTCACTTAACATTTTATTTGTCAAGATACAATGCTATGAAAACAAGCTATCAGTACAAACAACAAAAATATTTTTGTTAAACTAAAGTTATTCCGATTCTTAGGTTATTTTGCCAACCAATACTGTGTGGAGAAAATCTAAGTGAAATATTGCTAACAAATGTTCACCAAGATCAACTTATTCTTTCCTGGTTGAGCACATTCTTTTTTAAAACAGCTGTAGAATTTTTTTTAATAAAAACAATGTAAAAAAGGACAGCAATCTTGTTTCCTTGTTAATATAGTTAAGTTTCCAATAAACATGCCTTCCACATCCCTCCAAATTTAAATAATGAGATAATATAAATTGATATTTGTAAAACCTTAAGCTGCTGAAATTGTGTGATTTTATCATAAACTCTTCATAGACAAATGATTTAGAAAATATTTATTCAAAGATACAAAATGCCCTAAAAAAATAACAAACTTCAGCTGCAAATACGCAAAAGTTTTATAAGAAATCATGATGATCAATCCTAATAAGCGGACTATAGGGCGATACATCAAATTTCTCTAGTACGCCTAGCACATATGAATTCCATTCTTTTCTTTTTGCCTGGATTAACTGCTTCACAGATCTACTAAAATCAAATCCTTCTTTGAAGATTCAGTTAAAATACCACAGCCTACTTTAAATAAGACAGTCCAACAAATTTTCTTTCCTCCTTCAAGTACCTTTGGTACTTCTTGTCATTATTACTTAGGACATTTTAATTTTATGCCTTAGGTAGTTATTGTTTGTGTATCTCACTCCAATTAGAAATCATACTCCTGGAAGACCACACCCGCATGCCCCATTACTGCAATGCTCTCTCTAACCCCCGTATACCCACACTGAAAAACATGTGCACTTAATAGTGTTTCGGCAAAATATATAATCTAATTATATTTTAAAAGATAAACTTTATAATTGGTGACAATCACAAGAATGTATGTGGAAACCAAGGAACATGACGTAGGTTTGGAATCAGTTCCATTATTTTTAAATTAAAATGGTATCTTCTAGGGGAGGTAGCAGTAAAAGAATCCTTTCAATCCCTATTCCAATATTCACTGTGTGTCTCTGTGTGGGTGTATGTGTGTACGGCATGAGCTCTTAAAATTGAGAAAGTATAAACACAATGCAATATATTTAAGGAATTTATTTCTGCTACATAGAGAATGGAATACTGTCAGAGTTAGAACATTCTAGACATATACTGTTGCCCCCACTGTTGGAAGAAACAGAACTTTGAGGAATAAAGTGAACTTAGCAGAGCCCCCCAACATCTGTTCTCTTAGAGGCATGAGGTCACAAGGCACAGGTACATCAAATCAAAAGAAACATATAAATTCATGAGTAAGAAGGACAGATACAAGAGGCTATACTCATTATGGCTTCTAAACTTGTAGTTTATTCCTGATTTATAATTTTCAGAGATAACCATAACAGGCAAAAAAAAGTAAAGGCACTGATAAAACTGCTTTTTTAAAGATGATTACTATGCCTCATAAACATTAGAAACAGTCACCTACTAAAGTAAGAAAGCCAAATACAAGGAAAACTCTGAGAGGGAAGAAAAACACTTTCTATTCAAATTACATTGAACTTCAGCCAACTTACTTTTCTCAGCTACTGGATGAATGGAGCAGATAAGAAAACTACAGAAAATCTCCTTTCTTTCCTCTTCCCTTGTCTGGATCTGAAAGATGTGAAGAGTTTTAATTTCAAATACAAATACTCAGAAATCAAAATAAAACAAGCATCTTGAAGAAGAACTCAGGCTGTGGATGGATGGCTCAGCAGATAGAGTGTTGGCCTGCCATGCAGACGTTCAGGTCCGATCCCTGATCGAGGCACACATAAGAAGCAATCATCTGTTTCTCTTTTCTTCCCTCTCTCTCTTCTCTCTTTCTTCCCCTCCCACAGCCAGTGGCTGGATTGGTTCAAGTGTAGACCTGGGCAGTGAGGATAGCTAGGTTGATTCAAGCATTAGCCTCAGATGGGGGTTGCCAGATGGATCCCAGTGGGGGTGCATGCTCAGGAGTCTGTCTATCTCCCCTCCTCTCACTTAAAAAAAAGAAAAGAAAAAGAACTCATAAACTATATGAAAAATACTGTATTTTGAAAGAAGAAAAACACTCTGAAAGAAACTGTAAGTAGTGTCACAACTCTTAGAAAATGTCTTATTCAAGTACTCAATACAATTTAATGAAATCTAAGCAAGATTTATGACTTTCTTAAGAAATTGATAAGATAGTATATCACTATATAATTGCCTAAATAAAAACCACAAAGGACATAAGATCATCAGATTAAACATTAACTAATATAAATTAATAAAATAAATAATAATTTTAAGAAATTATCTCAGAAGTCAGAGGGGGAAATGGAATAGTAAGTAAGATGACCCAACACAAAAGGAGTGAACAAAGCTGACAGGTTATACAATAGTAGACTACTGATAATTTTTAAAACCTTCCTGTGATAAAGGCTTGCATATCTGAAGAGTTCACAGTGGATCAGGCAACATTAATGAAAAGATACTAAAACTAAGACATAACTTTGTTTTTGTGTTGAACATTTAAAGAACTTAAATAATCTCTATAAATAGCTTTTCAAAAAAATATTAGTACCTACAAAAAGGAAAAATATCTGGCCTACTTCAAACTCTGAAAACAAGAATATTATAAATATAAAAAAACCAAGGGGGTAGGGGTGCGGCACAAAGAAAACCAGATAGAAGTGACAGAGGACAATTTGACTTTGGGTGATGGGTATGCAACATAATTGAATGACAAGATAACCTGGAGATGTTTTCTTTGAACATATGTACCCTGCTTTATTAATGTCACCTCATTAAAATTAATAAAACAAACAAACAAACAAACATGTCAAAAGATAAGGCTCTGGCCAATCAGCTCAGTAAGTTAAGAGCATGGTCCCCAAACAGCAAGGTTACGAGCTTGATTCCCAGTCAGAGCACACATGGGAAGTAACCAAAAAAAAAAAAAAAAAAAAAAATGCACAACTGAGTGGAAAAACAAATATTTCCATCTTCCTTCCCTTTCTCTTTCTTCCTTTCTCTGTCTCTCTAAAAATCAATAAAAGTTAAGCCCTGGCCATATAGCGCTGGAGTGTCATCCCTGAGCATGGAAGTCCTTGACCGATCTCCTAGTCAAGGCACATAAAAGAGTAGCTTGATGTTTCTTCTCTCTCTCTTTCTGCCTCTCTCTCAAAAAAAGATAAGATTGTGAAGCAAGGTTTTCAGATTGAGCCAAACTGATTTTTATGTTGAGGAGAAATATTAAAAATAAATTTAAGAAGTTGTTCTTAGATAAACAATATTTCATAAGATACGCCACCCACATGTTTTTTACAAAAAATAATTATTCAATGACATACTCCAAATAACAGGGATTAATTAAATCCTAAAATCCTAGACTGGAACTTTGTATACTAAAAGAACCAGTAATATTCAATGTAGCCAATAAAGCACAGAAAAATAGATATAATTATTTTCATATAACTTCATCCAAATATTCAAAATAATTCTTATAGAACTTACTTTACTTGAAATAATTACATTAACATTGATGATAATATCAAATTAATTTAAGTTTATATAAACAAAATCTCAACAGAGAACAAAAGAATAAAACTATTGTACTTGTAGCAAAAAGAATATAAATAGGTCTAATATATAACTATTAATCATGATACAGATTATAAAGTCAAATTATTAAAATATATTTAAGTTATAAAGCTGATCAAAATGAATTAAGGAAAAAACAATTTCTAAAATGGTACAAATACATAACTAAATATTTGCACACACATGCACAAGCTCACATGAATACTTGAAAATATTAACCCCCATTAGCTTTGAGTGGTGGATTTACTAGTGTTTGTTTTATATTTTTACTTATTTTACAATTTTTTTAATTATCACATTTTCTTTTTATAATTAGCAGAGTTTTAATAAAAAGCAAGTTTTTACAGTAATAGATAAAATCAAGCCACTTTCATACATATATTTTTTCAGTCTCTTTAAAGGATAGAAATTAGATTATTACTCTTAGTCTAATGGATACAAGTTTCTATAAAGGGCTCTGTAAATGGTCTGTCTCAGCTGGGCCCAAGTGGTTATTGGCCTGGTGGAGCCTGATACCAAACATTGATGTGTATTTGCATTAGTGAATATGTTAGTATACTTTGTGTTTCTTTGTTTGCTTGGTTTAGCTAATCAAAAAATTAAGGACAAGAGTCTAAAAAAAATGTCTGAATAAATGGAGAATGGAAG
Organism: Rhynchonycteris naso; assembly: GCA_037038555.1. Taxonomy (NCBI): domain Eukaryota; kingdom Metazoa; phylum Chordata; class Mammalia; order Chiroptera; family Emballonuridae; genus Rhynchonycteris; species Rhynchonycteris naso. The sequence goes on along the minus strand of CM073000.1, from coordinate 54,773,349 downwards.
GTAGTATGCTGGCTCCTGAAAGAAAGCGGTACACATAGGATACTATACTTATTTTGAGCTTATTAGATTCACAGTAACAATAATGCCTGTAGACACAAAGGACAAAATTCACCATGGAACTGAAGAAGAGGACTACAGTTTTGCTAACTCTTCCACTGGTTCTGGGGTGGCTTTAGTACCCAGAGGCTTTGGGGCAACAGGCATAGAAATATTGTAAAAAGTGCAAAAACAGGAAAGATGGAAGCTGTAGAGGAATATTTCCATGAATTGAACAGCAATATAGGATGTAGAAATAGTGTCAGGCAGTTTCTTGTAAACAAATCAGAGTAGAAGAGAAAAACTGTTAGAAAAAAGTGTTGATAAGTATCAGAATGATTAATAAGATACCCTCTTAATGGTTCTCCATCACCTTTCCAATAATCCGAGAATAACTGTCTAGAACTGGCCGTGGCCAATGCTTTTCTATCTAATATGGCATCTGCCTCCCACATCCACTTCATCTGTTAGCTGGGTAACCCACACTTTCTCCAATACAATTTTGCTTGATCCATAAAAATTGTCTATTCTTACTCTGCGCATGCCTTTCTTTGTTTATAACACTTCTGTCATTCAGCTCTAATGTTACCTCCTGAGAGAAAATTTCCCTAAAGCTGCCATGAAAATAACCACTACTATCCTACTCACCAGAATCACTCTTTACCAACTTGCCCTACTTTATTTCACTCACAGAATTCCTTGATATGTGCACATTTATCATTTATGCATTTGTGTGCTTTGGTAGGATCTTAATATGCCACCAGATAAAGTCAAGAATTTAGCCTTATTCATTGATGTGCAATAGCATATTTTTTATTTAGAACTTAAATTTAATGGGGTGACGTGGATCAGTAAGAGTACATAGGTTTCAGGTGAACATGTCTATGGCATTTGTTGATTCTGCTGTGTTTCCATAACCCAAATCAACTCATTATCTGTTACCATATATTTGTCATCCCTTATACCACCCCCCTGGTAACCACTTCAGTTTTATCTATACCATAAGTCTCAGTTTTATATCCCGCCTATATGTAAAATCATATAGTTCTTAGCTTCTTAAACAAGCTACTCACTAGTATTCCAATAAAATATAGATATAGATTCATGGCTAAAATATCTTTCAGAAATCAGAATGTTACTGTCCTTAGGAAATAAAATATATGCCTCTTTTCAGCTTTGGAAATGATATATTTGCAAATATACAATATTTTATACACTGGGAAAATGCTATGCTTTATTAGTAAACTTTCACAATACTGGAAGTTAGTTGGGTAGTAAACACAATTGTCATTTATTAATGTATTTAAATAACTTGCTCAGAGTTATAAACAAACTAGATTTTTCCCAGATGTAATACTCAGGAGGTTGTTAGCCAGCACAGTTCTCACTCATGGTGCTTTAAAAAAGAAAAAGAAAAAAAAGAAAAAGCCACTGCAAACCACTTTAAAAGCTTCTCTTAGTAACCCTTAAATTAAAGTCAAGCATTTCCACTTTGTCATTATGGTAGTATATAATCCATAAAAAAGCAAAAACTTTGGTTATAGGGATATATAATATCTGTACAAAATAAATGTGCTAAATTGACTAGTTAATTTATTGATATTCAAATATTTTGTATTTTCTTTGGAATCTGTGATCTTTAGGCAAACATTTTCATTATCTTTGAAAACAGTAAGTGCATGATTATATTATTATTTTGAAGTATAATTTTCATCTTTTGGCCAACCCATGGATTAGAGTAATTTTTTGTTTAATTATTACAAAGTTAATAAATAGGAGCTCAAGCCATGTGCCTAGTATACTGCCTACCTTATGCCTGCTACCCAGGCTAGCAGTTACCCTGGGAAAACTCAGCATTGAGATGATATTTCATCTTAATTTTTGTAAGAATATCTATATAGAAATGGCTTGTGCATAAAAAATATTTATATAAGTTCCTATTAAAATAATTAAGGTATTTTCTAAGAAAAGCAATCAGTTCCTAAGATTATATCTGAGAAAAAAAACCATGGAAAATAAAGGAGATAGTAGATATCTAAAGTATTTTACAAAACAAATAGAAGATATATCTATGGCCAAACAACCTAAAGTCTTCTTAGAAGAGTAATTTCTTATTAATTATTGTGACTTTTTATATTCTATAAAATATATTTATGGGACACAAAATGGTAATGACATCAAATGAGATCACCATCCTTATAAATATGAAGCTATAGAAATACAAAGAAATTCTATGAGAGAAGAGATTTAGTTTTTTAGTAATTACAGACATTAACTTCTGAGACTCTGGTTTGCATCCTCTGTGTACTTTTCCTTTTCATGAGTAAACTTAAAGAAAATATTAAAATAAAAAAATTTTAGGCAAATTTAATTGATTGACTCATTTTATACTTTCTCTATGGGCATTTTAGAAAACCATCTCAAAACTAATCCTGAAGGTTTTTTTACTTGGAAAGAATAGATGCATTGTAATTTATAAAAGGAAATTTTCTTTCTCTATGAACAATCACATCCTATTGTTCATAACATTTATAATCACAAGAGTACGTACAAAAATCTTGAAAAATACTGCTTTGATTGTGTTATTTAAAGCTGCCAATTTGCCGAGGCTTATTAAAATCAAGGCTATATCATTCTAGTGGGTAAAGTCTTAAAGTTTTAGTTGGCATTGTCACAGGCCTAAGAATAAATTAAAATGTGAAACTTGAACTTGGGAGACTTCTAAATGGTCAAGTTAAAGTGTTAATGCAGGATAAACAATCATAGGAGCGCAGGAATGAGGCTTCACTAGCAAGTCCCTTTTAAGAATCAATAAATGTTAGTGAACACAATATTAAGTGTTGTGTTTAACAACCCAACCATAAACACACTTAACCAGGTTTTCTTAAAATATGTAAGTTTGACCATCTTCAATAAAAACAGCCTAATGTACTAAAATGTAAAGTGAGTATCTCTTTCCAAGAGTTTTTTTTTAAAAAACTACATAATTGGCCCTGGCCTATTGGCTCAGTGGATAAAGCATCAGCAGCTCAGTGCGCAGACACCCTGGGTTTGATCCCTGGTAAGGGCACATATAAGAGTGACCGTCTTCTTCTCTTCCCCTTCCTCTATCCCTCCTCTCTCTTCCCCTCTCACAGCCAGTGGCTCTACTAGTTTGGGTGTTGGCCCAGGTGCTGAGGATGGCTTGGTTAATCTGAGGATTGGCCTCAGATGCTAAAAATGGCTCAGTTGATTCAGCATCAGCCACAGATGGGGATTATGGGGGGTGGGATCCTGTTGGGGCTCATGCAGGAGTCTGTTTCTGTCTCCCCTCCTCTCACTTAAAAACAAAAAAAAAACAAACAAAATTGACTACATAATCCAATAGTGTCAAACCTGATTTGTTCTAAATTAAAACAAATAATATTTTTGCATATAGTACAATTTCAGTATAACAATATTAATACTATAAAATCTGAATAGACTATCCAGGCTTAAGCAATCTCCATGTAATAATATCTCCTGCTAAAGAGAACCATTATTAATAATTATTTTCATATTTTAAGTTTTATTGTATAGAAACATAACTAAAGATAAACTCTTTTTGACTTTTCTTTCATTTCATTTAAAAACAGAGACATAATACTGAACCAACATGATTTAAACAACTGAAATGCACTGTATACTTTAAAGTGTTTTAAAATAATCTAGTTCTTTGTTATATTCATTTAGATTTTGATATTTTTATTCTATATGTGCTTTGACTTTCTGTTGCAACTATCAGGACTTAAAATTCTGTGTAATTTAATTTTAAAAAATGATTCTTGTTGCATATTGTTAGTTTTTTACATATTTTGCTCTGTTGTTTTTCCATTAGATTGTAATCTCCTCAAGGTCAGAGTGTCTATATATTCTACCCCATAGCACACACAAAAAGTCAACCACAGACAATAAGGTTCACTCCAGGCAACTGTACCGATTTATCAACACCCTTTGGTTCCCTAATATTGTTGTATTTTTATCTACCTGTTCTTGTTTTATGTGTATAACTTATTAATGCAATATTATGTAAACCTAATCATTTTAAAATATTTCAACAAATAATCACTTAACACCTCTTATGTGTTAAATACTGTTCTAGTAATGAATACAACCTTAAATCCATCCTGTCATGAATTTTATATTTTAGTGATGGGAGATTAACTATGAAACAAAATACAAAACAATATATTAGCTCTTGATTTCATAAGCACAGTAGAGAAAAGTAAATAGGCTAGAGAAATGCTGTTGAGGAAAACGACTCACTGAGAGACGAGAGTTGAGTGATGCCCTAACGCACATCAGGGAGTGAGCAAGGAAGATACACAAATGTATTACTTTTTAGACAAAGGAGACTACAAGAGGAGAAGCCTGTGAGAGAAATGTGTCTTCTGTGTTTAAGGGGCAAAAAGATGGGCCATTGTGGCTGGTGTAGAGCAAATTAATGGGAAAGTAATTCAGGGATAAATGTCAGAGAATCACAGGTGCCAGATTATATTGATTTCTCTCTGCAACTTAATGGAATTTATTTTTTATTCTTAGTAAATCTGGAGTCCACTTGGGACTGAGCAGAGGAGTGACATGGTCTAATTTACATTTTAATCAGATCACTTTGGTTACTGTGTTTAGAAAAGTCCAATGAGTATGGGACATAGGCTAGAGAAGAAATATCAGTTTATAGGTTGTTTTACTAACCCCAATTTGACAATATTAGTTTACACAGTAGTCTTAGTAGTAATAGCAGAGTAAGGTTATAAGATTCTGTATATATTTAGATAGTGGATAAGATTTTCATATAGAGGGTGGGACAAAACTAGTTTTACAGTTGTTAGTATGCAAAACACAGTTTACTCTTGAATTATTATTTATTATTTGTTAAATTATTTTCCATACAAAGAACAGTAAATGTATTTGTGTCACACCCTATATTTGTAAAGAAAATAAGAATGATTCCAAGATTCTTGAACCAAATAACTAAAAAGATGGAAGAACTGAAAGGAAAAGGTTTGAGAAAGACAGCAGCTCAATACTGAATGTTAGGCTTGAGATGTTTATTAGACACCTATGGACAGATATCAAGTAGGTAATTAATATAGAGTTTGGGGATTCAAGGGAAGGACTGGTATAGGTAAACATGTAGGAATTATCAAAATATAGATCATATGTGAAGTTATAACACTGGAAAATTACTATAGGAATGAGAGTAGACTAAAATAAACAATTCTTCCTTTCATCGAACCCTATGAAGGGATTCAAGTGTTGAGAAATTTGGTTCAAATGTGGAGATTGATGATGTCACATGTATATCAACATATGAAAATACTTATTACTTACATAAGGTTTATGGGGCAAGCAGAGAAGTCCTCCTAAGCTGGTCTAAAATAGCATGGGAGAGCAAGGAAGGGAGATTGGCTTGGGATTTTTATTGTGGTTATAAGTAGAGTTAGAGTGAGGGCTTCTTTGCATAGTCAAGGGAATGTGGGGTTTAAGCTTCTTCCATCACCTAAAGAGGAATTAGTCAGATTTTCTTATCAATCTGTTCTATTGCAGAGCAAAAGGGAAAGAGGAAGGCATGAAGCTGAAAAGATGTTAGTCAAATGTCACAAAATGGACTCAGCCTTTTTATTTTAGGAACCTAGAAGAATTTACCTTTGAGTTAGGAGATATTTCAGAAGAGTAGTAGAAAAAATACATTTTAGGCAGGAATGAGTTATCAGCTGGGCCAAATATTGATGAAAAGTAATACTAGTGTTATGAATAAACACTAGATTTTTTTATTATGGAGGTTTTATAGCCTTAGAACTGCTTCAGTAGAGTGTGCGGAGCAAGTCCTAGTTAGAGTCATTTCAAGTATGAGAGAGGAGAAAGTGAAGTCTGTGAATTAGACTTTTCTTTATTCACTTTTAACACTGAGGAAGGATATAAATTATAAGAGTAGGAGGAACAGTTGGGAATCATGTGATGTCAAGAGAACCAAATAGGCAGTTTTAGAGCTTACAATTCAATATTGATAATTTAACATATATTTTTAGCTATATCACCTCCCCAAAATCTCACTTAAATGACACAAATCTATTACAGTTCTGAGAAAGAGAGGCCAGCAATACCTCTTTCATTTTCATATGGTGTTTTACTAAGTGATGAGCAATACTAGAGGAAGGTACAGATTAGAACATGCTCATTAGAATGCAGAATGGCAGAATATCTCCCAGAATAATGGGTACCAATCAAGAACAGGAATAGGCTCTGAGACAATAATCAGGGTAAGTTAATTAAAGGATACATTCACAAAGGTGAGGATCTCCTAATATTTGCCCCTTAAATATTACAATATGGCAAATTATTATGTAGCTTCATATCCTCCTATGTCAAGATATTGATACTCTCTATTCTAAAAAAAAAATCAATAAATCTGGGAAGGAGTTGGGTACCTGATATGGCTGTTGAGTTCCAAATGCAAAGCTTTATTTATTTATGCATTAGTTAAACCCCATAATGTCCATTTGTTTCTTATGACCATGCCTGAAAATGAGTCTTGCTAGTCAGGAGGACCTTCATAATGCTCAATTCACTTAAGTAAATCTTCCAAAACTGAGGAAAGAGGCCTGTTGTGGAAACATTATGGCATATAAATCAGCTACTCATTTTAATTCTCGCCCTGAATTCACCATTTGCATAAGAATTGCTGGGAGTTTAAGGAAAATTAATAGTGTGAAGAACCAAGCTGAAGAAATGGATCTTATCCTGAAGGGAGAAAATGTGCACAACATTAATTATAATTAAGATATCTACAGTTACTCATAATAAAAAATATTTAAAGAACAAGAATTTTTTTCTGAAAAATAAAAATAAAATATGTTTCTCAAAAGTAATGAAAAAAAGTTTAAAATATAATGTTAAACAGAAACCGGGAAGAAAAATGATAAACAATACGATAGATGAAAAATATTATAAACTAAAGTTTTCAGATTTAAGAGCTAAACAAGATAAATGAAAACATCTCCATTCTGACATGTGGCTTGTGAAATTTTATAGTATCAGAGAAAATTAGAAGCTACAGAAACTTTGAGAAGGATGAAAATCAGCTTATCCTATAAAAATATGAAAATCAGACCATCGTTGGACTTTTCTTCAGTCATACTAGATGTTAGAGAAATAGAACAATGATTTCACTGTTTACAGGAAGATAGAGTATACCTAGATATCAAAACTAGAAAATTATCACATGTAAAGGCATTTTCAACTGTTCAAAAATTCAAGAATTTCCATTTATTTGTCTAAGTGAGAACAAGAAAACAGTAAACTAGAAGACCGATTTCAATCATAAAGCCAAATACCCAAAACAAACTTGATAGCTATATGATATGAAAGATAAAATACTGGAGTAACTGAGAGTCTTGACTTTAGTGTTCTATTGCCTGCTATACCACTTCCTACTCCTGTGATCTTAGTCCAGTAGGTTTACCTCTCTATACCTTAGTTTTGTAATTTTTAAAATGGGCAATAATTGGATAAAACTCATAGGGTTGATGTGATAATTAAATGAGTTAACGTGTAAGTTACTAACAACTGTGCTCTGATATAAATACTATACTACCCATAACCATTATTGCCATTGCTATTATCTTAGTAAGAATGTGAACATACAAATATGTTCACATAATATCAGGTTGTACATTAGTCATCAAAAATCAAAGTAAATGCTGTTAGAATGTCCAACGTAGAAAGGAATATATAAGAGAGTTGTTAAGAAGAGAAGAAATAAAAACTAGGAGTTTGATAAAAATTTGACTTAATCACACAGTGAAACAAATGTTTTTCACATATATCTTTCTGTAATATGCAGAATATATGAATAAAAATAGGGGGATTGGGCAAATGGTGTACTTGACTGATTAGAAACTATAGGCTAAATAAAAACTTGTGCCAATATATGTACTATAAAGGAAATGTCTAGGTAATTTCTCAATTACTCATTGGTAAGATGTGCCCAAAGGACACATTATAGGTCTAAGGTGGATAGCTTCTTTCCTGGTTACAGCAGGTTCTGGCTTCAACCTCCTCTACCTGTTAACATAACAACTGTGTAGGAGAAGAAAGTTGCTGAGAATAATATAATTCACTCTGTGCTGAGGAGTTTGAGTTGCCTCTGGCTTAGCACCAGGCCATGAGTTTCCTACTGTAGGAGGTGCTATAGAGCCAGTAAGCCCAAAATTCATGCTTCTAGCTCTCAGACTCCATAGAGGTAACATGGCAAAGAATAGAAAACTTCCCTACAGTAAGAAGTTTGAGCCAGACAATTAAAAAATTTTAATCATAATATAATGAACATTTCTTATTAATTTTTATTTGACATTTTATAGAAAATTTATATTTTCAGGAACAAATACAAGTTCCTTTAGCATTGAAAATGTAATACATACAAACTTTATTAGCATTGAAAATATAAAAGTCATGATATAGAAGAAATATTGGGCAGGTAAAAAAACAAAGAAAAACTAGAAAAAAGTAAGTACTGAAATTTTCTTTCTACACAATGAGTTAATAACACATAACACTGAATTTTGATGTATCAGAATATAGCAGGTTATATATCAATAGGTAACTTAATTTTTAAATTAACCAATAAAAATTTTAGTAATGAAAATTAAGTAAAAAATTAAAATGGTGAAAAAGAGGGTTACTGTGATTTAATCTCTTATTCTTCATAGAAAACATCATGAACTGTCAAAAGTTGATCAATCAAACTATGGCAATATAAGCTCATTATTAAGAATGATAGGGGCAATTATCAGAAACATCAAAAAGAAAATTTAATCTGATTTCTTTTGGACAGGGGAAAATGAAGAGGAAAAGGGAAAGTGTGTGTGTAAGCTTGTGTGTTTGCATGTGTACAAGAATGAGGGAGGAAGACAGTAATAGAGAGTGAGAGAGAATGAGGTACTCCTTTTTTTTAATGGTTATTTTATTGATTTTAGAGAGAGAACAAGGGAGAGGAGACAGAAACAAGAACATCGATCTGCTCTTATGTATGCCCTAACTGGGGATAGAATTGGCAACCTCTGCCTTTGGGGATGAGGTTCTAACCAACTGAGCCAGGGAGGGTGAGATAGTCCTTATTTCATCCTAATGAAATGAACACTTTTGTAAGAATTTACATTGTTGTGGTGTTTACTCAGACAGAGCAAGCCAATTATACAGCTGGGACTAGTACTCAAATTACTTGACCATCTTCACCTTATAGAACTCTAGGGAAAGAGGAAGGGAATGAACAATAAAGATAGACATTAAGTACCTAAACTCCTATTGCTTAGGGAATTTTATTGCTACCTTTGTAGTTCATACACATATATGCACAAAACAATCATTAGCCTGCAAACTAAATTAATATAATCAGTTGACTCACCAAGAAACCACCTATACGCAAGAAGTGTGTGTGTGTGTGTGTGTGTGTGTGTGTGTGTGTGTATACACTATAAGGAATCAAATTCTCAAGATGGTTCTGAGGTACAATTGCTAGTTAATGAGTTGTGTTGAATAGCATCTTTAGCTACACTTACAAACTACTTCAGACATGCTATTTCAAATGAGCCACACAATGGTGAAATAGATAGGAAAAAGACACTTTTGAACAAGCTTTGGGGGACTCTGTCACTGCACTAAATGACATTATGCACAGTTTCTGATGAGACTATTTCAACATTTCCTAATTTCGAACACAATTTAACAGTTACAGCAGACCTAGTTTCATTGAAATTTGTTGTGAGGTTAGTAATGAATTAATTTACCTGCACTACATAGAGGATTAAAGAACTAATTTTGACTTAAAATAGCTGCCAATTCCTTTATGTTAACTATCAACATTTTGGCAGCCTAGGAATTCTTGTGGACTGTTTTAACCTGCTCCCTACCCTGGGCGAGACCTGGGGGTGGTGGTGAATTACATTCAAAGTAAACAAAATTAACTATCTCTCAGCACACCAAGTATATGTGTGTATGTGTGTGTGTGTGTGTGTGTGTATTTATTTTATGTAACACTTCTAAGTAAAACGTAATATCTACAATTTTATTAGTATTTTAATTTATTCACACAGCATTTGCTCTAGAGTAATTATAACTTTAATATTTCACTAAAAATGTTTCATAACTTAAAGAATTCCAGAAAAACCAAATATTAGTATCTCAATATTACAGTATATTATTTAATATTTTGAAAAATGTATTTTAATAGCAAATGCTGAAACACATGCATAGGCCCATTAAATTTCCATTTTAATAATTTTGAAAATCATAAAATTGTACCATGAAGTACATATAGATGAAGTTGTCATTTGTTGCAAATTCACCATTACCATAAAGTTTTCTTATATGTATGATTTAGTCTGCAGTTTTTCTGCATATTACTTTATTAAAGTGATCATGGCACCTATATAATTGAGTTATTGTGAATTTAATACAATTGTTTCTCAAGCATTATAAAAAATCCCTAACATTTTGAGATTAAATGGTTGTATTTGCAACTCCATGTTAATAAAATTCATTTTAAAGTAAGTATATAAGGACATCTTGTAATATTAAATCTAATGTTATTAATACTGATTACTTAGTTATATTTGGTAAATGTTTTATTTTATTTCTTATCAATTTTATACTTCAGAGTTCTTATCAATAACTTTATGACAGGCACAATACTAAATGTACAATAATCTACCCTCAGTATTTAATTACTTTCATGGGATCTTGTCTATAGTTTAAACTCTCTATTTTTAATTGATCCAATGAATTAATTTAAAAATATCACCTATTATTAGGTGTAAACACCTAATTATTTGCTTCTTTTTCCTTTTATAATATGAAGTTTTAAGTTCTCTATAGTCTATTTTAGATATTATGCATTTTATATTTTATGTTGCCATATGAAACTAATTACATTTCATTTTCAAATGAGAATTTAATTCCAATTTTTTAATTGAATTTTTGGGGAGATTTTTTTTTCTAATTTTTATTCTAGTGAGAAGAAGGGAGGCATAGAGAGACTCCCGCATGTACCCCGACAGGATCCACCTGGCAAGCCCACTACAGGCAATGCTCTGCCCATCAGGAGCCCTTGCTCCATTGCAACCAGAGCCATATTTTAGTGACTGAGGTGAGGCCATAAAGCCACCCTCAGTGCCCAGAGCCAACTGGCTCCTATTGAGTCATGGTTATAAGAAGAAAGGAGAAGAGAGTGAGAGAGAAAGAGAGAGAGAGAAGTGAGAGGGGAAGGAATGGAAAAGCAGATGGGTGCTTTTCCTGTGTGCTCTGGCTGAAAATCGAACCAAGGATATCCACACACTGGGCCAAAACTTTACCACTGAGCAAACCGGCCAGGGCCTTTAATATTTTAAATAATTTACTTTTTTTCTATTACAGTTTACATTCATTCAGTATCATTTTGTATTAATTATAGGTGTACCACATGTTAGTTTGACAATCATATACTTTACACAATGATTACCCTGATATTTCAAGTCCCACCTAGCATTATACATAGTTACAGTATTACTGACTGTGACTACCAATTTGTAATTCTTAATCCCTTCACCTTCAGTCCTCCAACCCCCCTCCCCTCTCGGAAACATTAGTTTGATCTCTGTATCTATGAGTCTGTTTCTATTTTTTGTTCATTTAATTTGCTCTTTAGAGTCCATGTGTAAATGAAATCATACGATATTTGCCTTTACTTGTCTGATTTATTTTACTTAGTATCTTGGAAGATATTTTTTAAAAATATGATCATTTCCATAAACATTAATGATAATGTCCCTCTTTCTTTCAAATAATTGTTTCTCATTAATGTTTCTTGACTATTGGCTAAATTGTCCAGAAAAAAAATATGTAATAACAGTGACTGTAACATTCTTACCCTTTTAAAAATATTGTGAAGTAAAAAAGGAGAAAGAATGTTATATTAGTTGAAAGAAATGGAACTGGCCTTGGCCCATTGGCAGAGCATCAGCCTGGTGTGTGGATGTCCTGGGTTCAATTCCTGGTCTGGGCACACAGAAGAAACAATCATCTGCTTCTTTCCTCCTCCCCTATTTCTTCTATCTCTCCCTTCCACTACTGCAGCTGTGGCTCAGTTGGAGCTTGTTGGTCCTGGGTGCTGAGGATGGCTCCATGGCCTCACCTCAGGTGTCAAATGGCTTGGTTGCTGAGCAACAGAGCAACAAGCCCCAGATGGGCAAAGCATCGTTCCATAAGGAGCTAGCTGGATGGATGCTGGTCAGGAACACATGCAGGAGTCTGTCTCTCTGCACCCTTCCCCCACACACTGCTCCGCTTCTCACTTAAAAAAAATAAAGAAATAGAATTATTACATTTGTATTTTACACTTACTTTATCAAAAAATTTCCCCTGCTTTGTACACTGTCATTCTACAGTGTGTCCGTAAAGTCATGGAGCACTTTTGACCGTGTGACTGGTCAAAAGTGCACCATGACTTTACGGACACACTGTACTTTCAAGACAATGTTGTATTTTTTCCCTTTAGATTTTTATAATCATAAGGGATGTTTCCCATCCTCTTTTGTAGGTAATATGCATGGCTTAATTTATTTTTGTTTACCACATGTTGCCAGAAGTTCCAAAAAAGTCTAGAGGACTCTCTGTACAAGGGGGCTCAGTTTTGAATCCTTGCTTCATTTTTTACTAGTTTTGTGATTTATAAAAGTCATTAGATTTTCCAGTCACTCATTTCCTCCTCTGTAAAATAACATGAACATCAAATGAGTTAGTATAAACAAATTTTAAAAGATCTTGAAGATGTACAGGGTTATTATGTAGGATTCTACAATAATACAATCACAAACACAGAATCATAGAATGTTGAATATAAACTAGTGGTACAAGGAAGTCATCATTTTTATAATTTAAAACTGAAAATGTATCTATAAAATATATTTTTACTTATTTACCAGTATGTCTTAATATATAAAAAATTATATAGCAAAAACACATATCAAAAGTGTATATGTTTTGTGTAACTTCTGTTTATGTTATCAAAAGCCAATTACAGGTCAAGAAGCATTGCAAATAATTCTGATTTACTCTTAGCATCTCAAGGACAGGCAAAATATTTAAAATTTACTGGCAAGTGAGAATTATGAGAATAAATTTGAAAGACATGTCCTTTGAATTTCAATAAAAGAGCCAATGGAGGGAAAAGATGGAAAAATCATGAGGTAATATTTGAGAGGTACTATCCTAGAAATAACTCATTCTCAGGGAAAATCAGTAACTATGTGGAATATCCACAAATCCCATCAAGATGACTACAGTATACTTACTGGGAAAAAGTAACCACTAAACTTAAAAAAAGTTATACTCTTACCACTGTTTGTTAGCCTTCATGAAACCTTATTAGGACTCAATTTTATGCATATTTATTTATACCAACCTGATATGCCAAGAATGATGAAAATTTGTGTTCCAGTCTCTCAAAAACCAATAGCAGACTAAAAGTAATAAATTATCTGTTGTCTTAAGTCTAAATATCTCATGGATTTGTCATTAAGAATACCAGTCCATGTGCCTGACTAAAATAAATACATAATGGATTTGAAAATTAGAGGGATCAAGTAAAGTCTTGTATTTTATAATAGATATTTGTGATAAATATAAATCATTGGGTTTGTAAATTATTAAATCAGTATTAAATTTTATCTATATTTATTTATGTGGACATACTTCGATATCAGTTTTACATAAGCCAGACACTATATTAAAATACTTTTTTCTAGTCTTAACATCAATAAAGTCTCCCAAATAAAAGGAATATCTTTTTGTAAGAGTCTCAGAGGTCAATTGCTGAGAACTGAGGGCCTTAATAATATTGAAGAGGATTTTGGTAAGTTGAACAATATGAAAGACAATATCTAAGAGAGGTTATGTAAGCAGAGTTTTGAAAGAGAAGTAGGATTAGAACATTAAAATAATAATAATACTAATAATAATAACAACATTCTTCCCTGGCCAGTTAGCTCAGTCAGTTTAGTGTTGTCCAGAAACATGAAGGTTGTAGGCTCCTGGTGGAACTGGTCAGGGCACAAACAGGAAGCAACCAATGAGGGCACAACTAAGTGGAACAAATGCATGCCCTCCCATACCCCTTTCTTCCCTGGAGTAGCAGCTGGAAAAACTGAGTTGCCAGATTTCCTTCCCACCTCAGGCAGAATGTTGGAGCTGGATTTTTTTGTCTACTTGCTCTGCCCTAAACTGGGGAGGAGAGTACTCTCGTGCAGAACACATGCACCTTCCCACCACTGCTTTTCTCAGTCACTCTCAGGGGACTCGCAAAAGGCGAAGCCCTGAGATCAACTGGTTAGCCAGCGGCCAGTTTTTCTGTCTGGAGCAAAGGAAAAGGGGCGCTGCAGGAAGTACCCAACAACCACTTCAGATAAACAGGAGACGCGTGATTCCCAGTCTCCCAAGGACAAGCCAGGTAGAAGAAGTCCATGCTGGGGAAGCTTTTGAAGAAGTTAGGGCATGATATGTGTGGGTCAACCCCTTTTGAGAAACCTGGGCAGGGAGTCCAGGAGAGCCTTGAGGGTCATTAAAACGGCCGCTTTGCGAACTGGGAACACAAAAGCACTGGCTTCCTAGCATCAGCCCGGCTCCTCCCAGACACAGGCGACCTAGAGGACAGACCCCCAGCCAGCAGCCGGAAGTCAGGACACGCCAATTGCTTTTCAACTGCCAGGGTAAAAGCTGGAGTCTGGTTTTAAATATTTTCCCTGGAAAGGGAAGCAGGGCAGCTGAGGCCCCACTGGAAGTGCTCAGCGGGCTTCACAGTGGGCGCTCTCGCTCCGGTGAGCTGAGGTTCTGGCTGGGTACATACATGCCCTTGCACTGATTTACATTTGTCTCTTACTTCACTCTTGTTCGGAGATTACTGAATGTCCCACCCGACAGCTCCAAGAAATAGGTCAGATACGTACGGGTCAGCCCTTTAGGCAGCAATAGTAAAGGTTGGTGCCTTAGATGTACAGTTCATTCTCTAAACTGCTCAGGGAGAAGCTGGGAGTAGGAGGTTCCTGGCAGATCATATGGCGCTGCACCAGGGGTGAGGTTTTTGATTGAACTCGGCCTTTCCTACCAATTTCAGGGAGTGTTTTCTCAGTTGCTTGGTGTGGAGGAGACTTTCAACTAGTTACTCTCCCTCCCGCCCCTTCTAAGAGGGATTGATCCTTGTCTAGCAATTTATTATGTGCATCCCTTTTTAGAAGGAGGGTGAATGAGGAACTTCCTCTTCTGCAGTCTTATTGATGTTATTTCTCACATTCTTTCCAAAGATACATGCAACATTTAGAAAATGCTTCTAGGTTGCAAATGGTGATGGTAAAGGAGTAGGATATGGAGGAAATGAGATGTTAAGAGGTACAAACTTTCAGTTATAAAATCAATAAGTTTGGGGGATCTAATATATAATGTGGTGACTATAGTTCATCAAATTACAAAATATCAACTCTGCACAGAGAAACATTCCTTGAATGGAATATAACTTTAGTAATTCAATAATAAACAGATGTTATACCAGAAACCAATATAATTTTATTAACGAATGTCACCCCTAATAAATTCAATTAAAAAGAATCGGAAAACAAGAGGGAAAAGAACAGATGTTCTCAAACCTATAGAGCTGGAACATAAAAATGGATTTATGAATAGTGGATATGTAAAATATTTATAAGCTATTTTAAATTATGCTTAAATATCAGCATGATTGTAAAGTTTAATGAAGTTAAATAAGAATTTAGAGGGAAATTAATATTCTTAAATTTATTTTAGAAACCAGAAAATGTTAAAGAATTTTGATAAACATGTTGGGAAAATATCAACTAAGGAATTATAGAAAAGAAATTGTTAAAATTTAAAAAGAGAAATTAAAGATTAATCAACTGCCCATAGAAATGACCAACAAATCAAGCTGTTTTTAAAAACTAATAAAAAGATCTTAGTATAAGAAAATTAAAGAGTTTTGAACTGATTAATAATCAAATATAAAATCAATGAAACAAATTGTAAAAGATACTTCATAAGTTTGGGCTATTCTGAAATTTGAAATCTTGCAAGTTAAAATATTAAAAAAGAAAATTTAAGTACAGTTAAGAAACCAGAAAAATATTTGGCACATGTAAAAAAGAGAAAGACAATACTTAAACAAAGACAATATAATACTCAAAAAAATTAAGGGCAATCACTTCTTGGCCTTTTGGCTAAGACCACGTGTAATATCTATTTTTATCAGAAAAATTAAGGCCATAAACTGTTCAAAAAAAGGAAATACAGATAAAATTGAAAGTAAAAATATAACTACCATATGACATATAATCCACCAATCCCACTTCTAGGGAAGTGTGACAAAAATGAATTATGTATCTCAAAACTATTTGTACTCCCATGTTTACTGCAGCATTATTCATGATAGGAAAGATATGAAAATAACCTCTCTGTCCCTTGATGTGTGAATGTAAAGAAAATAGTGTAGATATATGCAAGGGAATATTATCCAATAATAAAAAAGATGAAACTCCTACCATTTGCAACAATATGAATGAACCTAGAGTGTAATGCTAAGTGAAATAAGAGAAAGATAGGGAAGGACAAATACAGTATGATTTCACATATATGCAATCTAAAAATGTTGAACGCATAGAAACGAGAGTTGAATAGTGATGGTCAAGGGGTAGGATATGGAGAAAATGAGATGTTAAGAGGTACAAAGTTTCCATTATAAAATCAATAAGTTTGGGGGATCTAATGTATAGCTTGGTGACTATAGTTCATCTATCGCTTATAGGTGAAATTTGCTAAGGATAAATCTTAAGTGTTTTAATCACACACACATACACACACAAATGGTTAACTATGTGAAGTGATGATGTGTTAATTAACTTGATTGTGGTAATAATTTACTATATATGTATATTTATATATTTATAAAATCATAAAGTTGTACACCTTAAATATATACAATATTATTTATTGATTATACCTAAATAAAGCTAGAGAAGAAAAACCCTCTAGGTAATTCTGATGTGTACACTCAATTTAAGAAATACTGCCAGATATTTCAATTGACATTTATATAAATCATACTTTTCACCTTTGAAATTTATATGAACTGGCCCTGGCCAGTTTGCTCAGTGCATAGAGCATCGACCTGGCATATGGACATCTGGATTCAATTCCTATTCAGGGGACACAAAAGAAGTGACTGTCTGCTTCTCTCCATGTCTCTCTCATGCCTCTCTCTCTCTCTTCCCCTCCCACAGCCAGTGACTTGATTGGTTTGATCATCAGCCCCAGGCTCTGAGGATAGTTTAGTTGATTCCAGCATTAACCCCAGGCAGGGGTTACCAGGTGAATTTGGGTCATGGCTCATATAGAAGTCTGTCTCACTATCTCCCCTTCTCTCACTATCTCCCCTTCTCTCTTAAAAACATTTTCTTTTTGTATAAACTACTTTGTGGTTTACACTAGAAATGCATATCATTAAAAAAACAATTTTTAAACAAAGAAATTAAAATCAATGTATAAGGTAATTTTTGCAAATGCAATTAAGCAAACAATATATGATGATGGTACTAACTATAATGGTAACTCTACTTTCAAAAATATTCTTACAAACTTGGGACAGAATTTTAAATTGAAACAAACATTACAAAAATAAATTAAGCAAAATATATTAAGAATTAAAAGAAAATTTAATAAGATTTATATATACTGCTCACAAAAATTGGGGGATATTTCAAAATGAATATGAAGCGATAAAAAAAGAAGCATTTAGTTTCTTTTTAAACAAGAACATCAGAAAAGCAAATTAGCCAAAAAAAGTTGTTCAATTATGCAAATGAGATGCAAAACCAATTTTTATTTCATTGGTGAAAATGCACTATACAAAAGGTTGAAAATACTGGAATATCTGCATGTTTCCTGATTCCCTAATTTTTGTGAGTGGTGTACTTAATTCTTCTAGTAAACTATTAAAACAAAATAAATACTCTTACGATGATATATCTACAAAGTAGTTTAATAAGACATTGCTTATGATAATAATAAAATATATGGTCCTGGCCAGTGGCTCAGTGGATAGAGCGTCAGCCTAGACAAGTGGTTCTTAACCTTTTTTGAGGTACCGAACCCACCAGTTTCATATGCTCATTCACCGAACGCTTCTTTAGTGATAAATAAAATACGATTTTTTTTTTCCAAATTCAAGACATAGGTATATATTTTTTTACTGGTGCACAAAATGAGCCGTGCATGAACATCACCTTGCTCAAAGAACAAAACCAACAAAGTGCATGAACTCACAACAAATTACAGTATTACTTTATTCTGGCCTCTGGGCAGAGGCTTCTCCGAACCTGAGACCTACTCATCGAACACCTAGGGTTTGATAGAACCCAGGTTAAGAACCACTGGCCTAGAATATGGATGTCCTGGGTTCGATTCACAGTCAGGGCACACAGGGGAAGTAACTATCTGTTTCTCTTCCCCTCTCATTTCCCCTTCCCTCCCTCTTTCGCTCCTGAAGCCAGTGGCTCAATGGTTTGAGTTTGGCCTTGGACACTGAGGATAGCTTCATTGGAGTGAATCAGCCTCAGGTGTTAAAAATAGCTCAGTGCTTGAGCATCAGTCCCAGATGGGTTTGCCGGAAGGGATGCGTACTGGAGTCTACCTTACTATCTGCCCTCCTTTAACTGAAAAAAAGAAGAAAAATAAAAAAAAAAAACATCTAGATATCCCTAAATGGAGGACGAGTTAAATAAATTACAGTACATGGATACTTTAGTGGACATTTGTGAAGGGCTAGCCATCATTATTTATTTTCCCCTTTTTAACAGAACCTGGATTTCCCCCCATTTTTGTAGCACCTATAAGTTTTTTTGATGTGGTCCCTGATGGCCCTGATTTAAAAATATTATCTAAATGGAAAGAAATCAGACATAAACCAATAAATTTCTATCATTTTCCCTGAATACAGTTATTGGCTCAGGGTAAATGTGTCAGGTGTGTGTTCAGCTATATATAATTTTTTAGTCACATAACTCAATACCATTTTATTTGTATCATTCAACAAAACCTGAGGCTCAGGCAGGCTGGGACCATTTCAGTGGCTCCAGTATCCAACAAAAGAGAAAGTTCCTTTTTTCTTTTCTCAAACATCTTTAGTAGAAAGTGTATGTTTCATTCTTTTCTTCATAATCCCAAATTTGCAGCACTTCAACTAGCACCATACCCATCTTCATCGGGAAGACGGTAAAGAGCAAAGGGCAAAATATGCATTTTAGTGAGTTCGTCACACCTGAAAAACTATTTTTGGAGCCACCCAATAACTGCTCTTTGTAACCCATCATTCATATGCCTAGGAAGTCTGGGAAATGCTGTTTTTAATTACTTAGAATACTGTTAAATGGAGGAGACCAGGTAAGGTAGCAGTTTCTGACAAAGGCGGATATCAAAAGTAAGTTGATCCTGACAGAGTGATGTTCTTGGGTTTTTCCCATGGATTAAGTATAATGGTTTGCTTTACATTACTAAAGATACATTAGATATTATTTTTATATAAATCAAATAATGCCTAATTAGTATCTGTTGTTCATGCTCAATCATATTCTGAATTGTTAAAACAAATAGAATAAGATCATAAAATGTAGTGTTCTATAAAACAATTTGTGTTATTATACAAATACGCTACATAAAGTTATCACTTGACAATTCATGCATATTATTTTTTATTCCATAAACTGTTCACCTTCAATCTATGTGTATAATTTATTTTAGGAAGTTAAAAATGCCTTGAGCATAACTTTCTCTCTTAAGATGATGTTCAGTGGTGGAAAGGGTAAAGAATTTTTAACAGGAGATTTGGGTTTGAGTCCATACCTCATTTTTACTAATTTGGGGCTTCTATTAACTATCTAACAATCAGTTTCTTTATCTCTGAAATAGAAGTAATTTTAAGTATACTCAGAGGACTTTTATTAAATTATTAAAGAAAAAAATATTTGAAAAGCCATCCAGTTCTGCACACATGTTCGGAAACATTACTCTTTTATTATTATTTTTTATTTTCCCCTTTATTCACTTATAAAGTACAATGTTAACTTACTTAGCCTAATTAATGTAATATCGTGTAACCTCAGTTTCACCCAGAGCTTTACTGTAGTGAAATTTTATTTCACTTATATTTTAGAAATACTCTGGTGCTGTTTCCTGGGCAGAAGCAAGGGGAAATACTTGCCCTAGGCATGGGCCTAAAATACTGGGCTCCCACCTTGCATATGTGCAGGTTGTGGAGAGCCCTAAGCACAGGGGATGGCCTTGCTTTGGATGATTTGCCCAAATGATTAAGGTCTCTAAATTGCTTTTACAGTCCAGGCCCAGCAGGGTTCCCAATTTGTGAATTATTTAAATTGTGGATTCTTTGCAAGGTTCACAATGGGTTTCTATTTTCTCATACAAATTGACCTATAGAATAGGCATGGAAATTAGTCTATAGATTTAGAGAAAGAAAGAAAATAATTTGCAACTAAAAGAAAACATGCTGCACTCTAGTAAAACAGGCTATAAATTAAGTCAGATGATTCTAAATGATGGAGGTAAAAGAGATGTAAAGCCAGTATTCGCGGCCACCATCACAGCAGCCTGACCCATGCAGGTTCGCATTAGATTCAAACAGTCTGTAATGAAACAATGGAGCCAAAAACTGGTGAGCCATCAGCTTTAATTCTAGCTTGCAGCCGGTGGGCAAGCAAAAACACACACTGGGCTCCAAAACCCACACATTCAGTGCTCACAAAGCTACTGACTTTTCCGAGTTTCCTAGAATCAAAGGTGTTGGGCAGATAAAATATATTATGCTCACTTTGTTGAAGATGGCGCTGCCCACATGGAAGCCTGTCACCCAGGTGATATTATTTGCCCTTATGCTTGTGATGGCTGTGGGGGGAAAGTTGTAATGTAAGCAGGCCGGGTCATTATAGCCTAAGGCTTAGTTTAAGAGTAAGCTCTTCCCCACACCCTTGACTGATTGGATGATGTGGGGTGATGCACTCTCCTGAGGAATCCCATTATGACTCAGATGGATGACTTCGTATCAGAGACTTCCTTGTCTGTAGATTGGATTAAGGTTTTGATTCTACACTATAAAGTGGGGCAGTCCAGGAGCTTTCTCTTGGTTCCTGAAGTATTAAGAGAGGAGAGCAGATTAAGGCTCCATAGCGGCCAGGAGAAGCAGCCAAGATGGCAGAGTGCTGAGGGAGAAGCCAGTTTCTGCAGAGTTTGTGCAGAGAGATGGAGATGGGAAACAGAGGTGAATAAGTCTGGTGAACTAGAAACCTTTTGATTCTGGAAACTCGAATAAGTCAGTAGCTTTGTGAGCACTGTATGAGTGGGTTTTGGAGCCCAGTGTGTGTTTTTGCCTGCCCGCTGGGTGCAAGCTAGAATTAAAGCTGATGGCTCACCAGTTCTTGGCTCCGTTGTTTCATTACCATCTGTTCGAATCTAATGGGAACCTGCATGAGTCAGGCTGCTGTGATAGTTGCCTCAACTACTGGCTTTACAATAGTAACATTCCCAAATTTTTAAATATTATATTTTTTATTTTTTAATATTTTGACTCAAATATGATTTTTTAAAAATATTTAAATGAAGATTCCTGCTTGAGCTCCGGCCAAATCTTATTTCAGTGGAAATCCCCTCAAAATGAAAATACACTATTAAAATATTTATTTATTCATTTATGTAATTATAAAGTATATATTTATAATATGTCTATTACAGCTCTGATATTGTTCTAGAGAGTAAGGTTAAAAAAAGACAGAAATGGTTTTGATATCTTAAGGAGAGATTATAGTACAGTTTAAGAAAACTAGCTCTGGAACAACCTTGGTTTTTTTTGAATTTTGTCTTCATGACTGTTTATCTAAGGCAATGTTTTTCAACCACCAGTCCACCAGAAAATGTGTGCTGGTCTATGAAAGAGTTAACCATTCAGTTGTTGTATAAAGATGATAGACCCAATTATTTTAGCAAAATTCACTTTTGCTCAGGGTAATTCCTGCTTTAAGAGTTCCCAAAATAGTTCTTCTGTTTTTACCAGTCCCCAAATGTAAAAACGGTTGAAAACCACTGATCTAAGGGGTATTCAGTAAGTTATATAATCTGTGACCCTTAGTTTACTCATATGTGAAATTATAATAACATTATCTACTTCATAGGAGTTTATGAGAATTAACTGTGGTAATCCATGCACAATTTTATCTTACTCCCTGACAATTACTAATTATTGAATAACTGTTCATTATATATGGCATTAGAAAACTTCTTATCTAGAGATAGATACAGGAAATTACTCCACTATGTATAATATGATAAATATAAGAAAGATGAATTTTCATATGTCCCTGAAAATTTTATTATATATTTTCTTATATAGTTTTTGTATAGTTCTTATAGAATTACAAATATATGGAACCAAATCTGTGGTTGAAGGATATGGCCTCAGTTCCCTGAGAAGTTATTTTTAAATTGCTTATTTACACTTTATTTTTATTTGTAGTTAATGGTGATTCAAGAGAAACAGAGCACTGGAGAACAATATTTTTTTTTTCATTTTCTATTGCATGAGGTTTTAGTACTGTTTCTATATATTTCTGCATTGCTGATTCCAAATCTGAAACCTTTTTTTTGGTGTATGCTCTAGTTTTTCTGCAATTTTAATTTCTTTTTTTATAGTTAATGGCATGCATTGGTTTTTAAATTGGAGTTAAAGGGCAATGACTCTTGGGTTGAACATTATGTTCAACCCAAGAGTCATTTAATGTTTTAGAAACATCACTTCTACATAACTGTAGTTGTTTGGAAATGTAAAAAAATATCTGATAAAAACACCCTCTTATTTTAAGATTGAGTCATAGTTTCTTCAAGTAGCTGTAAATGTAAGAATAGTCCTGACACCTTCTGTTATATATGTGGCTATTACACACTTCAACGTCAAAGGAGCAATATTTCATCATTTGTGACACGTGAATATATTGCCTATTTTCAAGTTCCACTTGGTGACCAAGACAAGAATTGGGCTCCTCATATTGTGAGTCATAATTGTGAGAAAATGCTTCGTGACTGGACAAAAGGAAAACGCAAAGGAATGCCTTTTGGTATTCCCATGGTTTGGCATGAACCTAAGGACCACAGCAGTGACTGTTATTTCTGTCTTATCCATAAAAAGGACATCAGCAAGAAAAAAACGACATATGATCACGTATTCTAATATTCCTTCAGCAATACAACCTGTCCCACACTCTGAGACACTCCTGGTTCCAGTTTTCAATGGCTCTATTTCTTCTAAACAAAGAAAATGAACATGGTGATCAACTATATTATGTAAGATGGATGGGGAAATGGTTGTAGAATAAGAAGGATCTTCTTCTGATGCCAAGCAGTCATTAACCCCTCAGCAGTTTAGCCAACCAGAATTGAATGACTTAGTAAGAGATTTGGGCCTATCAAAGAAAGCAGCTGAGTTATTAGCCTCCGGGCTTCAAGAAAAGAATGTACTTCACTGGTAAGCTAAAGTATTCCATTTCAGGAAGTGTGAACAAATTTTTGTGGACTTTTTTTCCAAAGACAAACACTTTGTTTACTGTCATAATATCAGTAGTCTCCTCAGCCAGCTAGGTGTTACCACTTACAGTCCAACAGAATGGTGTCTATTTTTTGGCAGCTCTAAACAGAGTCTGAAATGTGTTCTCCTACACAACAGTAATGTTTGTGCAGAGGTTCCAATTGGTTATTCAACTCATCTGCGAGAAGATTATAACGGCAAAAAAATTATCCTCAACTTTCTCAAGTATGAGGATCATAACTGGATCATTTGTGTGGATCTTAAAATGGTAAATTTTCTGCTAGGACAACAGAGAGGTTTCATAGAGTATCTTTGCTTTCTGTCTTTGTGGGATAGCCGAGCTCAAGAGAAACACTGGACACAGAAGGAGTGGCTGAAACATGAAGATCTGGAAATAGGGATG
The DNA here is from genome assembly GCA_037038555.1 of Rhynchonycteris naso. NCBI lineage: Eukaryota > Metazoa > Chordata > Mammalia > Chiroptera > Emballonuridae > Rhynchonycteris > Rhynchonycteris naso. The sequence goes on along the minus strand of CM073000.1, from coordinate 54,749,218 downwards.
CAAATATTGTGAATGAACCTGTAGTTAATCAAGATAGGATCATTCTTCCCCCACTTCACGTCAAACTTGGCTTAATGAAGCACTTTGTTCAGGCTGTGAATAGAGAAAGTGAATGCTTTCAATGTATTTTTGTTTTACCTGCCTTGTCTTTCGAGAAGATAAAAACAGGTGTATTCATTCAATGGACCTCAAATTCAAACCCTCATATGTGAGGAAGAATTGACTAGGAAAATGAATAAGGAGGAGAAAGCAGCATGGTAATCTTTTGTGGCAGTTACAAAGAACTTCCTTGGCAACAAAAAAGCAGAAAACTATGAACTTCTGGTTCAAAGGATGCTGCTGGCTTTCTGCAACATTGTGTGTAACATGAGCGTTAAGATTCACACCCTTAACAGTCACCTTGATAAGTTTCTCGAAAATCTTGGAGTTGTTAGTGATGAGCAGACCACTGCTGGAGCATCAAATAAGATTGTCCTCAACAAGTACACAAACACAAGAGCTACAAATGCAAATTTTTGCCTTAACAGAATTTAAGTAAGTTTTGCACATAATTTATGATTAAAAAAAGTGCTTTAATATGTTCTGTTTCAAAATTGTAGACAAATTCTGATGCAATCATATATTTTCATGTATTAGTTTATTTGCTGTATTATATAAATTATTCTATTTTCACAAAGATGATGCCCAAGAAGACATTCTACTTCACTATATTAAACTAAATGTTGAAAATTTACAATAAGATGAAAACCTAAAATCTTGACTTTCAAAAAAACTGTAGCTTACAGAGAAAATCTAATGTCAGATTTTAGGTCAGCACACTCAAATTAGGTAAGAAGAAGTGTTTTTGTGGATGCAACAAAAATTTTATTTCCCAGTGTAACACATATATAAAGTAAATAGTTCAGGTAAAAGTATGCATTTGGATTTTAAATGATTGCTTTAGCAATCAAGAGAGCCTGAACTTATCCTGATGGCAGATGTTATGAAAGTAGACTATTGGTGTACTACTGAAGCTGAGAAGTTATGTATAGAAAAGTGTAAATAGAATATTTGAGAAATATTTAGAAGATGAAATTAGTTATACTTAGGTCCTGACTACATATGCAAAGTGAGAGAGAGGAAGAAATTGGGAAAACCTCTTTTAGTTCTTCACTTTAAAATAAGTGGCTATGGAGTGAAGACATTTACTGCAGTAAGAAGTCAGGAAGAAGATCAGGCTTGATGAAATGATGAAGCCATGACTCTGCCTGTACTTTAAATAAGTCAAATTTTCCAAATGATATGTAGTACACAAGAGAAAAAGATACAAAATCCTTGATATCATGTAAAAAGATATTCACTGTAAAGAGACTAGTATTCATGCATGGATGAAATTATTCAATGAGAATTAAAAAAAATGTTTTGATCATGTTCAAGATTAAAAGTCTTGGACTGGGATAATTGAAGAAATGAATAAATTAGTGAAGCTGTCAGATGCATTTGAGACATGATAAAGGAAGAAAGAAGTACCTGAGATACTGAACATTTAATAAACACATACCACGGCCTGAACTGTTTATATGCTAAATGTTTAATTCCCAGAAGAGCCTGTGAGACAGTTATCACTATTTAAGAAATAAGAAGACTGAGGTTCTGCTTACACAATATTTTCACAATCCCAAAGCTCTCATACGGTGGGACTGAGATAACAGCAACATGACATCAAAGCCTTTATGTTTTAACAACCTGGTTATTTTACAACCAGAAAAGTAGAGGGAAAACATTTTAAAAAATGGTGATATCACAAAAGAAAGAGGAGGAAATGTCTTTTCTCATTGCCTTGTTATGAATAAGTTCTTACACCTTCTAGTTTAATACTTCTCTATTCAGCAATTCTGCTGTTTAATCTATCCATTGAGTTCATCTTTACGATATTTTTCATTTCGATGAATTTTATTTCATTTGTTTTTAAATCTTCTGTATCATTTTTAAAGTTTTTTTGTTTTTGTCTATAAATTTCAAACATGTATACTATTTCTTAAACAGTCCGCTGGAATAGTGATTTCCCATGGGCCCTTAAAAGTCTTGCTAGATATTCCAAAAAATGAAGTCTTTCAATACTCTTAGTTGGACCATTTCTTAGGGTTGTATTTGTAGTCAGCAATTGTGAGGGATAAGGAAACGTCTCTCTCCAGACACAAAGCAGGCGTCCTTTGGTTTACTATAAAAGTGGCTAATTTAGCCTGACCTGTGGTGGCGCAGTGGATAAAACATCGACCTGGAACGCTGATGTCACTGGTTCAAAACCCTGTGCTTGCCTGGTCAAGGCACATATGGGAGTTGATGCTTCCTGCTCCTCCCTCCTTTCTCTCTCTTTCTCTCTGTCTCAGTCTCTCTCCTCTCTAAAATGAATGAATATATAAATAAATAAAAATTTTTAAAAAGTGGCTATTTTAGCAAGCTCCCATTAACATAATTCACTGTATGTTCAAGAAGCATCCACCCTCAGCACTGTGTTATCATTGTGGAACTTGTGGGACATGGGAAACCATTATGATAAAATGTTTTGCCTCTCACCCAGAAGTCTAGACTGGGTTTTCTTCCACTATCTACACTATGGTAATAAGCTAGCTTTTTATTTTGTCTCTATATATTCAACATATACTATGGCAAATAAAATACACAATATGCCTCTGAATAATTTTAAAACAAAGTGTTTGCTAAGTACATATTTTATACTTCCATTAAACTAAACATCTTGATAGATACTTTCTTAAAGGCAAATATATATAACAAAGTATATAATTTAAATATAAGTTAATTTTATTTTAAATAATTTATCACAGTTTATATAAATTATTTTCCTCAAATTATAAAAATGCTCTGAAAAATTTGAATCTTCTGTAGTGGATATTATTGGATTATTTTTTTTATCACTTTTGTCTGAAAATTTAGTTTGTCCTAGAGCTGATATAAAATAGAATTAACTGCAATGAAATTATTATGAACACTGTGTATAGACAAGTTAGATTAAAATACTTTGCTTTCTCATAGAAAAGTAAATAAAAGCTATACTTACATGTTGTAATGTTGGTGGCCGAGACCAGGCAGGTTCACATTGGATTCGGGCAGATTGTAGAAAAACTGCAGAGCCAGAAAGTATTAGGCCATTCTGTTTAAAAAAGTCTCACATGGCAGACAAGCACACAGGCAGGGGAAACTGGCTCTTAGGCAAACAAACAGCAAAATGGCCCCTTGCAGTGACGGGCAGGCAATCTGCCATCCTCAATCCCCCGAGCACAAGCATCCATAGCCTAACTAAGGCTGCCACATGCTAACACACTAATCAGGAAACTGCTTACACCTGGTAACCCCAAGAGCAAGCCTAACACAGCTGCCTACATGCTACCTCTTTAGGATGCTCGTTTAACAATCTACATGACATCAGAGACTACAGAAGCAGCAAAAGTTACACAGTAATTACAATAATTACAAAGGTGTCTTTCACAATGTCTCCCTGAGCACTATGCCCAAAATGCAAACCAGAGGCCCTTCTCTAGCCCCCTACTTCATGGTAGGCGGGAGGGTTTGTATATTCCAGGGCTGCATCCATAAAAACCTAAAAGTATCCTTGGTGCATCTCTCCAACTGGATGAGAGCAGCTTCCTGGTACAGGAGGTTGTCCACTGGAGCTGCCCCCACACACATCAGGGTCTCTCATAATACTGTCCATGAGCAACATGTCCATCCATCAAGGGAGCCGGTGCCCCCCTCTGGTCGCAGTTCAAGAGTCAGTCCATGATAGCCCAGCTGTCTGTGCAAATCTCCAAGGTAAAGGTCCATTACAGGCAACTAGCCATACAGCTCTTTATTAATGGACCTCAGCCCCTTTTCATAGTGTGCTGTCCATTGCCACAGGCCCCATCCAAACTCCTCAACAAGCTCTCAGGGCCTGGTGGGGTCAAACATATTCAAGGCCTGTGTTGCCTTAATTGTTATCCTAGCTGCTACTCCTGCTTTTGTAAAAGAAAGCACCTATTATCTTCTAAGGCCAACACCTGCTGCACATTAGAAGGGGACCAGTGGGTTGCCAATTTTGCATGGGGCCTATGACTCCTGCCCATCCCTGTTGGATGGATCCCTCACCCTTCCCCCTATTCAAACTGGGACAACTGGTCTTGGGGATCCTGTAACATGAACGCCAGCCATTTTCCTGGCAAATGCCAGGGCCACCTCTGTTCTGATGCAAGCTACTGCCAAAGCTCCAACTAGACTTTATTAGACTTGCCATCTAATTTCTTTCTATCTGCAATCAAGTCTACCCACACCTGTACTTGGGTAACTTTCACAGGCCTGATTCTCTTGATAGTTGGTGGGGGGCAGCACAGGCAGTAACCCTCACAGCCTTATGGTCCATTTCTGTTCCAGAGCGTGTAATGCCATTGACACCCTATGTCCCACACCACACCAATCAGGCTGCCAGGGGCTCAGCTTTCTGCCTAAATTTCACCCCCAACTCTACTACCTCTGCCCAGGTGTACAGTCGAACTGCAGAGTGCTCCACTACCTGGGGAGGAGACCATCGGCTGGGCTCCAAATCTGCGGATGGCAGTTGTAATTTGTGCAATTTAAAATATAATACTTAATATCAATTTTATAATTTTTTAAAACTAAGAAAACAATTTATTAGATACATAAAATTTGTAAAATATATTTAATTAGTCACTTTGGTTTTTATAGAAACACATCAACTTTATCTCAGAACTTCTTTGTATCAAGCATAGATCTTAGTGAACACTTATTAAATACTATTTTTGAAGTAAATAATTCCATTTTTATGGGTAGTCCAGAATAAACAGCTTTACATTATGACCTGGTATATATGCCTTTAAAATAAAATACCAATTTGATTTGCACTTATTTTTTTTAATCCTTTGATACTTTACCTAGTGCTTTATAAAGTCTAAAAGCCTCACAGCTTTAGTTTGAATGGTGCCCAAACATAAAGCAGTAAGAAGTGAGTTTGATCTGAAATCCACAAAATCAAAAGTTTCTCTGACCACAAATTCTACCTTTTACCGTCTAACTATGGATTGCAATGGGAAGTTCCTAAAGTATTGCTTTTATTCCTCTCATCTAACATTTTGAAAGGCATTTGAGGACTTGATTTATGGCTTTGAGGAAGTGAATATGGATGTTAACAAGCAAAGAAGAATTTAAACATCTAATTGCATATGTTCATTCAAAGACATATCCTTGGTACTTGTTGAACTCTTTGATTAAGTGGTCATGCTTAGATTATATGCCCAATGGAGGAGAATTCTTCTCAGTCTAGGATTTTTACTGTGGCTTTAACAGAATTGCTCTATGATCTATCATTCATATATAACACAAACATTTTATTATCTACAGGGTAGCTTGTGATTAGACATCTAAAATGTCCCCGCTTGAAATGGAAATAATGTATAAATACCAATTATTTTTTTAGAAGGAGCCAAATTATTTTGCAAAGATGGAATGGAAGATAGAATTTTATTGAATAAACCATGTAGCTCTTAGAAAAAATCTCACAATTGTGATCAGAACAGTAAGCCTATACTTTGACCAATTTAACTCATGTACTAACATATATTAATTGTTGAAAAAGTTTTAAAATATTTTTTAATATATGTATATAAATCTCTGCCAACCACACAAAAGTATTAGAGACATATTGGTATTTCTTTTTTCTTCTTCTTCTTGGGATTTCTTTCCTATTTATCCATTTTTCTACCTTTAGTCAGTTAAATTGGCTCCTTTAAAAAATATATAGAAGAAATAGAGCTGGGAAAAAGAAGACATTGTCCTGGTGAAAGAAGTACGCAAGATAGGTGAATAATTAAAGGTGGAAACTGTAGCCTTAGGAGATCCCATTAGAAATCAGCCTGAATCACATAGGTACATCCAGGTGGTGCCAGTTATCTATCAGTGACCTAGGTTAATAGAATGAGTCTAATTTGATGAGGAATATATATTTAAATTGCCTAAAGTTGAATCTTAGTACATTGCTAAGTGCCTGTGTCTGTTTTCTTTAAGAGCAATTTTTCGAACTTCCACACAATGGCAGTGACTATAAGAATGTCCCTTCCTTTCCTCTATTTTGCAACAAAATATTTGCATTGTGTTGCTTGCAATGTGAATTAATGTTAAGTATTCAATATGAAAAGCAGCGTGACATTCATTTTTAAATTTCATGCTTCATGTCACTTCACATCTCTTCTTACTAAATTACATTTGGTCACACATTAACCACACAAGATGATGCAGCAGTGTTATTTATATATGGAAGAGGAACAAGTAGGTGGAAAGGTACAGAATGTAATGCAAAACGATTCAATATTTGTTTAAATCTATCTAGTAAAAGAATTATATAAATCTACAGACCAAAATATTTTAAGGATGAAATGATTCTTATATTTCTGTATATATTTATATTTACACTGAGAATTAATTTCTTTTAATTCATTCATATAAAGTCATTAAAACATTATATATATACACACATATATATTACTTTTGCTATAATCATTTATGAGATTTATGCATTAAAAGGTAGTCTTATTACATTATTATTTTTGGTAAAGTGCAGATATATGTACATACATACTGTGATATTCTGCAAGATCCTAAAGAGATAAGGCATTCCACCCCAATTGCCTTTTGATACACATTCAAGAATTTTGGAATCAGGTGGTTAGGAAGCCAGAATGAAAGAAGGTCTAGAAAATGTGAGGGAAGGTTCCTAGTGACTAAGATGAGCCACTGTAGGCAGCTGGAATTAGTAAAGGGCGATTGTAAGGCCAAAGACTGCCACCTTTGTAGCCATACACATGCAGGTTCCCATTAGATTTGGACAGATGGTAAAGAAACAGTGGAGCCAAAAAAATGGTGCTCCATCTTTTATTCAAGTCTCGCACCAGCTGGCAAGGAAACACACAGGGAAAAACACTTCCCTTTCACTCAGGGCTCCCAAACCCACTGACCCATTCTCCGGTTCCACAACCACGAGAACCTTCTCCAGTTTCTCCTAGAATCAAAGACCCCACCAGTCTCAGCAGAGCTCACAAAAGCTCCTCAGCTCGGTTCCCCATCTCCTTCTTCAAGATTTCTGCACAAACTGGCTTCTTTTTCTGCAGCCTGCATTCTCTCTGCTCTCATTCTCGAAATATGGTTTCTCTTTTCTCCAGCACACATTAGTAAGACAATAGCCCTTCCCAAGCAGAAAGGTAATTTACATCTTTACAGATCACATACCTGGCGCTGCCCAGTACCTTCTTTTTTTGTATTTTTCTGAAGTTAGAAGCAGGGAGGTAGTCAGACAAACTCCCGCATGCACCTGACCGGGATCCACTGGGCTTGCCCACCAGGGGTGATGCACTGCCCATCTGGGGCATTGCTCTGTTGCAGCCAGAGCCATTCTAGCACCTGAGGCGGAGACCATGGAGCTATTCTCAGTGCCCGGGCCAACTTTGCTGCAATGGAGCCTTGGCTGCAGAAAGGGAAGAGAAAGATAAAGAGGAAGGAGAGGGGGAAAAGTGGAGAAACACATGGATGCTTCTCCTGTGTACCCTGGCTGGGGATCAAACTTGGGACTTCCACACGCTGGGCTGATGTTCTACTGCTGAACCAACTGGCCAGGGCCCCAGTGCCATTTTTAATAAAAGTGAGCAAACAAAAAATACAGATTTTACAATCTCATTTGCCCAATGGTGCTTGTTTTTCCATAAAGGAACAGAGGTAAAGTAGAAAGCATGCTTGTGTTCCTGAGTTCATAATTTAATGGGGAATAGAGGTGTCAATTCAATTACTTTTTGCACCTGAGCACTTAGACCTGTATTTGGATTGTACAAAAAGATGCATTAGTAAGTTAATAAGCTTTTGTATATGTCTTCTATATTTTATATCAAGTTCTTATGGTAGTGTAGAGCCATAGGAATGTTGCCAGGAAGATAGCCTAAAGTAAAACAAAGTTCATAATGTCCTAACTAACAATGAACCTAACATAAGAGGAACTGTGAACTGTTTGTGCATTAAATTTTTGAAAGATAACTGCTATCTCCTCCCCGTTACTTCTTTGTGAAGCTTGTTCAGCCCTGCCCAACCGCTAACTGCCACGTCAGCTTCTGTAAACTGCTTGCTTGCTGCCACTATATAAACCATAAGTCTGTAAGCAGTAGGCGCGACTCTCATTTGCAGCCCCTCTGGTGGGTAAGGTGTTCCCGAACACCTAGAGAGTTCGCTCCTGCGCAGGTTAAACTTGGCCAATAAAGTAACATCTTAAGTCCTGAAAGTCTCCGACATCTGTTCTTGGCCCGGCGAATGCAACAGTAGAATCCTAAATATAAAGGTTTATATAAACTTTAAACTCTGGAAAATATTAATAATTATTCCAGAATAAAACATTTATTAAGGAACTTCTGGTTTCCAATTCCACACTTGGAAGTCACCACTCTAACCCAACAAAGAAAAAGGTTGAACAGACATAACAAATCTTTTTTTCTTACTGACTTTATTGGGGGTGACATTCATAAAATTAAATATTTTTCAGATATACAACTTCACAAAACATCATTTGCACACTGCACTGTGCACTCACACACCAAGCCAAGTCTCCTTCCAGCCTCATCTATTCTCTTTACCTCATGTGGGGAAAACACTTTATTAGACTTGCTCACTGGTTTACTGGCTTCAAGCACTTTGCTAGATTAGTGTGTGAGCATGTGGCAGCTCCACGTGCGGATAGTCTGTGTAAGTCTATGGGTGCTTGTGTTCAGGGCAGGTGGTGGATTTGGGATTGCCTAACCACCGCTGTGAAGGTTTTTTGCTTTTCCTTTGTCTGAGACATGGTTTTCTGCCGCAGACCAGCGCGGCTCTTAATTCTGGGTTTTGAGTGAGAATGGTGTGGAATTAAGAAAACAGACTTACTAAGAAAAAAAGATGGGACCAGGAGGACTCTTCAATGCTGATGGCAATATCCAAGTGCCCCATAGCCCCAGTTTGCTTTATTATATAGCCATATGCAAATCAAGAAAGTCCTTGATACAAAGTTACACATCCGAGGCTAAAACAGGAACTCTCCCAAGGCATAAACAGGAATCCCCCTACCATGCATAAGTGAAATCAATCAACATTTGAACAAAGGCTAAGAGGAAAGGCATGTAAATTGCTTCCAGCAACTTAAGAAAGCAAGTGAAGTGGGTGCAAGTACTCATCATCATAGCCAATATGGAGGTGAAGGGGTGATAACTTAGCCTTTGTTAAGCCTTGAATCTACAAAGGCTTTTTGCAATTTATCCCCCTTTTCTTTTTTCTTTTTAATTTGTGTGCTGAGATTTGCACTCATCTGATTTCTTAGTTTCCCTGATTCTAATTTGGAGGCAGATTGAAAAAATACAGAATAAATACAAAATTAGTATAGCCAATGCTGACAGATACCCAAAACAAGTATTCTAATACATTGTACAGGGATTAAAGCCTTTAAGCAAATTCTTAAAGCCAATATAACAGGATCTATAATAGAGTCTGCTGTTTTGAATGTCCTTAACATGTTCACCAATTCTATGCTGACACATCATTATTCAGCATTTTCTGCAAATGCAACCCAACCCCAGTTCAGTTTATTAAGAGCTGTCACAAGGAGCAAGAATCCAGGAAAAGCCCACATGACACTGGAATTGTTGTCATATTTATATACTTTGCAGCTCGCATCCAAGTCCCAATGATCACTGCTTCTAGCTGGTAATGATTCAGGTAGACTGGAAAAGCCAACTGCAGCATGTGTGGAGATGAAGATTCTGTTTTTCTCAGCCTGGAGAGATGAGACCAGGGTGCTTCTCCATGAAGTTCTGCAGCTGTGGTGTGGTGAAGAGAACCTTGGGATACACTAAGCTGGGTGGCAGATGTAAATTCATAACAGAAGTTGGCAAAAAAGAGAAAGAGAGCTCTAAATTAGGAGTAGGTCCCAGCCTAAAATATGAATGGGGCATTGAGGCAGGAGGAATAATGGACACACTATATATTAAACAAAGCAGCAGAAAATAGGACTATCAACACCCACAACAGAGATCTTCGAGGGAATGAATAAAAACCCAAATATTTAGGCAAGACATAGTAAGTGGCCCTTGTGTTCATAAGAAATGAGATCAGTTTACATGCTACTTGAAAGAAATAACCTAGGCTTGTCTAAGTGAAATGGGGCCGACGGCCCTGGACACCTTTAGCCTTCAATGGCAAGTCCCAGCAGACTATGTAAGGTTAGGTCACAGGTGGCTGGAGGAGGGCTGGAAGAGATTGAACCCTCCCTTAGAAAAGCAAGGGGAAGCCTACCTTCCAGTGTCCCTTTTTCCCACAGCAAAGGCATGTCCTAGTTGGGGCCAAGAAGCCTGGCAGGCTTTGGCTCAATGACCCTCCTTTCCGCTATTGAAGCAGGGCCTAGATGGAGTCCTATGAGGCCGCTTTGGTGCATTGGAGCCTTTAAGGGTATATGCCAAGAGCTGGTATTTCACCTGATCTCTTTTGGGCTTTTTCTGCCTGTTGGTTATTATAGACCTTAAAAGCCATGCTCAGAAGATCTTGCTGAGGGGTTTGAGGATCCCTATTTGCCTATGTAAACCTTTTCCGTATATCTGGAGCTATTTGGAAAAAGACAAAACAGTGTTATTAGCTGGATCAAATAAAAGGGGGTAGACGTTTGCAGAAGAAAAAGATTTGGCGTTTCCTGCACATCAGCATTCAAAAGAATATTTTTAAAATAAAAAGCGTGATAAGAAAGATTTGCAGAAGTTCCAGGATATGACTCCCCCTTTTATATTTTTTAAAATTGACCTTAAATATTTGCTGGGTACACTTTAATAACACCTTGACTTTAAAGATTGTAAGAAATACCTGTAATTCAAAAGGTTTGACAAAATATGGTAAATGCTTTTCCTACATATGTAGGAGTATTATCAGTTTTAATCAGTTTAGAAAGTTCAATAATAGAAAATGCATACAAACAATGAGCTATAACATGTTTGAGCTATAACATGCTTAGCAGCCTCTCCTGTTCTGGCAGAGGTTACTATAAATCCAAAATAAGTATCCATTTCAACATGGACAAAGGACTGTTTGCCAAATGAAGGTATATGAGTAACGTCCATTTGCCAAAGTTGTCCTGATAGGAGTCCTCAAGGGTTAACTCCAAATGAAGGGAAAGATTGTAGTATAGGACACCTCGGACAGGATTTAACAATCTGCTATGCTGCTTCCTGAGAAAGTTGAAACTGTTTACACAGGACTGCAGCATTCTGGTGATGAATAATAGTATGAGATTGAATTGCTTGATTTGTCATGGTTACTCCAATAATTTTCTTTTGGGTAGTTTGATCAACAAGGGCATTCCCTTGTGCTAAAGCTCCAGGGAGCATGGAGTGAGCTCAAATATGTCCTATAAAACATAGAGCTCTATGTTGATTTACAAGTCTTTGAAGAAGTAGAAATTGCTGCAATAGTTCCTCATCAGCAGTTGTCCTTAAGACAGCAGTCTCTATAGTGGAAACAACCATAAGTAAATATTTGCTGTCTATATACAGATTGAAGGAGGAACATGGCAAATGCTGAAAAGCCATGATAATGGCATGTAATTCTACTCTTTGAGCTGATTTCAAGGTGACTTTTGTTATAAACTTGTCCATCGATTATTAAACCTGCTATTCCTGAGAAGGACCAGTAAAGACTGTAGGTGCTTCAGGAAAGGGATCACTAACAAATGTCTTAGGAAATACAAATGTAACTATTTTATCAGCTGGGTAGTGAGAATCAATTTGGCCTGTAAGTTTGCAAAGCAATTTGCCATTCAGTGGAAGTTTCCCAGAACCATTGTTGTTGATCGTTTGAAACAGGAACAATAATTTGAGGCTCAAAACCTATAAGCTGTAAGAGTTGCCTATGCCCCTTGATGATCAAGGAGGTGACCAGATCAAAATACGAAGATAAAACTTTCTTAGGAGTGACAGCTAAATGAATCCATTCAATAGGACCTGAAGCTTGCAACAATAGTCCTGTTGGAGTATAACTCGAGGGACAAATTAGTAAGGCAATTGATTCTTCAGGATTTATGCATTTTAGTTGTGCTTGTTGCAAGGCTTTTTCTACAAGCTTTAAAGCTTGCTGTCCCACAGCTGTAAGTAGCTGAGGAGAAACTGGTTCAGCCGAACCTCTAGAGAATATAAAAAAGTGGCTTCAGTTCCCTGGTAGTTAATTTCAAATAAGATTTAAGCCAATTAACGTCTCCTAATAATTTCTGGAAATCATTTAAAGTTTGCAAATGATCTGTCCTGATTTCTAATTTTTGTAGATGAATTTGTTGTCCCTGAATAATTTGTCCTAAATAAGAAAAAGGTAAAGATTGCTGTACCTTTTTAGGAGCTTTATAAAGTGCTGATTCTTTCAAAGAATAATCTAGTTGTTGCAAAATGGTCAACACAAAGTCTTTATCTGGATGAGCAATAACAATGTCATCCATATAATGAATTATGTACCTACCCCTTAGGGTGCTGCTTTCCTACTAGAGTGATAGCTTGGGCAACATAACTTGGCACAAAGTAGAACTGTTAGCCATACCTTGAGGCAAAACTCTCCACTGGTATCACTCCATTGAAGCCTAGAAATTAAGTAAAGGAACACTGAATGCAAAATGCTTGCAATCATGAGGGCTTAAAGGATTAGTAAAAAAGCAATCCTTCAGTCAATAATTATAAGGTGAATATTCCATGGAATGGCAGTAGGAGAAGGGAGTCCTTGCAGGAGATGACCTATAATTTCCATAGTCTTATTTATTGCTTTCAAATCTTGAAATAGCCGCCAGTTTACTGATTTCATTTTTTAATGAATATTTTAACAAATATAGGCGTATTCCATGGGCTATTAGATGGTTCAATGTGCCCAAGCTGTAACTGCTCTTGTACCAATCAAGCAGCTGCCTTAAGTTTCCCCTGAGAAAGAAGCCATTGGTCTACCCATACAGGATTATCTGATTTCCAAGTAATTGGGTCTGTACACTGCATTATTGGTGTAGCAGGAGCTACCAAGGTCGCTATGTAAAATTTGATATCCTAATCCATGCCTTCTGGTATTGGGTGCCACTTTTATGGGGGTGAAAATTTTCTGCTGTTTTTCCCTAGTCCCTTAGTGGAAAAAAATCCCTGATCAAGCATTTGAGTATCGACTAAACTATTAGAACTGACAAGTAATGCTCCCATATTTTTCAAAACATATGCCACAAATTAACTGGCAATCCAGGGAGTACATAAGTATGACCAGTATGTATCCAGTACGACCTTTTTTATCTTGCCATTGCAAAAACTAGAGCTTTGTTCAGGGAATTTACTCTGTCCTATACCTGTAATTCTATGGCTGCTGCATGAATGGGCCAAAAAGGAGGGCAATGTAGCTTAGCCTTAACAGATATATCAGCTTTAGTATCTAAAAGTTCTTTAAATTTATGCCTTTGTATTGTTAGTTTCATTCCAGGGCGTTCTTGACCTATTTTTTTAATCCAATAGGCAAAATCAGAGGAGGCAAATCCCCGATTTTCTCGGGGTCCCTTTCGCAGGGTTTGGCCCGAGAAGTAGAATTAGCATTCATATACTATTATTCTAACTGCCTAAAGCAGTTTGAGACAAACTCTTGAGCTGACTTATTAGGGCCCTGCTTAATTTTGCTCAGTTCCTTTGTTTTGCCTACCTGAGTATAACCTTACACATAAACAAGACAATTTACTCACAAAAAAACACAAGTATAACTTTGATTAATCCTAATACTTGACTTGATATTTGGCTCCTAACTCTGAACACACCTCACAATTCACTAACCAAAGCAGTAAGTCTTAAGGATCTGCACATTGTATTTTATTTAAATTTAAATGAGCACTCCTTAGAAGTTCTAAAATCACTTAATTTTTTCTAAATATTAGAGCCAGCATTTCCAATTTTTGCATGCAAAAAGAGAACTTAATTCAGACCTTAAAAACAGACACATTTAAGACAACATAAACAAAGACTAAACAGAAACAAGAATTAGACAAACCAGACAAACCAGAGAGAAACCCGGGAGTTCAGAGCACAACCAGATTAGAAAGATGCCTGCCTGATTTTAGTCAGGGCATTTTCTGAGAGGGACTAAAGGATTGGACTAAACAAAATGGCCCTGAGAAAATTTGCTCTCAGCAGCTGCTGGGATATTTTCCATAGTTAGATGCAACACAAGTCCCCCACCTCAATTTCCAGGCAAAGAATAAGAAAAAAAAAAAATAGTTCAGAAGATTGTAATTAGAACATTAAAGAAAATCAGACCATAACAAAGAAAGCTGTAACTTTCCTAATACCTGAGTATTAGGAAACTTTCCTAATACCTAATACCTATCCATTCTCAAATTCTATAGTCGCTGTAACTGGTGGCTCAGGTTGACTATGCTGAGATTTCTCCCCTACCTCAACAGCCCTTTCATGAAAGTCTAACTTCCATAGCAAATAATCACCCCGGAGAGACAAGCATGAGCAATCAACTTTCAGTCATTTGGGGGAAGAGCCTTTGCACTAATAGCATCTAATAAACCAAGTGAAAAAGGGGCAGTAGGTCCATACTGAACACAAGCAAGTTTAAAGCTCTTTCAGAGTTCTAAAGGGTACAGGTTCATATTCTCGCATTAGTCCCCCCCTATCGTCCTGTCTTTCTACAACAGGAAAACAGGGAAAGCCATTTATTGTTTCCCCTATATTTCGAGCCTGGTCTATAGATTGTTAGAGAGGGAATTTCATAGATTTTGAGCTATAGACTCAGGAACCAGCCCGATAAGGAAACAGAGGAGCAGAGGTTTGTATGTAGGAAGGAGCCGAGGGCAGCGGAGGCCCCGAGGCTAAGGCAGCCATAACTGCAATATTTTTATTCACTGACTCATCCTCAGACTCCAAGTTATCCTCATATTCACATCCCTCTGTTTCCAGTTCACCCTGTTACTCTTCTGACAACGATTTGTCCTAATATGAAAACATTTCTATGAAAAAGTCCCGTATTTTTTACCCTAACTGTTGCATAATATTTTACTCCCGATTATACTTTCCCCCAAAACTTTCTTTACTCACTGGGCACACTTCACTTAGGGAGTTCCATCACCGCCTTCAGTTTAGTTTTCTTGTACTCAAGTATTCTGTTCGGGCGCCACTTGCCGCGGACCAGCGCAGCTCCTAATTCTGGGTTTTAAGTGAGAATGGTGTGGAATTAAGAAAACAGACTTACTAAGAAAAAAGAATGGGACCAGGAGGACTCTTTAATGCTGATGGCAATATTTGAGTGCCCCATAGGCCCAGTTTGCTTTATTATATAGCCATATGCAAATCAAGGAAGTCCTTGATACAAAGTTACACATTCAAAGCTAAAACAGGAACTCTCCCAAGACATAAACAGGAATCCCCCTACCATGCATAAGTGAAATCAACCAACATCTGAACAAACAAAGTGTAAGAGGAAGGGCATGTAAAATGCTTCCAGCAACTTCAGGAAGCAAGTGAAGTGGGTGCAAATACTCAGCATCTTAGCCAATATGGAGGTGTGGGGGGAGAACTTACCCTTTTGCTAAGCCTTGAATCTACAAAGGCTTTTTGCCATTTACGGTCTGCAACAATTTTCCATCTGCTCTTGTGAGACTAATAAACAAGAATGGCCCTATGCTTTCTGGCTCCACAGTTTCTCTATGGTCTGACCGAATCCGTTGTAGACCGGCATTAAATCTCCTTACCCCCACTCCCTCCTTCCTGCAATGCTCACATTGTTAACTATATCAATGAGTTTTTGTTTTTTTTTCCTTTGCCGCCCAAATTGGAGAGTCAGGCAAATATAGTGAGTTGCAGCTTATCAGGGCAAAGACTCATGTGCACAAACACCCTGTAACTTGTGCTGGGTAGGAAAACCTGAAATGTAGTTTATACTATACTAGCAGGGTCCTGTCAGAGTCTCCCTCTCTAGTTTCCTTGCTCTCTGTCAGACTCTGTTGAAGATGAAACACATATCTATTTTCTAGTGATTATAAAAATGGCAGTAGAAAATGTAAGTAAAGGATCATTATAAACATTGAACAGTAAGGGAAATCTTTACCTACATCATAGTTACCACTATCTATATTAAAGTTCCTTACTGGAAGTGCATAATAAATTTAGTAATTTAAACAATTTTGCAAACTTTTGCAAAGAAAATTAAAGCACAGAAAGCAAAAGAAATTCTCAAGTAAAAACAAATACCTTCAGTAAATTAAATCTATAATGCCATACTATGCATTTTACTGACCACAAAGGCTCATGAGAGGCTTGCAGTGTTTTGTTTACTCAGAGGTATAAACCTGGGCACTTATGCAAAAAGACTATTTCAGTATAGATGGTTCTCAATTCCCATGTTTCTCTGTTGTGGGTTGAATTTATGTGGCAAAGTCTTTTTTTTTTTTAAAGTATAGGTTCTTTTTTATTTATTTATTTTATTTATTTATTTTTTAACAGGGACAGAGAGAGAGTAAGAAGGAGGGACAGATAGGGACAGACAGACCAGAATGGAGAGAGGTGAGAAGCATCAAACATTAGTTTTTCATTGCCATTGCAACACCTTAGTTGTTCATTGATTGCTTTCTCACATGTGCCTTGACCACGGGCCTTCAGCGACCAAAGCAACCCCTTGCTGGAGCCAGCGACCTTGGGTCCAAGCTGGCAAGCCTTCGCTCAAGCCAGATGGGCCCGCACTCAAGCTGGCGACCTTGGGGTCTTGAACCGGGGTCTTCTGCATTCCAGTCCGAAGCTCTATCCACTGCGCTACCGCCTGGTCAGGCAAATTTATGTGGCAAAGTCTTAACATTGATATTTGGGATTTGGACTTTGACTCAAGAATTTTGGGGAGATAAGGGGTCACAGTTAAATTTATAACAGCATCCTTCATTGATACCTCATTTATTTTTCTTTACAGTTAATTCCAAACTCGTCACTTAGCCTAATGACTTCGTCACACCCCACCTTTGCAGTTGACTTTCTAGCATTCTTAACCTTGTAACTCTTCTGGTCTCATGTCAACAATTTGCAGTTTCCAAAAGCAAGTCATAACTTCTCTATTTTCTTTAACATTTACACCTGCTATTTGTGCTTCTGGAAATGCTTTATTCTCTTTTGTTTTATCCTATTCACGCTTTAGATTTTAGCTTAAATATTTCTTATGTGGATGGATAAAGACATCCCTCCACCTCAAGACTGTCTTCGTGGTGCTCGCTCTTTGTGTTCCCTTAAGTACCCTTTACATAGCTAGATCAGAGCACTTAGTCTTTTGCATTGTATTGAATTGTCTATTGTCTATATTTTCCCCTATTATGCAAGTTTATTTTAATATGAACTATGTATTTTTATTATTTCATCCCAATAGTTAGCCTTGCAGCTGGCATATAATAGGTACAGTAGTTACCCTTTATTCACAGTTTATTATTATTAGTTTTGCAGTTTTAGTTATTCATGGTCAGTCATGGTCCAAAAATATTAAATGGAAAATTTCAGAAACATGACATTAAGTTTAAATTTGCATGCTATTCTGAGTAGCATAATAAAATCTTGTGCTTTCCTGTTCCATTTAGCCTGGGACATGAATCATCTCTTTGTCCAGCATGTCCACCCTGTATGTATGGTACAACATATTTTGAGAGAGAAAAAGAGACCACATTTATATAACTTTTATTACAATATATTATAATAATTCTTCCATTTTGTTAGTTATTGTTGTTAACCTCTTACTGAGCCTAATTTATAAGTTAAACTTTATCATAGGTGTGTATGTACAGAAAATAAAACAACATAGTATATATAGAGTCTGGTACTATCCATGATTTTAGGTATCCACAGGGGATCTTGGAATGTATCACCTGCAGATAAAGGGAAATACTGTACTTGAAATGTTCTATATGAATGCATGAGTGATCAATAGAGTGAGGCCAAACCTCCGCAGCAGTCAGGTGGTGCTTATTGGGCAAAGTTACAAGGAAATTTTTATTAATGACAGACTTAAAAAGACTATCAATATTGTCTAAAAGTACTAAGGTTTAAAAATAAAATTCTAGCATATATTTGAAAGTGCAAATTTTTATGTATAATACAAACAAATTTAGAGTGTATGGAAGAGTCTTTCTAAAATGATTTGATCATAGTAGTTGAACACGATTTGCATGAAGATGAGCACAAACTCATATGTATATAAAAGAATTTGGAAATTGAAAATATCTGTATAAATCTCATTTACTTTTGGGAATTTACTGAAGTTTCAAAAAATCCGATTCATGAAATGATAAAGTATAAATCAGGGCATTTCTAGTGCCAAAATTAAAAACTTTAATATTTGTTCCAGATGTTAGTTAAGGGGGAAAAAAAAACACTTGCTTAAGATCTGCGATTTATACTTTAATCTTTGTTATCACTATTCATGTGCTCGCTCAACCTTTCTGGATCTCAAATTCTTCATGTGCAACATGGGGAAATCATGGGTTGTACTCATTTTGTATATCAGTATGGGAAATCAATGTAACAGTGTAAATTAAAAATCATGAAGAATAAAGTCATAAACAAATATTGGACTAGAAAGCATCCTACAGACAGGTTCCCTTGGCTAGTACAGTGCTAAAGAAAGTTTAATTTAACTAACAATAGAAGTGACAATTACATGGTGTCCTTCTTATGGTGAAGAAACATGGAAGCAATATTAATAATTCTGAAATAAAAAACAAGAAAATTGTTAAAACAGTATTCTACACTTATATGTCCAACACATTCTATTTTTTTTATAATTTGTGTTAATATGTTTTATAAATACAAAAGAAGTGTATATAGGTTTACTTATTTTACATAATCATGTTTTTGATAATTCTACCAATATGTTGGGAGTACAACTTGTACCAGATGCCACCCTTTCACTTTGGAACAGTGAAAAGGTTTTCCAAAGTTGATATAACATAGTCATGAAAATGTATATTTTTGGTAAAACATTTGCTTTAATCTTGCTCTCTCTATAATTTCATGAACACAAATTCTAGCATAAATACTGGAAAGTGCCTGACCAGGTGGTGGCACAGAGGATAGAGTATCGGACTGGGATGTGGAGGACTCAGATTCGAGACCCTAAGGTAGCCATCTTGAGCATGGGCTCATCTAGTTTGAGCAAGGCTCACCAGCTTGGACCCAGGGTCACTGGCTCGAGCAAGGGGTTACTTGGTCTGATGAAGGCCCACAGTCAAGGCATATGTGAGAAAGCAATCAATGAACAACTAAGGTGTCACAATGGCAACAAAAAACTGATGATTGATGCTTCTCATCTCACTTTGTTCCTGTCTGTCTGTCCCTATCTAACCCTCTCTCTGACTCTGTAAAAAAAAAAAAAAAGAAAGAAAAGAAATACTGGAAAGTAAGTATCTTTCAATATGTTAGGTATGAAACCTGACTATAGTTTGTCCCCTGCACAAAAATTAATTCAAAATGGATCAAAGACCTAAATATAATACCTGAAACTATAAATTATGTAGAAAACATAGGTACTAAGCTCATAGGTAGAGAACAATTTATATTTGACCCCAAAAGCAAGGGAAGTAAAGGTAAAAATAAATAAATGGGACTATATAAAAATAAAAAAAACTTCTGTACAGTGAAAGAAACTGACAAAAAAAAAATAGACAGCCAACTAAATGGGAGATGATATTTGCAAACAATAGCTCCGATAAAGGGTTAATATCCAAAATATATAAAAAATTCACAAAGCTGATCAACAAACAAGCTAACAACTTAATTAAAAAATTGGTAGAGGACCTGAACAGGCATTTCTCCCAAGAGGACATATAAATGGCCAACAGGTATATGAAAAAAATGCTCATCTTCACTAGCTATTCAAGAAATGCAAATCAAAACTACAATGAGTTTGAGTTATCACCTCACACATTTTAGAGTGGCTGTTCTCAACAAGACAGATAATAACAAGTGTTGGAGAGGCTGTGGAGAAAAAAGGAATCTTTATTCACTGCTAGTGGGAGTGCTAATTAGTAAAAACACTTTTGAAGATAGTTTGGTGGTTCCTCAAAAAATTAAGAATAACATTACCATGTGACCCAGCAATCTCTCTACTGGGTATCTACCCCCAAAACTCAAAAACATTGGTACATAAAGACACATGCACCCTCATGTTCATAATTGCAGCGTTATTCACAGTGGCCAAGACATGGAAACAACCAAAGCGTCCCTTAGAAGATTGAATACAGAAGATGTGGTACATATTTACAGTGGAATACTACTCAACCATAAGAAATGATGACATAGAGATGTTTATGACAACATGGATGGACCTTGAGAACATTATACTGAGTGAAATAAGTAAATCAGGGAAAACTAAGAATTGTATGATTTCCCACATAAGTGGGATATAAACTGAGATTCACAGGCATAGATAGAAGTGAAGTGGTTATCAGAAAGGGATGTGGGGGAGGGGGATGGAGGAGGTGGTGGAGGGAAGGGTGTAAAGAGGATCAAATATAAGGTGACAGAAAATGATTTGACTTGGATGATAGGTATTCAACATAATCAGTAGTTCAAATGCTATAGAAATGTTTACCTGAAACTTATGCACCTTTATGGATCAGTGTTATCCCATTAATTTTCTAAATAAAATTTAAAAAAGAAAGAAAATGTCCTCTTATTCAAAACTTTATAAGCAATACACAATATTTGAGAGGGATATCAGTAGAGACATTCTGCTGACCTAGCTTGTACCACCACCAAGTCATAACCATCAAGAAGATGATTCAAAAGCTTGCATCCTTTTATTTCATCTGAGCCAAAATTAATTAGTGTGTATTGATTCAAATGCTTATTAGAGAATAAAAACTTGGATTTTGAGTTGGATGACATTGAAACTAACAAACAAACAAAAATACAAATGTAGTGAAAAATATTATTCATGAAACATACACCTTTAAATTTATAAATATAATCTATGTAACAAGCTGTATATTCTATGCAATGATGATCAAAGTATTATGCCCATTACTGTATGCTTTGTTGGTTATATGGCACCAAAATAATATACACACACAATTCTAGACACACAAGTAGACCTCAAGAATTACTATCAACTTAATTCTTTTAAAATGCATCTTTTCACATATATGTGTGCTTATAAAAATGTGTATCTCTATGGAAATTCAGAATTGTAATGTATTTAGAGAAACAATGACTGCAGATTTTCACAGAAATAATTACAAGGTCTAACAAAACAGTTTCTTTAAAACTGGAGAAACTTTGGTTGTAATAAATAATCAGTTAGGGGTAGGGAATTCTATGACTCATATCTTATGGTCAACACAAATGAAGAAATAAATAAATCTATTAACTGGTTTTTAAAAAAAATAATTTTGAGAGAAAAACAACACTAAATTTCAGAATCAACTAAAAACAAATATGGATATAAGAAACACAACAATTTTAAACAAAAATAAACATTTAAAATATTTAATTATATTATAGAAGAAAATAAAAAATATGGTAGAGAGTAAAAGAACGGGAAATAAAAATTAAAAGAAAGAAGAGAGAAATATGTAGGATATCTTAAAACTGTATTGTGCAAGATGAAATGGTAATAGGAGATAGACCAGAGGTCTTGTCTGTGAAAAGTGGGATAGAATGAAAAGCCTAGTGGGATTTATGTATCAGACCGGATGTGGAGATGACCAGTATCATGAGGACTCCTGTGGAATTCCTCTTGCACTGTGGACAGGAGCCGACTGAGGTACTTTCAGTTGTAAAGTAGGTAGTGAATAGAAAGATGTGAGAGAAAGTCAAGGATATTCCATTTAGATTTCTTGAAAATGGTTGAGTAGACCTGTATTAAAAATCATTGCCTCATTTTTTACTCATAGAGATATAGGAAGATAAAAAAATACACAGTGAAAGTTAGGAACATGAAATAATAAAAAATAGAGAAACATACAGATAGAATATGAAATTCTCATGTACTAATGGAGAAAGTTGTCCTGTCATTCAGAGGCAATGGACCTCTTATGGTTAGTACTTATGTTAACTATTATTATTTATTGCCTTAAAAATAATAGCTGACATTGTTCACAGCTCTTACATTTTTATACTCAAATTAGAAAAGTGTTCCTTAGTCGTGAAATTAAGAAGGCAATGGACTAAGACATAAATTACTATATAGGTTTTTGTAGTGTCCTTTACTTGAGCTCTATTATCTCCAAAATTGTATGGCATCAATCAGATAGAATAAACCTATACAATCTCACTTAGCTTCTATAGTAGGTATACAGGAATATGTAGTGATTGAATAAAATAAATCATGTGACTAGAGGATCATCACATAGAACATCTACAATTTTAAAATAATAATTAAAACTTTTTCACCTCTATTTCTAGTGCTTTATTTTATTAAGAAGATACAAAGTGTATCAAGAGATCGCTTAGTTCTGCAGTGAGACGACCTAAGTTGGAAATTTTCTTCCTTACTCTCTTGAGCATGTCCCTTAACCTTTTTATACTTCTGTGTCCTCATTTTTTAAGTAAGGCTATTTTTAGTTGAGACCTCAAGAGGTTATAGGGAAGACTTAATAAGGTACTATATTGGACATATTAAGCATTCACTAAATGTTAGCTATTATTATTAAGAAGGTCAAAGGAACCTACAGAATTTAAGCTTGTGCTTTACCAGAATATCTCTCTGGAATGGAATCATTATTATATCATTTCTCTCTGAAAATAATGTGCTCTACATGCCATAAGCTCCACAGATACCAGCCTTTCTATAAATAACACATGGAACTATAAAAGTACCCAAAATTATTTTTAATTGAGGCCAAATTTGGAGGGAAATTGAATAAAACAATGATTTCAGTATGCATTTAAGAATAAAAGTTCCTAGTGTCAACTCTCTACAATTGAGAGCTTTTACTTTTTGTGTACAGTTAACTAGATAGCATTCCTGGAAATGTTTTGGACAGAAATTTAAAGAGTCCATCATTTCACCATTGTATAGTACTTTATCTGAAATTGTGTGATTATGTTCTCAAGTGCTTGACTTGCTGAACTGGATGTCAGAAAATGTGTTCTAGACTTCATTAGCAGGTCCATTTTGCATAGCTGTTGACACTGAAGTCAATAAAAATTGATTTCTTAAATAAATCAGTTCAGTATCATTTTAACAGCTTTATTGGGGATGATTGGTTCACAATAAATTGCACTTATTTATTATGTATAATTTCATGTTTTCATATACATTTAAATCATAAAACCATTACTACAATTGATATAATTAATATCCCAACAAACCTTAAGAGTGTCTTCTTGTAATACCTCTCCACCCCCTTTATGTCCACTTCTGTCCCATTCAACCACTGATTACTTTGTCACTATATGACACTTTTTATAATATATTCCATAGTTTGCTTTTTCTAGAATTTTGTGTCATTGCAGTCATATAGTATGTACTTTATTTTTCTGTTTTATTAAATATTCAGTGTAATTCATGCTATTGCTGAGTAGTGCATTCCATTGTATGGATATAACACAATTTGTTGATACATTGATGATGAACGTTTGACTTGTTTCCAATTTTTGGCAGTGAAAATTAAGGCTATTTTGATCACCTGTGAACAAGTCTTTGTATGGACATTTGCTTTCTCTCTCTTATGTAAATATCTAGAAGTTGAATATCTGGGTCAAGCAGTGGGTTTTTGTTTCACTTTTAAGAAACTATCAAACTGTTTTCCAAAATACTTACTTAAATGGGCAGTCCCATGAACAGCATTATGAGAGTTTCAGTGCCTCCATATCTGCACCAACATTTTGAATGATCAGACTTCTAAATTTTAAACATTGTAATATGTGTATATCTCACTGTATTTTTAAATATACATTACTTTTTTAGCAGTTTTAAGTTCACAGAAAAACTATGAAGTATGGACAGCTCCCATATATTCCTTCACCAATCACACACAGCCTTCCTCATTATGAATGTTCCCCAACAAATAATACTTTGTTACACTTGATACATTGAGATAACATTATCACCCAAGGTCCATAATTTACATTATGAGTCACTCTTGTGCTGTACATTCTTTGGGTTTGGATAAATGTATGATGACATATTCATTATTACAGTATCTCACAAAATATTTTTACTGCCCTAAAATTTCTCTGTGCTTCATCCATTCATCTCTCTCCCTCCCCCCTAAGTCCTAGCAATCACTGAGCTTTTTACTGTCTCCGTAGTTTTGGAGATACATGGATATATCCTTTACCAGAATGTGATATTGTTGGAATTATGTAATGTATAGCTGTTCAGATTAGCTTCTTTCACTTAGTAATATGTATTAAGGCAATTCCATGTCTTTTCATAAATTGATATTTCATTTTTTTAGCACTGAATGATAGATACTTCAATATCTAGATGTACCCCATCTAGATATTTATTCATTTACTTGCTGAAAGCTTTTTTGCTTCCAATTTTTAGCAATTAAAGCAAAGTTGTTCATTGTAGTTTTAATCAAATGATTATGTCCAATACTAATTATGCATTTGCCATATGTACCTATTTTGTTGAAGTGTTTGTTTAAATTTTGCCTTTTTAACAGATTTACTGAAGGATAATGTACTAACATAAAATGCATGTATTTTAACTGTACTGTTCAATGAAAAACTGTGCAATGATCATTGGGAGAGAGACTGAGAACATTTTTATCACTCCCAAAAGTTACCTCATATCCAACGGCAGTCAATAGCTGCTCCTAACTCCAGTCCCAGAATCTACTGTACTCCCCATGTTTAAATAAGACACATCTTAATTTGGGGGCCCAAAATTTGAAAAAAAGACAACAAGCACGAAAAAGTGGGATATGCAAGTTAAAAATCTACATCAATGAGCACAAAAACAAGTGTGAAAAAGCGGAAAATGAAAGTAAAAAATATTTACAACCACTGTATAAGATGCACCCAGTTTTTAGACCCCAAATCTTTTTAAATGGTGTGTCTTATACATGGGGAAATATGGTATTTCTATCTCCATTCCCACTGGTTTCTTAATGCCTGGATACTTATTTTCTGTCTAAAAAGCGCATATAAATTGATCACATATATATATAAAGGCTTTCACTTAGCAAAATATTTTTGAGGCTTATAAATGTTTTAGGGTATTATCCCTTTTTATTTCTGAAAAGTGTTTTATTGTGTACTATACTTTTTCATCTATTCACCTTTCATTATCCTTTTGGATAGGTTCTAATTTCAGCTATTTTGAATACTGCTCTAAAGAAAAACAGACAAGTCTTTGTATATATGATACCAGCTCCCTTCGGTAAATAAGTAGGTAGGAGTCTACTTCTGGTTTGAATAATAATAATATATTTATCTTTAAAAAATACTTCCTTAAATGGCTGTCCCACTTTACATTGCCACCAGCAATGTATAAGGTTATTACTTTCTCTAATTCATTGACAACACCTGATATGACAGTCTTTATGACTATAAGCATTCTCAAGGGTGGTTCAATCGTGTTGCGTTGTCATTTTATCTCACATTTCCCTAATGATTAATGATTTTGAGCATCCTTTCATGTTCTTTTTAGCCATCCAAATATCTTATTTTATAAAATAACTGTTCAAATTGTTTGCTTATTTTATAAACTCACTTGTGCTGGTGTATAAAATATTTTCTGTTTCTGGATTTTGTTTGCTAAATTTTACTAAGTATTTTGGGATATTTGTTCATTAATGATATCAGTCTCTAGTTTTATTTATGTGGATTTGCTCTTTTATGTACCCTGACCAGGGAATCTAACCAGCAACCTCTGTATTCTGGGAGGACGCTCCAACCAACTGAGCTGTCTGGCCAGGGCTTAATTATTTTATTTATTGATAAGACAGAGACAGGAAGGAAGAGAGAGAGGAGGAAGAGAAGGGAAGCATTCATTTGTTGTTACACTCAGTTGTACATTCATTAATTGCCTCCTGTATGTGCCCTGACCAGGAATTGAACCCGCACCTTGTCATTTTAGGTTGACATTCCTTTTTTCTTTTTCTTTTTTTTTTTTAAACAGGGACAGAGAGAGAGTCAGAGTGAGGGATAGATAGGGACAAACAGATAGGAATGGATAGAGGTGAGAAGCATTAATCATTAGTTTTTCGTTGCCCTTGCGACACCATAGTTGTTCATTGATTGCTTTCTCACATGTGCCTTGACCACGGGCCTTCAGCAGACCGAGCAACCCCTTGCTGGAGCCAGCGACCTTGGGTCCAAGCTGGCGAGCTTTTGCTCAAGCCAGATGGGCCCAGCGCTCAACCTGGCGAGCTTGGGGTCTCGAACCTGGGTCTTCCGCATCCCAGTCCGATGCTCTATCCACTGCGCCACCATGTGGTCAGGCTAGGTTGACATTCTTAATTAACCGACAGAGTTAACCAACCAGGGCTATATACTTATTTAAAGAATGTATTTCATGCTGTTGTTGGATATTCTGAAATTTTACTTAGCCAGTTGATAGTTTTGTTCAAGACTTCTATATCCTTACTGATTTTCTTTCTAGTTTTCTCTAAATCACTGAGGAGGAAAGTGAAATCTCCAATTGTTGAATTGAATTGTCTGACTCTCTTTTAGATTTGTCAAATTATGTTTAATGTAATTTGAAGTCTGTTTATTAGTGAATATTATTTTATACTTCTTACATATATTGGACACATGGACCTTTTAGGCATTTTAAATTTTTCTTGTTTTTCTGTTATATCTTGTCTAAAATTTATATTTTCTGATATTATTATAGTTATTTAATCTCTTTTAAGGTTATTGTTTGCATGGTATATCTTTTGGCATCCTTTTACTTTTATTTTTGAGTCTCCTGGTGAGAGCATATAGCCACGTATTTCTTTTTTTACTATGTTTACAATATCTACCTTTTTTTTTTTCAAATGTCTTTTTTTGTTTGCTTGTTTTTTTTTTATTTTATTCATTTTAGAGAGGAGACACAGAGTGAGAGAGAGAGAGAGAGAGAGAGAGAGAGAGAGAAAGAGAGAAAGGGGGGAGGAGCTGGAAGCATCAACTCCCATATGTGCTTTGACCGAACCAGTGCAGGGTTTTGAACTGGCGACCTTAGTGTTCCCAGGTCGACGGCTTTATCCACTGCACCACCACAGGTCAGGCTACAATATCTACCTTTGATTAGATTTTTATTCTGTTCACATTTAATGTAATTAATTATGTGTTTAATTTACATATATCTTTTTGTTATTTATTTTCTATATTTCTCAATTTTCTTATTTTTTATCTTTATTATTTTTATGTAAAATAAGTTTTAGGAATTACTACTGTAATTTCTCTGTTGATTTTAGCAGGTTTATTGAGATATATTTAATTTTAATAATTTGAATTTTATTGTCATATTTTTTTTTTTACTTTTTAAAAGATGTTTTGGGTAGTCTCTCCTCTGTTAGTTCATCTGATAAGAAGGGCAGTTCTTTTCATTATTAGACATTATTTGTATGTTTAATACAACAATTTAAAATTCCATGTTGAAAAAAATTTTTTCACAATGTTTACCTTTGTCATTGTAGAATATAGAAACTTCACCAGCACATACATTTCTTTATTTTCTCTCTGTACAAAAAGTTATATGTATGATATATAAATATATTGGAAACTCTTTTATATATTATATAATTACAATAATCTTTTTAACTATTACTCATATTCAATACTTACATAATATTTACCCCTTCTGATATTACCCTTTACTTTTTTGCTTTCTTCTTTTCTTTCTTTCTTCCCCCTTACTTCCTTATTTCTTTTTTTCATTCTAAATGGTTCAAGTTTTTCTGTGTCACTTTCTTCTACCAGAATGTTTTTAAGCATTTTATTCAGAACATTTCTGCTGGTGACAAATTCTCTAAGTTTTTCATTACCTGTTGTTTAATTGGTGTTTTTAGATTATTTAAAATTAATGTGATTGTCTGTATTATTGTATCTTTTAATTCTTTTTAGTTGTTGTTTTCTCTGCATTTTGTATTTTTCTGTTTCTCCTTTTATATCATCATTTGATTTATTTGAAGTTTTAGTATTCCATTTTCACTTATCTATCAAGTTCTTTTTTGTTTTTTTCTTTTTTTGTGTGTGACAGAGACAGAGAGTGGGACAGACAGAAAGGGAGAGAGATGAGAAGAATCAATTCTTCATTGCAGCACCTTAATTGTTCATTGATTGATTTCTCATATTTGCCTTGACTAGGCAAGGGGCTACAGACTGAGTGATCCTTGCTCAAGCCAGCGACCTTGGGCTCAAGCTGGTGAGCCTTGCTCAAGTCAGATGAGCCTGTGCTCAAGATGGCGATCTCGGGGTTTCGAACCTGGGTCCTTCACGTCCCAGTTCAATGCTCTATCTACTGCGCCACTGCCTGGTCAAGGCATTTATCAAGTTTTTAATGATATGTTTTCCTAATATAGTATTTGTTTCTCAAATACTATAGAATTTGAGAAAAAAAGAATTGCTTTTTTTTTCTGTTAACGTTTTGAAAATGTTGGTTTGTTTTCTATTTGCCTTCATAGTTTCTGATGAAAAAAATTCATAAGCATTTGAGTCATTGGTCCTTGTTAGGTCTGAGTTCAGAGGTAAGGGACAGAGGTGTGTGAGGTGCCCAGGAGCTGAAAGACGATGGGCAGATTTGTGGGTAGATGATACATTCTCTTTTTATGGCAGCAGGAGTTTTAGTAAATTACACAAAAGGGGCACCAAGCCATATTACAGAGAGGTTACATATGTGAACTTTACATAGGTGGGCATGCATGCATTCCGTCTTTGCCTGTCTCCCTTTGTCATGCATGGCCAGATCTGACATAGACCTGTCGACACTGACTCCATCTTGTGCAGACTGTTTACCAGTTCAATAGATACCAGTTTTCCCACCATCCTTTATTTATTTAAAGCATCATTTTTTCTCTGATTACTTTTTAAGAATTCTTTCTTTTCTTTTCTTTTTAAGTGAGAAAAAATGAGATAGTGAGATGGATTCCCACATGCGCCCTGACCAGGATCCACTTGGCAACCTGTCTGAGGCCGATGCTTGAGTACTGAGCTATTTTTAGTGTGTGAGACTACCACACTGGAACCAACCAAGCTATCCTCAGTGTACAGGACCACACTTGAACCAATTGGGCTACTGGCTGTGGGAGGGAAAGAGGGATAAAAGAGGTAAAGGGAGGGAGAGGAAAGCATATGGTCACTTCTCCTGTGTGCCCTGACTGGGAATAAAATCCAAGATATTCGTACGCCGGACTGATGTTCTATCCACTGAGCCACTGGTCAGGGAAAGACTATTCTTATT
The DNA here is from genome assembly GCA_037038555.1 of Rhynchonycteris naso. Lineage (NCBI taxonomy): Eukaryota > Metazoa > Chordata > Mammalia > Chiroptera > Emballonuridae > Rhynchonycteris > Rhynchonycteris naso. The sequence goes on along the minus strand of CM073000.1, from coordinate 54,719,806 downwards.
TTTGTTTTTCAACAGTTTTATTATAATCATCTGGGAAGAAAATTTTTTAATTTATTTTGTTTTGTTTCTCTGAACTTCTTGAGTATCTCATTTTTTCTTTCGCCAGAATTGGGAAGTTTTTACTCACCATATTTTTAAATATTTTTTAATCAACACACTTTTCTCATGGCTTTTGGGATCCTGATGACAAATTGGACCTTGTGTGTATTGTCACACAGGTTCCTGATTGCTCTTATTTATATTAAAACACACAGTGTCTTTATTCTGTCATTTTTCATAGGGTATTAAACTAATCTTGTAAATTTTTTATTCTTGTAATTGTGTATTTTATTATAAAATTTCTGTTTATTTAATCTTTGTATTATTTATTTCTTTGGTGAGATTTTTCAACTTTTAATTATGTATTTTTTCAAGAAGGTTTATTTTTACTTCCAGAAATATGAATATAATAGCAGGTTCATGTCATTTAGATGATAGTTTTAACATTGTTGCTATATTTGATTCTTTTTATTTTCTTGATAGTTGAAATTATTCTGGTTCCTTTTATATCTCAAATTGTGAAACAGAAAATTAGGCATTATGTTAGGAGACTCTCAGTCCATTTTTAAATTATAAAATTGATATTTTCATCTATTTCTTTTTATGACAGGAAATCTATCAGATTTGATTTAGCATGAAAATTCTATCTTTTCTTCTGTAGTGTGTGTTTTTAATGTCAGTTCAGTTTTCAAGATGCCATTCAGATCAAACTAATTTGCCAATTAATGATCAATCTCAGTGTCATGTGGTGATCTACCATGTAGCTCTGTACTCCTAGAGACCAATGTATACTGCTTATGGACAGATACATGCATACAAAGCTCTGAAGTAAATCTAGCAGTGTTTACACTACTGTATGAGATTGTTCTCTTGAGCTTTCACCACTCTGCAATATTTCTGACATATTCTGTTCCTCTATAACTTTCCTTCCCAGTCCTTAGGCTGGGACCTTGGATTCTTCACTATATGTCTCAGGTCTTACCAATGTGGCTTCATATGAAATCATAGAAAAACAGAGAAAAAAGAGAAAAGAGATTTAATTCAATATCTTAAGGCCACAACTCTACTACCATAGATAGATAAGATTTCACTTCAGAGTTTTGGTGCCTTGCACCTAATTCTGACTTTACCTTCCAGTAAGATTACTTGGAGACTGTGTCAGAAGAAATGAAAGATGAGGAAGAAAACCCACAGAGCATCACCCGATAGGGGGCTTTCCAAGTGGATCCTGGTCAGGGTGCATGTGGGAGTCTGTTTCTCTGCTTCCCTGCCTCCCACTTAATAAAAATATAAATAAATAAATAAATAAAACCCTTTTCTGGTCTAATAAGTTTAGGAAATGCGGGGTTAAACAAATTTTACCTTATATATTTATTTATTTTTATTAACTGAGAGGCCCTTATGTGGGATGCTCTGCCCATCTGGGGTTCCTTTGTTGCTTAGCAACCGAGATATTTTTGTGCCTAAGGTGGGGACATGGAGGTATCCTTAGAACCTGGGGCCAACTTGCTCAATCCATGGCTACAGGAGAGTAAGAGTGAGAGAGAGAGAGAGAGAGAGAGAGAGAGAGAAAGGGAAAGAGAGGGATGGAGAAACAGATGGTAACTTCTCCTATGTGCCATGACCAAGAATAAAACCTAGGACTTGTACATGCTCAGCCAGCACTCTACGGCTGAGTTAACCAGGCAGGGCCTAGTTTTTTGTCTCTTAACACCTAACAAATTCAAAGGAACATGTGTTTCCTAGAACACACCTGAGAATTATTGTTCTACTGTAATTGAATAGATTGCATCTTTAATTTGATCATTTATATTAATTATGAGACACAGAAAAATAATAGCTCATTAGATAGTTTGAACAGATGTTATTATGTCTATTCTTTCACTAAAATCTTAGCATATATGATTCTGGAAATTAATACAAGCATAAAAGAAACTGATTCCTGTAATTTGTAAGGACATCAATATAAACTTAACAAGTCATGATACTAATTAAAGAATAAATTATTGTAGTTTTTAACATTATATTAATAATATTAAGAAATAAGCATAAATGTTTCTTTTAAAATATAAACTTAAAGAAAAAACATATTGAAGATACTGTTTCATTGATAACTGCAGATTAGTAAAAGAAAATAATCGCTCAAGTTTCTAAATCAATGTTTTGATTATTATTATTTGGGATATATTTATTTATAACTATGCCTTGTCCACAATCTATGTTATTTAAGAAAAGTGGTATGTTGATGAACAGACACGGCTCTATTGATCCACAAAATGTGCTCTGATGTTTTACTTACTAAGTAAGCAAGAGGACACATTCATGAAAAAAAATTTATAGAGTGGCTCCTTAATGTGCCTAGAAAGACAAGTTCATTGTGATTATGCTAATACAAATACACTTTTGATAAGGCAGAATAAATCAACACAGCCTTTTGTGATTGGTTAAGACAAAGCCCACTGTCATTGGACAGGAAAGAATCTTCAGTTAGGTTTAGTGAGAGTCTGAAATACCAGTGTTAACTCAAAGCTTATGGTCATGATGAGCATCTGATATGAGTCACCCACAATTCATAGAGATCATTTAGCTTTAGCTGGTAAGATTTAATTTTAGTGAGTGAGAGCACCTGATTTTGATAACTCCTAGGTAAATGCGACATACTGCATGTCGACTGTCTTTTGACAGTTCTTTTTGGTTTCCTACATTGTTACATAAAGGGCTGGGTATAAAAATATTGGCAAATTATCAGATTTACAGTTTGTACCACTATTTTGGTGTCCAATGTCAATCTTACATAATTCCATGTTTTTATTAGAGTTGTTTTCATCTTTTATTGATATAGGCCATCTAATATATACCTGTACAGGATGAGAAGTGTACATCAGAATTTGAAACATTGTTAGTGATATAACTAACTAATAATTAGGAACAAAGATAGAAATAGCATAATTCATATCTATAGAATATGTCTCACAATCTATGAAACTCAGTTCTGCTTGTCTCACCTTCTCCATTTCCTTTTATTTCCCTAATGTTAATGTCTAGCATAACCATAGTATATTTATCAAAAGAATATCTTAATATTGATACAATATTATTAAATAAAGTATCTCCTTTATTTGAATTATACAAATTTTCCTACTAGTGTATGTTTTTATAGTCCTACATCTAAACCAAAGTATTACATTTTATTTAGTTCTCATGTATTCGTGGTATATTTCAATATGTACAAGTTCCTGAGTCTCTGTTTCTCATGACTTTAATATTTTAAAGAGTACTAATTATGTTATAAAACCTTCTTCAATTGGGATTTGTCAAATATTTTCAAATGTTTAAACTGGGGTTATGTATTGGTGGGACATTTCTCAGAAAGGCAAAGAGATCTTCTTATTGCCTCATACCACTGGATACATGATATTAACATGACTTACTGAAGATATTGCCTTTGATCATTTGGTTAGAATAGTGTCCACCAACCTTCTTTCTGTAAAGTTATTATTTTCTCTTCTCATATACATGTAAACTGTACTCTACTAATTTTGTCTATAGCAACTATTTTGCTAGTCTAGTGGTGGTTTCTATTTCCTTTGCACCTTCTACATTTTTTATTTTGAATTCTTCTGTAAGAAAGTTGTGTCCCACCTGACCAGGCAGTGGCGCAGTGGATAGAGCTTCGGACTGGGATGCAGAAGACCCAGGTTTGAGACCCCAAGGTCACCAGCTTGAGCGTGGGCTTATCTGGCTTGAGCAAAAAGCTCACCATCTTGGACCCAAGGTCACTGGCTCAAGCACGTATGAGAAAGCAATCAATGAATAACTAAGGTGTCACAACAAAAAACTGATGATTGATGCTTTTCATCTCTCTCCATGCCTGTCTGTCTGTCCCTGTCTATCCCTCCCTCTGACTCTCTCTCTGTACCTGTAAAAAAAAAAAAAAAAAAAAAGATGTGTCCCTTCTTTCTTCTATATTTATTGTATTTATTTAAGTATTGCTTATATAAGTTTGAACTCATACATATTTATTTGACTTTGGGTTATAGTATAATATCTATGTTTTTTCCCATATTATTCTGACTTTGACCATTGGGAGGTCTTTCAGAATGATTCCTGGGTTCCTGTATTTTCTTTTAGTTATGCGCACATACTCTGTTTTATTGGTGTGTTATGTGTTTAATCACTTCCTTACTTTGTGGAACTGTAAGCATTTGTCCTTTTTTTGAGTTGTCCTGAGCATTTATCCAATGTTAGCTGCTAAGCAAATGCCACATTGTTATGCCGTTAAATTAACAAAAGCTGTTTTAATGTGTAGCAAACACTGCAGCCAGCAAGTTAAGTTTCTTTCATTGAGATTGTATTACAGCAACAGTTTCATTTTCAATGATAGCTACAGTAATCAAAATATTTTTATGTCACATTTCAGTTGGAAGATATTAATCCATATTTTGATAGGAACATCAGTATTAAATGATTACATGTCTATTTTAGATATTACTTGGAAGTATAGAGTTTTAAATCTTCAAAATAGTGTACAGAACCATTTCTCAATAGCAAACTCCCTCCTTTGTCTAATATGCACATTTTGTGTTAATATTACTTACTTTTATAAATACAGAAAATCAGGAAGACCTTAACAGAAAAAATTTGTTATAGCTTATAATGATATTTCTTAGTTATCTCACAGTCATACAGTAAAAATATATTTGAGTTTTAAGAGGGATATGTGTAGTGAGTCTATGTAGTGCAATAATAGGTTTCTTAATAAGTTACTTTAGGTTAAATAGTATTATCAATTACTTCCTATGATGTGATACTATTAGCAAGATTATATAGCTGTGGTAGCTATTTTATTTATACAAGGATGGATGTAAAGGCTTTACCTTTAGAAATATTAACCATGATAGTATTTTTCCCCAAAACTGGTTGCTGAATAATACCACAATTTAAGATATAGTTTTAGAGGTAACATTATTAATTGTGGTTCAATAAGAAACACTAATTAATTTTCATAGATGAACCTTACCATAAATTCTGCTCCCATTATTTTAATGGAATACTTTCTAGGACTTCCCCACTTTTCTAAGGAAAAAAAGATACATCCAACACTTAATTAAATATTTTATTCAGTTATAAGTCTCATTGAATCAAAAACAGTGTACTATCTCAATAGAGACTTTACCCTAGAATTACTATGACTAGAAAAATAATTATGTAAATTAACAAATAAATTAAAATGTACATTAGTAGCACTATGTATGTGTTGATCTTGACCTGTTGTTCCTAAGCAAAGCTACTTTATATTGTGTAATTGAATCTGAAAAATCCTTTTCCAGCAAAATCCAAATTTTGTGTTATTGAATAACAAGGGACTATAACCCAGCCAAACTGACACATTCCAAAAGCTATACAGGGTAAACAGAATGTTAACATGTGATAAAGGAAAGCTATAAGGAGTAACACAGAGACATTATCAATTGAGTCATAAGTAGACAATATTAGTTATTAATGTAAAAAATTTTAAATAATATAAAAAAAAACTTAGAAGTCTATAGGATATAGTAGGATTTGAAAGGCATTTCTTTGTTAAAGTAAACTTCAGTGTTATAAATTATTCATAATTTATTTTCTGTGAGAACACTACAAATGTCTAAGAATCTTAGATGGGATTGAAAATATATAACTAAAGAAGGATTTTCTATGAAGTCAAACTCTAAGCATGATTTAGATTTTTCTAAATTATTTTTTAATTAAAATAAATTTATATAACTACTCAAGTGTGGTTGAAAAATTGCTTTGACTGATCACTTCTTAAAAAAAGTAGGAAAAATTTTATATACTTTCTTGAGAACAGATTGTCTGGAACAAATTATGGACAGGTACAGAGGCAAATACTTTGGTAATTTTCTCATTAGTACTTTGAAAGCTATTTTCTAGAGAAATTTCCAACCAGAGAACTCTAGTTATTTCATCTTCTACTATTAACTATAGTCAATATCCTTCTTGTTCTCTAGCTAAAGTAATATTTGCTCCAATTTTCTGACCAAAGGTTAATCATTCTAGGTAAGTAGGGGAAAGGCTTAATTAGAGACTACATTTCCATCTTTTCTTGAAGTTTTTTTCTTATTACCACCTAACAATTATCAGCATTATGAATGTTGCAGTGACAATGAACTACTTGGAGACCAGATGACATGTTCCAAGGGGCCAAGGGGAGGCAACAGCCCTGGTCAGCAGACCAAAGGACTGAAGCCCCATCCCCAGCCTTACTAGATATTTATTAGCCAGTACAAATAACTCAAGGAAGCAGAAATTTTCAGGGAGTGAAGTAAAGGACAAGAAACATGCTGACTCCTAATCTCTGTTCTGAGAGCCTAAACATTTTCTGTTACTGAATCTTATCCAGCTGTTTTGCTGTTTCAGCATGCACTGTCTTTAGTACGAAGTCAGAGAGGCCCCTGGACTCTCATCTGCTTAGGACTTTTAGCCCAGGGTGCCTTGCTATCTCTGTCATCCTAACTCTGCATACTTTCATAATGTATTTCTATATATAAATATCTGAAGTGCTTGTTTAAAATTCAATTTCCACGGTTTTAACCCAGAAAGTACAGAAACCGAATCTCCTTGACTGGACATGGGAAATTAGCATGACAGAACAAGCACTGCTGAATATTCTCCTCTACACTTAATTTTGAGAACTGCTTTTAGGTAAATGAGTCCATAACATAGGACTTCAAATGTTTAAACTTATACAAAATACTTCTTTTTCCATAATGTATTTTTGAGTATTCTTTAGGAAAATAAGAGACAAGAATCATTTAAAGCTACATACAAATCAACTAGTTTAGGTCATTGAAATTAATCACCTTGGAAAGGCTTCCTACCTCTCCTGTCAATTGAACAACTTATTTAAGAAGCTCTGTCAGATACAATCCGCTTTACTTCACTTTGTCCCCCACTGATAACCTCTTATAGGCGATTGCCAACATGCTGAGTGCCTGAGGGATCTAAACTCAGATTACAAAAGCAAAACCTGAAAGCATGTTCTCTGGAAGGTAGACTCCTGTGGACTACAATATCAACTGTTTAGGAGTGAGTCAAATAAGAGTGACACCACCTTGCAACTATTTCCCTTTATGTGATGTGATGTTCTTAATACTGAGCCTCAGGAAAAGATTCCCATGGACAGATTACAAGTGTTCAAAAACTCACTAGAGATCATAGCAAAACACCATGCTGTGCATTCATTCTGTAGCCAAAATCCCAAATCTGATTATGAACGAGAGATAAGAGGCTATTCAAATTGTGTCTTCCCCACCCAACCCCATCAAATAAGTATTTCACTTTACTCTTACTAAAGATTTTTTGAACAGTATTTAGATGGGATTTCTGTAACCCCAGGGCAAGGCAAATATTTCACATAGAGATAAATGCCCCGACTCTTTTCCTACTTTGTCTGGAGTTTAAGATTTGAACTAGAAACTTGCATTTGTTTTCTTGCTGTTTAAAGACTGAAGCCAAATAATATGCTGACAAAAGACTTTATAATACAGCAGACTGAGGAGTATATTCTAACACTTATCAAAGAATGATATGTAACTGAATTTTAAAAATCCCAGTTGCTCACTGCCTACTTGTAAAGCAAACATGAGTGAACTCCTTTGGAAACTATGTTGATAACCAGATATTTCTTCTCAATTCACTACTGAGCTTAAGTCTTAGAATCTTATCCCTAGAAGATAATAAGTCATATCAAACCCATCCAGCCCATAGTATGAAAAGTATTTTGGGCAATTTTATTTCTAATTAGAAAAGATGTGCAGCAAAAAAAGCAAAACCAACAAGAAGGTTTCAATTCCTAACAACTTTCAAATGAGAATCCTCTCACCAGCTTATAAGCAAGACTTTCAATTTTTCACTCTACTTAATAGCCTTCAGAGAGTTTACATTATTCCCTCAACACTAACTACTACTGTTAAGCAAATTCAATATTCTGTTAAGTTCACTACTCTTCTAGACACTGTGAAAATCACAGTAGGTATAAAAATAAGTTCTCAAAGAACTTACTCTTAAAATTGTATAAAGGAAAACAAAGTAATTATGAAGATAACATAACGGACACCATATAGTCTATGTCTCAAAAGCAGGGGGAAAATACTATTGAGGTTCAAAGGCAGATTACTGGTTTCACATCTTTGGGAGTGATCCTGGCCTCCTCTAGGTAACAAGGAAACTACTAGCTTAGAAAATAATAAATACATGGGTGCTTAATATAAAGAGAAGGATTTTAACATATTAATTTTATTATATTGTAAGCCATAGAATGTCAGTTTTGAGAAAGGAAGATGAAGGAAAAAGAGGGAGGGGGTGAGAGAGGGGAGGGGCACAAAGAAAACCAGATAGAAGGTGACAGAAGACACTTTGACTTTGGGTGATGGGTATGCAATATAATCAAATGTCAAAATAACCTGTAGATATTTTCTCTAAACCTATGTACCTTGATTGACCAATGTCACCCCATTAAAATTAATAAAGAATTAAAAAACTAAAAGAAAATATCCCACTTTTGAACTCAGTGACACAACTTAGCCTCTTAAATTATGGAAGCAGCACAGTCCAGAGTCCAAGAGGATGTGATGTGGCATCAACCACAACACTGCTACCAGTTACCTTCAGCCACAACAATATGACTTTGAGCAAATTACTTCTTTTGGACCCTTAGTTTACACATCATTGAAAGGGTGAAGCAATAATACCTAATTCTTAAGATTGACTATTACACAGCAAAGACATAGTACTTTTTAAGCCTTTTAAAAATGTTTAACACAAATAAGTGTATATTCACATATTGTATTTAGAAAGCTTGTCATTTTCCTTTCTAAATATTTGTCTAGCGTGGTACTGTGAATCATTATAGGGAAAACCCTGAAACTCAGAGAAAGAAATATTGGGAAATGTCTCAGGAAGACATAAAGAACAAAACTGTATTTTTGCCCTAGACTTGGTCACAAATAAAAATATCTGTTCTTTATTTGCAATTAATGTAAAGGAATAAAGTGGACCACAACAAAATAAGTTTAGTCTCATCTAAAAAAAACAAACAAACCTGTAGTCTTTGGGTCTTTTGTCCTACCTTTTTTTGACAGAGACATTGTACAGAAAATATTTTTATACAATAAGAAAAGCAGCAGAATGAAGACAGCACTAAATGGCAACTGACACTCTATTGTGATGTTAGAATGAAAAACAATGGTGGAAGCTGTGTTGATTTCAACAGTTTGTCCTTTCTAAAAAAGAACAGCTGTTAGTCACATCTTGATAACTTTTGTCATGTGGAAATTAAGATATGATGTTAGTTTTTCAAGAGAAATTGAAAATCTGGGTTTTTTATTTTTGGAAAATCTGGGGTTTTAAAAATTTAAATGACTATTAAAAACAAAACAAAAGACATCCATTCACACTCATTCTACTTAAAATCTTATCTGTAAAATTGCCCATATAACCTCTTTCCTATTGTTCTGTTTGTTGTAACCATAAATGTGTGTTTTCCTCTTGTCTATTTGTGTTACCAGCAAAGACAAAGTGGACAACTACTGAGCCTTCTTTAACTGCCTAACTCCTGCCATTGTGTGCCCTCAGTATCTCAGGTAGAACTCGGAGGAGAAAAGCTATTACATGTTTGGCATGACCAGTGAGAAATTGAACACTCTCTATAATTTAACTTCTCATGTTAAAACTCCCCAGGTTTTTTGATTTAATTATTTGCAAAAGGGTCCAGGGCATCAATGTTATTTTAAAGCTTTCCAGAAAATTCTAATACAAAGTTTTCCTAATAACTACTCTACTCATAGTTATCTCAAAACCAAAGTTTCAGCCCTTAGGTCCCATTTGAGACTATAATAAATGGCCTTATTTTGTCAGGCAAAACACTAAACTGCTGCTGAAATCACCACAAAATATATTTTCTCTTGGGTTATACCTATAATGGTTCCAGTGAATCAAGTTCTTTTGTATTCTAAGTGCTTAACCTCTTGTTTAATATGACAGGTGGCTGAAGCTGTTAGCTTTCAACAAACTCATAACAGGAAAAGAAAAAACATGGTCTCATCAGAGGGAAATACACAGCAACAGCATATAATCCAGACTTTCCAAGGAACATAAATTTGCACAGGCACTTACATTGATATCTCACATAAGAAATTGTGTTTTCATGCATAGAGTGTCTTTCAGCATACATAGAGAATAGCTTGCAAAGAAAGTGTATATTATTACTTGATAATGTTTTATGATTTTGAAGTAGAAGTCAGCACACCTTTGTGGTAATGAGCCAGATAGTAAATATTTCAGGTTGCATGCCAGATGGTCTCTTGCAAATATTCAACTCTGCCATTATAGTTGGAAAGAAACCATATACAAAATGTAAACAAATGAATGGCTATGTCCTAATAAAAATTTATTTATAAAAGCAGGCTTCAGTCTGCAGACTGAATTGGGCAAATGGACCATAATTGCCAACCTCTACTACAGAGGACAGTTTAATAAATGACTCCCAATTTATGAATATTGATTTAATTATAAATAAGTATGCATCCCTAATAGCTGTAGGGATCCTCATATAATTAAAACAATGATAATAGTAATAATATTAATAAAACTAGGTAACAAATACAAGCAGTGAAATAAAATGTTTAAATCTATTCTGTTTAAAGTATTTTGGTGAGTTACTAGAGTAGTATATAGGAGCTAGAATTATGTAAGAAGTTGCTGAACAGTTCTTTTTTTCCTTGGTAACTTGTATACTCATCGTTTTGAAAAAGAAGTTTTCACCTATCTTGTTTTTATTCTGATGATTCAAATTAGACAAAAAATAAAAGTTGCAGATATATCATATTATGCTTCAATGGGTGCTCACTAAAATTCTATCAGTCCTCTTGATTCCCTACCCTACTTATTAATTTGATCAATTTCTAATCAGATTTCACTGAGATTGGGATTCACATTTCATCAGTGTTTCAGTTTTATGATGAAATGTTAATCCTTATGCAAATTCTACTATTTCTATCTTTACTGAGTAATAAATGCCACCACAGAATGTAACCTGTCTATGTAGTACTCCACTGAACAAATGCAACAGCTGCTGATGAACATTGATTAGGACTTTGCTATTCAAAACGTGATTTATGGACCAAATGCATTTATGTAATCTGAGATCTTTTTCAAAATGCAAAATACTGAATCAGAATGTATTAAAGTTCAAAAACCACTGCTTACAACACACATATAAAATATGTTCTGAATTATTCAGTGTAAATCTAAGATGACTTTATAATCTTGTTTATTTTTATTAGAAATTTATCCTAAGAGTGCCCTAAAGTAGGGACTTAAACCTTGGCTAGGGCTGCAAAATGAATCCAACCAAATGGAGGAAGTGTTTTTTAGCTAAGGATATCAAAATATACAACAGAAAATTTTTACTTTTCAACAGAAAGCTCTTATATATATTGAAGAAATCATCATATTCATGTAGTTTGTTTTATATAGTATGTTGGCCTAAGTAGTGTTATTGTTACTTTTTTATGCTAACAACTAAAATGTGACTGTTCCACAAGTATAAACTACCCAAGCAGAGTTCTTACCATAGAATGAGGGGACTGAAGTGGAGGATGCAGGCTACATTTACAGAACACTAAAGTACTCACTGTATTCAACCTAAAGGTCAATTTAACAACACTTTCTTCTTTGAAGATAAAGGAGAGTTAAGTCTCTTTTTCAGAACCTTGATATCACGTTAGGATATTATTATCCAGAGTAGAATGCTTTGTTCCTGATTCAGATATGTTTTGAATTATACTTAAACATTAGTAGATTTGCTGACTTTTACTGTGTGCCAGGGGTCCCAGTGTAGGTGACTATGCACTTCTCCAGAGGTGTGCAGGGTGATCTGTAGAGAGAAGATGACAATATTAGAATTCTACTTATAATTATTATATATCCTTATACTTCACCATTCTGTACTAATTAATACATTAATGTATATTATATAGAAATTATTATTAAGTGCTCATGAATTGGATATATAGATTCATTTTCTTTTTACTTAGAGTGGTGTATATTCAAAATTTAGAAAACTTTAGAGTAGAAAACCAAGAAAGTTTCAAGATAATTACTTATCAAAATATATTTGTAGGCCTGACCTGTGGTGGCGCAGTGGATAAAGCGTCGACCTGGAACACTGAGGTTGCCGATTCAAAACCCTGCACTTGTCTGGTCAAGGCACATATGGGAGTTGATGCTTCCTGCTCCTCCCCCTTTCTCTCTCTCTCTCTCTCCCTCTCTCTCACTTTCTCCTCTCTAAAATGAAAAAAAAAAAAAATTAAAAAAATAGATTTGTATATTTATGAATCTGTATATATAACATGTATGTGAGAATAAATTTAAAAATCATTTCTTAATAAAATTGATCAATATTTTTATATTTTATTATTTCATTTAGAAATCTATATTTTAGGAGAGCATTATTTTCTTATATTATATAACTAATAGAGAACCATACACATTATATGGTACAGGAAACAGGATTCATAATTTCTATAATAAAATACAAAAAGCTATTATTTTTATAAGCAAGTGATATTGGTTGCAGCCAAGACAACATATAAATCTCAAGTGGGTAAATTATAGTCTTTTTTGCACACATTGAAGACATATTTCATCTCACTTTGGCTTCTATTATCCTCACTAGATACTTATATTGTTTATTATGGAATAACTCAACATAGTAGTCTTCAATTTATTTTTCCTATGATTCGATCCTTGCTGTCAGGTTCAGATATAAATTGAATAGCTAAAAAAATGACTTTTATTCTCAACCCTCTTAAATGCTTTAAATGTTAAACTATCTGCTAAATTGAAGTCAATTATTGTCTTAAATATAAACCATCTTAATATTTAACAGAATTCTTTATCTTTAATGTTTGAATTTAATGGAAACACAGATGTTTTAAAATGAAACAAAAACATTACTTTGTGCTTTGAAGAATGTGACAGTCATGAAACATAACTATGATCAATTTCAACTGACTATATCCTTGTTGGGCTGTGTTTATAAGCACTAAGGATACTTTTTCACACATATATAATATTGAGAGTGCTATAAAAGAATGAGGTGGATCAATAGCCCTGCTTGATATTACTACATCACTCTCAGTGACACATGCCTACACTTAATTCTACTTTCAGAACAGCGGGAGTATATACCATCCCATAATCTTATTGGTAAAGACATCTGTAGTTTCAAATACATTAATGCATATTTGAAATTTAAAAATATATTTTTAAGATAGTTTGAATAAAATTAACCCATATAAATGACCTATAACTGACTAAAGTTTAGTCAAAGTTTCTATGACTAAAAACCTAAAAACCAGGATCACACTGTCAGCATAATTTCAAAACTTTAGTGGTCTGGATTATATTGGTTTCAATTTTTATATTGTTTTAGTCCTTTCTGCCAGTGACCTCTTGCTCAAGCTAGCAACCTGGACTCAAATCAGTGATCTTGGGCTTCAAGCCAGTGACTTTTGAGCTCAAGCCATCAATCTTTGAGCTCAAGCCAGTGACCATGGTGTCATGTCTGTGATCCCACGCTCAAGCCTGCGCTCAGTCTGGTGAGTACACTTTCAAGCCAGATGAACCCGCACTCAAAGCCGGCGACCTCAGGATTTTGAACCCGGTTTCTCTGCATTCCAGGCCAATGCTCTATCCACTGCACCACTGCCTGGTCAGACCATGGATGTACAAATAAAACACTATAGATTTTAAAGGATTTTATAAAATAATTCTTAATTATAGATAAACTAACAACATGGAAGTTGGAAAACCTGAGTTTACATTTACCACTAATTAATGGCATAACTTTGGATCTAAATGTCAATTATCTTCCTGGATTTAACTTTCATCATAAATAAAAAGGAGGCAAAACCAAATCTATAGATATGCAGTAATTTTTAAATTACAAAATAGATAATTTGAAATCTAGAAAATTCTAATGAAATTTGGTTTTTACAATTTCACAAAATAGAACAGTGTTTAATAAATAAGTCAATAGTCTTCCTATTGATCTCAGTGACAACTTAGATTTATGTATGCGTATATGTGTTTATATACCATTAAAATTTATTTTTAAATTTTTTAACAAGATTTTATTAATACTTCCTACTTTTTCACCTAGGCTATAAATCTAACAGGGTTTGACAATTTCTTACTCTATTAAAGAGATGCTATTTCATTATATGTCTTCTATGAGATAACAAAAGTATTGTTCAGTATGTCAGCATTTAGAGGCTTCAACAACAAAAAGTATCTACTAAAAAGAATAGTTCTTTTTCCATTCTTTATACTTTCCATTAGTCAATGCTTAACATAACAGTCTCTGCCTGAAGAAATACTGGCAAGAAAAATTTCAGAAAACCATAAAAACAACAGATTTATAACCCTTAATGGAAGATACACTTTAAAAAAAAAAAAAAAAGTCATTTCAAATATATATTTTCTTACAATAATGTAGATAGAACCCGTGCTCTCAATTATGAACATAAAGAAGAAGGAATTTTTAGTAAAGAGAAACATAATTTCCAAAATAAAGAATCTCTTAAAATACTGTTTCTAAAGATATTTCAAATTTGCCACAGCACTATTTGACTTTCTTTATGGGAAATTTCAAATTTTGTATAAGTAAGGTATAAGATAAAGTAAAAACTAGTAAGATTTAGATTGCATATCTATTTGCTTAATGCAGAAAATGAACATAGAATTGTCTAACTAAACGAAGAAGTCTGTAACTTGCTGTAGGTCATTTACCATTGATCCATGTACAAATAGCTCTTTTTAAAAGATGCATTGTACAGAGGATGCTGGGTTTAAACATTATTAGGACAGAGGAATAAGTTTTGTTTTGTTTTGTTTTATATAGATTAAAAGTGGCCCAGCTATACTCAATAGGTAATCAATGCTAAGAAATAAGAAGGTAGGTTTATTACAATTTAAAAAGTTATGATTGTTTTAAGAAAAAAATAATGTGTAATTTAAAAATAATTATAAAATTGTAAGTTGAAAAAATGTAAGCAGGGAGTGTTCCATATAATAGCTATAAACCTAAATTTACAATTTTTCATTTTTAACTATTATCAACGTAATCATTTGAATACATTTATTCAAATAACTTGCTGAGTGTGGATTTGTTAGTTATTCATCTGAAGCGTCTAGAAACACCTATTAAAATGGTTCATGCTAAATATATTGTCACAGACTTTTTCTCATGCAGAGATAGAAAATGCATTAAATCAAACAAAGTAGCATTTCGTATGGTCTATGGTAAAATGAAAACATAGATTTATTTGTAATATAGATTATTTGTTACACATTTTAAATAATATTAGTGTATACTTTAAACTGCATTATCAGTAGCTCTTAGAGTTTGTGTTTCCAACATGTCTAACTTACTGCAGATGATCAGGTTGTAGCTATCTGAGCACAATTACTGGACCATGGCACAGTTTGTTTGGTGAGCTTAGCCATCTTATCTGATTTGAATTACTCCACGGTCACTCTAATCAATTCAACTATGATCAGTGGTTAAATATGGCTGAAAAAAATCAACCATGAAGCAGTCAATTTAGAGACTGCCTAAAAATACAGACATACTGTGGGGAAAATAGATTCTAATGGTAACAAATAAAATAGAATAAAACAGCTGAAAATGAGGTGAAATCCATTTTTTAACACTTAATATCCTCTAAATATTTTTGGAGGGTTAGAAGCAATTTCTCAATATAATATGCGCCTTTCCTTAATTCACCTGCCACCTTCTTTCCTTATAAATTTTTGGTAGAAACAAGAGAGGTAAATTATAATTTATACAGAAATTTTCTCTAAAAATACCTTCTATTTACACCATCTATTCACTCCATTCTTCATTCAGAGAGTAATGAAAAGCATTATCCTCTGCTAAATTTGCTGTGGAAAATCCCATTGCATCTCAAAGCAGTAATCTTTCTAGTCAAAAGATATCATTTTTAAAGATTGAATTGGACCCCTGTGTTTTTCTTAACTAGGCACCTGAGAATGAAAAACACAACTGTCAAGATGTCTCCTGGTTGGCATTACAGGAAACTTAATCCTTTTACTCACAACTGTGATGTTCTGCTAGCAGGAGGCCAGGATATAGTAATAGAATGTTTCAGTTCTTTTTCTTTTAATTCCTACATTCCTTCCTTGCCAAAAAAAAAAAAGATATCCAGTGCAGTTTTAGGGTTTTTGAAAATTGAGAAATCAAGCAATCTTTTTTTTAAGAAACTAGGTAATTGAAGAAACATAGTACAAGTTAGATAATTATAGCTACATCCAAACCAAAATAAAAAGCAAACATCCTGGAGCAAAGTAAACATATATAAATCATTTTAAGATAAATTATTTGAAGCTGGTCCCATGTAGTTAAATGAATT
Organism: Rhynchonycteris naso; assembly: GCA_037038555.1. Taxonomy (NCBI): domain Eukaryota; kingdom Metazoa; phylum Chordata; class Mammalia; order Chiroptera; family Emballonuridae; genus Rhynchonycteris; species Rhynchonycteris naso. Next base: position 54,703,271 of record CM073000.1, on the reverse strand, counting down.
TGTTTAGAATCTAAGGACAAACTTAAAACCAAACAACAGATAAGTGACCGAATTTCAAAGAGTTAGCTTCAGAATTAAAAAGTTTAAGGGACATCAGACTAAGATCAACATTGTCATTACAGAACTTCCCTTCACTTTAGAAGCAAATAATGCATATGAAGACTAATTAAAGAATGATTATTCCTTTTTTTAGAGAATACAACCTATTCCTATAAAGTATATGAGACCCTGATGATGTAGCCAAACTTTTAAGATTAATAGTTTTTCCTTACCATGAAATCTAGCATCAGTGACTTTACAATGAAAATCTATTCTAGATGTATATAGGTCTATAAATACACTTTTTGGAACACATATTAATATAGATATCAATACTCATTTTATACACACACATATATGTTAAGATTATTTTGTACTAACGCAGTGAACTGCTGCCATCAATTCTTTTAAGTACTGCTCAAAAATTTGCTTTGGTTCCTCAAAAATCAATAAAGAAATGAGAAATGTTTCTTAAATAGCAGGGGCTCACATAGTGTTCTTTATTAAGCATCACCTGACAACTAGATAAAAAAGAGCGATGAACTGATCTTGTGATAAGAACTATATCAACTGAAAAAATATTTACTGTTCCTATTAAAAATGAATTAACACAGACAGCCTTTTAATTGAAATCTTTATCAAATTTCTTTTCTACTTAAATGTAAATGTAAAATCCATTCACAAACTAATAGAAATCAGAAACTAAAAAGTGAGCTGCAATTTACATGATTCGGTAATCTAAAATAAATTCAGATCCAACGTAACAAATGAAATACTAAGAGTTTTAAGGTGACTTTTATAGAATTTAATATAAATTGGCTATTATTTTAAGAATTTCTAAAATAATTGCTTATTGCAAGCATTGAATTTTATTTATTTATTTTTATTTATTTTTTTGACAGAGAGAGACTCAGCAAGACAGATAGGGACAGACAGACATGAAGGGAGAGAGATGAGAAGCATCAATTTTTCGTTGTGGCTCCTTAGTTGTTCATTGATTGTGTTCTCATATGTGCCTTGACAGGGAAAGGGGGAGCTACAGTAGAGCAAGTAACACCTTGCTCAAGCCAGTGACCATGGGGTCATGTCTATGATCCCACGCTCAAGCCAGCAACCCTGTACTCAAGCTGGATGAGCCCACACTCAAACCACTCAAATCGGTGACCTTGTGGTATTGAACCTGGATCCTCCACATCCCAGTCCAATGTTCTAACCACTGTGCCACTGCCTGGTCAAGCTCAATTTTATTTTTAATGTCAATTAATATTTCAAATATATTTTATTACTTTCTTATAATATAAAAATTATATTTTATCTTTGATACATTACTATTTACATGGGAGATGGGACTTTTTTATACATGGAGTATTAATAAATGCTTATATTGTGAATGTAACATTGTATATTTAGGCATAAGCAGAACAATGCATACATTAGGTACTATAACCACCAGATATGTCTTAAGCCACATTTTGAATTTCTTCATGACTTGTTACAAGGCAAGAATCCAGAGTTCAGTCGCATGGAATTGATAAATGGGGGTTGGGGGTTATATTCTGAAATAGCTTCACTGCCTGGCAATGCAAAATTTTCATCTAATTTTTTGGACCTTTATGGACATATATTTCTTAGTTATTCTACAGCTTTTAAAAAATATCTAATATTATTATTGAAGCTGAAACTTTCATAAGTATGTTTCCTGTGAACTTTCATGAAAGTGTATGCTTGTTACTGATTCTGTAGGAAACAATCTGGAAACAGATGTCAGGTATCTTAACTTTAGGTCAGTGGTTCTTAACCTGGGTTCTACCAAACCCTAGAGGTTCGATGAGTCGGTCTCAAGGGTTCGGAGAAGCCTCTGCCACAGGGCCAGAATAAAGTAATACCATAATTTGTTGTGAGCTTATGCACTTTGTTGGTTTTGTTCTTTGAGCAAAGTGATGTTCATGCACGGCTCATCTTGTGCACCAGTAAAAAAACATATACATATGTCTTGAATTTGGAAAAAAAGATCATATTTTATTTATCACTAAAGAAGGATTCGGTGAATAAGCATATGAAACTGGTGGGTTCGGTACCTCAAAAAAGGTTAAGAACCACTGCTTTAGGTCATCCTGTAGAGTTTCATGCAGTATACTCTTTTAAGGCAGTTAGTTTATTTTGTGTTTAACTGTATACACATGCTGTATTATAGATCTCTTTTTAACTTTTGTCCACTCTATAACATCCAGAGATCTGAAGTAAACGTTCTTACCAATGAGGGAGAGAATATTCATGGTCCTGGGTAAGCATGTCTGTTATTAGCTAGAAAAGTATCATCTTAATTATCTCTACTTCTGACACACACTTAAAAGAACCTAATATAAAACACATATAGATTCTTTAGAATATATATTTTTCAAAACTATCCTCCCTTTATTGAGAATCAGGCACTAATAGCTCTAAATCATTACTTATACACAAGATACTAAAGTTTAAAATTAAAAAATAGATATGTGCTAATACACATTAGTTGCAAAATGCTTATAGGGCATGTCTATATATTTCAGGTTGCCCAATATGGGAGAAAGTTCCTGAACTTGTAGCATATCTTTCTCATCAATCTTGGAGGACAGCTTTATCAAACTTTCCTGCAGCCAGGGTATAGGTATATAACCAATGATTGGCCTATCAGTCACTCTCATGTTGAATTAGAGCACAAGAAGCAGGGCCTGCAAAGACTTTTGGGGTTATAGGGGCTGTTTTGTGATACTCAGTATTTTAAGACAGCAGGGTTTGCAGAGACAACCAGAGCCAGCCATGTGAAAGGACCATCTGAAGATGCTACTGTTCAATGGACCTGAAGCAGTGTCCTCTTTGGGAAAGATATAGAGTGTGATTTCAACAGAAGTTCAAGGTGTATAGGCTTCTAATGTGCCAGCTCATTTCCTGAGTTCAGTACTCTGGGTTTGTAGTAATTCAATGAAAATGCCCACTATTTCTTTGAATAAATTTACTTTGTGTATAAATCACAGAAGTAATAACCATTTCTTGCAATTTAGAACTTTAACAAATATAACATCGATAAAGAATTTAAAGTATTATTAAAAGTTCTCAAGTAAAAACTACAATACTTTGAAATACAGAGGGGAAGAATGTGGTTTTAAATTTAGCATACCACAATTTAGTTGGAAATTAGAAAAAAAACCATTTGATGGAAATCACTATAAGTCACCAGATGACTTTCTTATTCATGTATTAACATGGCTTAATCTAACTGCTGATTGTTTGCTGCTTAATAATGCAGGAGGGTTGGCAAGACACAGGTAATTATACCTAATTCCGATATTTAAGAGTCTCACCATAGGCTAGCACAGAGGTTCGTTTCCTTAACATTTTAAAGGATGTTCATATTTCTGTGTTTCTTGGGTATAAGAAAAAGTGTGATCTCTGTCTGATAAAATGTTCCCTGGGCTCCATTTTTTTTGGTATTCTAAGAATATACTTTCCAGAGACCACTATATAGTGTTTCTGTGTCCATTCCAAAATTCTGCCTTCATGTAATTATTAGGGATCAAAAGCTTAAGCAAAATCTGAGATATCATGATTGTGAGGTCAATGGTAAAATAGGTATGTGTGTGTGTGCATGTGTGTGTGTAGCAAGAAGTACAATAAGAGATTTTCTTTATGTTTTTCCTGTGTTGTTTTTTTCTATATTCTCTACCCCATGTATTATCTTTTTTGCTTTATTTTCTCATGAAGCACCAGTTTCTCCAGTAACTTATAGAAAAACTACATATATGAAGTAAAAAGTATTTGAGATACTGTATTTCTAAAATTGCCTGTATTGTGTTTTTTCTCACTTGATCATTTAGCTGTGTATCTCTTCAAGTTAAAAAAAAGCAATTATTATAGACATTTAGAGAAAACAAAAAGAGAAAGATAATAAATACCCTGCTATCCCTGTGCCTATCACCTAGCTTTAGGAAACAGAAACTTTCAGCCACATTTGGTTCATCCACTTCCACTCCTTTATACTTTTTTTCATTTTTCTTTTTTTCCTTTCTTTTTTTTTCTTCTTTTCTTTCACAATGAGTGATTGATTGATTGCAGGAGTGAAAGGAAAAGACAGGATGGTTTTAAAACAAATTCCCTATGGTCTACTGTAAATATTTCAGTATGTAGCTCTACTAGATAAGAGCTACTTATTTATTTTTATAATCCAATTTTATGTTTATTTATTTTATTGAGGTGACACTTTTTAGTATAATTAAATTTTTTTATTGATTTTAGTGAGAGAAGAACATAAAGAGAAAGAGAGAGAGAGAGAGAGAGAGAGAGAGAGAGAGAGAGGATCATAGATCTATTTCTATATATGACCTGACTAGGGATCAAACTGGCAACCTCTGTGCTTCGGGACAACGCTCTATAGTTGGACCAACTGAGCTATCCAGCCAAGGTTCTTTAACATAATTTTAGAGATTTCAGATGCCCAATTCTATAATAGATATCTGTATTCTATATTGTATTATTTTTTAAACCAGAATCACAATGTGACACAATAAGTTAAATATTTTTAATATAATTATTAACTAGTTCATATTTAGTTTTCCCCAACTATCTGTATTATTTTAAATTAGATGGTAAGAATAAATATCTAAATGAAGACCAACATTATACAGATTTTAATATTTAACGATTCTCTTTCTATTCTCATTATCTTAGCATTGATTTATTGAATAAATTGGCCTTTATCTAGCTTAATTTTGCCAACTGTATCTTATGGACAGTGGTGGGATTCAGACAGTTTGCACTAGTCTGGCAGAACTGATAGATAATTTTTTGTTGAGCTCAGCAAACAGGTGGGTAAAATGGCACTTATAATCAGGGTTCTATCTAAGGTGGTGACTGGGCAGCCACTCAATGTGTAAATCACAAATTTATACTCATTTCTTTTTTATTTTTTTTATATTTTTATTTATTATTTTTAGATAGGAGTGAGAGAGAGAGAAAGAGAGAGAAAGAGAGAGAGGGAGGAGCAGAAAGCATCAACTCCTGTATGTGCTTTAACCAGGCAAGCTCAGGGTTTTGAACCAGTGACCTTAGCATTCTAAGTCGATGCTTTATCCACTGCACCAACACAAGTCAGGCCTCCTTACTCTTTTATTAACATTCACCTGCGCAACAGAATATTCTAAATGCCCATAGTAGTGGTCATTTTATCCATAAATGAAAAATATTGCAAGTGAGGATGACAATCAAGAAGCAATATGGAAATATCTTGAATAACAGTTTTATTGTTTTTGTCAGGTATTATTTAATATTTTTACATTAATATTTTAAAACTCTTTTTTATAATATAATCTAGTTTGGGTACCTCTTTTATTGTACTTATTTAAGTATTAAATACATGAAATAATAAACTACCTTTCAGTATATAATTTTTTTTAATACTAGTGAAAATAGTCATTAGGGAAAAGAACTGGTTATTAAATTATTTGAATCCCACTATTGGTTACAAGTAAAATATAACAATTTAAAGGAAATAAAAGAAAAAAATGTGCCTGAAAAATGTCAGTAAACATTAACATTTCTATTGCTCCACTGTCTCATAGTTTCCAAGGTTGCTCTGAAACATTCAAAAATTCAAAGAACTCTCTATAAACTTTATTTCACCCAGCCCATTCCAAAGACATTGTAGAATGTTTGTTCCTTTATAATAATGTAGCTTGGCTTGGGTCTCCTATTTGGCTAGGAACTCTGTTGACTACTATAGAAATTGAAGGTTTTTCTTGAGTATTTTATTAATGATTTTCTCTTTCTTTTTTTCTCAGTTCTATTTTTATGGAACTTTAGGAATTTATATGGTAGACCTTCTAGTGTAATTCTTCATAATTCTTGTAATTTTTCTTATTTTCCATATTTCTTTGCCATTTTGAAGTGTTTTTCGAAAGGTGGTCTCAATACTTCTTTATATATAATGAGTTTTTCTTTTAGACTAACATTTTTATTTATAGGAACATTTTCTTCTTCTTCTTCTTTTTATTTTTTTGGTAATATCCTGGTCTTGTTTCATGCATTTAATACCTTCTTTTGAAATGTTAATGATTATTATTTTTCTAATCTTTTAATAGTCTCTGACTCCAAATTTTTTTTTAATATATCTTCATATTTATTATTCATGTTAGTGCATTTATATGTATACTCATTTATCTCTGATTTTCTTCTAAAGCATCGGAATCACTTATTATAAGCTATTTGCTGTCATGAGGCTCACTGTGGGCTTCAGTGTAAGATCATCTGGTTGGACCATTTTATCTAAATAAAGGTGTACATATGTCTTTTATCTTAGGCTATTCAGATTCTTCAGATAACGCTTAATCTAAGTACTCTAAAGGCAATCTTTAAAGGAAAAAAAAAAGGCTTGTGTCTCTGCCTGCTGTGTAAATATTCATTTATTTGACTTTCATTAAGTATGGAATTCATGCCCTGAACTCTCGTGTTTTCCTTTTCTAAGAAAGACTGCTTTACAGACTGCTAAGACTGTCACCCGTCTTCTTTGGAGATTAGGAAGAACCATTGTTGCAGGTCAGGGTTCGGGAAAAGAGGTTCTGAGATTGAATTATTGTGCAAGATGTTGATTAAGGTAATCCCTTGGTGTCAATACCTGTAGACAGAAGGGAAGGAAATTATGTTTGTGCAGAGGGAAAAGTCGAGCTCTGATATAGTCCCAGTAACATACTCTGGAACTGGAACAGCCTTTCAGAGTTGTCCCTACTTCGGTTTAAATAGTTAGACCTTTATCAACCTGCATTGATTAGCCATTAGCATGGACCATGCAGAGTAGCAGTGACCCCAGCTAAAATGGCCTTTTGTAAACTGACGAAATCCCTTAGAAGACTGACACCTAATGTCTGTCTGAGGCAACACAGAGAATACGGTCACAGATTCCACTCTCTTAAGTATGCTATGTCAGTCATATGTCTATTACCACTACAGATACAAAAAAAAAATAGTTGCTGTTTATCTTTTCCTGTTTTATTTTATCTTTGTAGGTTTATGACTCTCTGAAAATCCTTATCTCTCTTTTTAGTGGAAAGCAAAAATTAATTTATTTAACCCATTATCTTTATTCATATGTCCCTAGCCTTATTCTCATATGCAAAGTTTTATGTTTCTCTCTGCCTCACATTTTGCTTAGTTTTTTTGAAGGTTTACTGTACCTTACAGTTACTTTATACAATTCTCTTTTCCTATACACAGAGGACTTAAGAGGAAATCATTTTTTTCAGATACTATCTGATAGTTTCACTTAGTTGTTAAGTATTCATGTAATAGTGTCATATCTTCAATAAGTATCTTTCTACATATAACAAAAATAAGCTTACTATCTCTATACAGCACATGCTGTTTTAAGTTCTTTCAGGGTAGTCATAATAGTTTCAATACAGGGATAACCCCCCCCCCCCAATTTGTGTCTCTTTACATTATTATTTTCTTACTATAATGGAATCTGAACAGAAACCAATCCAGGTAGGTAGATAAAACTTCTCTCTCATGAAGAATTCTGTGTGTAGTATAACACCTGCAGTTTTACAAGTACCTTTTAAAGAAGAAAAGTGTTGATTTTCTGAAGCCCATGTTTTTATTTACATATATATTTTAAAGTTCAATGTAAAATAAATATCATTTGCATTTTTGCTCAGAATTTTACCTTTCTGCATAATTGAGGTTTGAGATAAATATCTTTGGACTGCCCTTGATCTTGAAATTTATTTTCAAAACACATCTGGAGCCATTAATAAATAAGGATCTATAATATAATTCATGTAACAAATGGCTGCATGCCCGGCACTTTAAATCATTTGTGTATTGGGTTTGCCATTTCCTTCCTACATCTCATTTTTTGGGAAAAAAATATAAAAAGAACAAGCATTTGGAAAAGCAATAGAGATTAGGAATTCAGTTATCATAGCACTTATGCTGCTGCTGAGTGCTATGAAAGGGAACATTTATCATGTGTCACAAAATAACAATGTTAGGATCTATGTGAGTAATCCACAGACCATAGACACAACAAAGTGAGGTTCTTGGGTTCACTCACTCAGGTCAGCTTTGTAAATATAGTGCAAGTGCGTATATGAAAGGAGCAAACTGTGTGCAAGGGTGGGAAGGAGCTTTGCTCATTATAATGCTAAGTACAGAAGATGAATAATACATCACACAGGGTGATATAAGCTGACATATATAAGGATACACTTATATATAAGTAGCTATAGCTGACATTTTTTTTTTTCCTTCCTGGAAATCTGGCAAATGCTGAATAAGCCTTTTATTTGATATTCCTTTAATGCAAGCATCAGCTATTCTGTATAGAAGGAGCTAACAGAAGAAATATATCAAACTCCATCTCCCCAACACTTGTCTGTAAAAGGTTACTTTCTAGTAAATGGCAGTCTATTAAGGTTCTTCCTAGACTTAATCAAAGTGCAGTACAGAAAGATCTTCCTCTGTGTGAACAGCTCTCTATTCTCTCAGCAAGAGTCCAGGTCTCTGATTTTGTCGCTGGGCTAGTCCTACGAAGCCCACACTGCACAGTGTGTGGCTTCTCATTCCCTGTGGTTCTTAGTGGCAACAGGAAGTTAAGGGAGAGAGAGGCTTCAGTGCCAGACCTGCAGGCAGGGATGCTGTCATGCTTGCCTTACTCTCTTCTCTCAAATAAGGGGCTAAATCCAATTGACACACACTAAGGTAAACAGGCAGTGACATATTTGTAGACAAATTGTTACTGTAGATTATTCACAAAACAAATTGTTTTTGATTTGCACTCATTGATTGGTGGGGGTAAGAAAGTCTGCCAGCACTAACAGCTGCTCTCTTTTTCAAGGGAAACAAGCATTTAATAAAAAAGTTAATTTAAAAATAATGTTCTACTCTTGCTTAAATTTCTTAGGGGATCTGGTTAACACTGCTCAAAACTATAGGAATGATATTTGTTTCAAATTCATGTAGCAATATCCTAGTCTCCCTAAGGAATGTAATAGGTCTGTAGTTAAGTTCTGAAATCATTTGAACTTTCTCAGTGTTGATAGAACATTTTTAAAGTAATATTAAAATAATAAAATAATTGTGCAAATATTTTTTCCTACAGCTTCTTTCTTATTCATCACATATTTAATAGCTTTCTTAGAATAAGATTTGACCTTAAAAAAAGTATGCATCTTCATGGGGAATAAATTTTGTTAATTAAGATACAAGCATGTGTGTGTGTGTATATATATATATATATATATATATATATATATATATATATATATATATATATATATATATCCCCTTGAGGATTGTTTAGAAACACCTGGAAGTTTCTGTTGAAACTTCTCACAGAGAGAAATTTACATGGATTCCACCATCTTTAAGACCAGGTCAGCTTTCACCCAAACTGTGACCAATTATGCTTGCTTCAGGGTGTAACAGCACTTTTTATGACCCCCTCCTGTCTTTAGGAACTCAATCTTCATTGATAGCATTGATTACTAACAACCTCCATAGCCTTGTTACCTAATCCCACATCCTACTTCCTAATTCTATACCTCAGATACAGGGCCTTTATTCTGCAATTCCCTCCAGGGATTTTTTTTTTTAATGGAAATTTCATTTCCTCCATTTTATTTCTTTTGGTTTGGCTGCAAGGTGTTAACTATGACTCTGAAGAATCAATTTGAACCTGTTACCTATTCATGGACAAGAGCTTGATGATAACTTGCAAGCAGAATGTGCACAGGAAGATCATTTTACATTATAAATTTTTTTTAAACTAGAAAACAAATATATATTTTTGTTATTTGACCAGTCAGTCCTACTCTCTTACTCTATAGACTGCCACCTGGCTTGATTTACCACTTTGTAGGACTAATTTTGCCTCCTGTTTCCTCTCTCATTATAATCTCTGATTTGTGTCCATTTCTCAGTCTGATTAGATAAACAGATGTTGCAAATATATTTCATAATTTATGTCTCATCTTTTAGTATTTCCATAGAAACCTCACCTTTCTTCAAATTTTCTTAATCCCATTGTTCTCTTCAATGGCATTATGACTAAATAATTTATCTGCAGTCATTTTTTGTATAATTTGTATTTTATAGTATTTGCTGTCTTTCAATTATTCAATACTTTAAAATATTGAGGGTATATATGTCATATACTATTTTTCCCTCTAACTAAGGAACTTAAATGCTATTTAAAAGTATTTCAAATGTCAATTTCCTTCTACATTTTATTTTATTATATTTAGTATTTAATCCCAAATGCAGTGCCTAATGTTTTATTCTCTGGCAAATAAATTAAGAACATAATGTTTGTCAAAATATGTCAGAGCCAGAGGAAGCATTGTAAAAATTTTGATGTTGTTATTCTTTATTGTTGACAGTGATTGCAATTTTTCAAAAGAAGGCAAAAGTAATTTCGCTGTACTTTTGGTCTTTCCTATGTATACTGTCATTCATTTCTTCTCTACCAAATAGTAATCCTTCCCTTTAAAATACTCAAGATTTTCAAGCAATTTTAATCTTCTCTTAGAAAGTTCTTTAAAGAGAAGAACCAATACATTTACTACATGTATAATGATTTAAAAATTGATTTATGAAAAAGCATACCAGCACTATGAACTTTTTTTTTTTGTTTCACTGTACTCTGTTCAGAGCCCTGTCCCAACCTGCCCTGGAAGCTGCTTTCACTAGGGTGCTTCACCTACCTACTCCCTTTATCCCCCACACACTGGGTGGTCCTAAATGCCATTTCAGGAGTAAATGGAGGGAGAATAGAAAGGAGTTCCACAATCTCAGCAAACAGAATATCGTTAGCTTTTGCTTATTCAATAATGGTTCAGTGACAACATAATGACAGAAACTGTGCTTGATGAGAATATGAAAATGAATAAAGTTGTGCAAAGGAAAGAATTAAACATAATAGCATTAGTAAAGACAAAGGTGAAGGTGATAACCAAGTTTTATACAAAATGGGACAGCTGCAAACAATAGAATTAACCAATTTTTGGAGCGGAAATTGTGGGGAAGTCTTCATTAAAGAAATCACATTTAAAGTAAGTGGAGTTAGATGTGAAGACCTCCATGTGTTACTTGAGCAAAGACATGAACATTAGGAAGAGCACGGTTTGTTCGACAGTAGAGCAGGGGATGGGTGGAGTTTGGTGTACATGTAGATATACCATTGATATGTTTCAGAGAGTAATGGGCAGTGAAGCTAAGCTAAGCTTCTTGAACAAGCCACACATAAAAGTTCTGAATTTAAATTTTGCAAAGTTGGAATTTTATCATAGAATAGATGATAAGAGATGTGATCTTGCATTATCCAACTAGATTCAGGAAGAATTTATAGAAGCAGTTTAGGATAAAGTTAAAAACATGGGCTTTGAAATCAAATATTGAGATTTGAGGAACAGCTCTATCACTTACCGGTTGTTTAGTGTATTGGTTTAAACTGTTTAATTCTCCAACTTATTTGCAAAGTAAGAATAATAAAAATTTAACTGATCTCATGGGGTCCTGGAGGCATCAATAAGTGTTAGAGTCTGGTAATATTCTTTATGAACATGATAAGAGTTAAATTAATAATGTCTGTTATTCTTTTTGTTCACAGGAAGAAAAAGGCAGAACTAGGTCATCACATTGTATTGCTCTATTTATTTTTTAGTCAGCTAATTTGTTACTTAAGTCCATTTTATCTGCTCATGTTAAAGGAATATCAGGTTGGCCAAGGGTGCAGGTCAAAACAAAGCAGAAGGTACTTCTGACTGGAAACTAAATTAATCTCCCTTCGTGGGACAGGTATTGGTGAGCCATCTCAGTAACAAGAATTTAAGAAGTAGGGGTACATCTTTTCATCTCAAGCTTTCTCTCTCTCTCCCTATCTTCTTTCTTTTTCGATTTATCCATCCATCCATCCATTCATCATCTATTCATCATCTATCTATCTATCTATCATCTATCTATCTATCTATATCTATCTATCCATCCATCTATCATCTATCTTAAATCTTTATTTCTCCTGCTCTCTCAGTCTTGCTTTCACTCCAAACCTATTATCTCTAAATAGTTTCTACATTGAACATAACTGTCTATATCTTCTCTAATATTTATTTACAGAACTGGTAGAATTTTCTTATTGTTTTAGTTTATTTTTACTCCATAATCTGATCCCTATCTAATTCTTTAGCCCCATCAACACCTCTGTCCATTTTGGCTCACTTCAGCCTAGGCCACAAGAGAGTCTCTGGATTAGAGCAATATGTATTGCCTTAGGAGCTAAGTATTTGTGACTGATGGTTGCATCACTAACTACATAATTTGTAAATAGAGTATTACTATTCTCTGAATTCACTTATGTCAATATGTAAAATAGTGATAATATCTGCATTGAAATAGTTTGTAATTATTCTAAATGTTATGAATTATCTAGAAAAAGTCCTGGGATATTTTAGATTTCTTGAATGAATAATTAAAATAATGAGTGATCCCTAAAATTAACTCAGGTTGTTAATACCTTTACACCTATCTTTGTCTGGGATGGCTTTACCATCTTGGACAACTAATATAATTATACTTATTAGACTCACCTGACTCTAAGCTACCCCCTTATTTCTCAAAATAGAATGAACATTTCAGTCCATTGTTTTCCACTGTGTTATATGGGACCATCTCTAGACTAGTGAGTAGTTTAAGCAATTTAACTGATCCTATATTTGCCTAAATGATCTTAGTTAAAAAATATTACAACTTTCATAAGACTTTTTGTATATTATTAAAAAATAAAGACTTTGCCTGACCAGGTGGTGGCGCAGTGGATAGAGCATCGGACTGGGATGCAGAAGGACCCAGGTTCGAGATCCTGAGGTCACCAACTTGAGTGTGGGCTCATCTGGTTTGAGAAAAAAGCTCATCAGCTTGAGTCCAAGGTCACTGCCTTGAGCAAGGGGTTACTCTGTCTGCTGAAGGCCCATGGTCAAGGCACATATGAGAAAGCAATCAGTGAACAACTAAGGTGTCAAAACGAAAAACTGACAATTGATGCTTCTTATCTCTTCATTCTTGTCTGTCTTTCCCTATCCTTCTCTCTGAATCTCTCTGTCTCTGTAAAAAAAAAAAAAAAAGACTTTAAAATTGAATTTTGGTGAGGTCAAAAAGAAAAGTAAAGGCTCTGGCCGGTTGGCTCAGTTGTAGAGCATTGACCCGGTGTGTGGATGTCCCGGTTCTATTCCCAGTCAGGTCCTCTCTCTGTTCTCCTCTTGCAGCCATGGTTTGAAAGGTTTGAGCAAATTGTCCCTGGGTACTGATGATGGCTCCATGGCCTTGCCTCAGGTGCTGAAATAGCTCAGTTGCTGAGCAGTGGAGCAGTGGCTCCAGATGGGCAAAGCATTACCCTGTAGGGGGCTTGACAGGTGAATCCTGGTGGGGGTTCATGTGGGAGTCTGTCTCTCTGCCTCTCAGCCTCCCTGCCTCTCACCTAATAATTTTTAAAAAAGGAGTAAAATTGTCCTATGTGCTTACAGTATCAGTTGTCATACTCAAGGAATAAAATATTCTTTTTTTAAAAAATTTTATTTAGAAAATTAAATTTAACAGGGTTACATTGACTAATAAGAGTACATAGGTTTCAGGTAAACATTTCTTAGCATTTGAACTGTTCATTATGTTGTATACCTCTCACCCAAAATCAAATCATTGTTTCTAAACCTTCACACCAGTGTTTTTTAACTGCTGGTTTCCAGACTAGTCTGCCAGAAATTTTGTGCCTATCTACAGAAGACTTAACCACCTTGATGTTGTGCAAAGATTAGATCCAGTGATCTTAGTCAAATTCGCTTATGCTATTCACTTACTATTTCTGCCTTAGTGGTCCCTAAGATGATTCTCCTATTTTCACCAGTCCCCAAGTGTAAAAAAGTTGAAAACCACTGCTTTACATGGTGTCACCTTTGCTTCTCCAACTTGTGTCACTAGAAAGGAAGTTCACAAAGGACATAGGATTTATTTTGCATATGTATTTGCAGCACAGTTCCTCAACCAAATAGAAGAGAAGTAAGTTGGCCTCTAATATATTTAATGATGAGACAACACTGATAACACAGCTATAGGCCTACCGGAGAGTTCTAGAAAACATAATGGGTAGAAAGACATTCCTGGCATACAAAGGGCAGAGAGGTTTAAAAATGTAGAGTTTAGGAAAAAGTTATATGGTGAACCAGGAGAAACTGGATGATTAACATATTGCTCTCCTACATAGATTGGAGACCTTTGCTGCTTAAGGTCAAATCCCAGCTTTTCTTAATGCTTAGTTCTGTGATCTTGGAACTGTGATTTAATTATTCTGTGCTTTAGTTACTTAATTTACCAGCCTCAGAGCATTGTAGTAATTATTACAGATGCGTGGCTTAGAGGAATGTTATATAAATGTTAGTGTTATTATTGGAAAAGGTTGGTACTATGGCATCATTTAGAAAGCTAGTATTAAAAGTATTAGAGGAGTTGGAGCAATGTTATCACAACTGTAGCTTAGCAAAAAGAGCACAGAAAAAACTCAATCATAAGAACTATGATTCCAAGGTCAGTTGTTTTGGATAAGTATAAGCAAAATATAAATAAATAAATAAATAAATAAATAAATAAATAAAAAACCTTGGTGTGAATGTTGGATCTAATCTGGATGGGACTGAGATTACATAAAGGAGACTTATGAAAGAAAAATTGTCAAATGGTACTTGGAGATGATTTGAAAATATAGTCAGACTTTCTAAATTTACTTATTTGGAAAAAATGATGCCTTGATTTTTTTTTATTTTTTTAAATTTCTTTTTATTTATTTATTTTAGAGAGGAGACACAAAGTGAGAGAGAGAGAAAGAGAGAGAGAGAGAGAGAGAGAAAGGGGGGAGGAGCTAGAAGCATCAACTCCCATATGTGCCTTGACCAGACCAGTGCAGGGTTTTGAACTGGCGACCTCAGTGTTCCCAGGTTGACGCTTTATCCACTGCACCACCATAGGTCAGGCAATGCCTTGAATTTTAAACAACTTATAAATGAATGTTTAAAATATTTTATCTTAAAGTTATTTTATTTAGCACAGTAAAATTAACTACCTTATTGTTTCATTTTTAAGAAACAAACTAAATTCCAGAAAATTTGAAATATCTAAGTAATAATTTAAATTGCTGAAGAGTACTGAAAATTTAAGTTATACACTCATGATAGTCAATGTTCCATACTGGCCACCGAGGCATTCAGTTTTCTGTTCCTTTATGACACTTGTCCAGATCATCTCTGTCCTCTCACATTCTTTCTCAGTTAGAGACAATTACACCATACCAAAATATTTTCTATTTTTTAAAAATTATTACCATCAAAAAAATATTATAAAATGTACCTGACCATGTGGTGGCACAGTGGATAGAGCATAGACCTTGGATGCTGAGGACCCAAGCTTGAAACCCTGTGGTCACCAGCTTGAATGTGGGCATACCTGCTTGAGTAGGGGGTCACTGGCTTGAGCATGAGATCATAGGCATGACCCTATGGTCACTGGCTTGACCCCAAAGGTTGTTGGCTTGAGGCCCAAGGTCACTGGCTTGATCAAAGGGTCACTGCCTCAGCTGGAGCCACCCAGTTAACACACCTCTGAAAAAGCAATCAATTAACAACTGAAGTGCTGCAACAAGTTGATGCTTCTCATCTCTCTTCCGTTTTGTCTCTTTCTTGCTTAATATATTTTTTTAATGTGTTCAAGGAGCCATCTCTGTGTTAAAACTATTCATATTTGTCCATAACCCTGTCAGAGGGCTCTTGAAGGCAGCGTGAGCATCCTCCAAAGGGCAGGAAGGATGCACAGAACATCTGTTTATGCTTTGTGTTTTTCCTAACCAAATTTCCAATGGCTTGAAGAAGCAAAGCAGTAGAAAGCAAATGTCAAGAAGAGTTGCCTCACGTAGAGTGATTAGACTCTTTTTCTTACTCATTAGAGCAGTACTGAGTTCACATCAATATGAAACAGTCATGGAAGGAGTCAGTCACCTAAGTCAGAGCTAAGAGGACAGTTCTAGTTTACTGAAGGAAGGGAGTAGAGAGGAAAAGAAATGATCAGATGTTAACCTGCTCACTAACACTTCACATTTTCCATAGACCTTACCTTAATATTTCCAGCAAAGTGGTGGCTATAATTCTTCTATGGCACAAAATAACTCTCTTCTTTTTCTGATTCAATAAAATGTACTAATGCAAAAAATGCTGCTTTTATTATTTTCTAGTACTTATTTAAAACACTTTATTATATTTATATTATTATTTTCTTTCCAGAAAAGTTATTACATTTTTGTTTTATCATATAGGATGTTTTTTTTTCTATAACTGCTGAATTTAATTATTTAAAGTGTCAAGACTAAAATTATCCAAACTTTTTTCAGAGTACTTGAGGAAAAGAACCAGTGAAGTAATTTATGAGTTAATAATGGAACCCACACTTTGGAATTTATGGAAAAAAAAACACTACTTGGTCCTTATAAAACAAAATTGCCCTAAGATACATAATAAGGCAGTGTCATAACAATAAAAGAGACCAAAATAAGCTTTTTAATGCACACTACTCATTCTCAGCTGTCTATTTTTCATTGATTATATATCTTTGTAATTAGGCTAATCTTTTTTGAGAGTAATAAGCATGCATTGTTTGCATTTAAATTCTATGTACTTTCAGAAGATACTTATGAAAGTCACATAAGTCAGCTAAACTAATCCACGAATATCAATTTTTCTTGATATCTTTTATTTTCTTACCTTATCTCCTTGATGGTTTATTATAGAATTAAAACATGCTTTCTATTGTTTATATCCAAAGGCATTTATAAGCTTAATTTGCTTTTCACATTCTCATATTTAAGGATTTATGTTAAGATAAAGTGGTAACACATGGTAACTTCCACCAGCCTGGAGTACCAGATGGTGGTGCTTGGTTGTTAAATAATCATCCAGCTTTGCTGTTGTCATCTGGAGAGAAAAGGTTTAATAATACACTTAAAATGAGAAGTTGAAAAATAATAATAACAAGCAAAATGTCCTTGATAACATCTACAGAGGAGTAAGATTAATCATCACTGAAAATTTTCCATATTCCTTACAGATAGGTTAACTGATTCATAAGCAAGAACATTTTGCACAACTATTTAGCAGGAGGATTGAAAAGACAAGTAGTGGGAGGAGATGAGGTCATTACAATGCAAGTTCACATTGACTATGGGCTGGAACACACCCATTTGAGTGAAGTGCCATGGGTATTTTTATAACCTTTGCTGTATTGCTAATTAAAGAAATACAAGTTTATTTTCTTTTGTTATTGAATATTGGCTTTTATTTTCTTGCTTATTTTTTTCCAGAAATTATATTAATTCAAATAATAGTACCACCATTGTTTGAATAAAACATAAAGCATTTTCAAAACTATCCACATGAACTGATATGAACAATGCCCTCAATAATCAATTTTACAAATATGGCAACCATGGCAAGGAAACTATTTCAGTAGGAGTTATAAAGTCAATTAAAAGGTAGCATCAGTCTAACTTACTTCTTTCAACAATGTCTTATAGTTTTCAGTGTACAGTTCTATCACTTTCTTTGTTCATTCCTGGAATTTTCTCCTGGTAAGAGAATATGTGAAGCTGGGTTAGTCAACATAGATACATTTTATAGAGGGAATAAATGGTAAGGATTAAATGACTTAGAGTGGTGAACACAGAATACAGTGTACAGATGATAGAATTTTGCACCTGAACCCTGTATAATTTTGTTAACATCTGTCTCCCCAATAAGTTCAATAAAAAGAAAAAAACTATCAATTTTGAAAAGGGTCATGGATATTTAGATATGGGGGTTAATTAAATGGTTCTACTTTTACATGATTTTGAAATTTTTCATAACAAAAAGTTAAGAAATGTCAGAGTCAGAATAAAACACAGTTTTCTGGAACAAAACCATCACTCTCTTGAAAATGATCCATAGGGAATAGAATGTAGAGAGACAGATCAGTCACATGTTAATCTTTAATTGCCTAAAATTGTTGTGATTTTTTCCTGAATGTTGACCCTTATTTATGTCCCTTTACATATCAATTTTGTGTAAGTGATTTTGTTAATTAACATACATGTTTTTCAGTTCATAAAAAACTACTACTGTAGTTTTTCTCTAGTCATGACAACAGTCACTGAATACAGCCACCTGACAGGCATAGCTGCATTCTCTACCACTCACTATGAGACAGCAGTTCAATGAGAGCAAGATAAAAGAGACAAACAAAAAATCTTTACCACAACAATTTATTAAAATGGGCAACATAATTGCTATTCTAAAATGTCTTGTAGAGGTATTTCTTCCCAATTCTTAGCTCTATGCCTGTAAACAAATGAATAATTAAAACAATGAAAGACAATTGAATATCAAGAAAAAATCATCTTCAGTGAAAGGAAGAATATCATCTGGCCAGTTCGCTCAGTGGTAGAGCGTAGGCCCAGAGTGTGGATGTCCTGTGTTAGACCCCAGTCAAGACACACAAGTGAAGCAACCATCTGCTTCTTCATCCCTTCCCCTCCTCCTTTCTTTATTTTTCTCTCTTTCTCTTTCTTTCTTTCTTTCTTTCTTTCTTTCTTTCTTTCTTTCTTTCTTTCTTTCTTTCTCTCTTTCTCTCTCTCTCTCCTCTCTTTCTCTCTCTCTCTCTTTCTCTTTCTTTTCTCCCAAAGTCATGGTTCCATTGGTTCAAGCATGTTGGCCCTGGCTCCCTGGACCTCCATATCAGGTGCTAAATATAGCTTGGTTGTTAGCATGGCCCCAGATGGGCAGAGCATTTGCCTCAGTGGATCCTGGTCAGGGTGCACACCAGAGTCTCTCTATTTCTGCTACTGTCACTTGGAAAAGAAACAAAAACAATAGAAAGGAGGAATACTCACAAACCCAAAGTATAAAGAATGATTGTATAATGCAATGATATTAATCAGACTAAGGGAGGAACATGAAAAGTAGACATATGTCATGGGAACAGGACCCTGGAAGTTACTAACTAAAATAATAATTTATAAAAACCCTAGAAGCAATAACATAATGCATAAAAGTTATCTAAATACCAAAATATTTGACATATCAATATTTACAAATGAGATTCAATTGTCTTGAAGAAATGAATATCATCATATCTTGGCAAAAAATAGAAGCTCCAACCCTTCTATATGCTTTATAATTACTTAAAAGTTAATGAAAAAATGCCGCTATTTGGTAAATGCGTATTAAAAGAAATCAGTTATGAAATAAGTAATATAAGGTTGTGTTTAATACAGAAGTATAGAACGAATCAGAGAACTGTATAATGATAAACTATAAAAATCTACTCTAGGGAATCATTCAGAAGCTTTATATATGGATCAGAATTTATATAGAAAAATTTTTATCAGTATAAAACAGAATAAACAAAACAATTGTATGAAATTTAAACAGTCTATTAATGCTTATGTATACATAAGTAAAGATATTAAGAAAAATAACATGTAAAATACTATAAACTAATAAAGGAGAGATGATTAAATTTTCTCAGTCACTGTCTTTTTACACAAACACACTGTCAAATATATTTTATGCCCTGAATATAAACAATGTAGTTTCATTTCCCATGCCCATGAAAGGTGAAAACAGATCCTGACAATTCTTCCTGCTATTAGAAATTCTATAAAAACAGAAATGTTATATACCATATTCTCTGGTCATAATGCAGTGAAATTACAAATTAGGTTACATAAACAATGTAAACTGTGGTCTTTGAATGTGCAGGTTCATTGATTGTAACCAATGTGCTCTTCTGGTGGAGGATGTTAAAAAAGGGAGTGTGCATGTGAGGGGTCGGGTTGCTTAGGAAATCTCTGTTCCTCTCAATTTGGCTGTGAACCTCAAAGTGCTTTAAAAGCTAAAGCCTGTTTGAAGAAATGATAATAAAATCCCAACCACTTTGAATTTACCAAAAATTCAAACAAAAACAAAAAACACACCAATTTCTTTTTTAAAAGAGTCCTGATAACAGAGTAAAAACAAATACCTCAGTTTTATATTCTCTAGAAAGAAATATGTTGGAAATGTTATGCATTATGCCTATTTTCACAATTAAAGAAGTTCTTAAATGAAAATCTACACCTTAAACACCTTTACTTTTCAAATAAATATTTAAAATAACATATACATTTGATTAAAAGTGTAGAAAGACATGGCCAACATAAAAGAAAGATCGAAAAAATATTAAAGATAAGAACAGAAATAAATGCATTATAAAAAACTAGTTAAGAAGTACAAAATAATAAAATAGTATATTTACAAAACTCTTAAGGAGAAAGATGACTAAAAAGTACACTGTCAAAAATACAAGTGTCTAAATAATTTGAATAAAGGGACATCAAAATACTTTAAAAATGACAACTTGTTAAATACTGTTTTTAATTAAACTGAAAAATGAGGATGAAGCATTACTTGTTTTTTGGATATTACTTATCCAAAAAATATATTATCCATAATGTCCAGTATAGCATCAAAATTTCTACTTATTCAAAGGTGACCCAATATGACCATGAAGAAACACAAAGTGGAAGGGGATATTTGCAGTGCATAGTAATACTATTAAAATGTTATAAAGAATTCATAAATACACATGGGAAAGTCTGAAAATCTAATAGAAAGATAGGCAAAAGAATTGAATATCACTAACCCAGAACAGCTATCATAATTTATTATAACCTTAAACTCAATTCCAAATATAGATTAAACTTTTTAAAATTTCTGTGAGTATCTCAGAGTAAAACCTATAGGCAAACTTGAGTACATTTCTTTTGTTAGAGGAAGTTTCTTACTGCAGTCAAAGGAAATCCGGTCTATTTTAAGAAACAATAGTTATTGGCCTCTCGATTCTTTGAAATCACAGATGATGACTATGCTACATGCTCTAACTTCTACACATATTTCTTGTCATATTAAAAAGAAATGAAAATTAATATTTATTAATCATCAAACTCAAGTATACCACCATGCTGGACACTTTATATTCTGTAAAAATATTTCATTCTTATAGCAACCTTTGAGAGGTGGGAAAGATAATTTTTTATTAAAGAAGGAAAAACAGAGTTCAGAAGATTTAGGGGACTTCAAAATGATGTAAAATAGTATGCAACAGAAGTGTTTGCCTAACTCCAAATATCATGATCTTCTAAAGTGCTGTAGTGAATAAACCTGTATGTGCTGGGCACCTAAAACTTCCAGTGGGAGGCAGCACAGCATAATAATCAGGACCATATGCTCTGGAGTTAGACAGCCTGCCTTGGTCTGAATGCTACTTTCAACACATGCTGGCTATTTGACTTAGGTAAAGAAAGTTGTTCAACATCTCTTAGTACCACTGTCTGGGTATAAAACTAGTTTATACCCTATCAAGTTATTATGAGGATTAAATGAATAAATCTATTAAAATTAATTAGTGAACAAATATAGTAGTACATGACTCATGGTATTTAATAATTGTTAGCTATGACTCTGATTTTGTTTTATTCTCATTATTGTTTTATTATTAAATATTATTTTCGAGATGGGTAATACCCTGGTTTATTTTCTTAAAAGATGAAGTCATCTTGTGATTTGCTCTAAAGAAAGGAAGTTCAATAAACACATTTGCTGAGATAATTTCCTAACAATAACTATAAATGTGATAAACTACTGCTGAAATTGTTTTCTCAAGCTCCTTGCGGTACTTCTTTATGCTTCTGAGAGGGATGAAATAGCACAGAGGCTTATTGACTCTTTATGTTTTACCAATTCCTAATTTAATTGCTACAAATTAAAAATATGCCAGATGGAAATAACACTATTTTAATGAATTCAATACTTCAGAGGTATATAAAACAGATGAATATATGTTACTAGCAGAGATATCTCTGACCACAGGAGTTTTAAAGAACGTAGTGAAATTCAGTTGACACTTTCCAATATTAGAAGTAAAAAATAAATGTTTAGAACAAAATAACACATTAATATAAAATCTCTAATGATGAGTAAGGATTTCTAACATTGTTCAACACTGAAACTTTTGCCACTGCTTTTAAGAATTTAATGTTTTATTTTAACAGGACTTAATTTTAAATGCACCCCAAATGTTGATTTGATATTCCACAATTTCTTACCTTAAATTAACTTTGAAAATAGTGGATAAACATATCATTTTTCTTTGTAGAACAGATTAGTTAGATTTAAAAGTTCTTAATCATTTCAAAATTGTTTCACCTTCCAAATGCATACGGCTGCCATAAAAGAGACTGGCATCATTACTCATCGATAAGATTTGTTTTCCTTTCTTCTTCTCGCTGATGTTGTTTATTTTGTATGAGGTACTTTTTTTTTTTTTTGCAGGGACAGAGAGAGAGTCAGAGAGAGGAATAGATAGGGACAGACAGGCAGGAACGGAAAGAGGTGAGAAGCATCAATCATTGGTTTTTCGTTGCCGTCGCAACACCTTAGTTGTTTATTGATTGCTTTCTCACATGTGCCTTGACCGCAGGCCTTCAGCAGACTGAGCAACCCTTTGCTGGAGCCAGCGACCTTGGGTCCAAGCTGGCAAGCTTTTGCTCAAGCCACATGGGCCCGCGCTCAAGCTGGCGACATTGGGGTCTCAAACCTGGGTCTTCCGCATCCCAGTCTGATGCTCTATCCACTGCGCCACCGCCTGGTCAGGCTGTATAAGGTACTTTTTTAGAAAACTGTTTTAAACTTTTTCTATTTGAAAAACTACAACAAAAGCAATAGAAAATTAGAGTCAGTCTAAGGTGAGGACACTGGCTCATTTTCTTTTCTTATCTTTGATTAACATAAACTTAATAAAAAAATTTAGTGTATCTATGTTAACTACAAAAGGAAAAGAAAAATAACTTACAATTATGTTGCCCCAGGATTTTTGAATTTATGCATATTACGTGCTTCAAAATCCATTGACAAATATGTTATAGAAGGGATTAGAAGAATTATTTATTTGTTCATCTAACAAAAATGTATGCAAACCTCTTCTGAACCAAGACATTTCTCAGTTCTGAGAAAGCAAAGAACATGTCCTCCATTTTAGAGCACTCGTGTGCTAGGTGAGTGGGAGGCTGTACAAGTAACAAGAAATTTTATCATCCAAGTAATTTCAAGTTGCGTTTAGTTTCATTGAGAAACTACTGGTAATGTTGGGTGAGACTAGAGGAGGGAAATAACTTTAGGTTGTTTACTGGTTAGGCAAGATTACCTGGGTTGACAACTGAGATCTAAGAAACAAGAGCCTGCTACTTCAAGATCTAGCTAGGAAGAGCCTCTTCATTAGAAAAGGAAGAAAAGATGTTTACAGTGTCTGAGGGACAGAAAGAAGATAATGAGGTCAAAACATAGGATTTTCATTGTACATTTTTTCAGCAATATACAGAGGTGTGCATTTTCTTTTAAAAGGGTCATTCTAGCTTTTCATTTGTAAATGCATTTTATTAAAGAAAAGGGGAATTAGGAAATTCCATTATAGTAGTTATGCAGGTAAAAAAGGACAACCCATGAAGGTTGCAGTAGATGAAGATTAAGTGTCTAGGTAAGAGCTTTAATTTGAATAGGATCCATGGTGAACTGAATATGTCTGAGTGAAATAGAGGATTCAAATATAATAATACTGCCTTTTGATTCTGAGTAACTGGGTTTCTGATACTGTCAGCTACTGAACTAGGGAAGAAGAATTTTTGGATCTCATTCTATTAGCAATATCTTGTATCATCACTCTCGTTATTTTATATGTATTTTCTAGCCTATGTAGAGTCAGTTTTTTTTTAACAAGATTAATATATGTTCTTAGTTCCCCATGCTAATGATTATCAGAATAAAAGAAGCTCTTTAAAGAAACTTTTGATAGAAAAACTATTGGAGTATACTCCTCAATGCAGAAATATCAATGCAAGTAATTTAGAAAAATATTAAGTTAACACACTATCCACAGTGGTAGAGTACAAGAACATGCATTAAAATATGCAGAATATAATATTAATACATTAAATAAGTGAAAAAAATAAAATAGCTTTCCCTTCCTCCTTTGCATAATTTTATTTAACTCATGGTCATCATTGTGGTTTTATCTATTGTTTCATTATTAACTATTTCAAAGTTTGTCAACTTAAAATGACAGCAATTTTAATTTTGCTCACAAATTTGCCATTATGCACGACTCAACAGAAATGGCTTTTCTACTTGATGATGCATCAGGTAGTATTAATTAAAAGAGGCTGGAGGATTTACCTCCACGGTGGCTCACTCACCAATAGCTGGCAAGTTGATGTTGGCTGTCAGCTGGGAGCACAATGAGGGTGTCATCTGATGCTTCATTTCTTAACATGAGCCATTCGTGAGTCTGAATGTGCTTCTTGGCAACTGATTTCACTCAGTGAGTATTCCAAGAGGCTCAAGTGGAAAGAGCAATGCTTATAACTTAACCTTAGGAGTTCCTAAACATTCTGCAATATTCTACTGGCCCAACAATTCACAGAGGCTGGCTCAGATTCAAGGGAAAGGGAATAAGACTCCAGCTCTCAGAAGAAGTAGCAAAAAATTTGGGGTCATCTCTAATCTACCAGGGACCATTCTATTAATTCTACTATGCTACTAATAAGTAAATATATAAATACATTAAAAAGTATATTTTGCCTGACTAATCAGTTGTGCAGTGGGTAGAGCATCAGCCTGGGATGCTGAGGACCCATGTTTGAAACCCCAAGGTTGCTGGCTTGAGTGTGGAATCATAAACGTAACCCCACAGTCACTGGCTTGAGCCCAAAGGTCGCTGGCTTAAAGCCCAAGGTCATTAGCTTGAGCCCAAGGTCTCTGGCCTGAGCAAGGGGTCACTGGCTCAGCTACAGCTGCCCAGTCAAGGCACATATGAGAAAGCAATTGAAGGACAGCTAAGATGCCGCAACTGACTTGATGTTTCTCATCTCTCTCCCTTTCTGTCTGTCCCATCTGTCTGTCTCTATTTTTGTCTCTCTCTCTCTCTCTAAAAAAAGAGGTATTTTGATGTTCTGTCTCTTGTATAATTGCTAATAAGAGCATTTCTAGTTCACTTTGCATGGGTACAAATGAGTATGCTTATGGTCGAATGAATATTTGAAAAAGGAAACCCATACATGTAGATTAAGCACGAACTCAATTGCAGGTGGTTATGACAATAAAGTTTTCAAGTAGCATTTCCATTACAACGATTCAATGCTAGGAAACAAATTGAAATGTCTAATAATGTTCAGTTGAGTTGTATCCTCAAATAACATTTTTCTAATTGCGGTTCTTGCTTTAGAGAACAGCAATTAGAAAATTACATATGCTGAGAAAAGAGGATCAGAAAAGGCCTTGAGATTCTGGCTCACCATTGTTAATGAAGTCATACAATCTGTCTTTACTTATTAAGGGTTTTAAACAGAGAACAGCTGAAAAGTAAGGCCTATTTCAAATGAAATTACAGAAAGGCAGAAAAGGCTTTGATAAGTATATTTGAAAGAGGAGTATTTTTTCACCTGTTCATGTGGTGAACATCTGTGGATTTTTGGCAATCGTGTTTCCACTCAGAAAGAAACTCTTAGTTCAAAGACTCATCCTCCCTTGTATCTATTTCTTTGAAGTGTTCCCTTGGATCTCTTAAACTATGTGTAGCCAAACGATTTTGGCATGTGGGATATGGATTCATTACAAATTGAGTCTCAGGGTTCAATATTTTATCTTTTATTCTGTCATTACCTGCTTATGCTTTTAACCAGGTTGTTTGACCACTTAGCCTTGCAGTTAAGCAAAAAGGCCACTTTCACTGGCAAAACAATAGCAAGTGTAACATAAGAGTCTTTGCCCACAAATTTTCACATGAAAAGAAATGGGAAAAATATGGTATTGTTAACTGATAGTGATAATAGGTAATAGACAATTGAGAAGACATGCATGCTGGTAGAGTAACTGTCGCTGATATGCTTAAATGAGAATGCTTACACTACCTAATTTTGAAGATTGTCAATAAAGAAATGGAGCTTGCTTTCTGAGATTTTTTTTTTAGGAATAAATTAATGCAACCTTATGATTTTAAGGTAAAAATTTTAATATTCACTCTTCAAGCATACAAAACAACTTCTATGTAAGGGTTAGATGGGCAGAATCATTATATACATTTTTAATTATAATATTAGGTTAGTAAAACCAGCCATTACCAATGACATAAGCATATGCCATTCAGGGTTCCTAGGTTTTACCAAACCTTAGATTAATCACAAATCTAAGGACCTGCCAATGTGCATTTAGAAACAATCTTATATTTTCTATATCTCAGGTTAAATAAATATTTTTCTGAAATTGCACATAAGAAATTTCAAAGGGACATATTATTATACTATGTATTTATTGGATTGTTTCATATTTCTCTCTCATATAATAAAGTTATTTCTCAGAATTTTTACTGAGTGAATATTTTTTTTTCTCTTTAATAGAAAGGCCACACTGCAGTTAGAAAGTTTTAACTTTAAAATAAGAAAACGATGATTAAAACTCGGGTGATGGAATAATCTCTCTAAATATTCAGTCAAGTATTGAACTTATCTCACCTCTAAGAATAAAATGTGCCATGCTGTTTTCTCATTTATTGTCCAAAACAGTTTAACCCAGTTATAAGCAATATAATTGTTAGAATAATTTTATGATTTATACATTGTGGTGTACTAACATATTTTGATTCAAGTCAAAGGATGGTGTTAGATGACCCCCTTTATTTTTTGAGAGAAAAGATAAATTCTTTACATGTTTCATCTTTAAGAGAATATTTTTTCTTAACATAATTTAGTGTTTATTATTTTGTATTCTCATAAGCAATTCAGTTTTACATATAGAAATATTTACCTGTGGGAAAATGGCTGAGAATTAGACTGTGGTCCTTAGACAAGTCTTTTGTGTGGACTTTGGAATGCTGGGTCCTGTGGGGACAGAATATTACCCTTGCAAGCACTGGAAAGATTATTTAGGAAAACAGTTGATCCCTACGGCCTTTTCCTTACATACCTGAAAGACTTTAGTTAATTTCTGTTCTATACACCTGAACCCAGGCTCTGCTAAATTGCTTAATGAGCAAAGAGACCAATAAATATGATGAGGCTGCAGTGATCTGGGCTCTCAGTCCTAGAGGCTAGGATCCCCTTTACCCATCTTTTTCTGTTGTTGTGTCTTGTGTATGTTCTTTCTTAAGTCCTGCAGCACCTTCTTTTTGTGCACACCCATGGCTAAGCTGGTCTCAGCATTTACCTATGTTGCTTCACCTTAGTAAGAACCTAAGGATAATTTGCACTGAATCTTGGCCATTTACTCTTTTTATTCTTCTTCTAAATTGTCTTAAACACACACACATACACAAATATATGCTGAAATTATAATTATATTGATTTTAACATACATATTTTTAGTTATATTCCACTTGAAAGTCACAATAATAATAATCTTGAGTATAATAATTGCTAAAATATATTTATCAATATATTTGGGGCATGATAATGCCCCAACAGAATCTTTTAGGACATTTAAGAGATATAAAATTTAGAAGATGTACATGCTATTATTATATCAAATTTAATTGAGAGAAATAAAGTAAAGAACGTTTAATAGTATCCCATGATTATACAGCTTAAAAATATTGAAGTCAGAATTTGAACCTATGGAGTCTGATTCCAACTTCTAAAATTTATCTCATGACTGCACTACTTGAGGAGCCCCGATCCTGGTCAAATATTTTATGTCATTTTTTTCAGGCTTGAAAACAGGCAATTACAAAGACATTATCTTTCAGGCTTCATAAAGTAAAGCTTCCCTTCATCCCTATAACACACACACACAACACAAACACACATTCATACGCATGCACACATGCATGCATGCACCAGACTTGCACACAGCCAGGATTTGGAATTTCTCGCAAAGAAATTACATTCAATGTACCAGCTCCCCTGGTCATTCTCTTGGGAACATTTGCATTTTATTTAGGAATTTCTTTTTCAGTCTATCTGGATACCTTGATCAGAGGTCCTCCTCAGATACTTCTGCTGAGGCCTCCTTATAGAAGAGGAATGAGGAAGAGAAAACCATGAAGACACTTTCCCCCACTCTGACTCAGTATCTAGTACTTTTTCACTTCTAACCATTATTTTTATCCTTCCTACAGCCTCAGTGTCAATTCAACTGATGGAGCCTTTTGATGAGGGCTCTCAAGTTAGACAAATCTGCATCTGCCCCGATCCACCTTAACCCAGTGACTCCAGTGATGCATGCTTCCCTGGGGAATATGGATCAGAAAAGTCAGTGTTTTAACTTATACCATGGCAGTAAATGATTAAAGGCTTAACTTTTTCATTTTGGGCCTCTTTTTCAACAGATTCCCACCACCCAGAAGTTCAGCTAAGCTCGTGGCACTACTTGTGGCAGTTACTATTGTAATTTATTCAGATCTGGATTTCAGAAAGATCATTCTAGGTGTATGTGGAGAAGTGATTGCAGCAGGATGAGATTAGAAGTCTTGAAGAAATCTAAGTAAAGCCTAATGATGTCCTATATTAGGCTAATACAGTGTCATAGATAAAAATAGTCATATTAGAGACATTTAATAAGTAGAATCAACAGGATCTGGTGATTGATTGAAGATAGGTGATTAAGAATGAGAGAGATATTTAGAATATGTAATATCAAACTCACGTTGAAGTCTTAACACCCAGTAACTCAGAATGTGAGAGAGTTTAGGAAAATGATCTATAATTAGTTATTTAAGTTAAATAGGGGCCATTAGGATAGGTTCTAATAATCCATTATGATTTGTTTCCTTATAAGAAGAGGAAATTTGGCCTGACCGGGTGGGGGCGCAGTTGATAGAGTGTCAGACAGTAACACAGAGGACTCAGGTTTGAAACCCTGAGGTCACCAGCTTGAGTGTGTGCTCACCAGCCTGAGAACAGGGTCACTGGCTTGAGCAAGGAGTCACTTGCTATGCTGTAGTCCCCCAGTCAAGGCACATATAAGAAAGCAATCAATGAACAACTAAGGAGACAAAAGAGCCACAATAAAGAATTGATGCTTTTCATCTCTTTCCCTTTCTGTCTGTCTGTCCCTATCTGTCCCTCCCTCTGTCTCTCTTTCTGTCTCTGGCAAAGAAGAAGAAGAAGAAGGAGAAAGAGAAGAGAAAGAGGAAGAGGAAGAGGAGGAGGAGGAGGAGGAAGAAGAAGAAGAAGAAGAAGAAGAAGAGGAGGAAGAAAGAGGAAGAAGGAATTTGGACACTGGTACAGAAACAAGGAAGATCTTAAGAAGACACCAGAAATAAAAAGTAGTCATTCACAAGCCATGGAAGGGGACCTCAGATAACTAATACAGACCCTAGCAAACTAATACAGAGTGATGTCCAATTTATTTTTTATTTAAAACACTAGGTGTTTAGTAGTTATGTTTCCTGATGTATTAAAGTTAGGAATATGAGTGAGCTGCAGAATGGGAGTTAAAATGTATAGGTTTAGTTGAGTTTAAAATGTCACTATGCATTCAAATTGAAAAGCCATGCTTACAAGTCAATCTGTGAATATGTGGATTACAGAAATACCTGTACTAGAAATAACAATCTGTGAGTCATAAAGTGGTAGGTAAAATATCATTAAAAACTAATAAAAAGGGTTAAATCAGTAACAATATCTATATAGTTGGATGTAACTGTGTAAACTTCTTCTATATTTCTATTGCTATACATTGCTATTGAAAAACTTCTACAAACGTGTAAAGATAAAGCTAATGGCAGTGCTTAAAGAAATTGTCTTATGTATGTACAAAATATAATGTAGAAGATTTACTACTAATTTAAAGAACTTTACAATTTGTATTTTGACATATCTGTAACTATCATCTCAGAACAATAAGGGTACAAATATTTAAGAACATATAGTCATGCACCACATTATGACATTACAGTCAACGATGGAACTCATATACATTGGTTGTTCCATAAAATTATAAGGGAGTTCAAAGAGTTCATATTGCCTATGTAGAGCCAGTAGTCATGAACACCATCACAGCCTCCTGGCCCATAAAACTTCACATTAGATTCATTCAGATGGTAATGAAACAATGGAGGCAAGAACTGGTGGGCCATTAGCTTTAATCCTAGCTTGCACCTGGCAGGCAAGTAAAAACACACACTGGGCTCCAAAACCCACTCATTCAGTGCTCACAAAGCTACTGACTTATCCAAGTTTCCTAGAACCAAAGGTTTCTAGCTCACCAGCCTAATTTACCTGTGTTTCCCATCACCTTCTCTCTGCACAAACTGACTTCTTTCTCAGCACTCCAACATCTTGGCTGCTTCTCTTGGCCTCCTCCATGTGGCCTTTCTCTGCTCTCCTCCCCAATGCTAATCTCAGGAACTGAGAGAGCAAGCTCCCAGTCTGCTCCATTTTATAGTGTAGATACCAAAACTTTTAATTCAATATACAAACAAGGAGGTCACTGATACAAAGTCACTTAGGGTGGGAAAGGCTTAGTCTTAAAACTAAACCTTAGGCATAATGACCCAAAACAACGTGATCTCTCCTTTTAAAACCTTTTGGTGTAAAAGCCCTACCCCAACACACATTAATATAATCACGCCCATCCCAAGCAAGAAGGGCAACTAATATTACCTGGGCAATGGGCTTCCACGTGGGCAGTGCCATCTTTAATAAATTGAGCATAATATATTTTATCTGCCCAACAATACACCCCTATACTCACTTTACTACCCACAATCTACACCACTGCATCCCTGTGCAAGGAAATTAGGCACATTACACAAATTACAACAACATGACAAATCATACAATTTCAACAATTATAAAGGTACATTTCACCAGTCTCTGAGCACTTTGCCAAAAGCGCAAAATGTCCTCGGCCTACTTTCTAGCCATGGGAAAAGCTTTCTGGGGCAGTGGGAAAACCTCTAGCAAAGCTGCCCCCAACCCCATCAGGATATTTCACATTGTCCAAAATCTGAAAGTCCATCCAACAAAAGAGCCAGTGCCCATTCTGGTAGTAGTCCAGGAAATCAGTCCATGCACGTGGGGCCTCAGCCACCCTTTTCATCCCTGATGTCCTGGCAGGTCTTACACTGTTCCAAGGAGGAGCATGTGGCAATGGCAGTCAGCATTTTCATCTCTGCTCTGGAGAGCATGATGACATCCACCCCTATGTCCCAAAATTGCAGACCTACCAGAGCGTAGTAAGTACTCTTTGCTGCTGGGCTCTCATTTTCTGGAGACTGTGGATTGCAACTCCAGACTGATTCTCCTCATTCTCCAAAGAGGAACTGAAAATATCAGCTCCTGCTGCTGGGCTAGAGCCCCAGGCTGCTGTCGCCTTCTGCTCTGTGGGTCTTGCAGCCCTGGCCTCCCACCACTGCTGGCTCTCCACAACGTCCAGGGCATTCTGCAATTCACAAACCTGTTATTCCTTCTCCAGTGCCTGCTCCATTTCCGGGAAAACCTCATGAACCTGGTCAGCCTCCTCCGGTGCTTGCTCCAGCTCCAGGGTAGGCATTTCTTTCTCCCACGTTTGCTCTAGCTCCTTCCACTGCTCAATTTTCAGGTCCAGGGCAGCCTCTTCCACCGAGCTCTCAGTTTCCTCATGCATGGCTGTAAAAGTCAGCCAGCCTACAGCCCCCAAAACAGCAGCCATGGGGAACCATAACAGCAGCCAGTCCTCTACTCCACTGCTCAAAGATGGTGGTGGCTCTATACCGAGCTGTATCGAATCTTGCCACAGACTATACCAAATGTAGGGCCAGTAGCCATAGCCATCATCACAGCCACCTGGCCCATGCAGGTTTGCATTTGATTTGTACAGACTCAATCTGAGTTTCCTAGAATCAAAGGTTTCTAGCTCACCAGCCTTATTCACTTGTGTTTCTCATCTTCTTCTCTCTGCACAAACTGCACAAACTGGCTTCTCCCTCAGCACTCCAACATCTTGGCTGCTTCTTCTGACCCCCTCCACATGACCTTTCTCTGCTCTCTTTCCTAATGCTAATCTCAGGAACTGAGAGAAAGTTCCCGATCTGCCCCATTTTATAGTGTAGATACCAAAACATTTAATTCATTATACAAACAAGGAAGTCTCTGATACAAAGTCACTTAGGGTGGGAAAGGCTTAGTCTTAAAACTAAGCCTCAGGCTATAATGACCCAAAACAACATGATCTCTCCTTTTAACACCTTTTGGTGCGAAAGCCCTCCTTCAACACACATTAATATAATCACGCCCATTTCAAGCAAGAAGGGCTACTAATATTATTACCTTGGTGATGGGCTTCCATGTGGGCAGTGCCATTTTTAACAAACTGAGCATAATATATTTTATCTACCCAACAGCCTAGTACAGCAATTTTCAGTCATGTGCTGTGGAAGACATATTGGTATCCCACAGAATTATTAGAATATGCAATAACTGACTCTTTAGACAGGGTGTAATGCCAGTGGTTGTCGCCGTGGCCATGCAGATTCACACTGGATTTGGGCAGACAGTAAAGGAACTGTGGAGCCAAACAATGGTGGGCCATTTTTTTTGTTTAAAGTCTCAATGGAGGACAAGCAAATGGCGAGGGAAAACTGCTTTACTCTTGTTCAGGACTCCCAAGCCCTGACTTGGTCTCTGATCAACAACATGAACTTTTTCTGATTTACCTGGACCTGCAGTCCCCAACCATCCTCAGCAGGGCTATTAAGCCCCTCAGCACTCCCCCCTCTTTCTTCTTTCTCTCTGGACTCTCCAGGAAAACAATCTAGAGGAAAATACCTCTTCTCCAGCAAACAATAGTAAGCAATCACCCCTTCCAAGAAGGAAGGCAATCCACAATTTGCAATCTGCTGCACTGAGGACAATCTGCAATTTGCTATATGTCACCCTGAGGACAAGCACCAGCAGCCTTCCATAGAAACCACACACACACACACACACACACACACACACACACACACACGGTGCTACCCCAATACAAGTGAGCAAACCTAAAAAACACTGCTTACCCAGCATTCCACCCCTTTTGCTCACTTCACAATCTATACCACATGTATCCCTGTGGAGAAATGAGGTACCTTACATAAAAAGAACAAACTAAAGCAATAGCATAAGTTATACAATTACAACAATTACAAAGTTGAACTTCACAATATCTTCCAGAGTACTCCTTAGGCAGTTTACTGTAACCTGGCAAAGTCATTATAGCCTAAGGTATAAACTGGAAACCCATCTCTATCCTCCTACTCCAGAGGAGGTGGGAGGGCCTGTATAATCCAGGACTGTGTCCATGAAAACCTTAAACTGTCTCAATGATCATCCCACAATAGACAACCCAGCTGTCTGTGCAAATCACCATGGTAAAAAGTCCATTAGAGGCAACTAGGTTCACATGGGGCCTCAGACCTCCCCCTCTCATCCCTGCCATCACAGCAGCTCTGAAGACACTGCTTAAAGAGGAGTGCATGGTAATGGTGGCCAACCTCTCTACCTCTGCAATAGAGAGCATGATGCCATCCACCCGTAGGTCCCACAATCACAGCAATATTACCAGGAGTGGTACTCTTTGCTGCTAGGTTTTCTGGGTGACCACTGGCCAAACTGAATGTGTGGATGGTAGCTTCAAGGTAGGCATCATCGTCCTCAGAAGAGGAGCTGGAAAAACCTGCTCCCGCCAACTCTCAGCCACTCTGCCAGCACAGTTATATCTTCAGTTCCTGTGGCTGCCAGCTCTCGGCCTGAAGCTGAATTCACAAGTTATTTCTCCAACAACTGCTGCTTCCAACATTCAACTTCCAGGGCAAACTGCAACTCATGAACCTATTTGGCTTCCTTTTTCGGAAACCTTTCCAATACTGCGGGTCAAATAAGTTTGTAAATATGATATATATATTTGCTCGCTTGTCATTTGCATTGGGTGTGGGAGACAAGCTGTAAGCTGGCAAAGTCATTATAGCCTAAGGCTTAGTTTAAGACTAAGCCTTTTCCACCCTTTTAATAATAAGATCTTTTCAAAGCTAAGCTTTTCCCCACACCCTCAACTGTTGCATAATGTGGGGTGCACTCTTATGAGGAATCACATTTCTGCCTCAAATAAGTGACTTTGTATCAGAGACTTTCTTATTTGTGTATAGGCTTAAAAGTTTTAAATTCTACACTATTAAATGAGACAAACCAGCAGCTCTCACTCTCTCTTGGTTCCCAAAATTAGCATTACAGAGGAGAAGCAGCCAAGATGGCAGAGTGCTGATGGAGAAGCCAGTTTGTACAGAGTTTGTGCAGAGAGAAGGAGATGGGGAACAGAGGCGAGTAAAGCTGATAAGCTAGAAACCTTTGATTCTAGGTATACTCGGATAAGTCAGTGGCTTTGGGATCCCTGCATGGAAAGGGAAGTGTTTTCCCACTGTGTGTATCTCTTGCCCACTGGATGCAAGCTAGGATTAAAGCTAATGGCCCACCAGTTCTTGGCTCTGTTATTTTATTACCTTCTGTTGTCTGTTCAAATCAAATGCGAACCTGCGTGGGACAGGCAGTTAGGATGGTGGTCATGGCTACTGGCTTTACAAGTACCAAGTACTTGTACCTGAAGTTTTTGGATCTGCAACTATTTTCCCCATGACCATTCTAGCTCATGCTATACTACTGCTCAGTTTGCAGCTTATTCTGGAGCACTCCTTTCGCAGCCTCTCAAACAGAGCTCTTGGTTTTCTTTCACAGGGTCATAAAAACAACCAGCCCATGGTCCCCAAAAGAATAGCCATGGGAAACTGCATGGCCAGTAGCCACGGCCACCATCACAGCCACTTGGCCCATGCAGGTTCACATTTGATTCGAACAGATGGTAATGAAACAACAGAGCCAAGAACTAGTGGGTTTCCCATCTTCTTCTCTCTACATAAACTCTGCACAAACTGGCTTCTCCTTCTGCACTCTGCCATCTTGGCTGCTTCTTCAAACCTCCACATGGCCTTTCTCTGCTCTCCTCTCAAATGCTAATCTCAGGAACTGAGAGAGAGCAAACTCCTGTTCTGCCCCATTTTATAGTATAGGGATCAAAACCATTGATCAAATATACAAACAATAAAGTCTCTGATACAAAGCCACTTATCTGAGGCATAAATGGGATTCCTCATAAGAGTACACCACCCCCTATCTGCAACAGTCAAGGGCAGGTGTCCCCAAACTTTTTACATAGGGGGCCAGTTCACTGTCCCTCAGACCATTGGAGGGCTGGACTATAAAAAAAAACTATGAACAAATCTCTTTGCACACTGCACATATCTTATTTTAAAGTAACAAAACAAAACAGGAACAAATACAATATTTAAAATAAAGAACAAGTAAATTTAAATCAATAAACTGACCAGTATTTCAATGGGAACCATGGGTGCGGATGCATCCTGTGCTCCTCTCACTGACCACCAATGAAAGTGGTGCCCCCTCTGGGAGTGTGGTGGGGGCAGATAAATGGCCTCAGGGGGCCGCATGCAGCACACAGGGCCATAGTTTGGGGACCCCTGGTTAAGGGTGTGGGGAAAAGCTTAGTCTTAAAACTAAGCCTTAGGCTATAAGGAAGCTGCCTGCTTGTAGCCTGTTCCTCACATCTAATGCAAGCTATAAGCGAGCAAATATATATATCATATTTACAAACTCATTTGCCCAACAGAAACCATAACAATGATTAGTCATCTACCTCACCACTCAAGGGAATCTGTGGCTTCATACCAATCTGATCCAAGTTCTTCCAGCTGCACCAGATGTAAGGCCAGTGGCCATGGCTGTCATGCAGGTTCTCATTGGATTCAGGCAGATGGTAAAGGAACTGTGGAAACAAAAAATTATGGAACATTCCATTTATTAAAGTCTTGTAATAGTGGACGAGCAAACAAGCGGGAAAACTGCCTCTCTCTTGCTCAGAGCTCCCGAGCCCCAATTTAGTCTCTGGTTCCACAACCGGGACTCACTCAATTGACTCATCAGAACTCACAGGGCCCCCACCAGCCTCAGCGGGGCTCCCAAGTCCATCAGCACTGCCTCTCTCTCTCTCTCTGGACTCTCCAGCAAGACAGGCTGGGGAAAAAAAAGAAACTCTTCTCCAGTTAACAGTAACAAAAAATAACTCTTCCCATGAAGGAAGGCACTCCACAATTTGAGATCTGCCGCCCTGAGGGCGAGCACTCACAGCCTTCCATAGACTACCTCTGTCCCAATACAAGTGAGCAAGCATGAACACTTGTTAGCACAATACAGGGGCACTGACCTCTTTTTCTTTAGATTATCAAATAAAAAAAGACAAGAGCTAACAACAATAGCCATCTGTTATGAATGAATCAAAATTATACATAATTTTGTCAGATTGGCCAAAAATATAATTTTTGTGGCATCACATAATTTTAGTAGCTAGTTTATGTGTGCCATGCGATGGCCTAGTGACACCATGATCCAAACTTCAAAGAATTTGCCGGGAATGAAGAGACTGCAAACATCAACTTTAATCTCAGTGTGCATAACGATGACATTGAGGTGCTCTAAGAAGTGTTTCCTAAGGAAATGATTAATGAAAAGTTGTTGGAACTTGAGAAAGAATGCAGATCTGAAGAAGAGTCGAGAGAAAAGAAAACTACCTGGGAAGAAAAAGAACCCCCAAGAAAACCCTCATTAAAAGGGTTAGATAAGCTTTAGCAAAACTCAACAAGCTCTCTAAAATATTTTAAAATATGAACTCCAGTACTGAAAGGTTTTCATTAACACAGAAATGTCCATGATGAATTATCTGCTTAAAAGAAAATCTATTATTTCAAAACAAACAAACAAGCAAACCACCATGGACATGTTTCTGAAAAGGATGGCACCTCCTCATAAAGAGCCTCAGGCAGGTCCTTCAGGAGGTATTCCAGAAGAAGGCACTGTTATCATAAGTGTTGATAGCTCCATGCGTGTTTCTGCCCCTGAAGACCTTTAAGAAGGATAGGTGTAGAGGTTGAAGGCAGTTATATTGATAATCTTAACCTTCTATAAGCCCAGGCTAATGTGTGTGTTTATGTCTTATTATTTTTAACAAAACGTTTAAAAAAGTAAATACCTAAATACAAACAAAATTTTAAAAGTAAAAGAGAAGGATATAGAATAAAATAAAAAGAGAATATTTTTGTGCAGCTGTACCAATGTGCTTGTGCTTTAAGCTAGGTGTTATTACCAAAAAATGAAAAGTTTTTAAAAATTTAAAGTTTATAAAGTAAAAAATTTGCATTAAACTAAGGTTAATTTACTATTAAAGAAAGAAAAAAAATATCTTTCTGCATTTAGTGTAGCCTAAGTGTACAGTGATTTTTTTGTTTGTTTGTTATTTTTTTATTAATTTTAATGGGGTGACATTAATAAATCAGGGTACATATGTTCAAAGAAAACGTTTCCAGGTTATCTTATCATTCAATTATGTTGCATATCCATCACCCAAAGTTAAATTGTCCTCTGTCACCTTCTATCAGGTTTTCTTTGTG
This sequence comes from Rhynchonycteris naso, assembly GCA_037038555.1. Taxonomy (NCBI): domain Eukaryota; kingdom Metazoa; phylum Chordata; class Mammalia; order Chiroptera; family Emballonuridae; genus Rhynchonycteris; species Rhynchonycteris naso. Next base: position 54,665,585 of record CM073000.1, on the reverse strand, counting down.
CCCCTCCCCTCCCCCCTCTTTCTCCCTCCTACCCTGTAACCACCACACTCTTGTCCATGTCTCATAGTCTCACTTTTATGTCCCACCTATGTATGAAATCATGCTGTTCTCAGTTTTTTTCTGTTTTGCTTATTTCACTTCATATAATGTTATCATGGTCCATCCATTTTGTTGTAAATGATTCGATGTCATCATTTCTTATGGATGAGTAGTATTCCATAGTATATATGTATAGGCCAATATCCCTGATGAATTTAGATGCTAAAATTCTCAACAAAATATTAGCCAACCTGATCCAGCAATATATGAAAAGAATCATACACCATGACAAGTGGGATTTATTCTGGAGAGGCAAGGTTGGTTCAATATTTGCAAATCAATCAATGTGATTCATCATATAAACAAAAGGAAGGACAAAAACCACATGATAATTTCAATAGATGCAGAAAAGGCATTTGATAAAATCCAGCACCCATTCATGCTCAAAACTCTCAGTAAAGTGGGAATACAGGGAACATTCCTTAACATGATAAAGGCCATCTATGACAAACCCACAGCAAACATCATACTAAATGGGTAAAAATTAAAAGCAATCCCCTTAAGATCAGGAACCAGGCAGGGGTGCCCCCTTTCACCACTCTTATTCAACATAGTTCTGGAAGTCCTAGCTACAGCAATCAGACAAGAAGAAGAAATAAAAGGCATCCAAATTGGAGAAGAAGAAGTAAAACTGTCATTATTTGCAGATGATATGATATTGTATATAGAAAACCCTAAAGTCTCAGTCAAAAAACTACTGGACCTGATAAATAAATTCAGCAAGGTGGCAGAATATAAAATCAATACTCAGAAATTAGAGGCATTTTTATATACCAACAATGAACTGTCAGCAAAAGAAATTAAGGAAGTAATCCCCTTTACTATTGTAACCAAAAAAATAAAGTACCTAGGAGTAAATTTAACCAAGGAGGTTAAGGACTTGTACTTGGAAAATTATAAAACATTGATAAAAAAAAAAGTGTACAGTGATTTTAAGTCTACAATCATGTATAGTAATGTCCTGGACCTTCACATCACTTACTACTCACTGTCTCACCCACTGCAAGTTCCATTCCAGCAAAACTATTCATGGTAAGTGCCCTATCAGGTGTACTACTATTTTAATTTGTCACAACATGTTTTTACTGTACCTGCTCTATGTTTAGATACACAAATAGTTCCCATTGTATTACAATAACCTATAGTATTCAGTTCAGTAACCTTCTGTATAGGTTTGTAGTCTAGGAGCAGTAGGTTATACAATATAGCCTAGGTGTGTATTAGACTATACGATCTAGATTTTTGTAAGTGTACTCTGGTGTTTGCATAACAACAAATCACCTAAAAATGCATTTCTCAAAATGTATCCCCATCATTAAGTGATACATTGTACCAGGAAGCAACCCAAGGGAGTATAGATACTCAGGTAACTTGATTAGAGGATAAAAAAATTTATCAAAAGCCAGTGGAGCATAGGGGGCTAGTAGCTCCAAACACACGTGATCCATCCCCGAAGTTAATTTTCTTAGAAGTTATATACCTTTTACAAAATACAGATCTTTATGCAAGGGGCTCGTGATCCCTTTGTAAACTCTAGAGTTATAGGTCACTCTCATGACTCTAGGATGGGAGGGTGAGTTTAGGTGAGGTCTGAGAATAAGTGCTGGAATTTTTTAATTAAGGTATGTAAACATTGTTTTTAAAATCTTTTAAGAAAAAAAAAAGGGAGATGGGGTTTTTCAGATAAGTTCTATCTTCCTTGCTTTGTGTAGCAAGTGGCCCCAGGAATTCTTTCAGAGAACTATAGGAAGTAGTTAATGTATAACTGGTTGACTCAGTTGCCCCTGCAGGCTCCTTTCCCTTGTATTCTTGTTTCTTCCTCCTCAGGGAAGAGGGCTAAGGGGCCTGACTTCTCCTTCCTTAAAATGACTAGTGTGTCAATAACTGAAACCCACACTTTTAGGAGTAGTAAGTCTGGGTATGCCTAATGGCAACAGCAGCATGCAGGCTAGTTAAGGGCTTGGAAAAGCCAGGAAACACAGTACTACCCTAACAAAAGATGTCATCCTGGGGCACTTGCCTTACAATGAGAAAGAACAAACTGAGAGAAAGGGAGTTTTTACTTTCCCCTCCTCTTGATTCAACACATTGACACATGAAAAGAGAAATTCAGATACTCAGTAAAGAATGCTTCTTTCAGTCACTTTACAATATCACAGTTGGTAGAATGACCCTTGATTTTAATGTAGGTTCTTAATTTTCGTCTTTGGTTTGAGAAAAAGCAAGTTTTCTTTTAATAATTCTATGCTCCAAATCATGAACATTTTTTTTAATGTGCTTGACCCAAATTTAGTACTCTCTGAAGTTTTGAATTTCTTTTTCTAATTATGATGGTGGCAGGTTTTTGAGGAGCAGATAAACTTTTGCAATGGACACAACTAAAAAATTTAACTTTAAGAAGCAGAACATAACAATCAACAAAATTTTTCCATTCATTTCTGCTTACTTTTTTGAACATATAAAATAGACTATTGTAAACCATGATATGAAAAAATACACTCAGCAGTGGTAAAGCCTTTTCAAAATAGGCTCTTGAGAAGTCCACAACTTTTCAAAATATTGGAGTGCTGCTTAAAAATATCAAACTGCAAAGATGCACTCCTAGAAATTATAAGTAATTTGTGCATCAAACAATATGTACAATAGTACTATTCAGTAAATTGGGCCAGCTGCCTATGCCTACCATTACAACTGGTTGCAAAGTATATAATTTATGTTTTCTACAGAAGTAATTGTCAGGGTTTTTTAAAACTGTGTTTGTGCTTTTATAAGGAGCCTTTCCTGTTTTATTTCTTTTAACTATTGTAAACTCAAATGAGGTGGTATTTTGCTATTATGTTTAATGTTAATCCATTTCTATTATAGTTAAAGGGTCTATCAAAGCACTTTACCTCTGACCTCTTATTTCATCCTTATAAGTAGATGATTTAGGCACATACTTATCTTCATATTTTTCTTAAAATATGAGTTTACTTTCTGTTTAGAAAGGCATTGGGAGTGACTAATAAAAGGGTACTTAATAGTATAGCATATAATTGACTCTTATAATTTAAAAAATGGTATGTATTCATATAAAATGTTAAAGAAATAGTATTTCTATTGATGAACTGAATAAGCTTTAGTTGAAAAATAAATATACTATACTAATACCAGAGTCTTTATTAATGTAGTTATATATTGAATTACAATTAAGTACACTGAATCCTCCCACTTTATTTTTCTATTTAAAAATTTCTTCAAGTATTCTAGTTTCTTTGCCTTTTCATATAAAATTTAGGATAATATTATCTATTTCTATAAAAACTGTTTCTGATATGTTGTTAGGAACAGCACTAAAGCTATCTATCATTTTTAGGTGAAGTTCAAAATTCTCCAAATCAATCAATATCTATTATTATGACTACTAGAATAATGTTCAAATCTGACATGACACATCACAATCACCAAAAGTTCATAATGTATATTATGATTTACTTCTGATATTAAATGACACATATCTATCATAATGCTATGATACAGAGTGTTCTTGTTCTAATAACCCTCTGTTTTTAGGCAATGTATATCTTTTTCTATTATTAAATTATAAACTACTTCAGGAAAGAGATCCTTCAATATCAATCTGTATCTTGCTGGAATGACTTCTTGTGCAAGAAAAGATGTTCACTAAGTCATTGCTTAATGAAGTATATTAGTAATATTAACATTAGATGGTTACACTACACTTTCAGTGTTTATTTTCCAATCTATTGTTCATTACTCAGAATAAATTTATCCTTTCAAAACATGATTCATACCGTTTTCCTGCATGTAATACACTTTCATGTACATATTACTTTTAGTAGTTTAGAAAATGCCTCTAATTTTCTGACAGTTAATTTCATGCAAACATCAAAACTTGTTTTTGTTTTATTCTGTTTTTTATTGTAAACCTTGAGAGGAGCTGTTCATCATTATCCTGCCTAGGAATGTATATTCTGAATTTGTTTTAACAGATCAGACCTTTAGCAGAGACAACTGGTGATCAAATTCATTGCATTTTTTCTCTTTCGTGTCTGTGTAAAGCCTGAGATTACAACACATTAACATTTACAGGGGTGGACAAAAGTAGGTTTACAGTTGTTCATATAGAATAAAAAACCATGCAAGTTATGACTATTACAATAGCTTTATTAACTCAAAAGAATGTCACAATGACAGAGTAAACCTACTTTAACCCTCGGCACAGTAAACCTACTTTAACCCACTGTTGTATTTTTCTTCATACTTTTTTTCAAGTCAAAAGTACCCTTGTTAAGCTATGTTAGCCATTTATGCTTTACATCACCAGTTCAAAACAACCCACAGACCATACATAAATAAATGTGCTGTTATATTTTTATTGTTATATATTGTCATATGCAACTTCTCTTGCCATTAATAATATTCCACTCTCTTTTCAAATATTGCTCATGCTTCTTTTATGTAAACTCTTGTTAAATTTAACTGATGAGTTCTCTTCAGTTTATGTATACTATTCAATTTGTTGTATCATTTAATTGGAAATTAAATCTGTTTCTATTTGAAGTGCTTTTATTATAATTTTACCTATATGTAAATATTAAATCTAACTTTGTAAAATTCTTTTTGTATACTTCTCCTTTCCTGCCGCTTAGATTCCTGGAAATCTGCAGTATGTAGAATTTTATATAATATGTGTTTATGATTTTATTTGAATAATATGTGTACCCTGAGGGCATAATAAATGGTCAGTTGTGACCCAAAGGCTGTACTTTAAAAGCCTTTTGCATTATCTTTGTTTCATTCTCATCTTAAGAGTGTTGATTAAACAATTGGTCAGAGTATTTTTATTGTAATGAACATTCACCATGGTCCCATCATATGAGGTTAAAAGCTTATATCTCTGGTTAGATGGTCCCCATTCAAATATTTGCTACACCATTCTTATATCCTCTGGAACTGTGAGTTAATTATTTAACATGATAAGATATATTCATAATGAAGGTAGTAAAATTATTTTATTGTAATAAGAAAAATTGTATTAATATTATAAAAATGTAGTTAAATTTGTCTTTGATCAAATTTCAGTAAATATCACACACATTCAAAAAATGTATATTTTTGTACTTCACAACTATGGGGGTGAAATTAAAATTTTGTTGTGAAGTTGACAATGTATGTGAAACACTTGATGTGTGCTAATAATATAGTAAGCATATAATAAATGTTGCTAGTTATTAATAGTATGTCTTTAAAGACACCATTTTTTCATGCACAATTACATTGTACAAATGCTTGTAATTATGTGGGAAAATAAGTACTTAATATTATTATTAGTAGTATTATTATTACTCTACTACTATTCTAGAACAGGATTTCAGCACCTGGACATTTTGCATACAGATGATAAAAACCTCAGTTTTGATTTTTTTCTATAAAATATATGTATTACATAAAGACTATTTCTATACTTTCAATTACATGTAATATTGTAGAGTATTTTAACTATTGAATTTGTTCTTTTTATTCCCCAAAACATTCTGTCTGCATTTTAAGGGCATGTGTTTAATTTTAACAAATTGATATTTTATTGATGACTGTTACAGTCATTATAACACACCCTATTAGACTCATATACATTACCAATGCTGTCTCCATGCTCTGGCAAAAAAGAAATAGTCTGGTTTTCTTTGATTAAATTTTATTAAACATTTTGTGCTTCTGTGCAATGTATCTTTGGCTTCTGTTTATCTTCTGGGCATGATTTTAGTTAGAGGGCAAGCCTTAGGGATAGAGCTTTGAAAGATCCTTTGAAGAACAAATTGTCTTTTTGCATTGACAGCAGCCAGCTCATCTTTGGTTTAATCCTAACAAAACTGATACTCATATATTCTGAAGGTTGTGTGAGAATTTACATTATGGCTGTTCTAGCTTAATCTTATTGTTTGTCATCCCTCTTGGTTAGTATGAGTCCCAAGTGTGATCTTAGAAAATTGAAATAGTGAAATAATATCAATTGAAAAAATGATTGCAACTTATACTGCTTTAATCTGTGGAGTTCAAACTCATTAATCTAGATCACCTCCCTTTGAGAGAGCAGGAAACACATATGGCAATGCAATTGAGAGGTCAAATTGCAAAAAGAAAAAATTGAAGTGATATTAGAGAATTTCAAGGTTATAAAATAAATCATAGGGAAGATAGAGAATTTGTTAAACCTCTAGTTTGCTTAACAGGTGTTAGTGGGACTTCTCAAAGCCAAATTCAGTTGTTTGGTTTAGAATGTCCTACTAAACCAGAGATGAAATTCTCAGAAACTAAGCACAATCATATTCAGTTAAAGAAAAAAAATTATATTAAGGACTAATTTTTATTTTTTCCCATTGCATTGTAAACTCTTAAGTTATAGCTAATAAAACTTATTAGAAGAATATAATCAGGCTTCATCAGTTTGCCCCTTTTAGTCTTTGTTCAGTTTTTATTGTTTGGATATTTAGAGAGATGGGTATTGAGGAAGGATTGCTTTCGTTACTGTAGCAGCTGTGACCATTTGGATGGGAGGAGAGACATTTGTTAAGGCATAAATATTTTTAATTCACCAGGTGAGTCCAAAATGACAGCAATGGCGCCTCATAGGATATTAGACAATGATAGTATCATTATCTATAATGTTTTGTATGAACTCATAAGAATGCAGGAACAAATATGTGGAGATATTTGTGGAATCTAAAATATAAACCTAATGTCAAATGTCATAACCACAGCATTGAGAACATGAACAGAGTTCTTGGTTAAATAACCTGATTAAGAAAATAAAAACCACTTTGTTGAGAATTTCATTGTCCAACACAAATTGTATGTAATCCTCATAATCAGTGCACAGACGTCCATTAGAAAACAAAACCTCAGAAAGCCAAGAGGAGATAAAGGGCCAGGTCCTTGGTAATATTATATTAATCACTAGACCTAGCCTCACTAACTTACTACTGCATCTATAAAAAAATACATTTTATCTTTAATGTCTATTTAGGTTCACAGAAAAGTTGATCAGGGCCCTGGCCAGTGACTCAGTGGATAGAGTGTTGGCCCAGCATATGGACGTCCTGGGTTGGATTCCTGGCCAGGGCACACAAAAGAAGAGACCATCTATTTCTCTCCCCCACTCTCTCCCCCTTCCCTCCCTCCTTTCCTCCTGCAGCCGGTGGTTCTATTTGTTCAAACGTGGCCCCCAGCACTGAGGATAGTCCTATCACAGTACATCAGCCTCAGGTGCTGAAAAGAGCTGGATACTTGAGTTTTGGCCCCAGAAGGGGTTGCTGGGTGTATACCAGTCTGGGCTCATGCAGGACTTTGCCTCACTACCTCCTCTCCTATAAAAAAAAAAAATGTTAATCCGAAAGGACCGAGAATCCCCATATTTCTCTTCCCACACACAGTCTCTCCCACTATCAACATCCCACATTAGAATGGTTCATTTATTACAATTGATAAATTGACATTAGCTCATCATTATCACACAGAATGTATATTTAGATTTACTCTTGCTATTAAACATTCTGTGGATTTGGGCAGATAGATATGTGGCATGTATGCACCATTATAGTTTTACAGAGAATAGTTTTATAGCCCCCAAAGTCCTCCGTGCTGTGCCTACTTTTCCATGCCCAACTGCTGGCAACTACTAATATTTCACTGTCTCCATAGTTTTTGCCTTTTTCAAAATGTTATATAGTTGAAATCATATAGTATGTAGCTTTTTCATATTGGATCTATTACATGGTTAAATGCATTTGAGTTTCTCTCTTGTCTTTTAAGAGTTTGATAGCGCATTTCTTTTTAGCACTGAATAATACTATTTTTTTGAATGCTTCAAAGTTTATTTATTCATTTATCTATTAAAGGACATCGTGATTGTTTCCCTGTTTTGTCAATTACAAATAAAACTGCTACTAATATTGGTGTGCAGTTTTTTTGTGTGGACATACATTTTCAATTTTGGATGATAAATACCAAGGAGAACATTGCTGGATCACATGGTTTAAGAATATGCTTAGTTTTTTGTTTTTTAATTTATTGATTTTGGAGAGAGAGAAGGGGGTTAAGGAGAAAGACATCGATTTGTTCCACTTATTTATGTATTCAGTTGTGAATTCTTTTTCCATATTTTATTTATTTTTTTAATCCATTGACTTTTAGAGATAGTATGGAAAGTATTGAAAGAGAGAGAGAGAGAGATCAATTTGATGTTCCACTTATTAATGCTATCATTGGTTGATTCTTGTATGTGCCCTGACTGGGGATGGATCCCGCAACTGTGGCTTAGTGTGTTGATGCTGTTACTGACTGAGCTACCCAGTCAAGGCTGAATATGTTTAGTTTTATAAGAAACTGCTTGCTTTCCAAAGTGGCTGTACCAATTTGCATTCATAACCTGGCTGTTTAAGGCAAGAGGCCTAGCTTTTAGATTGTCATGGCTTTCAACATGCCTTTCTCACCAAGCTTAATCATGTCTAGATTTTTTTTTAATAGCTGCATCAGATTTCTTTGAGTGATTTTTATCAAGAACATGTTTATTATTATTAAAAATTCTGTATTTTATATTAATTATTTAATGGTTTTTTAATCTGAAATTTTATTTATCTTTTATTTTTATTAAATTTATTGGGGTGACATTGGTTAATAAGATTACATAGGTTTCAAGTGTACATTTCTGTAATACATAATCTGCATATTGCTTTGTCTGTCCACCACCAAAAATCAAATCACCTTCTGTCACCATATATTTGACCCCCTTTACCTTTTATAGCCCCAACCCTCTTTTCTCTAGCTACCACCATACTTTTGTTGGTGTCTATGAGTTTTTATTTCTTTTTATTGTTTGTTCACTTGCTGCTTTTAGTTTTAAATCACACATATGAGTGAAATCATATGATTTGTAACTTTTCCTGTGTGACTTATTTCACTTAGCATGATATTCTCAAGGTCCATCCACATGGTCCCAAATGACACTATTTCATATTTTCTTATGGCTGAGTAGTATCCCATTGTATATATTTGCCAAATCTTCTTTATTCAATCCTCTATCAAAGGTCACTTTGGTTGTTTCAATGTCTTGACCATTGTGAATAATGCTATAATAAATATAGGAGTGCATTTGTCTTTGCAAATAAATATTTTTCAAAATTTTCAAGTAGATACCAAGAAGTGGTATTATTAGGTCATAAAGTAACCCTATTTTTAACTCATTGAGGAGCCTTTATACTGTTTTCCTTAGTGGCTGTATCAGTTTACATTCGTACCAGAAGTGAATGAGGGTTACTTTTTCACCACAACCTCTCTAATACTTGTCATTACTTAATAATGGCTATTTTTATAGGTGTGAGGTGGTATCTTATTGTAGTTTTCATTTGCATTTCCTAAAAACTAATGAAGTTGAGCATCTTCTTATGTACATATTGGCAATTTGTATGTTTTTTGAGACAAGTTTCTGTTCAGGTCTTCTGCCCATTTTTTTTATTGGTTTGTTTATCTCGTGTTGAGTTATTTGAGTTTTTTGTATACCTTAGATATCAACTCCTGGTCAGAGCTATTGTTTGCAAATATCTTATCCCATTCAGTTGGTTGTGTTTTTGTTTTGTTGGCAGTTTCTTTTGCTGTGCAGAAGCTTTTTAGTTTAATATAGTTTCATTTACTTTTGCCTTTAATACTCTTGCCTTTAGGGTCAAAATAATCAAATCTTCTCTAAGACCAAGGTCCATAAGTTGATATCTATGTTTTCTTTCATGCAATTTATTATTTTAGAGCTTATATTTAAGTCTGTGGTCAATTTTGAGTTAATTTTTGTGTAAGGGGACAAACTGTAGCCTAGTTTTATTCTTTTGTATGTAGATTTCTAATTTTCCCAGCACCCATTTAATTGAATGGAATTTCTTTTCTTCAATGAATGTTTGGCTCCTTTGTCAAAGATTATTGTCCATATACATGTGGGTTTATTTCTCGGTTTTAATTCTGTTCCATTGGTTTTTGTGTTTTTTATCCAGTACCATCCTGTTTATGATTTATTGTCACTTTGAAGTATAATTTGAAATCAGGGCATATAATACCTCTGGTTTCATTCTTTTTCTCAAGATTGCTTTGGCTATTTGAGGGTTTTTGTGGTTCCATACAAATCTGATAATATTTTGTTCTATTTCTTTAAAAATTGTCATTGGGATTTTGATGGAGATTGCATTAAATCTATACATTGTTTTGAGTAATATGGGCATTTTAACTATGTTGACTCTTCCAATCTATGAACAGGGAATATCTTTCCATTTCATTTTGTCCTTTTCAATCTCTTATAATAATGCTTTGTAATTATAAGGAATTACTGATAAAACATTTTAGTTGGCAGAACCATAAAACTTATGGATCAACATTTTTACCCCTAAATTTGTGACAGGTACAAGACTTATATACCAATAACAGCACTGATGTTTTCTTGGAAAATCTGGGAACTGCAAATAATAATAAATCTCATATGTGACTCTGCCTTCTAATGCTAGAGAGTTGAATTTTATTTTACTGTGGGTGGAAAATTTACATCAAATCTATGATGGGAGAGGAGACCTCATGATTGGTTTTTCTTTTCTCTGAGTGGCAAAATGCAAGTCTTCAAATTAAAATAAATTGTACATGTCAATATTAAAAAGTTTCTATAATTAGCCTCATGCTATAAGGAACAATTTGCTTATGTAAATGTCCAGAGAATTTTTTGGAATTAGAATTGATCTCAGTTAGAAATTGGTAGAAAAAAGAAAGAAGTAAAAAAGCAAAGAAATATGATATACCGTGACATTTATAATTGAACCATTTATAAGCTGCTTTTTTTTCTCCTTCTTTTATGCTCTGATGCTTTGTTACCCATGGACAAATGCCATATGCCATTCAAGCAACTGGCTCTTTAAACTGGACCTGATCAAAAACCAATGGGTAAAAATAAAAAATAAATAATGGTGCCAGGATGTTACTCATCTTATCTTTGGAGTATTATTAATTCAGAGATACCATATGTGGTGTTGTCTATGGTTAGCACAGTCAAAATCATTATTAGGCATTTGAACCACTAACACTAATCCAGCATCATGAATTCTGTTTAAAAGCAACTCTTCTGCAGTCAGGTTCTGGCAAAACTTCAAAGGTAACATTCAAAGTCGGAAAGCTTAAAACCATGCAAGCTTATTTAGATTCTTTAATGGTCTGGTGTAGGAGATCTTTTGGCATTTGAAGCTTTGTAAGCTATTGCTGAGTAAAAAAAGTTAATCTGTGCAGCTACATTTTCAATAACATGACATTAGTTTCATTTCAAAGGCTATTATTCTTGGATATCAAACCACACTCAGGATTTCTCCAGGGTATAGGATACAAACCTTATTTATTTATTTATTTATTTATTTTTAATGAAGGATTGCTTCTCATGCTGAGGATTATATAGTCAGAGTCTAAAGATATCTGTATTTTTTGTTATATCAAAATAGCAAAAAAAAATGCTGTCATATATATATATATATATATATATATATATATATATATATATATATATATATATACCTAAAGTAAAAAGATATTGCATTATTTTAGGCAGAAATCTCTTATAAATATGTTAAATTTGTAGTAAAACTGACATTTGTGGCCATAAGGACTCCATCAATATGACACTTAAAATATAAAATTCTAAGTGCACATTCATAGTTCTCTCTCTCTCATACTTTAGAAATTAACATCAGTTTTCTAAGTAAGATGTGTAGGATGAATACTTTTATTCACTGACTATATAAGCTTCTTTCTATGGAATTATTTTCAAAGTTTATTTAAAAATACTGGGCAATCTAAGAGTTATTGGAAATATATAGATAGAATAGAACCCCCTGAATAGCCAAAAATGTTATATAAATGTTTTAGAAAAATGTATATCTATTTCATTTTTTTTAAAGGAGAAGAAATTTTTGTTTTGATATTGTATATCAAATGTGTTACTCTGGATATTTGTTTATAAAAAACAGTGAAGATTTTTTATTGAAACATATAATTAATACCGGTAAAAGATAAACTTAGGCTTCTTAAACATTTTGAGTTATTTGACCAAAAACCTATTCAAATGAAGAACTATCCAATCCCACTCAGATGGGAAAGTATCCAATCCTGCAGACAGAAAGGAGCTCTAAGGAGCTGCACTGAATAAAATACGTGCAGGTGAGAGCAGGAAAAAGCAAGTTAAACTGGCAGAAAAAAGCAAGTTGGTAATATGTACTGCTTTCCTTAATGGAATGGCAGGGTTCTATAGATAGATTCTCTAATGCTAATCATGTGATTCCTGATTGATTGGTTTAAAATTCCATTTCTGAGACAGTGAAACTGTAAATTAAGTCTGGGTTTGGTGATATGGGGCTTAGTTAGCCTAAGTAATTTCATTTGGGACTTGTCTTATTTAACAATACTTATTCAAATCTGTACATTGGCCTGATATTGTGTTCAGCTACTTATATTTCCCTGCATTTAGGAATATTTTTGTACTTGAAATATCATTATTGGAAATTTTAAAAGTTGATATACTTAACCACATGGCCTATCTTGAGTTTTTAATTATTATTATTATTTTAAATGGCAAACTCTATGTTATACCTCACCAGCTTGATTGTAAGTGTTTGAATCACAGTGGCTTCATATTAAAACACATTTTTGTTAAAGGCCCAAGGTTCCTATGCCTGATGCTTCAAAAGAAAGGCCAATATTCAAAAGATGAGAGTTTGGATCTTCTAAGATTTTATGTCTTTTTACTATAGGTCTTTTTCCCAGATTTTCCCAGGCTAAACTCTTCCCCTTTATGATTGCTATTTTGGCTACAAGTGCGCATGCCTCAAAGTTCTGCTTTGTGATCTGGCTCCTACCATGCATTCGCTTAGTAGAACCTCCTCTTTTGCCATGTTGGCTTCTACTGTGCATGTGCTCAGCAAAAGAATTTTGTCATTACTGTTTTATTCCTCCCCCAGTAGTCCAGGCTCATAGGCAGGTTGTTTCCTGGGGAGACTAGAAACCAGTTCTTTTCTGCCCTCTGGGGGATCAAGTTCCTTTGGTGAAGTTGTGGCTGTCCTCTGGAATTTCTGTGAAGCTGTAGCTTCCTACTTAATCTGGCTTAATTAGATGTCTGGCTCCCTTCTCTTTCATTGATACCTAGCTAGTTACCTGAGATAACATTTCACCCTCTTCATGGAGATACCAGAAATTTATTTCCCTTCATCTCATTTCTGAACTGTTTCAAGTTAGAAGAAAGCAAGCAAGACTCTTGTTTTCTAAAGGCAATTGTGCACGAGCATCCCGAGACAACTAAAGATCATCCACTTCATTGCAGAGGCTCTGAGGTCCTTGGAGGCAATCAAGTGCTTCTAGACATCCTCTTCAGAAGACATCCACTTCCAGATTGATTAAATGTGGCCCTCCTAGTTTTCACTCCCCTTTCCCTTTAAGCAGTATTTAAGCCTGTACTTTCTTGTATCACTTTCTCCTACAATTTCCTAGAATGACTTCTGTTTACTCATAAATGATACATCATACATTTTTATCTGTAGATATGGCAAGATACACCATATATTATTAAGTGGAAAAATATTACACAAGATATAAAAGCATACCTAAAATGGTACTATTTTTTTCTCTTACCTTTCTGTGTATTTTTTATTATAACCGCTGAAAACATCCAAAAGTGTGTGGATAACAATGATCACATACTTAACAGAACAAATATTTTCTTTTTCTTTTTCCTAATTTTGAATAATTAACAGGAATAGTTGTAGAATCAAAATTGAGGGGGAAAAGGACACTAAACTCTATTAAGACATAGTTTAGTATTACATTGTTGGTTGAATAAGTTTGTAAATATGATATATATGTTTGTTCGCTTATAGTTTGCATTGGGTGTGGGGGACAGGCTGTAAGCAGGCAGGGTCATTATAGCATAAGGCTTAATTTTAAGACTAAGCCTTCCCACCCTAAGTGACTTTGTATCAGAGACTTCCTTGTTTGTATATTGGAGTAAAGGTATTGATTTCTACACTATCAAATGGGGCAGAGAAGACCATGCTGGAAGAGAACAGAGAAAGGCCATGTGGAGGGGAGGAGAGGCAACCAAGATGGTAGAATGCTGAAGGAGGAGCCAGTTTGTGCAGAGTTTGCGCAAACAGAAGGAGATGGGGAACAGAGATGAATAAGGCTGGTGAGGTACAAACTTTTGATTCTAGAAAACTCGATGAGTCAGTGGCTTTGGGAGCCTTGAATGAAAAGGGAAGTGTTTTCCCACTGTGTATATTTCTTGCCTGCTGGGTGCAAGCTAGGATTAAAGCTAATGGCCCACCATTTCTTGGCTCCGTTGTTTCCCTACTGTCTGTCCGAATCAAATGCAAACCTGCATGGGCCAAGCAGCTGTGATGGTGGCCATGGCTACTGGCTTTACATACATATATTAGTATTATATATAAATGTATACACATATTTATGTATAATTTCTTGACTTAGAGAACTAACTGTAAACTGGGGAACATGTGAGAGTACTATATTTAGTCTAGATTAGCCAGGGAGCAATAAATGTCCATTGATACAAACCCATGTTGTATTTTCAATTTACTTTGTGATTCCTAGACATAAATCTTTTCTGTGGCAAATAAATGATAGATTAAAATGCATGTCAATTCAAGCGATGCACAGACAAATTGATTATTTAATAATGCTGATACATGTAAAACAAATATTATTGATGAATGACGGCTGTTGGACAGATAAGATATATTATGCTCACTTTGCTAAAGATGGCACTGCCCACGTGGAAGTCCGTTGATATTAATGTGTGTTGGGGGACAGGCTGTGGGCAGGCTGGGTCATTATAGCCTAATGCTTAGTTTTTAAGAGTAAGCTTTTCCCCACATCCTTGACTGATTGGATGATGTTGGTTGGTGCACTCTCATGAGGAATCTTCCCAGTATGCCTCAGATAAGTGATTTTGTATCAGAGACTTCCTTGTTTGTAGATTGGATTAAAGGTTTGGATTTCTACACTATAAAGTGGGGCAGACCGGGAGCTTGCTCTCTCGGTTTCTGAGTTTAGCATTAGAGAGGAGAGCAGAGAAAGGCCACATGGATAAGACCAGGAACAGCAGCTGAGATGGTGGAATGCTAAGGGAGAAGTTAGTTTTGTGCAGGGAGAAGGAAGGAGATGAGAAACAGAGGTGAATAAGTCTGGTGAGCTAGAAACCTTTGATTCTAGGAAACTCAGATAAGTCAGTAGCTTTGTGAGCACTGAATGAGTGGGTTTTGGAGCCCAGTGTGTGTGTTTTACTTGCCTGCCAGGTGCAAGCTAGGATTAAAGCTGATGACTCACCAGTTCCTGGATCCATTGTTTTATAACCAACTGCCCGAATAAAATGTGAACCTGCATTGGCCAGGTGGCTGTGATGGTGGCCATGGACACTGGCTTTACAATGGCCTTGAACTTCATATATTTTGAAATACTCATATTACTTTTTTTAGTTTAATAAATTATAATTGTTTTAAAATAGAAACAAGAACATATATAAAGATATTTTTCAGTTTCTTTGCTTATAAATTGTTAAAGTCATTTTTTTCTGTTAATTTACTTGGTAGATAAAATATTCTCTGGGTCCTTTTTTTAAGTAAATAAGACCATAAACAAAAATGCCTAAATACTGTACAGTTCAGACAAGTGCCTAATTAAAAACAATGCAATATTTGTCATAATATAGTTTATTAATATCTACGTTAAACTTTTCTCTTTTAAATTTTTTTCTTTCTTTCAGCGAGAGAAGAAGGGAGAGAGGGAAAGAGAGAGAGAGAGATCACTGAGCTGTTCCTATGTGTGCCCGATCAGCTATCGAATAGGCAACCTCTGCACTACTGTACAATGTTCTAACCAACCGAGCTATCTGACCAGGACAAACTTTTCTTTTGACTAAACTCAATCAGAAAGATATTTCTAATTTTTTTTCTGAAAGCTAATTTCTTACACAATAAAATAAAATCAGGGCACTATTACAGAATAGAGCAGGAAAAATGTAGGTTTACAGTTGTTCATATGAAAAATAATACAATAATTAATAATAATAAAACAATAAACTGTATTGCATACTCACAACTATAAGCCTAGTTTTGCCACACCCTGTAAATGTGTTTTTTAATAAATCATTATAATTTTTTTTACTAAATTATTTGAAATGAAAACAAGTTTTTAACATCGCATGTTTATAAAAACTTTTTCCATTTTAGGTAGTTTTTTATATATCTTAATTTATAGTCATTTTAAAGACTGCATTCATAAGAATTTTGTATAAATGATAGACTTAACAGAAGAAATAAGCATTATATTTAAAGCATGTCCACTGTGTACTGGAAGAGTAAAATGGGCTACAGTAAGTAATGTATTATTTGCAATGCCTAGGAGATATGATAGGAGAGAGAATCCTTTGTGCCTGAAGAAGCTTGAGATTTTTGCAAATTTATTTAAATAACGAAGATGAGTGTAGTATAAATTGACCAGATTTTAAAATTGGTACAGCGGGACACCATTGACGGGAGAGGGAGGCGGGGGGGTGGGTTCTTGATTAAAAATTTGGTCTATATGATGCAAAAAAATTTTTCATAGAATGCAAAAATAGTATTGTAATATATTTTTTTAAATTTCAACATAAGTACAATTTACAAATATAATACATTTAGAAAAATTATGTGTAGTATTATTTTATTCTTTGGCATATTTCTCATTTGAGTGAAATTTTTTTAATAGATTGCTGTTGTTTAAAAGGTCATGAAATTTTTCACAAGAATTTGTTAAATTATATTTCACACATAAAATGACTTTCAAAGTCTCAACACGTAATTGTGATTTTTCTGATGTCCACGCTTTAGCATAGAAAAACGCTTTCAGTCGCAGCAATAGTTACTGGTAAAGACAGTGCATATTCCACAATTTTTAGCGTATTATTGTATGGAACATGGTTTGTTTCAAAATGATGAAATATTTCTAACCTTTTGTTCTCTATTGGATTTTTGCTGATGCCCAAGATTTAACCTTTTCCTTATCAATCTATTTTTTTAATAATGATACCTCATTAAAAAGATCATTTTCCGAAATATTACTATATGGAAAATTTTGAGTGAGTCAGAAGGATCAGGTTACACGCTCGAAACTGATGCCAGAGCTGCACGAGCGAGCGGGAGCAGGCAGGGCAGTGCCGCTGGTGCACTCGCACACAAGCAGTTGTGCCCACTCCCCATCTGGACTCATCCTTGCAGCAGCCTCGCTCCCCATGTCCAGCCCGCTGCCCACTGGAGACGGAGCGGCCTGGCCTCATGAAGTTTAAAGCTGGCGTCCAGGACGCAGGCCTATGGGTAGTTGGGGACTTGACAGCTACACGCCAGCAGGTACATCCCACCTGAAGTTCTTTGTTTCCAGCCGCATGGGGCAGTCAGCTCTTGCAGCAGTGCGGGTGCTTCCAGGTCGAGGCGGAGTCTCCCCACTGAAAACCATTTATTCCCTTCTGTTCTTCCACCGTTCCCTAGCTTTTTGTGAATTCTTTCCAAAAATCGAGACTTTTTAAAAACATCGTGGGGTGTGGGACAAATTGTTAAAAATTGGGACTGTCCCGCCAAAAGCAGGATGTCTGGTCACCTTAGTGTAGTAGGAATTAGCTGAAAAGCAACAGAAATGCATTTAATGCCAGAAACATAGTTGAAATATTTAGATTTTTCTTTCTGTTTACAAGAAACAACCAAAATAGAAACCGAAAGTGATCCATTAGTGGAAACAGATCTGTAAGCTAAATTAATTGTGTGTAATTGTGTATGTTTGTGTGTACAATGATATTTTGCTGATATAGCTGAATAAATACAAAAAACAACATTAAAATAGAACTAAAATATAAGAAAAACTAAAGCTAGTTACATCAACAAAAATTAATGGTAACCATAGGGTCAAGTAGTTAGGACTTTTTCAGTAAAGAAAAAAAATAATAAAAATCTTTAGCTGTCAAAGATCATTATTTTAACAAAATTTATTGTAATAACACTTGTACTTAAAATATAAATATTAAACAGAATTCAGGGAAAATCATGCCAACATATCTTAAGAAACTTGTTGTTACTAGTTTTAATGAAATAATATATATGCTTATTTAATATTGTCATTAGAACTGCTGGTTGATGATGTAGCACTATCCATGTATCCACAGCATCCACATATTCATGTGGGATCTATTGCCTTCAACACACACCAGTAAATTCATATTTGCCTTCAGTATATAACAGTAAATTCATAAGGATAGGTAGGTAGAATCAAATGTATGTTCTCACCACTAGGTTAACATCACTCAAACTAAGTGGTTTTATTTTGCCTAGGTGAAAACTAGAACATTCCTCATATAACTGCTGACATGCAAACAGTTTACATAAGTTACTGTCACTAAATGTCTATTCAGATAACAAGGGCAGTGTCTCCGTGTTTCAACTGCTTGACACAATGATGGATTATTTATTTACTGAACAGCACTGGTGGCCAGAAAATCTGATTTCCATGCATGAAATCCATGAAACCTCAGCCACTGAACAGTTTCTTTTACATGTGGCAAAGGTCATCTATCAAGGGATTTTCTCACATTTTGTGTGATTGGTCATGCCTCATTTCCTTCAAGAAAATGTTATTTCCCTAAAGACTGTGCATTTTCAAAGACTCACAAAAAACTCAAAATGTTATTTCCTCTCTGTTTGTGATAAGCGCAGAATATAGAGGCTAACCTATAGGGAGCAACCTGCAACTGTTTGTAGCTAGAAACCTTATTTAATCTCTCATTAGGAAAGCCTTAACACTCACCAGGTATAAAAGGCCTGCAAAATTAGACACTTAACCTTGTCATTTAACCTTGTAGAGTTTAAGCTGCATTCAAACTTTAATAACTATATTCTATCGATCTGTTCTTACATATTAGAAAAGATTTGTCAGATAATATATTTCAAACTTCAAGTCATCTGGTAAAGGTCTGTGTGAAGATTTGGTTACCTTAAAAAAAAAATCACCATTTCCAATTTTGACCTGACAAATCAATGAGAAAAAATAAAACAATAAGAAATTATGTTTTCAGCAAAAGATTTTAAGAACAAGAAGTATGAAATATAGTAAAAATCATGAGCAAATTAAAGAGAACTTTAATTGTTTGCCTAAGAAAGATTATAATTCTCAGAGATTAAAAAGAAAAAATCCTGGTATCCTAATTTAATTATGTTTATGAAATATTTGAGTCACAGTTCAGAAGTATCCTAGAGTAGTGCAAATGTCCCAAATCTCTCTTCCCTTTTTCCTTCTCTCTTTTTTCTTTTCTTTTCTTTTCTTTTCTTTTCTTTTCTTTTCTTTTCTTTTCTTTTCTTTTCTTTTCTTTTCTTTTCTTTTCTTTTCTTTTCCTCTCCTCTCCTCTCCTCTCCTCTCCTCTCCTCTCCTCTCCTCTCCTCTCCTCTTTTTTCTTTCTTTCTTTTTAAATGTTATTTTATTGATGTCAGAGAGAAGAAGGTGCAGAGCAGGAGAAAAACAAGAATATCTGTTCCTGTATGTGCCCTGGCCAATTGTACCAGCAACCTCTGAGGTTTGGCAGGATGCTCTAACCAACCAAGCTATCTGGTCAAAGGCTCGAATCTTTCAATGCTTCATGGAGGTTCCATCTGAAAACTTCTAAATATCAGATGGCTGTATCAGATGGCTACTGATGATCCAAAGCACATCAATGTCTCCATCACACTGCCCATGTGTTCAATTCAGGCAGGCCAGGCAGGAAGATCAGGAGTAATCTCTGATTATTAGTGTTGTTGTGATACATTATAAAAACAACAGATATAAAGAGTGGACAAAAGGATATAGTAAGTGAGAAATAATAATCTGTCACTTACTGAATGGAGCATAAAACACTGTCACAGGAAGATTGTTGTGAATCTAGTGAAGCTCAAGTTTCAGAGTCCTTATCATACATGCTCTTTCCAAAGCCTTGTACATAATTTTGAATGGTAATTTTCATACTTGGAGCATCCCTGATTATATAAGCTTTAGGCCATCCAATGGAACCATACCTGGATTTCTTTCTATTTTTAGCTCCCTTACGTAATAAAACATTCATTATCTGTCCAAGACTATTCAACATTAGATTTGGAAGGCAATATATAGGTAGTAGAGAAAATCATGCCATGTATGCATAACATGCTTCTGTTTCCTCATAATAAGGGTTTGTGTATATGTGTATGTGTGTGTTTACATGTTTGTCTAATATTGAGTTAATTTTACCTTGTACTGAGATATTCTTAAGAGTAAATAATGTAATTATCAGGAATAAGTATCACAGTTAAAGTAGTACGTAGAGAAAGTGGAAAAAAACCCAATAAATTTCCTTAGGGAGTTGCAAAAGAAGTGTAGAGAGTTTTATAAACAGATAAAAGTAATACCTTCCATACTGACAGTAGGATATGAGCAAAATGTGTAATATCCTCCTTTTTTATTTTTATTTTTTGCAGTTTTAATTACAACCAATAGATATGGGATTTTGGCTAAATCACCTCTAACTTCTTTATTTTATGTTATTAATCCTCTTTGATCATGAGCTTCTTTGATATACCAATGTTAATAAAATTATGTAAAAGCAATATATTCTCATACTCCCATAAACTTACATATAAACATATCCTATCTTTAATAAAATATGTTATTTCTGTATGTGTGTTTGTATATACAGAACATTGAGACCAAATACCAATTCAAGAATAATTTAACTTCTATAGAAACACAATTTTTCAATTACTAATTTTGAGAATTGACCTGTGATAGCAAAAAACAACAGATATATTTAACTGAATAGGTGTTAGAAACACATTTCCAGGTTTGGTCATAATATTAAAATCAATTGTAGGTATATTAGGAGTTATAATTTTTGTCAATAATTTTTATTTAATTCAGTGTGTAAAATATTTCTGACATCATTTCTAAGTCTTAAGAACATATTATTTCTAAGTCTTTTTACAGTGTTTTTAGTTTTAATGTTGAAATTCTGTCAAACTGGACTAGTTTCAAAGAGAACAGTATACTAGTGAATTTGCTACAAATAATCAGAATCTTTCTTTAAACTCTTTTAATATTTATTTAGTTCAACTATAGATTCTTAATTTTTTGAATTAGATTAATTTTGATGGCAAAACATTTTTCTCCATAATGCTTTAACATTTGGTGCCATTAGTATTTTAAATGATAAACAAGTGTTTTGGCATTGTCAGTATAAAGTAAAATACAGTTTATATAGCTATGAATGACATCCCTCAACTATAAACATATACCTTTCTTTTGAAATTGTAGTTAGTACATGTGCTTATGGATTGTTTTATTTCTTGATTATGTGGCTTATTGAGACATACATTTTCTTATAATAAACCACATTAATGTTTAAGCTATATAGAGTTGTAAATAGATGCTTTGGCAGTTAAATGGCATGTTTTTATTATTTGTGGTTTAAGGAGCTAAAAAGATATTTATCCACAGAAGTAGCTGGTATTTATTTTTCAATATAATTTTTACGAATAGTAGATTGACCGTCTTTCTGGTGTTTTATTTACTTGTTATATTATGAACAAAGGAATATTTCTTAAGCAAACAGTCCTTTTTTATAAATTTTGCAAGTAGCAATCATTACTTATTAGAAATTTTTGACAGTTTAAAGATTATAAAAATCAATTCCTATTAAGCTAATATCTAGATTATTGTTGAATTGAAACCTGTTTAATTTCTACTCTCCATCACATCATTGATTTTTAATGTTTAAAATAAGATGACTATATTTAATATATTTTACTGATATTTTAAATCTATAGTTCATATATTTCACACATGTTGAGTAAAATACAATTTCTTATTCAAAGTAATGTGAGTTACTAGAACTGATAATTAATTGTCCATAAACAAGAGTAGTGCTTAATAATTTGCTGAATATTTGGAGGAAAAAAACTATTAAGCTTTCTATTACTTTTTAGAAGTATCCAGAGGTCCACAAATGGGGCTACTTGCATGGAATTCAGTGTGAAGACCTGACAATATATCTAATAGCTCTACCCTGCAATTCTTAGTTTCTTATTCTGTGTCCTCTAAATGCTGGAGGCAATGTAGAGTCAGGGAAATACAGCTAATCTAAACTCTAAGAGAACATTTTTTTGCTTGGATATTATAAATTCCAAATGAATATGCAATAAAAAATACTAGTCTGATGCAATTCCTATGACAAAATATAGAAATAAAGTAATAAGAACCCCAAAATTACCTACATGCATAAACTTCTCTGTGATACAAATAAAAAGCCCAGTTCATAAGAGACAAGTGAAATTCAATTTTCATAATAATGTCTGCCTTATTGAAAAAGTGCAGAGGTCACTTGAGAAAAGAAATGCAAAAGTTTTCATCGAATAAATATAAAATATGCTAATACAGTGATTGGAAAGTCAAGTGCAGATGAAGGCTGACACTAGGGATTGTGGCTTCTATGTCTCAGTTTGTGACAAAGATCAGAATTATTTGATGCAGTAATTAGGTACCCTTTTTGTTCAAGTTCAACAAAGCAATCTGTTACATTAGCCAACACTACTTTCCACCTTTATTGTTCTTTCTTTTCCTCATTTCTTTATGGATCAAAATTTGGGGTTTTATTAAATAAACCTAAGAACTCAGCATTCAAAGGCATGTCTTTGGTCTGTTTATTAGATTATCAGATATTTCTGGGTTATTCTGAATTAATATAATGTTCATAATTAAGCACAATGTCAAAATATTATTATGGTTAACATGTGAAATAATTGAAATCATGATAGTATATAATTATTCAAACCACAATGCTTGAATCTTTTAAAATAATATAAATGAATAGAGAAAGAAATTGCTTTTGGTAAAGAGATTTGAATAATAGTCACATGCTTGTTAATTTGCAGGACAAATTATAGATGACTATGGATGAATGAAATTACTCTTTATTTCAAAATATAGGGGACTTCTGGTATTTTAAACTGGGAATCTTAAATAGGTTATTACACTGAGAAGAGCTTTGGCTGTAAGTGTTTGTATTTTAAGGAGCAAAGAAACATGAAGCTACATTCAGAGAACTGGGACTAAACTAAGTGAAAATATTTCCCGATTTCAAGATAGTAAGAGATGGTTAAACAACCCTGGTATCCCTATAAAGTCTATGAGGCAACAAGTTAATCACCTACTCAAATCTCACCCAAGGACCCTAAGTCATTCTCAAAAACTCTTAGGACTTAACTCCTTCGGCTTGGTGAATAATCAACCACAAACCCACTTTTTCTATTCCATTACTTCCTAATAGAATTCCTTCATTCCAATCAAGTCAAGCCCATGATATTTTCTCACTAGAAATGCATTTGATCTTTCGATCTTGTTTTAGGATATATATATATATATATATATATATATATATATATATATATATATATATATATATATACTGTGTTTCCAAGTTTCTTTTAAGCTTTCTTTTTTTCCCTCCAATACAGAAGTTAAGCTATAAGTCAGCAAAGATATTGTCAGTGAACTTCCATGACTAGTGCTTGGAACATTTAAATGGTTAACAAGTGTTGTTTACCTGATTAAAATATATTAAATAATATAATCAAGCAACAATATTTATAATGATAGCTTTGATAATATAACATTCTAATGACTGTGTTCTGTGGGCCAGCTTTCTAATTTAGTCTTTAATTTTGACAATGACTGTGAAAAAGAAAGCACTATTCTCATCACACATGTCAAAGTAAATCCTTAAGATTAATTTGGCAGTAATGTGTGAGGATATCATACATATATGGTCACTTAACACCTTGCCTCTTATACTTTTTCATGTCTTATTGGAACGCTTTTAGTTTTTATTGATAGATGAATCAAGAAATGGCATTTTGTATTTCTGCAAAGATATATTGACAAATACATAGGGCCATAGGGCCAGAACAAACCAAAAAATAAATTGTCTTAGAAAATGGGATCCTCAAGTGATTTTCATTCTTTACTTTTATTATAACTGCTACAGCATTACTTATTAAATAAATGAAACAGAAAACACAAAATATTTTTTGCAAGGTTGGGGGTGTTAAGGGTAACAAGAAAGTGAGATTGAGGCTGAGGGAGGAGAAGATATGGTCCTCCAGCTGCTGGATCACAAACCTGAAACTCTGGGATTTGGACAACAGAACCCATCATTAATTTCAGGGGGAAGCAATATTCAAAAGTAACTGAACCCTCCCTTCTGCCTGTGCATATAGAAAACCTGCACTTTCTTCTAAAAAAAAAAATACTGCAGTCTTGCAAAGTACTTGAGACCTCACTTGCCCTGGCTCCACTGCCAGTTTGGAAGAGGGTTTGTCTGCCTTTGAGCTCTTGCAGCAACCCATTTCTCTGACCCTCAGTTCCTCTGCAGAGAACAAACCCCAGAATGTCTCTTATACTTTAATTAGCAGCATCGAATAATGATATTACATATGTCTCTATTGTCACAACTCACCATAAAGTATTAGTGCTCTGTTTACTACTGGAAATAAAATACTAGTGCTTTAAAATCCAATCAAATTAAAGAGGTAAATCCAGAAACTTCAGAAACAATTCAGAACACTGAACCTAAAGATTCTGGCACCCTGAACAGGTGGTGGCACAGTGGATAAAGTGTCAGCCTGGGAAGCTGAGGACCCATTTGAAACCCAAAGGTCAAGGCTTGAGCGCAGGTTTATCTGGCTTGAGTACAGGCTCACCACCTTGAGTGCAGGGTCGCCAGTGTGAGCTGGGATCACAGACATAACTGCATGGTAACTGGCTTGAGCCCAAAAGTCAGTGGCTTGAAGCGCAAGGTTGCTGGCTTGAATCCAAGGTTCAAGCCAGCAACCCTTTAGCAAAGGGTTGCTACCTCCCATCAAGGCACATATGAGAAAGCAATCAAAAGCAACTAAGGTGCAGCAACGATGAGTTGATTTTTCTCATCTCTCTCTCTTCCTGTCTGTCTCTCTCTCAAAAGAAAAACAAAAAGATTCTGATCCTCTAGAACTACTCTGTGCACCAGAATCTTTATTTGTCAGTGTTCTAAAAAAAAAAAAAAATCAACAAGGATTTTGCATATGTATATGTACATGAGGTCCTTGGGTTACAACAGTCTCGACATACCATGTTTTGAGTTTATGACACTCCCAAAAAACTTAAAAATATTGAGAAGTGTTTCAGCTTAAGCTGTTAGCATTGTACCCACAGACTACGTGTGTGCAGTAGTACCAGATTAGCCTGGAACAATTCTTTAAGAAGGTAGAGAGGCCTGCAACAGACCCTGTACCCTCTACATCAGCTGCTTCTCAAGATGAAACACCTGTAGTACAAATAGCATCATGATCTATATCTCCAGCACCTTCTGCAGGTTCTCCTGCCTCTTCAGCTTTCTCCTCCCAGTAGGTCTCTCTCTCCTACCTTGCAATGCCCCTTCCAGTGTGCAAGCCAACCACAGGAATATAGGAAAATAATTTTTTTAACTCATTTGTTTTGTTACTATAGTACAATGTACAATACAGTATATTTATGTTCTTTTCCTTTTCCTGTGGCTTAGTTGTGTTATTGTGTTCTAGATTATGATTTTTACAACTATGTTAGGATAGGTTAATGACTTAGACTACAGTGTGTTTCGACTTACACCAAAATCCGGGTTACATCAATGTCGTAGGAACGGAACTGTGTTGTAACCCGAGGACCCTCTGTGTATATGTGTATACACATACACACAAACACATAAATACACAGAGAGAAAGATTGGGAATTAGGTTACACTATTGTAAAATATGTCAAATCCAAATTCTTCAGTATATGCTGGCAGGCTGGGGAACAAAAGAAGTTGAGGTTACACCTTAACTTCAAGACAATCTAGAAGCAGAATTCCCTCTTCCTCTGGGTATCTCTGCTTTTTTCTTCCTAATACCTTCAACTAATTAAATGAGGCCCACTACAGTATGAAGAAAAATCTGCTTTTTACCAATTGCTGCCATTCAATGCCTATTCATTCTTAATTCTTGCCAAATTAAATAGGTTGTAAAGTAAGCATTTAAAACTGTAAATCACATTGTCACTCTTGTGTTTAAAAAAAAAAAAGCTGTCTTTCCATTACAATCATAACAAAAGCTAAACTCTGAACATAATCAGACTCTTTCTGATCTTTGAACACCCTCCTTTGAGGAAGACACACTTCAAATGAGCCAGCTTTGAGTAGCTCTTCTTTCTTCTGTGGACCTGGGCTCAGCAGGGTGGGAACTCTGGGACTTGGAAGTGCAGATCCAAATAGTCTCCTGTTGGGGGTGATGTCAGCAGGACTGTAGTGGGGGCAGACCCTTATTCCTCTCCCTGGGATAGTGTGGGCTGAGCTTGCAGGGGAGATAAGAATGGCCCCCTTGTGATGTAGCCACACAACCCAGCACCCACCCATATGAATCCCAAACAAAAGCCTCCCTGGGAGATGGCACTACAAAAGTCCCAGCTCTGCATAGAACTCTGATCCCCCTGGGAGAATGCACTAAGCAGTGCAGAGGAGCACAGAGTGGTAGGGCAGGGAAAGTGACTCATCAGGTGCGGAGCTGGGAATTGTGTGCTCGCGGTGAGGAAGAATGGTCTCCTTCATGAGCTACACAGTTCAGTCTCTCCCTAAGTTTCTGTCAAGAGCTACTCCAGATAAAGAGCACCCCAAAGATCTCCATTGGGAGCAGCCAGCAGACGCTTCTGCAGGTCCCAAGCACAGCAGAGTGGTGTTGCCCTTAGTTGGAGGACCAGACAGTGTACTCCCCAGGCGGGCGCCCTAACAAGAGGAATGCTTGACCCTGGGAAAGTGATATCTGGGACTCTAGCAGCCCCTATTCTCTCCTAGGTGAACTGAATCTCCACTGATTTTACTACCAGATGCGATGGGGGCACCTCTTCCCATCTCTGTTGCTCCGAGTTGGGGAACCCTCCCTGTGTGGAGTTGAGACTGCATGCTCCCGGGGGGAGGGAGATTTGCAGCTGATAAATCTCTGTGTTTTCTCAACCTCTGTGCATGGGTGTGGGGCCAGCCCTTCCACATCTCCAGTTCCTATGTAGTTTACCGGCTCCTATGTGGCTTCTTCTGTAAATCCTTGGCCATGATATTTCAGTTTAGCTAAGCTTCAGTTGTTATTCAGTTTTATTGCTCTGTAATTTAGCTGTAAATCCAGTGTGGGGCCAGGAGCAGGTAAGTATAGATACTTTGCAGTGATCTTGGAATCTGTTTGTATTTGTTATATAAATTAAAAATACACTAACAAAAATCCTTACCATATATGCTCCCCCCCTTATTTTAAGGTAAAAGTACACAATAACTTTATAGTTATAAAATCTTCTTTCTTACTTTGTATTCCTCATGAGTCTTTTTTATATGGAAGTGTTAGCATATAGGCTTTATGCAATTTTGCCTTAATAAGTATGTGCTTAATAAATTTAATTAGAGACACTAGCTAACACTGAAATTTGAGGCAGATTCTATGCCAGGTTTTTTATATTAAAATATCCTTAAAATAATTCATACTGAGACTAAACAAAAACCAGAAAGCACTTTTCTGGCTTTATCAGTATTCAATTTACCCTGGCCAGTTGGCTCAGCAGTAGAGAGTCAGCCTAGCATGTGGATGTCCCCGGTTCAATTCCTGATCAGGGCACACAGAAGAAATAACCATCAGCTTCTCTCCCCCTCCCCCTCCCCCTCCCCCTCCCCCTCCCCTTTCCCTTTCTCTCTCTCTCTCTCTCCTCTTTCTCTATCTCTTAGATCCCTCCTGCAGCTATGGCTCGAATAGGTTGAGCAAGTTGGCCCTGGGCACTGAAAATGGCTCCATGGCTACACCTCAGGTACTGAAATAGCTCAGTTGCAGAGCAACAGAACAGCAGCCCCAGATGGGCAGAGCATCACCCTGTAGGAAACTTGCAGGGTGGATACCAGTCAGGGCGCATGCGGGAGTCTGTCTCTCTGCCTCCCTGCCTCTCTGCTTTTTACTTAATTAAAAGGAAAAAAAAAGCCAGTATAAAATTCCATTTGAATTCATGCTTATTATTTTTTGACATTCTCAGAGGAAAAACAATGGCATTGTTATGTTTAATTGTAGTACAAAAGAGAAAAAAATGGCTTTAGATGTAACCTCGACAATGAACTTATTAAAATAGTCATTATTATTATGTTGGTATTTGTTTAACTCATGTTTATAACTTAGTATTTATTGAATGAGTGAATAAAAGAGTTGGAAAAAAAGGATCTTTAGCTTTTTGCCTTTTGAATAGTTTAAATGCCATACACAATCCCATTTAGATAAAATAACTTGAAGAGCTAGACAAGTATCCTAAAAATTGTTTCAAATGACAAATCTTATACCATCCTTTAAGAATTTTATAAAATCATTAAAGGTAGGCCTGACCTGTGGTGGCACAGTAGATAAACATCGACTTGGAATGCTGAGGTCACCAGTTCAAAAACCTGGGCTTACCTGGCCAAAGTACATATGGGAGTTGATGCTTCCTGCTCCTCCCCTTCTCTCTCTCTCTCTAAAAATGAATAAATAAAATCCAAAAAAATTATTTAAAAAATTATCAAAGGTAGTCTCCCTTTTATGGGGCCAAACTAATAGCCTACTTTTGCCTATTGTTTACACAGTCTTTTCTATATTTTTAATTATATAGATTTAGACACTTTTATATAAAGTTTTCTCATACTTTCAGAAGTTAAGTAATATTTTCTCTTTAAAACTTTTGGAAAGCTAATTTTTCAAAAAATAAGTTCTCCTTTCTTTATTTTTTATATTTTTACTTCTTTCTTACTGTCCTCTAATTTATCAACATTTTTCTTATACTTAAGTATGCAATCTAAGCAAGTAATCAATGAGAGAAGATGTTGTAAATAATCACATTTTAAAATGCCCAGTCTCCTTTTTGATTCATACCAAGTTTGATTTCTGTTATTAGTCTAATTCTCTTTTAGCCTATCTTGGTTTCAAGATCCATTTGACTGTAAGTATTTCAGTATTATGTTCTGTTATTTTCTTCCACCCACAATCATTTTCTCAAAACGAATTTATTTCTACTTTTTTTTCAAACCAGGGAGTAAAACTGAGAGTTTTGAACACCCCTTGATGCTATCTTCAGTTCATGGTGTAGCATCATCATCATCCTACATCTGCATAACACCATCCTGCACAAATCTGCCACTCCATATGTTGCATTGTGCAAGATTACAGTGGGTTTGAATTTGGATCTTAGTCAGAAATATTCCACAGGAAAAAATATTGCTCAAGCCAACATTTAAATTTTTGCCTAGAGCTACCCTCACTTCAAAAAGAAATATAATGAGAATGAAAGCACAAGCCCCTAAATTCAATTGCCACGTTTTTTTCTTTTGAAGAGTTTGTCCTGTTCTCCTTGTTGTGATTCCTTTCTGTTGGTCCTGGCAGTTGCCAGATGGGCTTTATTTTTTAAATTTAAATTTTTAAATTTGTGGCAGTGTTTCCCATTGCATCATATTCAATGCCAGCTCTTTTTTCTTTAAAATATACGTGTTTGGCATATCCTTAAATTGCTTAAGGATCAGAGACTAGAAAGTTCCATGAGAAAAAAGGATAAGTATACATTTCTATCACTTTAATATTAAGAGTAAAAAAAAGAGTAACTGAAGTATAAAATGTTTATTAAAGGGAATCTTTGAACCCAATTCTTTGTTTTAATCACAAACAATGGATAAATACTGCTTACAGTGCGCATAAAAATACTAAAACCTAAGAGACAGTAAGCTGTTAAAGAGATTCACAATGCAGGAAACAAAAATAACTTGAAGAATAAAACTGATACATCCCAGTGCCCATACTGCTCTCTTACCAACACATGTTCCATGGACAGAAACAGGGAGGGGTGAGAACATTGAATTTTAGAAGGCATTTACTAAAGCAATGAAGTATTCAACTTGCAAATGTAAGTAAAAAATCCATTGTGTAAAGATACTTTTTCCTTATATGAGTACAGTGATATATTAATATTTATTAAAAATGAGTAGAATTTATTGTGGTATGTATAGTTTTCAATAACGTTTTTTAAATATAGCTTGGCCGATCAGCGAATTTAAATAGTAAAGCTATATATAAAGGTGTGTTTTGACAACCAAAGACCAGTTCTTTTGTATGAACAAGTTATTCTCTGCGTCACAGCTAGAATCCGTGTTGAGTAAATTGGCTTCTCATTATATCTTTCTGGTACTGAAAATTAGTTACTTTTACAATCTATTCAACCTGGTGGTCAATAGCATAAAACATCTCAATTTGCCTTTCATCTTTATTTAAAATACAGGCATCTGGCAAATTCAACATTTCATAACATATTTCACAAAGAAGGCAGAATTTTTGGCCCCTAAGCAATAACAAGATCATTGTAAAACCCATTCTTTCACCTTTGCCTTCACCCACTCTTTCCGAAAACTCTAATGTCCTAGAGATATACTTTTCTTCTTTTAAAATTCAACTTAAATGCTTCTCTGACTCACAGAAGCAAAATTAGTTGCTCCCTTCTCTGCTTTGCCATTTTATTTCTATTATAACTTTTATTTCCTTTATGTATTTCTTTTTTATTATACTAAATTGTAAGTATTAATGAGAAAAGGCAGAAGGTTTTAAAATCTTTTCTATTTTCCAACAATTATTTACTTCATAGTAAAATCTCGGTAATAATTATTGGAAAAATGTCAAAAAGTGAAGTTCTTGCATTTATCCTTGTTTTCAAATAAACTTGGATTGATTTTGTAAACAGAACAGAGATTAAAATATATAAGACATTACAGAAGATGGAGGGACCAAGAATTGGGAAATTATGAATCAAGGCCACAGTGCTAAAAATAACAACAACAATATAGGCAGTATTCACAAACATGAGAGAGAATTTCAAAAGTAGAAGTTGAATTAAAAATAAGTTTTGGTTTATTAAGACAGAATATGGTCATTGAAGTTCAAAATTATTACTGAGAGTCATCAAGAATATTAATGAAAAAAGTAAACCACAAAGAATTAAAAAGACATTTGTCCACTTGATTTCCTTATTGTTATATATGACAATAAGAGTAAAGCACTGAAAAGCCATCCTTACTTAAAAACTGTGGTGCTGGAATTTTTGAGTGATAAATATGACATTGTAAATAGTGACATTAGAAGAGTAAATTTGTTTTAAAAATGTATGAATTATTTATAAAAAAGTACTATTTTTTCCAAAAACTAATTCTCTAAGTAGATAGTTATTTTAATTTTTTAAAATAAAATGGCAAAATAATAAAAGAAATATTATCCCTGTTAAGTGTTATTATGCCTTGACTAAAGAAAAATGCTTATGTTTAACTGTTTCTACAAGACTTTGTTGTTTATTCTGTCCATCTTTGTAGGCACCAGCTTATGGAGTCCTTAAGATGATCTTTAGAATGAGACAGAAGCAGAAACCTGA
This sequence comes from Rhynchonycteris naso, assembly GCA_037038555.1. Classification (NCBI taxonomy): domain Eukaryota; kingdom Metazoa; phylum Chordata; class Mammalia; order Chiroptera; family Emballonuridae; genus Rhynchonycteris; species Rhynchonycteris naso. The sequence continues at coordinate 54,633,887 of CM073000.1, read as the reverse complement.
CAGGATATGTTGAGTAATGGGTTATCTTGAAACATCTAGGGGGCCACTGAGAAGGACAGTTACATTAGTTCAAAAAAGCAGACTAGTACTTTCAGTCTAGAAAGTTGTCTCACGTTTGGTAGAATAAGGCAGCAGATTATTCCCTTTAAACTTCAATTGTCCATTTTTCACATTTTTCAAAGTAAAGGAATGACTGAAGAGTTGAAGATGATATTGCAGCACAGTTTAGAGAATATTAACATGTCATTCCCTTTCTTTAGGAAGATTGTTCCAGAAGAGAAGCCCAAAATAGGTCTACAACTAAAAGAATAGAGCAAAACTTTTTTTACTTAAAGTAAGTGTTTTGTGAGATTTTACTAATATTTTATAGTTTACTGGCACATTGATCTTTAATAGTTTTCTTGGTTCAAAGATCATTTGATAATAATAAAATAAAAAAAAAAAAACCTCCTTTCACCATTTGCCTTCATAGTCCCTGGTTGTTATTTTCCTCCACTTCTAATTATTTTATAATTAATAAAAAAGAAGGACTTCTTTCTAAAACTTTTGTTTGCAGCTCAGGGTTTGAACTCACACTGATAATTGTATTACTTAATATGAAAAGGGAAAAACTTCATTACAGTCAATAAGCAGTTCTAAAATTATTTTATTAAATTGGTGACGGAAGAAAAATCTTTTTCTTTGAGGAAGAAATGAAAGAAAATTAAATTGAATTTTGAATAGCAAAGCTTAGTGTACAGAAACATATATATTTTTAAATGGAAGAACCACTAAACATTGATGATTATAAATCTGTAGAAAATGAGAAATGGTACTATCTTTTTAAGTTAACAATTTAAGTAAAAGTATATTAGAATCACTATAGTTTGCTTTTGAGGACAACTTTTGCAAAGAGGAAGGCTTCCAGATTTGTTCCTAAATTAATAATTGAATGACCATCTTTATATATGAGTTAATGTGCTATAAGTAGAATAGTAATGTCAGAATCTATAGCAAATTAACATAAATGTGTATAAACATTTAATCTCTCATACCTGATATAGCTACATCTTTAATTAACTAGTACAGTTATCTAAAACTAAATATATGTATTTTTCTCAAAACTACGTAGTCTCTATTTTACACAGAAACATATGCTATAATAAAACACAGAAGAATACCTCAGGAGGCTATTGGAGAGTAGCTTTACACTATTGAGTAAAGTGATAGAGAGAGAAATGCAACTTCATGAAGTTGATAGGATGTAAAATAAGACGAGTTAATTTAAATATAGCTGACATTCAATTATCTCTAGGCTTCTCCCTTATCTTTATAAACTAAGTACTTTGCATTTTCAAAACCTTGTGTAAAGTCATCTATTCAAAGTTTCTCATCAAGAACATTGAAAACATTATTCTTGGGAGTCAATCAAAAATTTAACCTAGGTTAAATTAGAATATTTTAAATAATACTAAGTTTACTTCTTTGAGTAAAGATATGAGAATCATGGGAGATCACGTGAGTCAAATCAGGAGACTTAATGTAACGTATCTTTTAAAGATTAATTCAGTACTTGTGTTTTTTCCCCCCTAGAAATTATTCTTTTTATGACAGAGGATGGGAAGATAAAAAAAAATGAAAGTTTCTACAATTGTTATCCTTAATCGTCTCTGTGGAGCTGATCATTTTTCCACCCCACTTCTGTTTGGTTTCAGTTATCCATTTATTAGTAGAGCCCTCTACATTACTTCATGGAACATGTGCCCTAAACAGCTTGTGTTGCTATAACTACATACACCAACCCCCAAAAAGCCTAAGAGAACTTTGAGGGCAATATTCATAGCTTATTAACGTTTGTTTTCCCACAGAAAATATGGTTAAAATCATAATAGTAGGAACTCTCCTTTTTTAAAAAGAATCATTAATGTTTTAAATGAATGAAATAATGTGCTGAATATCTTTTCTGGCTAACACAAATATTAGTTTTAAAATGCCAATTACTTGGAGTGACTCTAATGATAAAATTAAGGACAAGAGTTATGTGAATCACACCAAAATATTGGGAAAATGTATTTTTTCAGCCAATATTAGACACTATTTCCCCTAAATCATATTACCTGGTTGTCAATATCTTTCTATATATCTTTGAATTTTCCGTAGTAGTCAAACAATAAGAGAGTTGGTAATTAGCATAAGTGTCAGGATAGAGGAGTAAAGTAGAAGTACAGACTATTTAATTTGACATTTCATATTGCTGGATATATATATATATATACACACACACACACACACACACACATATTCAACAATATGCATATTTTCAGGTAGATACTAAGATCTAAGATGGAATTTTCACAAAGAAAAATTATGTAACATTTAAAAATTCTCATGTAACATAGAATGAATTGAAAATGTCTAAAAAGTGGTAGTAAATACTTCACATTACATCTGTTATTCTAAAATAAACAAGTTATTACAATAGCACCTCTTTAAACTATAACAGAAAATTAGTTTAAATACTCTACCTATAGTTCAGAATATATACATTGCAGTTGTAAAAAGAGAGAAAGAGAAAGAGACAGAATAAACATCTCAACTCCCACACCATCTTTATGTGGCATGGGCAGAGTGGTTATAAGCCCCTCTGTATGTACATTTTAGATTTGTGAACAATTACCCCATTGTATCTGACAAGTAGCTGCTGGATAGCAGTGGCCTGCTGAGACAGGTCAATGGCATCTTAGATTTGGCAATTCAGCCATCTGGTTTCCAACTAAGTTTTCAGATTTGTGGTCATCTTGAATTTAAGTGTGACATTTCAATCCATTTTATAGAACAAATATACCCAAATGAGTTTTTCATTCAAATCAGGTTTGTGTCCATTGAAAAGTGAAGTACTTCAGGGGTTGAGAGAAGTGAAGTCTATACAGTTTTCTTTCATTTCATCTATAGGAAAAAAATTTATTATTAATATCCTTCTGAATATATATCATTCATTGAGTATAAAATGTTTCACTATAAACCACCACAAATTGCAGAAGTTTTCCATTTTGAAGAGTAATAACATTAAAAATTAGTAAATTTTAAAAGAATGTTTTGAGGTTGGCTCATTACCTCAAATTACCCAACAGTCTGGGCATTGATGTGTCAATATGAAGAAAGGAAACATCAGACATAAATGAATGATGTCTACATACCCTTAGATAATGCAGAAGCAGGGTTAAGAACTTGGTGATATGGAAGAACGTGTTAAGATATTTTTGTCATGTCTGCTTTAATCCACCCACTCCTCTCCTCTCCCACTCATGTACTCTTCTTAATACTATGACTCTACAGATCATTCTTCATTATTCATATGTTTATCAGTCTTGCAAAATATTGATCCTGATTTGAATAAGATTAATTGAATTAAAATTTAGATATTGAATATGATTTTGAAAGAACAGTTGTATTTTTTTTAAAGAAGGTAAATGTCCTTGACTGTGGTAAAAATTATATATTGCCATACATATATAACTTTAAGTTATATTACAAAACCTCAAGTTTCCCAGACTTCAGGGTGTCTGTCACCTTTCCTTTAATACATGGATAACACAGATCCTCACAAAAAGCCTTCTTCCTACTTGTCAGCAGGGTCCATCCTTTCTCCTTCACTCATTCATGCTTTACCTTGTCTTTTCTCTTTCCTTCTTTCCTCAGTCATAACTTGTTTTCTGTTGTTGAAAATTTCCAGAGTATCTTTATTGACTCAGATGGATTGCAATCACCTCTTGTGGATTAGTGCCCAGGCATCTTTGAGTCACCTGTTAGACTTTCAGAATTGCTCTTCCCAGATTCTGCAGGTCTCACTGGTTTAATTTTCTCTAAACAGAACAAAGTAGAACTAATAAACATTCCTGAAATGTCAAAAAAAATAAAACTTTATAACATAGTGAAGAAACGGTGAAAAAATAACAATTTTTTTGAGTTTACTATTGTGACAATTTTGCCATGTCTCTCTTTAACTCCTTGGCCTTTCAGTATTATCAAAGATCTTACTACTCACAGTGCCCCATAGGCAGGAGCTTATATTTGAGCTCACTTTATTCTTGCTCAAAACTCAATGTTGCTGCTAGAGGAGTACTAAATATTCACTTAATAGTATTATTAGTCTTTATAAAAATTGAATTATATTCCAAATATAGACAAATATTAATGTATTTTTTTGCTCTATAAGACACCTGACCATAAGACACACCTAGGGTTTCAAGAAAGAAAATAAGAAAAAAAAAACATTCTGAAACAAATGGGGTGTTAAAATATTTAATAAAATATTGCATTTTTTGCTCCATAAGATGAATGGGCATTTTCTCCTCCACTTTTAGGGAGGAAAAGTGTGTTTTATGGAGTGAAAAATACAGTAATATTTAGATTAAAATTCCCTCATTGAATTAATTCACTGGTAAGGCCTCTTAAAATTGTCCATCTGCGTTACGTTTGTATGACACCACCTTCTCACACACCACACACAAACACCTGTCATCCCAGAACTAGGAAAAAGGGCAAATTTACAAATACAAATCTTATCTAAGTTTAAAAACATCTCCACAAGACAATTCTATGGCCAGCTAATTTAGATCCCACCCTAAAAACAAGAAGAATATCATAGTTCTTTTTCTGCAATAAACATCTTTTCTACATACAGAAAACAATTTTAAATATATATTAAAATAATGCATTACCAATACATACTCAGAATTTTAAAGTCGTATTTTATTATAATATTATTACTTGTTGCACACATCATTTTAAGGCATAGAAAGACATATATATATATATATATATATATATATATATATATATATATATATGCTATATACTGAACTCTATAATTTCCTTCATTTTCCCCTTAATTTGTAATTAAAATGATTAATGTATTTAAACAAAAGGCAAGATGTTCACATCAATTGCTTTGTTAAATGGGAATTCATTTTGTTTGAATTTTTGGTTAAGTGTCTAATTATGTTGTTTTAAGGACTTTGGGAATTTTACAATTACCTCTTCAAATGAAAATTGATCAGGGTTGACTATCAGAGGAAATAGAAAAAACTTTTAAAATAGATTTGGTTTCAAACACTTCAAAAGTAGTGAAGTTTCTAGTAGGTGCTATTTCTAGTTAGAATTTAGTATCTATATCTAGTGTTTGCTAACATTCAGGTTTATGATTGACCTAAAAGTTCAAGCTTCTATTAGCTAATAAATATTTTTAACCGTATATGACCTGAACCTGTATGTAATTTGTTTATTAATTCTACAAGTTCAGTATTTACTTGTTATATTTTTTACCGAATATAATGTTTGCTTTTCTTTTCTTTGTGGTTTTTTGTTTGGTTGCTTTCTTGCTTATTATAAGATCTAAAGATATAGCAATTACAGACAGATACCTGTGTCAACTGGTATTTACAGCAATAATACATAAATATTCATGTTTTGTTGCTGATTGAAACTTTGCTAAAGTAAAATAAAATTTTAAATCAAATGATTTTGCAGATGCTTGCATTGCATTCTGTTTTTTTAGCAAAGCATAATTTTTATTCCCCCCCAAATTGACCTGATTTCACATCCCACCCTGTATTGTTTCCAGAGGATTTTTATCTCACTTGGACTAAATATTAAACTATGAACATTATCTATTAAAATCAAATGATTTTTCATGCATGTATAAGGCAATTGTCATTAGTACTTGTGCAATCATGCCCATAAACAAACAGAAACATGATTAGTATATTCAAACCATAAAAGCAAAATATAATAATTAAATTTGTGAAATGTGCTATTATAAACAAGGAAAAAATTAATTATTCAGCTGTAGATACACAAGTTGATTTTTTTTTCTTTTTCATAGTTTTCTAGAATTATAAAAACTGTAATGGAAAATCTATGTAGTCATAAATGAGCATTTTTTCTTATTTATATTAATGTAACTTGTAAATTTTGTCAAGAAAATTTTATTTGGAATACATGTAAACAGTTCTTTTCACTTGCTTTGCAGATAATATCTAATTTGGGTTACTTTAAACTCTTTTACTTTGTAGATAAAAACAAACAAACAAACAAACATGCATTTAGACTGACACTAATATTCACTCTGTTCAAAATAGTCACAGAATGTTTGCTCACTAATTTGTTCAAATAGGTCAACAGTAACTTGCTACATGACATCAGTATAGACCTACAGAGAGAAGCCGTATCTGACCAAGTAAAGCAAGAAATTGTATTGTAATCACTCCTGATACTGCATGTGTAAAAACAGTCCTGGGCTGCTCTCCTAATACAGCCTGTTTATACTGGTATATTAGTATTATGTGAGATATTGGCACTCTTCTGAAAAGAAAAAAAAAAAAAAACATTAAAACCCAATTACAGAAATTACACGTTATTTGTACCCAGGACTGGCCCCAGGCAAAATTCTGGAATTGGCACTTATTCTAGGCCTGTGCAGGTTTTTATGCTTAATATCTGTGGAACCAATTATATGCAAAGTACAAAATGATAAAGGCTTAAGGTGGTAACCCTCCTAAAAATTTAAGTATTTTTATAAAAGACTCAACAAGCAAAATTCTTTATAACTTTTTATGTATCTCAGTGAATGGTGTCAGTGGCCTATTCATTTGCCTGAGACAACCAGTGGGCATTCTTGATATCTCTCCTCCTTATATCATATGCAATTGTTTATCAATTCTTCATTCTCCATCTGGAGGATACCTTACAATCTCCTTTTGCCCTTCACATTCACTGCCAGGACTTTAGTTCAGGAATTTATAGTATCCCCTGGGGCAACTGAAATAGCCATCTCTGCCTGTTGTCTGCCTCATTTCAACCTCTAGCCTTCTTTTATTCCAATTCATCTTCTATGGTTCCTCCAGAAGTATTTCTCTAAAGTACAAATATGGCATCATTTTTCCACTTAATTTTAGCCAGTAGCTTCTTGTATTTTCACAAAATGTCTGGTTATCAAGCCTAATATTTCTCCTATATAGGACAGTCAACTATACAAAAAACTAGGTTTAACCATACATACAATGTACTCTTTTATATATAACTTTCCTTTGTTTGTTGTTTGATATTTTGGTTGCTTGCTTCTATTTTATGCTATTGTCCTCGCTTGGAATTTCCAGTCCCTTCCTTTCCTTCTTGTCAATATGAATTGAAGTAATTCAAATATAATGCCCTCTATAGAGTCCGCATAACTGAGGACATATTAGTCTTTGGATCACCAGCAATTGTGTCTAACACACTGAATGAATGAAGTAAGGATGAGTTGAAACATAAAATGAAAGAATTTTGAACAATGAACATGTATGAGAAACTTTCTAAATCTGATATTGGCATTGGCCAAATGCTGCAATTAAGGGCAGTACATTTTCAAAAGGAAAAATTTAAATGTATGTGTATATATATATATATATATATATATATATATATATATATATACACACACACACACACACACACACACACACACACACACATACATACACACATACATATGCGCACAGGTCACATATATAAGCATGCCTCTAAATGACTAAATGGTTGAAAAGTGTCCTCGTACTTCTTTTACAGGTACTTTGAAGCTGTGTTGCGTGGAATGGCTGAGCAGCTTTGTGAATTGTGAGTTTACTTGTTTTCAAGTTGAGTGGGTTCTGAATGCACACTTCCTGGTACTCATTGTGCCCCTTCCCCTTCTCTTGACAGACCCTGAGAGGTATGGCAGCTTGAGAAAGTTTGATACAGATAAAGCAGGGAAAGACTCTAGTGTTCCATAAACTCATTACAAAGTCATAGGGATTGAATAAGAGATAAATGTATCTGTTAAATGTCCTCTATTCTGAGTCATAACTATAAAAGAAAGCATGAAATTTTATCAAGTGATTTAACCAAAGTTTTTTTGTTGCTGTTGTTCATTCAGTTCCAAGATTCAGTGTCCTTTACTCTGATAACATGGTTACTTCTTATGCAAATCTAGTTTGACAATTAAGATACATAAATACACTTCATGATATCTTCTTTCCACAATGTTTGTTTTTTTCCCTAAAAAGATGTTATTTAATGGTTTTGAGTCAAAAAATGTAGAAGCACTAATATTAATGATAATTTTCTCAATTGCTATGAGACAGACTCAATTATTTCTTTATACATGTACCCTTTACTCTCACTTGCATTTGGATACTTACAATATCAAATATGATTTACATGTATGTCCTTCTATTTCTTGTGAGATATCTCATTTATCTCCCTACCCTGAATTCTCCCTAGCATAAGTAGAAAAACAGTGCCGAACAGAAGATTTCTACCATGCGAGACCTGTTAAAAGACCATGTAAAGAGAGAATTGGGGAAGGGGGCACTAATAAAAACACTGGTTCAGACTATCTTTAATCATGGCTTAAAGATGTTATACATGAGAGCATTTTGTTACAGTCTTTTCCACACATTCTTAATAACTAGCATCATCTTTAGTACTGTTGGAAAAGAACTGCCTTTGCCAGACCAGGTGGTGGCACAGTGGATAGAGTGTTGGCCTGGGATGCAGAGGACTCAGGTTCAAAACCTGTACTTGTTTAAGTGGGGGCTCATCTGCCTTGAGCAAAGTGTTACTGGCTTTGCTAGAGCCTCCCAGTTGAAGGCGCATATGAGAAAGTAATTAATAAACAACTAAAGTGCCGCAATGAAGAATTGATGCTTCTTATCTCTCTCCCTTTCTGTCTGTTTGTTCCTAACAAAACTAACACTGTGATTTTCTGCTGTCATTTTAAACAAGTGAAAAAATTGAAATGCATATTTTCATTTTCACATTCCTCACTCAATTTTTAATCCATTCTTTTTTCCAATTCTTTACTTCAATAAAACTGTGGTATTTGTTTTCTTGCTACACTAGAATGTAAGCTCTATAAAGCCATACTTACCATATTTCCCCATGTATAAGATGCTCTCATGTATAAGGCACAGCTTAATTTTGGGGCCCTAAATTTCAAAAAAAATAAAAGGATTACATAAAGTTATTGAACTCAAGTTTTATTCATCATAAAATTCATACAACTCCACAACACTGTCAAAAATTCCATCCATTAGCTTGTCCTCATCTATGTCTGATAAAGAATCACTATCTTCATATATTGCCCCATCCTGAGTTCCATCTGTAGCATTTGAAATGCCACACTTCTTTTTTTTATTTTTATTTTTTATTTTTTAAAGGTTTTTTTTTAATTATTTTTATTTATTTATTCTTTTTTTTTATTTTAGAGGAGAGAGAGAAAGAGAGAGAGAGAGAGAGAGAGAAGGGGGGAGGAGCAGGAAGCTTCAACTCCCATATGTGCCTTGACCGGGCAAGCCCAGGGTTTTGAACCGGCGACCTCAGCACTCCAGGTCGACGTTTTTATCCACTGCGCCACTACAGGTCAGGCCTAAATGCTACACTTCTTAAATGACTTGACAATGATCTCAATCTTGATATTCTCCCAGGATCTTTTCACCCAGGCACAAACTTCTCCTATAGTTGGTTTCTCCACTCTTCCCACTGGTGTCAAATTGTCCCCAGAAGACTTCATCCATTGGTTTCATTCACCTCTCATGGCAGCTTTAAAGGATGCTGACATCAAGTCATTGGAGCTGGGATGGCAAACCTCTAGGTATGATGGCAAGTTTTGATTTTTTCTCTGCGGCAATCTTCTTCATAATTTTTGTTATGTGAGCCCTGAACTGATCAAGCACCAATAAGGCAGGTTTGTGTAAGAGTCCACCTGGTCTTCTTCTCCAAACTTTCTCAAACCAGACCTTCATCCCATCCTGATCCATCCAACCCTTGTGATGAATGTGCAAAATCACTTCTTGAGGAATATCTTCTTTTGACATTGTTTTACATTTAAAAATCAGCAGAGTAGGCAGCTTGGTTTCATTGGCACAATAAGCTCAAACAACTGTAAAATGGCTCTTTTTATGTCCACTTGTCTTCACAGTTACAGCTTTCACCCCCTTCTTTTCCACAGCTCTGTTACTTGGGACATCAAATTTAAGGGGGACTTTGTCTATTATTGCAATCTGTCCCAACTCAAACTGAAGTATCTTCCAACATTGAATGATAAAACAATGAAATTCAAGGACCTTCTGCTCATAGTTTTTAGGTATCTTTTGGGCAAGTTTGATGTGTGTACACATACTTAGTTCATTCTGTTTCATGAACCTGAAGCAGCAATTATGCCCTCCTTTGAATCAGTAACTTCTATTTCATCAGCAATTTTTCTTGCTTCATGCTCAACCATCTTTGTGGACACAGGAATTCCAATTGCCCTTTCCTCTTCAATCCATATCTTCAATTCCCTCTTTAAATCAGGCCATTTTGTCTGACCAGGTGGTGGCGCAGTGGATAGAGCATCGGACTGGGATGCGGAGGACCCAGGTTCGAGACCCTGAGGTCGCCAGCTTGAGTGCGAGCCCATCTGGTTTGAGCAAAGAGCTCGCCAGCTTGGACCCAAGGTCGCTGGCTCCAGCAAGGGGTGGCTCGGTCTGCTGAAGGCCTGTGGTCAAGGCACATGTGAGAAAGCAATCAATGAACAACTAAGGTGTCGCAACGGCAATGGAAAACTAATGATTGATACTTCTCACCCCTCTTTGTTCCTGTCTGTCTGTCCCTATCTATCCCTCTCTCTGACTCTCTCTCTCTGTCCCTGTACAAAAAAGGAAAAAGAAAAAAAAAATCAGGTCATTTTGCTGACTTGCCTCTCATGGCCTTCTTCTGCTGTGGCTTTTTCTGTATGGTTTCTTCTTCCTGTAGCCAGTCTTGGATTGATTTCTCAGTTGGAAAAGGACCAAACGTATGTTCAGCAGCAAAATTTCCATTCACTTTTACAAACTGGATCACGTTTAACTTGAATTCAGCACTGCATGAAAATCTTTTCTGAGCCATTTCTGGGCAGAACATAGCAAAGCACAACTTACCATGATATATACCAGTAATAAGTGCAAAAAAAGCACAAAGACAACAAGTGGGAAATACAAGTAAAATAAATATACAACCATGTATAAAACGCACCCAGTTCTTAGACTGTAAACTTTTCCGAAAAGGGTATGTCTTGTACATGGGGAAATATGGTATATGTATCTTATTTATAATATCAACTTCAAGTTGGAGAAATACCCCTTGCATATATTAGATACTTGCAATATTTATCCATTAAATGCATGAATGAGTGCATGCACTGAAATCCTTTTAACCAAAATCAAACAACTTCTATTTTGTAATTTTAAATATTAATATATGATATAAACAAATACATACTCAAAGAAAGTGCTAAAAAGTGTCTTGGATAATTTTTTTAAAGCATATGAATTTTACTGCATGGAATATTACAAGTTTTTATTCCATTATTTTTCTATACATTTACTACATATAAATAAATACTTTATCATCATTTAATATAGACTAAACAATTCTTTTAAAATTCTTTTTTTTCTTTTTTAAATTTTATTCATTTTAGATAGGAGACACAGAGTGAGAGAGAGAGAGAGAAAGAGAGAAAGGGGGGAGGAGCTGGAAGCATCAACTCCCATATGTGCCTTGACCAGACCAGTGCAGGGTTTTGAACTGGCGACCTCAGTGTTCCCAAGTCGACGCTTTATCCACTGCGCCACCACAGGTCAGGCTAAACAATTCTTTTAAAAAGTATTTGATGAACATAATTTAATGATTATATTTTAATTTACTTATAGATATACTACAAATCAAGTATTTTATTATTGCTAGACATTCGGTTACATCCAATGTATTACTACTTGTTATAATAGATATATTTTTTTATATTTTGGTTATGTCCTTAATATTAATTACACCAAGAAGTGGAATTATTGGGTAAAAAGACAGAAATTATAATATTTTGAGACAATATTGCACTGCATTCCACAATGTTTATGACTATTTCTATTCTCACAATCAAATTATGAAAGTGTTATATCTACAAACTTTCTCCAGCCTTAAATATTACCATTTGTATAATTACTAATATAATTGATGAAATAAACATCTCATAATATTTAATCAATGCTTAAGCACTCAAATAAAACATTAAAATAATTTCTTTATATTCACAGGGTACATTTGTTTACCTTTCAGGCCAATACTTATTTATTTTTGTTCACATATAACTCAGGTTCTTAACTTTCTCGTAATAATTTGAATCATGTCTTAAATGTAAGGATATTAAAATTTGCCTCACTTGTTTTACTATTTTCCAGTTTTTGATTGGTATCCAATTACTTATGATGACTAGAAATAATTTTGTTTTTAATGTACAAAAGTTTTAAATTTATTTCTAAAATTACTTTTAAGTTTTAGTAAATTTAATTTAATTAATAAATTTATTTCAATTCATAGTAAATTTAATTTCATTAAATTCATTTTTATTCTAGGTTTCTTTCTTATTTATTTAATTGCTTTATATTACATTTTTAGTCAACTTTGATTTTAGCTGAGCTATTTAACCATAAGGAACATAGCAATTTCATCTCACTAATGTGTATAAATGTGCAATTATGGTCTCTTGACCCTAAGGGTTTTTAGGGGATTGATGGGCTTATTCAAAGGTGACTTTCTAAGTCAAAATTATCTTTCTTTGTAAAATATAAGGATAACTACAAAATAAAAGGTAATTTTCCAGACAACGAAAAGATAACATTTGAGGGAGAGGGGCCGCTTGTAGATAGTCTGATACAGCAGAAGATCCCTAATTTAGGAATGGCTTTCATAACTCTTCATAATTTTAGGGTTTATTCTCTCCTTTTATTTTTGAGTACACAGATTTTCTTAAAACTCTGTCCTAGGAGCTGCAAGATCACTTTTAGCTGAGAGAAAAAAACTGAACAGCAGGCAAAAGATAGTATAGGGAAAGTAGAATCCATTTGTGTGCCTATATTTTTGTAAATGACCTACCAGAGGGTTTTTGTAGGCAAATGGTTAGCAGATTGTTCAGATGTATCTATAGTTTATTTATTAATGGTCTTTTTTAAATAGATATTCATATAGTTATTTAATAAGAAATTCTCTGTAATAGGGACAGAGAATTCAAAACATTCAAAACAGTTTAGAATGAGCACATTTTCAGTAATTTAAAAATGAAATGAAATATAGTGAATTTAAACAAAGAAACCAGAAAATGTGACTAGTTCATCTCCTAGTTTTTTTCAGATCCAGTGGACAGAGGAATCTATAGTGTCTTAGCTGAAATGTGAGTCTTTTCCTATGGTTGCCAGGAAGTGAATTCCAGCAGCAGCATCTTTCCTTTTGTAGGCCAATCGTGTCTGATTCTGCCATTGTACTCATTGCACACACCTGCTACGGAAATTTAATATACTAAACAACATGCCTCCTTTTCCTGTTGCTTCCAATTGAATCTTAGACATTTGTATTTAACTCTGAAGGTTGTCGAATTATATGAAACAATTCAGATTCAGCATAGTTTAATCACATCTAGAGATGATTAAAAGTAAATTTAATCATCCATTTTCTTAGTTTGAACTAATTTCTTAAGTCAGTACTTTATCTTGTATTTCATTTTTACTGAATAATTTATAAAACATTAGCATATTCTATTTAAAAGAATGGAACTCTCTTAAGAAATATGTTAATATGATAGCAATAGGGATACACTTTGCAATCATTCCCATTGTTTCTTTAGACTGCACTGTTTGTGACAACTCCTTTGACATCACAAGGCTCAACACTTTTCCCTTACATGCATTTCTTTTTCCCTCTCGGTTCTAGACTGCTGAGTTGAGACATTAAAATCTGCCCTGAACAGATGCCCCTGAAGTTCTCCTACAAGCAGAAAATTTCCTTGAAAATGAAAAGTATAAGTATAATAAAGAAAGACATTTTTTTTTTACAGGGACAGAGAGAGACTCAGAGAGAGGGATAGATAGGGACAGACAGACAGGAATGGAAAGAAGTGAGAAGCATCAATCATAAGTTTTTCATTGCCGTTGTGACACCTTAGTTGTTCATTGATTGCTTTCTCATATGTGCTTTGACCGCGGGTCTTCAGCAGACTGAACAACCCCTTGCTGGAGCCAGCGACCTTGGGTTCAAGCTGAAGAGATTTTGTTCAAGCCAGACGGGCCCGTGATCAAGCTGGCTACTTTGAGGTCTTGAACCTGGGTCTTCCGCATCCCAGTCTGATGCTCTAGTTACTGTGCCACCACCTGGTCAGGCCAAGAAAGACCATTTTTAAAATACAGAACTTATGTTTTCTGTTTTGCTCTCCTGAAACATTAAAATTCTTTTTAAAATTTTTATTATTCTTATTTATTTATTTATTTTACAGGGACAGAGAGAGGGATAGATAGGCACAGACAGACAGGAATGGAGAGTGATGAGAAGCATCAATCATCAGTTTTTTGTTGTGATACCTTAGTTGTTCATTGATTGCTTTCTCACATGTGCCTTGACTGTGGGCCTTCAGCAGACCAAGCCACCCCTTGCTTGAGCTAGCGACCTTAGGTCCAAGCTGGCGAGCTTTTGCTCAAGCCAGATGGGCCCGCACTCAAGCTGGAGACCTCTGGGTCTCGAACCTGGGTCTTTGGCATCCCAGTCCTACGCTCTATCCACGGTGCCACCGCCTGGTCAGTGACACATTAAATTTTTTAAAAGATTTTCTTTTATGTAGTTATTTCTGAATTTTATTTAATTTATGCAGCTGCTTTCATCTCTGTACTTTTCAAAACTAGGATTATTCAAGAGAGTTTAATTTTCATTAAATTAAATCCATTAGTAGTTTACCTGTATCTTCAAGCCATATTAATTGTTCTTTATGGTGCAAAGGTCATAAAAAGAATATTTCAGAGAGAAAAATGTATGAGTTAAAATTCATAGAAGATATTCAACTGCAATTATATTTGGAATCTAAAGAACAAACTACAGGAACAAACAAAACAGAAAAAGACTCATAGACACAGAGAACAGACTGATGGTTGCCAGAGGGGATGGGGGTTGGGAACTGGGTGAGAAAGGTAAAGGGATTAAGAAATACAAATTGATAGTTACAATATAGTCACAGGGATGTAAGTTATAGCTTAGTGAATATAGTCAATAATACAGTAATAACTATGTATGGTGCCAAGTAGGTATTGGAAACATCTGGGGGAACACTTGGTAAAGTATATGGTTGTCTAACCACTATACTGTACACCTGAAACTAATACAAAGTAATATTGAATGTCACTTGTAATTGAAAAATAAAACTTAAATTAAAAGAAAGATATTCGATTGCATTAGAGACAAAGTCACTTAAAACTGAGGTGTTAAACCTATTCTTACTGAATTGCCAAGTGTAAGAGAGGAGAAAAAAATAACCCCCTCTCCCTTTTTTGCACATTAATTCGGTACCAAGTTTCTTCTGCACTTCCTGCTTGCATGCACTTCCTGCTTGCATGCACTGCACCTAGAGATCAACCAGCAGGTTGAATGTTTAAGGTTTTCTCAGATTTTTTCTGAGTAAGCACCAGGGGTATGCTTATGTCTTTCTAAACTCCCCAGTATACACGGACACTTTTTAATGCCCCAATTTTCCAAATAATCTTTCTCCCAGGTTTTCCTGCCATGTCTTTAGTACTCTTTCATAAGCATGAAGGATGTACTCTTTGACTCAGGTTGTGGTGGATTGTTCATTTATCTTCTGTTTTTGAGAAATGCATTTAAGTCACTTTGAGAAGGTTCCTAGTTAGTTAAAACAAAGACAAGCAGTTTGCATCAGTCCTTCAGTAGCTCCCAGAAATGACACACTGCTTTGCAAATAGGTCTGCTCTGCTTCCTTTAGAATAGCTGCTGCATTTGGGAGAGGGTGGGACAACAGCAAATAAAAAATCATCACAAAGCTTTTTTTCCCTGTTTAAGTGGCTTTTACTTGAATCAACATTTGCTTGGTTGCTGTAAACCTTTGACTAATTTTTTTCAGAGTACTAACAATGTTGGTTCTGTCCTTTTTTGCTTGATTTTTTAAAAGCTCTGTAGAGGTACGACAAATGGCTTAGAGGTGCCCACTCCACCATCTTTACCATATACATTCTAAGCAGTGGTGGTATTTAGCCAGTATGCACCGGTTCAGCAGAAGCAGTACTTAAATTCTTGTTGAGTTTGGCGAACCTGTTGTTAAAATGGCAGTTCTAATTGAGGTTCTCTCTAAGGAGGGCGCCTGAGCAGCTGCCTAATGTGGAAATCATAAATATACATTCCTCACTCTTTTTTAAAATTAAGCTGCAGAGCAGCATATTCTAAATTCCCACAGTAATGTTCATTATGTCCATAAGTAAAAAAAAATGCAATTGAAGACAATCAAGAAACAACATGGAGATATCTTAAAAAACAGTTTTATTGTTTTTTGTCAGATATTCATTAATATTTTTTCATTAATTTTTTAAAACTCATAACAATCTAGTTTTGTGTATCTCTTTTATTGTTCTTATTTAAGAATTGAATGAAATATTAAACTACCTTTAAGTATATCACTTTTTTATACAGTGTGTCTGTAAAGTCATGGTGCACTTTTGACTGGTCACAGGAAAGTAACAAAAGATGATAGAAATGTGAAATCTGCACCAAATAAAAGGAAAACCCTCCCAGTTTCTGTAGGATGATGTGGTAGCATGTGCGCATGCACAGATGATGATGTAACACCGTGTATACAGTGGAGCAGCCCACGGCCATGCCAGTGGAGATGTGGATGGTACAGAGGAAAGTTCAGTGTCTTCTGTGGCTCACTAAATTCGAATCCATGACCAAAATGCAATGTGAATATCGGCGAGTTTATAACAAAGCGCCACCACATAGGAATAACATTACTCAGTGGGATAAGCAGTTGAAGGAAACAAGCAGTTTGATACAGTCACTCTTTTTTTTTTTTTTTTTTTTTTCAACAGAGACAGAGTCACAGAGTGATAGACAGACAGGAACGGAGAGATGAGAAGCATCAATCATCAGTTTTTTGTTTTGACACCTTAGTTGTTCATTGATTGCTTTCTCATATGTGCCTTGACCACAGGCCTTCAGCAGACGGAGCAACCCCTTGCTCGAGGCAGCGACCTTGGACTCAAGCTGGTGAGCTTTTGTTCAAACCAGATGAGCCTGCGCTCAAGCTGGCGACCTCGGGGTTTTGAACCTGGGCCCGTCCACATCCCACTCTGATGCTTTATCCACTGTGCTACCACCTGGTCAGGCAGGAAACCAGCAGTTTGGTGGGGAAACCCCCATTCTGGTAGGCTGTCAGTCAGTGACAAGTCTGTAGAGGCTATACGGAATAGCTACCTAAGGAGCCCTAAAAAATCTGTGTGTGTGTGTGCTTGACAATTACACCTAAGCAAGACTACATACAGTTCGTAAGGTGTTAAAGAAACATCTCTGTTTTACAGGGTACAAATTGCGGCTGTTGCACACTATCAAACTGGCGGATAGACCCATATGATGCATGTTTGCTACAGATATGCTTCATGAGATCGACAATGATGCAAGACTTTTTCAGAAGATTGTGTTTAGTGATGAGGCGACCTTCCATATCTGTAGACATGTTCATTGCCATAACGTCTGAATGTGGGCTGTGAACATACTCTTGCCTATGTTGAGTATGAACGTAACACCCCTAAACTGAACGTGTAGTGTGGCCTGATGCATGATAAGGTGATAGGCCCTTTTCTTTTCCGCAGAGCAGTCTGTGACAACAAACACCTAATTTGACATGTTGGAAGATTATGCAGTGCCACAATTTCCAGAAGGTGTCATCTTTCAACAGGAGTATACTCCTCCACATCACACCACCATTATTTGTGAGTTTCTGGATAGAACATTCCCCTGGAGGTGGATAGGCAAGGGTTCTGTCAAGCCATGGCCACCACAATCCCTGGATATGACAACCTTAGACTTTTACTTTTGGGGTTATGTGAAGCAACGTGTGTACATTGAACGTATCAACGACATTAATCACTTAAAACAGAGAATCATAGATGTTATTCACTCTGTTATACCAGACGTTCTCACCGTGTGTGGCAAGAACTTCACTACTGTTTGGATGTGTGTAGGACAACAAATGGAACCCACATCGAACTGTACTGAATAGGTATGAAACTGGGAGAGTTTTCTTTTTATTTGGTGCAGATTTTACATTTCTATCATCTTTTGTTGCTTTCCTGTGATCGATCAAAAATGCACCATGACTTTACAGACACACTGTACTTCAAATGGACATTAGCACAAAGAACTAGTTATTGTTAAATTATTTGAATCCCACCACTGATTTTAAGTCTTTGCATTTCTGGTACATCTTAAATTGTATATTAGACATTACAGTTGAGCGATTGCATTTGGCTTTGTTCTGGCCAGGAGTTCTACAGGGTGGAACAAATGAAAGTTTATAGTTTTGAGTATGCAAAGCATAAAGTTTATTTACATATTATTATTTATTCATTATTGTATTTTTTTCATATAAACTACTATAACCCTACTCTTGCCTTACTCTGTATTAGTGGAAAATTCTCTTGACATTTGTTTCTGGTTTTGCTTGCTTGCTTTAGTGTTATTTTTTGTGATGAGTTTATTTTAATTTTGTCCATAGTTTTTAGGTCATATTCCCTAGAGCAGCAATTATCAACTGATGTGCTACTGTACCCTGGTTTGCTGCAAAAAATTTTTAAACCATGCAATACCTGACTACTCAGTCAGAGACACAGATCTCTTTTCTCTTAGTTCAGTGATTTTTAATCCTTTTTTTTTTTTAATTCATGGCATACATAAACTAAACTACTAAAATTCTGTTGCACACCAAAAAGTATATTTTTTGCCAATCTAACAAAAAAAGAAAGGTATTATTTTTATTCGTTAACACTGGATGGCTATTGTTATGTTGGCTGTTCTCATTTTTTTTTTTTATTTGACAACCCAGGAGAAGAGAGATCAGTGCCCTGACTAAATAGTCAGCTATTGCATACCTTAAAAATACTTGTGGCACACCAGTTGAAAAATGCTGCTTCACATTGTCAAATCTGTTCGTTTGCAATATTTCTTTCTTTTTTTTTTTTTACAGAAACAGAGAGATAGTCAGAGAGAGGGATAGATAGGCACAGACAGGCAGGAACGGAGATAGGGAGAGGTGAGAAGCATCAATCATTAATTTTTCATTGCTGTTGCGACACCTTAGTTGTTCATTGATTGCTTTCTCACATGTGCCTTGACTGTGGGTCTTCAGCAGGCCGAACAACCCCTTGCTGGAGCCAGCAACCTTGGGTCCAAGCTGGCCTTTGCCCAAGCCAGATTGGCCTGTGCTCAAGCTGGCGAGCTCAGGGTCTTGAACCTGGGTCTTCCGCATCCCAGTCTGACACTCTATCCACTGTGCCACCGCCTGGTCAGGCTGCAATATTTCTTTCTTCAAAGCTTTTACGAATTCTGGCTGTACACATTCTGGGCCCCAACTTTGGCCAAGGTCTTAGAGTTTCTACATAGAACCTTCTGGGGTATTTCTACCCATCTACTATAAGTCTTCCCACGTCCAATGTCCTTCCCTAAAAATTTCAACCATTACAGTTACTTATCTCTTCCTCTCAGTCTAGAAAATACTGTTCTCCATTTGAATTATCATTTTCCTGCATGATAATCTGTGAAGTAATTGCAAGTGAGAACTTGTGATAATTGAGGCTGTCACCTAATGTATTCTCTTCCCTCCAGGATCCAACCTATATCTGTTATTTGGTGCTGGGAAACAGTTACTCTATATATTTTGTTTATTCTCATGGTCAGACACAAATATCTCTGTCATAACTGAAAGTAAAAATCAAAGATATTTTTAAATTGTTTTTGTCTCTCAATGCAGTAATATAATAGTCTAGGAAATTATTTGCAGAAATGTCCAGAAATTTTAATGATGATATCTTCTCAGGTTCATTCAAAAGGGTTGTTAAAGTTTTAAAATGACTTGGTTGTTGTAAATCTTTGTCTTTATTCAACAACTCATAAATCAGGCAACATACATTTTAGCAGATAGAAATACCCATATGAAATGAAAGACAATAATAGGCAGAAGAGAGTGAGAATGAGGAAGTTAGTTATTTCAACAAAAAGTGGATTGGTTATAGCAAGGTCTGTTTTCTAAAAGGGAACTGCAGGAATCTATCAGAATTCTTCACTATTGCTGACCAGGTAATTCCTAATTGGTTTAAGATTTCATTTCTTAAACTAATCAATTAGGAAAGCCAACACTGTAATTAAGTTAAGTATTAAGTCACAGTTTGCTGGTGTGAGGCTTAGCATAAGTGACTCCATTTTGAGCCTGTGGTCTCATTTTTAACACTATCTGTCTAACATTTAATTGCTTGGACTGCAGTACTGAAGGATATATATTTATCATTGAGCATATATAGAGCCTGAAAAGAAGTTAAAGTGATCACAGGTCTGCCGCCATATCTCTCTACTATAATCCTTAATAGCTGAAATGTCATTGCACCTACAACTCATCACTGACTTAATTATCTTTCTGCTCTTATCTAGCTAGGCCAGGAATGGAATAATAAAATAAATGACAATTTTTGTTGTTAATGTTATTTAAGAAAATTTCCTGGATGACAGTTTTTCCTCTGAAGGAAGAACTTATATTGAACTATTGGTGGCAGAGACTGAAAAGTACAATTTTTTACTATCACATAAAGGCTCTCAGGAAAACTTCCCTGGCTATGAGCTTTACTTGTATGTCTGCAAATATCTGCATCTCTTTTAGGACTAAGATGCTAGGTAGCATGCATATGTATTTCATGTCTTTTTTTTAACATGATGTTGATAAATCAACATAACAAACATTTATTTATAAACTGCTATTACTTTGACAGTTAAGAAATATGTTTCATCTGACATCCTAAGTTGGAGACATAGGGAACCTAATGAATGAAAAAAAAGCTGAAGGTTGCTCAGAACGGACTGAACAAATGGGAAACTTCAGTTCTCTTTCAGGTGTACCCACAATGTATACAACATATTACTGTGAATCAGATGAGGACATTAAACCTTGATGTGGCTAGTACTTATGTGGGGCAGCTGTGTTAACCAGCTGCAAACCCGTTTGCCTGATTGGTGCGTAAGTTTGTGGCTGTGCCATGTGTGTATGGCCTGTGTAAGGCTATGGGTGCTTGCACTAAGGGGGATTGCGGATGGCAGATTGCCTGCCCGCCACTGTGAGGGTCCAGTCTTTGCCTGAGAAGACTATTTCTTTGCCTGAGAAGCAGTTTCTCGTGCCTGTGTGCTTGTCAGCTGTTGTGAAGTTCTATTAAACAGAATGGCTTAATGATTTCTGACTCCACAGTTTGTCTAGTCTGCCCGAATCCAATGTAAACCTTCCTGGACTCAACCACCAGCATTAAAACTTATTTCTATTTTACTAGTTAAATAAAGAAATAAATAAATCAGCATTTTGTTTTATTTTAGATCCTTGTGTGGAAAAATGGCCAACAGTTGTTAAACCAGTTGTTCTCAAACTTTTTGAAGTCGGGGCACATTTAAAATTCTACAAATAATTGTAGGAACACTAAATACAAATTTCTGAGAAATATGTTATAATAATTAAGTCAAATATTAAAGAAAAAATCTCAAACGTGCTTTTATGGTAATTAAACAAAAATAATTATGACAAAATTAAATCTATTCTAACATTAAAAACATTTTTATGTTACATTTTTTGTTATGCTTTTTAGAATTTGTAAAAAAGAGGGGTTAAAAAAAAAACAACAAAAAAGTTATCTTTTTATATATATAGATACATTCTTAGTAAGATTTATTTAATTGGGCAGGTCATGGCGTGAATGTGTTAAGTTTTATCACTCTTATGTTTATGAGAAACATGAGCGTGATGTGTCCTAGTGATTTCTTCAATGTTTGGGTATATATTTGAAAGGCAAACTCTCATTTCCTCTTCAATACACTGAATAATTTCTCTTTTTATTCTTAATTGTATTTAGGGTAGAAAATTCTAATTCACATAAATAGGATGTTGAAAATTTTAGTAAAATGTTCAAAGCTTTTTAAGATATTGCCACATATTCTTCTTTTATAGAAATCCTAAAGGCTGCAAGACACAATTCCTTATGTTTAATCATCAATCCAAAACCCCCACCATATTATTATTTTAACTTTATACCAAACAAAGGATAAAAGAAACTTGCCTTCAGTCTTTCCGGGGAACATGGGGTTAGTATAAAAAATCCAGCACCACAGTTTAACAGCGTTTTGCAACCTAATCAGGAAAGTGAGGTGGAGGGTTGGGCAAACTGTCAGTATACAGCCAATTCCCCAAACCTCTGTCCCCCAAAAATCTAAACTCCAAGAACCCTGTTGGTTTTTTGGTCCCCAGCAGGCACATATTTCTCTGGAATACCAGAGGGCACATTTGGAAATCTTCTAGAGTGCAACAGTGCACCCTGGTACACTGGATTAAACTGTAGCCTTCAGTCTTTGGTGTGGATTTTGGAACACCAAGTCCTGCAGGGGCAGAACACTGCTTTGGCAAACACTACTAAGATTGTTTATAAGAAGCAGCTGATCCCTATAGCCATTTTCCTATATGCCTGAGGGGCATCGGTTGGTCATCTTTCTCTGCACCTGAATCCATTGTAGACTAATTTGACCCAGGCTCTGCTAACTTGCTTGATGAGCAAAGAAACCAATAAATATAATGAGGCTGCAGAGATCTGGGCTCTCAGCCCTAGAGGCTGGGAGTCCCCTGTACCCATCTTTTATGTATGTTGTGTCTTGTGTGTTTTTCTTAAGTCCTGCAGCGACTTCCTTTCATGCACACCCATTGCTGAGCTGGCCTCAGCATCCTTGGAATAAGTGGGAAATATTTTTGTATGTCTACCTTTTGAAGACTGGTTAGTAGATACATAACTACAGGTCACTAAGTTGGCTGTAATTGTTGGATTTTAGCATTTTTAAGCCTTAGGAAATTGAGTGGCTGTATAGTATGTGACCTAAAAAACAATGCCTTCTTTTCTCAAACACTTACTTAAAGTGTAAGTAGTATAATATTTTTATTTATTTATTTACTTTAAAATTCAGAAACTTAGAAAATTATTAAGTCAACAAAAAATTATTTAATTATTTGATAATAATAATTATTCTCTTGTTAATTTTCCTCCATCCACAAAAGTCAATGTACTGAGTGAACATATAATGATATACAGGGCTTGTATAAAAATAATTAAGCAACATACAGAACTCTTCACTTTGTGGGAAAATATAGGACAGCAACAATAACGATAAAAGCTAAAACTGTGTAAAGGCATTATAATAATCAATGGGGAAAAATTATAACTCTGACTTTTAAAAACTTGTCAAAATATTAACTCTATTACTGGCATCTATAAATTTTTAAAAAATGAGAAATACTAAAATATAAATTTAGTACACTATAATTAAAACATTAGAAATATTAAAAATTACAATGTTTATTTTTTTTCTTTAAAAACAAATGATTTTTGAACAATATTTGCATTAATGTAACTCATGCCGGTTTGGGACCTGTCAGATATAGTCCCAAAAGTGGAATTGCTGGGTGATATGACAGTTCTTTTTTTTAAGTTTTCTGAGGTAACTCTATACTGTTTTCCACAGTGGCCACATCAATTTCCACAACCACCAACAATGCATGAGGGTTTCCTTTTCTCCATATCCTCACAAATACTTGTTTGTTGATTTACTGATGATAGTCATTTTGACAAGTCATTTTGACAGGTTGAGGTGATAACTCATTGTAGTTTTAATTTTTATTTCTCTCATAATAATGACATTGAACATCTTTTCATATGTCTATTGGCCATCCTTCTGTCATCTTCAGAGAAGTATCTATGTATCTATCCACATGTTCTTTTCCCATTTCTTTTTTTTTTTTTTACAGGGACAGAGAGAGAGTCAGAGAGAGGGATAGATAGAGACAGACAGACAGGAACAAATAGAGGTGAGAAGCATCAATCATTAGTTTTTCGTTGCCTTCGCAACACCTTAGTTGTTCTTGATTGCTTTCTTACATGTGCCTTGACTGCAGGCCTTCAGCAGACGGAGCAACCCCTTGCTGGAGCCAGCAACCTTGGGTCCAAGCTGACAAGCTTTTGCTCAAGCCAGATGGGCCCGCACTGAAGCTAGCAAGCTCAGGGTCTCAAACCTGGGTCTTCAGCATCCCAGTCCGACACTCTATCCACTGTGTCACTGCCT
This sequence comes from Rhynchonycteris naso, assembly GCA_037038555.1. NCBI lineage: Eukaryota > Metazoa > Chordata > Mammalia > Chiroptera > Emballonuridae > Rhynchonycteris > Rhynchonycteris naso. The sequence goes on along the minus strand of CM073000.1, from coordinate 54,609,650 downwards.
GGTCAGGCCTTTTCCCATTTCTTTTATATATATATATATATATATATATATATATATATATATATATATATATATATATATATATATATAATTAATTCTAATGGGGTGACACCAATAAATCAGGGTACATATGTACAATGAAAACATCTCCAGGTTATCTTATCATTCAATTGTGTTGCATACCCATCACCAAAAGTCAAATTGTCCTCCTCTGTCACCTTCTACCTGGTTTTCCCTGTGTCCCTCCCCTCCTCCCTATCCCACTCTTCCCTGCCTCCCCATATCCCATAACCACCACTCTCTTGTCCATGTCTCATATTCTCACTTTTATGTCCCACCTATGTATGAAATCATGCTGTTCTCAGTTTTTCTTTTTTTCTGATTTACTTATTTCACTCCGTATAATGTTATGAAGCTTCATACATTTTGTTACAAATGATCCAATGTCATCATTTCTTATGGCTGAGTAGTATTCCATAGTATATATGTACCATAGCTTTTTAATCCACTCGTTTTCTGACGGACACTTGGGCTGGTTCCAGATCTTCGCTATTGTGAACAATGCTGCCACGAACATGGGGGCACATTTCTTCTTTTCGAACAGTGCTATGGTGTTCCGAGGGTATATTCCTATAAGTGGGATAGCTGGGTCAAAAGGAAGTTTGATTTTTAATTTTCTGAGGAATCTCCAAACTGTTTTCCACAGTGGCTGCACCAGTCTGCATTCCCACCAGCAGTGCAGAAGGGTTCCCTTTTTTCCACATCCTCGCCAGCACTTATTCTGTGTTGTTTTGCTGATGAGCCCCATTCTGACTAGTGTGAGGTGATATCGCATTGTGGATTTAATTTGCATTTCTCTAATGATTAGTGATGTTGAGCATTTTTTCATATGCCTATTGGACATCTGTATGTCCTCTTTGGAAAAATTTCTATTCATTTCTTTTGCCCATTTTTTGATTGGGTTGTTTGTCTTCCTGGTGTTGAGTTTTATAAGTTCTTTATAAATTTTAGTTATTAATCCATTATCAGATGTGCTGTCGAATATGTTCTCCAATTGTGTGGTTTGTCTTTTTATTCTGTTCTTATTGTCTTTAGCTGTGCAAAAACTTTTTAGTTTGATATAGTCCCATTTGTTTATCTTGCCTTTTATTTCATTTGCCCATGGAGATAAATTGGCAAATATATTGCTGCTACTGATGTCGGAGAGCTTGCTGCCTATGTTTTCTTTTAAGATGCTTATGGTTTCACAGCTTACATTTAATCTTTTATCCATTTTGAGTTTCTTTTTGTGAATGGTGTAAGTTGATAGTCTAGTTTCATTTTTTTGCAGGTAAATGTCCAATTTTCCCAACACCATTTGTTAAAGAGTCTGTCTTTACTCCATTGTATGTTCTTTCCTCCTTTGTCAAATATCAGTTGTCCATAAAGCTGTGGGTTTATTTCTGGGTCCTCTGTTCTGTTCCATTGATCTATGTGCCTGTTCTTATGCCAGTACCAGGCTGCCTGGAGTATAATGGCCTTATAGTAAACCTTGATATCTGGAAGAGTGATACCTCCTGCTTTATTTTTTCTTTTTAAGATTGCTGAGGCTATGCGTGTTCTTTTTTGGTTCCATATAAATTTTTGGAATATGTGTTCTATATCTTTGAAGTATGTCATTGGTATTTTAATTGGTATTGCATTGAATTTATAAATTGCTTTGTGTAATATAGACATTTTAATGATGTTTAATCTTCCTAGCCATGAGCACGGTATATGCTTCCACTTGTTTGTATCTTCCTTGATTTCTTTTATCAATGTTCTATAATTTTCCAAGTACAAGTCCTTAACCTCCTTGGTTAAATTTACTCCTAGGTACTTTATTTTTTTGACTGCAATAGTGAGGGGGATTGTTTCCTTAATTTCTTTTGCTGACAGTTCATTGTTGGTATATAGAAATGCCTCTGATTTCTGAGTATTAATTTTATATCCTGCCACCTTGCTGAATTCATTTATAAGGTCCAGTAGTTTTTTGACTGAGACTTTAGGGTTTTCAATATACAATATCATATCATCTGTAAATAGTGACAGTATTACTTCTTCTTTTCCAAGTTTGATGCCTTTTATTTCTTCTTCTTGTCTGATTGCTGTAGCTAGGACTTCCAGAACTATGTTGAATAAGAGTGGTGAAAGGGGGCATCCCTGCCTGGTTCCTGATCTTAAGAGGATTGCTTTTAATTTTTGTCCATTTAGTATGATGTTTGCTGTCGGTTTATCGTAGATGGACTTTATCATGTTAGGGTTGATCCCTGTATTCCCACTTTACTGAGAGTTTTGAGTATGAATGGGTGCTGGATTTTATCAAATGCCTTTTCTGCATCTATTGATATTATCATGTGATTTTTGTCCTTCCTTTTGTTTATGTGATGAATCATATTGATTGATTTGCGAATATTGAACCAGCCTTGCCTCTCCAGAATAAATCCCACTTGATCATGGTGTATGATTTTTTTCATATATTGCTGGATTCGGTTGGCTAATATTTTGTTGAGAATTTTAGCATCTAAATTCATCAGGGATATAGGCCTATAATTTTCTTTCTTTGTGTTGTCTTTGCCCGGTTTTGGGATCAGAATTATGATCGCCTCATATAAGGAGTTTGGAAGTCTTCCTTCCTCTTGAATTTTTTGAAATAGCTTGAGGAGGATAGGAGTTAGTTCTTCTTTGAATTTTTGATAGAATTCACTAGTGAAGCCATCAGGCCCAGGACTTTTCTTTTTGGGGAGTTTTTTGATAACTGTTTTGATCTCATTTATTGTAATTGGTCTGTTTAGGTGTTCTGATTCTTCCAGATTGATTTTTGGAAGGTTATATGATTTAAGAAATTTGTTCATTTCACCAAGATTGTCTAATTTTTTGGTATATAGTTCTTCATACTATTTTCTTACAATGCTTTGTATTTCTATTGTGTCAGTTGTTATTTCTCCATTGTCCTTTCTAATTTTATTTATTTGAGTCCTCTCTCTATTTTTATTGGTGAGTCTAGTTAAAGGTTCATCAATCTTCTTTACCTTTTCAAAGAACCAGCTCCTGGTTTCATTGATCCTCTGTATTGTTTCCTTAGCCTCTATGTCATTTATTTCTGCTCTGATCTTTATTATTTCCTGCCTTCTACTTGTCTTGGGTTTTATTTGTTGTTGTTTTTCTACTTCTTTTAGATGCAGGGTCAGGTTGCTTATTTGAGCTTTTTCTAGCTTCTTATGATATGCCTGTAGTGCAATAAACTTCCCTCTCAGATCTGCTTTTGCTGTGTTCCATAAATTTTGAGTTGATATATGCTCATTATCATTTGTTTCTAGAAACTTTTTTATTTCTTCTTTGATCTCATTGTTAATCCATTCATTATTTAATAACATGCTATTTAGTTTCCAAGTGTTTGAGTATTTTTCAGTTTTTCTTTTGTGGTTAATTTCTAGTTTCATGGCATTGTGATCAGAGAAAATGCTTGATATGATTTCAATCTTCTTAAATTTATTGAGACCATTTTTGTGTCCTAACATGTGGTCTATCCTAGAAAACGTACCATGAGTGCTTGAGAAGAATGTATATTCTACTGCTTTAGGGTGAAAAGTTCTGAAGATATCTATTAAATCAAGTTGATCTAGTGTCTCCTTTAATTCTGCTGTTTCTTTATTAATTTTCTTTCTTGAGGATCTATCCAGTGTTGTTAGAGGGGTATTGAAATCCCCTACTATGATAGTATTGCTGTTAATCTCGCCCGTTATATCCATCAAAGTCTGCTTTATGTATGTCGGGGCTCCTATATTTGGTGCATAGATATTTATAATAGTTATATCTTTCTGTTGAATTATTCCCTTTATCATTATGTAGTGTCCTTATTTATCTCTTACTACAGCCTTTGTTTTAAAGTCCATTTTGTCAGATATAAGTATTGCTACCCCTGCTTTTTTTTCATTTCCATTTGCATGAAATATTTTTTCCCATCCTTTTACCTTCAGTCTATGTGCATCTTTTTTTTTATTGTGTGTCTCTTGTAGACAGCATATGTATGGGTCCTGTTTCTTTATCCATGCAGCTACCCTATGTCTTTTGATTGGATCATTTAATCGATTTACATTGAAGGTTATTATTGATATGTAGTTGTTTATTTCCATTTTATTCTTTAAAGCTGTATTCTTCTTTTGCTCTATTTTTTCCTCCCTTTAAACTGTTCACAAGAGGCCCCTTAATATCTCTTGCAGAATTGGTTTGGTTTTTATGAATTCCTTGAGTCTTTCTTTTTCTGGGAAGCTCCTTATTTCTCCTTCAATTTTAAACGTTAGCCTTGCTGGATAAAGTAGTCTTGGTTGTAGGTTCTTGTTCTGCATTACTTTGATTATATCTTGCAATTCCCTTCTGGCCTCAAGTGTTTCTATTGAGAAGTCCGATATCATCCTTATTGGGGCTCCTTTGTAGATGATAGCCTTTTTTTCCCTAGCAGCTTTTAAAATTTTTTCTTTATCTATTAGCTTTGGTATTTTAACTATGATGTGTCTTGGTGTAGATCTTTTTGGGTTTCTCTTTAATGAAATTCTATGTGCTTCTTGAACGTGTGGAGTGTTTCCCAGCCTTAATTTAGGAAAGATTTCTGCTATAATTTGATTGAACAAAGTTTCCATTTTCTGTCCTCTCTCCTCTTCTTCAGGCACCCCTATGATGCAAATGTTGTTTCTCTTCATGTTGTCACAAAGCTCCCTTAGAGTTTCCTCACATTTTTTAAGTCTCTTTTTCTTTTTCTTCTCTGCTTCTGTGCCTTTGTTTATTGTGTCCTCTAACTCGCTTATTCGATCCTCAGCGTGATTCATCCTGCTTTTAATTCCTTCCATTGTGGTCTTCAGTTCTGATACTGTATTTGTCATTTCTGTCTGATTCTTTTTTATTATTTCAATTTCGTTTTTTATACTTATTATCTCTTTATTTAGGTGTTCATAATGAATATCCATTGTTGCTCTAATTTCTTTGAACATCCTAACTATCATTATTCTACATTCTGCTTCTGGTAATTTGGTTATATCTGGTTCATTCAGGTCCTTCTCTGAGGATTTCTCTTGATTCATTTGGTTTGCATTCCTCTGACTGCCCATTTTGTCTGTGTATAAACAAGTTGTGGTCACTGGAGTCCAGTAGGTGTTGCCTTTGTGTTCTCTAGGTGTGGTCTGTCTGCAGGTCCCCCACCCCCTCTGCCGCTGCCTAGGGTGGTTGGGTATGAGCGTTGCCAGTCTCGGCCCACTGTGGCTTTTGCTGTGATCTGCCTCTCCTCCGTGGGAGGGGCTGTCACTCCAGCCACAAACCTTAGCACCAAGGTGGAGGTGAGCACCTTTGCTCAGCTGCGGACCCAGCCTATTTCCGGACTTCCGCCCAGAACTGCAGTCAGAGCCTGCTTGCCATAGTTTTGCGGGTTGGGCGGGGCTTTTGACATGCTCTCAGCTGTGAGCCTTTGCCCGTCCGGAGCTTTAGCCCCGCCCTTGAGGCCAGGGCCCTTCTGCGCAGAGTCGTAAACCCAGGTTTATTGGGCCGGGCTTGTTTGCTGGCTTCCGCTCAGCTGCGTACTTCCGCTCGTCCCGCCCCCGCGTTCGGAGCCCGCTCTTGCACGTAGTATGGCAATTCGCGGTTTCTCCAGCCGGGCGGGGATAGTAGCATAGGCTCAGCTGTGAGCTTCCACTTGTCTCGGGGTCTACCCTGTTCCCATGCTAGGAGCCTGCTCGCGCACGTATAATGGCAAACCGCGGTTTCTCCGTCCAGGCGGGGCTGGTAGCGTGAGCTCAACCGCGAGCCCCGGCCCGTTCCTGGTCCTAGCCTGGTCCTCGTGGTCAGGGTAGGCTTGCACAGGGTAGCAGAGCAAATTTCTGCTCGTTCTTTGCCTCCCGCTTTGTCCCCGTAAGTGGGATTAAATGCGGGCCCGCAGCTTCCAGACCACTTTCGCACGTCCTCTCTGACCCTGCTAGGCTAGACAGAGCTCACACCGGCTCGACCTCTGCCCACGCTGACAGAACCGTATTTCAGCGTCCTGCCACCCCAAACCCTTCAGCAACCCTCAGCAGAGTAGGAAGGGACCTAATACTCCACACTGTAGGCCTGGGAGCTCCCTCACTTATTTCACAGCTCAAAACTGTCCAAATGCCTCTTCTAGGCTCTGGGACTGTGGGCTGGGGCTTGATTCCTGGGACCCAGGTCCCTCCCTCTCCACCAAACTTTCCTCCCGCCACGCGGGTCTCTCCCGGCTGCCATTTGCTCCTGGGAGCTGGGCAGCCCTCTTTGCATTTTCGCTATCCCTACCAGTCTCAATGTGGCTTCTTCTGCGTTACTTGGTTGAAGAGTCCACTTAGTTTAGTTCATAGTTGGTTTATCCAGATGATGGTTCTTTAAATTGAGTTATAATCCACTTTGGTTCTGGGAGTTGGATGTTGGTACGTCTGCCTACTCCGTCGCCATCTTGCTTCCTCTCCTTTTCCCATTTCTTAATTGGACTTTTTTTTTTTTTTTGGTATTGAGTAAGTTTCCGATATTCAGCTCTTATCAGATGTATTGGTAAGAACCTAGGAATAAATTTAACCAAGGATGTAAAAGACCTATACTCAGAAAATTATAAGACACTGTAGAAAGAAACTGAAGAAAATACAAATAAGTAGAAGTATATGCTGTATTTATAGATAGAAAAAATTAAGATTATTAAATGTCCATACTACCCAAGTAATCTATAGCTTCAGTGTAATTCCTATCAAGATACCAATGGCACATTTTCCTAGTAGAACTAGAACAAATACTCCAAAAATGTAAATAGAAGCACAAAATTACTCAAACAGCCACAGCAATCTTTATAAAGAATAACAAAGTTGGAGGATCATAACATGTAATATCAAACTATACTACAAGGCCATAGTAATCAAAACAGCATAGTACTATCATAAAAACAGACATAGAGTTTAATAGAACAGATTGGAGAGCCCAGAAATAAACGCACACCCTTATCATCAATATCTGACAAAGAATGAGAGAACATCAGATGGGATTAATGACTGTGTATTCAATAAATGTTGCTGAAAAAATTGGACAGTCACATGCAAAAAATTAAAGCTAGACCACCTTCTTGTACCATAGACAAAAATGAACTGAAAATAAGTTAAAGACCTAAATGTTAGACTTGAAATTATAAAAATCCTAGAAGAAAACATAGCAATAAAATCTCAGACATGTCTCATAGCAGTATTTTTTCTGATATAACAACTTGGGTTAGAAAATCAAAAGAAAAAATAAATAAAACTATATCAAACTAAAAAATGTTTTTTCATGGCAAAGAAAACCATCAACAAAATAAAAAGACAACACACTGAATGGGAGAATCTTGCCTTCTTTTATTTCAACATGTAACTTACAGTATGGGATGAAAATATTTTCTATGCCTTGGCAAATTGTCAAGTACCAACATTTTATCTTTGGCACTTTCAATGTCATAAAGTATCTCTGTATTTATTTAATGTATTTTTGCAATGTCGCTCCTCTGAAGCATCTTTCTTTTTATTAAAACCACTATGCTTCATCAATAAACACCAAATTAAAAAAAATACATCAACTGAAAGACTGTATTATTTTGATATTTAAAGAATGAACATGTGTCATGAAAAAATATTTTCCAGGAATCAAAGAAAAAATTTAAAGCATCAGTGATGTCAAAAGAATTTCTCAGATTACATTTGAGAAACTGAAACATGTAAGTTTCTATGGAAACAGCAGAAATAGAAAACTTATTGTATAAGAGAAAACAAAAAAAAATAAATAAGTAAACAAAAATATATAAAAATGGTTTGGAAACCAGTAAAGAGCATAATTGGCACTAAAGAAAATTAAGTAATTTTGATGAAAAATCCTCAAATAAACCCCTGAAAGAATGAAAATAGAGGAAAGAATGAAAAAATATCTGAAATAATGATTTTAATGAGTACAAGAAGGACAGACATAAAAACAAATTTCCAGAGCTGAGAAAGTCTCAAATACATAGATTAAAAGATTACTATATTATGGTAAAAATCAACACAAATAGAAAACTCAAACACATCAACCAAACTTTTAAAACGAGGAAATGAATATAAATAAAAAAATAACATATTCCCCCATTTAGTAAAAACACAAAATCAAAACTGTAAAGGCAAAACAAAATAAATCTATATTATTAGCAATAAAACTAAAATAACTTGGCCTCAGGTGTCTCTGCAACACTAACTGATAAAAATCAAGATAAAATAAGTAAAAATTATATATTGGAAGGAAAAGATTATGCCACATTTAAAAATGTTTAGTTATAGTTGGCATAAAATATGTTATATTCAAGTGCATAACTAGTAATTAGACCAGTGGTTCTCAAACATTTTAAAGTCAGGGCGCATTTAAAATTCTACAAATAATTGTAGGTGCACTATATACAAATTTCTAAGAAATATGTTATAATAAGTCAAATATTAAAGAAAAAATAAAGTCCAAGCGTGCTGTTATGGTTATTAGACCAAATAAATATGACAAATATAATTTATTCTGACATTAAAAAACATTTTATGTTACATTTTTTGAGTTATACTTTTTAGAATTCATAAAAAAGATGGGATAAAATGAAAAAAATACAAAAATGTTATCTTTTTATATAGATAGATACATTCTTAGTAATATTTATTAAATTAAGCTGGTCCTGGAGCGAATGTGTTAAGTTTTTTCATTCTTGTGTTTATGAGAAACATTATCCTGATGTGTCCTAGCGATTTCTTCAATGTTTGCGCATATATTTGAAAGGCAAACTCTCATTTCTTCATCAATACATTGAAGAATTCCTCTTCTTTTACTCTTAATTGTGTTGAGAGTAGAAAATACTAATTCACATAAATAAGATGTTAAAAATTGTAGTAAAATGTTAAAAGCTTTTTTAGATATTGTCACATATTCTTTTTTTATAGAAATCCAAAGGCTTCAAGAGACAATTCCCTATGTTTAATCATCAATCCACAATCAGTGGATATAGCTGCCAGTTCTACTTCTTCTGTTAATGTTAAACCAAAATTACTTGAGGCTTCCATGAATGGGTTTTGATTCCAATTGTATTGTTCAGTGTTAAGTGATAGAAAGTGCTATAAATTAAATTCTGCCCATAAGCCTTCAAGTCCTATTTTATTTACACTTAACTTTTGCTCACTTCCAGAATCGGATTCTTCACTATCATGTTTCTTTTTGAGAAATCTATTCATTTTATTTGGGTGTATCTATCTAAAATTAATATGATGATGTTAATAATAAATATAATAATGATGTGTTAACAAAAAGAGCAGTATTTTTGTAATGAAATGGCATAATAGAGTAACTATATTTATTTTTATATCTGGACACATGCCACGAACCAGCGCAGCTAGTAATTCCAGGTCCCGAGTGGGAACAGTGCAGAATTAAGAAAATATGTGGAATTCAGAAAATATGGGGTCAGAAGGGTCCTGTAATTACTGCTGGCAAGAACAAAGAGCACCCAAATCCACATCTTGCTTTATTTATAGGGCAAAGTGAGGCCATTAGCAAATCTTAACTTTACCCCAAAGGATAGAAGAAATTGTATCTAGTCTTTCAGGGGAACATGGGGGGTAGTGTAAACAATCCAGCACCACAACTTAACAGCTTTTGGCAACCTAATCAGGCAAGTGAGGTGGGGAATTGGGCAGACTGTCAGTTTACATCCAATTCCCCACACCTCTGTGCCCCAAAAATCTAAACTCTAAAAACCCTGTTTGTTTTGTGGTCCCCAATAGGCACATTTCTCTGGAATACCATAGGGCGCACCTGGAAATCTTCTAGGGTGCACTATTGCATCCTGACATACACTTTGAGAACCATTGGATTAGACATTTGTATGATTTATGAAGTCATGACCTCTATAAGTCTAATACTCATCTTCACCACACATAGTTATTAAATTGTTATTGACTATATTCCCCATGATATACAGTACATTCCTGTGACCATTTATGCCACAATCTTAGATAGCTAAATTGACTTTTGTATTTGAGGGTCAAGAAAAAAAATATCATAAAACAAATAAAATCATAAACTATTATATAATATTTGTTTAATTGCTTGATGCATAATCTTAACAGACAAAAATTAAATGTCACAAATTCTAAATTGATCATCTACAATATGAGAACTGAGAAAGTCAAATCCAAAAGTTTTCAATTGTGTTACAATTTGGTTGAATCATTTAGCTAGTTGGGGACCATTAGATTCTGGCAATAGTACAGAAATATATTTAAGTTACTCACAGAAGTGCTCAGGCCTTGTTATTATTATCTTAATGCCTTAACATGTGCTATATACCATTATACAAAAATATAAAATAATGGTGACAATATGTAATATGAGTATGGCAAAAATAATGCAAATAAATAAAAGTGGGAAATTTAATAAATGGTTTCCTTCCCAATTTTCCTATTATTTTAGTTAGAAGCCAGTGCCCCAGAGTAACTTGGAATTAAGGGACTACCCAACACTGTGGAGAAGTACTGGCCTAATGTGAATTGCCCATCAGTCATTTTCAGGTATTGTTCCATTACTTCAATATTGCTTCATGTCTTTTCAAATATCCTCTTTGTTCAATCCCCATTACCAACAAAGTAATCCGAGACCTCTCATTTTAACTTTGCTAGCCAATCATCCATTGCAGCTAAATATACTGGCATAAATGTTTCTTATTTCCATGCCATTTAACCTCTACCACCATACTAATGTAAAGCCTTTATTTAAAAATAAAAATCTGATATTTATCTGCTTTCCTACCCTTCCACTTTTCTAAAGAACTCTAGGCTACATGAAACAGATGAAATTCATTGTGTTAGTTTTCTACTGATATGTGGGACATTACCGCATGCTTAATGTCTTAACAGAAACAAAATTATTATCTCACAGTTTTCATGAATCTGAAATCCAGCACAATGTGGTTGGGTTTCACAGGTTGAAATCAAGGTGTCAGCTGGATATGCACTCTTTTGGAGACTCAACCAAGGTCACTTCCAAACTTTCAGATTGTTGACAGAATTTATTTCTCTATGATTGCATTACTGAGATCCCTATTTTCTTGCTGGCTTTAGCAAGGCACAACTCTCAGCTCCTAGAAGGTATTATCAAGTCTTTGAGATGTAGTTCTCTCTGTTGGCCTCCCACTCATTCAGTCTCATGTTGACTGAACTCACATGTTCCCTCTATTCAGGAAAGGTTCACTTTCTTTTAGAGCACCTCTGATTAGGTCATGCTTACCTAGGATAATCAACCTTTTCCATATAACATAACATAACCATGAGGTCACTAACCATGAGGTAATATCTATTATATTTACAGGTACCACCCATTTTCAAGAGAAGAAAATTTTGTATGATATCCACATCAGGGGCAGGGATCTTTGTGGTCACTATAGTTTCTACAACTATATAATGTTCCTCATAATTTCATTTCCAGCACAGTGCTTGGCATAATTAATTCTTAGTACAGATGTTTTACTCAGCTGTGTTCACTGAGCTCCAAATTATACAATATACCCATCTGCCAGCCTCATATCACCATTTGGATGCTTAGTAGCCATGTAAAATTACTGTAACCAAAGTAGAATGCTGAATTTATGTTCACTACACCTCAAATCTTATCAAGGCCAGGGAATTGTATTACCACTCAACTGCTTCTCATACTAAAACTTAGACCTCATTGCTGGTTCTTTCATTCCATTTCATCTTATATCAATCCATCCATAATCCCCATCAACTTTACTTATAAAATATATGCCACGTTTGATACTTCATTGTTTTTCTTTCTTTCATCCTAGTCCAACTCACATTACTCTTTGGTATATATCACTGTTATAACTGCCAAACTGGTTTTACTACTACCATGCTGTATGCCCACATCTCCTTTAGTCTGTTCTTTAGAGATGTCTTTTTTTAAATTTGTTTCTGTTTTTGTTTTTTTGGTGATATCGAGAGAGACAGAGAGACAGAGATAAGGACAGACAAGCAAGAAGGGAGAGAGATGAGAAGCATCAATTCTTCATTGCGGCTCCTTAGTTGTTCACTGATTGCTTTCTCATATGTACTTTGACCAGGGGGCTACAGCAGAGTGAGTGACCCCTTGCTCAAGCCAGCAACCTTGGGCTTCAAACCATAAACCTTTGGGCTCAAGCCAGTGACCATGGGTCATGTCTATGATCCTATGCTCAAGCTAGTGATCCCACACTCAAGCTGCATGAGCCCGCACTCAAGCTGGAGCCCTCGGGCTTTCAAACCTGGGTCCTCTGCATCCTAGTCTAACACTGTATCCACTGCATTACAGCCTGGTCAGTCTCTAGAGAGGGTTTTTAAAATGGGGATGCAATCATTTCTTTACAATCTCATCTTTTAGCCTTCTTGCCCTATCTTTATATGATCCAGCTACCAAGACTGTCACTCCTTCTCTCAAACAACAGGTACATTCCAGCTGTAGCACTTACGTACTTGATGAAACCTCTTTGCATATTTGGTTCATGTTCACTGATAGTTCAAGTCAAGTGTTACTTTTGTAGAGTTTCTTCTCCTGACTTTCCCAGCTAAAGCTCTTCACACCTCTATCACATCACCCATTTAGTTTCCCTTTTTGTCACCTACCTCTCTTTAATTTTCCTGGTGACATATGTGTTTATGTATTGGTTTTCTTATTTTAGTTACAAGCATGGCTGATGCATAAGAGGTATATAATAAAAATGTGTTGAATAAACTAATACCACCATAATAGAATTTGAATGGATTTTAAAAGGACTCTGCTTTACATTCTTGATAGACTTGAACTTTCTAACATAAGATAAACACATGCCTTAACTAACAATGGAGGAAGAGCACTATCTCCTGGAAACTGCCATAAAAGTGTACTAACTATTGTAGCATGCAGCCTTGCTATGTTAATGCAAAAAACTACCTACCCAGTTACTAAAAACCAGAGTATATGAAATTTGATGGTCAATTTTGGAGCACGTTACAACAATAATGCCTGGAAAGTTCTCTGTTATCTAGTACATACTGGTTAATATAACATAGCCATGGCATGCCATACTTATATAAGAGAGTTGGATGTGCTTTGAGGCAAAGTTTTGGGGAAAGTGAATAGCAATTATTATAGTCTACCACTTTATGCACATTATTTTATGTCTAAGATACTATCATTTCCTCTTATTTTGCTGTGGAGAAAATTGAGTTAAAAACAGGGTAGAAGACCTGTCCAAGGTCAAGCAACTAGTAACTTGCAAAGCTGCTATTTAATCCTAGGAACTGAAACTCCAGAGCCATTCCATTCTTACTACACTGTGCATGGAAATAATAAGAAGTTAAAAGTTTTTTCTTTTCCCCTAGAGTAGGTCCCATTAGTTTAACATATGTTTAATAGGGAGATGCAATTAAATCAGAATTTCCAAAAATGTGTTCCATAAACCACTAATAACTCCAGACAGTCTGTGAAGTGAAAATATTCCAAAGTAATATTATTTTAAGAAAACCATATAATTGTAATGCCTTTCTTAGGAAATCCTGTTTGATGGCAGCCATAAGAAGTGTTCAACTGCCCTGAGTAACCACCAAGCACTGAGATAGAACATTCCCACAATGCTTTTACAGTGGAACTTCTCCCCCCTCCTTTTTTGTGTGGGTTACACTTATTGATATCCCATGAGACAAAAACAGGTTCCTGGAAGTCCTTTTTAAAATGAATTCTTAGGACATTCGAAATATTTCGCAGAACTAGAACTAGAATATAAAAAGAAGAGAATGGGGACCAGTGTGTTGTACCTACATCATTAATGACTATCAGAATTAGCTGACTGAAAATGCTTTAGTCCCCACTTCACTGATAGGCTATTTATGTGCAGGGAAACACAGCAACATGTGGTATGTTCATATGAAGTAAGTCAGCAACTCAGGAACACAGATCTCTATGTGGGTGCCCATATGGGCTGTGAGAGGGAGAAGCAGGGCAGCTGAGAGGGAAAAAAAAGATTAGTTACATACATATTTAAAAGTCAAGAAGAGGATGTAGTGCTTAATTTTTTTGTGTGTGGATTCATTATTCTTACAATTTTTGACTTTGTTATTTTTAATTTTACTGATTAAAAGGCATTAGGTGGGTGGGTTAGTCAGTGCTGTGGTGTTACTGAACAGTAGGTAAACAATAGCTATAATTCTTTTTCAGCAAGACAATTAAAAATGTAATCAGCTTTAAAAACTGAATGGTAAAATATAAATACCACGAAAAGACATAGATCTAAATAACTGCCTTGCTAGCAGATGATCATTGCATGTCTCCAGAATTCAGACAAATTCTTAAAATTAGGAAGAGTCAGATTAGAAAAGATAACTTTTCTGATGGATCATTGCATTAATAAAGGCTTGACTTATGCATTGTGCAACAGAACACAATGTAAAAGCTGAAAAATAAACCATAAAATACAATGCTGAAAATTTCCATATCACAGCTGCCCAGAGCGCATAACAAAGAGAATACTAGTGATGTCCAGATGCATGTAAGTCTGCAGGGATGCCTCTTGCCAACAGCAAAATGAAAGGAATGGCAATGTCATTCACATCCAATAGACTATGTTAATGTTTTTTCAAACAGTTCTTTCACTCTCAGAAATAGTGCTCATTAATAATGGATAGTGCTATATGAAGAAGGCATGTTGCCTACAAAAGTGATAGCATTCATGTTCACTGCTCATCTCCTCCCAGTGATGAATGGCACTTCTGCAGGATAATTTTTCTTTTGTCTTTAAAACTATGTCAAAATGGTTTAGAAACTTTTAAGCTAATTGAGCTTTTATTTTCCCTGAGCTAACATTTTATATGTGCCATTAATGCACTGACTATTCTCACATTTCCCTCTTCCTCCCTAACTGTTCCTATTTCAAATCACCTTTTTAATCACAGTTTTAGACTAGTAATGCTGAAATGTGCAGGAAAGTCCTCAAGCTTTCAAAACTACCTTGAAATCCGGTAGTAAAATAAAGATTGAGGTGTTTTTTTTCTTTTCCTATATTCTTCTCTTTCCTTCCTCTGCTTCACTGTTCAAGCAGCATTCAGTAAGGTGTATGGGTTTGCTGATATATTTGGAGTTTTCCAGTAATATAATCAAATAGAAGAACTGAAAAATCACTGAAATTCGGAAGGGTTACCAATTCCATGGAGATTAATTTTCTAATATACCATTTTCTTCAGGGAAGCACCTAATTATCTCTTTTTGAATAAGAAGCCATTTGGAGTCAATTTTGTATAATGACCTCCATTTTTAACATTTTTAAGCAAATGCTTTTCTGAAATAGCTTTGAATATCAGACCAGCTGCTTATTATTATCTTAACATTAAAAGCTACCTTTTAACAATATATTGGGAAACCACGTACAGAAATGCTCACTGGATACAACTTAGAGCTATAGAAAATAATTATATTTATACTACACCAAAATCTAAGGATAATATCTTTCATGTAAAAGTGAATGCCAGTTGAAAATGACAGTTTTTATTAAGATGTATAGCAATTAAAAGAAAAATTGTATCTTTGGACATAGATCCAACTGCCAGTTGGTTGACAAATTCAAGTGTTTTCATCTCTATAATTTATCACAGGGGTGATTTCCTGTCAGTTGGGATTCATTTATATCAGTCAAGTTATGTCTTATCAAAATGAAAAGAAGAGCAGAAATGTTTAGTGATTCCAGATCAAAATAAGCAAAGACCACGTGTATGGTAGGCAGTATGATTGTCCAACCTCCCTCCACTGCAGTGACAAAGTCCAAATCCCTACCACCAGTGACTGTGTTATGTTACATAAAAAAGTAAATTAAGTTTGCAGATGGAATAAAACTTGCAAATCAGCAGCGTTTAAAATAGGAAATTATCTGGGATCATCTGAATGAGTTCAATGTAATAACAGAAGCCTTTCTAATGGAAGAGGAGGCAAATGAGAAAGTCAGAGTAATGTCCTGTTGAAAGGACTCTACCCTCTAGAGTCCTGACTTTAAAGATAAAGAAGGGGGCTCTGAACCAAGAAATGCAGTGGCCTCTAGAGGCTGGAAAAGGCAATGAAATCAATTCTCTGCCAGAGCCTCCAGAAAGGAACTGATTTCTGCTGGTAGCTGATTTTTGTCCAGTGAGAATTGTGTTGTACTTTCCACTACAGAATTGTAAACTAATAAATTTGTATTCTTTTCAGTCAATAGGTTTGTATTAATTTCTTATAGCAGTCATACAAAAATACATCACATACCTGTACTTTCGGATGTAGCCCTTTAAAATGAAACAAAATACAAACCATAAAGAAAGTTCCAACAAATTTCCAATAAAAATATCTAAACTCATTAAGTGTGAACTGAGGAAAGAGAAAAGATAGAGTATTGGAAGTATTTATAGGCAATTCTGTGACCTGACCTCAGCCTCTCTGGATTTGATGGGCATTTCAAACTGACTTATAGATATTCCTATGTGTTCTTTGGTGTCTCCTATACTGAGTACCTCTGAAGGGTACTCCTTGTATCGATCAAGGTTCGTATGGATACATGGGTATTATTAGTAATTGACCTATTCATTTATGGGGTCTGCCTAAAAACTGTGGAGTTCACAGAGCAGGCAATCAGCAAGAAAGGATCACAGCAGATTGAAACCCTATGAAAAAGGGCTGATGCGTTTTGCCCACTAATTCTCCACTCTTTCTCATTCTCGTGAAGGCTTATGTCATCTTTCACAGGACAAAAACAAAACAAAACAAAAGCTGATTAAGTCAGGTCTATCCAAAATAATCAAATTAAAAGCATCTGATTTAATTATAAACTTTTATTACATCTGCAAAATCTATAGGTCTTAGAGATGGAATCAAAGGTTGCCATGCAAGGTTGTCCAGGATGGTGCTACACCTCCTTGCTGAGGGGCAGCAGTTCTGATATCGGCCCTCAACAGCATCTTCTTGGGCACAAGGGTTGAGATTATGCCAGTGGCCCAGGGGCTGGGAATGAGGCAGATCAGCACAGAGCCACAGTGGCCAGTCACTTTGCAGGGGAACAGGTGGGGCTTGCTGATCTTATTTTCAGTAGCTTTTCTGTACAGGGACAATAGAGATTGTGGCAAGGATGATGGCCCCATGGATGGCAGTGGCTATTTTCTTCAATATTTAACAACAAAACTGACATGTTCATCGTTGTTTCCAGTGTCCACAAATGCCTTAAACCATGTCCACAGGCCAGCACGGGTCTGCTTTTGCACAGGCATGATCTTTAAAACCTGGTCCTTGAGGGATGGCCTGAGGAAAAAGTCAATGATCTCAGATTCTTTGATGGGCAGGAAGACAATGTATATCTCTTCCAGGGATGTGATCTTTAGACCCTTTAGCAGGTGACCCAGCTTGGTGATGAAAATACACTCCTTGCCCATGGCCTTGCCTCTAGGAGATCCATGGCCTCAGCCTAGACCCCAACTCTGGCCCACAACCTCCACCTGGATGCTGTTGCCAAACTCTCCAGGATGCCTCAGTGGCCTCACATTCAGGACCCAGGCCGCCAGACCCTTTGGCAGCACTGGTGTCATTGCCATTTGGAGTTTCCTTGGAGAATAAGCAAGAGAATATCTTTTGATATTCTTTTGAACTGTCTTTTCGCCCTAGAAGGGAATTCCTGAAAGTATAGTTTAGCCTAGAGAAGTTGACACACCACAAAGTTATTACAGACTGTTATCTATCCCACAACTCTCATCTCCCTTATGCTTCTATTCCCAAGGATACGGCTTCTTGCCTCCAAGTGTATTTTGCTTCCTCCAGAATACCAGAGATATTTTTAATATCAAGGATAACAGGTAATCATAGATGGTAAGGGGTAAAATTGACCCTTAGACAATATAGGGTTAAGGGTTCTGATCCCCCCAGTAAAATAATCTGTGTATAACTTTTGACTCCCCCAAACTTCATAACTGCATACTATTGATTGGAAGCCTTACCTATAACAAACAGTTGATTAACATATATTTTGCATGTCTTATGTGCTGAATTTTTACAATAAAGTAAGCTAGAGAAAATAAAATATTCCAAAAATAATAACAAAGATAAAATATATTTACTCTATTTATTGAAAAAAGACTGTATATAAGCAAACCCACACAGCGAAAGCAGTTTGGTTCAAGGGTCAACTGTGTACTGTGCATAGTTCTTGGTAATAAATAAAACAGAAAATATTTAACATTTTATTTTGAGTGGAATCCTACATCTTCTCTAAATTTATCTTCTTGCCACTTATCTTGCTCACTGACCTTCTTGCTGCCAAACTGAAAGCTCTTGTCTGTTTTCACCTGGTGGCAAGGGCTTTGCCCTTTCTTTGCCCCTCTGGTCTGGAATGCTATCTGCAGAAATTCAAAGGACTTTCTGCATTTCTTAAGTCAGATGTGGTCTATAACCATATTCATGTTGGTCACTTTATGTCTTCATACTATTTTATTTTTATTACTAGAAGTAATTACTACCTTAAATTTTATAATTTGCTCCCTTCATTATTTCATACATTCCCACTGGAATTATAGCTTCTTGAAAGCAGGAGCTGTCTCTTTTTTGTTCAACATTGTCTCGCAACAAGAAGAGTACCTAGCACTGTCAATAAAAATGTGAGTCATTCAGAGGTTTAAGCACGGATGAAAAAGTGATTGAAAGTTCTCAAACATTAATGGGAAAATTCCTAGGACTTTAAATATCTTAGTATGAATAGATAACTTCAAATTTTTCAATGAATAAATATTTCACGAATGGCCATAAGATAACCAAGCCAGCTTTTTTTAAAATTAAAATGAACGATAAGGTTTAAAGTTAATTATATTTTGAGAGGCTTTTGAGTATAGAATGATTATTTACTTATTAGTGGGAATTTTCAATATATGGTATAGTAACTATGATATGGACAATTTCAGAGACCTGAGTTGAATCATAATTGTACTGCTTCTCAGCTATTTAACTTGGAACAATGTAAGAATCAGATTTTTCATCTTCCAATTGAGGATAATATTGGACACACAGATATTAATGATGATTACATGACATCCACACTTATTTAATTCTCAGTGAATGCTATTCATTTCTCATTGATGTAATATAGATAGATTTCACTTATTATAGCATAGAATTTACATATAATCTCATTCAGCAACCAGTAATTTCCATTGATTATCTATAAAATGTAGATAGAATTATTTTCTTATTAATTATTAAATTATAAATATATGTCTAATTTTAATTTTATTAAAATATATTTTGCTTGATACAACCACAACAATGGCTAAATTAGAAGAAAATTGTCAAAAAAGTCACTGTGAAATGACAAGAATATGAAGCAAACTATAGATATTTACCTGGAGGCCACATGTCCCATTTTGCTGTGATACTCCAAAGTTACACCTTTTGTTATGGTTCAAGTAATAGAATCTCCTTTTATTTGCAAAAGTATGTGGGTTTGGCTTATAACGTATATTGTTGGCCTAGTTGAAATAACATGAAGGATGTAAAGAAAAATGTTTCAGAGATCAAAAAATTTTTAAAATGTATATTGTGAATAATTGCATATCAGCATATTAGAGCACAGGTGAATTAGATATATTAATTTAAAAGCAATGTATTAAAATTTATATATGTGTGTGTGTGTAAAACTATGTATTTATACATAAATCCTGTGCAGTCCTGAATTATCAGAAAAGTTTAATGTGATTAATATCTTCCCACCAAGAAAACATTTGACTGAGATGGTAGCATCCAAAGAATAAATAATTCAATTTCAAATTTAACATAATCCTTGCAGAGATAAAAAAAAGAAATAATATCTCAATCTTCATGAGGCAAACATAAGTTAATAGTAACACTAGATAGGTATAATATTGCAAAATAAAGAGAGAAACTAAAAGATAATCCTTCTGAGCATAGGTACAAAATTCTAAACAAATAGTGGTAAAGCAAATATAAATATTTACTTTCAAATAAAATCAAACGTGTGATCTAATGGACATTTATAAAACATAACATTCTACCCAAAAATGCACATTGTTTAAGATTAATGTGCTTATCTCTAATCTTAGTCTTTTTCTTAATATAAGTCCACACATTAAATTCTTTACTACAAAGATCCATTAAGATCTATAAGTCCACCATATTCTCCAAAATCTTCAAAACTTCCTATACAACCTATTTAATAAATCTTTCTAATATTCTCTTTTCTGTAAATTGGTCAGTTTACCAAGCAAGAACCCTTGCACTCATCAGAAATTACTTACATTTCTTGCCTACTGTCCCAATGGGTTACTGCATCTTACTGTTTTATTGTCAACAGAAAGCAGCCTTCTTTTTCCATCTCTGTTGATAATAACTTAGGTCCTTGTTATTACCATTCAGACTCCTGCAGCAGTCTTGAACGTCATCATCCTCTTACCCTTCTTATCTTGAGACTCTTGCAGATTGATGTCTTTAATACATGTATCTGATCATCACGCTTTACTTTAACTGTTCAGATGGTTTGATATCCCCTCTCATATAAAATCTAATCTCAGCATAGCATATACTGTATTTCTGCCTTCTAGATATTGCCATATTTCTGTACACTGTGCTTTATCAGTACTAAATTACTTCCAGCACCTGAAAACCAACATATTAACTTATGTTTCTTTGCTTTTTCAAACACTCCTAGCATATGCACTTAGTGAAGGTTTGTTGAATAAGTGAATACATGAATATAAAAAAGTATAATATGAAAGCATATGTACACATATGTACGCTTAAAATTTTGAAAGTGATTCTTTCTGTTTTGACTAAATATGAAATAATTTTTCTTTTTAGTATCCTTCTTAGTTTAAATCTGGAGAAATAATGTGTACGTATACAATTTGTTTAGGTGAACAAATAATATGGCAGTTCACTATTGAATAAGATAAAGTATGTGCTAGACTTCTTGTGTTCCTTTTAGAGTAACTAAAAAACTTTAATATTAATTTTGAAATACTTGAAAGAAAAAGAAACAGAGTAATCAGTAAAAACTACATCACTTTTTGGCATGTGGTGTGCATTTGCAAAAGCAGAAACCTGCCATATGCCATGGATTCTATGCCACCCAACTTTGCCATCATGTCAGTGAATGCATTGTGTTCTGCAGCCAAGCCACATGGGCATGACATGCCTTCTACTTTGGCATTTATACAAACATTTTTCCACTTAATTCTGTCACACATGGTATCCATAATCTGTTAGGAGAAGTACTGCCCATTTTGTCACCTCTAACATCTGAGAGCTCTTATGATGGTGCCAAATTGATTGTTCTTCTGATTTGAATCAGATGTGAGTCATTCTGGGTGAAATTCTAAAAAGGTTTTCAGTAGTCACTTCACCATAAAAATTAAAACAAGAATGGGTAATGACCCATACAAGAAATGAGTTGGATTTTAGATAATTGTGTAAGCAATTAATTTCTACTCCTACATTCATTCATTGGCCAGATATCTATTGATCCTTCATGAGGTGCCAAACACTGCTGTATGCTGAGGAACAAAAACAAACAGAAACTAAACCATCATCTTCTTCCTCAGGCCTGGGGGAAATAAAAACAATAACTAAAACTAATTAAAACTAGTTTTCTTCACCTATTTCAATTCATTTTTTTTATTTAAAAATGATTTTATTTCACACATTCATTCACTCATTTTGTCCTTGCCATTTTGCAAAAAAAAAAAAAAAAAAAATACAACCTATGAAGAGCTATCTTTTTCAAGGCCATAAACAGCAATTTAGAAGTATAAAGAAGAATCAGGATAATTCTATATATAAATGAAGCTAAGAAAAAATGTGCACCCTCTTTCTATATTTTTTTCTTATACATATATTTTGGTGATTATATGAACAAAAGTGCTGTCTTCAAAATAAATAATAAATAAATAAAACATTTGCTATTTTGACAGAAAATATTATAAGTAGTAAGGAATTCATTATAGACTGAAATAATGGAATAGGTAATTTTCTTTAACACTGCTATAAATTTTACTTTTGCCACCTTCTCCCTGACTCCCTGGCCCTCTCCCTCTGGGATTTGCTAACCTATTATTTGTATCTCTGTGTTATGTATATATAATTTCACTAATCCCTTCACCTTCTCTGATCCTGTCCTCTCATCCCCTTTCCTTCTGACCGCTGGCCCTCTGTTCACTATGATCCCGCCTCTGCTTCTTTTCTGTTCCTCTGTTCACCTTGTTCATTAGATTCCACATATAAATGAGATCATATTGATATTTGTCTTTCACTGCCTGGCTTATTTCACTTAGCATAATAATATCCAGATCCATCCATGCCATCACAAAAGGTAAGATTTCTTTTTTTATGGCTATATATTATTCCATTGTGTATATGTGCCACAGCTTTTTAATCTACTCATTAACTGAGACACTTGGACAGTTTCCACATCTTGGCTATTGTAAACAATGCTGCAATAAATATGGGGGTGCATATCTTTTTTTTATCAGTGTTTTGAGATTTGTAAGATATATTCCTAAGAGTGGTATAGCTGTGTCAAAAGGCAGTTTCATTTTTAATTTTTTGAGGACACGCCATACTATTTTCCACAGTGGCAGAACAAGTCAGCATTCCCACCAGCAGTGCAGGAAGGTTCCTTTTTCTTCACATTCTCACCTGCACTTGTTGTGTGTTGATTTGTTAATGAGACCAATTTTTATAAGCCTATTGGCCATCAGTATGTCCTGTTTGGAGAAGTGTCTATTCAGATACTTTGCCCATTTTTAATTGGATTGTGTTGACCTTCTGGTGTTGAATTTTAGAAGTACTTTATAAACTTTGGTTATTAACCCCTTATTATATGTATTGTCAAATATATTCTTCAATTGTATGGGTTGTCTTTTTATTCTATTAATGGTGTCTTTTGCTGTACAGAAACTTTTTAGTTTGATATAGTCCTATTTGTTTATTTTGCCCTTTATTTCACTTACCCATGGAGATACATCAGCAAAAATACTGCTACAAGAGATAACAGAGTTTACTGCCAATGTTATCTTGGATGATGTTTATGGTTTCATCACTTATATTTAAGTCTTTTATTCATTTTGAGTTTACTTTTGTGAATTATGTAAATTGGTGGTCTATTTTCATTTTTTTTTTTTGCATGTACCTGTCCAATTTTCCCAACACTATGTATTAAAGAGACTGTCTTTATTTCATTGTATTCTCTTAACTTCTTTATCAAATATCAATTGACCATAAAGGCATGGGTTTATTTCTGGGTTCTCTGTTCTGTTCCATTGATCTGAAAGCCTGTTCTTATGCCAGTATCAAGCTGATTTGACTACAATGGCCTTGTAGTATAACTTGATATCAGGAAGTGTGATACTTCTCACTTTGCTCTTCACTTTCAAGATTGCTGAGGCTATTTGTGTTCTCTTTTGGTTCCATAAAAATTTTTTGAATATTTGTTCTAGATCTCTGAAGTATGCCATTGGTATTTTGACAGAAATTGCATTGAATCTTTAGATTGCTTTGGGTAGTATAGACATTTTAATGATGTTTATTCTTCCCATCTATGAGCAGAGTGAATGCTTCCACTGTGTCTTCCTTGATTTCTTTTTTCAATGTCTTATAATTATCCAAGTACAAGTATTTTATCTCCTTGGTTAAATTTATTCCCAGGTATTTTATTTTTGTTGTTGTTGTAATAGTGAAAGGGATTTTTGGCTTAATTTCTCTTTCTAACAGTTTATTGTTGGTGTATAAAAATGCCACTGATTTCTGAACATTAATTTAGTAGTTTTCTGACTGAGACATTAGGGTTTTCTATGTACAGTATTATGTCATTAGCAAATAATGACAGTTTTACTGGTTCTTTTCTAATTTGAATGTCTTTTATTTCTTCTTCATGTCTGATTGTTGTGGATAGGTTTCCAGAACTATGTTGAATAAGAGTCGTGAAAGGGGGCACCCTGCCTTGTTCCTGATCTTAAGGGGATTGCTTTTAATTTTTGCCCATTTAGTATGATGTTTGCTGTGGGTTTGTCATAGATGGCCTTTATCATGTTAAGGAATGTTCCCTGTATTCCCACCTTGCTTAGAGTTTTGATCATAAATGGGTGTTGGATTTTATCAAATGCTCTTTTTTGCATCTATTGATATAATCATGTAATTTTATCTTTCATTGGGTTTATATGGTGAATAACATTTATTGATTTGTGAATATTGTACCAGCCTTGCTTCCCAGAATAAATCCCACTTGATCATGATGTGAGATATTTTTAATATATTGCTGGATCCATTTTGCTAATATTTTGTTTGGAATTTAAGGATCTATGTTCATCAGGAATATTGGCTTATAGTTTTCTCTTTTGTAGTGTCATTGCCTGCCTTATATAATGCTTGCCACATAAAATGATTTTGTAAGTCATCCTTTTTCTTGAACGTTTTAGGATAGTTTGAGAAGGATAGGTGTCAGTTTTTCTTGGAATGTTTGGTAAATTCTCTTGTAATGCCATCTGGTCTGGGACTTTTGTTTGCTGGGAGTCTTCTGAGAGCTGTTTCAATTTTATTTGTTTTAATCACTCTATTTAAGATTTCTGATTCTTCCAGATTGAGTTTTGGAAAACTATGTTTCTAGAATTTATCATGTCACCTAGGTTGTTCAATTTATTTTTCATATAGATCTTTATAGTGCTTTCTTACACTCCTTTGCATTTTTGTGGTGTCAGTTGTTACTTCTCCACTTTCATTTCTAATTTCATTTATTTGGGTTTACTCTTTTTTTTCTTGATGAGTCTGATTAAGGATCCTCAATCTTGTTTACCCTTTCAAAGAACCAGCTCTTGGTTCCATTGATTTTTGTAGATTTTATTAACCTCTATGTCATTTATTTTTACTCTAATCTTTATTACTTCCTTCCTTTTACTTCACCTGGGCTATATTTGTTGTTCTTTTTCTAGTTCTTTTAGTTACAGATTTAGGCTGCTTATTGTAGCTTTTTCTTTCTTCTTAAGATATGCCTGTAATGCTATTAATTTTCCTTTGAGGACTGCTTTCACTGTGTCCCATAGATTCTGGGTTGTTGTATGTTTATTTTCATTTGTTTCAAATAAAAAATTTTATTTCTTACTTGATCTCATTGTTAATCCATTTGTTATTTTTCTAACATTCTATTTAGTCTTCAAGTGTTTGAATGTTTTTCACTTTTTCTATTGTAGTTGATTTCTAGTTTTATTCCATTGTAATTAGAGAAGATGCTTGATATAATTTTAATCTTCTTAAATTTATTAAGATTTGTTTTGTGTCCTAACATGTGGTCTATCATAGAAAATGTACCATGAGCACTTTGGAAATAATGTATATTCTGCTGCTTTGAGGTGAAAGGTTCTGAAGATATCAGTTAAGTCTAATTGATCTAGTGTGTCATTTAAGGCCAGTTTTTCTTTGTTAATTTTCCTTCTGGAGGATCTATCCGTTGATGTTAGTGGGTTATTAAAATCCCATACTATTATAGTAATGCCATTTATGATCTTGCCATTTATGTCCATCAAAATCTGCTTTTTATATTTTAGTGCTCCTATATTAGGTGCATAAATATTTACAATGGGTATATCCTCTTGTTGGATTACTTTCTTTACCATTATATAGTGACCTTCTTTATCCCTTACTATATCCTTTGTTTGAAAGGCTATTTTGTCAGATATAAGTCCTGTTACCACAATTTTTTTCATTTCCATTTGCATGAAATACTTTTTTCCACCCCTTCACTTTCAGTCTATGGGAATCTCTTGTTCTGAGGTGGGTCTCTTGTAGACAGCATATGTATGGGTCCTGTTTTCTTATCCATGCAGCTATCCTATCCTATGTCTTTTGATTGGAGCATTTAATCCATTTACATTTAAGGTTATTACCAACATGTACTTATTTAATGCTCTCTTAGTCTTTAAATCTACACTCCTCTTTTTTATTTCTTTTTTATTTTTCCTTTGCTCTTTTTACAGCAGGCCCCTTAACATTTCTTGCAGTACTGGTTTGGTTATAATAAATTTCTTGAGTCTTTTTTGTGTGTGTGGGAAGTATTTTTTCCCCTTCAATTTTAAACAATAGCCTTGCTGGATAAAGAGGCCTTGGTTCTAGGTTCTTGTTTTGCATCACTTTGAATATTTTTTCCAATCCCTTCTGACCACAAGTGTTTCTGTTGAGAAGTCGAATGTCATTCCTATTCGTGCTACTCTGTAGGTAGTTAGTTGCTTTTCTCTTACAGCTTTTAGTATTGTTTTTTGTCTCTTAACTTTGGCATGTTAATTATGAGGTGTCTTGATGTAGGCCTCCTTGGGTTCCTTTTTAATGGGACTCCTTGGGTTCCTTTTTAATGCTTCTTGAACTTGTGTGACTTTTTCCTTCATCAATTTAGGAAAGTTTTCAGCTATAATTTCTTCAAACAGGTTCTCTATCCTAGTTCATTCTCTTCTCCTTCAGGAACCCCTACCATGTAGATGTTGTTTCTCTTCATGTTGTCTCAGAGATCTCTTAGAGTTTCCTAAATATTTTTGTATGTCTTTATTTTGATGCTCTACTTCTGTGCTTATGTTTATCTTGTATTCTAAATTGCTGATTCAACACTCTGCTTCATGCAGCCTGCTGTTGATTCCTTCTAGTGCAGTTTTCATTTCTGATATTGTATTTATCATTTCTGACTCATTTTTTCTTATGATTTCAATGTCCTTTTTAATGCTTGCTAGCTCTTTATTTAGGTTCTCATTTTATCCATCCATTATTACTTAAATATTCTTGAGCATCCTAAAAATCATTATTTTAAACTCTGCATCTGGTAGTTTGGTTACTTCCATTTCATTTAGTTCTTTTGGGGGGGATTTCTCTTATTGATTCATTTGGGTCACATTTCTTTGTCTGCCCATTTTTTCTTCGTATTAGGTAGCACTCTCTGACATTGAAATTTTTTGTGGTGTCTTTATAAAGAGGATGGGCTAAGTGGTACTGACTTGCAGGCCACCTGAGTTCCTTGGTCTAGGAATGCTTCTTCAGGATATTTATCCTCCTGTTTTATGTGAATCTTGAATGCAGTTGGTTCTTTCATGGGTATGATTATCCCTTTAGGCTGGCTGGCTCTAAGGGTTGACCTTGATGATGTGTATTGGACACTGTGCAGTGTCTGTTCTGTTGGGTGTATTGATTCTCCACAGTGTCTGGTGCCTTCTGGACTTCTCTTTTGGGCATGATGCTTGTGTAGCTAGCTGAGCATGGCATTGGTGGTGTCTGCCAATCACTACTGGTTGTGTTTTTGTGGGTTTTGTTGGGTTGGCATAAGTCATTGTTTATAAACTGCCATGGGTTACCTGTCTGGAACTACTGCTCTGCTCAGTTTGTGTCTGCATTTTCTGTGTCTGAGTAGTGTGAGAGAAGCCTACCTGTGTATAAGGATCAGCTTTGTCCTGCTTAGAGATGACAGCAGCTCTGAAAAAACACCAAGATATGTAATATTTACCTCCAATTTACAGCTGCTCCACCTCTTCTTGCAGCTACGTGGTCTTCCCACAGGATCTTCTGTAGAAAGACTGAAGTGTGGGCTCAGACTGGCCTCACCCCACCAACTCCTCTACAGGTTGAAAGCTTGATGGATTAGGGCAACTGAGGGTGGGAATACACTGTTAATGGGATGCCCTATTCCAGAGGTCTTTCGTCAGGAGCTTAGTATATGGTGAGAGTGGCTCCTACTCTGGAACTTAAACCCTCAGACACTGATGGATATTCTAATATTATTTCTCCTCAGTGAGGTGAACTGCAAGTTCAGATCAAGTGGAGCCAATAGATCTCTCTGCAGAAATTCTTCCAGCTGGTGAGCCCCTGATCTCAGAATGGAATACTGAGAGAGTCCTCCCCTAGGGCTGACTGTGCCCTCCCACAAAAGTGGCTAAGCCTCTCAAACAAACCCAACAATAGGCTCATGAGGACCCACACATTGTCTGTCCTCCAACCCTCTCTCCCTTCCCCCTGTGGAACATAGCCCAGCAGGGCAGGATATCTAGCACCCAGGCTGGCTGACTGTGAAGCTCCTCTCTATGCAATGCACATGGGCTACTATGCTGGTGCTGACCAAAGAATGCAAAACTTGCCTCAGCTTGGCCCAGGTCCAAGGAGCCCTTCCTTAGGACATGCCAACAGCAAGGTTGGTTAGGTCCCAAACTGGTGCTCTCCACAGCTGACCACTGTATGTGTCAGCCTTGGGCCTCCCTGGAGGAAATCTTATGCAGATCAGTGGGGGACACAGCCTGTGACTGGCCCTCAGCAATCTTCTTGGAGCTACAAGCAATCCAGAGTTTGTGGCTACCTCTGCTGGGCCCAGGTGCACATGGAGATAGCAACCTACATCTAGGCTGGTTTTTACCTACTCTGGGCCTGGATGAAGGTCTGAAAAAGGCCAAGGTTCCCTGAGCCCTTCCTTCTGCAGGCTGTCTGCTGGCTGCTTGTTGGGCTTGGCCACTGAAATAAAACCTCTGGTAGAGTTTAGAGCTTGGGGCAATTTAGGGATTAGGAAGGGTGGTAGTTGTGACTCCCACCCTTCTTTCCCAGGTGTCAGTCTGTCTAGACTTTATTCACAGATCTCAGTGGAGTGTGACCCCAGGAGTCTGGTTGGTGTGGCCTTTGAGACCCAGAGATATGGTTTACCCACAGTCTGGACAGTTTCCCCTTTATCTCCCATGAGGCAAAAGCACCTGTCATAGACTCGGGAGTATACAAGGGAAAGCTCTAGTCTCAATGCCAGAAAACTGAGTACTCTGCTTCCTGATTTACTTCTCAGGTTAGTCTCTATAGGGTGGGGCAGGAGAGATTCCTAAGGGTAGGTCAGTTGCTTTTCTCCAGGTTGATGCTGTAGGGAGGGGACTACTCTACCCAAGAAAGATGGTGACTGCAGTACTGGAGAATGACTCAGCACAGGGGTTCCAGTGGCTGTCCTCCACAGTGTCTCTTTCTGGGCCACCAACTTCACACTGTCTTCATGCAACTCTAGTCCACTCAGCCCTTCCTCCATTGGATCCCCAGGTGAGTAGCTGTGAATGAAATTTTTTGGGAAGACCCTTTAAGATGGAGCCAACTTCTCCAAGAACTCCATCTCTTTCTTGTAGACAGAAACATTGGCTCTTTTCACCACCAAATGCTGTGTGGACAGCTCTTTGAGGCTTTGGGGCTCTAGGTTTGGGTGCCAGGCCTGGTGCTTAGGGGTCTCCCCTGTCAGCATGAACCTCCCTGCAGTGGAATCCCTCTGGACCCACTGCCCTCACTTGCTCCTGGGAGTGGGGCAGCCCTTTCCACATCTGTGCCCTTTCTACCAGTCTTGCTGTGGCTTCTTCTGTGATCCTTGGATATAGACTCTTCATTGTTTAGTCTAAAGTTGGTTTTTGAGATGATTGTTCTTTATTAAATTAATTTGTAATCCAATTTGGTCCTATGAAATGGTAGTTGGAATGTCTGCCTACTCAGTCACCATCTAGGAATCCCTGGAATAGGTAATTTTCAAAGTTAATTTTTAAAATAAAAATGGGAATATGCATCAAATATAAAAATTAACCAAATATATGAGTGAAAAGGACTAATTTTTACAGACCTTGGAATTGGCATGTCAGTTATTATTGAATTTATGATAAGAAGAACTTTGCTTACTATTCCTTATATATTCCTATAGACATTTATTCCACTTAGAAAGTGGCATTTTTAAAAATTTGCCAGCATGTTTCTTCATGATTATTGGATGAATAAAATTAAAGGTATATTTTGTTTGTAATGTTTATTTTTTCTATCACTTAAGTATTAATAAACTTTATTATTTAATTTTGTATCTATCTTCCAGAAGTATAATGTACATAAAAATATCTCACAATTTATTGTCTACTAACAGGTTCTTGATTCTAATGTAATTAATATAGATAAAAAATTAGAAAAGATTTTCTTTATTGAATTAATTTTAAAGTGAAAAGGCTATTGGATTCAATAAGAGATAAGCAAATAAATTGATTAACTACTAATATTTTAAGAACATCATTAATATTTTATGGAAAAACAAACTGCTCCAATATCATTTTGATAGAAACAAACCAAAGTGTTCTCTAGAAGCTCACAATTTGCAAAAACTTATTGTTTAGGTAGATATTTATATTGAGATAACTTTATTACCAAAATGTGTAATTTATACCTGTCCCTAATACTTTCAGTTTATTTTATGCATGACACCAACTGAATAAATAATATAAGAGCCATAGACAGAAAATATTTGAATCTATTTAATAAAGAAGGAAGCATCAAAATGAATATTATTGGACAATAAAACAACTTGTAAAGGCCATGACTGTGGGACTGGCTAAATTAGACCTCTGTCACAGACCTGCACCAGTGGCCACAACTTAGTGAGTTTCCTTTGCTGTGATAATGAGCATAACATTCATGGACTCATTCTTGTTAATTACCGTCTTCCTTCAGAAGTGTTATTTATCTACAAATATTTTGGTGTTGTCTGAATCAAATGATGTATTAAGAACATTGACTTGAGAATTGTGAGACTTGAGTCCTTGATAGTAAATATATGTTAGGATTTTGAAAAAGTCAACTACTTGGAATGTTAATTTTCTATTCTGCAACACGTGGAAACTTAATAGATTCTATCTAATGTGCTTTATATC
The DNA here is from genome assembly GCA_037038555.1 of Rhynchonycteris naso. Taxonomy (NCBI): domain Eukaryota; kingdom Metazoa; phylum Chordata; class Mammalia; order Chiroptera; family Emballonuridae; genus Rhynchonycteris; species Rhynchonycteris naso. The sequence continues at coordinate 54,578,883 of CM073000.1, read as the reverse complement.
TCCATCATTTATAACTATATTAATGATTAGAAAGTGCTTTGTGGTAGTATTATATTATTAATGTTTATAATAATATTAGATTTATGCATGTAGACATAGCTGAAACCATTTAGAGTCTTACCCTTAAAATTCACTGTGCTAACTGTACTTTTTTTTCTTTTTTTTTGTCTGTTTTTTTCTTTTCCTTCCTTCCTTTCTTCTTTCTTTTCTTTCTTTCTTTCTTTCTTTCTTTCTTTCTTTCTTTCTTTCTTTTCTTTCTTTCTTTCTTTCTTCTTCCTTTCAATTTTTATATAGTATAAAAACATAATAATTTTATTTTTGTGTGTGTGTATCTCTGTGTTTCTGTGTATGTGTGGAGAGACTAACTACAGAAGTTTGCATCAGCTTTTCAGTGATGATGTTGGAAAATTTCAACCTTGTTTGAAATTCATTTTCTAAGTATTTTCATCCATCAAAAAAATTTTCTCTATCCCACAAATTCTCAATTTTGGTAGTTTTCAATTCTCATCCACAGCACACCTAGATACACATGAATATTTGTTATATACATGCCTAAATTCAAATTAGATATTTCTGGTGGATTGGTATAGATACATCTGATGTCATACAGAAAACATTCTAGTGACACTAGGGAAATTAAATAATTGGCATGGTAATCAATTTTTCTTGCTCCACCAGAAGTAAAACAAGCAAAGATTTAAAAAGTTATTTATTTTTGGAAAACTGATCAATATTTGCAGGTTTCTATGTGGTATATGAGAGAACTGATATCTCATAAACTTAGCTGAATTATGAGGATAAATATTTACACATCCACATTTTTAATATTTTAGTTAATATATTGAATTTTTTCTAGAAACTAGTAATTTATTTTCTACAAGTGTAGATCAGTTTTTAAAACAGAATATAGGGCCTGTTCAGGTGGTTTCACAGTGGAAAAAACATCAACTTGGGATGCTGAGGACTCAAGTTCAAAACCCAAAGGTCACCAGTTTGACCACAGGCTTATCTAGCCTGAGCATGGGATCACCAGCTTGACCAGAGGTTGCAGGCCTGAACATGAAATTGTAGATATGACTCCATAGTTACTGGCTTGAGCCTAAGGTCGCTGACTTGAGCAAGGGGTTTTTGGCTTGGCTGGAGCCTCCCAGTCAAGACACATATGAGAAAGCAATCAATGAACAACCACGGTGCCTCAACTAAGAGTTGATACTTCTCATTTCTCTTCTTTCCTATCTGTTTATCTCTCTCTCACACACACACTTAAAAGAAAAAATAAAGTAAATAGGGAAATGTTATCCTAATATGTCTTTATACCTGTTCCCTCCCTTTCCCTTCCAATGAAGCCAGGCTTATCTTTTTTTAAGGGTAAATACATATAGAGTATTAAGAATTATCATTTTTTTTCTGTGACCACACCAACCTGAAATCACAGAAAAGTATAAAAGAGCCAGGAGTTTATTGTTGGAAAATATCAGATAGGTTTGGATTTGGAGAGCAGTAAAGGACACCTAGAAATTGTTAACAGACTCCATTCATATGGCTAAATTAAGGTCATATTAGTATTTAACTCTGTTGCCATTCTGCCTACTTATTTTCCATGAATTTACTTTTATTTGTTGCTTAAATTCTTATGTGAATTTTAACCATAAGCCAGAATGCTTTTTAGCAGAGAATGATTAGTCAGAAATGAATACTATTGTGGTCTTCATCTTATACTCTTTTGTTAACTGACACCAAACTACCAAATGGGTGAACATTACACAATGCCCTTTGACCCCTATATTTTGATCAGTCCTTTAAAGTTATTTTAGATTCTAGCTTCTCATTGTTTGTAAAGGGATATTATATTAGTAGTTAGTGGTTTGTTTATTCTCTAACTGAACCTGTAATATATACAAATAAGAGATACACCTAAAAGACTATAAGACAGTTGCAAAATTTGTCAACTCTTAACCTCAAATTGTCTTAGATAGTGCCTTGCAGATTTATTTTCACCTCTACCAAAGCTTTAGTTTTGACAAAAATCCTCATGGATTATTTATTCTTTCAAAATCACTTGTTAGTTAATCTCTGGTTTAGATTAAAACAAAAAGATGGCATTTCTACAAGTGTATGTATATATAAATAATATAAATATACTAACTACAAATATATTTTTAAAAATATACATACAAACATTTAACATATTTCATTAAGTATGTTTTATTTTATATACATGAAAGTTTTATTATATATTTTGATTATACAGAATTTAGCAAAGGTAGATTTACAGTTATGAGTACACAAAATACCAAGTTTATTCTTGTATTATAATTTATTAATTAATGTATTATTTTCCATTTGAACAATTGTATACCTATTTTTGCCTCACCTTGTATATAGATATTCGGAGTGTTCAGTTTCTTACTTCTCTTGTACTATAAAATAAATCTGAAAGATATAAATTTAAATATAAACTATACTGCTTTTAATGCTATATAAATAAAAAACTATAGATTTTAATATGGTTTAGCACATAATGCTGCTTGATTCATCAATGATATGTTATTAGCTACTTCAAGATGCCTTTTAGTATATTAGGTTTAGATTTGCTTTTTTCTTAAGAATTTGGTGTCTGCATTTGCAAAAGTTATAAGTTTGTTTAGAGAGAAAAATAAAATTATATGAAAGATTGCTTTTATTAGTATGTAATTAGATTAAAATATAACAAGATTTGTGAGATAAACATCAGATAGATATATAGTTTTATTTCACACAAAATAATTGATTAATTATTAAATTTATCCATTATAAATGCTACAACTGTTATTATAGCCCTTTAATTTATGATTTAAAATTCAAGTAAGATTTTACTTTGTACAAACAAAACATAAATAATTTAATGGGGTCAATCCAATGTATTATGCTATTTCAAAGAAACAACTCTTCCAGAATGATGTGAGTAAAAATTGTAAAGTATGGTTTTTTGAAAATTCTCTCTACCATGAAAGTAATGAGCTCTCTAGCAAAAATGATCAGCACCAGTCTTTTAGAAATCCTCAAATTTACCAAAAACTTTCACCAATCTATGATGAATTTATTTAAAAAAGAAAAAAAGGCTGAATCTAATTACAAAAACCAAGCTTTATGACATCTTAACATGACCTAGTGGAATCCTTATCTTCCCAGCTTTCATTAACCTTAAAAACCAACATCAAGAGTTACAGTGAAAATCAGCAATTTGGCAGAAATGTGAGAAAACAGCATGGTATTGGAGCACCTTTAAAGCCTCACCCCCAGATAATTGACCTCGTTTGACTTATCTGCTATTTTCAGGAAGATCCCATTTAAAAGGCCATCTCTATTGAACCTGATGCTGAGCTTTCCCTGTCTTCTCTTTTGGAATATTTGTCAAAAATAATCAAAGGCAATTGTATACTTGTTGACAATTGTCAAAATGCCGAGTGCTGTGGACAATAGTTGGTGAAAACATTAGTTTGACCAAAAACCTTAAAATGAAAACTTGGAAAATGAGATATACATATGGAGCTTTAAATGTTTCAGCATATGCCAAGGAACCTAGAAGGTCACAAACATGTGTAATGTTATGCACAGGACCATAATGATATGTATTTGAGAAAAAATATAACTTCCTCTAAAGGGTCAATTCTGGAAAACTTCAAGGCTCTGCCCAAGAAGAAGTAAAGACTCAGGTGTAGTTGTAAACATCCTGGCTAAGTGTTGGAAGCATACCTCAACATGGACACAGAACCTCTTGGCAGAAAATATTAGCTCCAGGAATCCAAAGAAATCTCTGTCCAGTTATCAGCAGACCACTCAGCTAACCATGCAGAAACAGACAAAAAAAAAAAAAAAAATCAATTAGACCCAGTTCAGAAAACTTGGTAAATAAGCAACCAACAAAAATAACAAACTGAGGAGTGAGACTCTGATGTTTGAAGTTGTCATGTTGTGTTATATAAAATACCCAGTTTTTCACAAAAAAATGTATAGATTGCAAAAAAAAAAAAGCAGTATGTTTTATAAAAAAAAATAAGCATTCAATAGGCACTGTTTCTGAGGGAGATCAGATGCTGCAATTACTAGTGAAAACTTAAATCAGCTACTTTAAATATGGTCAGAGAACCGAAGGAAGCTATGTCTAAAGAATAAAAGGAAAATATGAGAACACTGTCTCATCTAATAGAGAATATTAATATATAGATAAATTATTTTATAAAAACAAATAAAAATACTGGAGGTGAAAAATACAATAACTAAAATAAAAATTCTTTAGGGTATATGAATTGCATTTGAGCTGACAAAAGATACAGAAAAAGTTGAATACAGTTCAACTGAAATTTTTCTGCAAGGCAAAATATGAAAAAAAGAATGAAGAAAAAATCAGCCGTCTCAGACATCCAAGAGGTACCTTCAAGCATACCAAAAGTCACAAATGGAGTCTCACAACAAAAGGAGACAAAGATGGGAAGAAAAACTATTTGAATAAATGAAGGCTGACAAGTTGCCAAATTTAATAAAACACACTAATCTAAAAAACCAATAAAGAAAGTCCAAATAATATAAATTCAAAGAGGCTCACACCTAGTCACATCATAAGCAAATGGTTAAAAGACAATAAGAAAATCTTAAAAGCTCCAAGAGAAATTTATTTATCTAGTAGTGGAGATACTTAATAGCATTAAATCTGCATACTCATTAGAAACCATGAAGCCTAGAAGACAGTAGGATAGAATATTCTAAGGGGTGAAAGAAAAGACTTTCAACTAAGAATTCTACATTCAGCAAAACTATTCTTCCAAAATGAAAGAGAAATTAAATATTCACAGAAATAAAAAAATTTAATCACTTCTAGAAGGCATGGCCTACAAGAAATACAAAAGAGTATCATTTTGCCTGAATTGGGAATGACATTAGACAGTAGCTTCTACACAAAGAAATAAAGAACATTGTTAATTAGATAGATTAAAACAAAAAATGGTGGAATTGGAATTTTTGATACTTTTTTCCCCCATAATATTAAAAGACAACTGAATATACAATTATTTGTGTTGATGTGCATAAAATGAACACAGGTATAATATGAATTAGAAAAATAATACAGTGTATTGGAGCTACATAAAAGCAATGATTTTGTATACTATTTTATTGAAAACAGTACTATTATAGACTAGTTTATAATAAGTTAAGACATTGTCATTTATAGAGAATCCTTAAAAGAATAATGAAAAAACATATTAAAATAATTACAAGGGAATTTGATAAGAACAATAGAAAGTATCTATTTAACACAAAGGTATTAGGATAATAGAGAAATAAAAAGATATATGGTATTCAAAAATTGAAGCCCAAGAGTTATAATGAAAAGGAAATAAGTAAAACAGAGAATAGAAAATCAAAAGAAAAAAAATAACAATACCAAAAGTTGGTTCTTTTAAAAGATCAACAGAATTGATAAATCATTAAGTAGACTGACCAAGAAGAAAAATAGGTAATCAATTTACTAAAATTGGGAATGAAACAGAGGTGATCACTATCAAATTTATGGAAATGAATATGTTTAGTGAATACTATGAAGTTGTATGACAACAAATGAAATGAACAAAATCCTAGAAAGACATAAACTGAATAACGAAACTGAATCAAGAAGAAAGAGAAAATTTGAATAGACTCACAAACAGATAAAGAGAGGAAACTGGTCATCAAAAACCTTCTCACAAAGAAAACACCAAGAGTAGATGGCTATACTAATGAAATCTACCAAATGTATAAGAAGAATTATCATCATTTCTTCACAAAGTCTCCCAAAAAAATAAGAGAGAAAAAACTGCAAATTCATTATATGAGTGCTATATTATCTTGGTGCCAAAGCCAGACAATGACATTCCAAGTAAAGGAAATTACAATCCAATATTACTTATCAATATAGACATAGAAATCCTTATTAAAAACTAGGAAACAGGATCCAGCAAGATATAGAAACGTATGTAGACCAGGACCAAACTGAATTTATCCCAGGAATAAAATTTAATTGCAAAACACAAATATCAGTTAATGGCATATACTCAGTAAGCAAATAAATGATAATATGGACATATGGACATTTTAATAAGTGCAAAAAATATTTATAAATTCCTACACACTCTCATAATTTTAAAAAATACTACATTAACTAAAAATAGAAGGGAACTTAGCCTGATAAATGGCATCTACAAATGACTCAGAGCTAATGTACTTAATGGTGAAAAACTGGAAGCTTTCCTGTTAAGATTAGGAACAAAACAAGTGTGTCCCCTCCCACCACCACTATTAAATATACTGGAGATACAGGGTTATTAAGAAAAAGAAAAGGCATTTATATTAGAAAGGAAGAATTGGAAGTATCTCTATTTACAAATGCCATGATCATCCATTTATGGAAACTAATGGATTTCACATACATGCAAAAAGAAATTATTAGAGCTAATAAATAGATCCAGCATGTCTGCAGACTAGTAGATCAATACACACAAAAATGTATTTCTATACATAGAAATCAGCAGTTCAAAAAATAAAATTATAAAAACAGCTCCACGCATAATAGCACAAAAAAGAATGAAATACTTAGAGTCAACAAAACAAGTGTGAGATATGTAAACTGAAAACCACATTACTGAAATAAATTAAATGCCTCAACAAATGTTAAGACATTCCTTATTTGTGTATTGGAAGACTTAGTTTTATTAAGGTGCAATATTGCCCAAATTTATGTAGAAATTCAACACAATCCCAATATAATTCTAGCTGCCTTTTTTTTTTCTTCAGAAACAGACAAGCTGATTCTAACAATCACATAGAAATGCAAGGTATTCCCAATAGTTAAAATAATCTTCTAAATACAGTACAAATTTGGAAGACTTACATTTCCTTTTTTTAAAACTTATTACAAATGTATATATAAGGCTGAGTGATACTGGCATAAGGTTTATATATATGTATTCATTTAATACATATTTATTATTTCATGGTCAAATGATTTTCAACAGGGTTACCTAGAAGATGTAATGGGTAAAGAGTAGTCTTTTAAACAAATGGTGCTGGGACAACACCATTGTTGTCTCATGGATATCCACAGTCCAAAAATGAAGATGGACCTCTACCTCACAACACATATAAAAGGGAATTTAAAATAGATCAAAGATATGAGTGTCAGGAATAAACTACAAAACTCTTAGAATAACCTATAGACTTTGGATTAAGAAATGGTTTTTTGCCTGACCTGTGGTGGTGCAGTAGATATAGTGTCAACCTAAAATGCTGAGGTCACTGGTTCAAAACCCCAGGCTTGCCTGGTCAAGGCACATATGGGAGTTGATATTTCCTGCTTCTCCCTCTGCCCCCTCTTTCTCTCTCTACTCCACTCCTTCTCCCCTTGTTGCTTCTCTAAAATAAAAAATAAATAAATAAACCAATAATAAAAAAAAGATATGTTTCTTAAATATGGCAGCTAGAGCACAACAAATCAAAGAAAAAAAAGATAAATTGGACTTTGTTAAAATTATTATTATTGCTTCAGAGAACACTAGTGAGACAGTAGAAAGAAAATCCACAGAATCACAGAATGAGAAGAAATGTTTTCAAATCATGTATTTAGGAAGGGCCCTGTATCTAGAATATATATATAAATCTCTATATATACCTCAACAGTAAATCTAAAACAAGTAAAATGGGCAAAGGGTTTTGATAAAAATTTGTTCAAAAAAGATATACAATTATAAGTATATGAAAAGATACTCAACTTATTTAGCCTGTAGAGAAATGCAAATCAAAACCACAATAAGATAAAAATTCCACACCCACTAGAGTGGATATAGTACTAAAAAAGATGGACAATAACAAGTGCTGAAGAGGATATGAAATATTAGGAAAACTCACACATTGCTTGTGAGATTGTAAAATACAATAGCTGCTTCAAAAATCTGTTTGGTATTTCTTCAAAAATTGAAGACAAAAGTTTGTGAATTACTCAGCATTTCAATCCTAGATATTTACTCAAGAGAATTCATACCCTTTGCCTACAAAAGAAGTTCTACACACAAAAATGTTTATTTATCATTTCCTAAGAGTCAAAATGTAAATGAATGGATAAACAAAAGATGTTATGTTCATATAATGGATCTTATTAAGCCATAAAAAAGAATGAACTACTGATTCATGGTACAAAATAAATAAAACTTGTAAATACTATTTTAAGTGAAAGAAGCCAGATGCAGACATTCTCATTTTGCACAATTTTACTGATACAAAATATCCAAAATAAAAAAATCCAGAGACAAAAAGTAGGTAAGTGGTTTCAAAGGGCTAGAGGAACTGGGGAATGAGAAGTGTTGCTAATGCATATGCTGATAAAACATCTTCTGGAATTATATAGTAGTACCGGGAGTACAAATTTGTGAACATACTAAAAACCACTGAATTGTACACTAAAGGGATGAATTTTATGTTATGTAAATTACATATCAATAAAAAAAGAAAAAAGTGAGCTTTGTCTACTCTATAAGTTACCTGTCTTATAACAACATTTTTCAGGAAAAATAATACAGATAATACAAATGCATAAATATTTTAATAATCAGATCAGTGGAGTATGGTCTGTTCAATGCAGACAAATACACTTGTGTCTATAGCTTGATAATATTATAATTATATCTACTACTTACCTGTTTCCATTCATTTTGATTATTTTAACTTTTAAAATTACCCTGTGCTCTTTCAGATAGATAAACTATTATAAATACTTAAATGCTTTTAAAAATAATTATGTATGGAAAATTCAAGGTAACATTTAATGACTGAGAAAATAGGTAGAACTGAATGAATCACAACCTTGGTTTATGACATAACATGAGCAGAAATAACAAATTTAAACTAATTTTTATCTTATTTATTTATTTTTTCACCATCATGACTAACCTAAATAGTTTGTCCATGCTACAACCACCCAAATCCCACACAATTTTTTTCAAAAACACCTTCTGTCTTTCTGGGTCACCTAGCCATTGATGTTGTTGCTATATTGTGGATACCATTCTCTTCTTTTACTTTTCCCCAGGTAGGTTTGACAGAACCAAACAAAAAGCTGAGTTTTTTTTATGTTAAGAATCACAGTTGTGCCTGACCAGGCAGTGGCACAGAGGATAGGGTGCCAGCCTTGGACGCAGAAGACCTAGGTTCAAAACCCTGAGGTCACCTGCTTGAGCACGGGCTCATCGGGCTTTAGTGTGGGGTTATGGGCTTGAGCATGGGATCATAGACAAGACCCCATGGTCACTGGTTTGAGCTCAAAAGTTGCTGGCTTGAATATGACATTTTTTTTTACTATGACGTGACAAAAGAAATGAACAACATATTTCTATGTTTTTTATGAAATTTCTATGTGCACTGGAAAGCACTTGAATTTTTCAATAGGTTTATTGTAAAGTTATGACTTAGCAATAATGACTTTTCTGCCCTGAAGTCCGTGAAACCTAAGTTAATCAATCCATACATATACTTTTACATTTTTCCTCTGCTCCAGGTATATTACTAAGAGATCTGGAGTGGGGGGAAGGTACATCTTTTAATCTGTGATAAAAGGTCAATCTTTGACTTTATCTGTACCAGGTTCAGAGAATTGTCTTTGGGGTCTTTTTTTATCTCTGATACATTTCTTTTTAAAATTTTTATTGAATTTATTGGAGTAACACTGGTTAATAAAATTACGTAGCTTTCAGGTATATGATAATATATTATCTATATATTGTATTGTGTATTCCCTATCCTAAGTCAAGTTTCTCTTATTCACCATTTATCTCCCCTTAACCCTCAAGTACTTCTGCCCATCCCATCTTTTGCTCTGGTAATCACCATACTGTTGTCTGTGTCCATGAGGAATTTTTGTTTGTTTTTTTTGATTAATTCTGTCACTGGATAAATTTATTGCTAAATTACATTCAATAAACATTAAAACCATCACTATCTCATTTATTGCTTACGTAGAAAAACAAATAAGGCCTGGTCTGTGGTGGCACAGTGGATAAAGCGTTGACCTGGAATACTGAGGTCGCTGGTTCAAAACCTGGGATTGCCTGGTCAAGGCACATATAAGAAACAATTACTATAAGTAGATGCTTCCTGCTTCTCCCCCTTCTTTCTCACTCTCTCTTTCTAACTTTCCTCTCTCTCTAAAAATGAATAAATAAAATCTAAAAAAAAATAGAAAAATATATGTTATAGATAGTCCTCTGTGATAAAAGTACCATAATATTCTTCAGCCATTTTTTACATACAACAATACTACTTTCTTTATTTCTTTTTCTCTTTCACACACATTCTCTCTCTCGCACACACAGTTTTAATTATTTTCTGGTTGATAATTGAGATGAATTTGTAGTGATCCTCTTAAATAAGCTTTTCTGGTAATGTTTTTCACCAAGGGCATATAGGTGAGAGATGGCTGGTTAGCACTTGGCAGGTAGTCTGTTCTCATAAATTAAATAAGCTAACTGGATAAGTCTGGGTAGACATTTACTTTGGCTTCATTAGCAATACAGTTCATATAAGTGGTACAGAATTAATTCATAACTTTATAAATACCAAAAGAGTAGCATTTTAATCAATGACTAATGATTGTTCTGTGCATGCTGTTAAGTAATGAAAACAAAAATAAACACTTTTTTATACATATGTATGAATGTATTATCTGTACACAAAAATGAATCATGTATTTGAAATGGTGAAAGTAAGTTCATTAGATAGGGTAAAGCATGCATATCTGAAAAATATTAATCATCTTCAACACAATAATAATCATAAATGTATTCATTGACAATTCAGAAAATATAGTTATAGACTAATTAAATTTACTTGATTAAATGTTAGTTTCACTAAAAATGTCTGCCTAACCAGTTGCTGAATGTTTTCTGCATATTTAACTATATGTATATTTCAATAAAAAATGTTATATGTTGTATGTTTCAATACAAAATTTGTTTTCAGCTCTTAAAAATTTGGGAACAAAAGAACCTCATTGATTATTTGAAGTGAGAAGTGAGAAGGCAGAGAAACAGACTTCTGCATGCACCCGATCAGGATCCACCTGGCATGCCTACCACGGAGCGATGCTCTGCCCATCTGGGCTGTTGCTCAATTGCAACTGGAGCAATACTAGTGCCTGAGGCAGAGGCCACATATTTATCCTCAGCACCCGGGCCAACTTTGCTCCAATGGAGCCTTGGCTGTGGGAGGGGAAGAGAGAGATAGAGAGAAATGAGAGGGGGGAAGGGTGGAGAAGCAGATGGATGCTTCTCCTGTGTGCCCTGGCCAGGAATTGAATCCAGGACTTCCACATGTCAGGTTGATACTCTACCACTGAACCCACTGGCCAAGGCCCCTCATTGATTTTTTATAGTTTCTATTTGTTGGTTTTTTCTTCCCCTTTCCCCATCTCAGATATCTGAAATGAATGCATCAGTTCAAGTCGACTAGCATAACCAATAATTTGGAGATGAAACAGTTTTTTACCACAAAGATTGTAGGAATATGCTGTGAAGAATTAGAGATAGTGAGGCACCCTAGGGTGAAAGCCCTGAGCAGACAAGAGTTAGGGGCCTCTCTGATCCATACTGGAAACAGTGCATACAGGAAACAGCAAAACAGCAGGATAAGATTCAATAACAGAAAACGTTTAGGCTCTCAGAACAGAGAGTAGGAGTCAGCATGTTCCTTGTCCTTTACTTTACAACCTGAGAACTTCTGCTGTCTTCTTCTTTGAGTTAGTTGTACTGCTAATAAATATCTGAGTAAGACTGGGGATGGGGCTTCAGTCCTTTGGTCCCTCAGAGCTTGTCTTCTGGTTTGCATGTAGTTCATTGTCTCCTCATAAAAGATAATATTTTGAAGTGATTCAACCACATTTGTGAGAAACTATATCTTTGTTTAAATCTATTTTTTTCTGAGTGATATTTCTTGTGCATTGAGTTTAATATACATTAGAATATCAGATTCACAATATAGTATCTTAAATTAATGTTTAGAGATTGCTTTTTAAGGAAATGTTTCATGAATCAATAAGAAAATTTATTTAAAAAAATTAACATCTGCATAGCACTAATTATATTTCAGCTTTCACTGTGTTTTGTGGAAAACTATTGTTCTCACCTGTCAACGTCCACCTGTCATTCCTTTCCTTCCAACTGTGCCTCATGTCTCTTGCTCCTTTAGATAACACACATTAGACTTTCTTAGTGGAACTACATATCATCCATCCTGTATAGATACATTGACTCGTTCAGGTATCAGATTGTGATGCACAAAGCCAAAAAAGTCTGGGAAATGCAATCCTGGCACTTCTGCTTAAATAATTGGGGAAAAGGGAATTTTAACTTCCGACAATGGTAGGCTAGCTTATTTTACACCAGCCAACTACTTGGAAATAACTAAAATAGCTGAAAGGCTAATATAAAGCATCTGTTTAAAGAAATGGGGGAGTTATCAATGTAGCAAGAAAACTCCAGAAGGTGAGTCTGACATTTGGCATCACTTTCTTCTAAGACATTTGCCAAGTACAAACAGATAATGGAGGCTGAGAAACAGAGCAGAAATAGGTGGTTGAGAGGCTGAGATGTAAAGGAAAGGTTTATCAGTTTCATAAGGCTCAAAGTTGGAGAGGCTTTGGGGTTTATATTTAGGATAATAAATTTTAGCCTAGGAGAAAAAAATAGTTGTAACTAGGTAATAGTTGTAACATGTGAGAAAAGAATAGTTGTAACTAGGACAAAATAAGCTTTAAATTAATTCAGCTTCAAATGGGTTAAGGCAGTCGTCCTTTAGCAGGGGCACTGCCACAGTCAACCCCCAGGGGATATTTGACCACATATGGAAACAGTTTTGATTGTCAAAACTTGGGAGAGTACTACTGGCATCTAGTGGGTAGAGATAAGGGACGCTGCTAAGCAGCCTACAATAAACAGGACATCTTTGCAAAACAAAGAATTATCTTGTCCAAAATATGAATAGTGCCAAGCCTTGGTTAAGGTGCATTGCATTAACTTGAGGGATAAAGGAAAATTTGGAGGAATTTATTATGTGTTTCTTCAATTTATCACTAAAATTATATACTAACTTTTCTCAATCAAAAATCCAATCAAAATAAATTATATTAAAAAAACAAGAAATAGCACAAAACTAAGAGAAAAAAATAGGTCATAAATACAGAAACAATAGAGATTTAGAAATTAAAATATTCAGACTCTAATTTTAAAGTAACACTGAATATTTCAAAAGCATTAATGACAAATAAATGTTGACAGGAACTGAGATGCTATATAAAACAGTGAGATTGTAGAGCCAAAAACTAATATAAATTTTAAAAGATAGATTGGCATACAGAAAAAAAATATCAGGCAGGATATAAAAGATTTGAACAGCACAATTACTTTATAATGTAATTGGCATATATATAGAACACTGCACAAAACTGCAGAATACCCATTTGTTTCAGCTGTTTCTGATGCATTTCTAAAAAATAACCACACACCACATGCTGTTTGACAAAGGAAGTAAACCTCACCGAGCTTTCAGGGATTGATAATATGCATAGTATGTCCTCTGATCACAGTAGAATAAACTGGGAATCAATAACAAAAAGATAACTAAAAAGTACTAATATATTTGAAAAATTAAGAAGTACTCTTGGAAAGCTAATATTACATCAGAAAATAGGTTATTAAATATTTCATGCAATGCTTGGTATATGTTAGATTTTTGCAATTGTTTTTATTACCTTACAGCACACAACCCTGTACTGTACTATAAGCTAAATAAAGTAACATATTCTGTAAGTCTACATCAATGTTTCCTTGTTCTCTACACTTTTCAACTCTGTTTACCATTAGCTGGATTCATTCTCAGGAATTTGGTGCTTTGTGGAACATGATGCTTGCCTGAAATCACACTTTATATTCTCACCCCTTAGCAATCTAAGTTGATATAGCTTTTATATTCCTTAAGAATTTAATTTGGTTTTCAAGTGAACTTTAAAATAAAATTGAAGTAGAATTCAGTACAGAAAAGTGTGCAAGGATCAATATATTTTAAGTACAGATCAGTGGAAAGTAACCACCCTGGTCAAAAATAGAACATGACAAGCATCTAGAAGCTGATTTTTGCCTCCAATGGCTCAAAGAAACAAGCAAAATGAAAATTAGAAAATACTGGCTTGGCCGGTTGACTCAGTGGACAGAGCCTCAACCCGGGGTGCAAATATTCTGGGTTCGATCCTCAGTCAGGGCACACATGAGAAGCAACCATCTGCTTCTCTTCCCCTTTCTCTCCCACTTTGCTCTCTCTCTACGCTCTCACAGCCAATGGCTAAATTGGTCCAAGCATCAGCCTCAGGTGCTGAGGATAGCTTGGTTGATTTAAGCATTAGCCCCAAATTGGGGTTGCTTGGTGGATTCCGATTGGAGCACATGTGGTAATCTGTCTCTCTATTTCCCTTCATCTCATTAAAAATAAATAAATGATAAAATAAAATAAAAAGGGAATTAGAAAATACTAAACTTACTACAAATCAGAACCTGTTAAGATGCAGTTAAATGACATGATTAGAGGACAAAATTTTGGACATAGTCTGGACACTCATCTGAAAGGGCATTATCCAAAATATTTTAATCCAAAATTTTGAGCAGGTTAATTGCATGGTATTTCAGTAACATGCAATTTTAAATAAGCAGTTCTAAAAGTGACCTAAAGTAAAGAAACTGAAGTCAATAAATACAAATGTGAGATTATTGCAGTAACTCAGAAGTAAGGCTTTCATATCCAGATAATCATATTGAGAGTAAGAAATAGGGACAGGAGGACAAGGGTATATAGTAAGGAATTGTTTACTGTAAAGTATCAGTTACTTAGCTGATGACGCAGGAGAAGAGGGTGCGAAAGGCAGCATTATTACTTTGTTCCTGTGTCAGTGACATTCAAAACAAATAAGGAGGCAGGAATATGAGTTTAGCTATATGGACATTAATTGCTTTGGTCTCAATTCGTGATTACAATATTTTACTTTTGCAATTACAACAAAAATAAAAAGAAGTTTAGGAGCCAAATGTGTCTAGTACTAGGTTAGCAAATTATGGCAATCTTAAAAATATGTGTTGTTTTTTTTTAAAAAAAAATGATTTGGGTTTCTTTTCTGCACAAAGAGAAAAATCTACAACAAACACTGGCTGGCTACATCTACATCGTCTATCCTCAACCCAATAGTCAGGAAAGTGTACAGTGTACACGAGTGTCAGAAATGCTTACTCAAAATTGAAATTGGTTATGACAATTGATAGAGGTGATTCTTAATTTAGAATCACATTCAAATTTCCCTACATACTTGTAAAATGTAATTAAAATCTGAGAAAAGTTAGGTGGCATCAGAGAACTTCAAAGATATGTGTGCCAGAGAAACTATTCAAGGTCTTTCAATTTTATTTTGCTTTAGCTCTTACTTGAGCAGTGAGTGATGGTGCCATCTCTCTATATGTTAATATCTGGAGAATTGTCACTGTACTGGGAAAAGTATCTGAAAATTACATAAGTAGACAACTTAGGAGAGGACAGTTTTAGGCTGATTATGTGAATGCAGCTTCTGAGCAGAATTAAAAATCAGGTTTCACCGCTTATTGTCTATAAGAGTCAATTGTCCCATTGATTGAATATTCTGTGTTTTCTGAGTGCTTAGGATCACTTTGTTCTGCTACACATGAGGCTTTTGTTTGTCATTAACATTGACTTTCTTATTTGTATCTCACCTTATTTTTCTCCTCAGTTATTACAGACTTCTAATGCTATTTTTTAAAACTTGCAATGTCCTTTCAGTATCCATGAATGTGCAAAGAATTGTATGTGCATAAAATTGTGCTTGTGTACATAGGACAGAGGAGTGGCTAGATGAAATTTGTGATCTTGTAACTAACACTTTTTTTCCCCAAAACTGGAAAATTAGCTTTTTATTAGTTAAATTTAGCTAAGCTAGCAAAGAATTTAAATATATTGATAAAAATGATTTTAAATTAAGTCAATTTTTGAAAGTGTCTTTAAATGACTTCAAGTAGTGAGAAAAGGCTATTTTCATAAAATTGTATAAAATATGTCTTCTAACAATTCATAATATTAATATAGTATACCATATAGTTGGTATAAAACATTTTATTATCTTTATTTAGAGATAATAGGAAAAAATGTCAGTCCTGGTCTGAGTTATTACAAAATTTAAATGAATAAGATTTTAGTTTTAGTTCCTGAATTCTAACTATGAAAGTCTTCAAAAGATAAAATTTGAATTTTGAGGAACTTCATTTTAAATGGGTATCAGAGGTTTATTCTATATCCTGGTTTCTATTACAGAGTAATTTAATACATACAGCCATGTGGAAGACCCTCTCAGATTCAGTGAAGTCATCATGTGTAAAAGTGTGTTGTTGCTACCGAATCAGTCAAAAGGCAAAAAATCTATCGAGCAAATCACTAGGGGATGTGCCACAGTTTTTCCCAGCTGTAAATTTTTCTGTGCATGTGTTACAAACATGTCTGACATTAACTATGACTGCTATTGCTTAGTATTCATTCCCCTGGATATATTGACACTAGAGTGAATCATAGCAGTCTGGGACAAAAAGGGTTTGGTGTTCTCATAGTGAATCACTTCACACTGGCTACTGATAAGCACCACCACAAATCATAAATAGTTGGTGATGTCCTCTGCCCTAATTTGTTTTTTAAATTTTCATTCCGGCAGTATAACTTCATTACATTCCTGCAAGGAAGACCCCAGGCATTGTGTGAGGGAGATTTACAGCCAAGTAAGATAGCCATTTCATAGTGCGGAAAATCCCTTCATTGCAAGTATCTGCACTTTTCCTCTTCGTTTGGGAAAGTAGATTTTATATGAAAAACTTCTTTTGTAAAGACAGATTTTTTCAACTTCTCTTCATGACTGGACGATGGAATTTACTGCTGGAAGCGAAGAAGCAACTAGCATTCATTATTATCTCCAGTCACGGTTTTACTGAAAATCAATGTGTAAAAACTCTCATATTTTTTGCTGTTATTCTTAAGCATAGTTTTCCTTTTCCTGTTAAAAGGTGAAAGGAATTCAGCAGATTGACTCTAGGTGAGACTATACATTGAGATGTAGGGCTGGAAGTCTGATGGACAAAGAATTATTATGTCAAAAACCTTCAGCCATACTGTTGACAAACTGAATCTTGTCAAGGACTGGACAGCTTGCTTTCCCACCATACTGCCTGTCCTGCTTAAGTCACATACTGAAACTTGGCAGATCAACTTTTTTTTTCTTTCTTTCTTTCTTTTTTTTTGTGTGTGTGTGTGTGACAGATACCAAAAGAGAGAGAGGGACAAATAGGGACAGGAAGGGAGAGAGATGAGAAGCATCACTTATTTGTCACGGCACCTTAATTGTTCATTGATTGCTTTCTCATATGTGCCTTAACTAGGATGCTACAGCAGAGCAAGTGACCCTTTACTCAAGCCAGTAAGCCTGTGCTCAAGTCAATGACCTTAGGTTTCGAACTGGGTCCTCTGTGTCCAGTCTACTCTATCCATTCTGCCGCTGCCTGGTTAGGTGGCAGATGAAATTTTAACATGGACAGAAATGCTGTTACCTATTTATTATTGCTTAGAGAGTAGCAGTCCAACTGAACTTTTAAGGAACTTTTAATACCTGTAAACAATTTACAAAACTTTAATTTGAAAAATGAAAACTACTTAACTAAAAAGATCTTGAATGAGAGCTATTGAAAAGAAAGCCAAGTTCATAGAAAGCGGCATTATATTTCTTAAACAGAAGAGCCATTTAACTCAGCACATGATTTACTAATTAGAAGTAATTGAAAGATTTATCTTTCTTTTGAATTTGTTTTGACAGTAAAGAATATCTAAATTATTTTTTTAAATAATTCACTTTTCTGCCCTGCTGTTGTAGTTAATGTCACACACATAGTAGAAATTTCATAGAATACTATAGTCAGCTTTTATTTATAGAACAATAATTATATTTTAAACACTAATTAGATTTAATCCAAAGCTGTGAGTAGTTTAAAGAGATAAGCTAAGAAGGCCTATATACTAATAAATAAAATGAATATATACAAGTTTAGTAATTAAACTTTACTAAAATTTTTTAATATTCAAATGTTTGTTTTGAAATCATTCAGAGTTGAATCCAGGATGATACTTGAATTTTATTCTTATGTGTTACTTATTCCATTCAGTAGAGGACATTTTCTGCATTGCAGCTGGCCATCAGCTGCAGCCTAGCAATGTGACTCTAAATATATAGCAACAAACTTTATTATAACTGCAGTGAATGCTTTATTCATATACCTTTCAGAAACTTGACAGTAATGTGACCAATAAGTAGTCAGTTCTCAACTTGTAACTCAGCAATTCTGGGTGCACTCATGAGAAATGCTGACGGCAGATATGTGGGCAACATTTGTCCTTAGGCTCTCATCCTATGAAGTACCCAGTAGTAGTGAACTTTGACTATCTTTAATAATGTTTTTTTTGTGTGTCAATGCAATAAAAGCAAAGTATGCTAGTTTGAGATGTTGGCAAAATGTTTTACATTCCCAAGAGTGAGAGGCATTGTGTTATCTCTTATAACAGAAAAAGCAAAAATGTTAAACTAGAAAACAAAGTCAAATAGAAGTTAATATTTTTGTTATTCCTGTTTTCAGTCAAGCCAAACATTTTCTTCTAATAAAGTACATATTCATTTTGAAAATAATGCTTTTCAAGTTGACTCATTAGAATGGTGATTACCCTATTAAAATGTTTAAACTTAGTCATTTTGTTAAAATTAATAATAAAATAAGTTAATTAATAATATAAACTAATTTCTAGGGACAGCAACTAAAAGGAGATCATATTAAGAAAAATTACCTAAGTTCATTATTTCATTGTAGAATACAGAAATGTTTTCTCTTTGCCTTCCCTTTTTTAGGGCACTAAAAAGTAGTGCAATGATCCAAACTTGTGCTTGCCCTACTTTCCTCCAAAAGTAAACCCATTTATTTCATTATTTAATAGCATAGAGTAAAACTAAGTACTTAAGAGGAAGCACAGTCCATATGATTGTTTGAATTTTAACTGGCTACTGTGTTTAGGTTTGCAATTTTCCTTCCTTTTACTCTGCCAGTTTTGAAGAGTTCATATGCCTCACAATATAGTGAGCCCAAGATAATCAGCCAAGTCTTGGTTTCTTTGAGAGCTTTAAACCCCTTAAACTTAGCCCTCTTTCCAGCTGGCAGGTCAGCAGCACTGAGCAAACACTGCAGTTTCTGCTTAGTTAAGGTTGCACAAATGCAGCTCTGCTTACTCGTAGTGAGACAGGGAAAAGCGTATCTGCCCCGTGAACAATTCTATCCATCTTCCATCTCTTAGCTTGCTGTGTCTAATCTGTTTGGCACTGCATGCTTTTTTCTTCTTTTTTCCTTTTATTCCTAAGTGTTAGTTTGACATATATTATTTTTTTAAAAAACAAACAAACATCCGGTAAGATATTAATGTTTTTCACTTCTAAGGTCATATATTTACTTCTCATGAAACCTGCAAATGTTTCACATACTTTCTCATGTTACATTATGAGACATGTTCGGCAAAGTAATACTCCACAGATTTACTATTCAAACATTACCTATTGTATAGAGATTAAGGTTACAAAGAGTAATATAGACTTTCTTTAATCTCATTTTATTCTTTACATCTAAACTCTAACTCAGACATTTATTCCTTAACGCTTCAACTCTTGCTCAAACACTGACAGCTTTTCTGAGGGTTAAAAAGATGAGTCAAAGCAGCTAAACAAAGTTTGAATGTCTTTTTATTCTGGACATTTTATTTTAGGTCATTATTGTAACTTCACATAAAAATAAGTGGGATTTAGGTAGCACTTAAATCACTAATGTAGCTGCTGAATGAAAAAAAGTAAGCATTGGCTGAAGTCAGTTTATATCAGACTTTTCAGGATGTGATTTTATCACTACATATTCTTGATTTTTATATGTATGTCCAGGTAAAATTATTGATTTTCATCTATTTTGGTTTGATTATTTGGTTGATTTTCCTATAGTATAACTCTGTAAATGATTAAACTAAAAAAAATAAAAAACATGCAATAATGCCATTTATTCTGAGATTATTAGACTTAGTGAGCAAAATAAAACTATTAATTTTGGCCTTATGTGTAACAAGAGGCTTATTCCAGTATACTTTCTTTTACATAGATTATTCTAAATTTTTAAAGCCCTCCTTCAGCTGTCATTTATTTATCTTTAATTGAAATATATTTTAAGTTCTTTTTCCTGAACTTTAAGAGAAAAACAAATCTTTTCCATAATTTCTCACTTTTATAATTTGCCCATCTGACTTATTTACTTTGCCCTACATATTTTGTATTTTAAATTAATTGAAGATTTCTGACTAAATGGTTTTTAAATGTCTTTGAGCAAAACAATAATTCAAATCTATGAAATTATTCTGTAATTCAGATTTTATTTAGTGGAATGTAAACATATTAGAGTGTTGGGAAGAGAAGCAATGGAAATTTATCACTGAGATGGAAAACTAGGTTCACAAGAATTATGATATGAGAGTCTCAGGCTTTTACAAACATTTGTTTAAAGCCACACTTAATAATGATAAAGATGATAGTATTAAATCTTTTTGTTTTTTAAATTACAAGGAAATTATCAAAACCTATTTTTTGCCTAATCTCATTTATCTAGTATAAATTACTCTTTGATTGTTATTGCTTGCTTGTCTCTTCAATAACCTGAAATTATAATGTAGAAAAGATTTTATTTTTGACATTATCAACAGGAAGCACACATCTGAGATTCTAAAGTACAAAACTGAGTTGCTATAAAATCAGCTCTCAAGTTTTGTAAGAAAAAGTGACTTTAAGAAAAAAAAATTTAGAAAGAAAAATAACCAAACCTAGTTATCATTTAGTCTTCTGAAAGAAAACAAATGGTCCATTTAGCCTGACCAGGTGGTGGTACAGTGAATAGAACATCGGACTGGACCCTGGAGGACCCAGGTTTGAAACCACTAGGTTGCTGGCTTGAGTGTGAGCTCATCTGGTTTGAGCAAGGCTCACCAGCCTGAGCCCAAGGTCACTGGCTTGAGCAAGGGGTCACTCAGTCTTCTGTAGCCCCCTGGTCAAGGCACATATGAGAAAGCAATCAATGAATAGTTAAGGTGCCGAAACAAAGAATTGATGCATCTCATCTCTCTCTTCTTCCCTGTCTGTCTGTCCCTATCTGTCCCTCTCTCTGTCTCTGTCATAAAAATAGATAAATAAATAAATGAATAAATAAATACAAACACATGATACATTCAAAAGGGATGATTCAAGAGACGTTAATATTGGAATTTATTTTTTACAAAGGCATTTACAGGATTAAAGAAACCAACAAGAGATGATGAAATTACTATTGTTTTTCTAGAAAACTGTCACCTCTCTGGTGAAGAGACAAGGGAAAAATTGATAATAAAACTGTAACACCTGCAGCTACAGAAGAGGTCTTTCTGACCCTTAGAGAGATCTTTATCATGGTCAGCTCACAACCAGGCACTGAGGGATCTAATCTTATAAATATTGTAACTTGTCTTTCTTATTAATCATGAACACACTGTTAGTAGTTCCCCCTGGCCAAACCAACTGGAAGCCAGAGAGCAAGAAAATTCTATTAATGCATTTAATAAAAATCATCATTCTGGGGCACAGAGGAAAGTAGAAGAGTGGGGAGGTGATCTGGAGGAGTAAGCAAAGACTATCTGTACAACTAACCAACTAAAATATATAAAGAATAAGAGCCGTTGACTAAATGACACGTTTCCAAGGAAAGAGATACTATACTCAAGAATATAACATATCATAAGAAAATATGCATCTCCACTATAAATAAAAGTGGTTCATTCCCATGTCACTAAACTATCAGAAAACCTTGTTTCTCATTATGTATTAATGATTAGATTTCAATTAGTTTACTAAAAAAAGGTACTACCTTTATTTAATTCAAAGCTTCAATAACTGTATGTAGCAGCCAAATGTTAACCATAATGTAGGAGAATAATGGCACTGTGTGTTATGATAGCCTATAGATATTATTCAATCAAATGGAAATAAGTTATTAAATAGTTTTCTACTTATTGAGTATAGAATCTGTATTTTGTAAATGCATTAAAAAAGATACTAAGGTGACGAGTCATAGAAATAAAAGAAACTAAGGGGAAAATTACCATTCACTTTCCAATATTCTAGTCCATTCTACTCAATAGTTCTGGTAGCAAACACCTCAACCTCATTTAAAAACTGACTCTGAACCTGCATATTCTGTCACTGATACTGCGTGTTTTTAAGACTTTTAGACCATTAATGAATCAACCATCTTTTTCACCTTCCCGATATTTTTATTTGTATGTGCATTATGTTTTAAAAAATTATGCTTTAACATATTTTCTAAAGCAAACTCACACTCACAGAAATAGAATCGCACATGGGTACATGTATGTGCATGTGTGGTACACAGGTGCTTTGAAGGAAAATGCATACTATGATGATTATTGAATCTAAATTTAATTTTAAATAGAATTGAAGATTCAGAGTGAATACAGTGGAATAAATTGTATAGTGATTGGAGCCAATGCAGCCAAAAATTACAAAGCAGAAAGCAGCACTTTTTAGCATTGATACGAAATAGAAATATAGTTAAGGATAAAAATGAAATTAGATTTTACTCTACATATTAACTCTGGGGAGAAGGATAGTTATTACTCAAAGAATAGCTGACTCTGCTTGCTGGTGATTAAAATAAGCTTCCTTGTGTTATCTTTTTACATAAATTCTTAGTGCCTCTCACATTTACCAGGCATTTTCTGATCTAAGACTTCTCAAACCTCTGATGATATATAATAAATTTCTCAAGAAAAGATAAAGAACTTAGCCATACAACTTCAGATATACTGATCTTAGGATTCTGGTCTTACAGGGTTTAATTCAGACAAGATGTTTATTTTGTTTTTTCTGAGGGTGAGGGTTTGTGTGTGTGTGTGTGTGTGTGTGTCTGTGTGTGTGTGTGTGTGTTAGAAAGGACAAAGGTATGTCTTTCATCAAAATAAATAAGAAATATAAATATTTATTAACTTATTATGTTGTAATGTTATTCTTTAAGTCATTAAATACTGCTTATGTTTTTATGTTTAGAAAATGAAACAGGAAGCAGGAAATCCAAAAGTTCCTTTTGAGTATTCCCTGTACTCAAGCCCTTTGGTTGCATTCTGTGTTTTCTACAAGCAGGTCACTAGAAAAGGATGGCAGTTTCCCACTTAAAAACATTCTGAAAATTCAGTACATGTTTGTACCTAATGATAATCCAGGAAAATTGTCTGAACAGTGTTTTATTTTTATTCTGATAATCATTTAGGTTCTGCTATAGGTATTTGTGTATTAATATAGATTTTCTATGATTTGTTTAGTGTCCTGGCTTCAGCCAGTCTTCAAAACAATCTGTAATAAGGACTGAGCAGAGCTCAAGATCCAACTTTTATTTTATAGAATTATCAGCTAAGTATATACTTGTTTATAAGCACTTAAAAAAATGTTAGGGTGTACACTGGGCTACATAACTGGAATACTTGTATTCCTATTTTGTCAAGAAAAAAATACATTTTGTCAGGTGAATATTCATTGGATCAATTTATTGCCTCTTGTTTTAAAATATGTCTTCTAAAGTATTTCCTGATGACTATTTCTTTTTAAGAGAGAAGTGAGTTACTGTCAAGAATAGTTTGAACAACCTGACCTGTGGTGGCGCAGTGGATAAAGTGCCGACCTGGGAACACTGAGGTCGCCAGTTCAAAACCCTGCACTGGTCCGGTCAAGGCACATATGGGAGTTGATGCTTCCAGCTCCTCCCCCCTTTCTCTCTTTCTTTCTCTCTCTCTCTCACTCTGTGTCTCCTCTCTAAAATGAATAAAATAATAAAATTAAAAAAAAAAAAAAAAAAAAAAAAGAATAGTCTGAACAAAGCCATCAAATTGCGGCCTGACCTGTGGTGGCACAGTGGATAAAGCATTGACCTGGATTGCTGAAGTCACTGGTTCAAAACCCTGGGCTTGCCTGGTCAAGGCACATATGGGAGTTGATGCTTTCTGCTCCTCCCCCGTTCTCTCTCTCTCTCTCTCTCTCTCTCTCTCTCTCTCTCCTCTCTAAAAATAAATAAATAAACTCTAAAAAATACACATCAAAATGGAACCAATGACAACAATAAGGACAGCAAGCATGTTTAAATGCTTTCTAGTTGTCAATACAAGGCTAAGTATCTTAGATGAAATTGCTCATTAATTCATACTGCATCATATTTTGACAAGAATTTTTACTTTTACATATGAAGAAATTAAAGAAAAGGTCAGTTAAGTGTTCTGCCCCTGTTTCCCTGGACAGTAAATGGACAGTCAGATCCTACTTGTTCATCTCAGAGCCTGCTGTGCTGCTTCCTTAAACATAACTCTAACAGAGCTTTTTATTCCTTTATGTCTTTAATGGGAAAGACCATCAAATGCCTTTGGAAATTAAAATGTGTTATGAATAATAAGACCAAAAAGTATGCAGAATTTTTTTTTTGTCTCAGTATCACAAAACAACAAAAAATAGCCTAGACCTTGGGCTTTGATACTTTGGGTTAGGAGGAAAAAAACCTTACTGAATAATGGTTTTATACAGAAGACTATCAGGTGAAGAAAGCTAAGTGGAAAGGTTCAAGTGTTTGCAAAGAAAATTTATCAATAGACATACAGAACTTCTATAAACAAACTCAGGAAATATATGTTAACTTATTCTTCAGTAGAAAATGATAATAAAGTAAATTTATTCCATAATTGAGAATGTTAGTATTCCCATCCTGTAAAGTAAAAAGTGAGGATCCCTCTGTATGTCTAAAAACATGTGTTTAATGTTTATTCCCTGTTAAAGTGATACTCTATAAAAAATGTAAATAATTATATTTGATCCAAACCTAGATACTCTTGTATTATTAGCATACCATAAACAATATAAAAATAAAGGCATCTTAAATTTATTCATAGAAAAATAATGGTCCCTTTTTTGTTTTTTATTAATTTATTTATACTTGGTCTCTGTCAGAAAGTATTAAATTTCTATAATGTTTTATTTAGATAATGAGGAAACATCAAATCATTTTATGGGTTTATTATATTATGCAGTACTTTATAAGAAATGAGGTTTTAATATTTCAAAGAAACAACAACAAAAGTTTTGGGAGATGTCATATATATCTGAAATATTTTCCCATATATTTTTCAAGGAACACATTGTAATGTCATATATACTATAAAGCTACAATTTGAAGGGAATTAATATAGGTTTTATTATTTGCATACTAAACACCAAAGAACAAAACAATTGTACTTAGAAATTAAAGGAGAAATATCAACACAGAGGATATCATAGTCTTACCTTGTTTATCAATAGCTCAAAATAGAATTGTAAAAATTCTGTTTGTTTGGCTATTAACTCTGTGTGATTGCTATAGACCACATCTCTTTCTGAAGAGAAAATTTAGCAAACATCAGTAGTTTGCACCTCTGATTGATCTTCAGATGAGTGAAGATATTTCAAAAGAATCCTAAAAAACAGGTTTTGGAAAAGTATTGGGTTTGTAAACTTGGCTCATTAGCTTTCAAGAAATTTAAGTGTCCTGGGAAAATTTATAAACCATAGAAAAATACATATGATAATACAGTATACTATTTTACAAAACATATCTATTATAAATTTATATTCTGTGTTTCCAGATATTCAGATGAATTTTTATTCTCTTCCAGTCAATAATAAATTTTCCTTTTTTAATAAATTATAAGTGACATGATAAGAAAATTGTTCTACAAATATTTTATTTATGTTAATAAGGATGTCAGCTCCTTTTGTCTTTCAACTTTTAAAAGGAAAACCTTCAGACTATGTGCATCTTTTGTTTTAAGGTGTGTCTCTTGTAGACAGCATATGTATGTGTCCTGTTTCTTTATCCATGCAGCTACCTTATGTCTTTTGATTGGATCATTTAACCCATTTACATTTAAGGTTATTATTGATATGTAGTTGTTTATTGCTCAACATCACTAATCATTAGAGAAATGCAAATTAAAACCACAATGAGATATCACCTCACACCAGTCAGAATGGCGCTCATCAGCAAAACAACACAGTACAAGTGCTGGCGAGGATGTGGAGAAAAGGGAACCCTCCTGCACTGCTGGTGGGAATGCAGACTGGTGCAGCCACTGTGGAAAAGAGTATGGAGATTCCTCAAAAAATTAAAAATAAAACTACCTTTTGACCCAGCTATCTCACTTTTAGGAATATAGCCTAAGAACACCATAGCACTATTCGAAAAGAAGAAATGTGCCCCCATGTTCGTGGCAGCATTGTTCACAATAGCGAAGATCTGGAAACAGCCCAAGTGTCCGTCAGAGGACAAGTGGGTTAAAAAGCTTTTGTATATATATACTATGGAATACTACTCAGTCATAAGAAATGATGACATCAAATCATTTACAACAAAATGAATGGACCCTGATAATATTATGCGGAGTGAAATAAGTAAAACAGAAAAAAACTGAGAACAGCATGATTTCATACATAGGTGGGACATAAAAGTGAGACTATGAGACATGGACAAGAGTGTGGTGGTTACGGGGTGGGCGAAGGGAGGGGAGGGTGGGAAAGGGAGAAGGGTAGGGGCACAAGGAAAACCAGATAGAAGGTGACAGAGGACAATTTGACTTTGGGTGATGGGTATGCAACACAATTGAATGATAAGATAATCTGGAGATGTTTCCATTGTACATATGTACCCTGATTTATTGGTGTCACCACATTAAAGTTAATTTTAAAAAATATTATATTTATAGAAGTGTAACAGTTTTCTCATCTTTTTTTCCCTATCTCCTTCATCACCAATGCTGAAATTCCAATTTTCTTAGTTCTCCTACTCACTCACCACATTTGAGTATCCCCTTTTTTTCAAGTAGTAACCACAATGTTTGTTGGCTTTTCAAATAAGAACTTTATAATGTAGGAGTGGGTGGGATGATTTACAGCTCAGAGCTCCCTCCAGAACTGTAAAACGTAGTCCTCTGCTGCTGGAAATGCTTCCAGTTGTTAGCCATCTAATGAAATTGTCCCCAGCTGTAGAGTATAGTTTAACTTCCAGAGTTGCCCCTTCACATGCATATTCCTGGTGGATGCAGGTGTATATAGGCTTAGCCTTCCCAGCATAGAGTAGAATAATTTTGAAATGTTCTCCTAGACTCTGTATTCCATGTGGACTCTGCAGCTGTTTTTAAGACTGATTTATACCCTAACTTTCCCCATGCCCATTTATTCTTTCGGCCTTTCTTCAGGTGCTAATTCTGCAAACTAGCCTCTATTACTGAGTCAGCTTTCTGGGATCCACCCTGAAAAGGTGTCAAATTTATTTATTGTGTTTGGACAGTTTTTGGCTTTATGCATATATATTCTTAGTCATTCATATTCCTGTAAACAAGAAAGACAACGGATTTATTTGCTAGAAATAATCGAATATTAATTACAGTATGCTCTATCTGTAATAAATTTTAGATTTTCAGAATTAGGCGTATATATTCTGCTCACAAATATTAAGGGATATTATATAGCTTCATATTCATTTTGAAATATACCCTAATTTTTGTTAGTATATTTTTCAGTCAACTATAGTTAATATTAATTATTTATTCTCTTGTAATTATTAGTTACTTGTGCTATCACTAAATTAAGTTGGGTAATAACTAGTTTGAATGTGACACTGGATGAATTATTTGCTTAAGGTTTTTCTGTAAGCAAAAGAAAAAAACATTAAATTACCACTTGATTTAGAGTATTTTCATTTCTTCACTTAAAATATTTTATTTATTTACTTTTCTTTTTATTGAGTTTATTAGAATGACACTGGTTAACAAAATTATACAGGTTGCAGGGCATGATTCTACAACTTTGGATTGTTCACCACCTCAAGTCAGTCCACAACCACCACCCTTTATCCCCAAACCCTTCTCTACTTTCCCAAACCCCCTTCCTCCCACTAATCACCACATTCTTGTCTGTGTCCATGAGTTTTTACTCTTCCTTTTATGCTCAATCTCTTCACCACCACCCTCGAGATACCCCTTTACCCCCGACATCTGTCAACCTGCTCTCTATCTATGATTTGTCTCTATTTTTCTTGTTGGTTCATTTTGTTCATTAAAAGACTATACAACCATCAAATGTATACACTATACATTTCTATTTCTATGACATTCTGGAAAAGGCAAAACTATAGATAGAGTAAGAAGATCATTGATTGCCAGAGACTTGGGAGAAGGGTAGTAAGGGTTGAATAGATGAGTCATAGGGGATTTTTTAAGATGAAAGAATGGTATGATATAGTCAGCCCTTCTTATCATTGGGTTCTGCATCCACTGATTTAACCAAATGCAGACAGGAAATATGTTTAAAAAATGTTATGTTGTTGCTGAAATATACTATGTAGTTAGGTCTAAAAAAATAAATAAATAAATTTCACATGTGAGTGAAATCATGTGATATTTTTTTCTCTGACTGGCTTATTTCACTTAGAATAATGTTCTCCAGATTTATCCATGCCATCACAAAGAGTAAGATTTTTTTTTTTTTTTTACTACCAAATACTATTCTATTGTATAAATGTACCACAGCTTTTCAAATCTATTCATCTACTGATGGACACTTGGAATGATACCTCTATTCCCACATTGTTGAGAATTTTTACCATAACTGGGTACATGATTTTGTTAAATGCTTTTCTACACTTATTGATAGGATCATATGAATTTTACTCTTGATTCTGTTTATTGATTTGCAGATACTGTATCAAAAATAAACCCCAATTGATCAGGGTGTATGTATGTTCTTATGTATTGCTGGATCCAGATTGCTAACACTTCATTGAGCATTTTGGCATCTATGTTCACCAGAGATATTGTCCTATAATTTCCTTTCTTTGTAGTGTCTTTATCTTGTTTTGGAATTAGGATAATCTGGTCTCATAAGAGTTTAGGAGTCTTTCTTTCTCTTTTATTTTTTGGAATAGTTTAAGAAACATAGGTGTTATTTCTTTGAATATTTGATGAAATTCACCTATAAAGCGATTTCATCCAGATCTTTTATTTGCTAGAAAATTTTTTTATTACTGCTTTGATTTCATTAGTTGTAATAAGTCCGTTCAGATCTTCTGTTTCTTCTTGATTCAGTTTTGGAAGTTTGTATGTTTTTAGGAATATATCAATTTCAGACTGTTTAATTTGTTGGCATATGATTGTAATATTTTCTTATAATTCTTTTTGTTTCTGTGGTGTCAATTGTTATTTTTTCATTTATTTTCTGTTTTTCTTTATGAGTCTTTTTAAAGGTTTTTCAATCATGTTTGTCTTTGTCAAAGAATCAGCTCTTGGTTTTATTGATTTTATAGACTGTTGTTGGGTTTTTTTGTCTTTATTTCATTAATTATTTTCTACTACACACTTTGAGTATTGATTCTTGTTTTGTTATATATAGTCTCTGTAGGTTGTTTGATAGTTTTCTTGCGTCTTGTGATAGGCTTGTATTGCTATCCATTTTTCTCAAATAACTACTTTTGCTATGTACCACAGATTTTGTATTATTGTGTGTTCATTAACATTTGTTTCAAGTTAACTTTGATTTTTTCCCCTTGATCTCATTGTTAACTGATTTATTTTTTTATTAACATGTTATTTAGTCTTCATGTGTGTGTTTTTCAGTTCCATTCTTGCTATTGATTTTTAGTTTTATATCATTGTGGTCAGAGAAGATGGTTGATATGATTTCAATCTTCCTTAATTTATTATGACATGTTTTGTGTTCCACCATGTGGTCTATCATGAAAAATGTTCAATGTGCATATGAAAAAAAATGTATATTCTGCTGCTTTTGGAGAACTTCTCTGAAAATATCTCTTAAATTCATCTGGCTTACTGTGTCATTTACGGCTGCTCTTGTCTTGTTGATTTTCTCTCTGATAGATCGATTGATTGATGTTAGGGGGTGTAAAAATCCCCTACTGTTGATTTCTCTCTTGATGTTTATCAAGATTTGCTTGATATATTTAGGTTCTCCTCTGTTGGATGCATATATGTTTATCAGGATTACATTCTCTTATTGATGCCTTTAGTATTATGTAATGTCCTCTATGTCTCTTATTATAGCCTTTGTTTTCAAGTCTATTTTATGTAATATAAGTATTGCTACCCTGGATTTTTTAACTTCCACTTATATGAAATATCTTTATTTGTCCCTTTCCGTTTAGTCTGTGTGTATCTCTCATTCTG
Source organism: Rhynchonycteris naso (assembly GCA_037038555.1). NCBI lineage: Eukaryota > Metazoa > Chordata > Mammalia > Chiroptera > Emballonuridae > Rhynchonycteris > Rhynchonycteris naso. The sequence continues at coordinate 54,548,382 of CM073000.1, read as the reverse complement.
AGGTAGGTCTCTTGTAGAGAGCATGTATATGGGTCTTGTTTTCTTATTCATTTAGCTACCCTATGTATTTTTTTAGCTGAGACGAAGGGAGCTAGTGAAGCAGACACTACATGCATCCCAAAAGAGATCCACCATGCACCCCCATCTAGGGCCAGTGCTTTAGTACCAAGCGATTCTTAGCATCTGAGGCTGATGCACTCCAACTGAGCTAGCCTCAATTTGAGCCTCAGTGCCCAGGGCCATGCTCAAACCAATCAAGGCATTGGCTATAGGGGGGAGAAGGGGGAGAGAGTGGGGAGAGAAAGAGATAAAGAAGAAGATGGTCACTCCTGCATGCCCTGACAGGGAATCAAACCAGGGATGTCCATATGCCAGGCCAATAATCTATCCACTGAGCCACTGGTGAGTGCCTACCCTGTCTTTTGATTGGAGCATTCAATTCATTTACATAAAAATACAGTTTTTAAAACAGGAAAAATATTTAAAGATAAATTACTATAGAAGTGATAGAGATGTCAAAGAAGCACATTAAAAAATGCTTAATGTTGTTGTTAAGATATGTTAATTAAAACAAGATACCAATATGTGTTTATTAGAATTGATAAAGACTAAAGACTGTGATACCAATAATTGGCAAATATGTTTATAAAACTGGAACTCTCATACAGTGCTGAGAGAATACAAATTGGAACAATCACTTTGAAAAACATTTTAGCATTTCCTTAAAAATCTGAACATATAGCTACCATATGACCCAGTTATTTCATTTTTAGATATTTGTCTAAGAGAAATGAAAGCATACTTTTTTATAGGAAACTGTATGTAAATGTTTACAGCAACTTATGTCTTAATAAACAAAAAACTCAAACCAAACAAAAACAAAAACCTGGAAAATCTAAATGTCCATACTTAAAATAAAGTGCTACTAAACAAAATGTAACACAACATAATTTAAATCCCAAAATGATTAAAGAAGAAGGAACCAACACAAAACTGAGTACTTTATAGAAGTTTATTTGTATAAGACTCAAAAAAATGCAGTTACCTATATTGACAGAAAGCACATCAGTATTTTTCTGGGAAATTGGCAGTGGGCAATGAGGAAGGACATGTAATATGTACTATAAATCAGTCTGAGTGAATATTTAGGAGTGATGATATGTTCATTTTTTTCAATAAAGTGATTGTTTCATATGTTTTCAGAAATATCAAATTTTACCAGATTGTACACTTTTCCATATAGGCTATAATTTATGTAAATGGTATCTTAATCAAGGTGTTCAGAAAGAAATACTGGAAATATGTAAATTAACAGGAAAATGTAGGAGGAGCAAATAAACAGAAAGAAAAGTTTTCGGTAAGAATTGGATTTATATAACTTTCTGATTCAGAAAGAAAACCAATTAGTTATACTAGAAAGTGAATATATATATGACCAGGATAAATAGCTAGCATATTTTGGCCCTGACCAGTTGTTTCAGGGGTAGAGTGTTGGTCCAGTGTGTGGAAGTCCCACGTTTGATTCCCGGCCACGGCACACAGGAGAAGCACCCATCTGCTTTTCCACCCTCCCCTCTCTTCTTTCTCTCTATCTCTTCCCCTCTTGCAGTCAAGTCTCCACTGGAGCAAAGTTGGCCCGGGCACTGAGGATGGCTCCATGGCCTCCAGCTCAGGTGCTAGAATGGCTCTGATTGCAATGGAGCAATGCACCCTTTTGGGCATGCCGGGTGGGTACCGGTAGGGCACATGCAGGGGTCTGTATCTCTGCCTCCCTGTTTCTCACTTTAGAAAAAAAAATAGCATATTTAACAACACTTTTCCTTCTTTCTTTACTCAAACAAGACTCTAGGGAGATTGTGTTTGTTATCATGGTTCATAATGTATGAAGGGGATTAGAAGTATTGCACTTAAATCTTAAATGAGAAGATAACACCATTTAACATATAGGTTATAACATATATAGCAGATGTAGGGATGAATTCTATTAAATAAATATATTTACATTTATACACTTATATGCTGCGAACTAGTGCAACTTGTAATTGTCCGGGTCCTGAGTGAGAACGATGCAGAATGAAATAAACTCAGAGAAAAAAAGGATGGGATTGGGAGGTCTCTGCAAGCTGATAGCAACCCAGAGCTAAAGCAAAGCCCCCAGTCTGCTTTATTATATAGTGCAGAGCCATATGCAAATAAGGAAGTGTCTGATACACAGTCACACCTCTGAGGCATAAACAGGAATCCTCATAAGAGTATACCACCACCCATCATACAACAGTCAAGGCTGTGAAGAAGATCTTAGTCTTAGAAGGGTGTGGGAAGCTCTAGTTTTAAAAGGGTGTGGGGAAGAGCTTAGTCTTAAACTAAGCCCTAGGCTATAAGGATTTTGTCAGTTTACAACAGTGATGGGCAATCTTTTGAGCTTGGTGTGTCAAAATTCGCCAAAGAAATAAGCATAACTCGGGTGGTGTGTCACTTCGAGAAAAATGGCCTAACCAGAAGTCCCAGAACTAGATGCTTTGCACCGGAGTTTTGTTTTTGCCTACAGACCTCCGGCACAGAGTGTCTACATTACAGCAAATGTTTTATCCTCGGTTACTGCACCTGGCTGTGCAGGAGCCGAGGATGGAAAGTCCTTCTTGGCATGCAACCCTACACTTCTCTGGTATGCGGCCACAAACGGCTGCGTCTCATCAAAAGTGGCAACGCGTGTCAGTGCTGACACGCTTGTCATAGGTTCACCATCACGGGCTTACAACTTGTTTCCCAAACTTATACACATGTAAATTTATACTTTTTGTAGCTATCATTACAGAAGCCTAGCTGAAAAATACATAGTAAACTTTATAAAATTGCTATTTATTTCCCAGTTGTAAGGCCAGGGGCCAAGGTCACCATCACAGCTACCTGGCCCATGCAGGTTTGCATTTGATTCGGAGAGTCGGTAATGAAACAAAGGAGCCAAGAACTGGTGGGCCATCATCTTTAATCCTAGCTTGCACCCCGCAGGCAAGTAAGAACACACACTGGGCTCCAAAATGCACTCATTCAGTGCTCACAAAGCTACTGACTTATCCGAGTTTCCTAGCATTAAAGGTTTCTAGCTCACCAGACTTATTCACCTCTGTTTCCTATCTCCTTCTCTCTGCACAAACTCTGCACAAACTGGCTTCTTCCTCAGCACTCCACCATCCTGGCTTCTTCTCCTCTCCTCCAAGTGGCCTTAATCTGCTCTCCTCTCTAATGCTAACCTCAGGAACCGAGCGAGAGTAAGCTTCAGGTCTGCCCCACTTTATAGTGTAGAAATCCAAACCTTTAATTCAATCTACAAGTCTCTGATACAAAGTCACTTATCTGAGGCATAATGGGAGGATTCCTCATGAGAGTGCACCACCCCACATCATCCAATCAGTCAAGGGTGTGGGGAAAAGCTTACTCTTAAAACTAAGCCTTAGGCTATAACATCCTGGCCTGCCCACAGCCTGTCTCCCAACACACATTAATATCAACAGACTTCCATGTGGGCAGCGCTATGTTTAACAAAGTGAGCATAATAAATTTTATCTGCCCAACACCAGGTCTTATTGACAATGAAATATCCATTTTCTTTAATTTTTGCAGATTGACTTCATTCAGAACTTTTAGAAAAAAAAATAGCATATTTTAACAACACTTTTCCTTCTTTCTTTACTCAAACAAGACTCTAGGAAGATTGTGTTTGTTATCATGGTTCATAATGTATGAGGGGGATTAGAACTATTGCACTTAAATCTTAAATGAGAAGATAACACCATTTAACATATAGGTTATAACATATATAGTTCATTCAGAACTTTTATGAAAAGATATAGACTATTGCTCTTCACTATATCCCGACATATGTAATCAATGGCCCAGAAAAATAAGATCCCAAATAAAATAAGACACAGCATTTTATTTCAGGATAAGCAATATAACAGGGATAATTTAATAAAGGTAAGTGAAACATTATAATTTTTAAGTATCTATTCAGTAATGATAACTATAGTAATCTTTCTCTCAAGTATACATATATGAATGTTTATATATGTTTATAGTCTGTGTTTATGTGTATATATGCATATACATGTAAATATGCTTGTATAATATATATAGACATATGTACAGCAGTATGTGTGTATATATCAAGGTATATATGTACACATCTTCCATTTTATGCATACATGAAGGAGACAAGTCTGTGTTTCAATCACACATAGTTTAACAGTGTAATACCGGTGGCCAAGGCCAGGCAGGTCTACATTGGATTCAGACAGACAGTAGAGAAACTGCGGAGACAAAACGCATTGGGCCATTCCATTTAATAGAACCTCACAATGGCAGACAAGCACACAGGTAGGGAAAACCGCCTCTCAGGCAAACGAACAGCAAGAATGATCCCCTCACAGTGGCGGGTAGGCAATCCGCCATCCACAATCTCCTACTTCTCTTCAGCACAAGCACTCATATCTTTATATAGGCCATACACAGGTGACGCTGCTGCACACCCATGCACCAATTAGGCAAAGTGCTTATAGCTGGTAATCCCATGAGCAAGCCTAACACAGCTGCCCCACAAACAGGAAGACATATATATTTATGATATACATACACATGACTTAAGAGATAAAAATCATATATATATTTTTTTGCCTTTTAAATCACATGTGGTCAGAATAGGAATTTACCTTCTTGATAAGTTCCTAAAGACTCGTGCCATGTGAGATGGTAAAATGCACAAGGTACCAATAATGATATTTTATTGCTTCTTTTCATTCTTTTTTAAAGAAGTCTTCTCATAATTAAACTTTTCCCCTTTCTTAAGTGTCCAAAGCACACCATAAATGTAATTTTACTATTAATTGCTTGAAATAACACCAGATAATACAACCCATCATGCAGTTCTTCAAATTTTATTTTATTTTCAATAAATAAACTATGTATGTAAAATACTCATGTATATTAGAAAACATGTATCTTTGTTTTCTACTTGCATCTTCTTTCCCAGCAGCTTCCAGCTTCAAAGAAAGAGCAGGCCTGTTCTGGGGAGTACGGAAACCCTCTGTTGACTTCAGCTTGAAGGTGTTTTAGCAATCTTACCCATATTTAGACTGTGTGAATGCACCGTGGTCCCGAATGTTTTCACCTTACCTTATTTCTGTCTTTCATCATTCAAGATTAACACACACATTATGCAAATAGTATGTATATGCACTTCTTGTATTGACACTGTACATATGTGTGTGTGTATCTCTGTATGTACATATAGTCACAAAATGTAGGCAATAAATTGGAGGTTTGATTTATAGACATGGAGAGTCTCTGAGGAAAAGTGGAAACTTAATCTTAAAGTTTCATGGGAAGTAACCTAGAAAAATATTCTGGTGGGAAGAAGTACTTCTTTGTGATAGGAACAATAATATAGTAGTTTGAAAATCACAAAGAGAATTATGCATACAACAGAGTTGGCTGGTCACCATTGTTGCCTTGATGTCCTGCAACAGGATGCTGTGAGTCAGTGAGATGATAATGCATAGTTAGTGGCTAAGTGTGAGAGACAAAGTGCTTTTGTGGTAGTCTAGAAAGGATAGCATGGATGTTATCCTAAGTGTTAGTCACAAAATGTCAGATACAGTTGAATGCTGAGTCAAGGCCAGGTTGCTTAAAGTCAAGCTCTGGTGGGGAATCCATGGGATCATGAAACACTGGACAGGTAATATATAAGAATTCCCTAGACTTTTCCCCTTACCCAGTACCTTCTGAACTTGTCCAAAAAACCACTTTCTATAACAGCTAGCACTTTTACTGTGGTAAAAGAAGTTGTAGAAACCACTCTCGCACAGGGCAACAGAAGGCTACCCCCACCCCAGGAACTGCCCTTGTGGGCTTTCTGACTGTCAGGCTAAAAACTAAGGGAATATTCTAGCTCTGTGATGGCGAACCTATGACACGTGTGTCAGCACTGACAAGTGTAGCCATTTTCAAAGACACACGGCCGCATGTGGCCACATACCAGAGAAATATGGGGCCGCATGCGGCCACATACCAGAGAAGTATGGGGCCGCATGCGGAGAAGGACGTTTCATCCTCGGCTCCTGCAGGCGAGGTACAGTAGCCAAGGATAAAACATTTGCTGTAGCGTAGACACTCTGTGCGGGAGGTCTATAGGCCAAACCAACAGAACTCCGGCACAGAGTGTCTAATTCTGGGACTTCCAGTTAGGCCGTTTTTCTCAAAGTGACACACCACCCGAGTTATGCTTGGTTTTTTGGCGAATTTTGACACACCAAGCTCAAAAGATTGCCCATCACTGTTCTAGCATAACCTGCCCAGGAATTTGCTTGACTGATAAAGGAAGAAGGAGACTATCCTAGGTTACTGTGAGAACTAGCTGGCATATACTGGCATGAGTGAGAGTGGTACTCATGGGTTTGAATTTTAATGATGCCTGATCAAGTGTGCCAAAATTTATGAAAAGATAAGCAATAATTTATTGACATGGAGACACTTTCTCAAACATGGGATTTAACCTCCTGATAAGGACCCCAGGTGACTTTTAGAAGTTTGAAAATGTATACATTACCCTACAGATAATAGAGGAAGGCATAAGGAGGCTGAGAATAGGGGCATAATGGAATAGGTCTATAATGAAAGGCTAAAATGACAATAATGGATTCTATTTCATGAGATGACTATATTGCAAGTGTCCATCTTAGCAATGGAGGCCAACACTTTGTTTTTAATACAATATTATTTCTTTAGACTATTAATCAGGCACTTTTTGGCAAGTTGTCTGTATTGATTCTCTTTTATCGTGGAAATGCCAGCCATTCATTCTGACAGGATTAAGTACCTATTCTAAGTGTGAGTGTTACTTATCTTTCTGCAAAGAAAAGTAAATATCTAGGGGCTAAAAGAATGACTCACAGCTATAGATAGGGAACACACTTTATGGTGAAAGAGGTGGAGGAGCGGGCCTGTGTATTTGTTAGGTGTATCGCATACTACACCTCCTAAAACCACTTGAATGACCTGGAAGTTAATCTTAAAACTATAATTAAAAGAGTTAACATCATTCAGGACAAAATGTATTTTTTAGATCAGAGAACCCATTTGTGCCATAAAAGATGGAAGCTGGAGTTGCCCTGTTACTATTGTTCCTAATGAGCCACTGTAGGACTCTGTGCCTTCTGTCCTTTCAGCTGTGGGCTCCGTATAGTGAAAGGTCATAGTTCTCAAACAGGGCACCCACCCTCTTACCAGAAGACAAAGCAAGAGACCCACTGAACTACAAGTTACCAGGATATCTTGTGCCCAGGAATAAGCAAGCAGGAAAAATCATTCCCCTGACAAAGGCAATTAACTGTGAACAGCAGAAGCTTTTTTAGTTTGTGTTGTTTTTTGTTTTCTTTTGCTTTTTTGGATGCTGTTACATGAACGTGATAGGGAAGAACATGCATTATACAAAGAGGATCTACTTGAGTACCACATGGTAATTCATTGCCTCATTATAACTGCAAATGGACATGTGCAGAACTGAGAAGAATATAATTTCCAAAGATAGGAACACCTTAATAATGGAAGTTGCCCCCTGGTAAACAGCAAGCACCTATTCAGGTGATCACGAAGGATGAAGGGAGTTTAGAACAGACATTGGAGGAGAGAAGGGGAACACTAGTTAAAAGTCAGAGATCAATTGCAGAAATAGATGTAGTTTATCACAATAAGCTTCCCTTCGGGAAGAAAGGCCCTGCAACCATGCTTTCTATAGCTACTTGAAGTCAATAACTTAGCATAGTAGGCTGGTAGTATTAGTAGATCCACTTCTGAAAGAAATGGGATACCCCGATGGCTGAGTCTGTCTTGCATTCTATAGACAGTTTAACCATATTTCCATTACAATGAATGGTAGTCTAGGACACTTCTACTAATTATACTTATTTTTCTCCTTCTCTTGGCTCAGACTTATATCTTTGTCCAATAGCACTCCCAGCCTTTCACAGATATTCCTACTTTCTCTTACAAGCAATTTCCTTAATAAAGTCCTTGTGCACTGAATTCCTTTTTAAAGTTTGCTTCTTACAGAAACCAGAGTAACATAAATTGAAAATTATAACTCCAAATGTATGTTTGGTCTCATTCATAAGATCAATTCTATCTAATATCATAATTGCTTGTTTCCAATGTTATTAGACTATCAAAGTAAATGCTTTCAGACTTCATTTTAGAGTAATTATTTTAATGGATGTTATTGAAATCCCAAGAGTTTAAACAATTTGAGCAAGATTACACAGTTAAGAATTTGCTCATCTTCTCAATTCTATTGATTTTCTACTAATTGATTCAAATGTATTACACTTAATTTTTCTTTGTTTAAATAGGTCATTTGTGTTTTATTTTTTATTATTAATTTTAATTAACAAGGTGGCATTGATCAATAAGAGTACATAGGTTTCAGGTAAACATTTCTATAGCGTTTGAACTGTTGATTATGTTGTATACCCATCACTCAGAGTCTAATCACTTTATCTCCCCTTATATTTCTCCCTCTGTATACCCTTCCCTCCACCACTTCCCCCTTCCCCTTTTACTCAGGTCCCTTATACTCTTTGCCATGTTCCCTTCTCCCTGGTAACCACTTCACTTTTATCTATGTCCATGAGTCTTAGTTTTATATACCACCTATGTGTGAAATTATACAGTTTTTAGCTTTTTCTGATTTATTTATTTCACTCAGTAATATATTCTCATCCATGTTGTCATAAATTTCACTATGTCATTGTTTCTTATGGTTGAATAGTACTCCATTGTATATATGTACCACATCTTCTTCATCTAATCCTCTATCAATGGATTGGTTGTTTTCATGTCTTGGCCACTGAATAATGCTGCAATGAACATGGGGCTGCATGTGTCTTTACATACCAATGTTTTCGAGTTTTGGGGGTAGGTACCCAGCAGATGGATTGATGGGTCATATGATCATTCTATTCTTAATTTTTTGAGGAACCACCATACTTTCTTCCATAATGGTTGTACTAATTTGCATTCCCACCAACAGTGAATGAGGGTTCCTTTTTCTCCACAGCATCAAAACTTTGTTACCTGTCCTATTGATAATAGCCAATCTAACAGGTATGAAGTGGTATGTCATTGTAGTTTTGATTGGCATTTCTCAAATAGCTAGTGAAGATGAGCATCTTTTCATATAGCTGTTGGCCATTTGTATGTCGTTTTGGGAGAAGTGTCGGTTCAGGTCCGCTCCCCATATTTTAATTGGATTGTTTGCTTGTTTATTGCTGAGTTGTAATATTATGGATATTAACCCCTTATCAGGGCTGTTGTTTGCAAATATCATCTCTTATTTAGTTGGCTGCCTATTTGTTTTGCTGTCAGTTTCTTTTGCTGTGCAGAAGCTTTTAGTTTGATGTAGTACCATTTATTTCTTTTTGCCTTTACTTCCCTTACCTTTGGGGTCAAATCGTAAATTGTTCTCCATGGCCAAGGTCCATGAGCTTAATACCTATGTTTTCTTTTATGTAATTTATAGTTCCAGATCTTATAGTTAGGTCTTCAATCCATTTTGAATTAATATTTGTGCATAGGGACAAACTATAGTCAAGTTTCATTCTTTTTCATGCTGTTATCCAATTTTCCCCTCATAATTTATTGAAGAGGCTTTCTTTTCTCCATTGTGTGTTTTTGACTTTGTCAAAGATAATTTGTTCATATATATGTGGTTTTATTTCTGTGTTCTTGATTCTGTTCCATTGGTTTGTATGTCTGTTTTTCTGCCAATACCATGATGTTTTGGTTAGTGTTGCTCTATAGTATAATTTGAAGTCAGGTATTGTGATAGCTCTGGCTTTATTCTTTTTCCTCGGGATTGCTTTGACTATTCAGGGTTTTTTTTTATGGTTTCCTACAAACCTGGTAATTTTTTTTCTATTTCTTTATAAAATGGAATTGGGATTTTGATGGAGATTGCATTAAATTTGTATATTTCTTTGGATAATATGGCCATTTTAACCATGTTGATTCTCCCAATCTATTAACATAAAATATTTTTTTCATTTCATTGTGTCTTTTTAAATTTATTTCAATAATGTTTTGTAGTTTTCAGAATATATGTCCTTTATATATATTGTTAAGTTTATTTCTAGGTATTTTATTACTTTTTTTTTGCAATTATAAAAGGAATGTTTTTTTGAGTTAACTTTTCGAAGTTTCATTTTTGGCATGTAGAAAAGCAGTAGACTTTTGTATATAGATTTTTTATCCTGCAGCTTTACTGCATTGGTTTCTTCTTTCTAATAGTTTTTGATGGAGTCTTCAGGATTTTCTATATACAGGATCATGTCATCTGCAAAAAGTGATACCTTTACTTTTTCTTTCTTGATTTGAATGCCTTTTATTTCTTTCTCTTGCCTGATTGCTCTGGCTAATACTTCCAGAACTATGTTGAAGAAGAGTGGAAAGAGTGGGCAACCTTGTCTTATTTCTGATTATAGAGAAAAAGCCTTCATTTTTTTCACCATTTATTATGACATTAGCTGATGATTTTTCATATATGGTCTTTATTATGTTGAAGAACTTTCCTTCTATTCCAATTTTATTGAGTGTTTTAAACATAAAAGGATATTGTATCTTATAGAATGCCTTTTCTGCATCTTTTGATAAGATCAAATAATTTTGTTCTTTGTTTTGTTGATGTAATGTATTATATTGATCAATTTTCATATGTTGAATCATCAATGTACTCCTGGAATGAATCCCATTTGATCATGATGTATTATATTTTTAATGTGTTGTATTTGATTCACTAGTATTTTGTTTATGATTTTTGCATCTGTATTCATTAGAGATATTGGTCTGTAGTTTTCTATTTTTGTGTTGTCTTTGCCAGGTTCTGGTATGAGGATTATGTTGACCTTACAACATGTGTTGGGGAGTAATGCTTCTTTTTCTTTTTTCTTTTTTGGAAGACTTTTAGAAGGACAGGTACCAAACCTTCTTTGAATGTTTGGTAGAATTCACTAGTGTAGACATTTAGTCCTACACTTTTGTTTTTGGAAAGGTTTCTGATAGTTGTTTCTATTTTCTCCCTGCTTTTTAGGTCTATTTAGGATTTCCACTTCTTCATAGCTCAGTTTAGAAAGATTGTATAATTCTAGAAATTTATTTTAGGTTGCTGAATTTGGTGGCATAATCTTTCATAATATTCTACTCTGATATTTTGTAAACTTAATTTTCATACATTTTTTATTTGATATCAAGCATCAGCAGGGAGTAGGGGCAAAAAAAAATTGAGATCCCATATATAATAGTAAACAACTGGCACTTTGGAGATTATAAAAAATTTCTGATAAGCATTTTTTCTTTTCTGTTCTTTACCACCTTCAGTGATTCTTATTGTTCAAGATTTTTCTGTTTATCAATTCACAAAAATTTATCTTAGTGATAAAAGAGCTAGAGGTCTATGGGTCTAAACATAAATCATAAAATAGATCCATAGTCCTGAAGCCATTGGCCTAGGTTAAATTACTAACACTGATGCTATCATGTTGTTTTAGAACTCTCAGTGAATGGATATGGCCTTTCTTTGTCTTCCAATGTCCAAAGAAGTGAAAAACAAAATGTATGTCAGTCATAAGAAAAGTAGATATACATTCTTGGTAGTGAGAATCATGATTATCCCTGTTGTTCTTATGTAATTATTAAGATCACCATTTTACTCTCAAAAGTAACCTAGCTTTGATGATAAAATATGTCATCACCAAAATATTATATATAATTTGTATGCTGAATATCTCAGTCATATTGCTGCCAAAAATAATAGCTCCATTCAAAACTGCTTATTCAAAGGGCTCTGCTTAGGAGAACCAGATAGAGAAATGTACTGAGCCCAAAGCCATTCTTGCTTGGGACCAGGTTGAATGTCTGAGTCACATGCAGATCATATAAACTGGTCAGTGACCCCCAAAGAAATCTATCCTTTGGTCTTCTAACCAATGGACTAAGCCAGTTGATATGGACAGAAGATTATGAAGAGAATTGGTGAGAAGGGTACAGATGCAAGAAAAATGCATATAAACATAATTTACAGAATTTGAGATGGTAGCATAAACTTAGAGTTATAATGAATTCTGAATGACTCTTCCTCCAGATCATGTGAAGCCTTTTAGTAAAATCTTCCTTTCCTCAATATCTCCTGAGTTTGCTAATGGTGAACCCAAAATTCCTTATTAACATAGCAAACCACAGTTAGGTTTCCTTCATTTATATTTTCATCTTCCCATTATCCTTAAACATCTAATATTTCTTCATTCTGCCACCCTTAACTCTTGTCTAGCTGATTTATTTTTCTGGAGATCTCTCAGTTTTAATACAAATAAATACTTCTATGTTTTTATTTGTTTACCTCTGCCACCAGATCTAGACCACTGCCCTAAGAATTATGCTGCTCGTATCTGATTTTCCTAGGTGAAATTTTCTGGCAATTTGAGATAATATTTTATACACTACAATTGAAGTTTTAAAGTATGGAGACTACTGACCAGAGAGTGGCGCAGTGGATAGAGCATTGGACTGGGATGTGGAGGACCCAGGTTCGAGACCACGAGGTCGCCAGCTTTTCTGTGGGCTCATCTGGTTTGAGCAAGGCTTACCAGCTTGAGCCCAATATTGCTGGCTCAAGCAAGGGGTCACTCAGTCTGCTGTAGCCCCCTGGTCAAAGCACATATGAGAAATCAATCAATGAACAACTAAGGAGCTGCAATGAAGAATTGATGTTTCTCATCTCTCTCCCTTCCTGTCTGTCTGTCCGTCTCTCTGACTCTCTCTCTCTCTCTGCCACACACACACACACACACACACACACACACACACACAAACACACACACACACAAAAAACTATGGAGACTACATACTTCCCCCATATTCAATAAAGAAAAATGAACAATTAAAAATTCTTGCCTGACCTGTGGTGGCACAGTGGATAAAGTGTCGACCTGGGAACACTGAGGTCGCCAGTTCAAAACCCTGCACTGGTCTGGTCAAGGCACATATGGGAGTTGATGCTTCCAGCTCCTACCCTCTTTCTCTCTTTCTCTCTCTCTCTCTCTCTCTCACTCTGAGTCTCCTCTCTAAAATGAATAATAAAAAAAAGAAATTAAAAATTCTTCAGCTTTTCAGAAAATGAAAGAAACATTTAGACAAACAGAGTAAAACTTCATGGGATAAAGACTTGGTTTTGAGTTCTAGCTCTCTCATTTGCCTCTGAGCTTGACCTTTAGAAGTTTAAACCATTCTTTGTCTTGTATTCCCCATCTGTGTAATGGTTATTACATTGTACCTGCCTCCCTGGGGTAGTCGTGAAGTTAAATGAAATTATGTATAATGCGTAGCTTTTCGTTTCTGCAAAATCAAGACAACATTGAAATCTCAAAATCAGTTATTTATAATATTTAATAAATACTTTTTAAATCTTCCTTATCCTGAATACAGTTATTTACAATGCTTAATAAATACACTGTAAATCTTCATCCTGAATACTTAAAATTTTTGGATTGAAATCAGTCTATATTACATTCTGCACTGATTTTTTAAACACAGAATGCAGACCATGACTTACCATATGTTTGATCATTCCTTTGCCAAAAAATTGTATTTATTGTACTAGTTTGATTTTGGTGGTGACTCAATGCTTTCTGCTCTGCAATTAGAAGGTAAGAGTATCTTTAACAGTTGCCAAGAAGACAATGTATTATACTTTGTTTTAAATTAATGATTGACTTCCCTGAGCCTGTCATTTTTCCTCTTTAAGCATTCATGATATTTAGCAGCAGCCATCAAAATCCCCATCCTTATAATTATGATTTCTATAATATTGCACAAGCCAGTACCATATCCTTCAATCTCATCCCTTTGCACAACAGGTTAAATAAAACAATAACAATCACCCTTCTAAGGTCTATCAATACTCTACTTATCACCAGAAAATGGAAGTACATATACACTGAAGGAGTGCTCTACAGCAAAATCTAAAACTGAGGGAAGCAGGATATAAACAAAATTACCTGGGCAGGATGTGGCCTCAAATGAGTCTATACTAGGCCTAATCTATTGCGTGAGTAGAAGTGTATAGAGTATGAGCCTTTACCAGAGTCACATCTCTTGGAAATAAGCAGCCAGCCATCAGTACACATGGACCTTTCATTATTTATTGGCTACTCCCATAACAAGGGCGAGTGTGTGGGGTGGTTACCTCCTGGACAAAGGGGTTGTCATCAGCAAACATGGATTCTTCAGAAGAAAGCACAGTTGTTGACTATTGGAGGGAAACCTGAGTGAAAAAAACAGCATTTACACATAAGTCATTACCTACCTGCAATTCACAGATGGGAAATTTATAGGTGGGGTAAAGAGAGCTTCACTAACCAGCTCCAAATCTCACATCTGGAAGCTTATATTTGAAGCCAGTTTTCTCTCACCAGGGTGCTTGGTCATAACCAACTAAGGATATCACCTCACACAGGGAAACAAGGGACCTTACATGAATTGAGGAGAAAAGGGAATGGGAAGAAAATGGGGGCCATTCCATGGTAACAGTTTGACTAGACTTTATTCCAAAAAAAAGAACATCCATGAGAGAAATACAGAAAGTATAGATATAGAATCAGGTTTAAAATAATTTTACCTCGGTTCTCTTTAAGTTATATTTCAAGAGAAAGAAATAAAGCCTAAATATTTTAAAGCAAGGAAGAAAACAACCTTAAGAAAAATGATGAAAGAAAGAAAATACAGAAAAAAGAAGGCATTGGAATAAGCCTATTGGAAAATATATCTTGATTTCAACTATATAAAAATAAAGTCTATGTAAGCACATTTTTAAAACAGAGACTCAACATAACTATTTTAAAAGAGGATGAGGGAGGCGCAAGGGCTTACCAATATAACAAAAGACATATATATAATTTTTGTAGCATCAATAAAATCTACAAAAAACCTTTTGAAATTTTTTTTTCAGAGTTATTTTTCAAATGAACACAAGGTATTACAATAAAAAAAGCCTATGCTTCTTTATAAAATTGCTTAATGTATAGTTATTTAGAACTAACTTCAGTATCTGTATCTCCTTTTAGTAAAGTGTCCAAAACTATTAATATTATTAATTTCCAAGTATGGGTATTTAAAAAAAGTTTTTAAAACATTGCTTTTTGTCCCCATATGTTTGGTCATCAGCAGTTCTTTCTTTTTATAATCCTTTAGCATTCTTAGTAAAACCTTCAGAAGCTTAAATTATTATTGAGCAATTTATTTAGGATTACAGCTTAATTCATGATTCTGAAATTAACGTACTATCAACTTTTAGGAGTAAAATCACAAGAACGGCATAATCATCTAGACAAAATAGGGCTTGAGCAATTTAAAATACTCAGGATTTGAAGGAATTAGTAGATAAGAGGATAGATTCATTATGTGGTCAAGAGGTCATTTCATAAAAGTATTTTAAATTAAAGAATTAAAAACCTTTTGGTTTTAAGGCAGGATAAAATGGAGTGGCAAGAATTAAATAAAATGTTGAGAAAGGCTGAAAATTATGCACCTGATTGAGGAGCTAATTAAAATTATCTTGAAGGCACTGAAAGTTTTTATCTTTGAATTTTTTTTGTCTGTGGATAAAATGTTCTTATATTGTTTTTGAAGGAAAATATATAGATAACAACCTAAATTCTCTCTCTCTCAGAGTAATGTCACATGTTATAATGTATAGTATTTGTGCTCCACTCCTATCCTTGGACACCATATTGACCCACACAATACTAGGAGTGTTGCAGGCCAAAGGCTCACAGCATCATCATTCTGAGAATAGCCGTGGGCCCTACCTGAGGGGCTATACCTTTATTCTAATAGTATAAGATTTAGGAATAACATAAATCTTATTTTTTCAGGTTGATACTACAGATTGCCTCATAGGATTCAGATTGTGTCAACACTTAAGCCAAATACACATCTTTTCTGAAATGTTCTCCCTCACTTTTCTTCACACTCCACCCTCAAAACACTCCATCAATAAAACATCTGCAAAAGAATTCCAATATTAATCTATGTCTCTATTATAACAATATATGTTGCAATCTATCTCAAAAATCAGTTTATAGAAGTATCACCAAGAGGGCTTGTGAAAACACAGATTTCTGATACAGTAGGTCTAGAGTGGAGCTTAAGAATTTGCTTTTTTAATAGTTCCCTGGAGCTGCTGCTATTCCATAGCTATTATGATGACATTGTTCTATAATAATCAACCTACAACACTGAGGAAATACAAATTGTGTGCTTCTCATGTTGATTTCTTGAAAAAAACTGAAAACAATCATAATTTATACATATAATTGAGTATTATAATGTATAGAAATGTTAGAGATTAAAAGGTTAAAGTTACTTATAAAAGTTAGAAAAAAATATTTTAACTACATCCATTAATGTTTTATTCAATAAATATTTAATGATTATATATTCTATGTTAGGCAATTGCATTCCATTAGTACCAGAAACAAGCCTACCCAATACAGCTGCTAGGTAAAGCAACAAACAACATGTGAAAGCCAAATTTCTTTTATTTTTATTTTTAAATGTGGTCCCTACTCCAAAGCTTGTTCCCTCAGCCACTGCTGGATCCTCAAATTTTATTTCTCCTCAACAAAGTGAGCAGTAGATTCAGACCAAGTGAGTCCTCTCTTGGGGCTGACTGTGCCCCTCCTGAAGGTGGCTAAGCCCCTCGACCAAATCCAACAATAGATTCACAGGGACCCACACATTAAATGTCCATGCTCCAAGCCTCTCTCCCTTCCCCCTGTGGAATCTAGCTTAGCAGGACAGAATATCCAGTGCCCAGGCTGGCTGACTGTGAAGCTCCACCCTATCCAATGCACATGAGCTGCTGTGCAGGTGCTGATCACAGAGAGTGGAACTCACCTCAGCTGGGCCAGGTGTAGGAAGCTTTTCCTTAGGATACTACTCTGGCAAGGGTTGTTAGGTCCTGAACTTTCTGCAGCTGGCCTCTGGATGGGCCAGCCCTGGGCCTCCCTGGAAGGAACCCAGCACAGACCAGTGGGAGACACTGCCCATGACTGGCACTTAACAACATTCTTGGAGCTACAGGCAATCCAGAGGTCATGGCTGCCTCTGCTGGGCCCAGGTGCATATGAAAATACCAAACTGCACTCCTACGCTGACTTTAACCCACACTGGGCCTGGGGGAAGGTCCACTCAAACAGCCAAGTTTTCCTAATTCCTGTCTCCTATAGCCTCTGTCTGCTGGCTGCTTGTTGTGCTCAACCACTGATAAAACCTCCACTAGAAAATAGAGGCCCTCAGCCCCGGGTGTCAGTCTGTCCAGAGACTTCAGACTTTTTTCACAGATCTCAGTAGGGTGTGGACCCAGAAATCCAGTGGACATGGCCTCTGGGACCCAGAAGTGTGGTCTGCCTCCTCTCTGAACAGTTTCAACTGAGTCTCCCATGAGGGGGAATCAC
The DNA here is from genome assembly GCA_037038555.1 of Rhynchonycteris naso. Lineage (NCBI taxonomy): Eukaryota > Metazoa > Chordata > Mammalia > Chiroptera > Emballonuridae > Rhynchonycteris > Rhynchonycteris naso. Next base: position 54,530,827 of record CM073000.1, on the reverse strand, counting down.
CAGTCATAGACTCGGGAGAGTGTGTATGTGTGTGGGGGGTGGGGTGGGGTGGGGGAGCATCAATCTCATCACCAGAAAGCTGAGTCACTGATGTGTCACCTGCTTCCTGGCCTCTCAGAATACTCTGTCGCCATGACTGGGGTAGGAGAGACTCTTTAGGGTGGAGCAGCTGCTTTTCCCTAGGCTGATGCCACTCAGAGGGGATTGTTCCACCCAAGAAAGAAGTCGACTGCAGTACTGGAGAATAACTCAGCACAGGGGTTCTAGTGGCCGTCTCCCATAGTGTCTCTTCCCGGGCCTCCAACTTTACACTCTCCTCATGCAATTCCAGTCCTCTCAGCTCTGCCTCCGCCGGAGCACCGGGTGGGTGGCTGTGAACGAGATTTTCCGCATGAGCTCTTTAAGACAGAGTCTGTGTCCAAGAGCTCTGTCTCTTTCTCACAGACAGAAATCCTGCTCTTTTCACTGCCAAATGATGTGTGGACACCTCTTCTAAGTTCTGGGGCTCTAGGCTGGGACTCTGGGCCTGGGACTGAGCATCGACACCTCTCAAGGCAACCCACCCTGCCATGAGAGTCCTTCCAGGCCTCTGCTTGCTTCTGGGAGCGGGACAGCCCTTTCCACATCTCTGCCCTTTCTACAAGTGTCCATGTGGCTTCTGTGGTGATCCTTTGTTATGGAGTCCTCTTAGTTTACTCCAAAGTTGGTTTTTCCAAGATGATTGTTCTTAAATTAAGTTGTAATCCAATTTGGTGGCAGTTGGAATGTCTGTGTCCTTCGTCATCATCTTTCTTTTTCTAAATACTGGTTTTGAGAGATTATTTCCAGTAGGTATTACTATATTACGTTTAGTTCTGTGAAGTTTCTGGGCTGTCTGTCTTCTGCTGAGATGTTGGTAGGGCTGTAGTCATGTTGGTGGGTGGGACGTGTTATGAGGGCTTTAAGGCTTCATTCTTATGGCTTTGGCTTTATAGCTTCAGCTTTCTGGCTTTAAGGCTCTAGCAATGATGATCTTAGGCTTCCAGCCACTTCTTCCCACATCTCAACAGACCTGGGGACCAGATGTGGAACACCTCTGTTCTTCACGGGAGAGAGTGGCTCTGGAGAGCTAGCTGTGGTGTTTGTCTCTGCCACTCTCCATACCATGATGTGAGGGAGCCTGGATCTAGGTCAGTGGTTCTTAACCTTTCTTGAAGTACCGAACCCACCAGTTTCATATGCGCATTCACCGAACACTTCTTTAGTGATAAATAAAATATGATATTTTTTTTCCAAATTCAAGACATAGGTATATGTTTTTTTACTGGTGCACAAAATGAGCTGTGCATGAACATCACCTTGCTCAAAGAACAAAACCAACAAAGTGCATGAACTCACAACAAATTACGGTATTACTTTATTCTGGCCTCCGCGGCAGAGGCTTCTCCCAAGCCCTGAGACCGGCTCATCAAACCCCTAGGGTTCGATAGAACTCAGGTTAAGAACCACTGATCTAGGGGGATGGGGTCACACCTTAGCTTCCTTTGTCTCTGCTGTTTATTTTCTTCTAGTAAAAATTTGGGTAGCTGCAGACCAATGTATCTTATTTAAGAACTACCAACTGAGGAAAGATGGATGGTAATTAACAGATTGTCTACCCTTGTTTTTTATTTTTTTTATCATTATTGGAAACTCCACAATATTTTGTCCAAAAAAACTAATCACCCCTCTATACCTCAATATTCTACTGTTTTTCTCCTGCATTTCAGTCTACATACAATATATATGGGAAACACAGTTCCCATTTTTACAATAAAACTACAGTTGCTCTTCTTTTACTTCACACATCAGCTGATATATTTGAAGGGAAGAGGGGCAGTACTATCTATAAATGTTATTAAACTGTATAATTTTTCTTCTTATAAGCCATCTTTACTTCCAAGATCACCCTAGGATAAAAGTGTCATCGTAACTTTGTTCTCTATTGCTCCTTTCCAAGAAAGAAGTTATATTTTGTGAGATTTTTCAGTCCTTGTGTGGTGTTTTTCTGGCCTTGTAATTTGCATTAATGGATATTCAAGAAACCAATTTATACAGCTCACTGATGTAAGTTATAGCAAAGTTTAGAGAGATATGAGGACACATTTTCAGTAGGCTTTTCAAAATGTGCTGACACATTTTAGGAGTACATCTGTTTTTGCTTGCAAAAACTCACATTTATGTGTGTAACATGAGAAGTTGAATGCACAAACAGGTGGTTTTAAATACTCAATTTAAATACTCAAGCAGAATTTAAATGGAGACACTTGCAACCATATTGGAGCCTATTGATAACTCTTCCAAATCTCACATTTAAACCAGTGGCAAATGACTTGGTATTAATGTTATGTGTGACTATTGTTTCATTTCAAATAGCACTAGATAAGGTGTCTTCATCTGACTTTATTAAAGATGTATTGTATGAAATTAAATAAGTTATAAATCTTTGTACTCTAGTGTGTTATGCATTAACTAAAAATAACACATCAATTTTAGATTGTATATATATATATATATATATATATATATATATATATATATATATAAATTTTCTATTTCAAAACCCAACATCTTTTAATAAAATGTAGAATACTATAATTGATATATATATATATATATATATATATATATATATATATATATATATATATAATAATGAAGCATCATGAAAGGAAAATTAGGTCATTAGTCACATCTAGTAAATATTAAATGTGCACATACATAAACATATCAACCATTTGTTTAAGACTCTGCAGTGGATCAAATATTCTACTAATCTATAGAAATCAAAATGGAAAATAATGATTCCTGAATTAAGGTATGTTCAGCTTATTAAAAGGAAGATTTCAAATAGATATTTTAAGAATTTCAGGTAAAATATAAAAATATGTAGAGAACAATAACAGTCACAAATAAAATATTATTTTAGGGAAGAGAGGGTAATGTATAATATATAAGGAACAATCAAGATTGGTATTAGAAAATTAAATTTGAATTAAAATCTGAAAGTATATATATATATATATTTCAAATGAGAAAGAATGGCATTGATAAAGAGGAAAAATTGTAAGCCAAGTTAATATTAGAAATTGAGAGGAAGGTCTATATCTGATATTGGTTAAGATGATATAATTTATATGACCCAATGAGATACAAGGATGAGTCAATTATACTTCCAAGTTTCTGACATAGGTTATTACATGAATAGTAATGTTAGACTTAAGGAATATAGAAGATTCAATGGTTTTATATTATGAAGCTTGTGATTTCTGCTTTAGACTAAGACAGTGGTTTTTAACCTTTTTTGAGGTACCAAACCCACCAGTTTCATATGTGCATTCACCAAACCCTTCTTTAGTGATAAATAAAATATGACTTTTTTTTCCTAATTCAAGACATAGGTATATATATTTTTTGCTGGTGCACAAAATGAGCCATGCATGAACATCACCTTGCTCAAAGAACAAAACCAACAAAGTTCATGAACTCACAGCAAATTACGGTATTACTTTATTCTGGCCTCCGCGGCAGAGGCTTCTCCGAACCCCCGAGACCGACTCATCGATCCCCTAGGGTTCGATAGAACCCAGGTTAAGAATCACTGGACTAAGACAAGGTAAAACTATTAGTGCAACCTTAAGTTAATATGCCCAGAATACAGATCTATAAGTTTGGAGCTTAGAGTCATAATACCGTATTCATCAGGGCTTGTTAGACAAAAGCAAGTATCAGTATCAGAATTTGTTTTTCTTTCCCCATTCACAAAGATTATGGCCCTGATCCATATCTATGGATTTATATTTGTGGAAGAGGGAAACCAGATTATAACTTGAAAACTTCTTCCTATGTTTTGATATGAACCTTAGATTTAGTTCCTTGTATATGCCTGGTATTTGAAAGCAACTGAGTGAAGGATATTGCTAAGAGGAAGACCAGCAATGGAAGATACCAAATTAAGACAAGGGCAAATAATGGAAGTAATGAAGAAAATGGGGGAAGATTTAAAAGTGAAAAGATAATTAAGATAATCACTTATATTTGCTAAATTTAAGAAATTATTAACATATTCAAATACCACAGAGGCCAAATTAAAGAATTAAATGAATTATATTGAATTGGGAAGTTAGAAGTTTACTAGAAATTTTGCCAGTTCTTATTCTATGAAACAATTATTTAGAGGGGGTAAAATATTCCTTAGAAGTATTTTTCTTGGGCAGAATGGAAAATGTGGTGATAATGAGAAGAGAGGTGACAGGCACAGGAAGACCCGGATAAAGGAGGAATTCTTTAATATGAAAATGTCTTCAGCATATTTGTATCCTTAGCTACAGCAGTGATAGCTTCTAATAGGTAGAGATAAAATGTTGAAAATAAAAAAAGAAGAATATAAATGATCCAATAAGATTTAACAGAAGAAACTGAAGAAAAATGGCTAAGGAAACTACCATGAAAATAAGTCTGCACAAATATTCAGTAAAACTATTTGTTTTTGGCTCTGTAGAAGGTATTATGTCCCCCACACCTGTTAGCTATCATTCTTAGTTTCTATGCAATTGCAGTGTGGGGTAGCTAACATTGATTTTGACCAAAAATAAAACTAAGGATTTATATAACCTGATGCCTGAGTTAAGTGGTAAAGTTATGCCTTGACAAGACTGTAGATGTGGTTTGTGAAGAAATGTCCAAGGTCTCTAGAATTTGGATATAGATACAAACTACAGTGAATATAAATCTATATTGCTTTTTGAAATATGTTTATTTATTTTTAAATAAAATAATATTGGATATTTTTAAATAGTATTTGAGAAAGAGTTCTATTTCTCATGGCACCTGCCATTTGGTAGACTTGATTAACATAATAACATTTGGTTGCATTCATATATTCATGACACTGCAGACTGAACAATAAGAAGTGTTTGAATTGCTTTTCTTTGAAAATCTCCTATCAGTGTGAATGTCAGAGTGAATATTCATTTACACACCATATTAGCAGTTGGACCAACTAGAAATAAAATAAATCAAGTGGCACAAACCCTAGCCTGATATAAAAGCAATCATATTTATTCTGAATCACTTCTTTTATATTAATTTACAATAAAAAAATGGAAAGTAAAAAATACTCAGTGTTATTTTCAAGAGGACTTAGTTAGAGGAGAAATATAAGAATGTATGTAATTTCAAAATTTTATGGTTATTTTACATTTCATGTACATATGTCTTGCCTCCCTGTTCGGCAGATAAAATATAATATGCTCACTTTGTTAAAGATGGTGCTGCCCACATGGAAGCCCGTCACCCAGGTGATATTATTTGCCCTTATGCTTGTGATGGCTGTGGGGGAAAAGTTGTAATGTAAGCAGGCCGGGTGGTTATAGCTTAAGGGTTTGTTTTAAGAGTAAGCTCTTCTCCACACCCTTGACTGATTGGATGATGTAGGGTGGTGATGTAGGGAGGAATTCCATTATGCCTCAGATGGGTGGCTTTGTATCAGAGACTTCCTTGTTTGTATAATTGGATTAAAGGTTTTGAGTCTAAGCTATAAAGTGGGAGAGACCAGTAGCTTGATCTCTCTCTTGCTTCCTGAGTTCCTGAGGTTAGTATTAGAGAGAAGAGCAGAGTAAGGCCACGTGAAGGCCAGGAGAAGCAGCCGAGATGGCAGAGTGCTGAGGAAGAAGTCAGTTTGTTAAGAGTTTGTGCAGGAGGAGATGGGAAACAGAGGTGAATAAGTCTGGTGAGCTGAAAAGCTTTGATGCTAGGAAACTCGGATAAGTCAGTAGCTTTGTGAGCACTGAATGTGTGGGTTTTGGAGCCCAGTGTGTGTTTTTGCTTGCCCGCCGGGTGCAAGCTAGAATTAAAGCTGATGGCTCACCAGTTTTTGGCTCCTGTGTTTCATTACGATCTGTCCGAATCTAATGTGAACCTGCGTGGGTCAGGCTGCTGTGATAGTGGCCTGGAGAACTGGCTTTACATTTGGCGTAGACCGTGGCAGGATTCGATACAGATCGGCATGGAGCCACCACCACCTTTGAGTGGTGGAGTAGAGGACTGGCTGCTGTTATGGTTTCCCATAGCTGTTTTTTGGGGGACTGTAGGCTGGTTGACTTTTACAGCCATGTGTGAGGAAACCGAGAGCTCTATGGAAGAGGCTGCCCGGGACCTGCAGGACGAGCAGCGGAAGGAGCTGGAGGAAACGTGGGAGAAACAGATGCTGACCCTGGAGCTGAAGGAAGCGCTGGAGGAGGAGGCGGCTGACCAGGTTTGTGAGATTCACCTGGAAGTGGAGCAGATGCTGGAGAAGGAATCACAGGTTCGTGAGTTGGAGATTGCCCTGGATGTTGTGGAGAGCCAGCAACGGCATGAGGCCGGGCCTGAGGCCAGGACCGGGGCTGAGGCCGGGGCTGGAGTTGCAAGGCCTGCTGAGCAGAAGGCAGCGGTGGCCCGGAGATCAAGCCCAGCAGCAGGAGCTGGTGTTTTCAGTTCCTCTTTGGAGGATGAGGAGAATCAAGCTGGAGTTGATATCCGCAGCCTCCAGAAGGTGAGAGCCCAGCAGCAAGGAGTAGCTATGCTGCCGGTAGGTCTGCGATTTTGGGACATAGGGGTGGATGCCATCATGCTCCCCAGAGCAAAGATGGAAATGCTGACTGCCATTGCCACATGCTTCTCTTTAGGACAGTGTGAGACTTGCCATGATGGCAGGAATGAGGGGGGAGGCTAATACCCCATGTGTGTGGACTGATTTCCTGGACTATGACCGGATGGGCACAGGCTCCTTTGTTGAACGGACTTATGGATTTTGGACAATGTGAAATACCCTGATGGGGGTGGGGGTGGCTTTGATGTAGGCCATCCCCCTGCCCCGGGAAGCTTTTCCCATGGCTAGAGAAAAGGCCGAGGACATTATGCGCTTTTGGCAAAGTGCTTAGAGACTGGTGAAATGCAATGTACCTTTGTAATTGTTGAAACTGTATGATTTGTGCTACTGCTGTAATTTGTGTAATGTACTTAATTTCCTTGTACAGGGATGGCAGTAGTGTAGATTGTGGGTAGTAAAGTGAGCATAGGGGTGGATTGTTCGGCAGATAAAATATAATATGCTCACTTTGTTAAAGATGGTGCTGCCCACATGGAAGCCCGTCACCCAGGTGATATTATTTGCCCTTATGCTTGTGATGGCTGTGGGGGAAAAGTTGTAATGTAAGCAGGCTGGGTGGTTATAGCTTAAGGCTTTGTTTTAAGAGTAAGCTCTTCTTCACACCCTTGACTGATTGGATGATGTAGGGTGGTGATGTAGGGAGGAATTCCATTATGCCTCAGATGGGTGGCTTTGTATCAGAGACTTCCTTGTTTGTATAATTGGATTAAAGGTTTTGAGTCTAAGCTATAAAATGGGAGAGACCAGTAGCTTGATCTCTCTCTTGGTTCCTGAGTTCCTGAGGTTAGTATTAGAGAGAAGAGCAGAGTAAGGCCACGTGAAGGCCAGGAGAAGCAGCCGAGATGGCAGAGTGCTGAGGAAGAAGTCAGTTTGTTAAGAGTTTGTGCAGGAGGAGATGGGAAACAGAGGTGAATAAGTCTGGTGAGCTGAAAAGCTTTGATGCTAGGAAACTCGGATAAGTCAGTAGCTTTGTGAGCACTGAATGTGTGGGTTTTGGAGCCCAGTGTGTGTTTTTGCTTGCCCACCGGGTGCAAGCTAGAATTAAAGCTGATGGCTCACCAGTTTTTGGCTCCTGTGTTTCATTACAATCTGTCCGAATCTAATGTGAACCTGCGTGGGTCAGGCTGCTGTGATAGTGGCCTGGAGAACTGGCTTTACACTCCCCAACAGACTTTTAAAATCTGTGATAGCAGGAAATATGTTTTGAAAGGAGATATCTGGCTAAGAACTCTTTGTCATCTTTATATCTGTTTACTAATTATATTGGCTAGTGTGTAGTTAAACCTCCATGATTCATTGAGGAAGAGAAAGAACAAATGGAATAATTAATTTATAACTACATTGACATAATTGGTTTTAATTAAACACTATTTTTTTCTTGGTTTTAAAGCCAGTAGTCACAGCCACTATCACAGCCACCTGGCCCATGCAGGTTCGCATTTGATTCGAACAGTCAGTAATGAAACACAGCAGCCAAGAACTGGTGAGCCATCAGCTTTAATTCTAGCTTGCACCCGGCGGGCAAGCAAAAACACACACTGGGCTCCAAAACCCACACAGTCAGTGCTCACAAAGCTACTGACTTATCCGAGTTTCCTAGCATCAAAGGTTTCTAGCTCACCAGATATATTCACCTCTGTTTCCCATCTCCTCCTGCTGAAACTCTTAACAAACTGGCTTCTTCCTCAGCACTCTGCCATCTCAGCTGCTTCTCCTGGCCTTCACGTGGCCTTACTCTGCTCTCCTCTCTAATACTAATCTCAGGAACTCAGGAACCAAGAGAGAGATCAAGCTACTGGTCTCTCCCACTTTATAGCATAGACTCAAAACCCTTAATCCAATTATACAAACAAGGAAGTCTCTGTATAATGGAATTCTTCAGGAGAGTGCACCACCCTCCATCATCCAATCAGTCAAGGGTGTGGGGAAAAGCTTACTCTTAAAACCAAGCCTTAGGCTATAACAACCTGGCCTGCTTACATTACAGCCTTTCCCCACACCCATTCCAAGCATAAGGGCAAATAATATCACCTGGGTGATGGGCTTCCATGTGGGCAGCTCCATCTTTAACAAAGTGAGCATATTATATTTTATCTGCCCAACATTGGTCTACTGTCATTTTTGCCATTTGTCGGTCAAATAGATTTGTAAATATGATATATATGTTTGCTTGCTTATAGTTTGCATTGGATGTGGGGGACAGGCTATAAAGTAACAGATATTATAGCCTAAGGCTTAGTTTTAAAACTGCCCTTTTAATACTAAGGTCTTTTCAAAACAAAGCTTCTCCCCATACCCTTCACTATTTTATGATGTGGGATGGCACACTCTTATGAGGAATCCTATTTATGCCTCACATAAGTGACTTTGTATCAGAGACTTTCTTACTTGTTGTAAGGCCAATAGTCGCAGCTATTATCACAGCCACCTGGCCCGTGAATTTTCGCATTTGATTTGGACAAACAGTAGGGAAACAACAGAGCCAAGAACTGGTGAGTCATCAGTTATAATTCTAGCTTGCACCCGGAGGGCAAGTAAAAACACATGCTGGGCTCCAAAACCCACTCATTCAGTTCTCACAAAGCTACTGACTTATCCGAGTTTCCTAGCATCAAAGGTTTCCAGCTCACCAAACTTATTCACCTCTGTTTCCCATCTCTTTCTCTCTGCACAAAACTGGCTTCTTCCTCAGCACTCCACCATCTTGGCTGCTTCTCCTTTCCTCCATGTGGCCTTAATATGCTCTCTTCTCTAATACTAACCTCAGGAACCAGAGAGAGAGCAACTCCCGGTCTGCCCCACTTTATAGTGTAGAAATCCAAACCTTTAATCCAATCTACAAACAAGGAAGTCTCTGATACAAAGTCACTTATCTGAGGCATGATGAGATTCCCCATGAGAGTGTACCACCCTAAATCAAAAAGGGTGGAAAAGGCTTAGAATTAAAACTAAGCCTTGGGCTATAACGACCGGCCTGCTTACAGCCCATCCCCCATATATTTAAATAATCACACCCATTCCCAAGCAAGAAGGGCAACTAATATCATCACTTGGGCAACAGGCCTCAATGTGGGCAGTGCCATATTTAACAAAGTGAGTGTAAGGCCAGGAGCCGCGGCGTGGCCATTCACATGCAGGTTCCCATTGGATTCACGCTGACGGTGAAGAAATGGCAGAGTCAGAGGATGGTAGGCCATTCTGTTTATTGGTGTCTCAACAAGACAGGCAAGCCACAAGAGAAGACAATGGAGAAGCAGAAAAACAGCTTTTCCCATGGAGGGCAAGGGATCAGGGAGGCCCCTGCAATGGCGATAGCAGGAACCGAGAGCGCAAGCTCCTGGCCTGCCCCACTTTATAGTTTAGAATCAAAACATTTAATCCAATTATACAAATAAGGAAGTCTGATACAAAGTCACCCATCTGAGGCATAATGGGATTCCTCAGCAGTGCACCACCCTACATCATCCAATCAGTCAAGGGTGTGGGGGAAAGCTTACTCTTAAAACTAAGCCTTAGGCTATAATGACCCCGCCTGCTTACATTACAGCCTTTCCCCCACACCCATCCCAAGCATAAGGGCAAATAATATCACCTGGGTGATGGGCCTCCATGTGGGCAGCACCATCTTTAACAAAGTGAGCATATTATATTTTATCTGCCCAACAATCCACCCCTATGCTCACTTTACTACCCACAATCTACACCACCAGCATCCCTGTACAAGGAAATTAAGTACATTACACAAATTACAGCAATAGCACAAATCATACAGTTTCAACAATTACAAAGGTACATTGCATAAATAGAAACAGTACCAACTACAGCAATAGCATTAACAAATCAAAAGCTATGGGCGAAATGACAGAGCCGTCAACAGCACCAAGAGAGGCAAATCTTTTTCCTCTGGCAGAATACAGGGCAGAGTTTTATCTGCAGACAGCACCATAGCTGGTACCAGAGGCCGCCCTGAGCGGGCATACCAAACTTTATTGGCCAATACACCAGCATCTGCTGGTTCTACGTGTAGTAAAATAAGAGAACTCATTATCGGCCATAAAGAAATTACAAAGGTGCCCTTCATTATGCTGTCCCCCTGAGCACTCAAAGGATAATACACTTCTACCTTAGGTGGCCAGGTGCTGGTTGCCCAAGGAGTTAACTGGAGGTCCACCTCTAGCCCCTTTCCCCATGGTGCCAACAAGGCCACTCATCTCAGATGGGGGGCCTGGACAGTCCAGGGCCAAGTCCATCAAAGCCGTTGGCCATTAAGAAGGGCTGTTGGGGCAGGCAAGAGCACGTTGCCCTGCTGTCCAAAGCCTGGCTTGAGTAAAATGTCCTTGGTGCGTATCTGCAACTGAATGGGAGCAGCTGCCCGATGCACAAGGGCCTCTACTGGAGCTGGGCTCCCACGTTGAGGTCTCTCATTCAAAATCTGGAGTACTGTCCATAAGCGGCGTGTCCATCCAGTAAGGGAGCTGGTGCCCCCCTCCTGTCGCAGTCCCTGCTTTAAGAGTCTATTATACTGCTCAATGATACTGGTAGGGAACATGGTATTTCCAGTCCACCCCCAGCTCTTGAGCCCATTGCCTCACCATTGAACCAGTGAAGTGGGTACCATTGTCACTTTCAAGGACCAGTGGTCGCCCATATGCAGCACTCAGGTGGTCCAAAGCCTGTATGACTTCCCTCTGGTCAGGATTAGGGGCGGGATAAGCAGCAAGCAGACCTGTGGCAGTATCTACACAAGTGACTGCATACTGGTACCCTTCTGACTTTGGTAAGGGTCCAATGATGTCTATCTGCCATCGTGTCAGTGGAACATGACCCCTCTGGATCTGTCCAGGTGACACCAGTGGTCTCCGAGGGTGCTCCTTAGAACAAACTGCACATTGTTCACAAGCTGCAAGTACTTCTGCATAGGACACAGGCAAGTTTCACGCCTTAACCATAACCCACATAGTTTTCTGTCCAGCATGGAGCAGGCGCCAGTGGAGTCAGTGGAGTCATTGCGCCACAACACCTGCAGGTGCAGTCTCCAACCATCGTACCTTTGCCAATGTATCTGCCTCATCATTCCCAGGATGGGCTAGAGGGGCATGCCCCGTGACATGATATACTGTCACCTGCTTCTGGTGTCCTATTTCCCATAAGTCCTGCCACATGGCCTGGCCCCATAGTGGATGGTGCATTACCATCCACTGGTTAATGTGTCAAGTAGCAATCCAAAGGGTCAGTCCACGATATACAGTCCAGCTGTCAGTACAGATCACCAGAGGTGAAGGTTCATTGTGGGCAACTAGCCAAACAGCTCTTAATTCTGCCCATTGGCTGCTTTGGCCTGTACCCGTGTCCATCTAAATAGTCTCAGTGGCCAGATGGAAGACTATGGCCGTCCACTTGGCAGGTTGGCCCCTGCTGGAACCATCAGTATACCAGGCATCCTCGGGGATGGGCACCCGCCCCTCCTGGTAGGGACTGACTTCAGGTTCTGCCTCCTGAGCCCCAGCTGCACCTGACTCTAAGGTTGCATAGGTGACTGGACCCAAGACTTCCTGCAGTTCTGCCCTCAACGGGCTGGTGCTAAGAGCACAGTGTTCTTGCAGGTAGGCACCCCACTTGGCCAGGGTGGACATTTGGGCCATACCACTACGTAGTTTTGTCGCCCAATATCTCACCCATCCTGCAATAGGGTATGTTGTCTTGACTTTAACTGGTGTTGTGGTTGTAATACTCTCAGTGGCCAGGAGGGCAGCATACACAGCTGCCAGCTGCTTCTCTACTAATGAGTAACAAACTTCAGCACCTTTCCACAATTGGGACCAAAACCCAATAGGTTGCCGTAAGCGCTCTGTTCGCTGCCACAAGCCCCATCCAAACCCCTCTGAGGTTACATGAACATCTAGCTCACAGGGCCTGGCAGGATCAAATACATTCAAGGCCTGTGCCACCTTGACAGCTCTCTTAGCTGCTGCAAATGAACCTTGTGCCTGCTCAGTCCAATCCCAACAAACCCCTTTCCAAATAAGGTTGTAAAAGGGGCGTAGTAACTGAGCCAAATGGGGTATAAATGCTCACCAATACCCCAACAAACCTAAGAATTCCTGTAACTGTTTTACCGTAGTGGGCACGGTGTATGCTTGGATCTTATCTATAACTGCGTCAGGGATAACTTTTGTCTTACCTGACCAGACAACTCCCAAGAATTTAACAGATAACCCAGGTCCTTGTAATTTGTCCTCATTGACTACCCAGCCTAATGCTTTCAAATGGGATAGCAGGGTAGGGACTGCTTGCTCCAATTCTGGAAGAGAATCACTAGTTAACATAATATCATCAATATAATGATACATGCAAACTGCCTCTGGCTGTTTCTATTTAGCCAGGTCAGTAGCCACCGACCCATGGCACAAGGTGGGGCTATGCAAATAGCCCTGGGGTAATACTGTAAAGGTCCATTGTCTCCCTTCCCAACTGAAGGCAAATTGGTCTTGACTCTCTGAAGCTATATCAATGGAGAAGAAAGCACTGGCCAAGTCTGCCACAAAGTAGTATGTCCCCAACTCATGGCTTAACCGATCCATCACGTTAGCTATCGAGGGAACAGCAGGGTGCAAAGGGGGAACAACTTTGTTAAGTTCTCTGTAATCTACTGTCATTCTCCAGGTTCTGTCTGGTTTGTGCACAGGCCATACTGGGGAGTTGTAAGGACTGTGTGCTGGCCGAATGATCCCCACCTTTTCTAGTTCAAGGATTGTCCCTGTGACTTCTTCATAACCACCTGGCAGGCAGTACTGCTTGGTGTTAGTCACACACCAAGGGATGGGCAATTGCAAAGGGAAATGTGATGCGTGTCCCCGCAACACTGCCTTCACAACCCTGATCCGCAGCCGGAATTCCCCGGCTGTAGTTTCCAACCATAGTCCTTGCAAGACATCTATCCCCAAAATATATTCAGGAATAGGAGATACATATACCTTATATGGCTTAGGAGGCAGTCTTCCTATCCCCAATGGAATAGTTATTGGCTTCACTTGAACAGTTTGGCCCCCATAACCATCAATGGCCACTGGGGTCCCAGCAAACCACCTGGGTTCCCATAGAGGAGGGAACATTCTGCACCTGTATCCACCAAGGCCAACACCCATTGTACATTGGAAGGGGACCAGTGGATAGCCAGTTCCACGTGTGCCCTCCGGTCCCTGCCCATCCCCATTAGACGGATCCCTCGGCCTTTTTCCTATTCAAACTGGTACAATGGGTTTTGGGAGTTCTCCTCTCCCTCGGCCGTCTCTATCATATAATCTTGTAACTGAGCTGCCCGCACACCAAATGTTTTATTGGTAGCTGCTGGGGCCCTTCGTCTCAATGGCTGGAACTTCTGTTCTGGTTTAAGCTGCCGCCAAAGCTCCAAAAGAATTTTATTAGACTGGCCATCCAATTTCCCCTTATCTGCTCCAGCCGCAATCAAATCTACCCACATCTGTGTTTGGGTAAACTTTATAGGCCCGTTTCCCTTGTTAGTTGGGGGGAGGGGACAACATGGGCAGCAGCCCTCACTGCTTTATGATCTCTAGCAGCTTCCAACTCTCCCAAATCTGCTACCATTTGTGTAACTGCATTGATGGGCTGCCCCACATAGGGGCCCAAGATAGCCACAAGTGACCCAAAAAGGGCTGACAGGGCGCTAGCAAGAATAAATTGCCTTATTTTTGCCGTAAACACCTCCTCATCTGGTCCACGGGACTCAGGATTGAAAACAGCATTCTTCATACCTAGTTCTTGAAGGACCTTTACTAACTCGCTGTAGCGCTGCCACCGACTCATTGCCCCTGGCAATTCTCCAGCATTCTACCAGACCATACGAATGGCAGCTGTTGGGCAGATAAAATATATTATGCTCACTTTGTTAAAGATGGCGTTGCCCACATGGAAGTTCGTTGATATTAATGTGTGTTCTGGAACAGGCTGTGGGCAGGCTGGGTCATTATAGCCTAAGGCTTAGTTTTAAGAGTAAGCTCTTCTCCACACCCTTGACTGATTGGATGATGTAGGGTGGTGATGTAGGGAGGAATCCCATTATGCCTTAGATGGGTGACTTTGTATCAGAGACTTCCTTGTTTGTATAATTGGATTAAAGGTTTTGAGTCTGCTATAAAATGGGAGAGAGCAGTAGCTTGATCTCTCTCTCGGTTCCTGGGTTCCTGAGATTAGTATTAGAGAGGAGAGCAGAGTAAGGCCACGTGAAGGCCAGGAGAAGCAGCCGAGATGGCAGAGTGCTGAGGAAGAAGCCAGTTTGTTAAGAGTTTGTGCAGGAGGAGATGGGAAACAGAGGTGAATAAGTCTGGTGAGCTGGAAAGCTTTGATGCTAGGAAACTCGGATAAGTCAGTAGCTTTGTGAGCACTGAATGTGTGGGTTTTGGAGCCCAGTGTGTGTTTTTGCTTGCCTGCCAGGTGCAAGCTAGAATTAAAGCTGATGGCTCACCAGTTTTTTGCTCCCGTGTTTCATTGCCATCTGTCCAAATCCAATGCGAACCTGCACTGGTCAGGCTGCTGTGATAGTGGCCCCGGCTACTGGCTTTACAGCAGCCATCACCCATTCTAATACGCTATGGTTTCCTGGGTTGCCATGGCAGTTCTGAAGATGCTGCCTCAAGGAGGAGTGTGTGGTAATGGCGTCCAATTTCTCCATCTCTGTTCCGGAGAGCATGATGCCATCCACCCCTATGTCCCATAATCGTAGTAACCAGGTTACCAGGGATTCTGTAGGTTTCTGCCTAAATTGTGCCCCCAACTCCATCAGCTCTGCCTGGGTATAGGGCCGGACCACAGAGTGTTTCATTACCTGGGCAGGAGGCTGTGACTGCCCCTGAGGGACTCTACGCTGCTGGGTTTTTACCTTCTTGGCAACCACTGGTCAGGCTCTCAGTGTGCGTATGGCAGCTTCAGCCTGAGCCTTCTCATCCTCAGAAGAGGAGTTGCAAGTGCCTGTTCCCGCTGACTCAAAACCAGTCCACCAGCATGGGTGCTGTTGCTCCTTTGGCAACCGTTTAGGCTCCTGTGGCTGCTGGCTTTTGGCCGGAAGTTGAGACTCGAGCTCATGAATCTGCAGTTGTTTCTCCAACAACTGCTGGTGCAAACGTTCAGCTTCCAGGGCAAACTGCAACTCATGAACCCGTAATTCCTTCTCCAGTGCTCGCTCCAATTCCAGCCTTTTCTGCCGTTCGATTTGCAATTCATACTGAAGCTTTCGACCTCGAACAACTTCTTTCACAGAACTCTTGGTTTCCTCTTGAGTAAAAAACACACAGCCCACAGCTCCTAAAAAGATAGCCATGGGAAGGCAGAACTGCAACCAGTCCTCTACCCCACCCTTCAGGGGTGGTGGCCCCATACCGATCTCCGAATCCTGCCACAAATACACCAGTTGTAAGGCCAGGAGCGGCCATTGTGGCCATTCACATGCAGGTTCCCATTGGATTCGGGCTGACAGTGAAGAAATGGCAGAGTCGGAGGATGGAAGGCCATTCTGTTTACTGGTGTCTCACCAAGACAGGCAAGCCACAAGAGAAGACAAGGGAGAAGCAGAAAACCAGCTTTTTCCATGGAGGGCAAGGGATCAGGGAGGCCCCTGCAATGGCGATAGCAGGAACCGAGAGCGCAAGCTCCTGGCCTGCCCCACTTTATAGTGTAGAATCAAAACATTTAATCCAATTATATAAAAAAGTACGTCTCTGATACAAAGTCACCCATCTGATGCATAATGGGATTCCTCAGCAGTGCACCACCCTACATCATCCAATCAGTCAAGGGTGTGGGGGAAAGCTTACTCTTAAAACTAAGCCTTAGGCGGCCTGACCTGTGGTGGCACAGTGGATAAAGCATCGACCTGGAAAGCTGAGGTCACTGGTTCGAAACCCTGGGCTTGCCCGGTCAAGGCACATATGGGAGTTGATGCTTCCTGCTCCTCCCACCTTGTCTCTCTCTCTCTCTCTCTCCTTCCTCTCTCTCAAATGAATAAATAAAATCTTTAAAAAAAAAAAAAAAAAAAAAAAAAAACTAAGCCTTAGGCTATAATGACTGGGCCTGCTTACATTACAGCCTTTCCCCAACACCCATCCCAAGCATAAGGGCAAATAATATCACCTGGGTGATGGGCCTCCATGTGGGGAGCGCCATCTTTAACAAAGTGAGCATATTATATTTTATTTGCCCAACAGTGAGCATAATATATTTTATCTGCCCCAACAATTCTATATTGATACAAAGGTTTCTACACTATAAAATGGGGCAGACCAGAAGCTCTCTCACTGGGTTCCTGAAATTAGCATTGGAGAGGAGAAGCAGCCAAGATGTCAGAGTGCTGAAGGAGAAGCCGGTTTGTGCAGTTTGTGCAAAGAATGTTGGGCAGATAAAATATATTATGCTTATTTTGTGCAACATGGCATTGCCCACATGCAAGTTTTAAGAGTAAGCTTTTCCGCACACCCTTGACTGATTGGATGATGTGCCGTGGAGCACTCTTATGAAGAATACTTCCATTATACCTCAGATAAGTGACTTTGTATCAGAGACTTTCTTGTTTGTAGATTGGATTAGAGGTTTGGATTCAACACTATAAAGTGGGGCAGACCAGAAGCTTTCTCTCGGTTCCTAAGGTTAGCATTAGAGAGGAGAGCAGACTAAGGCCACATGGAGGAGAGGAGAAGCAGCCAAGATGGCGGAGTGCTGAGGAAGAAGCCAGTTTAAGCAGAGTTTGTGCAGGGAGAAGGAGATGGGGAACTGTAAAGCCAGTAGTCGAGGCCACTATCACAGCCGCCTGGCCAATGCAGGTCCACATTAGATTCGAACAGTCGGTAATGAAACACAGGAGCCAAAAACTGGTGAGCCATCAGCTTTAAATCTAGCTTGCACCCGGCAGGCAAGCAAAAACACACACTGGTCTCCAAAACCCACACATTCAGTGCTCACAAAGCTACTGACTTATCCGAGTTTCCTAGAATCAAAGGTTTCTAGCTCACCAGACTTATTCACCTCTGTTTCCCATCTCCTCCTGCACAAACTCTTAACAAACTGGCTTCTTCCTCAGCACTCTGCCATCTTGGCTGCTTCTCCTGGCCTTCACGTGGCCTTACTCTGCTCTCCTCTCTAATACTAATCTCAGGAACCCAGGAACCGAGAGAGCGAGCAAGCTCCCGGACTGCCCCAGTTTATAGCATAGAAAATCCAAACCTTTAATCCAATTATACATAAAGTCTCTGATACAAAGCCACCCATCTGAGGCATAATGGGATTCCTCAGGAGAGTGCACCACCCTACATCATCCAATCAGTCAAGGGTGTGGGGAAGCGCTTACTCTTAAACTAAGTCTTAGGCTATAATGACCTGGCCTGCCTACATTACAGCTTTTCCCCCACAGCCATCTCAAGCATAAGGGTAAATAATATCACCTGGATGACGAGGCTTCCATGTGGGCAGCGCCATCTTTAACAAAGTGAGCATATTATATTTTATCTGCCAAACAGGAACAGAGGTGAATAAGACTGGTGAGCTAGAAGCCTTTGATTCTAGGTGTGGGGCAGATAAAATATAATATGCTCACTTTGTTAAAAATGGCGCTTCCCACATGGAAGCCCATCACTCAGGTGATATTATTTGCTCTTATGCTTGGGATGGGTGTGGGGGAAAGGCTGTAATGTAAGCAGGCCCAGTCATAATAGCCTAAGGCTTGGTTTTGAGAGTAAGCTTTTCCCCATACCCTTGACTGATTGTTGATGTAGGGTGGTGCACTCTCCTGAAGAATCTCATTGGGCCTCGGATGGGTGACTTTGTATTGGAGACTTTCTTGTTTGTGAAATTGGATTGGAGGTTTTGATTCTACACTATAAAGTGGGATAGACCAGTAGCTTGATCTTGCTCTTGGTTCCAGAGGTATTAGAGAGGAGAGCAAATTAAGGTCACGTGGAGGCCAGGAGAAGCAGTTTGTGCTGGAGAAGGAAATGGGGAACAGGTGAATAAGGCTGGTGAGCTAGAAAGCTTTGATTCTAGGAAACTCAGATAAGTCAGTAGCTTTGTGAGCACTGAATGTGTGGGTTTTGGAGCCCAGTGTGTGTTTTTGCTTGCCTGCCAGGTGCAAGCTAGAATTAAAGCTGATGGCTCACCATTTCTTGGCTCTGGTGTTTCATTACCGGCTGTTCGAATCCAATGTGAACCTGCACGGGTCAGGCTGCTGTGATCCTGACCCCAGCTACTGACTTTACACTAGGAAACTCAGAAAGGTCAGTAGCTTTGTGAGCACTGAATGAGTGGGTTTTGGAGCCCAGTGTGTGTTCTTACTTTCCCGCCGGGTGCAAGCCTGATTTAAAGATGATGGCCCACCAGCTTTGGGCTCCATTGTTTCATTACCGACTGCCAAATTTAATACGAACCTGCACTGGCCAGGCGGCTGTGATGTTGGCTGCGGATACTGGCTTTACAAGAAAAAAGGAGATGGTGAACAGAGTTGAATAAGGCCAGTGAGGTAAAAACTTTGATTTAGGAATACTCGTATGAGTCAGTGGTTTGAGAGCCCTCAATGGAAAGGGATGTGTTTTCTCACCCACCGGGTGCAAGCTAGGATTAAAGCTAATGGCCCACCAGTTCTTGTCTCTGCTGTTTCATTACCGACTCTCTGAATCAAATGCAAGCCTGCATGGGCCAGGCGGCTGTTATGGTGGCCGTGGCTACTGGCTTTACATCATTAATGTGGCAAAATTAAAAGTAAAAATACTTACATTACATTTAACCCTACCCAAACAGAGTGATAACTTAGAACCAGAAAGGTATTCTGATATGTTGTGGAAACTATCGATATTTTTGCTTTCAGTTCTTAGTTGGAGTCTTTGTAAAAGTTTTTAGATTGTAGGGAAACATGGGAATGATCTTCTCTTTAGCAATGTGTCTGGGAAACATCACAGCTGTTCATTAACATATGAATTTAGTAGAGTTTCAAAATTCCCCAATCATTGTTATCTCTGAGTGTGTTCTTTGTTTTGAAGGGAAGTGAGTTGTTATTTTATTTATCTAAAGATTATACTGTGATAAGCAAAGTGTCAGGAATAATTCTAGGAACTGTTATCTGCCACAATAGTGTCCAATTATGCTTTACATGTCTTTTGTCAAGAAAAGAAGTGAAGAAGTTTTTAAATTACTTATCATGATTTGATGAGTTGAAGATTTTAATGAAAATTGCTTAAACTGTGAGTGAGAGCATTAGAGATATTAATAAGCTATATTTCAGAATTTTTATGTTACAACACCTAGATTCCAGGAAAATTCCAGAAGGTAAAAAAAATTTACATTAGCTCGCAAAGTCTAAAGAATATGTTGTAATTTGGCAAAATAAGAACCAAGACATAAACAAATAAAAGTTATCAAACAGTTATTATTTGTCTATAAAGATTTTCATATCTTGGATTTTAAGAAATGAGCCATCTTAATGAAAACATACACAATTCCCTGAAAGGCACCTCTCTACCTGCCTTTTCCTCCCACCTGTTGGTCAGATGAAATATATTATACTCACTTTGTTAAAGATGGTGCTGCCCATGTGCAAGTCCATTGATATTAATGTGTGTTGGGGGACAGGCTGTGGCCAGGCCGGGTTGTTATACCCTAAGGCTTAGTTTTAAGAGTAAGGTTTTCCCTACACCATTGACTTATTGGATGATGTGGGGTGGTGCACTCTCATGAGGAATCCTCCCATTATGCCTCAGATAAATGGCTTTGTATCAGAGACTTCCTTGTTTGTAGATTGGATAAAACATTTAGATTTCTACACTACAAAGTGGGGCAGACCGGGAGCTTGCTCTCGCTCTCCAAATTCCAGAGATTAGCATTAGAGAGGAGAGCAGAGTAAGGCTATGTGGAGGAAACCAGGAGAAGCAGCCAAGATGGCGGAGTGCTGAGGGAAAAGCCAGTTTGTGCAGTTTGTGCAGAGATAAGAAGATGGGGAACAGAGGTGAATAAGACTGGTGAGCTAGAAACCTTTGATGCTAGGAAACTCAAATAAGTCAGTAGCTTTGTGAGCACTGAATGAGTGGGTTTTGGAGCCCAGTGTGTGTTTTTACTTGCCCACCTGGAGCAAGCTAGGATTAAAAATGATGGCCTACCAGTTCTTGGCTCCATTTTTTCATTACCGACTGTCCGAATCTAATGCAAACCTGCATTGGTCAGGTGGCTGTGATGGTGGCCGTGGGTACTGGCTTTACATTTGGCATAGTCTGTGGCAGGATTCGATACAGATCAGCATGAGGTCAGCACCACCTTTGAGCGGTGGAGTAGAGGACTGGCTCCTGTTATGATTCCCCATGGCTGTCATTTTGGGGGCTGTAAGCTGATTGACTTTTACAGCCATGCGTGGGGAAGCCAAGAGCTCAGTGGAAGAGGCTGCCCGGGACCTGCAGGCTGAGCAGCAGAAGGAGCCGGAGCAAACGTGGGAGAAGGAGATGCCGACCCTGGAGCTGGAGCAACCACCAGAGGAGGCCGACCAGGTTCTTGAGCACTTGGAAATGGAGCAGCCACTGGAGAAGGAATCATAGGTCCATTAGTTTCAGATTTCTCTGAATGTTGTGAAGATTTCCAAAAGCCAGCTGCGGCAGGAGTCCGGGGCTGAGGCTGGGGCAGCAAGACCCATGGCAGCAGCGGCCCAGGGCTCAAGCCCAGCAGCAGGAGCTGGCGTTTCCAGATTCTATCCAGAAGATGAGAAGAATTGGGCTGCAGTTGTGATTCACAGACTGAGAATGTAAACAATGGCAACTGCGGTGGGAGGATGAATAGACATCCTGGGAGCCAAGCATGCATCGCCGAGTGGCCACTGGAAGGGTAGGAAGTGTGTGCTAAGCTGCTGATAGGTCTGCAATTTTGTGACATAGAGGTGGATGCCATCATGCTCCCTAGAACAGAGATGGAAATGCTGACTGCCATTGCCACATGCTTCTCTTTAGGACAGTGTGAGACCTGCCATGATCGCAGGAATGAGGGGGGAGGCTAACACCCCATGTGCATGGGCTGATTTCCTGTACTACGAACAGAGTGAGCACTGGCTCTTTGTTGGATGGACTTACGGATTTTGGACAATGTGAAATACCCTGATGGGGGTAGGGGGTGGCTTTGCTGGAAGCACTCGCCTGCCCCAGGAAGCTTTTCCCATGGTTAGAAGGAAGGCCGAGGACATTTTGTGCTTTTGGCAAAGTGTTCAGAGACTGGTAAAATGTACCTTTGTAATTGTTGAAATTGTATGATTTGTCATGTATTTGTAATTTCTGTAATGTGCCTAAATTCTTTGTACAGGGATGCCGGTGGTGTAGATTGTGGGTAGTAAAGTGAGCATAGAGGAGGATTGTTGGGCAGACAAAATATATTATGCTCACTTTGTTAAAGATAGCACTGCCCATGTGCAAGTCCATTGATATTAATGTGTGTTGGGGAACAGGCTATGGCCAGGCCGGGTTGTTATACCCTAAGGCTTAGTTTTAAGAGTAAGTTTTTCCACACACCCTTGACTGATTGGATGATGTGGGGTGGTGCACTCTCATGAGGAATCCTCCCATTATGCCTCAGATAAGTGACTTTGTGTCAGAGACTTCCTTGTTTGTAGATTGGATAAAACATTTAGATTTCTACACTACAAAGTGGGGCAGACCGGGAGCTTGCTCTCGCTCTCCAAATTCCAGAGATTAGCATTAGAGAGGAGAGCAGAGTAAGGCTATGTGGAGGAAACCAGGAGAAGCAGCCAAGATGGTGGAGTGCTGAGGGAAAAGCCAGTTTGTGCAGTTTGTACAGAGAGAAGGAGATGGGGAATAGAGGTGAATAAGACTGGTGAGCTAGAAACCTTTGATTCTAGGAAACTCGGATAAGTCAGTAGCTTTGTGAGCACTGAATGAGTGGGTTTTGGAGCCCAGGTTGTGTTTTTACTTGCCCGCCTGGTGCAAGCTAGGATTAAAAATGATGGCCTACCAGTTCTTGGCTCTATTGTTTCATTACCGACTGTCTGAATCTAATGCGAACCTGCATTGGCCAGGCAGCTGTGATGGTGGCCGTGGCTACTGACTTTAAACCACCCAATCACTCAGAGTTTTCATATTATTTTAGGATGGTTATGGTAATACATTCTGGGAAGAATGACACAATTAACCAGAATTATTACCTAAAAATAGGTTTATTGATAGATAAGGAGTTGAAAAAAAATATCATTTTTATGTTCCTTCAATTTTTTTATGTGAGAAATTTGCATTATCTAAGGCATGTATAGTTTCTAACAGATGCAAGTTTAACAGAGAGTTAAGTTTAACAGAAAGTAAGATGGAATAAAGTAAAGTATCTCTTTTAATGCAAGATTTTATTTCAAAGAGATATCACTAGAGGGAAAAAGAAAAGGCAAGTGATAAAAGGAATTTATTTCCCATTAACTACATTTATACATTCAGTGTGAACAACCTCTGGCAATCTGAAATATATGGCTTCATTTTAGTTTTAGTTTATAATTCATTAACCTCACTGTAACATTATAAAACCTGTGAATAGTTGGTCTGAATGCATCCCATTTCTGAAAACCTACTACAGGTCATCATTTCCTCCAGAACAAAGAAAAAATTAATTAGTCTGAAATCATTAGCCTGAAATTTAATATTTTTTCACTTGTATCTAATAGGACTCTCACACTCCATGTGCACCTAGATATGATTTCTTTTCATAATTTATGTATTGAGCCAAATGACACATTTTCAAAAATTTTGCAATATGATTAATAAACATTTTTAGCTTCAAATAGACCACAGTGAGGATTTATTATTTATATTTCATGTTTGTTTTTTCTTCAAAAAGCTATTTGTTAAATATTTAGTTGCATACCGCTACTCAATTCTTCAAATACCCTGTATTCTACTGATTTCTTCCCATGAGATTCTGTTTTGTCCCTGGACACCTCTTGTCTCTCTTCTCCTGTTGAATCCTATCTACAGTACTCATATTTCCTAAGGTCCTACTTAAATATCTTATTTCTTGCTCATATTCTCTTCTCTTGAAATCCTATTTCTGTCGTTGGGGCTGATCTCCATCTGTCGCCTATGTAGGCCAAGTTTTCTACTGTCACATCTCCCTTCCTAACACATGAGTCCTAGCATTTGGTCATTGTAAAGCCAGTAGCCACGGCCACCATCACAGCCACCTGGCTCATGCAGGTTCGCATTAGATTTGGACAGACAGTAATGAAATAATGGAGCCAAGAACTGCTGGGCCATTAGCTTTAATCTTAGCTTGCACGTGGCGGGCAAATAAAAACACACACTGGGCTCCAAAACCTACTCATTCAGTGCTCACAAACCCACTGACTTTCCAAGTTTCCTAGAATCAAAGCTTTCTAGCTCACTAGACTTATTCACCTCTGTTCTCCATCTCCTTCTCTCTGCACAAACTCTGCACAAATTGGCTTCTCCCTCAGCACTCCACCATCTTGGCTGCTTCTCCTGGCCTCCTCCACATGGCCTTTCTCTGCTCTCCTTTCTAATGCTAATCTTAGGAACCAAGAGAGCAAGCTCTCAGTCTGCCCCACTTTACAGTGTGGATTCAAAACCTTTAATCCAATATACAAACAAGGAAGTCTCTGATACAAAGTCTCCCATCTGAGGCATAATGAGATTTCCCATGAGAGTGCACCACCAAAAAGGGTGGAAAAGGCCCAGTACCAAAACCAAGCCCCAGGTTACGAGGATCCTGCCTGTCTACAGCCCACCTCCAACACACATTAATATAATCATGCCCATCCCTAGCAAGAAAGGCAGCTAATATCATCACCTGGGTGATGTGCTTCCACGTGAGCAGTGCCATCTTTAACAAAGTGAGCATAATATATTTTATCTACCCAATAGTCATTAAGAGTTACCAGTCCTTTGTGACTGCTCAAAATTCAACAATAAAAATTTCAAGTTTATCAATAGCACTATTTGTACACTTTTGTTCTTATTTGCTAGTACCTAAAATGAGTTGGCTAAAGCAAAATGTAGAAATTATATAATGAAAACAATCTTTGTTTAGTATGAAACTACTTCTAACCTTCCAGTTCCTCTTGTAATGTTCATTGTGTTGATTTAGTGGGAGAAATTTACTCAGGTAAATAAGTTCTAGTTTAAATATTCCCAGAAAGATGTTTCTGCTCCGTAGCACTAAAACCGGGAAATATAGGAGTTTATGCTACTTGTCACTAATTCAGAGACAGAGTGTACGGCCAGTGGCCACCGCTGTTGTGGCCATGCAGATTCTCATTGGATTCGCACAGACTGTAAAGAAACAGTGGAGCCAAAAAATGGCAGGCCATTCTGTTTATTAAAGTCTTATACTGGCAGACAAGCAAACAGGCATGGAAGATCGCTTCCTTCTCATTCAGAGCTGTCAAAGCCCTGTGTTGGGCAGATAAAATATAATATGCTCACTTTGTTAAAGATGGCACTGCACACATGAAAGCTCATCACCCAGGTGTTATTATTTGCCCTTATGCTTGGGATGGGTGTGGGGGAAAGGCTGTAATGTAAGCAGGCCGGGTCATTATAGCCTAAGGCTTAGTTTTAAGAGTAAGCTTTTCCCCACACCCTTGACTGATTGGATGATGTGGGGTGGTGCACTCCTGAGGAATCCCATTATGCCTCAGATGGGTGACTTTGTATCAGAGACTTTCTTGTTTCTAGATTAGATTAAGGATTTGGATTTCTACCCTATAAAGTAGGATAGACCAGTAGCTTGCTCTCTTTTGGTTCCTGAGGTATTAGAGAGGAGAGCAGATGAAGGCCACGAGAAGCAGCCAAGATGGCAGAGTGCTGAGGAAGAAGGCAGTTTGAACAGAATTTGTGCAGGAGAAGATAGGGAACAGAGGTGAATAAGTCTGGTGAGCTAAAAACCTTTGATTCTAGGAAACTCGGATAAGTCAGTAGCTTTGTGAGCACTGAATATTTGGGTTTTGGAGCCCAGTGTGTGTTTTTGCTTGCCCACCGGGTGCAAGCTAGAATTAAAGCTGATGGCTCACCAGTTCTTGTCTCCATTGTTTCATTACTGACTGTTCGAATCAAATGCGAACCTGCATGGGCCAGGCAGCTCTGATGGTGGCCTTGGCCCCTGGTTTTACACCCTGATGCATTCTCCAGTTCCACAACCTGAAAAATTTCTGTTTACCTCCTGGAATCAAAGGTCTCCACAAGCCTCAGTGGAGCTCCCAAAGCCCCTCAACTCTGGTTCCACCTCCTACTCTTTCTGCCCTCACAGCAAAACAGGCTAGGGCAAGAAAAACCCCTTCTCCAGCAAACATTAGCACAGCAATGGCCCCTCCCAAGCAGGAAGGTAATATGCAATTTGAAATCTGCTGCCCTGATTTTAAGCCCTGTGTTGGGCATATAAAATATAATATGCTCACTTTGTTAAAGATGGCACTGCACACATGGAAGCTCATCACCCAGGTGACATTATTTGCCCTTATGCTTGGGATGGGTGTGGGGGAAAGGCTGTAATGTAAGCAGGCTGGGTCATTATAGCCTAAGGCTTAGTTTTAAGAGTAAGCTTTTCCCCACACCCTTGACTGATTGGATGATGTGGGGTGGTGCACTCTCATCAGGAATCCCATTATGCCTCAGATGGGTGACTTTGTATCAGAGACTTTCTTGTTTGTAGATTGGATTAAGCGTTTGGATTTCTACACTATGAAATGGGGCAGAACAGGAGCTTGCTCTCTCAGATTCCTGAGATTAGCATTAGTGGGGAGAGCAGGGAATGTCCACATGAAGGTGGTCAGGAAAAGCAGCCAAGATGGTGGAGTGCTGAGAGAGAAGCCAGTTTGTGCAGAGTTTGTGCTGGAGAAGGAGATAGGGAATGGAGGTGAATAAGTCTGGTGAGTTAGAAACCTTTGATTCTAGGAAACTTGGATAAGTCAGTAGCTTTGTGAGCACTGAATGAGTGGATTTTGGAGCCCAGTGTGTGTTTTTACTTGCCTGCTGGGTGCAAGCTAGAATTAAAGCTGATGGCTCACCAGTTCTTGGCTCCATTGTTTCATTACCGACTGTCTGAATCTAATGTAAACCTGCATTAACCAGGTGGTTGTGATCCTAACCCTGGCTCTTGGCTTTACAGTCATCTTTAAAAAAAACCATTTTAAAAACTTATTTTCTCTTCGGAGGATGAGGATGTGCAGTAGCTGAGGATAAAGCATTTGCTGTATTGTAGACACTCTGTGCCAGAGGTCTGTAGGCCAAAACAATAGAACTCTGGCATAGAGCGTCTAGTTCTAGGACTTTTGGTTAGGCTGTTTTTCTTGAAGAGACACACCACCCGAGTTATGCTCGGTTTTTTGGCGAATTTTGACACACCAAGCTCAAAAGATTGCCCATCACTGGCCTAAAGCTTAGTTTTAAGACTATGCTTTTTCCACCTTTTTGAGGAATCCCATTATGCCTCAGATAAATGACTTTGTATCAGAGACTTCTTTGTTTGTAGGTTGGTTTAAAGGTTTGGATTTCTACACTAGAAAATGTGGCAGACCCGAGCTTGGTCTCTCTCTGGGTTCCTGAGATTAGCATTATAGAGGAGAACAGAGAAAGACCAAGTGGAGGAGAGGAGAAGCAGCTAAGATGGTGGAGTACTGAAAGAGAAGCCAGTGTGTGCAGAGTATGTGCAGAGACAAGGAGATGGGGAACAGAGGTGAATAAGGGTGGTTAGGTACAAACTTTTGATTCTAGGAAATTCGAATAAGTCAGTGGCTTTGGAAACCCTGAATGGAAAGGGAAGTGTTTTACCACTGAGTGTATTTCTTGCCCACTGGGTGCAAACTAATATAAAGGTGATGGCCCACCAGTTCTTGGCTCCATTCTTTCATTACCATCTGTCTGAATCAAATGCATACTGCATGGACCAGGCGGCTGTGTTGGTGGCCGTGCCTAATAGCTTTACATACCTGGATACTAAATATAAGTAGACTGAGACCAACAAAAGAGTATCAGCAAAGGGTCTCAGCCCATGGCTGAGACCATCAAGGCATCATCCCAAAAAGCTCTGAGAGAGTGGGTAGATATAGGGGTTACTGCAGGCACTCAGACAGACTGAGATTACCATATCAGACTTGGTTGCTTTTGGGCAGATAAAATATATTATGCTCACTTTGTTAAAAATAGTACTGCCCACAAGCCTGTCACCCAGGTGATATTATTTGCCCTTATGCTTGGGATGGGTGTAATTATATTATTGAGTGTGGGGTACAGGCTGTGGGCAGGCCGGGTCGTTATAGCCTAAGGCTTAGTTTTAAAAGTAAGCTTTTCCCCACACCCTTGAGTGATTGCATGATATAGGCTGGTACATTCTCCTGAGGAATCCCATTATGCCTCAGATGGGTGACTTTGTATCAGAGACTTTCTTGTTTTAAGATTGGATTAAAGTTTTGGATTTCTACACCATAAAGTGGGACAGACCGGGAGCTTTCTCTTTCTCAGTTCCTGAGATTAGCAGAGTTTGTGTAGAGAGAACGAGATGGGGAACAGAGGTGAATAAGACTGGTGAGCTAGACAGCTTTGATTCTAGGAGACTTGGATAAGTCAGTAGCTTTGTGAGCACTGAATGAGTGGGTTTTGGAGCCCAGTGTGTGTTTTTGCTTTCCTGCTGGTGCAAGCTATGATTAAAGCTGATGGCTCACCAGTTCTTGGCTTCACTGTTTTGTTACCATCTGTCCAAATCAAATGTAAACCTGCATGGGCCAGGCAGCTGTGATAATGGCCATGGCCATTGGCATAGTAGGCAGGATTCAATACAGATCGGTAGCAAGCCACCACCACCTTTGAGCGGTGGAGTAGAGGACTGGCTGCTGTTAAGTTTCCCCATGACTGTCCTTTTGGGGACTGTGGTTGGCTGACTTTTACAGTCATGTGTGAGAAAACTGAGAGCTCTGTGGAAGAGGCTACCCAGGACCTGCACACCGAGTAGTAGAAGGAGCTGGAGAAAACGTGGGAGAAGCACATGCCAACCCTGGAGCTGGAGGAAGCACTGAAGGAGGAGGCTGACCACATTTGTGAGATTCGCTTGGAAATAGAGCAGCCACTGGAGAAGAAATCACTGATTTGTGAGTTACAGATTGCCCTGGTGGTTGTATAGAGCCAGCAGCAGTGGGAGGCTGAGGCTGAGGCTGGAGCTGGGGCTGCAAGACCTGCTGAGCAGAAGGCAGGGGTGGCCCAGGGCTCAAGCCCAGCAGCAGGAGCTAGTGTTTTAGTTCCTCTTTGGAGGATGAGGAAAATCAGACTGAAGTTGGAATCTGCACTTTCCAGAAGATGAGAACCCATCTGGAAGGAGTACCTGCTACACTTCTGGTTGGTCTGCAATTTTGGGACATAGGGGTGGATGCCATCATGCTTTCTGGAGCACACATGGGAATGCTGACTGCCATTGTCACATGCTTCTCTTTTGGACAGTGTGAGACCTGCCATAATGGCAGGAATGGGGGGGGAGACTAACACCCCATGTGCATGAACTGATTTCCTGGACTACGACCAGAATGAACACTGGCTCCTTTGTTGGATGGACTTACGGATTTTGGACAATGTGAAATACCCTGATGGGGGTAGGGGGTGGCTTTGCTGGAAGCACTCCCCTGCCCTGGGAAGCTTTTCCCATGGCTAGAAGGAAGGCCGAGGACATTTTGTGCTTTTGGCAAAGTGTTCAGAGACTGGTAAAATGTACCTTTGTAATTGTTGAAATTGTATGATTTGTCATGTTGTTGTAAAATGTGTAATGTGCCTAATTTCCTTGCACAGGGATGCTGGTGGTGTAGATTGTGCATAATAAAGTAAACATAGGGGTGGATTGTTGGGCTGATAAAATATGTTATGCTCATTTTGTTAAAGATGATGCTGCCCACATGCGAGTTTTAAGAGTAATCTTTTCCCTACACCCTTAACTGATTGGATAATGTAGGGTGGTGCACTCTCATGAGGAATCCTCCCATTATGCCTCAGATGAGTGACTTTGTATCAGAGACTTTCTTGTTTATAGATTGGATTAAGGGTTTGGATTTCTACAGTATGAAGTGGAATAGAACAGGAGCTTGCTTGCTCTCGGTTCCTGAGGTTAGCAGTAGAGAAGAGAGTAGAAAAAGGCCACGTGGAGTAGGCCAGGAGAAGCAGCCAAGATGGCAGAGTACTGAGGAAGAAGCCTGTTTGTGCAGAGTTTGTGTAGAGAGAAAGAGATGGGGAACAGATGTGAGTAAGTTTGGTGAGCTAGAAACCTTTGATTCTAGGAAACGTAGATATGTCAATTGCTTTGTGAGCACTGAATGAGTGGGTTTTGGAGCCTAGTGTGTGTTTTTGCTTGCCTGCCAGGTGAAAGCCAGGATTAAATCTGATGGTTCACCAGTTCTTGGCTCTGTTGTTTCATTACCAACTGTCTGAATCAAATGTGAACCTGCATGGCCATTGGTTTTACTGTTGCCTTGGTCACAAACTGTCTCCTTTTTTCTCACCTCCAGTCCCCTCTCCTTGGCCTTGTCTCAAGGATATTTTTCAGAACCTCCCAGGGTGAGAGGAGTTGCTTAAGGTGAGGGGTGAATTGGGCGAGAAAAATATTTGCTGAAGTTGCCTTAATAGGAGTTGGAGAAGGAGAATTTTTAAAGAAGCCAATTTAACCCTAACAGCCAGCAATCTGGAGAAACACAGGTGGCATTCCTAAATCATCTCAAACCCATATCCCCAGCCAACCTTTTTATAAGGGAAAGAAAAGAATAGGTAAGGGTTTTAGAATCTTAAGGGAGAGTTAATCAGATCTAGTCAAAATTGAATTGTATCATAGTCAGCAGTTTTCCCATTCTTAGAGTACAAAGGCTTTGCTTGCAGTCCCCTGGGGCACAAAGGTGTATTACTTGTAGTGTCCGGAGGCAAAAAAGTGTATCACTTGTAGATCTCATTAAGTCTTGTAGGCCTGACAAAGGTGGGTTACTTGCAGATCTCATTAAATTATATAGGCCTGTTGAGGTATCCCAGAGCCTGAAACAAAGCTTTTTCTTCCATTAACCATTATGCCCACTAACCATAACCAAGCCAGCATTACTCAATCTAAAATTTTAACTCTTGACTTCTCTGTAATAGCACTAAGTAATTTTGTTTATAGCTACCTTCAGTTTATCTCTATCAATCAAATAGCTACTTAGTGGCAGCAGGTAACTGATTAGAGATAAGCTCAGATTATTTTCTTTTAAAGTTTAAATGTTACTTTAAATGTAATTAACAAACATACGTAAATGTAACTAACATATACATCTACTTCTTGTTTTGTATATTTTATGTGTATAAATTTAATTATTATAAAATTAATTCTCTTATTTTTCACTTATTTAGTTTTCAAGAAATATTGTGTACTCTAGAGCTGGGGAAATAGTAGGGGATATTACAATTTTTTAATATTAATTTTAATGGGGTGACACCAATAAATCAGGGTACATATGTACAATGAAAACATCTCCAGGTTATCTTATCATTCAATTGTGTTGCATACCCATCACCCAAAGTCAAATTGTCCTCTGTCACCTTCTATCTGGTTTTCCCTGTGCCCTTCCCCTCCTCTCTATCCCACCCTCTCCTCCCTCCCCCCACCCCGTAACCACCCGTCTCTTGTCCATGTCTCATAGTCTCGCTTTTATGTCCCACCTATGTATGAAACCATGCTGTTCTCAGTTTTTTTCTGATTTACTTATTTCACTCCGTATAATGTTATCAAGGTCCATCCATTTTGTTGTAAATTATTCAATGTCATCATTTCTTATGACTGAGTAGTATTCCATAGTATATATGTACCCAAGCTTTTTAAACTACTGGTCCTCTGACGGACAGCACTGTTTGAAAAGAAGAAATGCGCCCCCATGTTCATGGTAGCATTGTTCACAATAGCGAAGATCTGGGGATATTACAACTTTTATGATCATATGTATTCTATTATGGCAGGTGAGAAAGTCAACTGTCACATGAAAATATACAGGTATACACAATAAGTGCTATAGGAACAATAAGTCAGAATAAGAGAATTAAGGGCACTCAGTAATTAGGTATAGAATAAGTTTCTAATAGAAGTACAGTAGTACTGCAGTTTTTGTTGACTTCGGTTATCATCAATTATG
This sequence comes from Rhynchonycteris naso, assembly GCA_037038555.1. NCBI lineage: Eukaryota > Metazoa > Chordata > Mammalia > Chiroptera > Emballonuridae > Rhynchonycteris > Rhynchonycteris naso. Next base: position 54,498,998 of record CM073000.1, on the reverse strand, counting down.
GTTTTGACAATTTTTTCAGCGAAAATTTTGTCTCAGTTTTCATTGGTTGCCTCGGATTTTATTGACATGCCCACGTAACCTCATTATTAATTTTGCGAAAACAAAGGGTGACCTATAAATTCTCCTGCTCAGTGTGGAATTGTTTCTCATTGTGTGAGCTTCACCCTATGGGTCTAGCCAAACAATTCCATTGCTTTACAGTGTTTTTGTGCTTTTTTAAAATTGTGAGTGCTAATACTACAATTACTTATAAGTGATTACTGCATATACAATATTCGGTATGTTTATTTTGTGTTTTTCAGTTTCAAAATGTACGTAACACACATAAGATAAAATCATATGTGCTCAAATCTCATTGTCCCTGTTAAGTGTTTTCCTTGCTAATAATGCCATGTTAAATGTTCATTTATTCTTTACATTAGTTTTTTATATTCATTTTATATTAATTTCTTGTTTTTATCATTAAATGATATATTTAATCTCTATAAAATGTGTTTTCAGTATGTATTTTGAAGTGTCCAGATGAATTAATTGAATTTACATTGATTCATGTGGAGATAATTACCTCGGTTTTCGTGGATTTCAGATTTCGCCAATTGTTTTCAGACAAATTGTCAACAAAAACCAAGGTATCACTGTCATCTTCAAAATAACTTATTCTAAAATACCCTTTGTAACAAGCAGTTTGAATCTGTGTAAAGCCAGTAACCATGGCCACCATCACAGTCGCCTGGCCCATGCAGGTTCGCATTTGATTCAGGCAGACAGTAATGAAACAACGAAGCCAAAAACTGGTGGGCCATTAGCTTTGATCCTAGCTTGCACCCAGTGGGCAAGAAATACACACAGTAGGAAAACACTTCTTCTTCCATTCAGGACTCCCAAAGCCACTGATTTATCAGAGTTTTCCTAGAATCAAAGCTTTCTAGCTCACCAGACTTATTCACCTCTGCTTCCCATCTCTTTCTCTCTGTACAAACTGGCTTCTCTTTCAGCACTCCTCCATCTTGGCTGCTTCTCCTATCTTCCACATGGCTTTTCTCTGTGCTCCTCTAGCATGGGCTTCTCCTAGAACATAATCACTCTTTCCTGAACAATGTGATCTTTCTTCCTTTGAAAACCTTTTGGCACAAAAGCCCTCCCCCAACACACATTAATATAATCACACCAATCCTAAGCAAGAAGGGAAACTAATATTATCACCTGGGCAATGGGCTTCCATGTGGGCAGCGCCATCTTTAAGAAAGTGAGCATAATATATTTTATCTGCCCAACAGGCTGTCAACATTTCTTTGCAGAAACCTCCTACAAATGTATGAATGTGCTATGCTAGCCTACATAGATAGTTGCCAGATACCATTGTTGCCAGAATTCTTTATATATATATCTAACATTTAATCTTTCTGATATTCAATATTTAGATGTTATTACCCTTATTTTTTCAAATGTGGAATGTGGAGTATTTTTATTTTAATATTTTCTGTGTTATATTTAAAGTGCTAAAGCACCAATCAAAACTTATTTAAATCTGTGTGCTATTATGTTCTATATCTAGCTAGTGAATATTATCCAATTAAAAAGAAAAATCTAGTTTCAAAAACAACAACAACTACAGTTGTGGTTATCAACTAAAAATGTGGGTAATGCATTAGGACAATACCTTGATATCTCAGCTGCTGTGGATTTTTCTCCATCTGTACTTCTTTAAAATGTCAACATTTCCTTATTCTAACAAGTAAACCATAAGTCTTATGTCTTCTCAAGAAAATGTTCTTACAACTAACCACAGTTAAATAAATTAACTCCTTGCCTTTTGACATTCAACATCTGATGTCTGGAAATAGTATTAATATTGTTTCAAACTCTCTGGCTAAGTAATCCCAGAAAGGTTTGAAGTTCTACATAATAGCAGAAGGAACCTGTACCCCACTTTTAGCTGAAACTTGGAGATACAGTAAAATCTCAGCTCCCCATATCAGGAAGTGGCAATAACTGGAGAGCCTTTCAGAGTTTTATCTGTACTCATAATACCCTGTGTGCTGAAGTGTGGTATTATGAAGTTGGTAAAGAGCCTCAAGCAACCTGAAAGAGTTCTGGGCAACCTTCCATGTGGTTCAGAAGTGGTTGATATCATTAGCTGGACCTGTAACTACCTTGCTATCAGAAATAAGAAACAACACATCAGCAACACTGAAGACTAGACAAGAACAAACATGTTTTTATGAATGCCAGCTGTTGGTCAAATAAGTTTGTAAATATGATGTATATGTTTGCTCGCTTATAGTTTGCATTGGGTGTGGGAGACAGGCTGTAAACTGGTAAGGTTCTTATAGCCTAAGGCTTAGCTTTAAGACTAAGCCTTTCCCACCCTTTTAATACTAAGATCTTTAAAACATCCTTCTAATACTAAGATATTCTCAAAACTATGCTTTTCCCCACATCCTTGACTTGCATGATGTGGGGTAGTGCACTCTTATGAGGAATTTCATTTATTCCTCAGGTAAGTGGCTTTGTATCAGAGACTTCCTTATTTGTATATTGGCTTAAAGCAGTGGTTCTCAAACTTTTTGAAGTCGGGGCACATTTAAAATACTACAAATAATTGTAGGTACACTATATACAAATGTCTGAAAAATACTTTATAATAATTAAGTCAAATATTAAAGAAAAAAAATAAAGTTCAAGCTTGCTTTTATGGTAATTAAACAAAATAAATACGACAAAATTAAAATATTTTCTGAAATTAAAAAACATTTTTAAGTTACATTTTTTGAGCTATGCTTTTTAGAATTCATAAAAAGAGAGGTTAAAAAATAAAAAAGTGACAAAAAAGATATCTTTATATATATATATAGAGAGAGAGAGAGAGAGAGAGAGAGAGGGAGAGAGAGAGAGGGAGAGAGAGAGATACATTCTTCGTAAGATTTAGTAAATTCGGCAAGTCCCGGCACAAATGTGTTAAGTTTTTTTATTCTTGTGTTTATGAGAAATATGAACCTGATGTGTCCTAGCGATTTCTTCAATGATGTTTGGGCATATATTTGAAAGACAAACTCTTATTTCCTCATCAATACATTGAATAATTCCTCTTTTTACTCTTAATTGTGTTGAGAGTAGAAAATCCTAATTCACATAAACAGGATGTTGAAAATTGTAGTAAAAATTGTAGTTCAAAGCTTTTTTAGATATAGCCACATATTCTTATTTTATAGAAACTAAAAGGCTTCAAGAGACAATTCTTATGTTTAGTCATCAACTCATAATCAATGGATATAGCTTCTAGTTCTTTTTCTGTTAATGGTAAACCAAAATCACTTGAAAATTCCATGTATGGGTTTCTAATCCAATTGTGTTGTTCAGTGTTATGTGATGGAAAATGCTATAAGTTAAATTCTGCCCATCAGCCTTCAAGTCCTATTTTATTTACACTGAACTTTCGCTCACTTCCAGAATTGGATTCTTCACTATCACTTTCTTTTTGAGAAATCTATCCATGTTATTTGGGTGGATTTATTTAAAATGAATATAATAATGTGTTAATAATAAATATAATAATAATGTGTTAACAAAAGCAGCAGTATTTCCATAATAAAATGGTGTAATAGAGTAACTATATTTATTTCTATATCTGGGTACATGCCGCAAACCAGTGCAGCTAGTTTTTCCAGGTCCCAATTGGAAATAGTGTGGAATTAAGAAAATACGCGGTCGGGAGGGCCATGTAGTTGCTGTTGGCAAGAACAAAGCATGCCCAAAAACCTCATCTTGCTTTATTTATAGGGCAAAGTGAGGCCATTATCAAATAGCATAACATCTTAAATTTACACCAAACAAAGGATAGAAAAAACTCACCTCCAGTCTTTCCGAGGAACATGGGGGGTAGTGTAAACAATCCAGCACCACAGTTTAACAGCCTTTTGCAACCTAATCAGGCAAGTGAGGTAGGGGTTGGGCAGACTGTCAGCTTACAGCCAATTTCCCACACCTCTGTCCCCCTCAAATTTAAACTCCAAAAACCCTTTTGGTTCTTTGGTCCCCAACAGGCATATATTTCTCTGGAATACCATAGGGCCCACCTTGAAATCTTCTAGGGCATACCAGTGCACCATGGTGCACACTTTGAGAATGACTGGCTTAAAGGCTTTAATTTCTACACTATAAAATAAGGTAGACTGTGGGCTCTTTTTCTCAGTTCCTGCCATCAGCATTGCAGAGGAGAGGCAGCCAAGATGGCAGAGTGCTAAAGGAGAAGCCAGTTTATGCAGTTTGTGCAAAGAAAAAGAGATGGGGAACTGAGTTCAATAAGGCTGGTGGGGTCTTTGATTCTAGGAATACTCAGATGAGTCAGTGGCTTTGGGAGCCCTAAATGGAAAGTGAAGTTTTTTCCCACTATGTGTCTTTCTGGCCCACCAGGTGCAAGCTAGGATTAAAGATAATGGCCCATCAGTTCGTGGCTCTGTTGTTTCATTACCGTCTGTCCAAATCAAATGCAAACCTGCACAGGCCAGTTGGCTTTGATGGTGGCCGTGACTACTGGCTTTACACCAGCATATAGAGATAATACAATTTAAGAAAAAAGCATCTTACTCACTGCCTTGGGGTAGCAAAGGCATCTGTATATAGAGGCAGATGGATGACAGTAGGTGAGTGTGTGAGGGATAGTAGTATCCTGAATCAGTCCACATAGCCAGTTCCCATCAGATGGACTGAAGACTTGAAATAGCAAAGTTGCCTTTTCAAAAAATAATGTCACAATGTCTTTTTGTTTTTATTTCTGTTTTGTTTGCCCATTTATTTTGGTGAACAGTTTGTAGCCACTATAGAGGAAATGTTATCTTAGAATGTACATATTTTAAAATACAAGGTAGAAACCAGCTACATTAAAAATATATGAGACATATAACTATATCCTATGGCATAAAATAATTGGTAGATGTGATAGGTAAAAAGAAAAAGAAATAAAACAAAATATAACCCTAACTTTTGGATTGTTAGATGAGAGTGGTAGTCCCCAGATTATGTTTCTCTACAAACTTTGGCGGGATGAATAATGGTATTCAGTATTTATATCAAACACTGAACTTGAATTATTTTAAACTTATTTAAAATTTAACACAAATGAGATTCATAATTGGAGAAATTTTAAGAAACACAAAGAAATTTTAAGAAAAATATAGGTTGCTGATCCAACCCTGAATTGAAATATTATCACTGGCCAACAAAGTGTCGACATAAAATAAAGACACTTCAAATTATACATGCATTATAGAGAGTTTCTTATAATAACTCTCTTAATAAATACAAAAATAACTGAAGTTTATTTATTAACTTTGTCTCCTTTTTAAATTTACAAGTTAAAAGAAATTGGAACCATATTTTTGTGTACTGATTGCTAGAGAAATAAAAGAAATCTCATCATCTAAGGTTTTTTTTTATTTCATCATCTAAGGTTTTAAAATTTTTAATCATTTTTAGTGACATTTATGTATTTATTGTTTGACTAATTGATTAAAAATCTTTGTCAGCTTAAATAACAGAAGATAACATAAAGCAATACTCTATGCATTCATAAATAAGACATGCTTCTTTTTTACTTTTACCTAGTTATAAATTATTTCTTTTAATCAATGGTATTAGCCAGAATTTGATGCTAAGAAACAAAATTCTTATTTAAATAAGATAACTTAGCCATTTTCTCCTGAAGTTTAATGCTGTAGAAAAATATGATATGGTTGATATAGTAAGCACACATTTCAGAAATCTTTGTGTGTTGAAAAGATTTGAAACAATTTTGTCATGTGTGGCCGTTTTTACATGAAGAGAAAGAATGTCTCTCTTGTCTTTTAGTCTTCAATTTTCAGTGTCACTTTTTAGAGCAGCGATCCCTTGCAAAATGTAAGTCTCAAGCTACACTGCAGCATCTATTTTTATAGAAGGAAATATCCTTCCGTATGATCCTCAAATAAAAAGCTGTCATCCATCTTTTGAATAGGCTTTATCCCTCCTTCAATGGCTAGTTTTTGAAACTGCTGATGACTAGAAGCAATTCTTTATAACTCCCTAAATAAAGACATCAGTCTATCAGCAAAAAACAGTACAGGAGCTGGAAAGGGGCAGCTGCCTCCACGAGGGGGTGGGGAAGGAGAGCTCTTACCCGCTTAGTTAAAAGCAGCTAAATGTTATTATTGAGTATGTATCAATGTGATGTGTCCTTACATTTTAAAATGCTGCTTCAAGCAAGTATTTTTTTTCCTTTTTAATTTATGCTATATAAATCTAAGTATATAAATTCTTCTGTGCAAGAGTCTTACCCTACCATCAAAGGTAATTAAAACGGAAGGGAAACTTCAAAGCCAAAATGGGAACTGAATCCTAAAATGATCAGTTCATTTTCGGATTAAAGAAAAAAGCATTATAGAGAGTGTCTTAGTGAAAAGCAAAGGTGAAGCAAAAAGGTCTATAGTGCTTCATTTACATACCCCACCCTCCCTCACACTGACCTTACCTCTTTATTGTTCTCTTTATGTGAAATAGGATACATTATAATTAAAATCAGTGAAAATGTACAGTGTGATAAGCTATTCAAAAGCAAATGAATAAAGTGAGAATTTAACCTTCTCACAGCCTGTATATTTTCTTTGTAGACTCTTCCCTCAGTGCATATACCTTGATCCTTGGAAAGATTTTACTATTTATATTTTTCTTTTATGTTTTTAAAAACCATTAAAATGCAGCTTGGTGTGGATCTTTTTAAAAATCTGTTTTTGCTAAGGCATTTTTTTTCTGCTTCTATAATGCATAAAATCATGTTCTTCAGTTGCAGAAAATGTTATGGAATTATTTTATTGAAGATTTTCTCTCTTTCTGTTGACTCTGTTAGATAGGTTTCTTAATTTTTATTTATTTTCTTCATTCATTCTCTCTCTCTGTATCTCTCTCTGTATGTACTTCTGTGTGTCTGTCATAGCACTCACACACACTCACACAACTTGTCTTTTATTTTAACCATAATTTTGATATATCTGTATGATATTTGATAGTTTGTGTCTTTTTTAAATTTTCCCTTCACTTTTTATGTTGTCATATAAATATATGTATTATTTTAATCTGAAAAACTCAAGTCCTTCTATTAGATCATATACATTTGTCATTCTCTGATAATATGTTTATTTCTAGAACTCATATTAATTTGATATCAGAACTTCTGATGCTATATATTCATTGACCTCTCTTATTTCTTTTGTTCTCTCTGGAATTCTTTATTTTTTGCTTCTCCTTTTAAACATTCTATTGAATTTTCAATTTTTGCTCTTGTATTTTTAACTCCCAGGAGAACTTTTTACTCTTCTATGATTATTTGCCTATTTTTCTGTAATAACTTGTTTTTATTTTATGGACAGAATATATTATTAATTTGTGAATTATGTGTGTATGCATATAAATTCTACTTCTTCCATTTTTTTTTCATTTCCTACAAGCTGTTTTTCACTTTATGTTGCTCATTAGATTTGCTTTGGTTATATTATTCTCTATTATACTAACAATCTTTATTATGTTAATATTTGAGAATGATGCACCAAAAAGTTAATTGTAAGCTCTGTGTTATGGATGCATGTGTCAGAAAACTGTTGAATGGTAACTTTTATTGTGATATGATTGGTTGGGTATGGTCTTGCCGTACTGTAGGAAGGATAATCAAATATGAGTATCAAGTATGATTTTCCTTGGTCCATTTGTTTCCTCCAGACACAAATATTTTATTTTCCTGCTCAGTGATATAAACTTATCCACTAGTGTTTGTAATCAAAGTAGGGAAAGTGAACCATAGGAGAGGGTGGGTCTTACCCATCAATTTGCATTTGGCTATTATTTATCCAACAAGTAGAATGTGTGTGTTGTATATTTATATATAAAATTACATATATGACACATATATAATTATCAACCTGAGTAATATAGTAATAAAAGTCCTGCATCCAGGCCAGTATAGTCATTTTCTAAAGCCATGCTTTTCCTCATGGAATATGACTAGACCTCTCTCGTCAGCTGGAGAAGAAGTATATCAATCAGAGAAATCTCTGGCCACCTAGAAATATATTCAAAGCATGCTTGTTCATTAGTATTAACTGAAGAGTATTCATTTCTTATATTTGACTGTTCTGCAAACCATGTCTGTTAAGTCTGGGGTTATGAAGACTTTGGACCTCTTTTGTTATCATCATTATTATTTCTTCTGCTCATTATGATACAGCTGAACCATTGAGAAGCATATGGTATTATAGCCAATAGTAAAGGCCTTATAAAAAAAATGTTCCCAGAAATAAAGTACCATATCAGTAAGAAAATAGTAAATAAATAAATTTTTTGTCTTCCAAATTTAAATACTTTAAACTCTTTTTTTTTCTAGGATTAATTTATTTCTGTCTCTAACCACCAGAGTATATAAAAGTTCATGTTTTGCCAACAAAGAACTCTGAGGAACATCATAGAGGAGAAATAACTCTTAGGCTGAATTTGCCAGCTCAGTCATTGGTTACTATGACCAGCATGATTAGAAAACAGATTTACTACCTAGGTCACTGATTCCATGACTAAGCAATACAAATGAATTGTTCATAAGATACCATAAGAACTTACAGGAGTATTTTAGGCTACATAGTCAATGACTAAGGTCAATAGATAAGTATTTTCCAAACTTGCTTGATTCTAAATATAACCTGGTATATTTATTAAAAATAAATATTTCTGAACCTAGAAAAATAATACCACACCTTGAAGTTTTGACCCGTTAAGGAATATTAATTGAAAATCTGTACTTTTAGCAGATGTTCTGTGAATTTTATAAAGAGACACATTTGGATAACCAATTGTTAGACTTTCAACTTCATGAGGTAAGGGGCATTTTATTCTTAAGGTTTTTTCTTCATTCCTGAATTAACTTTCCACACTCCCTTACACTGAAGTGCTCAATGACTAACTAAGTATGTAAGTACATTTTGTCAAAATAGTGCAAATACTTTTAAAAATGAACACGAAAGAAACCAGACACAGCATGACATAGCAATTTGCAAAGGTCCAAGGTATTATAAAGAAACCTAAATAATAGTAAATTTCATTTATTAAACCACTGAAACTAGTATTTAGCTATGATAGTGACGTACTTCATGAATAAACATTGTGAAGAAATTTTGGTCATTGAGAAGGATTACTCCAAAATTGTGAAAAGAATGTTAGAAAAATTGTAAATTTTTGTAAGGACATACATGTGAAGGAAGAAAATGAAACAGATAATTAGGAAGAAAATGAGAAGATGAAATTATTAATTCAGTTCCCTAGATGGCAAATTAAATTCTTTGCTAAATCAATACAATTGATTCAAACTGCTAATACATTGTGACTTTTTGCCTATTTATTAAAACAATCTTTTTCTTCTTAAAATTACAGTTAAAAGATACTAATCTTGGTAAACCCATTTATCAACTCCAAATACACTGGTGACAAAGTTGAACACAAATAATTAGTTAAGTGGAAAATTGTCTTTCAGTGCTTTTTGGTTCCTTTATATTGTCATTTATCTAACAAAATTAAATATCATACTCACTTTTTACATTTTTATTAATGATAAAACATGTGAAACAAACTTTTTTCTCTGATCATAGTTTAAAACTAAATCTCACCCTGGCTGGCTAGCTCAGTTGATTAGAGCAGGTTGTCCCCAAGTGCAGGGTTTGTCAGTTCAATCCCCAGGCAGAACACATACTAGAATAGGTTGATGTTCTTGTCTCTCCACCCCTTCCTCTCTCTCTAATAAATAAAATAAACATTAAAAAATAAATAAAAATAAAACTAAGTCATAAATTCTGACATTCTGTTATGGCTGTGATTGAATACGCTATGCAAAATTTCTAATGTTTTGTAATTAAAGTTTTTTGACAAATATGATAAACTATAATTGTTTATTGGTCTGGTTTTTGAAAAATAAACATATTCTCTGTTTCCAGGGTACACAATTAAATAAATTTAAAACTAAAATTTGCTGTATCTGTTATATTTTTAAAACCCTCTGTAGTCATCTTTGTTTTCTACAAGATCTACTTAAAAATTATTTTACTTATAATCAATTTTGTTTTTAATTTTTTTTTCCAAGTGAGAGGAGGGCAGATAGCGAGACAGACTCCTGCTTGCACCCAGACAGTAATCCACCTGGAAATCCCTGTCTAGGGATGATGTTCTGACCCTCTAGACTAGAGCTATGCTCACAACTGAGTTGTTTTTAGCATCCGCGGGAGAAGCTCCATAGAGCCATCCTCAGTGCTGTGGGTGATTCACTCAAACCAATTGAACCATGGCTGCAGGAAAGCAAAAGAGAGAGAGAGAAAGAGAGAGAGAAAGAGAGAGAGAGAGAAGGGGAGAGAGGGGAGAAGCAGATGGTCGCTTCTCCTGTTGCAAGTTAACTTCTCCTGACTAGGAACAAAAACCTGGGACATCCACATGCTGGGCGACGCTCTACCCCTGAACCAACTGGCCAGGGCCTGTTCTTAGTTTTTAAGAAAATATTATTAGGTACAGTATCATCACTCCTATCATGTGTATCAAATAACATACTTTTGGTAATATCAAGTCAAGTATAAAACCTCTTGTCTTACTTCTTATTGTATTTAATATTGATATTCAAAATCCTCTTTTTTTATTTCTGCAGGGTAGGGCAAAAGTGAGATTACAGTTGTGAGTACATAAAACACAGAATTTATTCTTGTATTGTATGTATTAATTATTGTATTATTTTTCATATGAACTGTAAGCCTACTTTTGTCCTACCCTGTATGTTACTCACTGTTTATATTTATGGTTTATGTGCATTTTACAATGCATATAAACTTGCATTTATTTGTTAATACTATTGTTCTAAACTAATCTGAGAGTACTTTTTTGTCTAATAAAGTTTAATTTAAATATAAAAATTTTATAATTTTCTTCACACAAAAATATTTGAGATTAAGTTTGCCTTATTACTCTATGCTTTCAATTTAAACTTTATTGTTTCAGTTATTTTTCTACAAATTTTTTGTTCTCTGAACCAAGTATTATTCTTAAGGACATTGTTTTTTGTTTTACAATTACATATAACTGGTATTACATTTGAATTTAACTTAAAGATTAAAATGAAATGCAACATAAATATTTACATAGAAATTAATTATCAATATTGAAATTATACTTTATTTTTAAATATCCTCTAGGGTAGAATTGAAAGTTTGCCATCTTTTAACTTGCTTAATATCCTAAATTTTAAACTCCCCAAGTGTGAGCAGATTTTAAGCACAGATTATTGGGGGTTTTTTGTTTGTTTGTTTGTTTTTATTTTAGGTATGTGGCAGGTATTTTTCTCATTTCAGTTTGATGTCTATTGAGGACATCCTATTCAAAATACTAAGTGTTGTTATTGTGTATATATATATATATATTTCTGAGAAGAGATATAACTAATACAAATTTCTGGTTCTTTTCACCAAAAAGAACTGTAATAAAACTTTCCTGCACAGTTAATGCTCATATCTAACTGATTTATGGTAAGATATATATGTGTAATTTGGAAAGATTTTGCTGTTTGCTATGTAATTTATTTAGTAAATGGAGAAAGCCAAGTATATTATCTTTTAGCTGTTCTGCTTCCAATTTCACTTATCTATCATATATTTTTTAAAATATGATTATTATGGTTTTTGTTGTCATTGTTATTGTCTGTTATATGCTTCATAAATTCAAATGATTGAAAACATTCTGGATTAGTAAAGTGGGATTAGAAATTTTGAGACAGATATGGGAAATATGCAAATGTTTATACACGGCTAGAAAACAAAAGTAATTCATCTTAGGACCAATGGTAATGCTATCTTCTTTTTCATATAACTGAAACTTCATTCAGAAACATTACATGATTAACAAAGTAAATTATATTAATTAATTAATTAATCAATCAGTTAACGAGCTGTTTATCTTAATGGTATGAATTTTTCTGTATTTGAGCATTTGAAGATAGAAACCAATAATATCATTTTCTCAGTCAGTAATGTTCAATCAGGCTGATCATAAAAATCATGAAAGATATTTTTGATAAATACCTATTCCAGTCTACGGCCATACCACCCTGAATGTGCCTGATCTCATCTGATCTTGGAAGCTAAGCAGGGTTGGGCCTGGTTAGTACTTGGATGGGACACATATACCTATTCCTAAATTGGCATTCGTAACTTGGTAGATATGTGGTTGGTGCTAGGAAATATTGGTTCCCTGGGAGTTCTGATGACAGTATGGCTTTGACAATATAGCTGAATGCCATCTGGTTTTATATCAGAGATATGGGAAACCACTCTTTAGAGATATGGGAAACCAAAAGGAAAGCTGAATGTGTAGATTCCTAGGGTGAGTTATATAATAGAAAGATGTAAGTGAACTGAGTAACACATAGAAGATTACACTATTACAGAAATCTTCTCAATAGCCTTGGTTATCAATAGTATAACCACTAATTCTAAATAGAGCCCTCCACATCGCCAACTAATTTGAAATTCGTGTGCTAATTTACACATGTTCTAGAATGCTCCCTGAATTTACTCTATTCTCTACCATTTCACTGGTACAAAGAATATCATGTTCCCACATTAAGGATTATAAAAATCTAAGTTAAAAAATTACAAAATAGGATTTTGTTAAACATGTAAATAAGCTTTCTAAATCTCTAGCTTAAAATGCAGGGTGGGAATAAAAATAGGTTTATAGTGTGAGTACAGAAAACATAGACTTTATTTTTTTAATATTATTTATTAATTATTTTATCACTTTTCAAACAAATGACTGTAAATCCACTTTTGCCTCTCCATGTAAGTATTGCTTATAAGAAGAAATTAAAACAATTTCATTAAAATATGGGCAGAGGGCCTGAATAGGCACTTGTCTAAATATTATATACACATTACCAATAGACAGATAAAAAGGTGCACAATCACAAATCACCAGAGAAATGTATATTAAAACTACAAAAAAATATCACCTTTTACTGTCAGAATAGCTATCATCAATAAATCTACAAATCTCTAAAGTTGACGAGGTTGTGGAGAAGAGGAAACCCTCGCACACTGCTGACTGCTAATGAGAATGCAGATTGGTGCAGTCACTAATGAAAAACAATATGGAGGTTCTCAAAAAATTATAAATGAAATTATCTTATGACTCAGGGATTCCTCTTCTGAGTATTTATCTGAAGGAACTCAAAACACTAATTCGAAAGACTATATGCCAACCTTTGGAAGCAAACTATCAGTACATGAGTGAATAAAAAGTGGTGATACATAAATACAATAGAATATTACTCGGCTATAAAAGAGAATAAAGTCTTACTATTTGTGACAGCATTGATGAACCTAAAAAGTAGTACAGTCAATGAAATAAATCAGTCAGAGAAAGACAAATACCATGAGATTTCACTTACATGTGGAATTGAAATAACAAAACAAAAACCAACAAAGTTGAAGCATACACAGAGAACAGACTTGTGGTTACCAGTGATGAAGAATTTTAGGGCACTGTGTGAAAGAGATGAAGAGATTAAGATGTACTACTAATAATTATAAAATAATGACCAGAATGTAAAGTAAAGTACAGCATAGGAAATTAGTCAAAAATATTGTAATAGCTATGCATAATGCCAGGTGGGTCCTGGAAATATCAGGGAGAACACATTGTAAAGTACATGAGCATCTAACCCCTATTCTGTACTCCTGAAACTAATAGAAAACAATAGTGAATATAAACTGTAATTGAAAATGAAAATAAAAAAAGAAAAAATAGTAAAAATAATTTATAGAACTATAAATAAAAATACTGTCAACATAAAAATTTAGGGCTGCCTGTATTCTATAAATAACTTTAGTTAATATGACATTTTATATTTACAAATATTATATTTTGACATTATAAACAGAAATATTTATTATAATAAAGGTAAAAATGTAAAACAACTGAGTTTAAAATATATTAATTATATTTTAACTTATTATATAGTATAGGTAGTATACATTATATTATCAATTATGTACCATTAGATTTTATATAACTATGTAGTTTCATAAAACTATATACTATATACATATATATTTATAGCTATTATAGATTATTTTAATATACATTGCATAAAAATATGAAAAACTATCTAAATTTAGGTGCAGTGATTATCTTTATATGTAATGATTGATTCCATATGAAGAAAAATTTGAAATCCTTGCCAAGGCTTTTCCTAGATAGTTCAAATTGCAGCAACTTAAATACTGTTTCATGACTAATCTTTTTCAGTTAGTTTTGAAGCATAATTATATACACAGCAAGTTATTCTACCAATGCAAGAACATATAGCAGGGATATGTAAATATGTGTCATCTAATCCTATTTTTAAAAACAAAAGATATATTTTTTATTTAATTAAGAAAGGTAAAAATATTTTTACTCAGTGTTGCTGAAACTAGTCTCTGCAGATTGACAAAAGAAAAGTTTTGTAGGAAAGAGATACTTTTCTTAAATTGCTTAGGCAGAATTAAATCAAAATCAGATATCTAGTTCTCTGACATATACTCTTTTGTGGTGTTATCTTCTTTCAAACAATTAAGGCAAAGGAGTAAAATATTAATACAGAATCATTATGAATTAATAAATAAAATATAATTTATACAAATATATATGACTAAGAAAATGAAGTATTTATTAGTTCATATAATAATGCTTCAAACTTTACAGAGATTAAATTATGTCTCACATGAAAGCACTTATATAATTGTATTTCAAATTTTCTATATGAAAACTGATTTAAAAAAAGAAGAAATCAATATGCTGGGAATATATTTTTATTGAAAAATATTTAAGATTATTTTCATACGTATAAAAATAGCCTAATCTAATTATATAAGTGAGCAAATAATATTAATGATAGAAATAGAAATGGTAAACAATACCTAATTATAAAGTCGGTGTTTCAGAAAGCAGAATGTAAAAATAAAAACATCTTTGAGATACTACTTAAAACCTACCAAATTGCCCCAAACACTAATTAACACAATATTCTATGGCAATAAACTACTAAAAACAAAGCAAAATCTTTTTAAAAAGTAGGTACATAACCTAGTTAAATTTGCTTGCCATAATTAGAAAGGGTACATTCTTATACAATTTACCAGGACATATAACATATGTTAACTTTATTTCTTATCTGCATGATACTATAAGATAGCTTTATACAATGAATTAATGTCATAAAAGACATTGACTATTGATGTATTATTGATTAAGTACAATAAAAATTTTAAAAATGAAAATAAATTATCACATTGCCGGTAAAAATAAAATTCTTCCACAGAGTTGTGTGAAAATAATTTTGGGGACTATTGTATAGAAGAATATGAGCAATAATGTCAAGATTTATTAAAGCAAAAACAAAGAATTACCCCCAGATGCCCAATATCACATCCACAACCAGGTGGCTGAGCTTCTCTGTGTGGAAGATGTCCAGTCAGTGGTTGTTAACCTTTTTTGAGGTACCGAACCCACCAGTTTCATATGCCCATTCACCAAACCCTTCTTCAATGATAAATAAAATACAATTTTTTCCCCAAATTCAAGACATAGGTATATGTTTTTTTACTGGTGCACAAAATGAGCCGTGCATGAACATCACCGTGCTCAAAGAACAAAACCAACAAAGTGCATGAACTCACAACAAATTACGGTATTACTTTATTCTGGCCTCCACGGCAGAGGCTTCTCCAAACCCCTGAGACTGACTCATCGAATCCCTAGGGTTTGATAGAACCTAGGTTAAGAACCACTGTGTCCAGTCTTTCTGACCTCATACACACACCTGCACAGGTCAGGCCCAGGAACGTCAGGACCCAAAGGTAAAGAACTTCTCTATGTCTTATTTCCCATTTGTACATTCACCACCAAGGCCCAGTGGCCTTCAGGCCCCATCCCTCCAACCCCTGTTGCTGTATTTGGGCCTGTGCTTTAGGGCCATGTGGTTGACAGGCACACAGTGCTGCTTTGGGGAGAGAAAGTGAGTGAATGAATGTGCCTGGGCCTTTGTTAAACTTTGCTTACCTCTCCTTGGGTTTAGCAAGGGGTAAGCTTTCTTTCAAATTAGCCAATATTCTTCCTAATTCTTCATGGGCTTGCTTGTGCCTGGCCCTTCCCTTTCCATGTCCTTATACTATTCTGTCCTTTCCCCAGGTATTTCTAGGCTAGATTTGTCCTTTTTATGGTTTCCGTTTTGGTTCCTACTGCATGTATCTCAAAAGTTTTCCCTCTTATTCTGGCTTCTACTGCACATGTGCTTAGTAAAGGAAGTTCCCCTACTGTTTTATCCCCTCTTCCCCAATGTCCTAATACCACAATACCAGCTAAGGGGCCAGTTGTTCCTCTCTGAGGATTAGTGTTGTTCAGTGAAGGATGTGGCTGTCTCCAGGCTTAATGCCTGTTTCCATTTGATCCCTCCCTTTGCTAATAACTAACTACTGTAATAATCATACATACAAATTTTATGCATGTATAATTTATACACACATATCTAAATTAAAAAAATAAATTAATGGCAAATTTTAATGTTTAACATTTACCCAGTAGTGGAAAAAATACAGAACATTTCTGTTCTGAAAGCAGCACATTTTTAAAAAGAAAAGTAGTTCTAGGCATTACACTTTGAAAGGAGAGGGGAATACTTTTTAATGAATGTGAAGTAATATTTCAAGGGAAAACTAATCTCTAGTAGAAAATTACTATTCATAGAAACTAATTATAAAAAGAAGATTTCACTAATTTTAAAGGTGTCTGACCAAGGTGAAAAATTAACAATGAATTATATTGCACTTGCTGATCACCTGGTGATGTTCCAGTACTTCATCATGCGTATCTAAGGTAGACTGCCCTCAAGCTCACTGACCCCCTCACCACAGATGCATTCAGCACAAGACTACTGGATATATGCTTGTATAATGTCAAGTCATTAAATGGTATCTTTAAGATCTCTGAGTTCCAGTGAAAATATTTTCTTTTTTCACTAAGACATTGATAATTTCATACAGGGACAAGTAATTACACTGTGATTAATTGACAGACTTTAGCCAATTCTGTGTTTGTAATTTTAAGATTTAAAGGGAATGCAATTGAATGAGTCATTAATAAGAATAATTTTTTATTGTATTGGTTTCCTTCAGCTTAACTATAGTGTTCTTTGCATTTTACTCATCAGCGGAAAATATAATGATCTTGACAATGTTAAGTTTGCTAGCATTTATCTAAATATTTTCTGTGAATATCTAATTGAACTCATATCTTATTGGCTCAAAGGAGGTTTTTGTGTATTTCCTTGCTATTGCTTTGGCAAAATTTACTGATAACTTAAGTCTTGTGAAAAATACCAAGAAACATTTTAAAATCATTACTGTTTATTTTTGAACTAAAATAATATGTTTTCATATTGGTATTATAGCTTGTTCAATAGAATAACAGTATGCTTTAAAAGGATTCAAAATAGGCAATAGGTTCTGCATAACAGGAGATAAAAATCCTAAATTAGCATTTCAAATATAAACAAAGTAGATGATTAATATTCAATAAATGGGATTTCTGAAGAAAGCAGTCAACATAAGACAACAGTAACATATTTTTCTGTTGATATTAAAAGTTTGACAAGTTTCCTAAATTCCATTTAACATCATTTCTTAAATGTTTTATAAAGTATGTATATTCTTTAATTAATAATTTTGTTTTGGTCAAGATATTTCTCCATAATGGTATTTCCTACATGGCCAACATTTTTGAGAAAAAATGATTCTTGTTCGAAGAAGAAAACAATGAGACCCAAAATCTGAAATGTCTGTAAAAGAATACTCTCAGATTTTTATTTGTGTGTGTGTGTGTCTGTGTGTGTGTGTGTCTATGTGTGTGTTTTGTCTAACACAAGAGAAAATATCTCAAATTGTATACTTGGAATTGTACATTATTTTTAGCCAGATTTGTGTGTGTGTGTGTGTATTTATATATATCCTTAAATTTTCTACAGAAAATAGTAAACTAGGATAGTCAAAATAAGATTAATTTATAGGATCCTCATTTGTAGTAAGAAGACTATTTGTTACAGCAGTTCAACACTAGGGTTTGATTAATTTGTTATTCATATATAATACTTACTAATTTCCATTTTAGAATGTTTTCCAAATTAGCTCTCAAGATAGAAAGTCCTTTTACTGATGTCTTCCGTTATAGCTCTTTGCAATCTCTGAAAATCATTCTGTTTTATATTCTGCTTGTGAGATTATTTCAACTGTACCTCCTGGGAAATATTCTCTTTGAAATTGGTAACACTTAATGAAAAATATATACATATTCATCATTAAAAGCAAGATACTGAAAAAAAATATTACTGGTATATAATCACTCTGAGCAGAAGACTTATTTTGAACATGAAAGAAATCATTAACTGTAAATAATCCAGAGATCAAAGTCTGAGGGGGGAAAAAAAGTGGGCTAGAAGGCAGACTCTGTACCCAGTGTGGGCTGAATGAAGGAGCTATCTGAAACAGAAGCTCAGAGAAGAAAAAAAGTTAGCATAGTTGTGCCAAACCCGAGATCTTTCTGGATAAAGCCATGAAACTTTAAAGGAATTTATATCAGTTATTATAAGAAGTAAAAAGGGCACAATTTTTGATTAACTGCTTTCTGCTTCAAAAACCATATTAAGAAACCTTTCTTTAATTCTGAGTAACCTCTTAATAAAAGAAAACAAATACATGGTTTTAACAATTTACTTCAATAAAACTCTTTCACTCTAATTAAATAATGAACATCTTATTTAGATGTATCTTCAGTCATGAAAATTACATATGCAGATAGTTTGGCATATGTAATTTTGTCAGTTTGGGATTTACATTTAGAACTATCCTTACTATTAACTGTGTATGTATAAAATTTGATTAGTTTTATGAAATTTATCAATTCATACATATTTTTCTTTACACAGTATTTCTTTGGAGATATATACTAAAGGTGGTATAGTTCTCTGGCACAGTTTTATCAAAAAACACATGCTATTGTTTAAACCTTTCTCGATTTTGAGAAATTCCACATAAGGATATGTTTATTTTCTAGATAAAAATTTAAACATTTGTAGTTGACAATATTATAATACATTTTTTTGTATTACTCAGGTTTTAGGAGTTTAGGAAAATGAAATGATGAACAAATGCTAAGATTTTGTAGGATTGTAGTGGAAATGAGGTACATTGAAATAAGTTTAACTATATTCCACTATCTGTCTCTTGACCAATTAAAATATTAAGAAAAGAGTATATAAATTAAAACATGACATGTGTTAGCATTGTTAGGTTTAGAAAAATCAAGAAGAGATTCTTAAAATTATATTTAGATAGATGATAGATGATGATAGATGATAGATAGATGATAGATAGATAGATAGATAGATAGATGTTAGATAGATAGATGATGATAGATAGATAGATAGATATAGTAATATATAGCAATAGAGAACTTCCAAAATGACTAGATATATTAAATATCATAATATAAATGGTTTGATGCTATGGACAAATGTCCAGATTCACTTCCCTGGTAATAGTTTTATATATTTTGAAACCATTTCCAGTTATCTTTGGGCTCTTGTGAAGTGAAAAGAATGTTGTCTTTTAAGAAGAAAGGATTTTATTTGTAATTTTGCCAATATTTAACAATCTGATATTGAACAAATCAGAGAAAGTATCTGAGTCTTAGATTTCCCACAATGTCAAAATTAGGAACAATAATACATATTTAGAAGGTGATTGTGAGAGTCAAATGAAGTCATATATGAATTACAGTGATGGATATTTACTAAGGGCGTGATCCAGTAATATTTTCTTACTTTTATCTAAAGCTCAGAAAAGATCTTGAGGACTTAGGTCCAGGGATGTATTGATCTGGGAATAAATTAATTGCAAGTCAGGGTTTTTTCTCAAATTAACTGGACTTTGGTGCTTTCTTGGCCTGGTTATAGATGCACTACATATGCAAAATGAGACTTGAAAATATTCTTTTATCTATTTTCACTGGTTAAAAATGAACCTCAAGCATAGTATAATGTAGAAATTATTAATATTAATATCCCATCTCTAATTAATAAGATTAGTGAGTATTACATTAAGGAAAATGACTCCTGACTTGGATACAGTCTTCATTTTCTCCAGTATATAATTTTTGTGGCTTTTATGATACTATTCCTTTTAAACATTGATCACAAACCAAATGTTGTAGCCATGATAAAAATTAATGTTTAAGATTTATTTATTATACTTATTCTACTGTGATCATCATTGAATACTTTCTAATGCTGAGACAAAACTTAAAATTGGGTGGCCATTTTACAATTTCACTCCTCCAACTTTGACAGGTTTACTTAGAATCATAAATAAAAAAGTAAAGGCAAAAGCAGGAATGGACCCAATTATTACATGCAGTTTTTGTTCCCATCTTGTGTGTCTAACATCAAGATCGTCCCTATGTTTCTACCAAAAGCAGTAAGAAAAAATGTTCTTAAGAAATTTGTATTTTAAAAAAGGTAAATATATAAATTGTATATATATTTTACATCTTTAAAAGAGCATGTTATTTTTGTAGTATACAGGGCATGGGCAAAAGTAGGTTTACAATTGTGATTATACAATTATTATTCCTGAATTATTATTTATTATTATTATATTATTTTCCATACAGACAACTGTAAAACTACTTTTGCTCACCTGCGTATTTGGAAATGAGTGAAAATTTTATTGTTCTGAAAGATGGGAGATTTTCATTTTCTTTTCAAAAGAATATTATTTTATAAGAAAAATACAAATGCCATGGCTCTTTTTTATCAAGCCAAGCTTCTCACTTTTGTAACATCAATGCAATATTTTATTTCCTCAGTGTACTTTAAAGTGAAATTTGCATATCAATATATGCAATATAATAAAGCATAACTCTGTAGTAAATGTATTAATAAAAGTATTATCTTCAAATACTTCCTTCATATCTGTTGATTTTTTATTGCTTATCTATGACACAGACATTGCTTTATATTTTATTAAACACAAGCTTACATTTGAAAATTATTCTTTCCTCTTTCAGCGATGTATTCAGATTCTAAAATTATCAAGATGTTATTGGCATACCATATTTTACAATTAGCATAAGCATTAAACTGAACCTTCAGCCATTAACATATTTCACTATCATTTTCGAATAGCATAGAAAAGAAACTCAGATAAAAAAATCATGTTTATGTGTGATTAAATTTAACATTGATATAAAATATAAATTTTGTATAATTTCTTATATGAATTTTGTCTTTTTGATAAGATATTTATGTATTTAGTAAAACAAAGTCAAGTGATAATATTTTATTAAGTGATATATAATTCATTTTGATATACTGTGGCATTTTTTCTCAAGAATAACTTTAGGGGGCACTGTGCTGCCAGTAGAGAGTTCTTGGACAAGTCAGATCATTTTATTTTCTTTCTTTGCATATAAAAATATCTTAGTAAGTTTTTCAAAGGAATCGTGAAAGTATTAAATTTTCTTAAATTTGTGTTTTTCACAATAACACTGTATGGAAGAAGAATTATGAAAGTGACTGAAAAAAGTATATTTTAAGAAAGAAAATTAGGATTTAATAGTAACTTGGGGCTGTAAGTTGTCAGCTCCAGTTTATTTTCGAGTTAGGAACCAAGCTAACCAACAAATAGCATATATAGGGAAAAGCAGAAAAGCATCTCACCTGAGAGCAGAAGAGGTGTGGTAAGAATTTTTACGATACTATAATTGATTGTACTGTAACTGAAAAAAAAATATCATGTTAGTTGTCTGCGGAACAGAGCAGTTTGCCAGAACCAAAAGTCAAGGTATAAGGAATTCTTTTTAAATTGTAGTTAACCAGAAGGTCAGCAGCAAAAGGGTAAATGATGATGTCAACAACAAAAATGATTCCAGTACACATGGATGTTTCCAGTGGCTTAGCCCTATAAAACTCTCCCCACTCCCAGTCTCACTCCATCAATCATCTCTGACATCTGTATTGCATTCTGATTCCTAAATAGATCTTTTGTCATCTAACTCAATCAAAGCAAAGGCTTTTGAAGAAACAATACAGCCTGTCAATAAAGACTCTTTCCCTTTGCTAGCATCTTTCAGATTATCTGATTATAATAAATTAATTCAATTGCTTTTGATAGAGCTACCTGAATGCTTTCTATAGCTTACTTCCTATTCAAAACTATTAACTAAAATAGTTATATAAATATGCTGAGATTTGAAATTTATTTTAGATCTTTAGAACCAATTAAAATGTTTTTCTTCATACTAGAAATGTACCATTAATTTATCTCATTCTTTTATGCTCATATTTGAGAGTAATGATTATGACACATATATAAATTTCATAGTAAGGAAGGAGCATTGATTGATTCAGAAGAGAAAATAGCTTTTTTATATATGTTCTAATTCCCTAGAAAATATATGATTAGATATGAAGGTCACATTTAAAAATTAGCAAATAGTATTGAAAAAAAAAGAGAAATAGAGGAATTGGCAAAAGTACATTTACATTGGCAAAAGTGAGTACATAAAAGGAAGTTTATTCTTGTATTATTATTTATTATTTTTTATACAAACAATAAACCTACTTTTGCTCACCCCTGTACTAAAGTAGAGGGATGTTAAAAATCGTTGAGTTTTTTTAAATGTTCATTTTTGGGAAACAGATGAACATTCATGCTACTGGTAAAAATGAGTTTGGTATATCTAACTGATCTGTCACAAGGAGTCCTTATTTGATTTTTAGCATATTCTATTGCTACTCACTTTTAAAGTCTGTAACTCATATAGTGGTGGGATAATACAAAGAGTAAGAGTAGGCATATAGTAAGTATTTAACAAATATTTGCTGTCATCAAATATATGACAAGTACATAGATTTTATATGTGCATATATAACTTATATCTATAAAATCAAATATCTTAGCAGTATTGTTAAGGATAAAGATGAAAAGTTATAAAAAATGTGGGGTTTTTTTCTCTGCTGGAAAATATAAACTGTGAATATATCAAAGATTTAAATCAGTTCCTTCTTTTTTAAATTAAATACTATAAAGTCTATGTACATGTCTAATTCTATTTAAATGATATTTATATAATTTTAATTCTGCATCTGTAGAAACATTGGTGCTCCAAGTGAATTAATATATTTTTTAGATTCCATATTAATTTAATAATTAGTAAAATTACTTGCTATAGCAATATTTAAGAATATGTAAAACTCTCAAGGTAAGTGTTTTAGAATGTCAAAGATATTCAGGGTTTCAGAATGCTTTTTCTCTTTAGTATTTTCAAACAGTCCAATTCTCTTCAGGCTTAAAGCAATGGGAGAATTAAGACAAGTAGAAGAAAGAATATTAGATAATCCCAGATTTTATATCTTTATCAGTGTTCATTGGAAGAATTTTAGGAGATTAGCAACAAGCTAAGTGAATTTCTTACTTCCTCCTGTGAAATTTAATAATGTTCTTTATCTCCAGTTTATACCTTTGAAGAAGTTCAACAAAATTTATCAAGGAATTTTGTAAAACTCATTGCCATTTCTTTCCCATATAGGTATATATATATAATTCATGGAAAGTCCCATAACATTTTTTTTTTAACTTCTTACATAAAATGAACCTAGTGGCTTGGCACAAATAATATCTGTTGCTGTATGGATTTTGTGGTGCCCAGTAGACATTATTAATATTTTTTAAATCACACACATAATTCTAATTCTGCTAGCACTGTCTACAGTGAAGTTTAAATTATGCCTGACACCTTTAGATGCTCATGCTACCAAAGAGTTTCTACATCACAAAGTATATGTATATTCTCTAGAATATAGTTTTATTTTACAGTAAACAATATATTACATGAGTTTTAAAATATTTGTTTGAGAACCCAGATTTTAAATATAAACTGTTTCCCCTTTGATATTAAGGTTTAAATTGAAAAGAAACACCTAAACTATAACATGTTCCATAAAGTTTGATTATTTTTAAATTTTAAACTAGGTAGCATGTTTTTACATTTATTTATATCTGCTCCTTATTTATATAAACCTGTTTATTTTCACTGGTTATTTTTTTAAGATTAGATTTTCCTTTGACAGTTGTACATTTAATTAATGGAAATAAGAGAATTTTCATCTGTTAATATATACATATACTGCTCAAAAAATTAGAGGATATTTGGCCTGACCTGTGGTGGCGCAGTGGATAAAGTGTCGACCTGGGAACGCTGAGGTCGCCAGTTCAAAACCCTGCACTGGTCTGGTCAAGGCACATATGGGAGTTGATGCTTCCAGCTCCTCCCCCCTTTCTCTCTTTCTCTCTCTCTCTCTCTCTCACTCTGTGTCTCCTCTCTAAAATGAATAAAATAAAAATAAAAT
Organism: Rhynchonycteris naso; assembly: GCA_037038555.1. Taxonomy (NCBI): domain Eukaryota; kingdom Metazoa; phylum Chordata; class Mammalia; order Chiroptera; family Emballonuridae; genus Rhynchonycteris; species Rhynchonycteris naso. The sequence goes on along the minus strand of CM073000.1, from coordinate 54,474,454 downwards.
AAATTTAAAAAAAAAATTAGAGGATATTTTAAAATAAATATGAAGTGATTTTAAAAATGCATTTGATTATTTTTATTAAACAAGAACATCAGAAAAGCAAATGACAAATCAAAGGAAGTTCTTCAATTATGCAAATGAGATGCAAAAACCAACTTTTATGTCATTGGTGAAAATGCACTATACAAAAGGCTAAAAGTACTGGAGTATCTGCATGTTCTCTGATCCCCTAATTTTTGTGAGCAGTGTATACGGATGCACACATCAGTCAAAGAAAATATATGAAGAGTTTAATATTTTGTACCCCTGAGTAAAGAAAGTATTCAAAATCAACAATGTTTTAATGAGGACTTACAAAAACCATAAAGCTTACTTAAAGAGATAACTGAAAACATTTTTCTCATCTATATTTACTAAGAGCAATCCCCAAAATATACTTAGATTTGCTGCAATCCAAAAACATTTTAAGAGTGAAGGAGAATGGTTATTTGTGAACATGGAAGGGTATTTTTATGTGTAGAATAAACAGTCTTCCTTACTAAGAATATCTGTAGAAAAGTTCTTTTTGAACTAAATGATGTCAGTTTTCATTTATTTTTTGAGTTGTTTATACAAGAGTAATAAAATGACAACAAAAATCTCCTCAGGGATAATGCATTTGCCTTTTTTTAATACCCTAAATTTTAGTCCTTATTGATGTCATCTAAGGTCTGGAATTAAAAGCATATAGTCCCCTGGACCTTGGTAAAAATTCAGAAAGTTAGGCCTCCCTACAGACCTTCTGAATGAGAATCTACTTTTTAACAAGATCTCTAAATGACCCCTATGTCTCATTTATTAGAATCACTATTATAAGGTAATGAAGTCTTGAAGGAAAATTGAAAACTAATACCCAGAAAAAGGCAGGATAGATTTAGGGAACCCAGTAAAATATTGCTAATCTTTACAATTTGTTCTCCCTTGAAGTCACCAGGCTTTGTTTATGTCAATTCCATTATCCCAATAAATATGCCATCATTTCTTCTATGTACTCTCATTTATCTACAGAATCCCCATCCCCTGTTATAATCAAAATATAATATAAAAATATCAAATTCTCAATAAGAAATTATTAAATACTAAAAGATGTTTAAGGAAGGGAAATGCCATCCTTTTGACTCGAAGACACACAGAAAGGCAATGGCTGCTTAGTTGATGGCTTCTTTAAAGGGCGCTAATATAGTCACCTTCTTCAGCAATGCCCGTCTGACTCAGCCACCCATAGCGTGAAAGCTGAGTAACTCATTTGAATGTTTCCAGATTCTTAATTGAGCTATAATCATATGGATGCTGTGCTTCATAGGCAAGAAAAACATAATTTTTTTTATGGTTTATGCTTGTTTACTGGGAAACTAGAATTCATCGTAAAAATTCACCAGGATTTTTTTTAAAGGTTGAGTTATTTTACTTTTATAAAGAAAAAAGGTTATGATAAGAAAATGTAAAAATCTAAAAAAAAATTTCCACCGTTATATATAGGAAAAATATATAAATAAACATAAACATTGTGCCTAGAATTTGTATTTTATATAATGTGTTTGTTTTTTTTTTTTACCTGGATAACTGTGTATAACTCAATCTGGCATATTGACTGCAATATCAAATGTATTACTGTTCATATAAGATGGTAATTATGTTGAAACAAATTTAGGAACACATGTAAGATTGTTTTATTACATACTTTAGCTCCATATTTGAAATTATTTAAGCATTCAAAATTTATGATTAATGCCCTTTACTTTTAACATAAACTATTCTAAATCAGTTAAAAGCAAATGTTTGTAAATGGTCAGGTGACAAATAATTTAGGCTTTGCACAGTTATTTATCTTACTGCCTTTCTAGCACAAAAATAATCACAGACAATATGAAAATAAATGGACGAGAGTGTGTCTCAATAAAACTTTATAAAATAAAGCAGTAAGCTGAATTTGGCTTATGATCCTTATTTAGCTAACCCATTTCTAATTATTTTTATTTAAAAATAAAAATTTTAACTAAAGTAAATAAGTTTATTTTAAAATCTAAATTGATACCTTTCTAGGTAATACAAACTTAAAAATAAAATAAATATATATTTGTTCAACTTGCAGGAAAAACACTCATTTTGCCCGGTATCTCAGACTGGCATTTTACACTCGAATATTCCCAAGCCTAACTTGGATTATACAGTTTAGACTTCAGAGTCTTATAAGTTAAAATAATATAACACTTACACCCTTTCATTCCATGGCGACTTCATTTTATTTAGTGCCAATGAAAGGGGATTTGGGAGGTTGCTGGCCTTGGCATGTACTCTTGTGCCAGCTAGCACCAAAGAGGAATATATAAGAAAGAGGCTTCCTATATAATTCTAGACTAGTCATTTTGGTTATTTTTTCTCCTTCCTTAGAGCAGTTTATAAAATGTTGACCATTTTTTCCTCCTCCATGCTAGGTTTTCTTGCACACATATTAAGTATCTGTTGATTATAATTTCTAGATCATATAGTTTACAAAATTTCTGTTTAAATACTGGTGTATTTAACAGACTCCACAATCTCCAAGATTTAAAGAAAAAGAAAATTGAAAAAGCATTTCAGTCAATCTTATTTTATTTCACAAATATTCTTCAGTCTTTTGGGGGGCAAGAAATATGTCCCAGAGAAAACTTTATTTTTGAATAATGATTATCAAAATAATAATAAATGACTTATTTTGTTGAATGTAAAAGTTTTATTCTATTATAATCAGTAGGTAACATTTTTAAAAACAGAAAAGGATTGTTGATATGAATGAATTATTTTTATACTATTTTTATGCAGACAGGTGTCAGTATTAAATCTGAAATTTAACAGAAATGTGCATCATAATCTACCACTAATATGGTGATTCTTATTAGAGTCAGTATTCTGTACTACCAGTAGACTCTGAAATGGTAATGAATAGAAATGTGTTCAGTTTCCAGATCTACTGCAGATACTGAAATACACAACCAAAAATTACTGTTAAGACACAATGTCTTTCACAAAGACAGACCTGAGAGGGAAAATGCTGCTAGAGTTGGTTATATTGAATTAATACACTTACATCCCCTACATTTCAAAAGAACTTCTCTGTATTTAGAAAGCCTTTAACAACATTTCTGTCTTCCTTGGGGCTCCTAAAGAGCAATGTGGTAGCAATAAAAAGCTCTTTACCACAGGGATCCTTACAATTAAGAAAAGTGGAGATTGTAAAAGTTTGCTAGTTTTGAAATATTAGCTTGCCTCCTACTTAAATCTAAACAAAAGCACACTATGGCTCTAGGTCGGCCAAATACAGACAAACCCGAACCCGGATTTGCCCCATACGAGGAACTATAATGGAGTGGAAACAGCAGCTACTTAATATATGAGTTAAAATTACCCGTGACTGAAGTGAGCACATCAATCAAAAGTTTTGGCATGTAGTGAGCCAGACAAACCAGTGTGGTGAGCTTGAGGGCAGGAAAAGCCTCTGTTCTATATTCAACTGTGTTCAAATTACCATGACATCCCTTTGCATACACCACTGGACTTCCAGCAGGTGGATTTTGGAGGCATTGTGCTTGGAACACAAAGATGGATCAAGTAAGAGCATTTGAGATAGTTTCCTGTTTTCTGATCTGAAAACTAGGGTTCTATAAAGCCTTCCAGATTCTTAGCATTTTTTAGGTGTTTGGGAAAAATAAACACGAATCTCCCAAAACAGAAAATTCAACAATTAGGGATAGAGCAGCAATATTTATAGATGCTGATTTATGTTTTTAAAATTGTACATCCATTTAAAGCATCTAAACATAAATGCAATTTGTTCAGTTTAATCATACATTTCAACAAGAATTTTGTACAAGCGTGTCTAGGAGGAAGTGCAATACGTGGGCATGGCAGAATACATCCCATCTCTCACATAAACTGTTATTAATCTCAGAATGAATTCTGCCCACAGCTCTCTCTAACTGCTTCCCATTAAATCTTTGAGAAACAACTATGGAAAAAGCTAAGCAGAATTTGCTTCAATAATAATATGGATGTGCAGAAATAAGATTAGATAATTCTATGTGCTTTCTCATCTTTTTCCACTATAGAATAATATAAGCAAGTACGATACTTTATTTTGTACAAATACCCTACATGGTGTTAATGTTTATGAATTAATTATTTAAAATAACTCAGCAGTATTATAAAGTATTTTAATTTCAAAGTAATAAACACTCATATATATGACTAACAGTGGAGCAAACAAAGTAAGAATCTGGTAGACACAAAACATCTGCTAAAAATGTTTTAATTTTTAGGGTCAGAAAACAACTGAATTAGTGAATAAAAATTATAAATGCTATTAAATGCTACAAAGCTATCAGGTAAAATTTTACTTATTTCAATAGTTGTGCATAGACCCCGGGTTAAAAAAAGGAAACTTTCTTTTCCTAACCATTTTACACACTAATTTGACCAGTAGAGAAGATTTTGAATTAACAACTAAGTGATGTTAGCTATCAATGTTTCAGAACTCAAATGATATTTTTTTTCTGATGCATGTCTCTTTTCTTCCTGTCCTTTTTTTTAATAAATAAAATATACGTGATTTTAAAAGATCATGATTTATATACTTTATTTTAATAAGTGAGAAACAAGAAGTTTTAAAAATGATATTTCAAGTGCTTTGGTTGTATTTACTAAGTAACCATTCTACCACACCACTTCATATATGGAATGAATTATAGAATAAACTTAAAATTACAAGTATTACTTACAGGATTAGACAGCATACTCAAAGTACTTGGTGTAATAACTTTTATAGTACCAAAAAAGTTATTTTTCTAACAGTATAAATTTAAAAATTTGGCTTTAGAATACATACATGACAATTTCTGTAAAAGAATGAAACAAACTTCCTTGACTACTAGAAAGCATAAAAACTGTAGTAGCCATGAAGAATACAAGTGGGACAAAAGTTGTTTTACAGTTGTATGTAAAAAAAATTATTTTTGTATTATTCATTAATTTTTGTATTATATTCCCTACAAACAATTATAAATCTTCTTTTGTCCCACCCTGTATAATATAACTCACATTATACTTGTAGCATTCCTAAATGGCACACTTTTAAAATAATTTAACATTATCTAGTAATATTGAACATTTGCAAACCTTACAGGATAACAGTAAGCACAGAAGAATATGTCCAGGAGACATACATATCAGAAGATGGTACTAAATAGATAAATAGCCCCATTGTCTATTACAGCAAAATACTGAGAATATGGCAACTTTTCAGTAGCAGGAGAATACTTTCATAAATTGTGATACAGTTGCATAATAGAATATTATATAATAGTGAAAATGAAGTACATAAGCAATAACATGATTGAAGCATGAGAACATACTGACTAAAAATAAAAGTGCACTCAAGGAGTCAATATGAAAATAAAATGAACAATATATTACTTAGCTTGAAAACTAAGGAAACACACAGGAACATTCAAAAATATATTAAAAAAAGAAAAAAAGAAACACTGAAAACAGCATGATTTCATACATAGGTGGGACATAAAACTGAGACTATGAGACATGGACAAAAGAGTGGTGGTTACGGGGTGGGAGAAGGGAGGGAAGGATGGAATAGGGAGGAGGGTAGGGACACAGGGAAAACGAGATAGAAGGTGACAGAGGACAATTTGACTTTGGGTGACGGGTATGCAACACAACTGAATGATAAGATAACCTGGAGATGTTTTCATTGTACATATGTACCCTGATTTATTGGTGTCACCCCATTAAAATTAATAATAAAAAAAGAAAAATTTAAAAATACCCACTTTTGTGACAGTAAGGGATTGATAAGACAACATATAAACCACAAAGCAAAAAAATAGATATATATATTAGAATGCCAGGAGCCAGTACAGGTGAGGATGTCAGTTACTGCAGTTGAATAAATACAAGTGAGATGACCCACCAAAGAACAATTGATAGTAGTGATTCAGAACCAAAAATTATGATCAATTCTGTGTGCTTTAAATCAGTGAGAAAAAGAACTATTACTCCATGTGTTAGAAAGCTTGGGTTGCCATAACAAAATACCCCAGACTGGGTGGCCTAAACAACGGCATTTTATATTTCTGGAGTCTAGAAGTCCATGATAAAGGTGCCAGCAAACCTGATTTCTGTGAAGACTTTCTTTGAGTCTTGTGGAATCCTTCTCACTTGCCGTGTCCTTCTCAATTGGCCTATTCTCTGTGTGTTCAGAGAAGATCTCTGGTTTCTTTTTCTTTTCTTATAAGGTCAATATTTGGATACAACACCACCCTATATTCTCAATTAACCCCTAAGGGCCCTATTTATAAATACAGTCATTTTGGGGTTAGGGCTTCAACAGAAGATATTGGGGGAGTTATAATTCAATCCATAAAACGGCATAATAGTGAGAATATAACATTCATTTATTTTTATGTGTAAAAAATTTAGAAAACATAAAATGCTTGATAAATTGAAATATTTACATTTAATTCTTAAATATAAATATAAACATTATATTCATAATAAAATTTAAATATTTTTACATATAGAAATTTTTCTAAAACAAAAATAATATTAGACAATTTTATTCCAATTTGTAAGTATATTGCCGAGTGTGTAGGAGGAATGAAGATATGGGAATACTAAAAACATTATGGACCTTCGCTAGGAAGCATATTCATATATTTTTACAAACTAGTAAGCACATATACTTATTTCTATAATTTATAGCTCATCAGTCTAACTGTTGTTCTATAGCTTTCTTTTTTTATAGATTTCTTTTTTATTATACCTTTAGAAGCTTAAATGATTATAAAAGGATACTTGGCCATTCTTCTAAACTTTTGGCCTAGGACTTCACTCTGTGTTCTTTTGGTACACTTTTTCTAACACTATTTATGCACTATGGAGGGCAAAAACAAGTTTATCTATTTAGAAAGTTCTGTCTTAAAATCATTTCTCTATATTTGCTTGGTGCATCTGTTTCATGGAAAGCTCAGTGAGGTCAGTGAGGATTCTGAATAAGTGAAGGTTTGGATCCATGCTGGTTTATACGCTGAGCTTCTTTAGATAGGTATCCATAGAATCCTGCTGAAGGACTGAGAGGTGTAGCAACAAAAACTCATTAGTGATGTAACTCCAGCCCAAAGCACAGCAGGACCTAGCTGCATGCTCTACCATGCCAATATCTGCACATGTTAGATTTCCAAAATATGTGTGTGCATGTGTGTGTGTTTGGAGGAAGATGAATTCAAGGTATGACAATCACCAAATGAATAACCAAACTGAAAGAACCCATCAGGTGAACAATATGTTTGCAAGGTGGGAGCCAAGTTGAGAGTAGCCTTGAAATTTAATTCATAAAATTAATCCAGTTATTTTTCTTATCATTTTCTTGATTATGTTTCAGAGATTGGAATATAATGAAGCTCTCTGAATACTATTATTGCATATAATTGCATTCTAACTCTCTAAGGTCAAACCAGAGATTTTCAGAAACACATTTAGCTACTTTATGTACACGTTCCTCCGAAGATAAAGATAAAACTGTTTTATATGCAAGGTTATTTTTTGCATTATCATTTGAAAACATTATCGATACATTAATAAAACCATGCTGTTTCTACCAATGAAATTCTTTCAGAAAATGAAAAATTTTAATCTTTCATCACCAAGTACTGATTTTTCACAGAGTGAGGATACATTGTACTAATCCACTCAGAATATTTTTGAATCTCAGCAAAAACCAAGAGCAAATACTGTAAGTTATAGTGGCATTCAGAATAAATGAGTAATTTCTAGCTTTAGCTTTGACATTGTAAATAACACTAACTAACATGTAAAATTTTGATTGTAAAGTATAAATATATTATGAAAATATATGATATATATTCCCTATTAAAAACTTTAATTTCTTATTATTTCAAATAATACTGAGCCTCACCAAACATATCAAAAATAACACTTATTGAGAGCATGAATGCTATATGCATCATGCTTCTTTCTGAAGTGACATTAAGTATCTGCTATATACATTTTAAAAATAAATATATTTAAGTTATGAAGCCATTTATCCTTTTGTTATTACAATCTACTCAACATTTATTAGACAAGGCAAACAGGAAGGAAATGTATATAAATTAACATGCTGAAGTGTTACAGCTAGGGGACCAAACCGTATTTGTAAGAATTGTATTAGAAATCAATTATACTTAAGTAGAATCTAGTCCTTGCTCTAAAGGATTTGAGAATCAATTAAATAAAAGAGTTATATAAATATAAATATAAATATACCATGTATGTATATACTATAGCCATACTATACGAGAAAGAGAGAAATTGTAATCCACAGTATATGTACTAGCTAAAGTAAAGACAAAGTACTGAAATAATTCTGTAATAATAAAATAAATTTCACCAAGAAAGTGCCTTTAAAATGATCTTAAAAATTAAATGAGTATATTAATTGTAGAAGTTGGGAAAAGAGCATTAATTGAGTAGAAATGGCCTGTACACAGTCATTAAGACACAAAATTCTATTAAGAGTACTTGAGAAGGTAATACTACAGACACACAGGTAGTATGGGTGGAGTTTCTAGAGTGAACTTTGAATACTCTATCACTTATGGCATCAAAACTACTGGCTTTAAGGTATACCATTAGTTTACTTACTACTGAGAAAGAAAAACTGACAATCATATCATAATCCAGTATTTCTTAACAGTTAGACTATATGCCTATGTGTCTCCTTCCCTTTATTCCACTATAGATCCATAAATATATACATACATGCATACATATTTTACTTAACAAACTATTAAATTCAATCATTGATTTTCATCATGTATGAATTATGTAACACATAAAAAGATACCAAGAGTAAAATTAATTGCCTAAGCTATTCTAAAGTCATTTTTATGCTCAAGTTTGTTTATCTAAAAACTTTCTTTTGAATAACTTTGAATCACAGCCATTAAAATCCATATCCATATTTTCTACACAATAATATTCTGTTTGCTATCAAAAGTAATTTCTAATAAAGTGCTCTATTATCATCTGGAGGATTTTCTTGTAAGAGCTTGACACCCATTCTGCAAGTTTAATGTATCTATGAAGGAAAAGGCAGCCATATTATTACTGTTGCTATTGACATCCTGATTCACAGTGTTATGATATGAAAAATAAAATTTTATGGTGAAGGACCTTAGAAAAATTTCTCATTATTTTCAAGACACCATTCTGCTACATATATTGTAATTACATAACAGCTCACAATATAAGTATATTTTAGTAAATACATCAATAAACATTTTCTTACTTGAAGATTTTTTACATGTTTTTATAGTCATAGGTACAAGTGATTGGATTTTATTGTCTTTAAGACTATCTGTGTTCCAATTTTCTATTTACCACTGCTAAGGCAGGCATGATAACTTTTCATAACCTGATTTACCTTTTATTTTGTGTCAATACAGTTACTGGTAAATGTTATAATTAAAAGTATCAAAGAATAATCTCTGGAACATCCAATTATTTAGCAAATTATAAATCGATAAAATTGAACATCTATAAAATTGAGGGTCAGCAACTTTGATGTCTACTTGGTACATTTAACAAAGATGACCTAACCCGATAGCTATATTTTTTCCTAAGCAATTCTCTCACTTTTAAATGGGAAAAACTTCAAAATATCACTTTCCTTATGATTTCTTTGATTGCGAGGCTCCACAAAATAAATTACATACACTCTGCTCTTAACCTGAGGCCATATGTGTAACATGAATAAAGTGTCACTGGTAAGAACATAACTTAAAGATGTACGAGTATGCCTGATAAGACTCCTTCAATTTTTTAAAGTCTTGATTTTAAAATATTTGCAAATTTAACTATATCAAATAATTTTTACATTGAGGTTGAGATTGATATAAAGACTCGATAGAGAGACAGACAGAAGGATAAATAAACAAATAGAGCTAGACTTACTAACAAACAAGTGAAAATCCTTCAGGATGTGTTCTCTTAGATAACACTATTTCATGCAATAGTGAAATCATTGGCACAGAGGTTTTAAAAAGGGTACCAAATATGTAAGGGAGTAACATTCAGTCTAAACTAAGAAAACAGTGTTTAAAATATAAAAATAATGCAATGATAGCAACAAGAGTAGCAGCATGGTAAATATTTTAAAACATAACTCATAAAAATAAAGTATTGCAGAATATAGTATACACTATTAGTTGGGTATTTTTTAAATAGCAAACAGCAGAATTAGGAATGTTCCTATTTAATACTTGCTCTTGTATATTATCACATCATGCTAACTTTCTTCAAAAACTCTTAACTTGAATATAGAGATGTAGAATACTTTGAAAACACGTAAAATTTTCACTTATAGAAAATATTAATATTATCTATTTGAATGTTACTGTATTTTCAATTATATTTAAATATATTTTTAATTATTCACATTTTGAATATACTCTGTATAGCTAGTTTCCCTTTCAAGTGAAAAATTTATAAAAACCTCAAGAAAATTTTGTTACAAATTCTACTAGGTGACACATACCCATTTCAGAAAAAAAAGACAAATCTATGCCTTGAATAAATATTCTATGGTCATATTTGCTGCTTCTTAGTTTTATTAAAGAACTGTAGTTGATTTCCTCTCAATAATTTACTCATTGTGAGAGTAAACCCAATATTAAAAAGTCCATATGTTTAAATAATGTATTTGTTTCACTATATGGGTACCATAATTAAAAAAATTCATAATTATAGGTCTCTAAAAGTATATTTAAAAACAATTCACACACTGTAAAAAAGGTTGGCAATTTTTCAGGAGAAAACAAAGTTGAATATTTGAATTATTATTTAAAATATCAGGAAATTATGTAATATTTATTTTAAAATCTCAGATACTATATATTAATTTTATATTTAAAGTAGTGCATTTGATTAAGAAGGTGGTTTTGCTAACTAAACTATAAATTAAATATAAATTACATTTGGTTTTGTTAAATTCAGTAACACGTGATATAATGTTTATTTAATATAATTATTATATTCCAGAAAAGAGTATTTTAATGGCCTGAGAATTAGAAACAGGAAAATTAAATATAAAATAAACAAATGATCACTAATTTTTAATTTTTCTAATAAATGCCCAAAGATCTGAGTAAACAACACTGCATGTACAGTTTCCAACTGCTTTATAAAAACCAAAGAAAGGTCACAAATTGAGAAAGATTATAGCTGAACTGGAAAAACTAAACAAAATCGGGCTATAGCACCAGATGCCCGTTTCATTAAAGTAAAACCTCCTGATGTTGAGAAATCTGCTGATAAAAATACTCAAATCCACCAAATAATTGGGTCAAACACAGGTTACATAGGATGTGCAGATGGTTGGTGAGTGAGATCGGAAAGGTACTTGGGTATGTGGTGAGACAGTGTAATTCAAAATATGAAAGGAAGTGAAAAATCAAACGAAACAGACTAAGCCTCCACTCTCTTTTCGTTCAAAGAGAAGCCTGGCACGACAGAGTTTATTTCAGTTTTGGCCAAGAAAATTGTCCCTTTAAGCTATGGGAATGAATTGTCTCTTTTTAACTGCCTTTTCTCCCTGCAGTACATAATCACTGTCTGTCACACTTTGATGTCATAATCATCCGTTGAAGCTGCACTGTTAAAGAGTAAATCTGCTTAACTCACAAAAAAGGAGGAAAATTGCACAGAGGCACTTGCTTTCCTTGCTCCATGGCAGCCCATTTGAATTACAGAAGTGCAGTGTTATGTCACTTTGGTATTACGGGTGCCATTTCAAAAGCCAAAAGCCTATTTTTAAAACTATATCTTAATCAGTCCAAATAGAAACAGCAACTATGTGCCCATTAAATGAACACAGTGCTTGTGTTTGTGTGTATGTGTGTGTGTGTGTATACATGTGTGCAGGCATGCATGCATGAGCAGCATGCAAAAGACATTAAACAGCTAAAGAATGTTAGTGTATCTTCAAGCTGTCACTTTCCAAAGAGAAAGAGCTCTTAAACTTTGCATCTACTCTTTCCTATCTGAAGAAATATTTTGCATAAAGTATTCATTCATAAAGGAAATTTCACCACTTGTCCTCTTTTTTACCAGTTGAAAGAATAATTTAAATAATCTTTGAAAATAGATACCAATTATATTTATGATGAGCCAATGCAATTTTTTTTTATTTAATGGTTCTTCTTTTATGAAAACCTGAAGATTTATTTATTTATTCTTGACCTTGATTTACCTGAGTATTGATTAATACATTTCTACAAATTATATAAGGTATTGTTCTCATATCCCCCACTTTTTTCTGTATTCTATTATTCTTCAGCTGGAGGCCAAGTTAAAAAGTTCATAAGCTCAAGAAACGCAAAGCAGTTTTCACACAAGTGGTCCATATTGCCTAATCTGCAAACACTATTTTGGTTGAATTCCAGAATTCTTTGAGTCATTACATATTCTCCAATGAGAATGAAAATTAAAGCTTAAAGGTTGACAAAAATCCCACTTTATTAGGTTGATGTCAGCAACAATTTTTTGCATCATAATTATATTATATATGTTGATGAAATCCCATAGAAAATTGTACTGTTCTACATTTTTGTATAAAATACTAAAAGCTTGTCTCATTATGCAAAGGGCATTTGGACCTCTGCATAATGGCTCCCTATTGCTGCTCATGCATTCACCCCTTCAACAATGACATAGAACCCCTCAAAGAAATTTCCTTTCAAAGGTTTTTAAAAATCATTTTCCACAGTAAAATGTTAAAAAAAAATGCAGTGATTGTTTTATAATGTAATATTTTCTAAAAGCAGTAAAGGAATTTCTGCATTGGATACTCAATGTTTATTTGATGTGAAATGAATACTTTTAGATTAATTTTCAATTCTTAATAAAGTGATAAATTCCTTTTCAAATAACTTGATTTGATGGGTATTTAACTACCCCCTATGAAAACAAACTCTTAAAATACAAAATATTTCCTAACCATCTACCTGTTTCTATACAGTCAAACTCACTCAGTACATTTCAGCCTAACTTTTGCTTTGTTCATGACATCTATGATTCTTGATTTCTAATTACAGCTTTTCAGTTACAAACTTAGGTTATTTATCCAGAAAGAAGAAAGCAACTATAAGAAGAAGAGATGTTTCTTATCACAAAATGAGAACAAATTACTTTTATAATTTGATCATGTAAGTAGTGTCATCTAATTAGTGTTACATAATTAGTCAGTTAGCTTCTTTTTTAATATATGATACCATGATACATTTTGAAATGTTACTGATGTATAAATAATGTAAAATGAAACTTTAAATCATGTAAGTAAAGAAATCCAGCTCCATATTAAGATTGCCCATTATTCACATCAAAAGCAGATGTTATTCACTAACAGGAGAAAGGCTTGCCACAACAGTGTGAATCACAGTTCACCCAGGTTTTGTGAAGCTGTGGAGGCAGAGCAACTCCACAGATCAGGACTTCTTCCTTCCTACTATGTCCACTTCTTGAAGGGTATGCATTTTGAGTTGCAAAAAAGCATGTACTGTATCTAGAAGTCATGAGTTTCAGCCATAGCTGTTTGGCTCAGTGGTAGAGCATCATATGGCATGTGGAAGTCTGGGTTTGATTCCCGGTCAGGGCACACAGGAGAAGCACCCACCTGCTTTTTCCCCCTTCCCCCTCACCTTTCTCTCTATCTCTTTCTTCCCCTTCTGCAGCCAAGGCTCCACTGGAGCAAAGTTGGCCCGGGTGCTGAGGATGGCTCCATGGTCTCTGCCTCAGGTGCTAGAATGGCTCTGATTGCAGTGAAGCAATGCTCCAGAGGGGCTGAGCATTGCCCTCTGGTGGGCAGGTGGGGTGGATCGGGCGCATGTGGGAGTTTGTCTGTCTGTCTGCCCCCCCAATGCTTCTCACTTCAGAAAAATAAAAACAATAAAAATAAATAAAAGTCATGAGTTTTCTATTTTATATCATATAACTCACCTCTCACCTCAATATAGCTTATGAAGACAGGATCCTTCTAGATTTAGTAAATATGAACATTTGTAAAGTCAAGTCAGATTTGGAAATTATGTTACAACCACTTATTACCTCAAGTAAGTTTCCTGCAAATGTTTAGCAATTTAAAAACTACATTGCTCTCTGACCAAGTGGTGGCTAAGTGGATAGAACATTGGACTGGGATGCAGATGACCCAAGTTTGAAACCTTGGAGGTCTCCAGTTTGAGCACAGATTCATCTGACTTGAGCACGGGCTCACCGGTTTAAAACAATCAATGAACAACTAAGGTGCCACAACAAATAATTGATGCTTCTCATCTCTCTCCCTACCTGTTTGTCTGTTCCTATCAGCACCTCTCTCTGACTCTCTGTCAAAAAATAATCAAAACAATAGAAAACTAACTAAATAAATAAATAAATAAAACCACAGTGCTCTTAATATGGATTACCAGTTAGTATTAGTTTTCCAACCAAGGCTAGGGATGGAAAATAACATAGTAAGTAAAGGATATATATATATATATATATATATATATATATATATATATTTGCAGTTGATGAGTCGTGAAACCTCTATCATTATTTTTAATATATCTACAGTATATGTATAGATTTCAAAGGCAATTAAAAGAGAGATGATTTCATGAACCATTATTAATAGCGAATAATTTTTTAGAATTAGTTTGCAGTTTGTACAGGTAAATAATAGTGTTAAATGTCATATTAAGCATTTTGGCACCAAAATTCATGATGAGCAATGTGACATGAGTGTTTCTGTACATCAAAGAGGAGACACATCCGCAGGCAGTTTGGATAACGGCAAAGAGAAATTGATGAGGAGAATGCAGGAAAGCTAGTGAAAACTAACCGCAGAAATTCAGACTTATTATTATGAAGAGCTGAGTTAGGGATTCTGCAGTAAAAATAGAGAGAAATCAACAAAATTAGGAACATTCTGTAGGATGCCCTGAATAAATTTAGGGATGTTAAAAGTATTTTTTTTTTCAGGAGGATGCTTGTTCGTTTGTTTTTTTTCCTAAATCCAAGAATTTTGAAAATAGCCAAGATAAATATGTACTGAGTGGTGCCTTTAAGCTTTCCAGCTTGAGTGTCTTGGAGAAAGTGGTATAGGAAGAAGAATTATGAGAAGACAAAGAGAATGACTTTGCAACTTTGAATACTGTTGTATTCAATAACATAGAATTAGCAATAAGAAAAGTTTTATATCATTTCATTCTTATTATTTTGTGTTTGCATCTTACTTCTCTGTAGCACTGATCTCCACCTACTCTCTAGCCAGTAGAGGCACCCTGTCCTTGTCTCTTGTTACAACAAATTTCTCCCAGGCTGACCCCAATCACACAAGGGAATTTCAATCTCTGTATGCTTTTTTTTTTAATTTATTTTTTTATTAATTTTAATGGGATGACATTAATAAATCAGGGTACATATGTTCAAAGAAAACATCTCCAGGTTATCTTGTCATTCAATTATGTTGCATACCCATCACCCAAACTCAAATTGTCCTCTCTCACCTTCTATCTGGTTTTCTTTGTGCCCTTCCCCTCTCTCCTTTCCCTCTCTCCTCCCTCCCCCTACCCCGTAACCACCACACTCTTGTCCATGTCTCATAGTCTCATTTTTATGTCCCACCTATGTATGAAATCATGTAATTCTCAGTTTTTTTTTCTGTTTTACTTATTGCACTCCATATAATGTTATCAAGGTCCATCCATTTTGTTACAAATGATCCAATGTCATCATTTCTTATGGCTGAGTAGTATTCCATAGTATATATGTACCAAAGTTTTTTAATCCACTCGTCCTCTGACGGATACTTGAGCTGTTTCCAGATCTTCGCTTTTGTGAACAATGCTGCCACGAACATGGATGCTTTTTTAGGGACTTCAAAATACCTGTTTCTTTTTCTCTCTAGGGCAACTTTGTTCATCCTTCAAGACCTTGATCAAAAGTGTTATCTTCTTTGACGTAATTCTTTCTCTCTCTCCTCATCTCTAGGTTCACAGCCCTTGGTTTACACTGCCGAATAGCACTCTTTCTTTGTGTTTGTAGGGTTTGTTTTTCAATCACTCACTCCACTCCTGTTTAAAGGATGGATAAATCGTTATGACATTAGAAGCTTGTGTCTTATTCACAAATGTACATCTGCACTCACATAGTATCAATGATGAAACCTCAATAATTGTCCATTGCTTTGAATTGGAGATGAAATGTATTGGCCACTAGCCAAGAACATTACAGAAGCATTTAATAATCAGGTAAAGAAACTAAAATTATATTCCTCACTTTTCCATGAAAACCAGATGTTATCAAAAGTTTCCCTGATCATTGCAATGTAACTTTATCTCAAGGATACTTCTCCTTCAAATATGAGGGATTGAAGGCCTTAA
Source organism: Rhynchonycteris naso (assembly GCA_037038555.1). Lineage (NCBI taxonomy): Eukaryota > Metazoa > Chordata > Mammalia > Chiroptera > Emballonuridae > Rhynchonycteris > Rhynchonycteris naso. The sequence goes on along the minus strand of CM073000.1, from coordinate 54,457,946 downwards.
GATGGCTTTAGGTTTGCATGTTCAACTCATGTCACCATCTGTATGTTGCCTAAGTTTCAAATTGCTTGGGACATAGGCATAAAGCTGAGTTTCAGTTGAGTATTTTCCTCTCTCTCTCTTTCTCTCCATCATTAAATATGTGTATATATGCATAATGTGCTTTATCAAAAGGGTGTGAAGCTCATATGGGGTGCTAATTTTATAGTCACAAATTACCTCAAATTTAATATTTGACTTTACATATAGGTTTTTAAAAGCCAAATATTTTTTTAAAGATTATTTCCCAAAACATTGTTCCTACCTTTATGCCACTTCATTTACTCCCTGATTGCTTTCTCCTCTTTCTGCTTCACTACCTCCCTTCAAATTTTTCTACTTCAGTTATGCAAAATGATCCAGCTGTAACCAGCGCTATACTGACCTCTCTGTTCGCCTTTGCTGCTCAAATCCACTTGGGAAGTCACGGTTAAACATAGCAGGGTTTGTGTTTTCTCAGTTATATTTTCTTTAATAAAAGTGAAAGTAAAATGATTGTATTACAATTAGACTAAGTATTTTTCCATTATATGATAGAAGTTTAAGAACAGTTTTAAGTTTTTTCTATATCTTATAATTCTGCTTACAGTTTATATTTCTGCATTTTCTGAGAGTTCTCCAGTTTCAGGGTGTGTTTAATTTCTTATTAGCTCTTTGGCCTTCTTCAGGTACTCGTATACAATTTTCTGTCTCTATTTTCAATATCCTTGGGTATGGTAAGAGAAAGAATTCACTATTTTTATTATCCTCAGATATCAAGGTTAGTATATACTCTTCCACAATAAATAACACATTTATTTATAAGTATAATTTCAACTAAGTTAAATTTTTGCCTTGATCTTACCTGTAAGCTACCTTACATTTAGGACAAGGAAACTATTATTCCCTTAACTTCTTTACATTATCTATCTTATATTTATTCTGACTTTCATGGTTTATTTTTGTTTTGATAATTTTGATGTTTTATTTTCAAAGTTACGGTTTTTTGATTAAGTTCTTATTCAAGGTTAAATGTTCTGGATTTCATCTCCCAAGCTAAATTATCAAGAAAACTTTGCCTCTGAAAAATCATCAAGGTATCTTAAAAACCAGATATTATTATTTTCAGTTCCCTGTGTTATATCGGTCTCCTTATTCTTAGCATCATTAGACCAGTATTATCTGTCACTTAGACATGTGGTTCACAGTCACACCGCTTCTCACACCGCATACCAGATATTCCAAATCCTGTTTTTTCCTACACATCTCTAAACCATCCAAAACAAACAGTCCTTTCTTCTTTTAAAAACGTGTTTTCTCTTGTCCCTGTGGGCAGATACTGTCTCTCCCATGGTGGGTCTGAAATGTTTTGAGAACAGATGCTATAAGAGAAATAATCTTGAGGACACAAAGCTGTGGGAGGCACAGAATTTATTACTAGACTGCATCTCTGAACCTGGCTGTTCCTCTACTACTTTTATCCTTGACCCTGCATGGCAGTTGGGCAATGTCTGTGTTTAAGTGAACTATGAGGCTTTATACTCAGCACAATGCATCACTGTCTTAAAGTGCTTACAGGTGTTTTTATTAGTTACTTAAGATACTCCTGTTAATAACTGATGTTAATAAAAATACAATAATATTGAATGCAACTGGGGCTACTAATCAAAGGAATACCCAACTAAAAATATGCGGAAGCTGATCACATGTGTTAATCAAACTAAAATGTTTTGATGAGTCCAGTTTGGAGTGAAAAAAACCTTTATATCTACAGTGAGAATCTGGCATTTTCCAAAGTGGTTTCTTTAAATGAATATATCCTAAGTGATTTTTAAAGACAGAGAAATAGAAGAAGTTTAATATCTTGCAGGATGTAAAAAAGAGAAGATTCATGGCAAAAATTGTTTAGGTAGTCATTAATTCTGCTCACTAAGAATTCTGCTTCTCGTCCCTTGCAGGCATGTGATGACATTATATTTCTTACCCTCTTGTAGTTAATTGTGGCCATATGTCTTACTTTGTCCAGTGAAATTTAAGTGGACACAACTCACTTCCAGATAAAAACTTTCACAACCCATGTACTATTTGCCACATTCTCCTTTCTTCCTGGCATGTGATGAGCAACATTTAAGAAATCCACTGCTACTTCAGCCTGGGCCTCTATAGACTTCATTGATAGAAAAGCCATAGTGCCAACATAAGGTCATGCAGGATGAGAAATCATTTCAGTGACCAGAACTTGGTGTTTGGGTTTGATTCTGTCATATCCTAGCACAACCTGTGTGATTCATTCTCTTTTCAACATCTTAATATAAGACCCTGAATGCAAAATATTCCACTATTTACTTTACATAGATTGTTCAAACAAAACAAAACGCTCCTTTCTTAAGCCTTGATAATTTTACAGATCAGAAAAATAAAAAGCAGAAGGTAGAACTTGTATTATAACTTTATCCTCACCAGTAGAAAACATCATAAGAGGTCTCTATTTTTTACTAGAACATTTTTCACTTCTTACTGATTACAAAAGTGGAGGGGAAAAAATCTTCTTTTTCCTTTGAAGACTCATACATGGCTGAACAAGATTATTCAGTCCAAGATCATGAAAAATATTTATAAAAAGTAGTCCACACAAAAACATAAAAGCAGAAAAAATAAAATGTTCTCAATGATTTGAAAAATTACCTCTGAATGTAATTTATGAGCCACTATAATATATATTAATGAAAAAGTCAAGTGAAAAGTTTCTTCCAAAATACATTTTTATATAAATATCTATTTAGAATTTCGGAATTTATTTTTAAAAATTAGGTAGAATTAAAAATTTAGATGTTAACTTTACCTAGTTTTATGATGTTGGCATTTTAATTGTAAAAACAAAAATATTTATTTTAAAATGAAAATCATTTTTTAAGATAAATAGTCTTCTCTTATTACTTTTAACTAATTTATTTAAAGTGTAAGTGTATATTTGTTTTGTTTTTAAATAGAACATTTAATTTTTAGTACATTATTAAACAAGTACTGACCAACTTTTGATCTAAAATGCTGAGCTAAATGTAATGAGGTATAAAGAATTATATGGCATGTGCTACAACTTCAAAATGAAAAAAATAAAAATCTACCAAAAATATATGTACTGATATAAATAAAGTTGAAATGCTACAAGAATTGGGAGAAAAACCTAAAAAAATTAACAGCACATATTGTCTTTTCTCAAAGTAGGAGGTATCTGGACATGCCTAGGAGAATACCAAAAACTCTCAGCATTCAGATCTAAGCTATTTTAATAGTTCAAAATTAATGGAACAAAATAATAATAAAGCCACTAAATTTAGTAAATAACAAAAATATTAAAAACCTTGTCAGTGATTCATATTTTTAACATGTTTGAAATCACAAGGTTCATTCTTTTCAATAAATGGGATTCTTTTAAATTGGCCCTCCCAGGTAGGTATCACATAGCAACTCTTTTTCCCTTTTATAAATTCCTTCAATCCTTCAGATTAAATGCTGTGTGGTTAATGGGAAATATGTGCATTCATAACAGCTTGATTTTTTCTAGCTGCAGTTAATTTGCAAAATTAAATCAACTCATTTCACAATATACACAACCAATTAATATATACAATTTGGAAAAATCAACTATAGTAGTCAGTTATCATCTTGTATCTAAATTCACTTCATGAGGAGATCACTGTTGAATATTCATCTACATAGATAAAAATAACAATAAGTGTTCTATACTTTCATACTAAATTGAAATATAGGTTTTTTTGCATCTTAAGTAACCATCAACACTTGCCAGAAATACACATTTAATTCAAAAGAACCAAACTCAAATAAAATTTTTCAAGAAATATGCATTAAATCCCAAGCCATACATGATGCATTTTATTATTTTCTTTCTTTTTGTTCTAATAATGATTTTTGCATATCAAGTTTTTAAGTTATTAAAATTATTAAAATTTAAATATTTTAATTTTCTGTATCAATTATTTTCATAAATATATTCAAGAGAACTATTCTTACAGGTGAATTATAGTTTAAGATTGAAAAATATTTGATAGTTAAAGAAAGGTCTTTCATCTTAGTAAAGCAAAAATAAAATGTTTTTCTTTGGATTTTCTCACATGTCAGCCTATATATTATAGGTCTCACACATAATCTCATGATGGAGAAAAATGTCCTTTGTCTGGCCCCACAGTCATGCTGAAACAAACTTGATACTTTATAGGCAAAAGTATGTTATTGCTAAAAGTACAGAAATACAGCTTTCAGACATCCAGAAAAATGTTGTTTTCTGAAGAAGAGGAGAAAAAAATGTTGCACTCAATCTAAACTTTCATTTACTAGAGTTTGGGAAGTATTCTAGCAAACAAGAAATCACTTTCTTTCTGTAGGAACATTGTCATAAAGAACTTTACTCAATATTATTTCAATAGATTTATTCTTGGTAATATGAAGGATAAATTAAGTTGATCACAAAAGACTTTCACTACTCTGAATTACCTGTTTCACCTTGGAAAGCCACAGAAAATGAACCTCTTAAGCCTTTTGAAAATGACCTTTCTTTCCCCCAGCAATGATTTATCTTTCCCCTCGAAAATCCGTTTTACAAAAGGGAGGATGATTAAAGGAAGCCAACCAGCACAAACACTTGCTGAAGATCCTGCTTATCTGGAACTCACTTGACAATGTATGTTTTTTGGGTTTGGGAATGCTGCAGGTTCAAGGGATAATTCTGCCTTTCAGGCACTTCAATTTATTTCATGTCTGAGCACTGTCATTGTACACAGACAAGATGAAACGCATCGTTGTGTAAAGAAATTGAAATGGAACCCTACTTGACCCAGCAGGATGGGGCATTATGTTTGACTCACTAGTGATTCCTGGGATAATATCTAATTCCAGGAGGAAAATTTCTTGATATGGCCACCTGCTGTGAATGGCTTTGTCCAGGGATCACAAGTTGTTCTGGGTGACTAGGCTCAGGACATGCCTAAAGAATGCAACGCGTCTCCTGCTGGCATTTAGATCTCTTCATTTTCTCCATCCTTTCTATTCAGCAGGAACAACTGAATGGAACAGGGGGGGTTGGGGGAATATGAAGCGCTGCACACTCTGGTAGCAACGAGAGTCAAGGCCCACTTGACCCAAGATTCTTATTTATTTAATTTTTTTAGAGAGCCATCATTATTTCTTCACAGGGCACTTTTTAATTTTTACACTTCTCGGGCCAGCCCCTTGCATGTCTTTCTCTGTTCAATGTGTGTGAAGTATTTACTTTGAAAAGGCTGCACACCAATAGATTAAATAAAATAGGAACACTCTGTGTCTCACAAGAGGGAATCGTGCAGACAGCTTTATTACTTCTATCAGAGAACAAAGATTTTTCCCAGCATGCAGAGGATTATTAGGCCAGAAGCAAATAAACGGAATGTGTGATGTCAAAGCTTCAAATGCGATCAAGAAAAATAGTCTAATTGATTTTGCTGCAATTATGGCTTTTGCTATACAATTCCTCATGTTTTGCTTCTGAACTTTAATCCTTTAGAATTTTAAAAATTGACTTAGACACAAATGTAGAAAATAATTCATTATTCTAATATCTTTCCCCCCCAAAATCTAGACAACATAATTTTAAAATATCTTCACAATGAAGCATTCATAGGTTAAAATAATAATTACCAACAATTGATGACACATTTTCCTCTTCTCCTTTTTTTTCTTAAAGAATGATGATGCTGTGACATTTCATTATCCAAATTTCGACATTCCTTATCTTTGTCAGTTAAAAATAAATTGAATTAATAACAAAAACTCTTAATGGGTTTTTCTATTTTTCTCCTTAGTTTCTTCTCTCTGGATATTGGCTTGAAGTTAGAAGGATTAACTTATTGTGAAACTTATTTTTCTTTTTTATTTAATTTTAATTTTGCAAGATAGCCATGAGAATGAAAATAAACAATGACTGTTTGATCTCTTAAATAAAAGAAACTTTTAAGCCCCAATTTTTAATCTAATGAAAATGAATACTCCTAAAATGTTCATTAATGATAATATATATTAACTATATGCATATATATTCGCAATACATACAATACTTGTAACAGGTTAACATGTGGTTAACTATATATGCTTCATGCCCACAGGCAGTATATAGAGCAGTATACATATCTATGTATTTTATAATCTCTTCAAGTAGAATATCCTTTTGTATGGCTGAAAATTATTGCAGTGTTTCAAGTTTTCTTTGATTTTGAATAATTTCCAAGGCTCTGAACTATTTAGAAATTACTCATAATTTACATTTTAAGCTAGTAAATATCTAAAGATATTTTGGGTAGTATGTGAAAGCAATTTCTATATTTCCTTATAAGATATAGTTGAGTTTGTCATTTGAGTTATACAAGAATATATTTCTATAAATTTGACTAAAATTACTGAAGTCATTGACCTTGTATGCCTTCGTTTTTAAACAACTGCTTCAAGCAAAGAAATGTATACTCTAAACAAAATTTAGCAGTTGGAGAAAGATTTTAGAATTTTAAAGAACTGCATTATTTTGAAAGACACAGTAGCAAAAATGTAAATGTATTTCTTTTACTAGAGAAATAACATTTGTAAAGCTTTCAAATATATGGTACATTGTACTCTATTAAAACATGTTGTAAAATTTCCAAATGGTTTCTTCCACTTCTCTTTCTGTTGCTTTCCTTTCTGATCAACATACTCTGACAGCCATTATACAGAGTTGTGCACTCGGCACGGGGAATGCTTAGCCATGTGGCTGCAGTGAGCAGTTCAGCCTAAGCAAGCATGTTAAAGAAAACATTCACACAGAGGGGTGGCCTGTCTCAGGGTATTGGAGTTCGACTTGTAGAAGGAGACTTTTTCTGCTGAAGGCAGCCAGGTATTCTGTGTCAGAAATCAATAACAGTAAGGAGAACTTCTGAGTAAGAGAGAAGTCAGGTACAGGGGTCAATGCACATAAGCAGGTTGTACAGGCTAAGGGTGGGAAAGAGGAACATCCATGTAGTGAGGAGGGGAGATGGTCTGCCAGGTGTGTTAGAACCAAAGCTAATAAAAGGAGATGTTGGCATGGAAACAATGGCAATGGGAGGTTGGTTTTATAAAGGAAGATTTGTTTAAATAAGCAAATATATTCATGGTAAAGGCTATTATGGGAAATGAAGGATATATATGAGAACAGAGAACATAACGTTATTTTGTAGTAATGGAATCAGAGTTATTGGAGTAAAATCTAAGTTTTTAATATACCTGGTGGGGGCAAAGGTAGATTTACAGTTCTGAGTAAACAAAACAGAGTTAATAAACTATTTTAATAATCCTAAACTGCATGTCTTTTGTTTTGTTTTGTTTTTAGTGAGCAAGAAAGAGAGGGACATATAGGGACAGACAGACAGGAAGAAAGATAAGAAGTATCAACTCCTAACTGTGGCACCTTAGTGGTTCATTAACTATTTTCTCATATGTGCCTTGACTGGGGGCTCCAGCCAAGTCAGTGACCCTTTGCTCAAGCCAGTGACCTTGGGATTCAAACCAGTGACCTTTGGACTCAAAACAGCGACCGTGAGATCATGTCTATGATCTCTTGCTCAAGCTGGCAACTCCATGCTTAGGCTGGTGAGCCTGCACTCAGGCCAGATGAGCCCACGCTCAAACCAGTGATGTCTGGGCTTCAAACCTGGGTCCTCAGAGGATCCACTTTGCCACCACCTTGGTCAGGCTGCATGTCTTTTCTTTTCCATAGGAACAACTATAAACCTACTTTTCGCAACCCCTTTTATATAGCTATTTACAGAAGTAAAAATATATAAAAATATGATATACGTATATGTATGTACATATATTTATACATGCATCCTTTTATTTGTATATATACATGCAAACCACTCACACATATTTCCTAAATTTGTCAATTGCAAAGGCCTAGAAGTATTGACCCTACTATAAAACTAGGCACAACTAGTGCCCAGGTCTTAGCTTCTATATACCAGTAACTACTGAAAAAAACTAGAGCATCTTAGATGAATACTTTATTTCAGGGCCAGGCAAGTAAACAAAAGATAATCTAGAATATCTGTTTTTCATAGAAGTGAAGTCCTCAGAGAATTATGGGGACATATCAAAAGGCAAAAGCCTGCTAAAAATGGCTTACATTTGACAACTCTAGGATAATTATATTATTAAAATAAATAATGGCAATAACAGATTATAAGTTATTAAATAAAATAAGGTCAATAAATTAATAATTAAATTGAAATATCAGTTAGAAAAAGAATAACCTCAGAGACCCAATTTACCTCTCTACAAAATCATTATTCATTATAAAATAAAAATAATTTCAGAAAGGAGAAGCTTGGAAATTGATCAAAATTAATACCACCAACGATGAGTACTTCCAAGAAGATGGACTAAGAAAGTCTGAAAATGTGCTCATACATAAACACAATCAGAACACAGAAGAAATTGTCAAAAATTAACTTTTTCAGAACTCTGGAAGTTAACTAATGTCTTTTAGCAATTTGAGGAATGTTTACTCAGGAAAAATGGCTGAATCACAATAAGAACAGTAAACTCAGTGGTAATTTAACTTACCCTACTTCCACCGCTTCTTCACAGATCACCAGGAGCACAGAAAATGAGCTGCCTCTCAACCAAGGTCACAGTGAAAAGTAGGAGGCTAGCAGCCACTGGAGATAGAAGAGCGGATTTACAGATACCTAACACGTTTCATTCCCATAAACTATCATTATCTGACCTGTCTGGCTGCTTCTTTGAAAACTCTCATTCAAAGATTTATTTATATTTGACCAGATATAGAGCTCACTCACTGGGAAAGCTCTTTCTGTTTGTGTTAGTCTGAATAACTAAGTGACAATTTTTAACACACATTTACCTGAAATGGTGTTATCATCTGGAGTCAAGAATCTGGTCAATAAATTTAAAAGGAAAATCAGGGAAAAGATAAATTTTGGGGGGCTTTAAAAAATCTGAAAAATTCTTAGAACTCTAAGAAGGCTATGCACTTGTGCAGCACTGTGCTTATGACCAGGAACAACCTGGGGACACCAAATTTCTTATGTCTAGCTGACCTTGAAGCTTTGAACAGATAGGAAGTGATGGCTAATATAAATTTGTAAACTTTAAGAGCATTGAAAAGTTATCCCAACACAGGCAGGGAGTCTTTCAGTAAAGAATGGAAGAGCTAATATTCCAGGAATTTAAAAAAGTCTCTGTTCAATCATTCTCTGACTACTAAGCTAAACAAATAGAAACCAAAGTGGCTGTTACTGACAAAAACATAGACATTACAGAATCAGTCCAGAAAATCATTTAGCAATCAACAGCAAGAGTAACAAACAACAACAATAAACCCTGGGGAGGAGAAGGGATCTGACTCCATAGGTTATCACATTGTTTTAAATGTAAAGTGTCCAGGTTTTAAAAAGATTACAATACACACAAAGAACCAGAGAAGTCAGACGGCAAGATGGTGATGGAGTAGGCAGACGTAACAACTTCCAACTCCCAGAACCAAAGTGGATTATAACTTAAGAACCATCGTCTGGATGAACCAACTTTGAAGTAAACTAAGTGGACTCTTCAACCAAGGAACACAGAAGAAGCCACATTGAGACTGGTAGGAAAAGCGAAAATGCGGAGAGGGCTGCTCAGCTCCCAGAGCAAACGGCAGCCCGGAGAGACCCGCGTGGCGGGAGGAGAGTTTGGCGGAGAGGGAGGGACCTGGGTCCCAGGAACAAAGCCCCAGCCTGCAGCCCCAGAACCTAGAAGAGGCGTTTGGACAGTATTGAGCTGTGAAACAAGTGAGGATACTGTTTGTGAGGAAAAGACAGTTTTCTCAGACCCAAGATTCTTCTTAAAGGGACAGTGCAGAAAACCTCTCTCACAACCACTCACCCAAAGCTCCGGGGAATGGGGACAGAGGAGAGGACCAGAGCAGTGGGAAGAGAGTGTGGACTGGAAGGAACAGGGAGAAACACACTGAAGGACAGCCACCCTAACCCCTGGGCTAAGTCACTTCCCTAATCAAAAACGAATATTTCCCCTAGAACTAGCAATACCAGTAAAGGGAGACAGAACGCCAGCCAAACAAGTTCTCCCGCGGCACTTAGAGCAGAGCTGCTTAGACGAAGGGAGCTTCCAGAACTACAGTATGGAGTGTTAGGGTCTGAGCTGCAGTGCACCCACCCACACTGCTGAGGGTTGCTGAAAGGTCGGTGGTGGCGGTACATTGAGACGTGATACTGTTGGTGGGGGAGGAGGCCCAGCCAGTGTGAGCTCGGACTAGCCCAGCAGGGGTAGAGGGGATGTGCGAAAGTGGTCCCATAGCTGCAGGCCCACCTGTAACCCCACCTGCGGGGGAAAAGCAGGAGGCCAGGAATGGGCAGAGATCTGCTCTGTGAGCCTGTGCAAGCCGGCCCTAACTGCGGGGACGGGGCTATGACCAAGGACAGGTGGAGATTCGTGGCTGAGTGCACGCCAGCAGCCCCGCCCAGCCAGAGAATTCACGGTTTCCATCCTGTGAGGGTAAGTTGACTCTGAATGAAGGGGCAAGGCTAGAGCCCCGGATGAGGGGAAGCTCACAGCTGAGCGCACACCAGCAACCCCGCCTGGCCAATAAACCACGATTTGCGATCCTGCGCAGGCGGGCCCTGACCTCGGGGGCGGGCTAAAGCTCCGGACGGGTGGAGGCTCACAGCTGAGTGCACGTCAGCAGCCCCATCCAACCCGAGAAACTGTGGCCAGCAGGCTCTGACTGCAGGGGCTGGGCGGAAGCCCGGGAACAGTCTGGGTCCGCAGCCGAGCAAAGGTGCTCACCTCTACCCTTGGTGCTGAGGCTTGTGGCTTGAGTGTGGTGTGCAACCCAACCTGTGGGGGTGAGGCAAAGGCCCAGGCAGCCTGAGGCTTGCAGAGCCGGGCACCAGAACACAGCCCTTCCGGTGGAGGAGAGGCGGAAATCACAACAACAGCTGTAGTGGGCCGGCGCTGGCAACACCCATACCCAACTGCCCAAGGCAGCGGCAGAGGGGGCGGCAGGCCTTCAGACAGACCACACCTAGAGAGCACAAAGGCAACACCCATTGGACTCTAGTGGCCACAACCTTCTTATACACATACAAAATGGGCAGGCAGAGAAATGCAACCCAAATGAATCAAGAGAAATTCCCAAAGAAGGACCTGAATGAACCAGATATAACCAAATTACCAGATGCAGAATTTAAAATAATGATAGTTAGGATGTTCAAAGAAATGAGAGCAACAATGGATAGTCATTACGAATACCTAAATAAAGAGATAACAAGTATAAAAAATGAAATTGAAATAATGAAAAAGTATCAGACAGAAATGAAAAATACAGTATCAGAACTGAAGACCACAATAGAAGGAATTAAAAGCAGGATGGATGAGGCTGAGGGTCGAATCAACGAGTTAGAGGACACAATAAATAAAGGCACAGAAGCAGAGCAAAACAAAGAAAAGAGACTCAAAAAATGTGAGGAAACTCTAAGGGAGCTCTGTGACAACATAAAGAGAAACAACATTCGCACAGTAGGGGTTCCGGAAGAAAAGGAGAGAGAACAAGAAATAAAAACTTTGTTCAATCAAATCATAGCTGAAAATTTTCCTAAATTAAGGCTGAAAAACATTTCACACATTCAAGAAGCACACAGAACTCTATTAAAGAGAAACCCAAAGAAATCTACACCAAGACACATCATTGTTAAAATACCAAAGCTAAGGGATAAAAAGAAAATTTTAAAAGCTATTAGAGAAAAAAAGGCTATTACCTACAAAGAAACCCCCATAAGGATGATATCCGACTTCTCAACAGAAACACTTAAGGCCAGAAGGGAATGGCAAGATATACTCAAAGTAATACAGAACAAGAACCTACAACCAAGACTACTCTATCCAGCAAGGTTGACACTTAAAATTGAAAAAGAAATAAAGAGCTTCCCAGAAAAAGAAAGCCTCAAGTAATTCATTAATACCAAACCAATTCTGCAAGAGATACTATGGGGCCTGATGTGAACAGTTCAAATGGAGAAAAGAGTATAGCCAAAGAAGAATACAGCTTTAAAGAATAAAATGGCCATAAACAACTACATATCAATAATAACCTTAAATGTAAATGGATTAAATGATCCAATCAAAAGACATAGGGTAGCTGTGTGGATAAAGAAACAGGACTCATACATATGCTTTCTACAAGAGACACACCTTAAAACAAAAGATGCACATAAACTGAAGATAAAAGGATGGAAAAAAATATTTCATGCAAATGAAAATGAAAAGAAAGCTGGGGTAGCAATTCTTATATCTGACAAAATGGACTTTAAAACAAAGGCTGTAGTAAGAGATAAATAAGGACACTACATAATGATAAAGGGAATAATTCAACAGAAAGATATAACTATTATAAATATCTACGAACCAAATATAGGAGCTCAGACATACATAAAGCAGACTTTGATGGATATAAAGGGCAAGCTTAACGGCAATACTATAATAATAAGGGATTTCAATACCCCACTAACATCACTTGATTGATCCTCACGAAAGAAAATTAATAAAGAAACAGAAGACTTAAAGGATACACTAGATCAACTCGATTTAATAGATATCTTCAGAACTTTTCACCCTAAAGCAGTAGAATATACATTCTTCTCAAGCGCTCATGGTACATTTTTGAGGATAGACCACATGTTAAGACACAAAAATGGTCTCAACAATTTTAAGAAGATTGAAATCGTATCAAGCATTTTCTCTGATCACAATGCCATGAAACTAGAAATTAACCACAAAAGAAAAACTGAAAAATATTCAAACACTTGGAAACTAAATAGCATGTTATTAAATAATGAATGGATTAACAATGAGATCAAAGAAGAAATAAAAAAGTTTCTAGAAACAAATGATAATGAGTATATATCAACTCAAATTTTATGGGACACAGCAAAAGCAATACTGAGAGGGAAGTTCATTGCACTACAGGCATATCAAAAGAAGCTAGAAAAAGCTCAAATAGGCAATCTGGCCCTGCAGCTAAAAGAACTAGAAAAACAACAGCAAATAAAGCCCAGGACAAGTAGAAGGAAGGAAATAATAAAGATCAGAGCAGAAATAAATGACATAGAGGCTAAAGAAACAATACAGAGGATCAATGAAGCCAGGACCTGGTTCTTTGAAAAGGTAAACAAGATTGATGAACCTTTAACTAGACTCACCAAGAAAAAAAGAGAGAGGACTCAAATACATAAAATTAGAAAGGAGAGTAGAGAAATAACAACAGACACAGCAGAAATACAAAGTATTGTAAGAAAATACTATGAAGAACTCTATGCCAAAAAATTAGACAACCTAGGTAAAATGAACAAATTTCTTGAATAATATAATCTTCCAAAAATCAACCTGGAAGAATCAGAACACCTAAACAGACCAATTACAACAAATGAGATCAAAACAGTTATCAAAAAACTCCCAAAAAAGAAAAGTCCTGGGCCTGATGGCTTCACAAGTGAATTATATCAAAAATTCAAAGAAGAACTAACTCCTATCCTCCTCAAGCTATTTCAAAAAATTCAAGAGGAAGGAAGACTTCTAAACTCCTTTTATGAGGTGAGCATAATTCTGATCCCCAAACCGGGCAAAGACAACACAAAGAAAAAAAATTATAGGCCAATATCCCTGATGAATTTAGACGCTAAAATTCTCAACAAAATATTAGCCAACCAGATCCTGCAATATATGAAAAAAATTATACACCATAATCAAGTGGGATTTATTCTGGAGAGGCAAGGCTGGTTCAGTATTTGCAAATCAATCAATGTGATTCATCACATAAACAAAAGGAAGGACAAAGATCACATGATAATTTCAATAGATGCAGAATAGGCATTAGATAAAATCCAGCCCCTATTTATGCTCAAAACTCTCAGTAAAGTAGGAATACAGGGAACATTCCTTAACATGATAAAGGCCATTTGTGACAAACCCATAGCAAACATCATACTAAATGGACAAAGATTAAAAGCAATCCCCTTAAGATTAGAAACCAGGCAGGGGTGCCCCCTTTCACCACTCTTATTCAACATAGTTCTGGAAGTCCTAGCTACAGCAGTCAGACAAGAAGAAGAAATAAAGGCATCCAAATTAGAAAAGAAGTAAAACTGTCATTATTTGCAGATGATATGATATTGTATATAGAAAACCCTAAAGTCTCAGTCAAAAACTACTGGACCTGATAAATGAATTCAGCAAGGTGGCAGGATATAAAATTAATACTCAGAAATCAGAGGCATTTTTATATACCTACAATGAACCGTCAGCAAAAGAAATTAAGGAAACAATCTCCTTCACTATTGCAGCCAAAAAAATAAATTACCTAGGAGTAAATTTAACCAAGGAGGTTAAGGACTTGTACTCAGAAAATTATAAAACATTGATAAAAGAAATCAAGAAAGATACAAACAAGTGGAAGCATATACCATGCTCATGGTTAGGAAGAATAAACATCATTAAAATGTCTATATTACCCAAAGCAATTTATAAATTCAATGCAATACCAATTAAAATTCCAATGACATACTTCAAAGATATAGAACACATATTCCAAAAATTTATATGAAACCAAGAAAAGAACACAAATAGCCTCAGCAATCTTAAAAAGAAAAAATAAAGCAGGAGGTATCATTCTTCCAGATATCAAGGTTTACTACAAGGACACTGTACTCAAGACAGCCTGGTACTGGCATAAGAACAGGCACATAGATCAATGGAACAGAACAGAGAACCCAGAAATAAACCCACAGCTTTATGGACAACTGATATTTGACAAAAGAGGAAAGAGCATACAATGGAGTAAAGATAGCCTCTTTAACAAATGGTGTAGGGAAAATTGGACATATACCTGCAGAAAAATGAAACTAGACCACCAACTTATACCATTCACAGAAACAAACTCAAAATAGATAAAAGACTTAAATGGAAACCATGAAACCATAAGCATCTTAGAAGAAAACATAGGCAGCAAGCTCTCCGGCGTCTGTAGCAGCAATATATTTGCCGATTTATCTCCATGGGTAAATGAAATAAAAGGCAAGATAAACAAATGGGACTATATCAAACTAAAAAGGTTTTGCACAGCTAAAGACAATGAGAACAGAATAAAAAGACAAATCACAAAATTGGAGAACATATTCGACAACACGTGTGATAAGGGGTTAATAACCAAAATTTATAAAAAACTTATAAAACTCAACACCTGGAAAAAAAACAATCCAATCAAAAAATGGGCAAACAAAATGAATAGAAATTTCTCCAGAGAGGACATGCAGATGGCCAATAGGCATATGAAAAAATGCTCAACATCACTAATCATTAGAGAAATGCAAATTAAAACCACAATGAGATATCACCTCACACCAGTCAGAATTGCGCTCATCAGCAAAACAACACAGAACAAGTGCTGGCGAGGATGTGGAGAAAAGGGAACCCTTGTACACTGCTGGTGGAAATGCAGACTGGTGCAGCCACTGGGGAAAACAGTATGGAGATTCCTCAAAAAATTAAAAATCAAACTGCCTTTTGACTCAGCTATCCCACTTATAGGAATATACCCTAAGAACACCGTAACACTGTTCGAAAAGAAGAAATGCACCCCCTGTTAGTGGCAGCATTGTTCACAATAGCGAAGATCTGGAACCAACCCAAGTGTCCGTCAGAAGACGAGTGGATTAAAAAGCTTTGGTACATATATACTATGGAATACTACTCAGCCATAAGAAATGATGACATCGCATCATTTACAACAAAATGGATGGACCTTGATAACATTATACGTAGTGAAATAAGTAAAACAGAAAAAAACTGTGAACAGCATGATTTCATACATAGGTGGGACATAAAAGTGAGACTATGAGACATGAACAAGAGTTGGTGGTTATGGGGTTGGGGGAGGGAGGGGAGGGTGTGATAGGCAGGAGGGGAGGGACACGAAGAAAACCAGATAGAAGGTGACAGAGGACAATTTAACTTTTGGTGACGGTTGTGCAACACAGTTGAATGATAAAATAACCTGGAGATGTTTTCTTTGAACATATGCACCCTGATTTGTTAATGTCACCCCATTAAAATTAATTAAATAAAAGAATCAGAGAAGCATATCTTATACACAGGAATAGGGATAAAATTTTTCTTTGAAGGTATGTAGGTATGTGACTTGCTAGACAAAGGATTTGAATCAACTATCATATATATATATGTTTAAGAAGCAAAACTAAAAGAAGAACATAAAGGAAATATATGTTTAAGAAACAAAATTAAAAGAAGAACATAAGAGAAACCGTGTCTATAGAACTAAAATAAATATGTCTTATACACAGGAATGGGATAAAATTTGTCCTTGAAGGTATGTAGATATATGACTTGCTGGACAAAGGATTTGAATCAACTATCATATATATATATATATATATATATATATATATATATATATATATATATGTTTAAGAAAAAAAACTAAAAGAACATAAAAGAAACCATGTCTATAAGTACTAAAATAAAGTAGAATACCATGTTTTATCAAATAAAGAATGTAAACAAGAGTGAAGTTAAAGAAAAATATACAGATAGAAATTCTGTAGTTGAATTTATGGTAACAGATATAAAATTTATTAGAGTGGCCCAACAGCAGATTTGTGGTAGCATATTTTAAACCTAAAAATATGTCAAGTGAGGTGATCTAATCTTAAGAACAAAACAAAACAAAAAAATTAAGAAAATAAATCAGAGGCTGAGACCTGCAGGATAGCAACAAACACACCAACATATGCATAACGTGAATTCAGGGGTAGAAGAGAGTGAAAGGTACACAAAGAACATGAAGAAAGAGAGCCAAATACTACCACATTTAACTGAAAAAGAACAACAATGAAAACATTAACATTAATCGACACATACCAGAAGTGCAATGAAATCAAAATAGTATATGCTCAAAAAGATTCACATCTAGACAAAACATAATCAATTTTGTAAAAAACAAGAAAGTATCTTTAAAGCAAAAAGAGAAAAATGATTCATCATATACAAAGGATCCTTGAAAGATTATTAGCTAAATTCTCATCATAAACTCTGGAGTCCAGAAGGCAACAAAATTACATATTGAAAGGGCTATATTAACAACCAAACTTCCTGCAAGAATGCTATATTCATCACAGCTATTCTTCAAAACAGGAAGAAAAATTAAGACACTTAAAAAATTTTTCAAACAAAATGTTGTTAACTAGTGCCTGTCCCACAAGCATTATTAAAGTTCTCAGGCTGAAATGAAAGGACGTTAGACAGAAACTTGAATCCACATAAAAAGGCTCCATAACAGTAACTATACAGATAAATATAATAGACCACATAAAAATATTTTTGTTTGTAGTTCTTTTCTTCTCCTCTCAGACTTAAAAGTCATGCATAAAGTAGTAGTTATAAAAACATGTTAATAGGCTTATAAAAATAAAAATATAATTTGGATGACAATAATAGCAAAAAGACTTAAGGAAGAAGAGAGTTTTTGTAAAGTATTAAAATTAAGCTGGTATTAATATGAACTAGATTGCTTGAATTAAATGTCAATTGTATCCCCTAGAACATCTATTAATAAAATAAATAAAAAATACAGCAAAACAAAAAGAAAAGATATTACAAGAAAGTAGTAATTTAACACTAGGAACAAAGAAGAACAATAGTGACAAAAGTGTCAATTTATCAGGATATTATAACAATTATAAACATATATATCTCTTACAACCAGATCCCCAAATACATGGAGCTAAAAGTGACATGATGAAGGGAGAAAGTGATAATTCAAAATAATAACTTAAGATCTTAATGTCATACTTTCAATAATATATAGAACAACTAGACAGAAGATCAAGGAAATAAAGGGCCTGAATACCAATATAAACAAAATAAGACTAACAAGAATTCATACAATATTATACCCAAGATCAGCACAGTACAAATGATTCCACCCATACATGGAACTTTCTCCAGAATAAACCATACTAGGCCATCAGAAAAACTTCAAGCCTTGGCTAAATAGCTTGGTTTGTGAGAGCATCATCCCAAAGCAAAGAGGCTGCCAGTTCAATCCCTGGTGAGGGCACACACAGGAGCAGATTGATGCTCCTGTCTCCCTCTCTCCCTTCCTCTCTCTCTAAAATCAATAAAATAAACATTAAAAAAACTTCAATACATTTAAGAGGACTAAATTATATAAAGTATGTTCTTCAACAAAAATGGAGATAAATTCCATAAAGGAAATATGGGTCCTGGCTGGTTGGCTTAGTAGTAGAGCATCGGCCCAGCATGTAGAAGTCCTGAGTTCAATTCTTAGTCAGGGCACACAGAAGGGAAGGGACCGTCTGATTCTCCACCCCTCCATTCTCTTCCCCTCCTCCAGTCCTACAGTCATGGCTCAAATGGCTTGAGCAAAGTTGGCTCTGGGCACTGAGGATGGCTCCATGGCCTCACCTCAGATGCTAAAATAGCTTGGTTGCCGAGCAACAGAGCAGCAACCCCAAATGGGCAGAGCCCGGCTCAGGTAGGGGGTTGCTAGTTGGATCCCAGTTGGGACACATGTGGAAGTCTTTCTGCCTCCCTGCCTCTCAATTAATTAAAAAACAAAGAGAAAGAAATATGGAAAGTGAACAACACATTCCTGAGTAACAAATGACTCAAATAAGAAGTAAAAATAAAAAATACTTTGAGATGAATGTAAATGACAAAGCAACCTTACCAAAAATGATAGGATAGAGATAAAGCAGTGCTTACACAGAAATGTATAGCCCTAAAAACCAAATTAAACATGATGAAAGATCTCAAATTAGTAACATAATTCAACACATTATGATATCCAATAACTGTCCTACCTGTGGAAGATCATAGGGTAGTGAACTAGGAGGGTCTAAAAATTTAAACTCCAGCTAATAGTGGAGTTTTACGTTCCTTCCACCTTGTTACATATTAAAATGTAAAATCAAAGATAAAAAGAAGTACTAGTATAGCTTCTGTATTAAGCTATTTAATTTAGTGATCCCTTCACTCTACTGAAACTCATTATTATTCTTTCTATAGTGGTGGTGAACTAGGGCAACTTCCACTCGTCACCCTTAGTCATCACCCTGCTCAGCAGATTGAGTTTACCATTCAATTATTGAGTTTACTATTTCAATTATTTCTCCTTTCTGACTTCTCCCATCTTTGCTGTTCATCTTTAGATACTTAAACTATAGACTCTGCTACCTTGCTGCAAATAATACAGTGTGTGTGTGTGTGTGTGTGTGTGTGTGTGTGTGTGTGTGTGTTAACTCCTCTGCTAGAAGATCCAATCAGTTATATATAGCATAGCTCCTTGAATTGTCTTAGAGAATCAACCTCCATTACCTTTCAACCAAGTTCTAAAATGTTGTGGAATTTCATTTATTCTCAGTTTGTGCTAATCCTGACTGTATATAACCCTAGGAAGGCAAGAAAGAGCTACCCTTTATCCTGGAATAGCAGGAATTCAGGTAGTCCTGATTCTTTATAAAATCCTTCTTTTTTTTTTTCATATTTTTCTTTTTTTTTAATATTTTTAAGGTTTTATTTTATTTTTTCCAGGGACAGAGAGAAAGTCAGAGAGAGGGATAGATAGGGACAGACAGACAGGAACGGAGAGAGGTGAGAAGCATCAATCATTAGTTTTTGGTTGCCGTTTCAACACCATAGTTGTTCATTGATTGCTTTCTCACATGTGTCTTGACCGCAGGCCTTCAGCAGACCGAGCAACCCCTTGCTGGAGCCAGCGACCTTGATTAAGCCAGATGGGTCTGCGCTCAAGCTGGCAAGCTCGGGGTCTCGAACCTGGGTCTTCCGCATCCCAGTCCAGCGCTCTATCCACTGCGCCACCGCCTGGTCAGGCTCATATTTTTCTTCTTCCCACTGTTTATTTCTAAAATGCTACCCATACAAATTAAACACTTAAACACATGTCCTGATGTAGATTCCTCTCTAGCAATATGCCTTGATTACCTAAATAGATTCAAATGGCAAGTTGTGAAAGACAACTAGATATTCAATCAAAAATATTAATTCATTCACTCATGTATTCATTAAAAATATTCATTGATGAATACTTGCTTTATTTCAGGCATGATGCTGGGTAACTATGAACAAGATAGATATGGTCCCTGATTTTATGAAGTTTAAATTTTGGTGGGATACACAAAGGAATATCTTTTCTATCCTTGGAAAGAAAATAATAAAAATTCCTTTGAATTAAAACACTCAGGGTGTCATGAATAAAAGAGGATTGAGGAGGAGACAAAACTGAGGAAGGCAGAAAAGGAAGCTTTTCCCTTTAACCTGGCCCTAAATTGAGTAAAGCTATTTCTGAGCATAGGGCTTCATTGTTTAAGAAAGTATCCAGGTCTGAATGTCTACATAAGCTATGATTCATTAGTAGATTTAATTCCAGGAGGAAAGTATTCTTTTCTTTGTTGGGGTTCCATGGTCACCCCAAAAGAACACAGAGAAAGCCCAGATATTGGAGAAGGGACAGAGACCAACAGCACTCCGAACTCAGACTAGACTGATGTTTCTCTGCAGTTTCCAGAGCCCTCCAGAAGGAAGCAAAAACATCTACAGTGGGATGATATTTTTAAATTATTAATTTACTTTTGAGTTTTTTACCCTGAACTTCCCTTCTTTGCCATTACTATTCAAACTACTAGGGCATTCTTAGTTTATTGCCGCAAGGGAGGGATATATGTCACTGGAGAATAGAAGCTAAGGAATCTTTTCCCGACTTTGATTTCTATAAGTGAGAGGTACTTAAAGCTGAGGTCTCAAATGAGCAGGCTGTAGTCCACATCTCTCCTGGAGAAATGTTTTATTGGTTACTGTGATGTTGGCCTACACATTGTTTTAAAATAAGAAATACAGTAGTGGCTGGCCAGCTTTTGAAATTGGAAGATCTAATATTTATATCTATATTTCAGCCTTCTCTATAAGATTCAGCAGAGCTTGCAACTGGGGTATATTCCCACAAGGCAACCGTGGAATGATCTTATTATCAGCTGTTTGCTTTTGCTAGACACATGTTCTTCCTTGAGTCTCAGTCCCTGCTCATGTATATTTGTATCCCCAGCACTGATGCATGACATCAGTTACCTTTCTAATGTTACATCTACTAGACTCACTAATGTTACCTGTCTTGAGCCTAAACCTACCTAAGAGACCCTTACCTTCATGAAAATGGGAAGATTCTGGCTACAATCAGAATTTGGAGCAGGAACGATGTTTTCTAAAAGCAGAGTGTTGGAGGGCCCTGCAAACCTGACAGGCAATGATGGTAAATTTTAATATGGGAGAAGTGATGAGAGTGCAGAGTTAGTAGGTCAGTTAAGAGAGAGCCCCATGCCTTATTTCCCCAGCAAAGATCTGAACTAGGCTTCTGAATCTGAGAGCTGAGGCATTATATGGCACAGAAAGATGGCAGCATCCGAGAGTAGAAATGGGTTTTGGATGTTTTGGATGGGCATATGTCAACTTTAGGAGTTTATGAGGGTTTCCTTTCCCCCAGCATGACCTAGAAAGGGCAAAATGGTTCTGTGTGCCAGCATATGAATGACACAGAATTAACTATGGATGCTATCAGGTCTAAGTTGTCTTGCTGAGAAGAATGAGAGTGAGAGATAGCCTAGCAGATGTTTTCATGAACCAATCATGGGAAAACCAGGTTCTAGCACACCCATATTCACCCCAGGTCCATGAATACCTTGGGGTTTAAAGAAGTCTTAGAAAATTGACACATTCAATTGAACATTGAATTTATATATATTCAATATATAAAGTTATATATCGTGTACACCTGGTTTTGTGGACTTAGATATATACTCTCCAAAATTCACTTATAAATTCAGTGCTTTGAGAAAATTTATTGGAAAATAACAACTGGATATCTAGAGTAATAGGTTTTCCTATAAAAGATGTGGCAGGAGCCACTGGATCTGACCAGCCTCCTTAGCCGAACTGGCTAAATGTAATCAAAATTTCTTAGTAAAGAGAAAAAGATATATATTCTACTTACTTCATTTATATTACAGAAAAAAATGTACTCCTTTTAGAATGTGCACTTAATTTTCATCAAAAACTATTTGTTGTCCTGATACAGTCTTTACAAAGAAATCCTACAGTCTCTGTAAAAGATATCTGAAATGTATCTTTTGAGTGTTACCTGACTCTGACATTGATCCTGGAGCCCAGAGAGGGAAAAACCCAAGACGCAGATGCTGCCCTAATGAGGTTTGTTGCTGCTTGGGCGTGTCGCTTGATATACTGGCACCTGATTCTCTTGGTGTTTCCTTATGAGTAGATCATGTTTTTTCACTTCTACTTTTGAGAATTCACTTCAAGTGGATTCACAGATCACTAGGTATCACTATTATCGCTGCTTTTTCTGACCTTTCTTCAGTAGTCAAGTGTACTTTTAAAAAATGAAACAGATGATGAGACAATGTTCAGAATAAAAGGCCACATAATGAGTGTCTTTCTACACTGTCATCTCACAATATATAGGTTGACATGTTGAAACAGCAGCCCCAGCAGTGCATTAAACGGAAATCTCTGAGACTAACTCATCATGGATTTTAGAAAAGTTTACAAATAAAACTGAAAGATTTATATATTCTTTATTTTAGTATTTTCTTTTATGCTCTCATCTCCTTTTCCTGTAAATATTTTTCCTGGTAACTGTTTTTCTATCCCCTGAGGACCAATTCTTGTGGTGGTCCATGCCCTGCCCCCCACTCCTCATTGTTTTGGTTTCACGGTGGTATTTCTGATGACACTGCAGGACTTCAAAGCGACCCTCACTCCGTATCATTTATCAACTTTTCCTACCAACTCAGTGTCACTTTGATGTCCCACTGAGCAGCTGGCAACTGCACAGCAGGTCTAAAACAAGACAGAACTGGCAGGACCCAGGAGTGAATAAAATGGAAACAGTGTCCAGTGTTAATAATACAGAAACCATCAAATGGCAGCTCTTTGATATACATATTCATCTGCAACTCAGAAAAGCAAAAATATAAAATGTATAAGCTCATTTACATATATGCTCCAGCTTCAGTAAGTATTTAGTATTATACATATTATAGAGCTTTGAACTTTAAAAGAATTCAAAGATCAACAACCCAATATGAAGAAGTTGAATGAGAGAGGTAATTAGCTCATTTCATGTGACTCATCAGGTTAGGTGTAAAGATGGACATAATCTTGTTTTCCCCAGCCTCACCCAAGTTCCCATTCTACTTTCTAAGATATTGCTCAGATAAACATGTGATCATCATAATAATCATAAGTGTTTAAATATGAGCTATTTTAAACTTGTCATTTTTCTCTTTTCATTAAGATAGTTCTAATATTTTATATTAATATTTTCTTTTGATTTAGACTTGTATGTTTTTACTGATGTACTCTTAAAAGTATTTCTATACTGGTAAAATGTAAGTTGAAATTCAGTCTCCAAATCATCTTAAATATAATTTTTGATCTTTTTACATTTTACTTTATTTTCAGGAAGATGGTAGGTTTATCTCACAAACTTTTAAATAAGTTTTTATTTATTTTTTTACCCTGTGTTTTATACTTTCTAAACCTTGATCTCAGAAAATTTATTTTTTAGTAACTGTGCATATTTTATTCTACAGGTGATATTTTTATTTATCTCTCTTTGAGAGATATAGTTTTTATTTATACTTTTTTCTATTTCTCTTTCTCCTACAAAATATCTTTCTCTAAATAGTATTGTTTCTTCTCCCTCTCTTTTTCTCTCTTCCTCCTTTCTCTCTTTTTTTTTTTCTGGTCTTTATCTTTCAGGTTAGAGTTATTTGTCAGATAATTTGTTATCCTTGACTGTTTGTTCATAATTAAGAATGAAGGATCAAAAAGCTGTTTGGGAATTCTGAGTACAAGTATAGCACACTGAATGTAAATTTCATTTTGAACTAATCTGACTGGACCATTTCACTTGGGGATGCTAATGTAAATATCTTTTCCTGCAATTATTAGATTTTTGAGGAGAGAAATTTCTATTCCCATACCAAAAATAATAATTAAATCTGTTAACATTCTAGACATGTCTGAGAAAAAGTGTCAAGACTCTCAGAATTCAGCATGTAAATATTCACTTTATGACCCTCTTTGAGTATGATATACCACCGTACACTGTGTGTCTAGTGTTCTTCAATCTATACACCCTCTGTTCATCTCTCCAATATTCTGCTATCATTGAGGAGGAGACCTTGGCATCTAAAGACTTCTTATATAGACTTGTATCTGCGTCTCCTGTTTTTAGCCCTACATTCAATCTATGTTCTGTGATACCCTTTGACACCTGTCCATACCCTTTTAGGTGGCTGTGGAATACATATTGTTTTATTTGCTGACAGCTTTCTCACTTCTGAAAAGTCAGTTAATTTGCTTTCATTTACAAAAATTATATAGTCCTCAATCTTCATTTTTATACATTTGTCTTGATTTATTTCCCATTCACTGGGGTTCTCTGATATTTTATGTAATCTTTCATTTTAAATTAATGCCTAACTTCTTTTCTTAGGTGTTTATATTGTTCTTAGTGTTTATAAAATCAATAGGAAAGAACTTTACTTTGGTCTTTCCGTCACTTAAAATAAGTGCCTAGTGGAACAAATATATGAGAATATGCCAATCCAGACAAAAACAAGTCAAACAATGCCAAAGATTTAATCTCCTGATGTAGGTAGTTAGATAGGATATTCCTTCCTTCTTTATCATGTTTAAAAAATCCTCATTAAATAAAAATTGGATAAATTTTCCAATAGAAGGACCCAGCTTTATTAAGGGTAGGTTAGCAAATTCCCTTTCCTGTTAGAAGAAATTAGACAGATACATATTTAAAATTGATTATCCTTTTCACTGTCATAAATTAGTAGAATTTCAAAACCAAAGTAGAGGTGGAAGACAAAGCATATGTTATGTTATACATTAAAGGAAGAACGTTCTGAGCTAAGTTCTCAACAGAACCACAGTGAAGAAATTTCATGAAGCTGAAGGAATTTAATATGAATTTGAGGGGCAACAATCTGAGGTAAATATATCCCAGGGAAGAGGCAAGGGGCCTTCCTATTAGAGCTATAATGCCACTAAGATGAATAATTATCAGAAGCAAGCCTACTGGCCTAAAAATTTACGTAATCTGTTTAGTCATAACTAGAAAAACACTTCCTACAGCTGAAAAAGAACATCTCTTAGGAGGAAATACTTGGAGATAGTACTCGGTTGGATAGTGTTCCCTCCAAAACTGATGTCCCTCCATAAACTCAGATTTGACCTTGTTTGCAAAGAAGGTCATTCTTAGTTCTTAGTTACTTTATTTGGATGGAAAAATATAAGAGGTGACATAGATCAAACCTATTATAGGATATGTATGTAAAAGATTTTTTAAACAATATGAAAGGCCATTCTTGCCTTTTGTCCTATGCCTTAAATATCGTTTTCAGTCTCTTCCAGTTTTAATACAAGGAGGCATTTGAGCTATATTTTTTAAATGTGTTTTTAGATTCTAGGAGAAAAATATATTTCTCTGTGGGTGCCGTTTAATGCCTAATTTATATCTGGTTAGTAAGAAAGCCTTCTGTCAGTGTGTGTGTATGTGTGTATGTCTGAGTGTATGCACACATGTACTCTTGTGTGTTCATTCTTTTGTCCTTATAATGGACAGTCATAAAAACTGATGATGGTATTCAGATAATGGAATAATAAAACAGATATATTGCAAATATTTTAAACACTTCCTCACCATCTTCATTTTCATTTATTGGGGATGGATGTAAAAGGTAAAGGGAAGCTCTGGCCAGATAACTTCATTAGTTAGAGCTAACTAACCAGTACTCAAAGGTTGCAGGTTTAATTCCCAGTCAGGGCAAGTACAGGAACAGATCAATATTTCTGTTTCTTTCTCTCTCTAAAATCAATAAATAAGTTTTAAAAGAAAAGAAAAAGCTGAAGTGTTTAAAGAAACAAAAACACAGAGACTCAGACAATAGCATAGTAACTACCAGAAGGGTATGGGGGTTAGCGGGAGGTTGAAGAAGGTATAGAGGGGATCAGTAGTGATGGAAGGGGACTTGACTTGGGGTGGTGAACACATAATACAATATACAGATGATGTATTTAGAACTATACACCTGAAACCTATATGATTTTATTAATCAGTTTACCCCAATAAGTTTAATGAAAAGAAATAAAAATGGCCCGACCAGGCAGTGGCGCAGTGGATAGAGCGTTGGACTGGAATGCGGAAGGACCAGGTTCGAGACCCCAAGCTCGCCAGCTCAAGCGTGGGCCCGTTGGTTTGAGCAAAGTTCACCAGCTTGGACCCAAGGTCCCTGGCTCCAGAAAGGGTTGCTCGGTCTGCTGAAGGCCCACGGTCAAGGCACATGTGAGAAAGCAATCAATGAACAACTAAGGTGTCACAACGAAAAACTGATGATTGATGCTTCTCATTTCTCTCTGTTCCTGTCTGTCTGTCCCTATCTGACTCTCTCTCTCTGTCCCTATAAAAAGAAAGAAAAGAAATGATTGCTTGAGAGATGATCTCTATTTTATAAACAAACTAACAAATGTGCACAGGCTTTATTACTAAACACATACTAAAATTATTTTTCCTTATGTTTCAGTGCACAGCAGCACCATAGCTAAAACGCTAAATACAAGTAGAATTTAAATCTGTCTCTGCATTTCTGCTGGAAGATATGTGTAGATTAATTTAGAGACAGTCCATAACAGGTTATATTTTTCTGTAAAGCCTCTTAGTATATATTGTCTCTTAATGACAACTGTAGTAGAATAGAAAAAATAAACTACATGTGTGATTATATATAGATATATTATTTTTCTATTGCTGCTGTTACAATTTAACACAACTTTAGGGGCTTAATCCAATACAATTTTATTATTTTGTAATTCTGAAGATATAAGAATTATATCTTCAGAATTACAAATAAGAATTAAAAATAAGAATCAGAAATCAGTACCACTCAACTAAAATCAAGGTGGTGTCAGGGCTACATTCTTTCTGGAAGCTGGAGGCAATAACCCATTACCTGGCCTTTTCAAGCTTCCAATCTGCCCTCCTTTCTTGGCTCCTAACCCCACATCACTCCAATCTCTGTTTTCATGACCACATTTGCTTGCCTTTCAGAAGAACTCTTGTGCTTACATCAGGTCAATTCATAAATTCAAGATAATCTTACCATCTCAACATCCTCAACTTACATCTGCAAAGTTCCTTTTGCTACATGAGGGAACATAGTCACAGATTCTCTTATTCAAAAATGGTGATTTTTTGAGGTCATTATTTACTGAACAAAACAGTTTCTGCATAAAAATTTACCTCAATTATGTGATTCACAGAAGATATTTTAAAACATAGAACCCATATTGTGGTAAGCAAAAATTATTTATTTTGTTGCTCTTGCCCAAATCTTTTCCAGGTAGAAATTGGGGAATACAGAAGTAGCAAAACATTTGTGGCATGTTTCTTTCTCAATCAGGCACACAGTATGTGCTTAGTTTTCAGTAACATTTGATAGGATGTGACATCTCTTCCTCTCATGGAAAAAATCAAAGTAAGTTTGAAAACTATGCTACTGAGTGGAAAGGGTGAAGTGGATATCAAGGATCTGAAGCCATTGCCTTATTCCACTACCTTAACCATTATGCATTAAATTAGCAGCATATCTTTCAGGGTGCTAACAATTTTAAGGGATATTTTATTGCTGTGGCACCTGAGGGTACTGAGGTTGAAATATCAAACTAACCTCAGAAATCGAAGTTTTAAGGAAGGTATTTGTCCTACCATATTTTATTTTGCTTTAATATGAGATTATAAAACTTAAATTCACTTCAACGTCTCAAACACAGTGAAAGCTGTCAGAGACTCCCATTGCAGAACCACATTTTTACATTAAAACAAAATAAAAGTTTAGAAGTACAATCTGGACATTGTACTTGTACCTGGATATAGCTTCAGTATTAAAATTTTCCAAGAACAATCCTTTCCAACTACACAAAGTATGCTAAAATATCCCTCTGATTCATCAAATGAAACAAACCAAAAAAATGTACAGGTTAGAAACTAAGTAGTCAATATAAATATTAGCTTCAGATCTTAGAAGGTTAGAGACAGAATTGCCTACCTAGGAGGAACAGTCTATCAGTCAGAATGTTTTGTAGATAACCTTTTATAGAAATGTTAATTAGGTAGTTGAAGTGATTTACAAAAGGTGAAAAAAGGAATAAAATTGGTTAAGCAAAATAGTATGAAATAGAATTTAAATTAATAACTGATTTAATGGCTTAGAATATCTGTAATTACATAAAATTTTTAAAGAAAGAATTATATTTATTTAAACACGTTTAGTTATGAGACTAGGTTTAGACAGCTAGTTGAAATGAGGTGGTTACCAATCATAACAAGCCAAATTCACAAATATTAATTGATTTTTATAATATGTAATAGTGCATAAAGAAATAAAGAAGATGTCTATAATGTACAAGGCAATTTAAAAACCTAATTAATGATATTTTTAAAAATAGAAGTTCAAGTTTATGGCAAAAAAATTGTGTGCGTTTGGAAAGGTAGGAGTTAGTACGAAAATTCAGAAGACAACATTCTTCGGGTTGGGTAATAAAATGGTATCAGTGATAAATTTTTCAAAGTTTCTGATTGAAAAAAATTTGTTTTTCATTATAGTCTAAAATATTTCATTTATCACTGTTATTTAAATTGAGTTGAATCTATATTTTATTTCCTTTTTTTAAAATTGTTTTAATAATATAGTAATAGTATCAATATTTTTTAGAATTGAACTAGTTTTTTGAGGTCAACTAATTTTGTTTCTTTCAAACTTCATAAACAGCTGAGAGAAAAGGAAAAGTAGAGATAGATTTATTTGCTATTGTGTAAAACAAGTTAAGTCACACAATATCAATCTTTTATAACAATAAGTGTTTATTTAGTACCTTTGCGTGTGGGTGAGCTGCAGATAAGCTGTAGGTCATCTTATCTAAGAGGGGCTTAGCTGCAATGGCACTCCTTGCTACTTCTCTATCTCCTGGAACCACTGAACTAGCCTGGGCGCATTCATTGCACATCGATTACAAAGGCAAAGGTAGGCAATGCCAACCAAGAAATACACTTTAATCTTCTGCTTGGACTGTATCTCTTAAAATAATATTGGCCAAATCAACTCAGTTGCTGGGTCACATTATAATTCTATGATTAATGTTTTGAGTAATTGCAGACATATTTTCCAAAATAATTATAATACCAGCTATGTATGATATTTTTCACACTTCTTATTATAGGTCCTTTTTATTATAACCATCTTTCGGAGAGTTCACCAATGAAAGCCATTTGGTCTTAGTATTTATTTTGTGTGTGTGTGTGTGTATGTGGAAGTTTTTTTTTTAATTACTAATTCAAACTCTTTAGTTGTCATATATCTATTCAGATATTCTATTCTTTTTAATCAATTTCAGTAGTTTGTGTCTCTCCAGGTACTTTTCAATTTCATTTAGGTTTTATAACATGATGCCATGCAATTGTCAATTGTAGTCCATTATAATCCTTATACAGTGTGTCCGTAAGGTCATGGGGCACTTTTGACCGGTCACAGGAAAGCAACAAAAGATGATAGAAATGTGAAATCTGCACCAAATAAAAGGAAAACCCTCCCAGTTTCTGTAGGATGGTGTGGCAGCATGTGCGCATGAGCAAATGATGATGTAACACCGTGTATACAGTGGAGCAGCCCAAGGCCATGCCAGTCGAGATGTGGACGGTACAGAGGAAAGTTTAGTGTGTTCTGTGGCTTGCTAAATTCGAATTTGTGACCAAAGTGCAACGTGAAGTGAATATCGGCGCATTTATAACGAAGCGCCACTACATAGGAATAACATTACTTGGTGGGATAAGCAGTTGAAGGAAACTGGCAGTTTGGTGGAGAAACCCCATTCTGGTAGGCCATCAGTCAGTGACGAGTCTGTAGAGGCTATACGGGATAGCTACCTAAGGAGCCCTAAAAAAATCTGTGCATGCATGTGCTCGACAATTACACCTAAGCAAGACTACAGTTCATAAGGTGTTAAAGAAACGTCTCTGTTTTACGGCTTACAAATTGCGGCTGTTGCATGCTATCAAACCAAACCGGCAGATAGACCCATACGATGAGCGTTTACTACAGATATGCTTCGTGAGATCGACAATGATGCAAGACTTTTGCAGAAGATTGTGTTTAGCGATGAAGTGACCTTCCATATCTGTGGACATATTCATCGCCATAACGTCCGAATATGGGCTGCTGAACATCCTCATGGCTACGTTGAGTATGAACGTAACACCCCTAAAGTGAACGTGTGGTGTGGCCTGATGCATGATAAGGTGATAGGCCCATTTTTCTTCGCGGAGCAGTCTGTGATGGCAAACACCTATCTTAACATGTTGGAATTGTATGCAGTGCCACAATTTCCAGAAGGTGTCATCTTTCAACAGAACGATGCTCCTCCACACTACGCCACCACTGTTTGTGAGTTTCTGGATAGAACATTCCCCTGGTGGTGGATAGGCAAGGGTTCTGTCAAGCCATGGCCACCACGATCCCCAGATCTGATGCCCTTAGACTTTTACCTTTGGGGTGATATGAAGCAACATGTGTACATTGAACGTATCAATGACATTAATCACTTAAAACAGAGAATCACAGACGTTATTCACTCTGTTACACCAGACGTCCTTATCCATGTGTGGCAAGAACTTCACTATAATTTGGATGTGTGTAGGAAAACAAAGGGATCCCACATTGGACTGCACTGAATAGGTATGAAACTGGGAGAGTTTTCCTTTTATTTGGTGCAGATTTCTCATTTCTATCGTCTTTTGATGCTTTCCTGTGACCGGTCAAAAGTGCACCATGACTTTACGGACACACTGTATTTCTTAATTTTCCTGTTTTTTAGTAAATTGAGTCATCATTCTTTTTTTCTTAATTGGTTTATGTAAAGGTTTAGTAATTTTTAAAAAATATTTTCAGGGAACCAAATTTGGTTTTGTTGATATTCTCTATTGTTTTTTTTGTTTTCTATTTCATTTACACTTTCGATCTAATTTTTACTATTTCCTCCCTTTTGACTGCCTTAAATTTAGTGTTTTCTTTTTATTTTTCTAGTGTCTTAAAGTGGTGGCTGAGGTTATTCATTCGAGATTTTTTTTTTAGTTTATAACTTTAAAACTCCCTTCTAGCACTGCTTTTGCCTCATCCCATAAATTTTGGTATGTTATGTTTTTATTTTCAATCATTTATGTCAAAGTATTTTGTAATTCCCTTTGTAATTTTTTTGACCAAGGAGGCATTTAGGGGTGAGTTGTTTATACCAAAGTATCTGTGAATTTCTCAAAATTTCTTATTTTTTATTTTTTTATGATGGCTTAGTAACACAGTTTGAGGTAAGGGAGCATAACTCTAGCCTTCATCTTTTTTCTCAAACTTTCTTTGACTATTTCAGGTCTTTCAGGGTTTCATACAAATTTTAAGATTCTTTGTTCTAGTTCTATGAAAATGGCACTGATATTTTGATGAGGATTGCATTGACTCTGTAGATTGCTTTGCATAATATGTTCATTTTAACAATACTAATTCTTCTAATCCATAAGCAAAGTATATATTTATCTATTTAAGTGTGTCATCTTTAATTTTTTCATCAATATGGTTTTCAAAGTACAGGTCTTTCAACTCCTCAGTTAAATTTATTTTTAAGTATTTTATTCTTTTTATGTAATTATAAATGAAATTACTTTCTTAATTTCTCTTGCTGATATCATATTATTTGCATAAAGAAATCCACTTGATTTTTGCATATTAATTTTATATCCTGGGACTATACTCAATTCATTTATTAGTTCTAAAATATTTTGGTGAAGTCTTCACAGTTTTTATATATAGTATTTTGTCATCTGCAAATAGTGACAGTTTTATTTTCATTCCGATGTGAAAACATTTTCTTTTTTTTCCTTGCCTACTTGTTGTGGTTAGGATTTCTGACCTCTGTTGAATAATAGTGATGAGAGTGGGCATTCTTTCTTCTTTCTGATCTTAGAAGAAAGGCTTTCAGATTTTCACCATTGAGTATTACTTTAGTAGTGGATTTGTCATCTATGACCTTTATTATGTTGAGGCACATTCCCTCTATACCCACTTTGTTAAGAATTTTTGTTATAAATGAATGTTCAATTTTGACAAATTATTTTTATTCATCTATTGAAATAATCATTTTATTTTGTTTTGTTATGTAGTACATCATGTTGATTGATTTACAAATGTTGAATCATCTTTGCCTCCCTGCAATAAATTCCACTTGATCGTAACATATGGTTCTCTTAATATTGTGTTGAACAGTGTGCTAATATTTTATTGAGAAATTTTGTATTTATGTTTGTGTGTGATATTGGCCTGTAGTTTTCTTTTGTGTAGTATCTTTGTCTGGATTTAATGCAGGTAATACTAGCCTTCTTAAATAAATTTGTAAGTATTTTTTTCTTTTAATTCTTTTGAAATAATTTGAGAAAAATATGTATTAAATCTACTTTAAATGTTTGGTAGAATTCAACTATAAAATTTTCTGGTACTGAACTTTTACTGACAGAATTTCATTATTTGTGATCACTCTATTTAGATTTTATATTTCTTTATGATTCAGTTTTGGATGGTTGTGTGTCTCTAGGAATTTATCTATTTCTACTAGGTTTTCCCACTTGTTGGCATATAACTATTCATAGTAATTTCATGATTCTTTATACCTCTGTGGTGTTAGTTATAACTTCTCCTCTTTAATTTCTGAGTTTATTTATTTGGACCCTCTCTTTTCTTTTATTAATGAGACTGGCTAACATGTATCAGTTTTATTTATCTTTTCAAAGACCAGCTATATTTTCATTGAGTTATTTTTGTCTTTATTTTATTTCTTCTTAGGTATTCATCATTTTCTTCCTTCTACTAGTTTTGGGCCTTGTTTTTTCTTCTTTTTTATTTCCTTCTATTATCTTTAAGTAGAACAGTAGATTTGGAGGAGGAAGATTTTTTCATTCTTGAAGTAGATCTAAATCATTATAAACTTCCTTCTTAAAACTGATTTCCTGGGTCTTATTGATTTTGGAAGGTTTTGTTTCCATTTCCATTGTTTCAAAGTATTTTTGATATGGTCTTTGATTCATTTATTGACCCATTGGTTGTTTAGTGTCATGTTATTTAGTTTCCACATATTTATAAGGATTTTTTCCAGGTTTCTTCTTGTGTTTGACTTCTATTTTGAAACTGTTATGGTTAGAAAATATGTTTGATAGGATTTTCATCTTGATTTTATTAAGATAATTTTTGTGGCCTAACGTGATCTATCTGAGAAGATGCTCCATGTGCACTTGAAAATATGTTCTGCAGTTTGGGGATGAAATCTTTTGTATATAACCATATGTACACATAGTGTAATGTGTTGTTTAAGGCTAATTTTTTTCTTTTCCTTTTAAATGCAGTAAGAGGAAAGGAAGGGGCAGAGAGACAAACTACCTTATGTGCCCCAACTGGATCCATTTGTCAAGCCCATCAGGGGGCAATGTTCTGCCCATCTGGGATATTTTTCCATTACTCAATGACTGAGCTCTTCTTAGTGCATGAGGTGGAGGCCATGGAGCCATCCTCAGTGCCCAAGCACAACTTGTTCCAATTGAGTTCTGGCTGCAGGATAGAAAGAGAGAGAGAGAGAAGTGAGAGGGGAAGTGTTGGAGAAGCAGATGGGTCCTTCTCTTGTGTGCCCTGATTGGGAATTGAACCTAAGAGATCCACACACCAGGCTGATGCTCAACTACTGAGCCAACCAGCCAGGGCCTAAGGCTGTTTTTTTGCTAATTTTCTGATTGGATAATCTGTTCATTGATGTAATGGTATATTAAAGCTTCCTATCATCATTATATTAATGTTAATTTCTTCCTTTATGCCTGTTAACATCTGCTTTATATACTTAGGTACTCCCACGTTGGGTAAATACCCTCTTCTTGTATTGACCCCTTTATCATTATATAATGCTCCTCTTTGTCTTTTGTTAGAATCTAAGTTTTAAAATTTATTTTGTCTTATATGTGTTTTACTACCTTAGCTTCCTTTTTGGTTTTATTTGCATGGTATACCTTTTCCATCCCTTTACTTTCAGTCAATGTATGTCTTTAGATCCAAAGTGAGATTTTTGTAGGCAATATATAGATTAGTCTTGTTTGTTTCTTTGTTGTACTTTTTTTTTTTTTTTTTTTTTTTTTGGTAAAATAGAGAGAGAGGGGGACAGATAGGGATAGACAGACAAGAAGGGAGAAAGATAAGAAGTATCAACTCTTTGTTGCAGTACCTTAGTTGTTCATTGATTGCTTTCTTATATGTGCCTTGACTGAGGGGCTACAAGCTAAACCAGTGACTCCTTGCTCAAGCCAACAACCTTGGCTTCAAGCCAGTGACCTTTGTGTCATGTCTATAATCGCATACTCAAGCTGGCAACCCCATGGTCAGCTGATGAACCCGTGCTCAAGTTGGATGAGCTTGTACTCAACCTGGTGACCTCAGGGTTTTTAACCTGGATCCTCTGCATCACAGACCAACACCAGCTGGTCAGGCTGTTTTTCTTTAATTTATTCAGTTACCCAGAGTCTTTTGATTAGAGCATTTGGTCCATTTACATCTAAGGTAATGTTTTATATTTATGTACACTCTACCGTTTTCTTTTTTTGTTATTTTTTTAGTTCTTCTCTGTTTCTTTCTTCTTCCCTTAATTGCTTCCCTGTGGTTTTCTTATTTTCTCTAGTGTTATGTTTAGTTTACTCTCATTTTATTTAAAAAGAAATTTAATCTATTGATTTTTGAGCAAAAGAAAAAGGTGGGGAGAAAGACAGAAACATTGATCTGTTCCTGTATGTGCCCTGATTGGGCATCAGACCAGCAAACTCTGATCATCAGGACAATGCTCTAACCCACCGAGCCATCAAGCAAGGGTTCTTTTTATTTTTTATGGATCTATTGTGGGTTTTGGTTTGGAGACACCTGGAGTTTCATATGTGTCAACACATAATGTCTATTTAAGTTGATAGTCCCTTAAGTTTGAATGTATTCTAAAAGCACTACCTTTTTACTCCTCCCCTTTTTGGTTTATGTTTTTTGATATATTTTATATCTCTTTTGTTTTTTTTCTTAAGTGAGAAGCAGGGAGGATGAGAGACAGACTCCTGCATGTACCTAGACCAGGTTCCACCTGGCAAACCCTCTAGGGAACAATGTTCTGCTTATCAGGAGTCATTGTTCTGTTGCTTGACAACTGAAGTATTTTAGAACCTGAGACAGGCCACGTAGCCATCCTCAGCAACTGAAGCCAACTTGCTCCAACCAATCTATGGCTGTAGGAGGAGAAGAAAGAGTTAGAGAGAGATAAGAGAGAGAAGGAGGGGGAGGGATAGAAAAGCAGATGGTTGCTTCTCCTGTGCGCTCTGACCAGGAATTGAACCTGGGACATCCGCATGTCGGGCCAATGCTCTACCACTGAACCAACTAGCCAGGGATAATACATTTTACATATTTTAGGTTTGTATAACCGCTTAAGGACTTATTATAGTTATAGTTGATTTTACTACTTTTGTATTTTTTTTATGTACTAGCTTTTCATAGGGCTGATAGACTACATTTGCTATATAGTTGCCTTTACCAATGAGTTTTTTTCTTTAATTTATATTATTATTTTTTATCTCTTATTTTCTCTTCAATTTAAAGAAAACTCTTTAACTTTTCAGGTAAAACCAGTTTAGTATTGATGAACTGCTTTAGTTTTTACTTGTCTGGGAGATTATTTTGTATCTTAAATTCTGAATGGTATTCTTGCCAGATAGAGTAGAATATTCTTGCTTATATATTTTGTTTATTGTTTTGTTTCTTTTTTTGCATTTCAGCACTTTAAATTTATCTTTCCATTTTCTTATGCCATACAAAATTTCTGCTGAAAAAATCAACTAATAATCTTATGGGTATCACTTGTGATTACTTATTTTTCTCTTAATGCCTTTAAGATTCTCTCTTTAGCCTCACCAGTGGTGGCACAGTGGATAGAGCATCAGTCTAAGACACAGAGGTCTGTAGTTTAAAACCCTGAAGTCACCAGCTAGAGCACAGTGTCACCAGCTTGAGTGTGGGATCAACATGATCCCATGGTTGCTGGTTTGAGCCTGAAGGTCACTGGTTTGAGCTCAACGTCACTGGATTGAGCAATGAGTCACTGGCTCAGCTTGAGTCCCCACCCTATCAAGGCACATATGAGAAATGATCAATCAACAAATAAAGTGAAGTAACTATTAGTCAACGTTTTTCATCTCTCCCTTCCCCACCTTCCTGACTATCTAAAAAAAATTCCCTCTTTAAATTTTGCTTTTTAACTATACTATTTCTTGCTGTAATTCTATTTGGGTTTATTTTGTTTTAGAGACTTTATTTCTTGAACCTGAATTTATGTTCCTTCCCAAGATTAGGAAAGTTTTCATCCATTATTTTTTCAAAATTTTTTTTTTCCTCTTTCTCACTCTCTTCTTCTTTAGAGACCCCATAATGCATACGTTAAGATGCCTGATGTTGTCTCAGGGTTTTCTTAAACCACTCTTATTTTTTAATTCTTTTTTTACCTTTTCTGTTCTTATTCTGTGTTTTTCAAGATTTACTATTATAAACTGATTACACATTCCTTTGTTTAATCAAATTTGCCCTCAAATTCTTCTAGTTTTATTTATTTTATCCATTGTGTTTTTAGTTCTGATTAGTTATTTCTTATATTTTCTAACCCTTTATTAAATGTCTCCTGTTGTTTGTTCTTTTTCTCCTGAATGTAGTGAGCAACTGCATGATCATTATTTTGATCATTTAATCAAGTAAATTGCTAATCTACATTTTATTAAGGTTATGTGGGGTAGTTATTTTATACTTTTGTTTGAAACATATTCCTCTATTTTCTCATTTTGTTTGATTTATTTGTGTTTTATTTTTCTATCATATATTAAATAAAACTGCTACCTGTTCTGGTGTTGTTGAATTTCCTTGTGTAGGCATGACCCCTGTGTGTGCTGTGTGTGCCCAGAAACACTGGCAGGCCAAGTGGAGCTGGAACACCATGAGTGGGGGAAAATCCCAGGGCACATCATTCTGTGTCTACATTGTCAGCATAGCTAAAACTGGATGGGTCTGAGCAAGGTAGGTCCCAAAATAAAGGACTACCATGTGGTTGGATGACTGGAGCTGGGCAGGCACTAGTGAAAGGTCCAGGGCACTCCACAATGACGCCACAATTTTGGGGACAGATGGCACTTGTGTCGTACCAGGTACTTGGACACATTGGTGTGGCCTTGGAAAGTCAACTCAAGTTCCTGGACTATGTTCCAGTCTGTACTGTCAAGGTAGAAGGTAATATAAAAAATGGCACTCAGATCACAGAGAAAATTCTAGCAGTTCCTCACTTGTATGGCAGATGTTTTAGGGTTACTAAGTGTGTTTTTATCACAAATAGTCTAGGTATGCTTTAAACGGACAATCCAAATAAGACTGCTGTAATATAGTATAGGGCGGAACCTTAAAATAGAAGGACTTATACATCACTAAAATAATAGTTTTTTTTGTTGTTTGAATGACAGTAAACTGTGGCAAAAATAACTAAAAATAGTATAAGTATACAATAATTTACAGGACATTTTAAAAATACTTTTATACCATTAGTTCAGTTTCACAACTAACTCATTAAATAGTTATTCCTCTTATCTCTATATTATAATTGGAAAAGCTTAGATTTGCTAAGTAACTCATTATAAACCCCACTTAATAAGTGTTGAGAAAGACATGAACGTAGGTCCTTCGACTGAAAAACATGTGCACTTTCCAAAATACCAGGCTACCACTTACAAAATTATAACATGAAAATATTCATTAGTAATATGAGATACACTGCCTGTAGTCATCAGAAACATCTGAGTGTAGATAACTATCAAGTGAGACTCTAGTAATTTATACCTTATTATAACATGCACTTGTACGTATTGGTTCTAGGTACATACTTTGTGATTGCCAATATTGTATTTACTAAATTCACAAAGCAATACACTGAATGTTTTTATTTTTTCCAATTAAAATTATTTTATTCTATACCTTAGTCTCCAAAAAATCTGTACTCCTCATCAAATGTTTTCCTAGTGTGTAAGAGAGTCAATAGGTGCACATTTGTCTTTTCTCAGTTATCAGTTTACTATCTTATCTACTCAAATCATAAAGATATAACTGTTCTCTTTACTTTTATTTTTATAGTTTCCCAACTGAAAAAAAAATCCTTAAATTAATTTCTGGCCTTAAACAAATAATAATTGGCTAAAAATGGTTTAATTAACGATTCTATTTTCTATCACAAAATCTTCCAAAGTGGGTAAAATTACATAAAGACATGAAACCTCTTCCTTCAGACTGCCATTAGTCTTCCTTGGAGTCAGTGGAGGGGAAAAGGTTTCCTCTTTCAATAACCATGTTAGTTGTTCTTGTTTGCTGTTTGAACTTGGGTAAGTGATTCCATATCTCTACTCACCCATTTTATCCTCTGTAAAATTCCTTTGACTTTTGTTGGTCTTTCTTTTAAGATATTTTCAGCCTTGAAATTCATTTATTTTTGATTATTATGAATATATTGATCACACTCAAAATAAGACATGAATATTTTTTCTGGACAATAAATTATGCTATTTCTTTTGTTAACTATGATCAAATAAGTACAGATCCAGAACAAGTAATAGTCTATTATTCTGATTTATCTGGTAATTCTATAACTTTTATAAAAAATAAATAAAACTATCTAAACAGCCCTTTTTCAATTTTAAAAGTTAAACAATTACTTGTAGTTTGTGTTTACCAACATTTTATAAAAATATTTTTAATCCTGGAAACATATTAGACACCTCAGCTTAAAGTTGTATATCACAGCCTGACAATGGTACTTCGTTAGAGTGTCTTCAAGGAAAATAATAGGGGCATTATATTTAATACATTGGTTTAATACAACTGATAGTACTGTACTAACCCAAGTTTTGTAAGATATATTTTTATTTCTCTTGAGACTTATGTGAGAGTGTTCACCCATTCAGTGTTTGCCAAAATGTCACAATATTAAATGAACAGAAATCACTTGTGGAAATATATGGGAAATTAAAAAGTAAATGCCAGAAATCACAATGTACCAATAAATATGCCTATTTTGGGCTTAAATTATACTGGGGAACAATTTTTTTTCATTTACTGATGCATGTGATTTTAGAACTTTTTCTATATATTTCTGCATCACTGATTCCAAATCTGAAATTTGTTTTTTGGTGCATGCTCTAGTTTTTACACAATTTTAATATCTTTTTGTTACAGTCAATGGCATGCATTGGTTTTTAAATTGGAGTTAAAGGGCAACAACTCTTGGATTGAACATAACCACAAGGCAATTAATGTTTTACAAACATCACTTTTACATAATTGTAGTTGTTTTTAAATGTAAAAAATTATTATGTGATGAAACACCCTCTTATTTTGTTTTAAGATTGAATCATGGTTTCTTTGAGTAGGCCTAAATGTAAAAATAGTCCTGGCACCTTCTGTTATATATGTGGCTGTTACACACTTTAATGTCAAAGGTGCAATATTTCATCATTTGTGACACATGTATATATTGCCTATTTTCAAGTTCCCCTTGGCGATCAAGACAAGAATTGGGCTTCTTATATTATATGTCATAATTGTGAGGAAATTCTTCATGACTGGACAAAAGAAAAATGCAAAAGAATGCCTTTTGGTATTACCATGGTTTGATGTGAATTTAAGGACCACAGCAGTGACTGTTATTTCTGTCTGATCCATGAAAAAGGGCATTGGCAAGAAAAAATGGCATATAGTTGCATATCCTAATATTCCTTCAGCAATACGACCTATCCCACTCTCTGAGACACTGCTGGTTCCAGTTTTTAATGGTTATATTGCTTCTAAGGATGAAGAAAGTGAACATGGTGATCAAGTGTATTTTGATAAAATGCATGAGGAAATGGTTGTAGAATCTGAAGCATCAGTCTTCTTCTGATGCCAAGCAGTCATTAACCTCTCAGCAGTTTAGTCAACCCAAATTGAATTACTTAGTAAGAGATTTGGGCCTATCAAAGAAAGCAACTGAATTATTAGCCTCCAGGCTTCAAGGAAAAAATGTACTTCACTGGTCAGCTAGAGTATCCCATTTCAGGAAGTGTGAACAAATTTTTGTGGACTTTTTTTCCAAAGACAAACACTTTGTTTATTGTCATGATATCAGTAGTCTTCCCAGCAAGCTAGATGTTACCACTTATAGTCCAACAGAATGGCAGCTATTTCTTGACAGCTCTAAATGGAGTCTAAAATGTGTTCTCCTACACAATGGTAACATTTATGCAGCAGTTCCAATTGGTTATTCAACTCCTCTGTGAGAATATTATAATGACATAAAAATTGTCCTTGGCTTTCTGAAGTATGAGGAACATAACTGGATCATTTGTGTGGATCTTAAAATGGTAAATTTCCTGCTAGGATAGCAAAGAGATTTCATGAAGTATCCTTGCCTTCTGTGCTTATGGGACAGCCGAGCTTGGGAGAAACACTGGACACAGAAGGAGTGGCTAAAACGTGAAGCTCTGGAAGTAGGAATGCAAAATATTGTGAATGAACCTGTAGTTAATTGAGACAGGATCATTTTCCCCCACTTCACATCAAACTTGGCTTAATGAAGCAGTTTGTTTGGGCTTTGTATAGAGAAAGTGAATGCTTTCAACATATTATTTCTGCTTTTCTTGTTTTGTCTTTCGAGAAGATAAAAGTAGGTGTATTCAATGGACCTGAAATTTGAACCTTCATACGTGACAAAAAATTTGCCAGGAAGGTGAATAAGGCGGAGAAAGCAGCATGGCAGTCTTTTGTGGCAGTTACAAAGAACTTCCTTGGCAACAAAACAACAGAAAACTATAAACTTCTACTTCAAAGGATGCTGTTGGCTTTCCGTGACATTGGATGTAACATGAGTATTAAGATTCACTTCCTGAACAGTCACCCTGAAAGATTTCCCGAAAATCTTGGAGCTGTTAGTAATGAGCAGACTACTGCTGGAGCATCCAATGACATTGTCCTCAACAAGTACATAAACACAAGAACTACAAATGCAAATTTTTGCCTGAATAGAATTTAAATAAGTTTTGCACAAATTATATGATTAAAATAAGTGTTTTAATATGTTATATTTTAAAACTGTAGACAAATTCTGATGCAATCAAAAGTTTCAGTGTATTAGTGTATTTATTGCATTATATAAATTATTATATTTTCACAAAGATGATGCTCAAGAAGACATTCTACTTCATTATGTTAAACTAAATGTTGAAAATTATACAATAATATGAAAACCTAAAAATTTGAATTGCAAAAGAACTGTAGCTTACAGATAAAAACTAATGTCAGATTTGAGATTAGCACACTTGAATTAGGTAAGAACAAGTGTTTTTGTGGAT
The DNA here is from genome assembly GCA_037038555.1 of Rhynchonycteris naso. NCBI lineage: Eukaryota > Metazoa > Chordata > Mammalia > Chiroptera > Emballonuridae > Rhynchonycteris > Rhynchonycteris naso. The sequence continues at coordinate 54,416,140 of CM073000.1, read as the reverse complement.
GTAACAAAAATTTTGTTCCCCAGTGTTATGAATCAAAATTAAAGAGAGCCTAAAATCAGGAATGAAAATAATGTTATGTGGAAAATTGGGCTCTCCCTATTAGCATTTGCTTTAATAAACTAAAGTTCTTATAGTTATGATTAATATATTTCCATTGTTTAGATATGTAGGTAATTACTTTGAGTCAAATGAATTGACTAAAAAAAAATCTCTATCAGATTATTATTTCTCTGTGTCTTCTCAAAATTGTCTTGCCATATACAGATACTACTTTTTTGCTATTTCTGTATTTAATTCATAGACTTCACAAGAAACATCATCTTCCAGAAACAAATATAATTTCTTTATTTTCACAAATAATATAAAGAGCATAGATATCTGAATAAATGAAGTCAATTTAGTGTTTTTAAAACCTAAGTATTTAACCACCAAATTAAGGTATTTTTCTGGCAGGTAAATGATAAAATATGGAACATTATTTCCCTTCGTCAAAACAGCATAGCTCCATTTCTATAAATTTCAAATGTTAACATTCTTCAGTGAGAGAATTGCCAAACTGAAAGGGGGGGATTAAATTTAAATATAATTATTTCTCCTTCCATTCCAGATTGTATATTGCTACTATAAGTGGTTTAAATTTTATGTCCCTACATTCAGGCAAATATGAGATTGCAAATACGCTGGGAAGCTGTTTTCATCTCTCACGTGGAAAGTAAGCAGCAGGAACTACCAGAGCAATAAGGAAACAAACTCTTACTTCTGTTCTTGATGCATTCCCTTCAATCAAGTCTTTCCCTGGAGAAGAAAATACAATGTGGTTTGTCAAGCCAAACAGCAAGCAGACTGAGAGAATGTCACTTAGAGGTAGATAAGGAAAAGAGAATAAACCCAGAAATTAAAAAACGAACAAACAAAGAAACAAACGAACAAAAACACAGTTTACTATATATTCAGAGTCAAATTGTGTAAGTAACATCCTGCCATATTCCCAGGTGTGGAAGTTGCTTGTTATTTCTGGACTATTGAAAATAATTGGATTATTATAGCAGAGCAGTGTACATATCCACTTTAAGTTTTCTCTCATTGATTATTCAACTCCAATTTTAAAAAATCCACTTTGCTTTAAAATCTTTAAAATTATCCCTTAATATATCTTTTCAGCTAAACATTATTTTGAAAGCTATTCTCTTTTAAGTTTATAATTTACTAATTGCTTTCATTTGAAATCTGTGGTAGCCTGACCTGTGGTGGTGCAGTGGATAAAGCGTCGACCTGGGAACACTGAGGTCGCCAGTTCAAAACCCTGCACTGGTCTGGTCAAGGCACATATGGGAGTTGATGCTTCCGGCTCCTCCCCCTTTTCTCTCTCTCTCTCTCTCTCTCTCTCTCTCTCTCTCTCTCTGTCTCCTCTCTAAAAAGAAATGAATAAATTAAAAAAAAAAGAAAAAGAAATCTGTGGTAATACCAAATACTTCACTACAAAGAGTGTCTTTTAGCACAATCATTTGTTTTCATCCTTGGAAATATATACACAATGAGATAGAAAAATTATTAGAGGCAACTGAATGACTGCACAAGATCTTCCAAGTTGCCTAATATCATCTGTTATAAAACTGAAAATATTTTGAAAAATAATCAGAAACCTTATTTTGTTCAACCTTGTGGAATGCTCTTTCTTTGTTTATATTAAAATGAACTGTGGCATATTGTTCAAACCTAAAATAGATTAGATCTATTTTGAACAATTTTAGTGATTAAAAAGAAATGCTCCCCACCCCACAAGGAATTCTGAATTTTGGCTTCAAGAGTTTTATTTATTCTCATACTCTTTTCTTGGGTATTTGTATGTTTTCACTCACTTTGATTTTGAAACAAACAAACAAAAAAATTCTAGATACTGGGAAAATACTTTTTATATACAAATAACCCATTTAATTACTTGCAAAAGATAATCTGTGCACAAAGAACTCTGGATAATAGTAAAAGTTTACAGAGAAAAGCTACCTTCTAGTAGCAATTAGAAAAACGACCATGTTGCAAAAGACAACCCAGGCTACTTAACAGAGTAGCTGTAGTTTTTATTTAGATAATAGAGCAATGAAGCAGCACTGTTTACATCTGTAGCAGATCCTTTCCCAATTTGCACTAATTTCCTTACATTAATGAAATGGGCTACCAGAAAATAAAGTTAAACGGCAAGTTTGAATTTGAAAATACACTGTTCATTGCACATTCCTAGCCTCAGTCATGTAGCTAATCTATCAGCAGAGCTGTAATTTATGTATTTATCCTTCATTTTGAAAACTTTTGTTTTAGTATGATTGGTCTGGTTTGCTGTTGAGTATTGTTCTGGAAAAAATAAAAATTAGACAAAAGTACAAAACAATCCTGAAAGCATTATATTATTGTACAATATATAAGCATACAAGTAACAAAAGTTTGACCAGGTTTTCATCTATTAGACCCATATAGCCCATGTATTCATAGAGTAATAAAAGTATGCAATGGCTGTGTTTAAAAACTTAAAATATGCCTTCCATTAAACATGTTTAGTCTTTTAGTATGAAAATAAGGCTCCCTTGTGAATTTATGCTTAAGAACAAATAGAAAATATTTTTGAAAATAGTAACTAACATTCATTGATAACTTACCATATGTCAGACAGCATTATTACTGCTTTCTTTTATTAACTCTTAAACCATACAACACTTTTATAAAGCAAGTATTACATCCATTTTTTAAAGGAAACTAGGACACAAAACATAGAAATAGATTTTCTAAAACTACATGGCTTGTAACTGGAATTTCTGAAATTCCATTTGAATAGTCTCCTTTTATTCACTTTTTCACTTTCCACAGTTTAAGTTACCCTAAGCCATTTCTGGGTGGTGACTATTGAATGAAATATTCCAGAATAAATTCAATTAAATAAATAAATACATTAATTATTAATAAATTTTAAAAACATTCGAAGTTTTAAATTGCATGCCATTCTGACTAGTATGGTGAAACCTTGAGCTGTCCCACTTCTGTCTACCCAAGATAGGAACCATCCCTTTGTCCAGCATATCTACCCTGTGCATGCGTCCCTCCTGTTAGCCACTTAGTGGCTGCCTCCAGTATCTGATCTGTTATCAGAGAGAAAGAGAGAGAACATTCACATTAAGTTTATTACAATATAATGTTATAATTATCTTATTTTATTATTAGTTACTATTGTTACTCTCTTACTGTGCCTAATTTAAAAACTATACTATATGTACATTTGTACAGGAAAAAACATAGTATATATAAAGGTTTGGTATATCTGCAGTTTTAGGCATCTACTGGAGGGTCTTGAACATGTCGACACAGATAAGGGGTCACTATTGTATTCTGATTTTAGTATCCTTTCTTTTACCAGTATACTCTTGTTTTAGTTTCGGTAAGATGAATCTAGGCATTGGCCTATAGAAATAATTAGGGAAGCATACTGAATATATCTATGAAGAATGTAAAATGTATATAAATGTACTTTGTGTAACTAATCACTAGGACTAGAAAGCATTTTTAAAAGCAACTGTGTCACATAACTATTTTTAATTTTATTATAAGTGGCTTATAGTGGCCAAATATGGGGAAAGCAGTTCAGGGCATCTTTCATTGCTTGAAGCAGAATTAGAAGTGAAGACGAAATGCTGTAAGGTTATATTTAAGAACAATCAAAGCCGATATTGCTGAATTCCTTGCTTTTAGACTGAAGTGCAAATATAAAATAATACTTTATAATCATTTAAAATGGACTTAATTTACAGAAAAATTAAAATTAAAACAGGTAGTCTGTGGTACTTGTTCCTAACTTTTCCTCCACAGCCCGTTTTACCTCTGCATGCTTGGTCAGACTCATCAGAGTTGCGGGGAAATAGTCTCTGTTAAAGCCCCATTGCAGGTTCTGTTCTATTCAGTGACACCAGACATCCCATTCTTTCTTTCTTTTTAAAATGTATGTATTTATCGATTTAAAACCATGACTTTTAATTTGCAATCATTTCTTTTTCATTTTTGGAATCATTTTAAACTTATAGAAAAGTTGAAAGAATAAGACAAAACCTATTGTATATCCTTCACCCAGGTTCACCAACTGTTAACAATTTTCCAGTTTGCTTTCTATTTGGCTCTTTCTCTCCACCTCTCATACCATCTGAGGGTAAGTTTCAGACATTATGCCCCTTCCTCACTGAACAGTTTAGTGTGTGTTTCCACGTTGATGGACAGTCTTTTGCACAGCCACAGTGCAGCTATCTAAAGCAGGGTGTTTAACAGTGGTACAACACTAGCATCTTATGTGGTCTATATCAAATCACCAGTTGTCCCCAAACTATTATTTATAGCAAAACATGTTTTTTTCATTCCATGTTCCCTTTTGAAATCATGAGTGCATTCAGTTATCATACCTGGTACACTGGCTTAGCCTTCCTTCATGTTTCATAAAATTGACATTTTTAAACATTACAGGCCAGGTTTTTTGTAAGCTACCCCCCAAACGTGAGTTTTTCTGAAATTTCTTTGTGATTATATTCTTGCAGCAGGAATACCGTGTAAGTGATGCTGTGTCCTTCTCAGTGTATCAGATCCGAAGGGACATGGTATTGGTTGTCCTGTTACTGGAAAAAGGCCTTGGGCCTAGGGCTCAAGGGCCAGCTGGTAACGTGTGGGTTCTTAACTTCAAGCAAGAAAGATTTCACAACACAAGTCCAGGTGATTCTGAGAATACATTTATTAAATCTGGGTGAAAACAGTGAAAGAAGGAAGGGCCTATGATAGAAGAAGCCACAGAATAGAAGCTAGTCAGGGCTGTTTTGGCTCTCTAGAAACCTGATGCGAAACAAATGAACCTACACTTGGGAGTCAGAGAAAAGGGGGATGTTGGGAAAACAGCTGTGTTAGGCTTGCTCACTTGTACTTTGCATGATTAGTTCACGAGCACGTGTGCATAGCCTATGTAAGGCTATGGATGCTTTGACTCAGGGCAGATTGTGGACTGCCTGCCCACCACAGCTAGGGGCTGTTTTGCTGTTTATTTGCCTGCTGCCATGAGAAGTGGCTTTCCCCTGCCTGTTTGCTTGTCTGTTGTTGCAAGACTCTATTAAACAGGAATGGCCCAACACTTTATGACTCCACAGCCCCTCTCTTGCCTTCCCAAATCCATTGAAAACCTGTGTGGCCTTGGGCCCAAGCATTATATCTGTCATTAGTGCCTGACGAGGCGGTGGCACAGTGGATAGAGCATCGGACTGGGATGCGGAAGACCTGGGTTCGAGACCCCGAGGTCGCCAGCTTGAGCGTGGACCCATCTAGCTTGAGCAAAAGCTCGCCAGCTTGGACCCAAGGTTGCTGGCTCCAGCAGGGTGTTGCTCAGTCTGCTGAAGGCCCGTGGTCAAGGCACATGTGAGAAAGCAATCAATGAATAATTATGGTGTCACAACGGCAACAAAAAACTAATGATTGATGCTTCTCACCTCTCTCTGTTCCTGTCTGTCTGTCCCTATCTATCCCTCTCTCTGACTCTCTCTCTGTCCCTGGAAAAAATAAAAAGAAACAAAAACAGAAAGAAAAATCAGATCAGTATGGAGCCACCGACATCCTTGAAATGTAGAATAGAGGAGTGGCTGTTTCCAGTGACTATTCTTTTGGGGGCCATGGGATGGGTGTTTTTTACAGTCCTGCGAGAAGAAACCAAAACTCTGTGACAGGCCTCCCAAGTTCAAGACTTCCAGGATGAGCTTCAGACTGAGCGCCGACAGTGGCATGAACTGCAAGAGTTGCTGGAAAAAGAGGCCAACCGCTCTCAAGAGCAGCAGTGTGAGATGCAGACTAAACACCAACAATGCCTGGAATTAGAATGGTTTCTTGAGAAGGAATTGTGGTTTTGTGAGCTGCAATTTTCCCTAGAAGCAGAATACTGGCAGTGACAGTTGTTAGAGAAACAACTCTGGGTTTAAGAGATTGAGCTTCAGCATCAGGCCAAGAGCTGGTAGCTGCAAGAGCCAAAGTGGTTACTGACGATGGAGTTGAGTTTGTGCCAGTGGAGTGGCTCTGAGTCAGTGATTGTAGTCATTTCTGACTCTTCCTCTGAGGGGGGAGGAGGTTCAGGCTGAAACTGCCATCCACAGACTCAGAGCCTGACTAGCGGTCACCCAGAAGGTAAAAACCCAGCAGACAAGAGCACCTCTGGAGTGGGCACAGCCCCCTCTGCAGGTAGTGAAGCACTCTGCTGTCTGGACCTACACCCAGGCAGAGCTGATGGAGATGGGGATGCAATTCAGGCAGAAACCCACTGAACCCCTGGCAGTTTGTTTGCTGCACTTGTGGAACATAGTGGCAGAGGGCAACATGCTCTTCGGAACAGAGATGGAGAAATTGTCCGTCATTACCATATACTCCTCACTGAGGCAGTATCTTCAGAACTGCCATAACAACCCAGGAAACCATGAGAATGGGTGATGGCTGCCATGCGTACTGTCTGACAGAATGCTGGACATTTGCTGGAGGCAGTGAGTCAGTGGCAGACATATACTGAGCTGCAGCAGAATTTCTGGGAACTAGGTATGAAGAATGCTGCTTTCAACCTGAGATCCTGGGGGCCAAAAGAAGTGTTTATGGCAGGGATGAGGGAACTTATTATCTACAGTACCCCATCAGCCCTTCTTGGGTCACTAGTGACTACCTTGAGCCCTATGTGAGGCAGCTCATCAACCAGGTTACATAAATAGTAGCAGATTTGGGCAAGGTGGAGGGTAGCACAAAACCATAAAGCTGTGAGGGCTGCTGCCTGTGCTGCCCCCTCCCCCACCGCCACGGCTAACAAGAGAAACAGGCCTATAAAGTTTACCTAAACACAGATGTAGGTATATTTGATTGCAGCCTGGGCAGATAGAGAGAAACTGGAAGGCAGGTATATAGTAGAGTCTTGTTAGAACTTTGGTGGCAATATAAGCTGCATCAGAGGTTCCAGCTGCTGAAAAAGCAGGGGAAGACAGCAGTCCCAGCAGGTGCCAAGAAAATGGCTGGCATTCATGTTGCATGGTTGTAGGATTACTTGTTGGAGACAGCTGTTGGAGAGGAGGATCCACCCCAAGATCCATTGTTCCAGTTTGAATAGCGGGGAGGCCAAGGGATCTGTCTAATGAGGATGGGTGGGGACCCAGACTCCATGTGAAATTGACAATCCACTGGTTCCCCTTCTAATGTGCAGCAGGTATTGGCCTTAGAAGATAATAGGTGCTTTTTAAAAGCATTTTTTTTTTCAACAGCAGCTAAGAAAACTACCAAGGTGGCATCGGCCTTGAATATATTTGACCCTACCAATCCTTGTAAGCTTGCTGAGAGGTTTGGATGTGGCAATGGACAGAGCATGTATGGAAAGGCATTGAAGTAGTCTGTTATCAAAGGGCTCTATGTCTAGTTGCCTATAGTGGACTTTTGGGTAATTTTCACAGACAGCTAGGTTGTCTGTCATGGACTGATCATTGAACAGTGTAATGGATTCTTGGGATTTAACCAGAGGGAGGCACCAGCTCCCTTGCTGGAAGGACATTCCACTTATGGATAGTACTACAAGAGACCTTGATGGTGGGGGGAGGTGCTAGCACCATTGGAAACCCTCCTGCACCATGCAGCTGCTCCCATCCAGTTGCAGAGATGCACCAAGGACACTTTCTTCAATTGACATGGCCCTGGACTATACAAGCCCTCCAATTGCCTCTCTAGGCAGAGTGTTCAGGGAGGCATTGTAAAGGGCACCTTTGTAATTATTGTCATTTCTGGTATAGCCTGTGACTGCAAGTCTGTTGCTGTAGTCTATTGTTTCTGTTTATGTAATGTACCTCATTCCTCACACAGGGACCATCATAGAAGATACCTGTCACGTAGATTGTGAGGCGAGCAACCCCAACGGGTGGATAGTTGAAAAAACCAGCTGTGTTAGGCTTGCCCGCTTGCACTTTGCATGACTAATGTGTGAGCATGTGGCAGAACCATGTATCTATAGCCACGTGTGCATAGCCTATGTAAGGCTGTGGGTGCTTTGATGTAGGGCAGATTGCAGATTGCCTGCCCGCCACTGCAAGGGGCCATTTTGCTGTTTGTTCACCTGCTACCATGAGACATAGTTTTTCCCTGCCTGTTTGCACATCTGCTGTTGTTGCAAGACTCTATTAAATGGGAATTGCTTTCAGCTCCACAGTTTCTCTACAGTCTACCCAAATCCAATGTGAACCGGCCTGGCCTCAGCCACTGGCATCAAAAGGGCCTTGGAGACAGATTCGGTGGTTTAGCCCAAGAGAGGCTGCTGCTGCCCATTGCTCTGCTGGCTACGATTCCCATGGGGATCCTTGAGGTTTAGTCTTCAAACTTTTTATAAAAACGGCCCTCTTTTGCAGTTCTGGTCTACCTGGTCCCTAACGCCCACTAGTGGGCGTTCCAGCTTTCATGGTGGACCAATCGCGGTGCCGTTTGTTTGCTCCACTACTGCCCATCATGAAGGCTGGAACTCCTACTAGTGGGAGGTACGGGTGGACCAGGTTGACCAGCACTGCAAAAGTGGGCCGTTTTTATAAAAAGTTTGAAGACGTCTGGTAGGAGATACAGTACACACCTGTGGAGGAAAAAGAGGAGGAGAGGGGGAAGGGAAAGACACTGGCATGCTCCTGGAGGGAGAGCACATGCTGGGTCCTTTGTTTAGAAGGTTTTTAAAGACTGGGAGTTTAAGGGAAGGTTTTAAGAGAATATTCATCAGCTTTTCCAGGTATGCCCTTTCTGGGTTGTGATCTCTACTTATTGGTCAGAACCAGGGCAGGTCATTGCAGCTGGCCCTGGCTTTGCCCAATTGCTTTTGCTGCTTTTCTGAGCCTGGAGCTGAAATATATTAGAGGCCTAGTTGTTATCTCTAAGGAGGTGACATTCTACATCTGGCTGTAAATTGCACAGCCTATTTGTTCAGCTATCTGTCTCAGTTTCCCCATTCTACTTGCCAAGGAATTTTCCTAAGTCTCATTATTTGTGATAAGCATTTTCTAGTGTTGATTAAATGACATATAAAAGTTATTAGGTATATTTACAACTCTATGAAGCCAAACAACATATTTTCTTCAATTCTGTTCCCCTTGAGTTTTTAATGAATATGCTATTGACTGAGAGTAGGACCTTATTTTTAAAAATAGCAAGCATTCAGCTCCAGAACGGAAGACCACTGCTGCTGATTTAGCAGTTAAAATATGTTTACACAAAGAAAAATTATTGCTAAATTTGAGTTTGAATTGTTTCCCTATTGGAACACAAAGTCACTATTCTACCTGGATACAGTATATTAATAGTTAAAGGGGGGGATAACATCTCTTTTTAAGGGTGACTTTTAGATGTTTTAGGTGTTTGAGGGTATCAGCAGACACCTTTTTTTTTAGCTTTATGTTGATACATAATTTTCTCCCTTATATTTCACTGGAGTTAATGTTTTAAATGAGTCTAATGAAGAAGTTGAGACACATGACTGACCTGCTATTTAGATATGTACAGTTTAATCTAAATCAATGAAGCCTAGATATAGGCTCCATCTGATTTAATATCTTTAAGTGAAGACCCTGAGCACAGAGACTGTAGCTTTAATTCAAGCAAACACTTTAGGGTACCAAGCTGGAAAATAGTGCCCTAATTGCATTAACTCCAAAAGCAAGTTTTTTAAAAAAACTTTTTTTTTATTAAGTGAGAGGTGGGAGGCAGAGACAGACTCCCACATGTGCCCTAATTGGGATCCACCTGGAAAGCCCCCTACAGGGTGATCTTCTGCCCTTTTGGGGCTACTGCTCCATTGCTCAGCAACCGAGCTATTTTAGCACCTAAGGAGAGGCTATGAAGCCATCCTCAGGACCCGGGGCCAACTTGTTCCAATCTAGCCATGGCTGCAGGAGGAGAGGGGGAGAGAGTGAGAGAAAAAAGGAGGGGAAGGAATGGAGAAGCAGGTGGTTGCTTCTCTTGTGTGCCCTGACCAGGAATCAAACCCAGGACTTTCACATGCCAGGCTGACACTCTACCACTGAGCCAACTGGCCAGGGCCAGCAAGTTTCTAAAACTTACCCAAACTAAAAGTTTTGGAACTCTAAAAATACATTTTACATATGTTGTTGCTGTCTGCTAATCTTCTGAGTTTTTGCTATGCAATAATTCTGTTCAGACTTGAATTTCAAATTTGCTGGCTTCCATACATGAAACAAAAAATTGTTTATTTTTTTAATTACCCCATTAATTAATCAAAATATGATTTTCAAATACTTATCAGAAACTTATAGGGCCGTAAAATATGTTTTTTATAGGCTTTAGTCTTTTAAAAATACTGATACATTTCCTGAATGTTTTGGTAACAAAATGGTAAACAAAAAAGGCAATATAAAATGGTAAAGGCCAAATAAATTAAATCACCATGCATTTACTAAGATATTTGTTAAAGCACAATATTTTCAGTCAGTTATTCTCAAAGCAATAAATTTTTTCTTCCCATAACAGCATTTTATTTATGAATTATAATTAAGACCAGATTCAATCTCTGCAACTAAGTAACTATAAATACCAAACCTGGCAATGCAAACTTCACTTTATTGCTTTATTAATGTGCTTCTATTCTGTATTTAAAATGCATATCATGGTTCTTAGTCTTTCTACTGAGATTTTCAGCAAACACAGTGGTCATTGACAATGGAATTAGCTTATGTAATGCAAATACTTGAAATTACAATGACCTCTGTATTTCCATTTCCTAATAGATAGTGTTTAAATGGTGAACACTTTGTTCATATCTGCAGGATTGTCAGTATAAATCTGATTTGGAAACTTAAGGTGCTGCACCTTATTATTAATTTATTCTCAAACTTCAACAAAAGTATTTTTTACATTTGTACATAGTCAACTTCTGCTACTCTCACATTTTTCTTGTCTAGTTTTAAGTTCCATAGTAAAAAATACTTGAACTTTGAATGTTTGATATAGTCAACCTCCTCTTGTTTTAATATCTAGAGCTGTGGCTGGATGCATTATTGATAAGAATACTGGGAACTTCTGCTGAGGCATTTGAAATAGTTATTTGGTTTCTGAGTTATGCTTCTTTTTACACATGATATGTGTTTGATTGCTTCTGCCACCCTCTTAACGTTGATTGTCACTTTATTTTCTTTCTCCCTGAAATTGCAAGGTATCATTTAGTGCAGAAAATAAACCCATCTGTAGTGTAAATTATGCATGTTTTTATTTTAGCTCACTTTCTCTCAAATCCAAGTTCTTTCTCTGAAAAACAAAAAGTTAATTTTTTATTTATGCATCTTTCCATGTGCTTTGTTAAAGTTTGAAAAGCAGTATTTACTTTTTACATGTCTTTTTTAATTAAAAAAAAGAGGTGAAATATTCTCTGCATTTATTTTCCAAAGTAAATTCAAGTTGCTCTATCACAAATTTGGACCAAATGTACAATTGAACTGCTTCTAGCAGCCAATATGAACATATCTCATATTCAAAATGAAACAATAGTTTAATGAAAGCGGCTTTCATCTACTTTCATTTGCTTTTATTACAATGATGCACTTTAAGTTCATGAGGTTCCTTCCATCTGTTTCTGTGGGATTTGGTACGGAAATATATCCCACTGCTCTGTCTGACAGAAATGAACTCTCAGTGGTCAGCTCTTTGCTTTCCTGGAAGGATTTCTTGCTAGAAAAAATTCTTCAAACAGTTAGTAGACATTTCAACTGAATGAGTCTATAGAACATCTAAAAGCTAAACCAATACTTACTTTTCATGACATTATACACCTACTTAAAGAAACTGAAACCTCACACATTTTCTGAATCATTGAATATATGTATTCCTTCTTTATTAATAATATGAGAAAATGACTTCGAGAAATAAAAATATATTTTAGTATATTTGGAGTTCAAATTATCCTATTGATTAATATAACAAATGTGTATATTTATTTAAAATATGCTGGTATGATATTACACTAAATATAGCATTTAAGAAAATACTTTCATGAATTCCCCCCCTTACTCATGGAAATTTCTGATTATGATCAACCAAGATATCTATGTATGCAATGACTGATTAGTAGTTTCTGTTATAATCTGCCCCCAAATGGAACAGACATTTAAATCATGGCGCAGTGGATAAAGCGTCGACCTGGGAACACTGAGGTCGCCAGTTCAAAACCCTGCACTGGTCTGGTCAAGGCACATGTGGGAATTGATGCTTCCAGCTCCTCCCCCCTTTCTCTCTCTCTCTCTCTCTCTCTCTCTCTCTCTCTCTCTCTCTCTGTCTCCTCTCTAAAATGAATAAAATAAAAATAAAATAAATTTAAATCATATAAAGGAAGACAGGTATTTTAAAAGTAGTTTTTTTGTTTTCAGTGACAGTTTATTTATACTCACTGACAATTGACATTCTAAGATATATTGTTGTTAATTATTTTTCTTCATATAGTAGGGGATATTACTTTTTCCAAACTCCTGAACTGTAGTAAAGTCTTCATTCATTTATTCAGTAAATATTTATTGAACACCTACTATATCTCACTTTTCGAGTCTTAGGATTCATGAGTGATCAAAGCAAAGAAACAAATCCTGATCATGTAACCTGTTAATTCTAATGGGGAAACATGCAATAAATATAATAAGCAAATAGCCTGACCAGGCAATGGCACAGTGAATAGAGCGTTGAACTCAGATGTGGAAGACCTAGGTTCAAAACCCCAAGGTTGCCAGCTTGAGTACGGACTCATCTGGTTTAAGCAAGGCTCACCAGCTTGAGCCCAAGGTCGCTGGCTTGAGCAAGGGGTCACTCAGTCTGCTGTAGCCTCCTGGACAAGGCACATATGAGAAAACAATCAATGAACTAAAGTGCTGCAACAAAGAATTGATGCTTCTCATCTCTCTGCCTTCCTGTCTGTCTGTCCCTATCTGTCTCTCTCTATGACTCTCTCTCTGTCTCTGTCAACAAATAATATATATATTATTATAATCTGATAAATACTATAAAGTAGAGCAGGGATAGGGAGGCCATGTATATCAGGTTAAAAGTCTTATTTTAAATATAGCAGTCTGAATACCTGTGGTGAGAAGCTGATTTGAAGGACAGAGGAGAGTTAGTCATACAGATGGATGTATGGGGAAGGAGTGTTCAGACAGGGAGAACAACTTATGAAATACATTAACGTGAAAGCATCCCAAGTGTGGTGATGGTAAACAAGACCACTTCAGATAGAGAAATTTGAGACAGGAGACTAGCAAAAGCTAATGTTGAGAGGTGAGTTAGAGGTGCAGAGCACATAATGTAAGAATTTTAGTTATTGTAAGCAATTTTGCTTTAACCTGGAGTTACGAAAGTAAGAGCAGTCTGATGTCTATTACAAGAATCACTTTGGGTTCTGTGCTGAACATATCTTATGTGGATGAAGGGTAGTAATAAGGAAATTAGTTGGGGTGCTATTGCAATTATTGGTTGAAGATATTTATGGACTATATACAAAAGTAGAATAAAAACTTTTCTAGATTCTTAATACAGTGGTCCCTCATCTATCATGGGGGTTAGGTTCCAGAACGCCTGTGACAAGCAAAAACTTGTGAAGTAGCGAGGTTATTTTATTATTTTATTTTATTATTTATATATATGTTAAGACTTTATTTTGTTTTAATATTATTTTAATATGTTTTAATTAACATTTTTATATTTTTAATATTTTCAACTTTTTAGGCTAGAAAAGGCTTATTTTACTGCAAAAATAATTAAAATAATAAATATATAAAATTACCTATATACTGCAAAATCTCACAGTATAGTGCAGTGGTTCTTAACCTCTTCTGAGGTACCAAACCCACTAGTTTCATATGAGCATTCACCGAACCCTTCTTTAGTGATAAATAAAATATGATTTTTTTCCTCCAAATTCAAGACATAGGCATATGATTTCTTACTGGTGCACAAAATGAGCCGTGCATGAACATCACCTTGCTCAAAGAACAAAACCAACAAAGTGCATGAACTCACAACAAATTACAGTATTACTTTATTCTGGCCTCCACGACAGAGGCTTCTTCGAACCCCTAAGACCGACTCATCAAACCCCTAGAATTCGATAGAACCCAAGTTAAAAACCACTGGTATAGTGAAAAATCTGCGATACAAAATTAAATATATACGATTTAAAAATCCATGATACAGGTCTTCTGCCTCACTTTTCCCAGCTGCAAGAAAAGGAAAATTATTTCAATTAAAACTGGGCTGTAGAGGTTCCAGCAAGATGGCAGTGGAGTAGGCAGACGTACCAACTTCCAACTCCCAGAACCAAAATGGATTATAACTTAATTTTAAGAACCATTATCTGGATAAACCAACGTTGAGCCTGACCTGTGGTGGCGCAGTGGATAAAGCGTCGACCTGGGAACACTGAGGTCGCCAGTTCAAAACCCTGCACTGGTCCGGTCAAGGCACATATGGGAGTTGATGCTTCCAGCTCCTCCCCCTTTCTCTCTCTCTCTCACTCTGTGTCTCCTCTCTAAAATGAATAAAATAAAATAAAAAAAATTAAAAAAAAAAAAAAAAAAACAACGTTGAACTGGACTGAGAGGACTCTTGAACCAGGGAACACTGAAGAAGGAACATTGAGACTAGTAGGAAAAGCATAAATGCGTAAAGGGCTGCCCAGTTCCCCGGGACAAAAGGCAGCCTGGAGAGATTCGTGTGGCGGAAAGAGAGGCAAGCGGAACAGTAGGGATCCGGGTCCCAGGAACAAAGCACCAGCCTACAGCCACAGAGCCTAGAAGAGGTGTATGGACAGTATTTAGCTATAAAAGAGGTTAGGATACTATTTGTGAGAGACAGTTGTCTCAGACCCAGTATTCTTCTTAAAGGAACAGCGCAGAAAACCTCTCTCACAACCACTCACCCAGTACTCTGGGAGACAGGAAGAGAGTGCAGTCTGGAAGGCATAGGGAGAAAAGCTTTGAGGGACAGCCACCCTAAACCCTGGGCTGAGTCACTCCACAAATCTGAAACAATATTTCCCCTAGAACCAGCAAGGGGAAGCAGGACACCAGCAAAACAGGCACCCCTGCAGCAATTAGAGCACAGTCGTTTAGAAGGAAGGAGCTTTCAGGACTACAGTATGGAGTGTGAGGATCTGAGCTGTAGCACATCCACACTGCTGAGGGCTTACTGGAGGGCAGGTGGCAGTGGAAAGCGGAAGTGCAGTACCTTTGTCAGGGGCAGAGGCCCAGCCGGCTGGCATGAGCTCAGTCTAGCCCTGTGGGGGCAAAAGTGGTCCAGAGGCTGCGGCCCGCCTGCGACCCCACCTGTGGAAGAAAAGCAGGTACGCAGAATAGGCAGAGATCCACCGCTGGGAAGGAGCGAGTTGGCATGCAGCCTCACCTGGTCTCCGAGTCTTGAAGCCCTGCACAAACCGGCTTTGCCTGTGGGGGTGGGGCAGAAGCCCGGGCTCGCAGTTGAGCATGCACCAGCATCCTGGCTGAGGAGCCAAGGTTCATGGGGGCAGGGCTGAAGCCAGGCTCGCAGATGAGTGGGCATCTGCAACCCCTCCTGGCCAGAGGAACTGGTTGACAGGGTTCCGCAAATGAGCAAAAGTGCTCACCTTTGCCCTTGGTGCCCAGGCTTGTGGCCCTAGTGTGGTGTGAAATCCCACCCATGGGAGAGGGGTGAAGGCCAAGACCAGCTGAGGCTTATAGAGACAGGCACCACAACACAGCCCCTCCCTTGGAGGCAGAGGCAGAAACCGCAGCATCAGCTGCAGCTGGTGCCAGCAACACCCATATCCAACCGCCTTAGGCAGCAGCAAAGGAGGTGATGGGCAGGCAGACAGACCACACCTAGGGAACACAGAGTCAACACCCATTGAACTCCAGTAGCCAAACCCTTCTTACACACAGACAAAATGGGCAGGAAGAGAAATGTAACCCAAATGAATCAAGAGAAATCCCCAGAGAAGGACCTGAATGAATCAGATATAACCAAACTATCTGATGCAGAGTTTAAAATAATGATAGTTAAGATATTCAAAGAGCTTAGAACAACAATGGACAGTCATTATGAACACCTAAATAAAGAGATAGCAAGTATAAAAAAAGGAAATTGAAATCATAAAAAAGAATAAGAAATAAATGACAAATACTGTATCAGAACTGAAGAACACAATGGAGGAATTAAAAGCAGGATGGATGAAGCTGAGGATCGAATCAGCAAGTTAGAGGACAAAATAAAAAAAGGCACAGAAGCAGAGCAGAAAAAAGAAAAGAGACTCAAAAAATCTGAGAAAACTATAGGGAGCTCTGTGACAACATAAAGAAAAATCATCCTCATCATAGGGGTTCCTGAAGAAGAGAAAGAACAAGGGATAAAAACTTTGTTTAATCAAATAGCTGAAAACTTCCCTAAATTAAGACTGAAAAACGTTTCACATGTTCAAGAAACACAGAGAACTCCACTAAAGAGAAATCCAAAGATATCTACACCAAGACACGTCATAGTTAAAATACTAATGCTAAGTGATAAAGAGAAAATTTTAAAAGCTGCTAGAGAAAAAAAGGCTATCACTTACAAGGGTGCCTCCATTTGGATGACATCCAACTTCTCAACAGAAACACTTGAGGTCAAAGGGAATGACAAGATATATTCAAAGTAATGCAGAACAAGAACCTACAACCAAGACTACTTTATCCAGCAAGGCTAATGTTTAAAATTGAAGGAGAAATAAAGAGCTTCCAAGACAAAAAAAAAACCGTTAAGGAATTCATTGAAACCAAACCAATTCAGCAGAAGATGCTAAGGGGCCTGTTATGAAGAGATCAAAGGAGGAAAAGAATAAAACAAACAAAGAATACAGCTTTAAAGAATATAATGGCAATAAACAACTACATATTAATAATTACCTTAAATGTAAATGGATTAAATAATCCAATCAAAGGACATAAGGTAGCTGCGTGGAAAAAGAAACAGGGCCCATACATATGCTGTCTACAAGAGGCACACCTTAAAAAAAAGATGCACATACACTGAAGGTAAAAGGATGGAAAAAAATACTTCATGCAAATGGAAATGAAAAAAAGCCAAGGTAGCAATACTTATATTTGACAAAATGGACTTTAAAACAAAGGCTGTAGTAAGAGATAAAGAAGGACACTGCCTAATGATAAAGAGAATAATTCAACAGGAAGATATAACCATTATAAATATATACACACCAAACATAGGAGCCGCAACATACATAAAGCAGAAGTTGATAGATACAAAGATCGAGATTAACAGCTATACTATAATAGTAGGAGATTTCAATACACTAACATCACTGGATAGATCCTCAAGAAAGAAAATTAACAAAGAAACAGCAGACTTAAAGGATACACTAGATCAACTCGATTTAATAGATATCTTCAGAACTTTTCACACTAAAGCAGTAGAATATACATTCTTTTCAAGTGCTCATGGTACATTCTCTAGGAGAGACCACATGTTAGGACACAAAAGTGGTCTCAAGAAATTTCAGAAGATTGAATCATATCAAGCATTTTCTCTGATCACAAGGGTATAAAACTAGAAATTAACCACAAAAGAAAAACTGAAAAATACTCAAACACTTGGAAACTAAATAGCATGTTATGAAATGACAAATGGGTTAACAATGAGATCAAAGAAAATATAAAAAAAGTTTCTAGAAACCGATGATAATAAGCATACATCAACTCAAAATTTAGGGGACACAGCAAAAGCAGTACTGAGAGGGAAGTTCATAACACTACAGGCATACCACAAGAAGCTAGAATAAGCAACTTATTTTAGCATCTAAAAGAACTAGAAAAACAACAGCAAATAAAGACAAGGACCAGTAGAGGGAAGGAAATAATAAAGATCAGAGCAGCAATAAATGACATAGAGGCTAAGGAAACAATACAGAAGATCAATGAAACAAGAAGCTGGTTCTTTGAAAAGGTAAACAAGATTGATGAACCTTTAACTAGACTCACCAAGAAAAAAAGAGAGAGGACTCAAATAAAATTAGAAAGGACAGTGCAGAAATAACAACTGACACAACAGAAATACAAAGTATTGTAAGAAAATACTATGAAGAATTCTATGCCAAAAATTTAGAAAATCAAGGTGAAATGGACAAATTTCTTGAATCACGTATTCTTCCAAAAATTAATCTGGAAGAATCAGAACACCCAGACAGACCAATTACATCAAATTAGATCAAAACAGTTATCAAAAAACTCTCAACAAAGAAAAGTCTTGGGCCTGATGGCTTCACAAGTGAATTCTACCAAAAATTAAAAAAGAACTAACTCCTATTCTCCTCAAGCTATTTCAAACAATTCAAGAGGAAGGAAGACTTCCAAACTCCTTTTATGAGGTGAGCATAATTCTGATTCCAAAACCAGGCAAAGACAACACAAAGAAAGAAAATTATAGGCTAATATACCTGATGAATTTAGATGCTAAAATTCTCAACAAAATATTAGCCAATCAGATCCACCAATATATAAAAAAAATCATACACCATGATCAAGTGGGATTTATTTTGGAGAGGCAAGGCTTTTTCAGTATTCACTAATCAATCAATGTGATTCATCACATAAACAAAAGGAAGGACAAAGATCACATGATAATTTCAATAGATGCAGAAAAGGCATTTGATAAAATCCAGCACCCATTCATGATCAAAACTCTCAGTAATGTGGGAATGCAGAGAACATTCCTTAACATGATAAAGGCCATCTATGACAAACCCACAGCAACCATCATACTAAATAGGCAAAAATTAAAAGCAATCACCTTAAGATCAGGACCCAGGCAGGGGTGCTTCCTTTCACCACTCTTATTCAACATAGTTCTGGATCCCTAGCCACAGAAATCAGACAACAGGAAGAAATAAAAGGCATCCAAATTGTAAAAGAAGATGTAAACCTGTCCTTTTTTGCAGATGATATTATATTGTATACAGAAAACCTTAAAGTCTCAGTCAAAAAACTACTGGACCTGATAAATGAATTCAGCAAGGTGGCAGGATATAAAATTAATACTCAGAAATCAGAGGCATTTTTATTTACCAACAATGAACTGTCAGCAAAAGAAATTAAGGAAACAATCCCTTCACTATTACAACGAAAAAAATAAAGAACCTAGAAGTAAATTTAACCAAGGAGGTTAAGGACTTGTACTCAGAGAATTATAAAACATTGATTAAAGAAATCAAGGAAGATAAAAACAAGTGGAAGCATATACCATGCTCATGGCTAGGAAGAATAAACATCATTAAAATGTCTATATTACCCAAAGCAATTTATAAATTCAATGCAATACCAATTAAGATTCCAATGACATACTTTAAAGATATAGAACACATATTCCAAAAATTTATATGGAACTAAAAAAGAACACGAATAGCCTCAGCAATCTTAAAAAGAAAAAATAAAGAAGAAGGTATCACTCTTCTGGATATCAAGGTATACTACAAGGCCATTGTTTTCAAGACAGCCTGGTACTGGCATAAGAACAGGCACATAGATCAATGGAACAGAACAGAGAACCCAGAAATAAACTCACACCTTTATGGACAACTGATATTGGACAAAGGAGGAAAGAGCATACAATGGAGTAAAGACCGTCTCTTCACCAAATGGTGTTGTGAAAATTGAACATCTACCAGCAAATAAAATGAAACTAAACCATCAACTTACACCATTCACAAAAACAAACTCAAAATGGATAAAAGACTTATATGTAAGCCGTGAAACCATAAGCATCTTAGAAGAAAACATGGGCAGTAAGCTCTCTGACATCTGTTGTAGCAATATATTTGCCGACTTATCTCCATGGGCAAATGAAATAAATGGCAGGATAAACAAATGGGACTATATCAAACTAAAAAGGTTTTGCACAGCTAAAGACAATAAGAACAGAATAAAAAAGACAAACCACACAATGGGAGAACATATTCAACAATACGTCTGATAAGGGGTTAATAACCAAAATTTATAAAGAACTTATAAAACGCAACACCAGGAAGACAAACAACCCAATCAAAAAATGGGCAAAAGAAATGAATAGAAATTTCTCCAAAGAGGACATACAGATGGCCAATAGGCATATGAAAGAATGCTCAACATCACTAATCATTAGAGAAATGCAAATTAAAACCACAAGGAGATATCACCTCACACCAGTCAGAATGGCACTCATCAGCAAAACAACACAGAACAAGTGCTGGCGAGGATGTGGAGAAAAGGGAACCCTTCTGCACTGCTGGTGGGAATGCAGACTGGTGCAGCCACTGTGGAAAACAGTATGGAGATTCCTCAAAAAATTAAAAATGGAACTGCCTTTTGACCCAGCTTTTCCACTTACAGGAATATACCCTAAGAACACCATAGCACTGTTCGAAAAGAAGTAATGTGCCCCCATGTTTGTGGCAGCATTGTTTACAATAGCGAAAATCTGGAAACAGCCCAAGTGTCCGTCAAAGGACGAGTGTATTAAAAAGCTTTGGTACATATATACTATGGAATACTACTCAGCCATAAGAAATGATGACATCGGATCATTTGTAACAACATGGATGGACCTTGGTAACATTATACTGGTGAAGTGAGTAAATCAGAAAAAACTAAGGAATATATGAGTCCATACATAGATGGACATAGAAGTTCAACTCAGAGATATGGACAAGAGTGTACTGGCGACCCGGGGGGAAGCAGAGGTGTAAAAAGGGGTAGGGAGTGGGGAGGGGCACAAATAAAACCAGATAGAAGGTTAAAATAGAATCCATGATACAATGAGACTATAAAAAATGAACCATGATATGGCAAGGGACGACTGTGTATATTTGGTATCATTGAAAGATTTATACAGCACATTAAAACATATTTATTGAATCACACTTATTGATTATTCTAAGAATTATATGTATTTTTTAATTATTTATTGATTTTAGTGAAAGGGAGAGAAAAGGAGAGAAAGATAGAAACATTGATCTCTCCCTGTATGTGACCTGACCGGGGATTGAACCTGCAACCTTGACATAGGGGGACAATGCTCTAACCAACCAAGCAAAGAATTATAGTTTTACTCTGTCATTCAATTTTTTCTAAAAGCATCAGCATAGTTTATTATATTATCACAGTACATTAAAATTCTAAGAATTTGGATCTATCTTAGAGTACCTTCTGATGCACAATAAATTAGCATGATATTTTCAATTCATAAACTGCATCATCAATGACTCTTCCTAGCTGCCATAAAAGTATTTTTTATAAACAAACTGGATCTTATTAACCTCTAAATTATTCCTTCAATAAAGTTCATTTTTCATCCATCAGCTCATAACAAAAGAAGGAAATCATAAGAAAAGGGGGTAATCAATGTGGCTAACTATGAATCTGTGTTAACTTTAAATCAATAGCAACAATATTATTCAAGTGAAATGTGACTTGTATGTTAACTCTGAATAGAATTTTAAAAATCATGGGGTTATTAATTAGTCAGAATTAAAAATTCAATGAGAGAAACACATGCCCTTCTCCGCTTCACACAACTGTTCTTAACTCCCAACTGATCCTACACCATTTATTCTACATTTAGAAAGAAAATCTCAGACTGCTCATCTATGTGATATTTTAGAATTCTTCATTAATATTCTATTCCTAAATGCATATGACAGGAAAAGGCAGTTCAAACATATTCCACTTTATTATATTCATTAGACTTTAACCATAATTCAATATTATTTTTTTCATATGACCATTTAATAGTTGATTTTTGTCTTATATCAGAAGATTTTTGCAGCTATCAGAAAATTCTTTAATTCAGGTTCATAATTCTTAGTATTTATATGCATTTTAACAATTAAGCATACCTAGGAATCATGTACACATACAACACACAGTATCACATACTCTAGTTATACCTCTGAAACTAATAAAGGATCCAAAATATATAAGAAACTGATGAAAATTACATATTTTATTTTTTCATAAAAAGTTAAAAAATAGTAAATCTGTAAATGCATTAAGTGTATCTCAGGTCCTAAAGAATTAGCAACAGTTAAAGTAAACACATAGCACCGTACTTAACCAGTATTAGTCTTTTAACTCAGTCTTTTCTAGTGTTTTCTGCATTATAAAATTATTGGTTATATCATCGTTTTTCTATGTTCATCATCATAATTATACTTTAGAACTATTAAGTGAAACTTAGCAACTCAAGCATTTAAAACTGTTATTCTTTCTCAAAAATATTTCTCTGAGATATAGAGTTATTTTCTTAATAGAAAAAGTGAATTCCTAGATGCTTTTATGAAATGGTAACAGGCTAATTTTCTAAAAGAAAATAAAAGAATAGTTCATTTTTAGTAACTAGCTCATGGAAAGAAGGGGTTAACATACTAACTAGAAAGGGTTGCTATAGCCATTTCACACTGAAGTCAAACAAAGGAAGTAGTTATACAGTGTGTCGGTAAAGTCATGGTTCACTTTTGACCGGTCACATAGTAAAAGTGCACCATGACTTTATGGACACATTGTATATAGAATGTCACTTTGTGCTTCATTTTTATTTAAATAAAAACTTTCAATCTCATTAAATATGTACTTACATCATAAGGTAACTTCTAGGTGACATATCTGAAGTCAAACCATTAGTTTGTACACTTAAATAGTGATGTATGTCAATTATATCTCAATAAAACTGAAAAAAATAAAGTTAAGCTATATGTGAAACACATAAGTTGATTGGAACTTATGGGAACAGACCAGTTGTGTTCTAGTCCCTTCAACATGAATAACCTTTTATTAGCCATGTATTTTTATATTAATGAATTACTCCTTAAATCCCCGCTTGATATACTTAAAAAAATTACCAATATTTTATGAGCTAATGGAATATAGATAATTTTTTCAACTTTACTGATTTTGGCAAACATAGATATTGTGATTAAGGGTCAATTGATTTCGGTACTATGTTTAGTTTATGCCAGTGGTTCTTAACCTTTTTTGAGGTACTGAACCCACCAGTTTCATATGCGCATTCACCGAACCCTTCTTTAGTGATAAATAAAATATGATTTTTTTTCCAAATTCAAGACATAGGTATATGTATTTTAACTGGTGCACAAAATGAGCCGTGCATGAACATCACCTTGCTCAAAGAACAAAACCAACAAAGTGCATGAACTCACAACAAATTACGGTATTACTTTATTCTGGCTTCCGCGGCAGAGGCTTCTCCGAACCCCTGAGACCAACTGATCAAACCCCTAGGGTTCAATAGAACCCAGGTTAAAAACCACTGGTTTATGCTATATATACTGCTCACAAAAATTAGGGAATATGTCAAAATGAACATGAAGTGATAAAATATACCCTAATTTTTGTGAAGCAGTATATTTTTAGTGACAAATTCAAATTATAAATGATACTGTCTAATATATATGTGTGTGTGTGTGTGTGTATATATATATATATATATATAATCATACTATTTGAAAATAAGTATAACTACACATGCCAGCACATATAAGGAACAATTTATTACATTCTAATTTTTCTTACTGAAGATCTCACATACTGAAAAAGCACCTAATAGATAGACTCATTATGTATAAAAATGCTACATCTTTGAAAAATAAATGGAAAATAACAAAAGTATTTTTTAAACTTCTGAGTTATTCAAGAGCATACTTCATTTCCCCAGTCACTTTGACTCAGAACTTTTAATATTACCTATATTTATTTTCTTCTCATTTACCTGTCTTATACAATATGATACCAAATTCTCTCTTTTTATCTACCTGGAAGTCTACCATATTCTCCAATTTTATATCTTTTTCTCCCCTTAGTAGTTCAGGCCATTTTGATTTGCCATCTATATTATTTTATTTTTTTCTAAGTGTTCATCACTATCCCTACACTGTAATCCACTTTCAATTGCACCTGTCAGATTTCCCTCCTAGAGCATGCTTTGATTACTCGCCTCTACTACTAAATACTTCTTAAAGGCCAATTTTTGTCTATGGAATAAATTCATGATCTGACTTCACCTCATTTTCTTATTTATCTCTCCTAATACACTCTACTTCTCACAATGTGTTATTTAGTCAAATTATAGTGCTCTTCATGTCCTAAACACAGCTTGAAGATTTTTTCCTCCTACCTGAAATCAGTTCAGAAATGTTTATTGAGGAGTTGGACTGTGACAGTTTCTGTGCCGGAAACTAAAACAGCTTGGTATACATATTCTGTTTTGTGAAACGTTCTCAAAACCCAGTGGGAGAAAGGGCACATACAATTTTTTTCCATAAACTATAGAGAATAAAAATAAATTCAAAATAGCGGTGAGATTATCTGATTTCCACTTACACCCACTTTCATCTGTAGAATTCTTCTCCACATGTCAAGATTCAGGACAAATGGTACTACTTCAGTGTAGTATTGTACAGTTAACAGATCACTCACAAGTGCTTTCTTCTACTCAGAATTATATTACTCATTGACTACACCTTCTCACAGCCCTTATTGTGCACAGCCTCACATTACAGTGGTTTATGAGCAAATGGACTATCCGCTACTATATTGTAAACATCTTCCTTCAGTAGAATACCTTCCCCACAAGAATATAAATTCCAAATAGCAGCAGTACATGTCTGACTGTATTGGCATTGAGTAACAATTTTCATGAATGAATGAAAGGATCATGTAGTATATCTTTGCAATTTTCAGAGAACCTAACAAGTATATGAATAAAATTAGGCAACATTAATATTTGTTGAAGAAATAAGGGTAGAGTGGTATTTTTGTTAAGTTTGTATCTTTTGTGGTTGTGTGCAGCTAAATGCTAACAACTAGTATCTCCCTCCAAACACGACCACAAACACAATTATTACTGTGCAGCATTTGCCAATTAATTGGGTGCAAGCATTCCCATATGGCAGATTTCAAGCTAACAGTGTGATGCCACTGAAGGCAGACTGGAAAAGGATGAGCATAACAGGTTTTCAAGAGCTTGTGCAAGCCAACTGTAGGTAAAGTAATATGGAGTACACACACAGTAAACTTTCAATGATTACTTAATGGATAAATTAATGAAAGTTTCAGACATATGTCTGAGCTTGAGAGAAAGTTATTTACTACATAAATAAAATAGTAAAATATTTCAACACCAAAGAAAAAGTTTAGAAGATCAGATAATTAAATCATGAAATGCAGGCTTTTTATCACAAATAAATTTAATGAAACTACATACTAGAAAAATTTAATAATGTGTATATGACTGCTATTTGCATTTGGAATTAATTTTTTCTTGGTGAATGACCAAGTCATTTATCTTTTAAAATGTTGAAACAACTCATTGTTCCAAAAGCAAATATCAAATGAGTGATACTTCATCAATTAGGGATATTCTCACATTTGATTTCATATTTGGAAGATCTTGGTAAACAAGAGAGCATAGGAAACACACTGGAATGTAATATTGGCTTTGACCTTGACATTTGCAGAGTTCAGTGCTCTCCAGTGAACTAACCCTGTTGGGTACTTGCTCACACATATGATGACCATCAATATTCCTAAGAACAGACAGGACATCAAAAATACAAGTAAACTTGTACTTACTTCTCTTAGCATATACTGCATTTGATTTGAAAATAGTGATTTGGAAAGAGAATGTGATTATGTTGGGCTGCAGATCAAAGAACACAATCATCCAGGTTAAAGATTTTTTTCCCCCCCAGGTAACACAATCTGGAAGTAAGCCATTAGGACAGTTCCATGTTGCAATAAGAAATCAACCAAATTCCTTTCTTCCTCCTACTCCCAAGCTGCTGCCTGACATTAGGGTCTAAATGGCAGGAAAAATGGTGGAGGTGATCAGGCTCATGCCAGCTGAGTTTGTGCCTTTGTTTAAAGAAAAAATTAGTTTCATGATCTCTTCCACCACAGTTCAATTTCTGATTAGATCTCATTGGCTCAAGCTTTGTCACATGGTAATGCCTAGTGACGGAGAAGCCAGGGAGAGTAAATTCTTTTCTACTTCTTACTAAATTAGAATTATATTAATAAGGCTAAAAGACAGAAAAGATATTGGTTAAGAAAATCTAGTGACATAAATCATAGTCACATCAGTGCTGTAGTATAAAAAAGAAATTGTAATCTCATTGTACTAAGTATATCAATAATAAAGTAACAAATAAATTCTATTACCTGCTGTGTCACTTATTGAGCAGGGCTGATTATCTCTGACATGTGAGCTATACAATATTTTCTCAACTATTAGTAATTCAGCTCATGTTCTATTCATGACATTAGAATAGTTGCTATTGGGGATGCTGGGAATTAAACATTAGCTCTTGTGCTGAAGTGGCATTATCAATATGACTACTAACACATATTTTTCAGAGTACATAGCTGGAGATCATAGTCCTTAAACTCTGACATGGTTCACGTTCATAAAACACTCACTGCCATGTGTTTTTATTTTACAAACTGATACAATTTTCCATTGGTAGGACATAACTGAAAGAGTAAAAATAATAAATTGTATGACAAACATTTGTGATCTCCATTTGGTAGCCAAAATAATTCTCTGTACCTGAGAAAAAAGACAAGCAAGCATAATGACACTCTCTGAACAAATCTGAGAATTAAGGAGTTGGGGTAAATCTGTTCATCTTATATCAGTCTCTATGAAATTCTGCTAATATTGGCATTTGATTTTGATGATTATAATTTGTTGTCCTGGTTTATTGTCTCTGTGCAGTGGTGAGAGGCATCTAGAGATGCAAAAGCAAACAAAA
This sequence comes from Rhynchonycteris naso, assembly GCA_037038555.1. Taxonomy (NCBI): domain Eukaryota; kingdom Metazoa; phylum Chordata; class Mammalia; order Chiroptera; family Emballonuridae; genus Rhynchonycteris; species Rhynchonycteris naso. The sequence continues at coordinate 54,389,274 of CM073000.1, read as the reverse complement.
AACTTTCCAGATCTCCCAAAAGAGCGTAAGAGAGCAAGAAAGAGACAGAGAGAGAGAGAAGGCTGTACAACTTTGGAAAGGTTTCTAACATCTTTTCCCCAAACTAGTTATGAAGGCAAGAGTTACTCAGAGCTTGAAGGCCTAAAGAACAATACAAAATGTTATATAGAAAATAACTCTTAACTCAGGAATTGGGTTAACTTGTGAATCTAATTTGTATCACAGTGCCTACCATTTTTATGATCTTCAGCAAGTCACTCAAAGTCTCTGAGTCAAAATCCATAATACAATACAGACAAAGATCGTGATAACACAGATCTCTACTTTATTTGCTCTACAAATATTGCATAATTGCACAAGTGATGTCATGGGAGAGGGCTTGGCAAACTACTGAAAGAAAGAATGCTGTTGAAATGTACAGTATTACCAGAGAAGATTAGGGAACACTGTAAACTGGCGTGGTTACCGAAGCTAAGGTGAGGTGAAAATCTTCATGTACGAATAAGATCAAAGATTTTAGACTGTGACAATGGCAGAGTCAGAGAGAGGTACAGAGGAAGAAATAAACACAGTATGTAATAATGTGAGCATAATTCAATTTTAGACCTGAGGTGTTATTGTGTATGCGTTATATGTACTTGTAGATAAGTTTAGAAAATCACATTAGGAGTGAACTTGTAAGTAAGGAGAAAGCCTTAAATATTCTGGAGAAGGTTAATAACATGATCAGATAATTATAATTTATTTTACTCTAGTGAGAATGTGCTTTATTTCCTCCAGTAATTTTCCTCCAAACTGGTCACCACATTAGAAGTAATTGTGGTCTTTAGAGTAATTAGGAGAATTGAATTAAAACAAACAATAAAAACCATGCAATTCTTGATTTTTTATGCATAAGTGCTTTGTTTTAGTTATTAGAACAAAAATATTTCACAGAATGTAAGAATTGGTTATCAAACAGTATCAAATTTTCCTCTTTCTCAGACCAGTGCAGAGGGAAATAGGAGAAATGAAAGAAAGAAGAGTATTAAATTATTTCCCTCAGCTTTGTGCCCACACTCTCCCTTGAGCTAAGTAGCATGGGGAGGAAGAAATGCATTCTCTTTGCTGAGTAATGCGTAAAGATTTGTCCTTAATTTCTGGTGGGACCTAGCAAGGTCCGTAGCAGTACAGTGGAAATTGTTTCACAAACAACCTTGTTTTTGATGGCATTGACAATTTAGAAGAGTTCTGGTTAGTTATTCTGTAGACAATCATTTGATTTGATTTTCTGAATGTGTTTCATAGATGAGACTGAGGTTATAAACTTATAAATTTTTCAGCAGGAAAGTTACAGAAATGAATGTCATTTGTACCACGTCATAGTTAAAGCACATTATCAACATGACAAATTGAGTTACCCTAGATCACTTGGTTGAAGTAGAGTTGGTCAAGCCTCTCCAATGTAGTCATGTTTCCCAATCCTTTCCATACTCTTAAGGAAAGTCACTTTGAGAACACACTTTAAGGGATAAGGATAAATGTGCTGTTGTTTTTTTTAAAATGGAACATACAATTTATTTGAAAACATCAGAAATTATTTTAAAGTAATTACAAAATAAAAGTGATTCTTTTAAGAATAAATTGGAATTGCAGCAAGTATGTGAAAATATATTTTCTCTTTTCTGGGAAATATTAATGTGTAGAACAGTAAGATATATACTACATTTTATATACTACACTATCTTTTAGTTTGTTAGTTTAAGTTTTGGACATGTCATAAATGCATTAAAGAAGGCTGAGGACAATTGCTAATTGACTACATATGAGAATATAAATGTATTTTAAACTGAGCTACTCAGATCCACAATTTGGAATCTTCAAGGTATTTTTCTGGCTTTTATAGAAGGTTAAAATAAGACAAAACAAGGTATTAGATGTGAACATCAATTCAGCAAATAGAGACTAATATGCTTCAATCTATTGCATAAAATGACATGGCTGCCCGAAAAAGGTATATGAAATAAAGGATAATTCAAAAAAATTACTAAGAATTATAAAATATCTAGGAAGTCTTTATGAACAGTAAGGCTTTGGAAATTAGAAATATCCATTCTGCAGTCAATTATATTTCTTTATTCTCCCTAGGCAATTGGGCATAATATAAATTAGTGACAGACACCAAAAAGTTTGGGTAATAGATATTTGTTTGCCTATTTATTGGGCACATTTGTGTTTTCAGTTCTATTAGTAGACACAGAGAAGTTTGTATCTTTTTTAAGATAGTGAACCATTCTTCCAGGTCTACTGATTTTAGGGATCCTATATTTTAAGACCATCAATTATTGGATTTTTAATTCATCTTAATACGGCCATCATTTTTTTCCTTTCACACATTAATCCCACATCTCATTTAATGAATCTCTTTTCACCTAATCCATAAACCTCATTCACTGTCCTTTATTGTTTTCCACATTTATTGAGGTATAATTGATAATTAAAATTATTACATCTTTGAAGTGTACAACTTTTATATTCTTTGTTCCTATGATTTTGACTTTTTATTTAAATTTCACATATAAATGATACCATATGGTATTTGTCTTTCTTTGACTTATTGTACTTGTATAATAACTTTAAGTTCCATCCATGTTGTCATGAAGGGCCGGAGCAGGATTTCTTTTCTTCTTTCCTTCTGTCTTATGGCTGAGTAATATTTCACTTTATATATATATATATATATATATATATATATATATATATATATATATATATTTGTGTGTGTGTGTACCCATTCACCTTTTCTTTTTCACTTTTTTGTTGGCAGACACTTAGGTTGTTCCATATCTTGGTACTGTGAATAATGCTGCAGTAAACATAGCAGTGGAGGTGAAGAAATGTCTTTGATTTCTTTGTTCACTCGTTTTTACATTTAACTCTTTGCTGTATAAATGGCTGAATTCAGCTATTCAGAAGCTAGTTCTCTGGCATACCAGCTGACAGAAAAAATATCACTGGAATTTAAAAATTCCACAATAAGCCACACGGGAACAGTAAAATTTTTATTTTATTTCTGACTGTTCTTTTTCTTCTACTGCTACTACAAAATTAAGGTAAAAGAAAAAAAAGTAACTCCCTGGTTAAAGTAATTCCTTTTACTGATGACTATCTTAAAACTGCTTGTGTTCTGGACAGTAAAAGAAGCAGGACTTTATTACCGATTAATATTTATTGACTACCTTATCGGCTCAACTTCTTTCTTTTAGATCCTGACTCTCTTGTGCAAACACAAAAACACGGGACTGAAATATGTGTATGTATGGTAAACTTTGCTCCCTCCCACCCCCCTTTTTTTAACTTCACTAAGATTTTGTTTAGCCCTTGGGCAAGTTTCTCTTTTTAATATGACTCCATTAATTTTTCTTTAGATTTCATGGCCTACCTGACCTATAATAAACAGGCCTTGAGTTTTATGAAACAAAATGAATGATTGAAAGTTCAACTTTTTTCAATAAATTAGGATCAATTTGAATTTTTATAGTCTCCTACTATTTTATATAAAAGTAATTTTTAAATAACCATGGCATCCATACAATAACTATAACTCTGAGAATATATTTTTTGATATTTTTATAACTGTGATTCATTATGAAAATATTATAATTAAAATACATTTGAATATAATTTTCAACTTTTAAAAGATAAATAATTATACCTGAAAATGTTCTTCTATTGTTTTAAAATATAAAATTGAAACCTCAAAAATGATTATCTAAAATCTACAAATCAGGAAACAAAGTATGATATTTTTATGTTAAAGAATTAATTTAATAAATATATTTTGTACTTTTATTTTTTAATGTGTTAGTCATTGAAGTGAGACTTAGAGCCACAGTTTTGTAGTAAATATTTTTTCTTTTTAGATCTGCCAGTAATATCTGGAGGTATTTAAGATATTTATTTCACAAGTTTTAGAAAATACATATATTTTTTAAAGTTATTTGAGACTTTTAGGTCAAAGATGCAATGAATTGCTACTTATTGTTCAATATTTTGACTCCTTTAATATTAAGGTAATTATGAAGACAGAAGACTGTTTTCATGGAAAGGATTTCAGATAAAAATTCTAATTACCACATATCGCAGGTTAGAAAAATAAAAGCTATGGAAGGTAAATTATCTTCTTCAAAACTCAGAGACACATATAACAGATTCCATTAAACATGCTTCCTCAATCACACATGGATATACACACACAATATGTGGGGTGATGCGGGACATGGCCCTTTCCCCTCCCCAGCCATGTGGCACTGTGGTCCCAGAACCTGACCTCGTGCTATGAAATAAGGGGTAATCAAAGTAAAACTAAGATTTTATTAACAACAATGGAACTAAATAATCATGTATGTATCAAGGAGGGGCAATTAGAACAAGCAAATCCCCTGCCCACTACCCCCAGCTTACATATTTAGTAATGCCCAAGGTTTAGTCATATATTTAAACCATAACCCCAACCAGTGGGGCTTGAAACTTTCAATGACCAGCAGCCATCCGTGCTGTCCCTGCATGTAAGTAATAAAGGCTATGTTCACTCCATCTGGTCCTCCTTGTGGTTTCTTTGAGATCTCACAGCTACACCAGATTCATTTTCCATATCTGGACTTTCAGCATTACACAATATAGACATACAAACAACATACGGAGACATTGAAAAGATAATTTGTGTAATATAAGGAGCCAGTTCTTACAGAAGCTAAGAGGAAGAGAGCCAATCTGAACTGTAACTAAAAGGTTACAAAAAATGTATGAAAAAGATTATCTTTTTAAAATTAAACAGGACAATCAACACCGAATCCAGTTGATAGGGGGACTGAGGAGTTAAAATTTTAGCTTGAGTAATGGTAGATTTGGTTATGGTCAGTGAACATAATGGTTAATGCAAGTACACACTTTGTTCCAGGAACTGGAATAGCTGAACAGGCCTATGTGACTTAAACCAGAGATCTGTGAGCAGCTCACCTTTGTGTCTCAGGGGACTGACTGCAAGCAAAGCCTTTGTACGCCAAGGACAAATTACTCTGATCCAATTAACTTTGAGTATAACCTGATTATCTCTCCCTTAAAATTTTAAAATCCTTCCTTACCTACCCTGTTTTTTACCTCATAAAGAGGTTGACTGGGTATAGGGGGTTGAGATATTTGGAAATGTAACCCCTATCTTCCCATATTTGCTGGCCATCTGAATAAACTGCCCATAAAAATTCAATCCCTGCCTCTACTTTTTTGGTTAAATTAGTGATAGGTAGCTTGAACTCCAATATTTCTGGTTTCACAACAGGACAAGGAAGACATTCTATTTTTAAAAGACAAAGATTCTCTTGGAAGAGCAAGCCTGATTGCATAAATTCACACATCTAACAAAATATTAGTATCAATCAGATGGAAGAAACATGAAAAATAAAATAAGTAGGGTTCTGTGTCAAATATAATCACCAGGAAACCAAGAACAGTGCAAGAAAGTGAGTGCCATAAGCCAAAGACCTTTTCTACCCAACTGTAACAATATAGCTTCATGGAATTTCATCAACTATGCAAATCTTATAAGAAACTCTGGTTTTGTAATCCCATATCATCTGTGTTTTCTCACTAAGTATCTCTAGACCAGAATGTGCTGCCCTGGCCAGATATAGTTCTAATTATAGATGAATATCCAACTGGTTGGAATTGGACAATCCATATTCATTGGATTAAATTAAATCCAAAGGTAAAATGTATTGTTCACAGGACTCAGATATTCAATACCTCAACAATTAAAGTTTATGCCACAAAATAGCATACAGCTGAAGGTTGAATATCAGAATTACAGACTTACTTAATATAAGTTTCTATTTGTATGCTGACCAATCATGTTTGAAACCTGCAGAAAACAGGACAGATTCTGGATCACCTCTCAAATTCATCATCTAAGGAATTTTTTCTTTAAAGGGACAGAGAGAGAGTCAGAGAGAGGGATAGATAGGGACAGACAAACAGGAACGGAGAGAGATGAGAATCATCAATCATTAGTTTTTCCTTGCCATTGCGACACCTTAGTTGTTCATTGATTGCTTTCTCACATGTGCCTTGACTGCGGGCCTTCAGCAGACCGAGCCAGCTTGTGTCCAAGCTGGTGAGCTTTTGCTCAAGCCTGATGGGCCCACAATCAAGCTGGCGAGCTCAGGGTCTCGAACCTGGGTTCTTTGCATCCCAGTCCGACGCTCTATCCACTGCACCACTGCCTGGTCAGGCCATCTAAGGAATTTGAAGTGAAACTTAACTAGCTATATTTTCCCCAGTATCACCACTATATATCTGAAATATCTGTAACTTTCATTTTATTTTATTATTTTATTTTATTTATTTAGAGAGGAGAGAGAGATAGAAGGGGGGAGGAGCAGGAAACACCAACTCCCATATGTGCCTTGACCAGACGAGCCCAGGGTTTCGAACCTGTGACCTCAGAGCTCCAGATTGTTGCTTTATTCACTGTGCCACCACAGGTCAGGCTGTAGCTCTCTTTAATTGGAAATATTTAGTAAAGCAGTAATTCTGATTTCTATTTGATGTATTTAGAAAACTGAGGTGCAATGAAGTTATATAACTTTTTAAGCTGACATAATTAACAAGCGGAGCTGGGATTTGAACCAGGTTTTTCTAAACAGGGCTTGCAAAGGTAAAAATAAGTGGGTGCAAAGAAGGTGTAATGAGGTACTTAAACTCATTTTAGCAACAGAAGTTGTCATTTTCCTATGAAAAAGTTAATATTCCGATTTTATGTGAAATTTATTTATTTTGAAATGGTGTCATCTAATTAAAAAATAAGTGTTGGACACTATGAGCTGAATAAAACAATTAAAGTGAGTATGTTTGGGCTATAGGATGCCAATTTTTGTCCTCTGAGCCAAAGTAAGTACTTCTGTTATCTATAGCGAAATAGTTTTTTTAACTTTTCAGGAAAAATAATTTCTAGTCTGAAAGAACATTCTCTGTTAAGGACATGGAGTGGCAATACCCTGCACTATGGAGTGCTGGTCTCTGCATGGATTTAGAAGTCAGAAGAACAAGTGTGGCTAACTTTTTGTACAAAATTTGTGAGTAAATATACTATCTCTTTTGAATAAGAGATTTCTAATGTACCTAATGGCAGAGCAAGGATTTTTGTAAAGAGGTAGTACCTGTTATTCCACCACAAAAGCAAGTGATTGCAAATTTTCTCTGAAATTATATAAAATAAACCAGGACTATAATCATTTGGAGTGGAGTAACTTTTAGCACAAAATTGTCTACAAGACAGAATTATACACTAGAACATGGATAGATGATCATATATAAGTTGACTGCTTTGAAAATCATAAACCATTCTCATTCTGTAGTTTACACTCAATATCCTCAGTAGGCCTTTCATAATTCTAGTTAAAGAACACCTGCACTTGAAGAATCCAACTGAAAATGTTGTACAGATAAACAGCCCTCGATGGACAATGACATCTTAGCAAGACATGGTTCTGTCTAGGTGTGAGACACTTTACCCATGCATATTTTTCTTACTGCCTCTAAAACTTGCAAGAGAAAACATTAGTTGTCCTTTGGAAGGTTGCCTTAATATTCCACAATATGTACTTTAAGAGATGTATCTCTTTACATTAAAAAAGAGAAAAGAATAAGGCCATACATTAGTTTCTATAGAAATCATAATTTAATCTTTTATGTCATCATAATAATATAAGTTAAAAGTTTAATATAAGTTGTTCTATGTTTTATTTAAAGGGGGGAAAGATTCTTCAAGTGACGGGTTTGAAATAAAATGCTAAGGCATGAGAAGAGCGTGTCAGTCATGAGCTCCTTGTGACAAAGTATTATAGAAGTAAAAACTACAAGTTATGATTTCATGCTATTGAAAGTTAAGCAAACTAGACATGGATGTGACTCTCATATGTTAAATGCATAAATGTGCTCCTGACATGAAAAAAGAATCATCTAAATTCAGTATAAAGCAAGCAGACAACCTCATTCTGTAGTGGTTTTCCCTGCGGCACTTAGTGCAGCAGAGATGAGGAAACCTGTAGGATAGGTCAGGGCAAATGAATAATTCTCAGTTGAGAAAAGAACTGCTTGTTGACTGTAAACTGGGCAATTTTTCTTTAAGTTTCCCACCTCTAAAGGGACCCCACCTAAGAGATAGTGTAAGTCTTACTGTGAACAAATGAGATATTCATCTTTGGATCGACTCCACTGAGGCTTCAAGTAATATCAGAATCTGACCTAGTGGTGCCCTAGATGTAGCACTTCTAAAAGCAAGCCTTGAGATAAAGTCCCTTTTCTTTGATTGTTTAAAAAACAGGGACTTTCTGTGTTCAAAACAGAAGCTAAAATCAAAAAAGCACATTACTATGTAAATGTGTAAAATTCATCTCACAAATACAAATTAAGCAAATCTTGCAGATAAGAGGTCTTCCTATTAATAATTTTCCTAATTAGAACCCCAGTGGAGCCCAGGCTGGTTTTCTCAGTGAAAGAGCATCAGCTGGACATGTGGATTTCCTGGGTTTGATTCCTGGTCAGGGCACAAGAGAAGTGCCCATCTGGTTTTCTACCTCTCGCCTCTCTCTCTCTCTCTCTCTCTCTCTCTCTCTCTCTCTCTCTCTCTCTCTCTTCCCTTTCTGCAGCTATGGCTCTACCGGAGCAAGTTAGCCTCTGGCGCTGAGAATGGCTCTATGGCCTCCACTTCAGGCACTAAGAAGAATTCAGTTGCTGAGCAATGGAGCAAAGCCTGATGGGCAAAGCATCGCCCCCTATTGGGCTTGCCAAGTGGATCTCGGTCAGGGCACATTCAGGAGTCTGTCTCTGCCTTCCATCCTCTCACTGAATTAAAAAAAAAAAGAACCCCAGTTGTCCCACATATTTTCTGGTCCAATGGTAGTAAGTAATAGCATTACTGATATATCTGCTTTTAAAATATAGGGGGTATTATATCATTAAGTTAATAGTTTTTTAATAAGTACCTACTGTGTGCCATTTACCTGCAACTAAGTTAAGAACTGTTACTTACAAAATCATCTTTATTTGATATATTCTACTTGATAGAATGAGAGTGTTGGGAAGTATCAACAAGGCCTTGTCACTAGGATTCACCTACATCACTTGTGATTGATGGCTATCTCTGCTGTCCTTAAAGATCTTCTAGAAATATTATAATCACACTAACCGATCTATCAACAGGACATAGTCCCTAATAACGAATGTCATCATAAAGTCAAAATCTGTTTTCTTTAATTTTATCACAATTAAAATGATAAATATCTAGTCTGTTAATATAACACATTGTTATAATTTGCAGCACCTAAATTTAACTTTTTTTCTGTTTCTTTTTCTTTCTTCTTTCAAAAAAAGCAGTATCCCTTTTATATATAACATTATCCCATCATTTTCTAAGTACCCCTCTCACTTTACTTAAAGTTTTTGCTCCATTTTTTTTCCTTTTTCTCCTGTATTAGCTGGCTCTTTCTCTTAAGTTTGCACATATGTACAAGTTTCCCCCATATTTAAAATAGCCCCAGTTTATTCCTACATCACCCTCTTTATTTATTAATTTTCCTTATCTCCATCTTAGCCAGGCAAACCTGCCCTCTCTGCCCCTCGCTCCGTAACTATTTGTGAGCTGACAACTTTTCTCACCACTACACAGAAATTGATCTTGTTAAGATCACTAACGCTAACTGCAAAATTTAATTGTAGCTTATCATTCTCAAGTTACTTGGATGTACAAGATATTTGACACTATGGGCAATTATTAACACTATTAAATGTCTTTAATTTAAAGCAGTTTAATATATTCATTTTGTAAATTTTAGCCTCTCTTAGAATTCATGGCTATAGTCTTTCCCGTTTTAACTTTTTTCACTAAATCCTTAGATATTGGCATCATTCAGAGTCCTGAGCTCTTATCTTTTCTCTGTTTATATTCTTTGTACACAGTATTATGCACATTAACAGATTGCCTACTAGTTAGTTATAGAAAACTCCAAATTCATATCTCACCCCAGATCCGTTTCTGTTGTTCAAGTTTCAAATGCCTCCTGGTATACTCAACTATCAGCACATGTAAACTTCAACCTGAGTTCTAATTGAAAGGACTGCCATCCCTCTTGTTCATTTGCAAAAATATGTCACCGTTGTTTTTCTCTTTTTATTTTCCACATCTAGTTAAGTACTAGTTCCTACCTATTACTTATACTTCATTTCTATTGTATAGTCCTCAATCTCCAATTTCAATTTCACTACTTCATTCCCTAAAAAGACCACTGCTTTCATCTTTTACTAGTTTTATCTTCCCTAGTCTTCTTTTTCATGTTATTGTCCAGGTGGTTTTCAAAGTAACTCTTTTCCCACATAAATATGACCACATCACTTCTCCGTATGAATTACAATCTGTTCTCCAATGCTTATTCCAGGAGAGTTCAAATTTTGTGCTTTGGCATTTTAAATCATCAATAATCTTATTCTTGCTTGATTTTTCAATCCTATCTTCTGCTACTCACTTCCAACAGTCCTCTACACCCTTCTATGCCCTACCTGCATGCGCACAAACACACACCTTATGCCTCAGCTATATCAAATTACTTTATTGTTCCCTATTCAAATGCCTTTGGTGCCCATGCTACGTCTATGCCTACCTTCAATTTCAGCCACTGAGGTGGCAAATAGTTGTGTGCAATCTCTGTCTCATTGCACTACCTCTAATACATCAGACATCATGCAGCACTCGATTTCCATGCCTTCTCCCATGCCTCAAGAGCTCTACTGATGGGGCTGACTCCTGCACCATCATGGTCAGACTGTAGGCATGTTATTTCCCATGGGTATTTCTCAGCCAACCGTGAGCAGAAGTGGTAAATAAGTGTTCTACTCTCTTGACTTTTAGGGGAGCAGCTGAAAGGCATTGCCTGAATTGAACCCATGTTGCCTACAGCAGAACTCCGAATGAAAATTTATATTGCTTAGTACTCCTTCTCCTTCCTTCCTGTACCCTCTCTGTCAGTACTGCTTACTCAGATCGCCTCCCCTACCACCAACTAAATGGCATGCATTCAACACATTGCCTCAGGTATACTTCTGAGGACCCAAACTAAGCCTGTGCCACACCCACCAGCTCTTGTATATAGTATTACCATTTTATAAAACCCCATTTACACATGATTGACATAAAAAGTCCCGTGATAGTTTATTAGCATAAATGTGGCAAATGTTACCAAACTTTTAAAAAAGCATATTCTTTTTTCTCATCCCACAAGAGATTATAAGCAGCTTGAGAGTTCAGACCAGCTGTAGTTACCTTTTTCCTAATGCCTAGTATATTTACCTAGTACATAATGATACTGAATTATTTCTATTAAATAAATTGCATTTATATTCTAATATGATGATATTTGATTAAAGGTAATGGGAAATTTTTCTGATACTATCTACTGATGTAATCAAGAAATGTTTAAATTAAATTTTAAGAAAAAAAATAACGATCAAACACAGCTAAAACTGTTTTGAAAACTTTCTAGGCTAACACGTATGATATGAAAGGAGCAATACTTATAAAGATCCCAAGAACTTAGAGGTTGATGGAGGTAGTGCCAACTGAAACAATTATATATTGTTCACTCAGTATTTCATTTAATAACTTTCCCTGGGACAAGCGGTAGTGGAACAGTCTCAGTTGGCTAGACAAGGCACACATAAGATAAATTTTGACAGATATATAAAACAAGTACCACTTTGATTGTTTAAAAGTTCACTGCAAACCCTTATCAAAATATTTGTAAACCACATTTAATTATATAAAAGTAAAATATTAAACACCATAACTGAGTAGAAATGATCTCAGAAGTACAAAGTTAATTTAGCATCTAAACATATAAGGTAACATAATAAATCATATATTAGTTTTTTATTGCTATATAAGGTAACATTTTCACAGGGCTTAGGGATTAGAACGTGAGGGTTATTATTCAGCCTTTTAGTCCCAAAGGGAGCCATCACACATGCAAAATACATTCATCACATCCTAAGTTCCCCAATACAGTATCATTTCAAGCCTAAAATCTCACGTAAGATTTACTGGTTCACAAGTTCCAAATTTTATCATCTAAACTAGTAATGGGTGATGGTCTGGGCATAATTCATCCAGGGCAAAATTTTTATCCATCACCTGTAAAACTAAAAAACATGCTAACTACTCTGAAAATACAATGTTGAGTCAAATATAACAAATAGTTATAAATATCCGCAAAGAGGGAGAAAAATGAAAAGATAAAGAAGTTACCTGTCTCAGTAAAATTCTGAATCCAACCAGTCAGACTCTATTGGATTTTAATGCTATAAACAATCTGCTGTGTGGCCTGTTATAAACAAAAAGAACTAAGCTACACCTTCAACACTCTGCTTGGAAATCTTTGCTAAATATCCAAATTCACAGCTTAAAAGTTCTACTTTTCACATGGCTGATAAGACACAATTCAGCTAAGCTTCCTGACATCATATAACAAGGATCCCTTTTCATCAAGTTACCAAAAACATGTTCCTCATTTCCTTTTGAACCTTCTACTAGAAGCACCTTTGACATTCATATTTCTGCCAACACTCAGTTTATTACTATTTAAGTATTCTTCAGAGAACATAGATTGTTTTTTTCTACCATGTTCTTTACTTTCTCCTGAGTTCTCACTAGTGCTGCCTTAATACCCAGAAATCTAAGACCTAACATGTTCATCATAATTCTTCTAGGATCTGCCTAAATTGTATTAATATAATATACTAAAATGACTTTAAAATTTCAAAGCCACTTCAACATTTTTAGATATTTGTTAGAACAGCATTTCATTTCTAGGTTCCAAGATTTATATTAGTTTCTTATGGCTACTTATGATAATGCATTCACAGGTTTCAGAATAAGGATGTCATCATCTGGACATATTTATGGGTCATTATTCTGAATATTATTTCAAATTAATAGAATTTTAAAAATCACATGACCATCCCAATAAATTAAAAATATAAAACTTGACAATCCAACATCCATTCATAATAATAATTAAAAAAACTAGACTTAGAAAAAAGCTAGTAAAACACATGTGTGAAGAAAACATAGCTAATGTCATCTTTATATATTTTATTTTATTTTTTTACAGGGACAGAGAGAGAGTCAGAGAGAGGGATAGATAGGGACAGACAGACAGGAACGGAGAGAGATAAGAAGCATCAATCATCAGTTTTTTGTTGCGACACCTTAGTTGTTCATTGACTGCTTTCTCATATGTGCCTTGACTGCGGGCCTGCAGCAGACCAAATAACCCCTTGCTGGAGGCAGGGACCTTGGGTCCAAGCTGGTGAGCTTTTTTTGCTCGAACCAGATGAGCCCACGCTCAAGCTGGCAACCTCGGGGTCTCGAACCTGGGTCCTCTGCATCTCAGTCTGATGCTCTATCCACTGCAACACCGTCTGGTCAGGCACATCATCTTTAATAGTGAGAGCTTGCATGCTTTCTTTCTACGATTGGAAACAAGGTAAGAATATCTGCTCTTACCACTTCTATTCTATAACGTTCTGGAAGTTCTAGCCAGTGTAATAAACAAAGACTTTAAAAAAAAACACCCAACTTATTATATAGAGATTAGAATGAAAGAAATAAAAGTATAATAGCATGATATAATTTTGTATATAGAAAAACTCAAGCCAGGGAGAAAGAGGGGCACTAAGTGGAGGTGGGCAAAGGACAGGAGAATGGGGTGGAAGGAAACTTTGCTTGGGGTGATGGGTGCATGATGCAGTGAGCAGATGGTGTTTCATTGAATTGTGCACTTGAAACCTGTATGCTTTTGTGAACCCAATAAGTTCAGTTTAAAAAATAAAAATTTCAAGAAACATACACACTGTTAGAACTAAAAACATAATAATAAGTTTTATAAGATTGAAAAACACAAAATAAATATATAAAACTAAATTTCATTTTAATATACTAAAAATAAACAATCCAAAAATAATATGAAAATAATTTTACTCACAATAGCATAAGAAATGAAATTTTAAAATAATGTCAACAGAAAAATATGAGTCACACACAAAAAATTACAAAATACTGCTGAAAGAATTTTAATTAGAAGATCTAAAGAAATGAAGATGCATATGTTGTGTGCTATTTCTCTGACAAAAAACATCCTTACTTCAATCTGGTTCTAACGCCCACCCCAAAGGGGACAGCTCCTACTGCCATCCCATATGGACAGAGATGATCTCCTCTCCTTACTTGGATATAATAACCAGCCCTGCTTTGCCATTCTCTTCTGGATGAAAAAGCCTACCTTGATTAGCCCAACCTAATCGGTTGTAGACTAAATCATTCAGGAAGAAAGAAAGAAATGAAGGGACAAAGAGAAAGAGGGAGAGAGAAATAGAGAGAGGAAAATTTTATTCTCTTTTAAAATTATATATATTTTTCCTTCAAAATCATCATTCTATGTCTCTTTATACAGTCTAGGGGCCACAAGTTTTTTTTTATTATTTACTTTTATTTTATTCATTTTAGAGAGGAGACACAGAGTGGGAGAGAGAGAGAGAGAGAGAGAGAGAAAGGGGGGAGGAGCTGGAAGCATCAACTCCCATATGTGTCTTGACCAGACCAGTGCAGGGTTTTGAACTGGCGACCTCAGTGTTCCCAGGTCGACGCTTTATCCACTGCACCACCACAGGTCAGGCAGGGGCCACAAGTTATAATAAGCCTATATCCCATGTGGGTTGTATTTAATACTGAGCACCAACGTTAAAAAGCTTGTAGAAAAAGACAACAAGGTGGACAAAAGTGCTGGGATTAGTTAACCAGAAAATGTCTTAAATAAAGATATAACTGTTAAATGTGTGAAATGTCCTCAAATATCATCAGGATAGGAGGATGATTTAAGATTCTTTTGTATTTTGTAGGAAAGTGAAGGAGTTTCAGTAGTCCTGCCTTAGAATTGAAAATGGGGATCACTAAGATGTTTCTTCCTGGAGTCCTTAGTCAGAGACCATATATCACCTTTCCTGTAGTTCAGATATTCCTAGTGTTCAGGTAGTAATTTAATCTAAATCTCCTCTAATATGAATTCTACAACTCATATGTTAATATATCAATTGAATCATTCTAGAAAAACCTTGGAACATTTAAATCTTCTATAGAACACAAACCTTCCCTATAGATGTTGGTTCTACAAATGTCAGACGCTCCAATGACATTCATGAGTAGCTCCTGAAATCATTTGCTCTACAGTCAACTGTCATAGAATTGATACCACACAGTGATATTAAGCTATAAGCCAATTTACATGACCTATATGTATGTCCCATCCATGTTGGAATGAATAATGTCCTTTCCCTGGTGATACAATTTTAAGTCAGTCCCTTAGTCATGGCAATGGAAGCAGAGAGATGCAGAAATATTACACGGGTCCTCTTTGCTCCCCCCCCTCCCCCTGTAGCAAATGAAACACACAGCCAGTTAGAAAAATTCCAAACACTATAAAAATACTTTTATAATGTTGCAGCTTTCAAAACATATTTAAAATATATGAAAATTTCAAGCACCTGCATTTTCATTCATTAACTTACAGGAGTAATTAATAATGAAAGCAAATAACATGATGCAGAATGAATGAATTCAATTTAGTAAGCCAGTCATAATTGAAAAGTCTGCATGTGCCATATTCACTAACATGTCCAGTCTTTATATTAAAAAAAAAATCTTATTCTTGGATTTGAGCCTTACTTTTACTTTATAACATAGTTTGGATAAACATAAAATAGCAGTCAAGTATACTTATATAAATCAGACAGACCTTATAGGTTTTCACCATATGCACTGAGAAAGAAACAGGTTTAGCAATTTATTCTGGCAAAGGATTAGCACTTGAACTCCTCTAGAGGAAACAAGCAATATTAAAGGCACTATGTGACAAGCCACACTAAAATTTAAGTCATTACATGAAATTTTTTCTTAAGGTTCATAATTTAAATGAGTCGGCAACCTGATTATGTAGAATTAAAAATGAGCTTTTAGCTGTTAATAAGCTTCCCCTTGGTTACACAACCTGTTGTTTTCCCGAGGCAAAAAGAAGAGAGAGCAGCATGAGCTGCTGTTTGCAGTGTATGAATAAGATGACAAATGGGAGGAGAGTGTGGATGTTAATGAAGAGGGTTTGATTAGCAATTGGCAATATGAAAACTTCTGAATTAGTTTGTAATTTGAAGAAAGGTTGGGTGAGCAGAATTATAAAAACAAAAATAGAACTATCTGAAAGAGCAGACATTTTGTTTTCATGCATGTGATTTGGGTAATTTTGCATCTATTTATCTTTAATAAAAACTCAGGCTAGGATCTTGATACAAGACAAATGAAATTTACTTCTGTGTTTGGTGCTTGGCCACCAAACAAATGTCACTCGTGCTTCCCCAGGCCACAACAGTCTGGGGAAATAAGTAACAATCAATCACAGAATGTGGATAATAAATGCAAAGCTTCACCAGACTGTGAGAGCACATGAGGTCACATTTACAGTAATCCCTCAAATCTCTACACTGGGAGCCTCTACCTATTTGAGTAGCAGAGGGAATTCTGGGTTATTCCAAGTGTTTTTCTTCCCCAAATATTTGCAACGCCCCAAATACTGTGTATTGGTTTGGAATGTCTCAACTATAAATAACAACAATAACCTAGAACTAGCTAAAACAAGAAGGGAAAATATTCATTAATATTACAGCAGAGGTAGTGTAGTTTTATTCCAGGCTCACTAGAATCATCAAGGAGCCAATTTCTTTTCATTTATCACCCTGCCATTAGCTGAAGGCTGCCTTGGTTTGCTAGTTTCCTAGGGATGCCATAAAATAGTACTGCGGACTAGGTGGCTTTTAAAAATAAAAATTTATCCTCTCACTGTTTTGGAGTTTTAAAGTCCAAAATCAAGACTTCACAGAGCCATGTTATTTCTAGAGAAGAACTCTTCCTGGCTTCTCTCTACTTCACTGCCAGAAATCCTGATGTTCCTTGGCTTGCGAATTCATCACTTCAATCTCTGTCTCTGTCATCAGATGGTGTTCTCCTTCTGTGTCTGTGTGTCTGCAGTTCCTTCTTCTTATAATGACAGCTGATTTGGATTAGGTCCTGCTGTCACCAAAGATGACTTCATCTTAATGTGATTATATCTAAAAGATCTACTTTCCAAGTAAATTCACAATCACAGGTGAACTTTGGTGGTCAAGAATTCTTTTTTGGAGGGGTTGGGCATTGTTCAACCCAGTTTACTGGATCTTCTTCCAGCTCCCTCATATTTGCACAGTGGCTTCTGATGCAGATGTCATCTCATCATAACTAAATAGTCATTCAAAAAACTGTTTTTGTTTGTTTACTCATTCTAGAATAAAGAACTCTATTTCCATAGTTACACCAATAAATGATTGTCCTTTATTCACCATTAATTAGCTGGAAGAAAAAAAGTTTGCATCATGATATACACTAGGTATGTTTTTATTCCCATATTAGAAAGGAATTAGTCTTCAGTGAAACACATGACTACACACTTCTAAACAAAATTATTGTTTTGAAAAAAAAAGATGTAAAAGACATGTGAAAAAGGAAGAGTTGAAAAATAACTAAGTTGGAACTAAAGAGTCTGCCATATTTGTGTTCTTTACACATGCAAGAGACTCAATCCCAGAGATTCTTGTCATAAATTACCTGCATATTTCAAGTGTAGATACTACAGTATCAATTCTTTATTAGTCCCAAGAAATTGTTAATTTCTATAAAACCCTTACATTAACTATTTCAATTGTTTCAAGCAGTGAGACCACCAAAGGGTAGTCCAGAGAATAGCAACACGAATGTGCCTATTCCCACCACTGTCACTGATAAAAAACAAAGACAGAAAACACTACTAATTTTTGCCTTTATTCTGTAAATATACTGCTCACAAAAATTAGGGGATCAAGGAACGTTCAGATACTCCAGTACTTTTAGCCTTTTGTATAGGTCATTTTCACCAATGAAATAAGTTGTTTTTGCATCTCATTTGCATAATAAAACAACTTTCTTTGACTTGTCATTTGCTTTTCTGATGTTCTTGTTTAATAAAAAAATCAAATGCTTCTCTTTTTTATCACTTCATATTTATTTTAAAATATTCCCTAATTTCTTTTAAAAGAATAGTATTTTATTTTTTATTCATTTTAGAGAGGAGAGAGAGAGAGAAGGAAGGAGGAGCAGGATGCATCAAATCCCATATGTGCCTTGACCGGTCAAGCCCAGGGTTTCGAACCGGCAACCTCAGCATTCCAGGTCGAGGCTTGATCCACTGCACCACCACAGGCCAGGCCTTCCCTAATTTTTGTGAGCAGTCTGAGACTGACTGCTTCTAGTTGATCATTCCTATAGGGTTTAGTATAGTTTCCTAAATTCATGAAACAGATGGTACTCCATACTAAACCATTTTACTCACCCCCCAAATCCACATGTTGAAATCCTAACCCCAGTATCTCATAATGAAGCTATTTTTAAAGACAGGGCCTTTAAAGAGGAAATATGAGGTCATGAAGGTGAGCCAAGGACTGGTGCTTAATATGAAGGGGTGGGGACAAGATATGCATCATGTGAGAGGCCGTGTGAGGACAACCTGAGAGAGCAATCATGGCCAGCCAAGGAGAGAAGCATCTGTAAAAGCCAAACACATCAACACCTTCATCATGGGCTTCTAACCTTCAAAATGGCAAGAAATTAAATTTCTGTTGTTTAAGCTACCCAGGCTCTAGGTATTTTGTTACTGCAGCTCTAGAAGATGAATACAGATAGTTTCAGGGCTGACTGATAGAGGGCTCATGTCTTTCATGTGCAGTGAAGGGATAACCCAGAGAAAGCTCACCATCTAAATTTTTGGTGAATCTTATCTACACACACACACACACACACACACACACACACACACACACACACATAGCCATTCTTTCATATGCACCCTGGCACCAGAAAGAGCAGTTCAGGACAAATTCTTAGTATCTGTCTTACATTACTTAAGTAAATGGCAGTCTTCTCTGAATTCCTTCTCTGGTTGTTCAATGGCTTCTTATTGCCAGGACTATCAGATCATTTTCCCTCATGAATGCACTGCTGACCAGTGCTCACTGATCAGCCGCTGCACTGGCAGTGGGCATCCTGATGGCAGGGGACATAGCTATTAAGTGCATAAGCTCTGGATTCAGATTTCTTAGGTTTGACTCTCTGCTCTTCTCCAATACAGCTTGCATACTCAAGGGGCCTACCTCATGGCTTGTTAGGATTAAATAAAGTAATAAGTGTAAGCACACAGGATATGTTTATATAATGGAAGTCAGAAATAACAGTCAGTACCCTCACTGCTTTGGAGCAGCTATGCATGTGGAGTGGAAGCAATAGGATAGAAAGGAGGAATGACTTGGTTTGTCCCTTCTAGCTTGATTTTACAGCAGCACTGCTAAGCTTTCAGGATTTTACCTCTCGTGATTTTCTTCTATATACTTCTCTCTCTCTATCTATCTCTATTTCTTTATCTTTCATTTGCTTAAAGTCAATTCCTAGCATTTAGGGCTAAAGGAGGCATATTACAAATGCCTCTGTGCTTAGACTTTCAACTAATTCAACAGATAGTAAACTGAACACCCATAAAGAACAATGAGATTTGCAGTGAGAAAATAGCATGTTTTCTCTCATCACTGAGCTTATAATCAAATCTAGCAGATGATAAGGACAATTACTGTATCTTCAAAGGTGATGACACTCAAAGAACTACAAAATACCATGGGTATACAGGAGGAAGGAATAACCTACTTCCTGACCTGAGAGTTGATTGTCAATTAGCTCATCTATTACAGGAAGGAAGAGTATTACCATCAGTGGCAAAGTACAAGTGAAGGTGTTGAGTCAACACAGAAGAGACGAGACTAGACAAACACTTGAGAGACAAAGTGATCAGTATGACCGAAGCATAAACACTGGAAGCCTGAAAAAGCACAGTAAGCTACAGAAACTAGCAAGGTCCTGAGCAAGCGGGACTCTGTAAGTGACATTAGGTATTTTCATCTTTATCTAAAGGAAAATAAAGGGCAGTGTGCAATAAGGCAGCATAATTACATATGAGTTTTAGAAAGATCACTTTGGCTGAAATATAGGCAATGAATTATGGGACTGATGGAAAAGAAATGGCATTAGGAGGAAGGCCAGTTTTGAGACTATAAGAAGAGTTGAGGTGTCAGATAATTAGGACAGTTGCAGAGAGTGAGTAGATGGATTTGAGATAAATCTACATAATTTTAGTAATTGAATGAGTTCTAGATTGATAACTTGAACATGTCAGGATGGTGTTGCTATGTAACAAGGAAAACAGGATAAACAAAATAATTGAATAGTATTAATGATGATGCATACAGTTGGGTTTATGTAGTTATCAAGGTGCTTGGCAGATGGCCAAATGAAACAATGCCAAAATAGTTATAGATGTATAGATCTGGATTGCAAAAGATTGTCTTGAACAAGCATTTAGATTTTGGGCATATTTGTCATGGGAGAGACAGTTACCACATATGAAAATGTAGTCTAGTTAAAGAAGTTAGTACACTCTCAAATAGTTGCTGTGAAGATTAAATCACAAAATACACTTGGCTTAGTATTTGATGTTTAATTAAATACCATTCAATATTAAGTTCTTATTTATATTTATATTCACACAAACTTATGAGGTTAATAATAATATTATTCCCATTTCAAATATTAAGAAATAAAGCATAGAGAGATTAATTTGTCATAGTTATACAATTAGTGAGATTTATAGCTAGAATTTAGTCCTATGTTAATGTCTGTCTAAATTCAAAACTCATACACCTAGCCCCATTCTTTTTCTTTTGCTTACAAATAATTTGGATGTATTTACTATATTAAAGTATTAGTTTTGAATATCAAGTTTTCCTTGACAATACCCAGTGACTACATATTTGGGTCATTTAGGAAATACCATAGTCTATGATGTTTCTATCGGAAAATTATACTAAGTAGGTAAAGAACTTAAAAATAAAAGTATGTTTTCCATTAGTCTGGTTGCCAATATGTAAAAATCTATGTATTTTTAGCAAAGTGTGATTTTTATTACCGGAGAAGTTGGTGATAGTGTCAGATTTCATTGGTTTAAAAAGTATCATAGACTTGAAATGGAAGAATCAGCTCTTGAAACAAAGAGAGAAATGAGTTTACATCTTCAGAATACTCATTTTGAGGCTCATTGAGGAGGCTCATGAAGGACTCCTGTGCTTTGTGCATTTTCATTTGCACTGAGTGGAGCTCAGCCCTGCACTGTCATTTGCAGGATGCTTGTTTGAGTTGTCGGAGCTGAAATATGAGAGCAACTTCATCTTTTAAGTGTTATTGTTCTTTCTCTCTGGCTCTACTTCTCTTTCCAGTCTCTGCTAAAGTATCTGAGTGGCTAAAATGAAGTGAATTCAAATTACTAGTGTGAGACTACCAGGAGACCTGACATGCACACAAAATATTCTTTTAACATTTCGCTGAACCAACCATCCTAAAGGATTTACCTGTCTTTCATACACTCTTATTCAACTTTGCTATTTCTTTTTTCTTGTTAATGTATCTTCATAGATTAGCTCAAGGAATTTTTAAATGTCAACCTGAATCTTTCATTAGAGTTGTCAAAAAGTTTATTTTGATTAATTAATATATTCACTTAATGATTTCACACTTATAAAAATACAATAATGAGACTGATCAGACAAGTTTTAACAGTATTCTATGTTTATATTTATATTCACAAAATATACATAGTATGCTTGCTGTGACCAATTTTTAAACTCTGAACAATAAACATAACAAGAAAAATAATGCATTAGGTTTCAATGTAGTACTCTTCTATAGTAAGGAATATCACATTAGTTCACATGAAATGTTCTAAAGATTTGTATCATAGAAATTGTATTACAATTATTTAAAGAACTCTAAAGTTATTACTTCCACAAGAGGGACAGAAGAAAAGTGTTAGTATTTTATGGACTCAAAGGTATGTCATTGTCACCCTTAATTCCTCAACTGATTTGAAACCTTTAAAGACTGAGAGTAACCAAGAAAAGTGGCCCATCGTCTATAGTGATAAAAGTTAGAGGGTATGTCATGACTTGGTCTGTTAACTAAATGGGTTTGCCACAAATGTAATCCTGAAGAAATATTCCAAACCAGGTTTGGGCATAGCTGGAAAATCAATGACCTTCATTAAGACCACTGCTTCTAAGCTTACTACATTAAGCAGGAGGAAAAATGTTTTTCTACCACACAGGTGTATTCCAAACACAAAAACAAAAGAGAAAGATTTTAATTTAGCAAACATAATTCTGTTTTTAATACTGGCCGTTTGCTGAAGAAGAAGAAAGAAAAAGAAAGCAAAGTGGTGACAACAGAATTACTCAGGTGGTTGTTTTTCCACCTGAAAACACAAGGAAAAAGCATATTCACATGTCCCTTTACAGGAAGTCTGGGTAAGAATTTACAGAGCAGATTGTACTGTCTGTGTCTATTAGTAAACATGTATTTGTCCTCAATTAAAATGAAGACTAATCTGAATAGAGACCTCTTCAAGTTAGAGCCCTGATGAAAAAAAAAATGACTCAACTGGTAGAAAAACCTGAAGAGTCATTGTTAAATTTCACACTCTGGTAAGAATGACAAGTTCCTGATTGGTCAACATGACATTCTTTGTTCATCAACAGGTGTTCCTCCTGCTATTGCCAGTGGAATTAGAGCCCTGGAGTTGCCTCCCACTGTCTCCATTTAAACGCTGGAACAACTTTTCATGAAACAAAAAATGTCATCCAAGTTTTCTGCTGAGCACCAACTACACATTCTTTTGGCTACAAGTGTTTGCTTTTTCTAAGAGATATGAGGCAGGCACCAGGTATACTGCTACAAGTAAAAGATCAGAAAATTATGACTATGTGGGTCAGCTTCCAAATACCTTCTGCTCATAACAAAATATTCATACAAAAGTATTCAAACAAATATGACAGAATCAGTAATTCTATTTCACTTTTTCAGAGCATTCACATTGTAATTACCTCAAAGCTTTATATCTTTTAATATATAAATATCTTTTAGTCTCATGTAAATCACTTCCTAGCTAAGAAAATAAAAAATAGCTAAATTGGCAAATGTTTAATGTTTATGTATTTGAACAGGGATTCAGTATTAGTAAAGTGATTTATCTCGAATTCTAGTAATGTTATTTCTCAATAGTATTCCCAAAGAAATGTTGTCCAAGAACAGAAAAAAATAAAAAACTGCTCATGTCATTATTGTGATTTTCTGGTATTTAAAACACCTCCCAACTAGAGAGAATTATAAAATTTACTGTGTGTGTATGTGTGTGTGTGTGTGTGTGTGTGTGTGTGTGTGTAGGATTATATACTTTAATACTGTACTTTATGTATTGACTCTTAACTAGGGTGCCGTGTTCTTTCTGCCTTTCTACCACCTTTGCTTTTTGTACAATACTATTAGCCTCTCCTATCCACAGCACATACATATCTCTGAAAATGAAGCCTATAAAGATTCTTATCTAAATATTTTACTAATCCTTAATAAGTATCAACTGATTTTTCTACCAGGAAGTTAAATAGGTAAATGGTAGCAAATAAGAGTTACATGACTTTAATATTTACTCTGATTCATTTTAGTTTCCTCTAAATTTTCAGTAACATCAATACTGCCATGCAACTCTGTGTTGTGGTATTGTGAAGGAAAATAAGGGATGGACCATTTTTTAATATTTCACCATCCACCACTGAAGTCCTAAAGATGTGACACAGTATAGCCAAGAAGAATCTTGATTCATCATAAATGAATAGAGTCTCATGGTGGTTGGAGAAGAACATACAATTTGTAAGAGAGTCTTTCAAGTGAAAAATGCAAAAACTGATGTAAGATAACTCCCTTTTCAGCTATAAACTAGAGAAAAAATAACATTTTAAAGAGTAGGGAAAACCAGCACTTGACTATAAAAATATTATATACTGCTCACAAAAATTAGGGGATATTTTATTGCTTTGGAAATATCACCTAATTTTTGTGAGCAGTACATATAAACATGTCATGTATGTGACATAATCATCCAATCAATAGCTATTTAGCATGCACTGGAGTTTGAGGTACTTTGGCAAATACAACAGACAAAGCTTATTGATAAAAAAGAAAGAACAAAACAAAGGGAAAAAGCCCAATCTATTAATCATTGTGTAAAATGTCTGAAACTGAAGTAGAACCGCATCATCAGAAGTCAATGATGTTCTGGCCCCATTTAAGTGAAATAAAGAATCTCAAAAAGAGTAAAGATGTTATTACTTCCACAAAAGAGCCTTCCCTGGGAAATTTGAACTAGGACAATACTGTTCCCATGGAGACCAGGACCATAGATTTCTGTTTATACACAATGATTCTGGTTTTCACATGTTTTCCAATGCCATCATCATCAGCACCACCTCCACTCTCAGTAGAACCTTGGTTTGAGTAGCAAATGGTATGGTCAACTTTAAGGCAAATCTATAATTGTGATGAGGCTAAAATGTGCTTCAATGCCCTGAACAATCTTTAGGGTCCAAGGCTGGAGGTTTGGACTCTCTTTCAGATAAAAAATGAAATCTTTTTTGGCCCGAGAAACAATATTCTTCCAATAAAGTCAACAGTGTGTTTTCCATCGTGTATATGTCAGAAGTCTAAGATCTATTCTTGAATTTGTCCCCCTGGAGTGCGAAAGTTTTTTTACCCTAGCCACATTTGAACCTTAATAGGCATAAGTCCAGGTTCAGAATTCAATTTGGCAGCAGTGACTAGGTAACTGAAAAAAGTATAACTCAAATTTAGATTTGTTTTTGACAGTCAGGCTCTGGAAAACCAGAATATTTTCATTTGAAAACCACAGGACCTGAGTTAAGGTGATAACAGTAGGGTTATTTATTCTTTCACTTATTGTGTGTTCATGCAACAAATATTTATTTATGCAATGTTTCCACACAATGCTGGTCATCAGATTTAAGATGGTCAGCACAAACAATTTTAGCCCTTGCCATAATTCTGATTACTCACTGGGAAATTAAAGAATTTTGTTGGAGGACTGAGTACAGATCTGCAATTTTAGGAATTATATAGCTAGGAATTTTAAACAGAAAATTTTAGTTTTAGTCTGACCAAGTGGTGATGCAGTGGATAGAGCTTCAACCTGGGAGACTCAGGACCAGGTTTGAAACCCCAAGGCTGAAGAAACAGAATCAGCCTTCCTACTAGAGAACATTTTATTAGAAAATGTTTTGAATATGCACTTGGTGAATGGTTGTTACAGGCAGACAATAAACAAAACCTGGCATTCACAAAAGCATGTGGGATTCTGAAAAACCTTTTCTGAGCCTATCTTCCTAATAGTGCCATTATCTACAGCATGTTTGACTTCCCATGCATCAGCATATTCACTTTACAAGCCCCCCTTTATAAACACACAAACTCCACTCAGCAAACTTTCAACCCACATTTTTATTTGTGCATCAAACACATCAAAGAACAAAAGATCTGTGGGAAAATTATGCCACTACCACATAACTCCTTTTGTCAGTGCATAGAGCCTAAAGAATCCTCCTTAGAGTCTTTTATCCAAATCTTTGCTTCTAAAATTACTTATACCTCCCACTTCCTCTTCATCTTTTATTGTTACCTATTTTGTGGTTTATCTCTTTAATTGTCCTCTTCTAAATTCTGACAAAGCAAAGCAAAAAGAAATATATTAGAAACTTTAGAAAAATTATGATGGAGCAATATAAATAATAATAAGGGAAAAAATTAAAAAAATATTATGCTATTATTGATTTATATAGTTAATCCGTTAATGTTAATAAATCTTCTAAAATGTAGTAAGTCTGTCCATACAAGAGGTGAAGGACTAAATTAGGGTAGGAAACAAAGTTATATGAAAACATAAGCTTAAAGCAATTAGAAATGATGGTAAGGGCTAATGAGAAAATTGATCTATTTACATGGTAGGGAGAGTGGAAATAATTTCTTGCACATTATGCAAATCAAGCGTTCATAATTAGACTTGACACAAATACCGGTATAGCATCATTGCATAGGACATTAAGATGTACTACAAAGTAATGTAAGTTAGGAATATAAGTTCTGTTAAGAAATAAGAACACCAATCCAATAAGATCAAGAACATTTTAATGATAAAAAAGAAAAAAAATTAACACTTCTTAAAATTTAAATATTTAAAGTAGCCTGGAGTAACAATATGGAAAAAAATAATACTGAAATCTAATAGTAGTGTTTCAATTGAGTAAAATATGAAGAGTAAACAAACAAAATACACATTAAAAATTAAGTAGCATTTTTTCTTTTTACCCCAAATTAGTTTTGTTATCATACATTCACTGAGTACAAATTTACTATAGACAGTAAAACAAAAAAGATTAGTGACTTCCAAACAATTTTAGAATTTAAATTATTTGTATGTTTATTATTCTGTGGTTTTTGTTTACCATTAAAAAATACATGAACAAGGCAAAAGCATACTATGTTTTGGAAAATAATGGATTCAAGAAAAGTATTTAAGCTGTACCAAAGAGAAAATGTAAATATATTTTATTCTGAATTTGTTTGCAAGGAATAATAATAATGTGTGGTTTGATTTTATTTATGTCTAATTTAGAATGCCTTAAAAGTTTGTTTAGTGTTTTCTTAGATGTTTTTACTGAATGTGTCAACTAGTTTCATTTTATTGCTTCTCAGATGCACATTTATGTTTCATTATCTGAGTTAAGATAATGAAAGGGGCTTTCAGCATATCTTTGTTACAGTGAATATGCTGTTAAACTTTGTCAGTAGAGGGCGTCGGGGGGGCATTGCCGGAAGAAGTGGACGTTATTTTCCTGGTTCCAAAGTGCTACTACGTTTGCTTTTCTGCACCTGCTGTACAAGAACCTCAGCTTAAGGTGGGGAAATGGGGCACATTTTCTCCACCAAGCAGCCAGATTGAGCAGTCCCTCAACGACTCTGCTGCCATGGGCCTCTTAATTTACACTGCACAATCCAAGACTCATGCCTGTATCACCTAGACTCCAATTGCATCCCAACACACCAACCTCAGCTTGAATAAGTTTCGTGGGACTGTTTCCCTGGATCTACTTATTGCAGACCATGAGGTCCAAGTCTCCTACAGGACTCCCTATGTGTCTGCCCACCAACACCTGTCTTGTCTGAGCCAAATTCTTGGCCACCGTTTGGGCTACAACTGTATCTTCTTCAGTGAGCTAGGAACCCCAGGCTTGAGGACAGTGCTTCCCTTCCAAACATTTCTTTCTTAAGTATTCTGTTTCTCAAGGTATACTTCAGCATTCTTCTTACAGTTCATAATCACCAAGTGTGTCGGGATTCCCCAAAAACATCCTCATTGTTCATGATTCACATAATCAACATATAGTTGTACTCACATTTAGAATTTATTACAGCAAATGGATGCACAGAAATCTTAGCAAAGGGGAGGGGGTGCATGAACCAGGCACGAGATCACAAGAGTCTTTGTGAAGCTGAGTCACACAAATTCATTTAATTCCTTCAGCACCAAATAGTGACAATACACAAGTATTTTCTACCAGGGCGCTCACTAGAAACTTAGTGGTCAGGGATTTTGTTAGAGTCTCATTACATAGGCACTTCTGCCTGGTACATGCCAAAATTCTTGAGTTCCCTGAAGGAAAGCTGGTTTTCTTCATAAAACATATTTTTTGCCTAACAGTCTAGGTAGGTGCAGTGAGCCATTCTTATTAGGGGATGGTGAAAAATCTTCTGAGATAAAAGTTCCCAGATTCTAGTGAAAGATCAATCTTTCAAACTGGACTTTCTAAGGATAATAATTTCTGGCCTGTTAAATTTCCCTGCATACCTAGCACAGTTTAATTATTTTATGTTTAACTGCCTTTGCTGAAATTACTGTGTGATTTGTGTCTCTTCACTGAATTTAGACTGACTTGATATATAAATTTCTTCTTGGAACAGAGTAGACAATTTTTTTGTGTGACAGAGATAGAGAGAGAGAGATAGAGAGAGCGACAGATAGAAACAGAAAGACAGAAAGGGAGAAATATGAGAAGCATCAATTCTTTATTGCGACACCTTAGTTGTTCATTGATTGTTTTCCCATATGTGCCTTGACCGGGGGGGCTACAGCAGACCGAGTGACCCCTTACTCAAGCCAGCAACCTTGGGTTCAAGCTGATGAGCCTGCATTCAAACCGGCGACCTCAATGTTTTGAATTTGGGTCCTCAGTGTCCCAGTCTGCAGAGTAGACTTTTTTCATGTTACATAATTTCTGATCTCTTCTGAATATATTTAGAGAATTACTGCTGCAGAATATGATTATTGGAAGTTAGCCTCATGGTATCAAACAATTCAATTTAGACAATTTAGCAAAAAAATAAAATTGAATTAAAAAGCCAGACAGTTGGTAGCTAGGTTTATGTCTATACCCAAAAGTCATTTTAAACTAAAGCAAGTGAATAAAGAAACAAGTGTGAAGTCTGTAAAACATGTTCTTGTTTCATGTGAAAAATTTCCTTTCAACTACTTTACTGTATTTCGAATATTCAAATTATTTTAAAATATTCATTAAGGAAAATGCTTGACTACTTTAAAATTCTATGAGCTAAAAAGTGGGAAATGGGAAAATGCTAAAACTGAAGATAGCAATAACAAGATATATTTTATACATGTCCTGAGAAGCAGGTGGGGAATTGAAAATGCAAAGCAATGGTACCGGAAACTCCTCTGGGTGCTTTCTGATATGGCACACTGCCATTAAACTGGGGAAGGACAAGGACTTTCCCCCAAAGTTTGACTTATTTGGCTCCAGCAAAGGATAAAAAGCAAAAATGAGTTGAAAAAGGCCATATGTTTTATCTGTGGAGTTCAGATTTCTTCAATTTTTGGAAAGCAAACAGAAGGATCCCTTACTAAATAAAGGCTTTCATGTAAGAACTTATGGAAAGCTACAATTCTTACCACGACAGGATGAAGAGTGACTAGGATAAGCCTCTCAGGTGTTGCATAGTAGATAAAAGGTAGAGGTCTTCTGTCATCAGAATTCCCTGAAAAACTGGGTTCTGTTTGGACTTTGCTAGCAGAGAGTCCCATAATTTCAGAGGGTAAATAGACTATACTTTAAAGCCAACCTAACTCTATAATTTTATAGATAGGAAACTGAACACAGGAGAGTAAACTATATATATGCCAAAAAAAAGCAGCTAGTTAGAGGCACTTGCTGATTAGTAGCAAGCTGGTAGGATCCAAATTAGTAGCTATAATACACATACATTTAATGCTCTTGTCATCGAACACTGATCACATCAGAGAGAAGAGACAACCTCTAGATGAGCCTCCTAACACAGGAGAACTGAGAAGACGGCACAGTGGTGGGCTTCAAGAGAACTGACGCTAAAATCATAGATTATGTTCTTTATAAATTTTGGTTATTAACCCCTTATCAGACGTGCTGTTGAATATGTTCTCCCATTGTGTGGTTTGTCTTTTTATTGAGTTCTTACTGTCTTTAGCTGTGCAAAAACTTTTTAGTTTGATATAGTCCCATTTGTTTATCTTGCCTTTTATTTCATTTGCCCGTGGAGATAAATCGGCAAATATATTGCTGCTACAGAGATCTTGCTGCCTATGTTTTCTTCTAAGATGCTAATGATTTCACGGCTTACATTTAAGTCTTTTATCCATTTTGAGTTTGTTTTTGTGAATGGTGTAAGTTGATGGTCTAGTTTCATTTTTTTGCAGGTAGATGCCCAATTTTCCCAACACCATCTGTTAAAGGGGCTATCTTTACTCCATTGTATGTTCTTTCCTCCTTTGTCAAATATCAGTTGTCCATAAGATGTGGGTTTATTTCTGGGTTCTCTGTTCTGTTCCATTGATCTATGTGCCTGTTCTTATGCCAGTACCAGGCTTCTTGAGTATAATGGCCTTGTAGTAAACCTTGATATCCGGAAGAGTGATACCTTCTGCATTTACAACAAAATGGATGAACCTTGATAACATTATACGGAGTGAAATAAGTAAATCAGAAAAAAACTGAGAACAGCATGATTTCATACATAGGTGGGACATAAAAGTGAGACTATAAGACATGGACAAGAGAGTGGTAGTTACGGGGTGGGGGAAGGAGGAGAGGGTGGGATAGGTAGGAGGGGAGGGGCACAGGGAAAACCAGATAGAAGGTGACAGAGGACAATTTGACTTTGTGTGATGGGTATGCAACATAATTGAATGATAAGATAATCTGGAGATGTTTTTGTTGTACATATGTACCCTGATTTATTGGTGTCACCCCATTAAAATTAATAAAAAATAAAAATAAATAAAAAAAATAAAAAATTATAGAATACGTGAAACATCAGGAAAGGGGTATTGTTTTAGATGTTACACTCTATAATCTCTCTTTACCTGCTATATATTCTATAAAAGTTTTAAAAAATCCTTTGAATTATTACTCTCCCGGATGGTTTACAGACTATGAGTGGAGATCTTCTTAATTAAACAGCACAATGGATTTGGAAGTTTTCTCCTTAACTATTTACATTTGTCACTTGAGATCTAATGTATAACTTAAATGCTTTTGCCAGTACTTGTACTTCAGACTAACATTCAGCAACTGTTAGGATTCATATCTTATCTCATAGTATTTTACATTTTCTGACATCCTTATCATAGCCATCTTTTTTATCTTGTAGTAATTTATTTGTAGTTATAATGTTTAGCTCAGCTACAAAATTAGAGACGTAATACAAAATAATGCATGTGGCTTTGAGGTATTATCATTTTCTTTTCTGGGTTGTTCTATACGCTTGTTCAGTATTTAGTGACATGCACCATGCAACATTTCTAACATCTTTACTTACCTTGACCATCTTTGTGACTAGGGAATTGAGATACTATTCTCATTTTTGACCAATTCTGAATTTAGAAAAGTATATCCTTACAATTAAGTATATATATTTTCATGCAACTTTCTCATATTTGGTCTGGCTTTGCCCCATGGGATGGGGAAGAAACATATAAGCAAACAAATCAAAAAACCAAGACAATCCTTCAAGTGTATAAAATAAGTATTGTGATCATGGTAGGGATTCTCATTTCTGGACTAAACTTTCTCATTTCATAAACCTTTTAAAGGTATTATTTGTATGTTCTACTACTCTAAACTTTCTCCTTAGAGCATTCTTATATTTTCAATGAGTTCCAAATGAGAACTCAAGAACTAAGATCAGTGGTATTTCATCAATGCAAAATACATTAGTGTATTTCTTGTTTTAAATAGTATACTATTAACATGATTCAATAAATTGCTATAATGTGGTGGGGTTTTTTTTGTTTTTTTTTTACTTGTTTATTTGTTTAAGTGAGAAAAGGGAATATAGATAAACTCTTGCATGCTTCTCAACTGGGATCCATCTGACAATCCCATCTGGGGTTGATGCTTGCCAACCGAACTATTTTAGCACCTGAGGCAGAAGCTCGACAGAGCCATCCTCAGCACCCAGGGCCAATGTGCTCAAATCAATCAAGCCATGGCTGTGGGAGGACAAGAGAGGAAAGAGAAAAGGGGGAGGGAGAGGGAAGGAGAAACAGATGACCACTTCTCATGTGTTCCCTGAGTAGGAATCAAACCTGGAACATCCACACACTGGGTTGACATTCTATCATTGAGCCAACCAGCCAGGGCCTCTAATGTTTTGAAGAATGTTCTCACAGTAAATGGCACTTCTGATGTAATGTTCATAAAAACAGCTATATAAGCAGGGTCCTTCTTTTATTGAACTTGTGCAGTTAATTTTGTGAACATAAATGTAGGCCTTAAATTCTACTTCTGTAGATTGCACTTCTTAAATGTTGATTCTTTTAATATTCCAATTTTATCTTCTTACCCACTTTTTTTCAGTTATAGATTTAAAAATAAAACTACATATTTATTCTTTTAAAAATACTCAATGAAGGTTAATGACTTTAGATATTAGAATATACCTTGTACCTTACTTGTGTCAAATCCATTTATGAAATATATACCTCGTAGAAATTTTGGGAAGAGCCTGGTAAGTACAATCTCTTATTACAGTAAAAACAAATTTACTGAAATACTAAATTGGCACTCTTAATAGGTTTGCTTAATCAACTACACATCCTTCACTAAATTTATCATGTATTTCTCTTCATCTTGCACAGCTTATCATGGAGCACTTTGCAAAGGCCATGGGAAAATTAAAATCTTAGATATATTATCTATTGGTGTTACTTTATACACAACCTTTGAAAAATGGAAATGAGGCTAGTTTAGAATTATTTTATAGGTATCCAATATCTTTGTTTGTCACTGATCCTTTCAAAAGCATATATAAGAGAAATCAAATGACCTGAGAGTAAGTACAATGGTACCTTGAGATATGAGCTGACCAACTTTTTATTAAGATACGAGCGAATTAGTTCATATTTTTGTTTGAGATCAGAGCAAAATTTTGAGATACGAATCATGATTCAGGAAGCTGCCACTAGTTGGCACATTGGCGCATGGATCCAGTATCGGCAGCACAACACCAGCATCTCGTTCCTTCTCACTTGTTACCCGCAGAATCAAGTTGAATCTCATGTGCTGTACTCATTCTTGCATCATTTTTGCATTTTTTACTAACTTTTTTTATGTGCTATCATGGGGCCGAAGAATGTGAGTGTAAAGGACAGTGGTGAGAAGAAGAAGAGAATGATGTCAATAGAAGTAAAGCAAGAAATAATAGAAAAACATGAGCATGGTGTATGAGTGATTGAACTGGCAAGGCTGTACAACCGCAATACATCTACAATTTGTACCATCCTTAAACAAAAGGATGCAATCAAAAGCGCAAGTCCAGTGAAAGAAACTACAATTCTGCCCTAATTAAGGACAAATATCCATGAAGAAATGGAGAAGCTTCTGCTGGTGTGGGTGAAAGAGAAAAAGCTGGCAGGAGATACAGTGATGGAGACTGTAATATGTGAAAAGGCACGTATTATTTACAGCGACTTGAAGAAGAAAGAACCATCAACCTCAAAAGAGGCAGCAGAAGATACCTTTAAGGCAAATCATGGCTGGTTTAAAAATTTCAAGAAGAGATTTGTCAACTACTCGGTGGTGAGCCATGGTGAAGCTGCAAGTGCTGATGTTAAAGTAGCTGAGGAGTACATCTCACGTTTTGCTGCTTTTATTGCAAAGGAAGGCAACATTGCCCCCAACAAGTGTTCAACTGAGACAAAACAGGATTGTTTTGGGAAAAAAAATGCCCTGGAGGACTTTCATCACCACAGAGGAGAAGAAGCTGCCAGGTCATAAACCCAGGAAGGACCATCTGACCCTTGCATTGTGTGCAAATGCTAGCGGTGACAGTAAAGTAAAACCACTGCTTGTGTATCATTCCAAAGATCCTCAAGCCTTTAAGATTCACAAAATTCTTAAAGAAAAATGGCAGGTTATGTGGCACGCCAATGTTAGGGCATGGGTTACGCAGCAGTTTTTTATTGAATGGGTAAATCTTGTCTTTGGTACTGCAGTGAAGAAATATCTTCAAGAAAATAAACTCCCGATGAAAGCATTACTAATCCTTGAAAATGCTCCAGCCCACCCACCTGGTCTTGAAGATGACATTCTCGATAAGTTCAAATTTATGAAAGTCCTCTACCTCCCACCCAACATGACTTCAAACTTACAACCTATGAATCAGGTCATTTCCAACTTTAAAAATCTATACACAAAGCACTTGTTCTGCCACTGCTTTGAAGTGACTGAGAATACAAATCTAGCCCTTTGAGAGTTTTGTTACACTAAAACATTGTAATATATTTACACATTATTGACTTGGCATGGCAAGAGGTTACAAAAAGAACCTTGCTTGGCATGGAAAACTTATGGCCTGATGTTGTTGCAGACAGCGACTTTGAAGGATTCGAGACAGAGACCGAGACTGAGGTAGAAGTGTTGGAGGAGATTGTGTCCCTTGGGAAGTTGATGGGTCTGGAGGTAGATGAGGGTGACATAAACAAGCTTGTCGAGGAACATGAGGAGGAACTCTCAACTGAGGAGTTGTAGGAGCTATGATGATGCAACATATGGAGCTTCTGCAAGAGATTAGTAGTGAGGAGGAGGTAGAGTCGAAGGAAGTGACTTCTATAAGTGAAATTAAAGACTTGCTGGCAATGTGAGAGAAGCTTTCAAGTTTCATTGAAAATAAACACCCAGAAAAAGTTTCAACATTTCCATAACATTTTAAAAGGCAGGCAAAAGCAAACCTCTTTGGATAGATTTTTATTTAAAAGTCCTGCAAGTGAAAGTGCTGAAAGTGCAGCCAAAAAGGCAAAAACAGGTGATGATTAAATGAAAAATATGTAATGTTAAGCTTAGGTTAAGTTTAAAGTTAAGAAAGTGCATTTTTTTTACAATTAAGTTTTTGTGGTTTTATTTTAAGTAAAGAAAGTGCAGTTTTAGTTTTGTTTAAAGTAAAGAAAATGCAGTTTTAGTTTGCATTTAGTGTTAAGAAAGTGCAGTTTTAGTTTACGTGTCTACAGTGTCTGCATCCCTTCCTCCCTCCCTCCTCCTCCGCCATTCACCTCCGTTAGCTGCACTCGTCTGTCTCCAAGGTAAGAATACAGTACTAAATAACACTTTTTCTTTTATTTCATATATTTTGTTATGCATGGTAAAGTATACATGTGTGTGTTTCTTAATTAAAAACATGTCTTTTTTCATAATTTAGGATGGTTTGGGGATGTTTCACAGGGCTGAAATGGATTAAATCTATTTCAGTTATTTAAATAGAGAAATTTGTTTGATATACAAGTTGACTGACTTACGATCTCGGTTACAGAACAAATTAAACTTGTATCTCAAGGTACCACTGTATAGCCCATTGGAAATTCTCATAAAATAAAAGTTAGGGGAGTCACTGAAGTGAACATGGGAAAAGGGGATTTAGTTGATTTTTAAAATTTGTATCCACTACTGAAAATAGAATTAATGGTTCTAAAGTTGAGAATTATTTAAACACGAATGAAATTTCAACACTATACTAGGAAATACTGAAATCCCAAAATATTATTTTGTTGACAAAGCCCCTGCAGGTTTATAGAAATAGTCCATCCAGTGACAGAGAAACACTATTGCATAATAGCCAAAAGCAGTGGAAATATACTTAATTAAGGGTGCAAATCAAGAGAGATTAAAAGATCCTCTTGTTAAAGTAGAGAACATAAGTCCTTTTGGTGAACCCAGGATTCAGACCATGGCATTTGTGCCTCAGAATCTCTGCTCTCACATCATTATGCTACTCACCTGTTACTATATCTCCTTGTGAAACTGGAAAGTGGCAATCCGTCCGGAAAAATAATGTATAAGGAATTTAGAGATTAGAGGTTAAAGAAGGACACTCAAAAATGACCTATATCAATAACACAGTAAGCATTTATTGTCAATCATTATCACTGAATTATTTTCAAATGATCTTAATCATCATTGGAGAATACAGGAACCAAATAAGTTCTGAGAACATGTTATTCATACCAGCAATACCAAATAGATTTTATCTGTGCTTAATATTTGTTTGATATATTTTGTTTTGTCATATATATTACAAGTATACAACAAAAAATAAGATTATACTTATGAAGAGTTTATGACCCCTGGGAGTCTGTTTCCTGACAGCATTATTGGATATTACAAGAATCTCTATTTGAGAGTACTAGGTGCTGACCATCTGGGGTCTGTAAAACATTTGGTATAGATTCTGGCTTCACTCACTTTGCATTTTTCTATTCAAATTTATTTATCATCATCCATGGTGTTGTCTTAGTTGTTCTCAAGTAATCCAATGTTTTGGAATACAAAGCATCAGTTAATTCATCAGAATACCCTTGGACATAACCATAAGTATTAAGAGAAGCCAACCAACATGATAGTAACTTAAACTAAAATTAATTGGTTAATGATATAAATTTAATTATTAAAATGTAGCAAGAACTATGCTAAATCTACATAAGCTTTGCCTCATTTCATCCTCCAAACATCTCTATAAACTAAGTACTATTATTACCTATTTTTTCAGAAGATACACTAATGCTTAGTGGAGTTACATAGTAATTGTTTGACTAGCCTAAAGATGCTTACTCCAGGCTTCCCATTTTTAATCAGTTAGCTAGTCTTTCATACTATAAATTAGAAAACATTAGAAAATTATTATGAAATCGGTCTCATAATACAAATCAAGTAAATATCTCACACACTTTCTTAAAATTTATCCCAGTTGTTTATCTTGCATTCTTCTAAGATTTTATAATAATTTATATTAGACTCAATAATCTTAGCTTTTTAAAAAAGTTGTCAAACAGAACTTTCTGTGATGATGAAGGTAGTATATAGTATATGGTTTTCAAAATGTACCCAATAGACATTGTGACTATTGTACATTTGAAAAGGGGATAGCATTACTGAAGAACTTTCTTTTTTTCTCGTCTTTTTTTTTTTTTTTTTTTTTACTTAGAGAGAGGAGGCAAAGAGACAAACTCCTGCATGCACCCCGACCAGGATCCAGCAGGCATAGGGTGATGCTCTGCCCATCTGGGACTATTGCTCTGTTGTTTGGCCTGGGGTATTTCAGCACTCAAGGCGAGGCCATGGAGCCATCCTTATCACCTAAGTCCAACTTTCTCGAATTGAACCATGGCTTCAGGAGGGAAAAAAAAGAGAGAAAGAGAGAGAGAGAGAGAGAGAGAGAGAGAGAGAGAGAGAGAGAGGAGGGGTGGAGAAGCAGAAGGTCACTTCTCCTATGTGCCCTGACCGGGAATTTAACCTGGTATTTCCACATGTCAGGCCAACACTCTACTGCTGAACTAACCTGCCAGAGCCAAGAGCTAAATTCTAAATATTATTTCATTGTAGTTAATTTAAGTAGATACATGTGACTACTGTTTATCCTATTGGACACTGCTGTTTTAAACCATAAATTGTTCACCTTTCAATATAGAGTCATTTCTTAATCTAAAATTTGAAATCCATATATCATTTTTCGAGTAACAAAATAATTTCTTAAAATAAAATTCCACTCAGAATCTTAATACGTAAATCAAAAAAGAATGAAGCTTCTCTGGTGAAAGTGACAAAAGAGAAGAATGTCTGGATTTTATAGCCTGAGTAGCGGACAGCAGTTGGCTCTCCTCTTTCTACTTACCCTCAATTCCAAGGAGACTAAGGAACTGATAAGACATTGTAGAGCATCATATATAGGTAAGTGATAACAACATTGAAGAACTTCTTCAATTTTTTTTAGGATTTCTTAAAGAGTTGTAAAATAGGTTTTACAATATAATGAATGCATTGAAAAGAACAAAACACTGATCAGGAGCTTACCAATGTGCTATTAACAATGATACTAACATTAATGAAATATAAATCTTGCCCTCATGTCACTTATAATTTAATTGAAATGTTTTTTAATTTAACATTGAAAATATAGAAATATGGTGTTTTAAGTGCTATAGAGGATACAAGTATGGAGTGTGGGGATGGAGGTGAGTTCACAGTGGAAAGAGAGGAAAAGCTACACAGAAGTCATTATATGTAGGCTGAATCTTACAAAAGTAGCATGAATAAGAAGAATAAAGAATGTAAATAAGTACAGCAGAAAAATACAAATTCCCTCAGTATTCTCAGCAATAATTATTTGAGGACATGAATCTGTAGTATTTACAGTCTCCAAAGGCCAGGTCAAATTTTATCTTGTCTTATTTGTTGAGTTTTATTCTTTATCATAGTTATTTTTATATTCCAATAGAAAGACAAGTGTGTGAAAAAAAGAGAAACTAAATAGGATTTCAATACTTTTACTGTCTCTATTATTTAGATTCTTTAAAACACATTTTTCAAAATTGAAAAGAACAACTTTTTCCCCTCCCCACTTTTCAACATATCTGGCAAATCAGAAGAGACATGAATTTCATTTAGAATATCATGAAAGTTTTATGTAGAATTGTATTCCCCTGAATATCATGAGCTAAAACAAGAATAAATTATTTGTGTGAAAATTTAGTTTTTAATGGCTTTTGCATTTTTATCTAATTCTATGAAGCTGTAATAAACAAGTAACATTTTCCTCAGATAATGATTTTGCATGTTGTTTGAAAACATCTATAAGAAAAAAAAACAAGTAATACCTGTTTGTTGCAGAACTTTTTTATTTTTTTCATTAGAAGAGAGGGTGGAGGTTAGTAAAGAGAAAAGGGGTTCAGAATTTTTGGTATTTTAGAAATTTGTGTTACCAATTAATTATCTTGAGAGATAATCTAAAGAAAGAATATACTTATACATATATATATATATATATATATATATATATATATATATATACATACACACACACACACACACACACACACACACACACACACATATAACTTTAAGAAGTAACACCTGATTTCTAAGTAACCAAATTCTTTAAATTCTTAAACATTTGAGCTTAAAAGAGTAATGAATCAAGACAGAACATTTAAGTAGAAAAAATAAGTTAATGCTATAGACTTTTTAAATTAATTAATTAATTTATTTTTACAGAGACAGAGAGTCAGAGAGTGTGATAGATAGGGAGAGACAGACAAGAACGGAGAGAGATGAGAAGAATCAATCATCAGTTTTTCATTGCAACACCTTAGTTGTTCATTGATTGCTTTCTCATATGTGCACTGACCACTGGCAAGTAAGACCCGTGGTCAAGGGGTTCAGCAGATGGAGTAAACCCTTGCTAGAGCCAGTGACCTGGTGAGCTTTTGCTCAAACCAGATGAGCCCGCACTCAAGCTGGCGACATCAGGGTCTCGAACCTGGGTCCTTTTGCATCCCAGTTTGACGCTCTATCCACTGCGCCAGCACCTGGTCAGGCTAGACTTTTTTTAAATAAGAAGAAAATATTAAGTCAAGTTATAAAAGTACTGTATAAGGATTCTGACTAATCCAATTTACAATATTTTGTAATAAGGCTCAGAATTGCATTCTGCAAAACATTAAGAGTAAATACTGTAGGTAAAAACATTTATAAATAAAGAGGAAAGATGAGAATTGCATACTCATGGGAAAGGGAGTGTATGAAAGTTACAATTATTTAGTGGGTAAATGATCTACTTTAAAACTAAACATCTGCTGATTCTTATATAATAATACTTATGAGGTTATTTTCTCAAATATTGTTGAATTAATGCTGACATTGTCTATATATTCCCCTACAAGTTAATGTAAATGTATGTGTTACAGACTGTAGATAACTCAGTATTACTGCTTGATTTTCATTGATATCTAGCTGATTTATTTTGAACATTCTGCAGTGTCTATCCTGATGGCACGTGATATGATGATCAATGTGAATGAGATGTATTTCCTTATTTCCTGACAGAGCCAACATAAAAGTATGAAAATGAAACATTGCAAAAGGGTAAAGTCATTTTTACTTCTGTTCAGAAAAAGAAAATAAAAACATAGTTTGCTGGCTTTGACCTTTTAGAGTTTTCTTGTGGTTAGCCATCACATCATCCAATTCTGTAAAAAACAAACAAACAAAAAACCTAAAAGACAGCCAATTCCAATTTGGCATAAACTAAACTAAGACACTGGTAGAGGATGAAAGTATTCAGTATCATGCATCATATAACAGAAAGCACAAATATGCAAGCCATCTATATAATGTATTTTTGGTTACAGCTTTATGTTAATATTTTTGTTATATTTTAGGGCTCTTAAATAATTTCCATCCTAAGATTTCTGAGGTTCTATTATTGTCATACATCATTTTTATATTTTTATTCAGTACTTAATGTCCAGCTAGAAAAAAGTGTTTAAATGCAGCACAGGATCCAGTTTAATTAAGATGATTATGAAATTGTTCAATCAAAAGGACATATGTTAATTTCATTTGTAATTATTTTTAATTTATTTTAACTGTGTTATTGTATATGTCTAATATAAACATTGTTTGTAAAGGGGAGACTGAGTTGACAAAGATGTTTGCTTGAGGTCAATTACTAATAAATGATATAACGAAGTCTTTCTGATTCCTGAATCCTATCTTATGCATATTTACTTATATCTCTTTCTATATATGCATGTATGTGTATGCATGCACATACATACAAACAAATACACATATATTTCTGTCAAATATTTTAATCAATAACTTTTTTAAATTTTATTTCTTTTTATATATATATTTTATTATTATTAATTCTAATGGGGTGACACCAATAAATCAGGGTACATATGTACAATGAAAACATCTCCAGGTTATCTTATCATTCAATTATGTTGCATACCCATCACCAAAAGTCAAATTGTCCTCTGTCACCTTCTATCTGGTTATCCTTGTGCCTCTCCCCTCCTCCCTATTTCACCCTCCATTCCCTCCCCCCACCCCGTAACCACCACTCTCTTGTCCATGTCTCATAGTCTCACATTTATGTCCCACCTATGTATGAAATCATGCTGTTCTCAGTTTTTCTTTTCTTTCTGATTTACTTATTTCACTCCGTATAATGTTATCAAGGTACATCCATTTTGTTATAAATGATCCGATGTCATCGTTTCTTATGGCTGAGTAGTATTCCATAGTATATATGTACCAAAGCTTTTTAATCCACTTGTCTTCTGACGGACACTTGGGCTGGTTCCAGATCTTCGCTATTGTGAACAATGCTGCCGCGAACATGGGGGCGCATTTTTTCTTTTTGAACAGTGCTATAGTGTTCTTAGGGTATATTCCTAAAAGTGGGATAGCTGGGTCAAAAGGCAGTTCGATTTTTAATTTTCTGAGGAATCTCCAAACTGTTTTCCACAGTGACTGCACCAGTCTGCATTCCCACCAGCAGTGCAGGAGGGTTCCCTTTTCTCCACATCCTCGCCAGCACTTATTCTGTGTTGTTTTGCTGATGAGTGCCATTCTGACTGGTGTGAGGTGATATCTCATTGTGGTTTTAATTTGCATTTCTCTAATGATTAGTGATGTTGAGCATTTTTTCATACGCCTAGTGGCCATCTGTATGTCTTCTTTGGAAAAATTTCTATTCATTTCTTTTGCCCATTTTTTGATTGGATTGTTTGTCTTCCTGGTGTTGAGTTTTATAAGTTCTTTATAAATTTTAGTTATTAACCCCTTATCAGATGTGCTGTCGAATATATTCTCCCAGTGTGTGGTTTGTCTTTTTATTCTGTTCTTTTTGTCTTTAGCTGTGCAAAAACTTTTTAGTTTGATATAGGCCCATTTGTTTATCTTGCCTTTTATTTCAGTTGCCCGTGGAGATAAATCGGCAAATATACTGCTGCTACAGATGTCGGAGAGCTTGCTGCCTATGTTTTCTTCTAAGATGTTTATGGTTTCACGGCTTACATTTAAGTCTTTTATCCATTTTGAGTTTGTTTTTGTGAATGGTGTAAGTTGATGGTCTAGTTTCATTTTTTTGCAGGTAGATGTCCAATTTTCTCAACACCATTTGTTAAAGAGGCTGTCTTTACTCCATTGTACGTTCTTTCCTCCTTTGTCAAATATCAGTTGTCCATAAGATGTGGGTTTATTTCTGGGTTCTCTGTTCTGTTCCATTGATCTATGTGCCTGTTCTTATGCCAGTACCAGGCTGCCTGGAGTATAATGGCCTTATAGTAAACCTTGATATCTGGAAGAGTGATACCTCCTGCTTTATTTTTTCTTTTTAAGATTGCTGAGGCTATTCGTGTTCTTTTTTGGTTCCATATAAATTTTTGGAATATGTGTTCTATATCTTTGAAGTATGTCATTGGTATTTTAATTGGTATTGCATTGAATTTATAAATTGCTTTGGGTAGTGTAGACATTTTAATGATGTTTATTCTTCCTAGCCATGAGCACGGTATATGCTTCTACTTGTTTGTATCTTTTTTTATTTCTTTTATCAATGTTTTATAATTTTCCGAGTATAAGTCCTTAACCTCCTTGGTTAAATTTACTCCTAGGTACTTTATTTTTTTGGCTGCAATAGTGAAGGGGATTGTTTCCTTAATTTCTTTTGCTGACAGTTCACTTTTGGTATATAGAAATGCCTCTGATTTCTGAGTATTAATTTTATATCCTGCCACCTTGCTGAATTCATTTATAAGGTCCAGTAGTTTTTTGACTGAGACTTTAGGGTTCTTGATATACAATATCATATCATCTGCAAATAGTGACAGTTTTACTTCTTCTTTTCCAATTTGGATGTCTTTTATTTCTT
The DNA here is from genome assembly GCA_037038555.1 of Rhynchonycteris naso. Classification (NCBI taxonomy): domain Eukaryota; kingdom Metazoa; phylum Chordata; class Mammalia; order Chiroptera; family Emballonuridae; genus Rhynchonycteris; species Rhynchonycteris naso. The sequence goes on along the minus strand of CM073000.1, from coordinate 54,346,826 downwards.
CTTTTTGTCTGATTACTGTAGCTAGGACTTCCAGGACTATGTTGAATAAGAGTGGTGAAAGGGGGAATCCCGGCCTGGTTCCTGATCTTAAGGGGATTGCTTTTAATTTTTGTCCATTTAGTATGATGTTTGCTGTCGGTTTATTGTAGATGGCCTTTATCTTGTTAAGGAATGATCCCTGTATTCCCACTTTACTGAGAGTTTTGAGCATGAATGGGTGCTGGATTTTATCAAATGCCTTTTCTGCATCTATTGAAATTATCATGTGATTTTTGTCCTTCCTTTTGTTTATGTGAAGAACACATTGATTGATTTGCGAATATGGAACCAGCCTTGCCTCTCCAGAATAAATCCCACTTGATATTGGTGTATGATTTTTTTCATATATTGCTGGATCCGGTTGACTAATATTTTGTTGAAATTTTAGCGTCTAAATTCATCAGGGATATAGGCCTATAATTTTCTTTCTTTGTGTTGTCTTTGCCCGGTTTTGGGATCAGAATTATGCTCACCTCATAAAAGGAGTTTAGAAGTCTTCCTTCCTCTTGAATTTTTTGAAATAGCTTGAGGAGGATAGGAGTTAGTTCTTCTTTGAATTTTTGATAGAATTCACTTGTGAAGCCATCAGGCCCAGGACTTTTTCTTTTTGGGAGTTTTCTGATAACTGTTTCGATCTCATTTGTTTTAATTTGTCTGTTTAGGTGTTCTGATTCTTCCAGATTGATTTTTGAAAGGTTATATGATTCAAGAAATTTGTCCATTTCACCAAGATTGTCTAATTTTTTGGCATAGAGTTCTTCATAGTATTTTCTTACAATGCTTTGTATTTCTGTTGTGTCAGTTGTTATTTCTCCACTGTCCTTTCTAATTTTATTTATTTGAGTCCTCTCTCTTTTTTTCTTGGTGAGTCTAGTTAAAGGTTCATCAATCTTGTTTACATTTTTGAAGAATAGCTTCTGGCTTCATTGATCCTCTGTATTGTTTCCTTAGCCTCTATGTCGTTTATTTCTGCTCTGATCTTTATTATTTCCTTCCTTCTACTTGTCTTGGGTTTTATTTGTTGTTGTTTTTTTAGTTCTTTTAGATGCAGGGTCAGGTTGCTTATTTGAGCTTTTTCTAGCTTCTTATGATATGCCTGTAGTGCAATAAACTTCCCTCTCAGAACTGCTTTTGCTGTGTCCCATAAATTTTGAGTTGACGTATGCTCATTATCATTTGTTTCTAGAAACTTTTTTATTTCTTCTTTGATCTCATTGGTAATCCATTCATTATTTAATAACATGCTATTTAGTTTCCAAGTGTTTGAGTATTTTTCATTTTTTCTTTTGTGGTTAATTTCTAGTTTCATGGCATTGTGATCAGAGAAAATGCTTGATATGATTTCAATCTTCTTAAATTTATTGAGACCATTTTTGTGTCCTAACATGTGGTCTATCCTAGAAAACGTACCATGAGCGCTTGAGAAGAATGTATATTCTACTGCTTTAGGGTGAAAAGTTCTGAAGATATCTATTAAATCAAGTTGATCTAGTGTCTCCTTTAAGTCTGCTGTTTCTTTATTAATTTTCTTTCTTGAGGATCTATCCAGTGTTGTTAGAGGGGTATTGAAATTCTCTACTATGATAGTATTGCTGTTAATCTCGCCCTTTATATCCATCAAAGTCTGCTTTATGTATGTTGAGGCTCCTATATTTGGTGCATAGATATTTATAATAGTTATATCTTCCTGTTGAATTGTCCCCTTTATCATTATGTAGTGTCCTTCTTTATCTCTTACTACAGCCTTTGTTTTAAAGTCCATTTTGTCTGATATAAGTATTGCTACCCCTGCTTTTTTTTCATTTGCATTTGCATGAAATATTTTTTTCCATCCTTTTATCTTCAGTCTATGTGCATCTTTTGTTTTAAGGTGTGTCTCTTGTAGACAACATATGTATAGGTCCTGTTTCTTTATCCATGCAGCTACCCTATGTCTTTTGATTGTATCATTTAATCCATTTACATTTAAGGTTATTATTGATATGTAGTTGTTTATTGCCATTTTATTCTTTAAAGTTGTATTCTTCTTTTTCTCTATTTTTTCCTCCCTTTAAACTGTTCACAAGAGGCCCCTTAGTGTTTCTTGCAGAATTGGTTTGGTATTTATGAATTCCTTGAGGCTTTCTTTTTCTGGGAAGCTCTTTATTTCTCCTTCAATTTTAAACATTAGCCTTGCTGGATAAAGTAGTCTTGGTTGTAGGTTCTTGTTCGGCATTAATTTGATTATATCTTGCCATTCCCTTCTGGCCTCAAGTGTTTCTGTTGAGAAGTCGGATGTCATCTTTATGGGGGCTCCTTTGTAGGTGATAGCCTTTCTTTCCCTAGCAGCTTTTAAAATTTTTTCTTTATCCTTTAGCTTTGGTATTTTAACTATGATGTGTCTTGGTGTAGATCTTTTTGGGTTTCTCTTTAATGGAGTTCTGTGTGCTCCTTGAACGTGTGGAATGTTTCCAAGCCTTAATTTAGGAAAGTTTTCTGCTATGATTTGATTGAACAAAGTTTCCATTTCCTGTCTTCTCTCCTCTTCTTCAGGCACCCCTATGATGCGAATGTTGTTTCTCTTTATGTTGTCACAGAGCTCCCTTAGAGTTTCCTCACATTTTTTAAGTCTCTTTTTCTTTTTTTTTCTCTGTTTCTGTACCTTTGTTTATTGTGTCCTCTAACTCGCTGATTCGATCCTCAGCGTGATTCATCCTGCCTTTAATTCCTTCCATTGTGGTCTTCAGTTCTGATACTGTATTTGTCATTTCTGTCTGATTCTTTTTATTATTTCAATTTTGTTTTTTATACTTGTTATCTCTTTATTTAGGTGTTCATAATGACTATCCATTGTTGCTCTAATTTCTTTGAACATCCTAACTATCATTATTCTAAATTCTGCTTCTGGTAATTTGGTTATATCTGGTTCATTCAGGTCCTTCTCTGGGGATTTCTCTTGATTCATTTGGTTTGCATTCCTCTGCCTGCCCATTTTGTCTGTGTATAAGCAAGTTGTGGCCACTGGAGTCCAGTAGGTATTGCCTTTGTGTTCTCTAGGTGTGGTCTGTCTGCAGGCTTGCCACCCCCTCTGCCGCTGCCTAGGGTGGTTGAGTATGTGCGTTGCCAGCGCTGGCCCACTGTGGCTTTTGCTGTGATTTCTGCCTCTGCTCCGTGGGAAGGGCTGTCACTCAAGCCACAAGCCTCAGCACCAAGGGTAGAGGTGAGCACCTTTGCTCAGCTGCAAACCCAGCCTGTTTCCGAACTTCCGCCCAGAACCCGCAGTCAGAGCCTGCTCACCACAGTTTCACAGGTTGGGCGGGGCTTTTGACGTGATCTCAGCTGTGAGCCTTTGCCCGTCTGGAGCTTTAGCCCCGCCCTCGAGGCCAGGGCCCTTCTGCGCCGGGTCGCAAATCAGGTTTATTGGGCTGGGCGTGTTTGCTGGCTTCCCCTCAGCTGCGAACTTCCGCTCATTCCGGACTCTACCCCGCCCCAGCATTCGGAGCCCACTCGTGCAGGTAGGATGACAAATTGCGGTTTTTCCAGCTGGGTGGTGATAGTAGCGTGGGCTCAGCTGCGAGCTTCCACTTGTCTCGGGGTCTACCCTGTCCCTGAGCTTGGAGCCCGCTCGTGCACATAGGGTGGCAAACCGCAGTTTCTCCGGCCGGCGGGGCTGGTAGCATGAGCTCATCCGCTAGTCTGCGCCCTTTCCTGGTCCTAGCCCCGTCCCCGCACTGAGGGCCGGCTTGCGCAGGGTCGCAGAGCAGATTTCTGCCCGTTCCTGGCCTCCCGCTTTGTCCCCATAGGTGGGATTACAGGCAGGCCCGCAGCTTCCAGACGGCTTTCGCACGTCCCCTCCAACCCTGCTGGGCTAGACAGAGCTCACTTCGGCTTGGCCTCCGCCCACGCCGACAGAACTGCGTTTCAGCATCCTGCCACCAACAAACCCTTCAGCAACCCTCAGAAGAGTAGGAAGGGACCTTATACTCCACACTGTAGGCCCTGGAGCTCCCTCACTTGTTTCACAGCTCAAAACAGTCCAAACGCCTCTTCTAGGCTCTAGGACTGCAGGCTGGGGATTGGTTCCTGGGACCCAGGTCCCTACCTCTCCGCCAAATTCTCCTCCCACCACGCGGGTCTCTCTGGGCTGCCGTTTGCTCCGGGGAGCTGGGCAGCCCTATTCGCGTTTTCGCTATTCCTACCAGTCTCAATGTGGCTTCTTCTGTGTTCCTTGGTTGAAGAGTCCACTTAGTTTAGTTCATAGTTGGTTTATCCAGATGATGGTTCTTAAAATTGAGTTATAATCCACATTGGTTCTGGGAGTTGGAAGTTGGTACGTCCACCTACTCCATTGCCATCTTGCTTCTTAATCAATAACTTTTATCATAAAATTCTTGTGGTCACCTATTCAGCCTTTCTTGGTTGGAGTTCAGGAAACTGAAGGATAAAGACATTATGTGACTGCTCCAGAGTATGTTGCTCTGAGAGCCAGAATATAGGACAATGCCTAATCTTTCTCAAGATAATTTTTTCTTATATTGTACTGTTTATATATTATTACTATAATTTTTTGCCTATTTGACTTAACTGTTTTACATGTATTTTTAACATATTTTTTACATTTTAATTACTGTTGATGTACAATATCATATTAGTTTCAGGTGCACAACCCAGTTATTAGACATTTATATAACTTACAGAGTGATCATCTAAATAATTCTAGTACCTATCTAACACTATACATAGTAATTACAATATTATTGACTATTTTCCCTAAGCTGTATATTATATCTTCATGACTATTCTGAAACTACCAATTTGTACTGCTTAATCAATTCACCTTTTTCACCTCTCCCTCCAACTCCCTCCCATCTGGAAACTATCAAAATGCTCTCTGTCTCTATGAGTCTATTTCTGTTTTGCTGGTTTGTTTATTAGATCCCACATATAAGTGAAATCATATGGCATTTATTTATCTTTCTTGGTCTGACTTATTTCACTCAGCACAATACTCTGTAGGTCTATTCATGTTGTTACAGATGGCAAGATTTCATTCTTTTATACGGCTGAGTCATACTCCATTGTATATATGTACTACTTCTATATTCATTCATCTGTTGATGGACACTTAGATTGTTTTCATATCTTGCTAGTGGAAATAGTACTGCAATGAACATATGGATACATGTGTCTTTTTGATTTAGTGTTTTGGGTTCCTTCCAGTAAATAACAAGTAGTAGAACTGCTGGGTCCTCTTTTGTCCTATGTTATAGTCTTTATTTTAAAGTCAACTTTATCTGGTATAAGTATTGCTACTACAGCCTTTTTTGTTTGTTTGCTTCCATTTTTCTAAAATATTTTTTATCATCCCTTTGCCTTCAGTCGTCTGTATCTGTCTTTTGATCTAAAGCGAGTCTCTTGTGGACAGCATATGTAAAGAACTTGCTTTGTTATCCAATCAGCCACCATATGTCTTTTGATTGAAACATTTAAAGTACAATAATTGTAGATAAATATGTATTTATTGTCATTTATTATATATGTTTTTTAATCTTTTTCTTTTTCTTAAAGAAGACCCTTAAACATTTCTTGTAATACTGGTTTGGTGGTGATGAACTCCTTTAGCTTTTTCTTATCTGGGAAGCAATTTATTTGCTCTTTTATTCTAAATGATAGCTTTGCTGGGTGGAGTAATTGTGATTGTAGGTCTTTGCTTTTCGTCACTTGGAATACTTTTTGCTACTCCATTCTAGCCTGCAAACTTTCTGTTCAGAAATCAGCTGACAGTCTATGGGAGCAACATTGTAGGTAACTAACTGCTCTTCTCTTGCTGCTTTTGATTCTCTGTCTTTAACCTTTTGCATTTTAATTATGATGTGTCTTGGTATGGGCCTCTTTGGATTTATCTTGTTTTGGACTCTGCACTTGCTGGACTTGCATGTCTATTTCCTTCATTGGTTAGGGAAATCACCCATCACTATTTTTCATGTAGGTTTTAGTTACAAACACTCTTCTTTTTCCAGCCTCTCCATGATGTGAATGTTGGTATGCTTGAAGTTGTTGCAGAAGCTCCTTATACTACCCTCAGTTTTTTGGATTATTTTTTTCTTTTTGTTGTTGTATTTTTTAAAGATTTTATTTATTGATTTGAGAGGGGGGAGGGAAGAGAGAGAGAGAAAGAAAGAAGGAGGGGAAGGAGCAGAAACTATCAACTCATAAGAGTTGCTTCTTATATGTGCTCTGACTGGGCAAGCCCAGGGTTTTGAACCAGCAACCTCAGCATTCCAGGTCAATGCCTTATCCACTGCACCACCACAAGTCAGACATTTTTTGTTTTTCTGGTTTGATGTTTTTTCTTCCTTATCTTCTAAATCACCAATTTGATCCTCTGCTTCATCTTCTCTACTGTCAATTCTTTGTAATGTGTTTTTATTTTAGTAAGTGTAGTCTTCATTTCTGACTTTTTAAATGTTTTCTAGTTTTGTTTTCAGGTCTCTTATCTCTTACTGAAGTTTCCACTTAATTTATCTATTCTTCCCCTAAGTCTATTGAGCATCCTTATAACCAGTGTTTTGAACTCAGCATCTGGTAGATTTTTTGTCTCCATTATATTCAGTTCTTGTTCAGGAGTTTTGTTCTTTTTTGGGGACATATTTCTTTGTATCCTCATTTTGGCTAGCTTCCAGTCTTTGTTTCTATGTATTAACCAGAACTGATATATCTCTCAGTCTTCGTAGAGTGATCTTATGTAGTAGGTGTTTTATAGGGCTCAGTGGCACAGCCTTCTTGTTCACCTGAGCCGGGTGCTTCAGCTACACTTTCTCATATAGGTTTATATGCCCTCCTGTTGTACCTTTTATTGCTGTTGGCAAATCAATTGGATGGATTTATTCCAGGCTGATTGAACTAGAGGACTTCTAGGGACCACAGCAAGATATCAGCTGTGCAGGGGCTAAGCCTACAGAGCAGAACTTGTTTCAGCAGGGTTCTAGTGGTTGGTAAAATTATCTTTTGAGTGTGTTGTTAATCTTGGAGGTGATTAGATGGTATTTCAGAGCTGTCTAAAACTTTTCCCTGGGTGCACTGGCCCGGGAGCTTTTCAGGAAGTAGAGGCCAAAGTCAGTTTTTCTCTCTGCCCTACCTGGGGCCACCTGGCATGAGCTACAATGTGATCTGCAAATAACTGTTACTTGTACTAGGGTTTGAGGTCCCCAGGCGAGTCCAAGCTGCGAACCAAGGTCAGTTGCTTAGTACCAGACCTGGAGCCAGTTAGCAAGAGGTACAGGGCACACAGAGGCCAGAGGCCAGATGCTGATTGTGAGTTTATGCAGCTATTTGGGGTTTTAAAATTTCAAGAGATTTTAGAAAAATTTTCGGCATGAGCCAAGACAGGCAGATTGTGTAGAAAAGTCACAGGAGAGGGCTTGGGTGAGTCCACAAGTTGGGTGGGGTAGGGTCTCATGGAATTACCAGCTTAAGGTAAACAGTGAGAGCCAGACTGAAGGAGATTCAGATATGGTGCCCACTTCCCAGCTCTGTGGAAATTCAGCAAAAAACAATGACCTCTGCCAGCATCTCTGACTCCAAACCTCATTTTGAGCCCAGGCAATGGGGTTCCTGGCACCCTTCAAGCTGATGCCCTAATGCTGGAGCTTAGAGTGACTGTGTCCAAGTAAGTCTGTGCATGGACCTTTTAAGAGGAGTGCCAGGGACTCCAAGAGCCCTCTATTTTATTCAGCCACAATTTCTTCTGGTTTTATAGCCAAATATTATGGGGACTTCTCTTCCTGGCTCGGGAATCATGGGCTTGGAATTTTAGTGGTAGGCTAGGACCCTTCAGTCCTCATAGCGGAACTTGCAGCTGAGATATCCTTTCTAATATTCAACCATCACATTTGAGTGTGGGGCCAGGGTTTTCATGTCTCTGTTGTTCCTACAAGTTTTGATGTGGTTTCTTATTTACAGCCATAGTTATAGAACTTTCATTCAGCTAGATTCCAGGTGGTTTAATGATGGTTGTTCTGTGGTTTTAGATGGAGTTTGGATGTGGTTGTGGAAGGATGTGAGTACTGCTGTTTTTTAGTGCTTTTACTGAGGTGTAAAAATACAAAGCTTGTGCCCCTGGGCTAGCATTAAGAATCACACCAACATCAGTTCTAGGGCTGAAGTCAAAATTATAACCACTACCACCCCTGGAAATCCAATATCAATGCAATGATCCCTACCCAAGCTGATTACTGCCAAATAAAACTTTACTTGGGTAAATGCAATGGGTGGAATCCTGAATCACTGCCTTGTGTTGTATTGCAAAGGAGAGTAAAAGAATGAATTTCCCAGCTTCTGCCTTGGGGAGATGGGACTCTTAGAGCTAGCAAAATGTCCCAGGAATCCAAAAATATGGGGAGTCAGAAAGTGCTTAGGGAAGAATGAATTTCATGCAGTCAGATATTTGAAATCTAAACTCATAGAATAATCGATAAAGAATATAAAATTAGGAGAATTTCTGAAAAAATAAAATTTAACTGTACACTTTAATAAAAGACAGAGAATCATCTTCCAGATTTACTTTTTGGATTGGAATTCTTTAATAGTTTATAGTCTTTGGAAAATAATAGAATCTGGAAAAAAACTATATTTCAATTTTACTCAAATTAATTGCTAGCAATATAAGTCCTAGGTAGGTTTTTGTTATTGTTTCAAAAGCCATTTCTCGATATTGGATACAAAATAATTATTTCTCAGGGTTATATAAATATTAAATAAGGAAGTTCAAGTAAAATATCCTACAACAAAATATTAGTTCAATTTCTTTATGTTTTTAGACAATTTTTGCAAAATATTGGAAACACTGAAATCAGTATCATTAATAAATATATACATGCAAATTATTCTATTTATGACCTTCCAAAATGGACTTAACCACTACACACTTTATAATGCATCGTACCAAAGAAAAGATATTTTGCATAACTCCTGTTTCTATTGCCCATTTGGTCTTGCTGTTATTTTAAGATGTCTATTAATGCTTTTTTTTAGTTCTTATATTTCTGGTAGGCAAGGAGAAACTGGGAGACTAAGACAGATCATTGCTTATAAAAGCATGCATTTTTTCTTTTCTACTCATTAATAGAATCATAATCTTAGTTTTTGAGATAATGAGCCCTGCTAGACGCCTACAGAGTCCAGACCCTTTTAAGGTTAATATGCTATGTGACTTAGTTCTGAAAAGTTGTGTGAAACTGCAGGAAGAGTGTGTTAAAAGGACAGGGGACTTTTATTTTCTTTCTCCTTCTGTCTTCCTGCTCCTCAGACCAAGACCATAATAGCTGAAGCTACAGCAAGCAGCCTTCTTGTTCAAGAGGTGACCACAGATCCCACTTTTGGCGGGACAGTACCGATTTTTAACAATTTGTCCTGCGTCCCGCGGTGTTTTTAAAAAGTCATGATTTAAAAATATATATTACAATAGTATTTTTGCATTCTATGAAAAATTTTTTTTGCTCCATATTGACCAAATTTTTAAGCAAGACCCCCCCCCATCAATGGTGTTCCGCTTTACCAATTTTAAAATCTGGTCAGATAGTTTTGAGAATGAAAATCACATGAAGCAGGGAAGAGAAACAGAATGTGATGCAACATCAGCACTGTACTGTCCCTTCTGAGCATCTCATCTATTAAGAAATACACATTTGTGCCTTTTAAACACTGTGGATCAAATCTCCAGACTCAACACATAATTAATTGATCCATACTGCCTCTCTTTAAATTTGTATTCCTAGTACTTATCACAATGTTTGAACCCTAGTATTTAATAAAGGTTGGATTAATTAATTTATCTATGGATTTAAGCCTAATAAAACTGATTTCTGATTTATCACTTCATTAGAGTAGTTACAAAAATGGAAAATTCCTTATCTAAAAAGATAATAAGTAGAGTAGTCATCTGAAGATGAGGAAAATATGGTTATATATTTACCTTTTCTAAGCATAATTGTATTCAAATAAAATGTGAGTGAACTAAAACTTACTTGTATATATCAGATTATTTTCCTATAGATCTTTTTGAGAGCATGGAAAGTATTTGTTTTAGATAACTTTTTGCTAGTGTGTAATTGGGGGGCTGATGTGTTAGGCTTGCTTGCTGCTTTACTGGCTGCAAGCACTTTGCTTGACTGGTGCGAGAGTGCATGGCAGCGCCACGTGTGTACAGCCTGTGTAAGGGCTGCGGGTGCTTGTCCTCAGGGGGATGGCGAATTTCCTGCCCACCACTATGAGGGGTCATTTTGCTGTTTCTTTGCCTGAGAGACGGTTTCCCCTGCCTGTGTGCTCGTCCGCCGTTGTGAGACTTTATTAAACAGAACGGCCCATTTTCTGGCTCCACAGTTTCTCTACTATCTGCCCCAATCTAATGTGGACCTGCCTGGCCTCAGCCACCCACATTACAGCAATAGACTAGAATAAAATTTCATAGGAAAAGTTTGCTTAATTATGTATATTTGGTATTTGGGATGGGGAATTTAGTTCAAGCTTGAGTATTCTTTTCAGTAATAAAAGCTCTAAGAAGAATATGAAGAGTACATATAACAAATTAATATATAAGTACACACCATTTACCATTTTCATTCTTTAACAAAAGGCTCGGTTTGTCTTTTAAAGATTACTTTGCATATTGGGGAAAGATGGGAAGAGGATGGGCTCTATAGTTGGAGAATTGACTTTAGATACAAAGTAGAGATGTTTGATACCAAAGAAGGAATACAGTGTTTGACTGCCAGTGGAGGCAGACATGTAGCTGCCTTGTAGAAGGAATGTAGGGATTTCTGATGTGATGTCTGTTTTCTATGGAGGTATATGTTTAGCTGACCAAGGGTGCGGTTTTGTGTTGTTCAAATCCTGCACCTCTTTCCTGAAATGTTTGTCTACTTGATGTATCTCAATGATAGAATTTTGCTAAAATCTCAACATAGGATACATTCTTAAATTTCCCTCATTGTCTGTCAAGTAGATTTATACCTGAAATACAAATAAATAATACAATAAGTAATAAACAACAATACAATAATAACCTATGTTTCACATACTCACAGCTGTAAACCTACTTTTGCCCACCCCTGTGTATGGAAACTACTTGTAGTACTAGAGTTCTGCCTTCTTTGTAGCACCATAAATGAGAAACTTTGTTATACATTTTATATAGTACATCTATGTTTAGATTCCAGACATCCATTCCTACATTGCTGGGTGCAGTCTACCTGCTTGGCCAGATTTACTTGCCACATTTTCCCTCTGGGCTTTGGCTTTTTGTTAAATTGAAGATCCTGTCACACACAGGCTGTTTTCACCCTAATCTCTTCACACCTCAACCTGTCTGAACTCTTCTGGGGCGTGCTGGGACTGGCGGCATCACAGTCTTCTGATAAAGAGGCGTCTTCCTTAGCATACTCAGCAGGCGGGTATCTAGGTCTGACTTGATGTAACTCGTGGAGGCCATGATCATTTTTTCTACTCTTGGTTCACAAGCATGCTTTGTTTTCATGTTTCGCTTCTGGGAACTTTTTATACTTGATTTCCATATATGTATGTGTGTATATGTTTATATACATGAACACAAATTTATTCTTGCCGTATATGTATATACATGCACATATACAAACACATATATATACATGTGTCTACATGTATGTGTGTATTTTTCTTTCTACAAAAACCGTTTTTCATGGGTTACATGGCTTTAAAGATTAATTACACTGGGGAACAAATTTTTTGTTGCATCCACAAAAACACTTGTTTTTACCTAATTTGAGTGTGCTGATCTCAAATCTGACATTAGTTTTTCTCTGTAAGCTAAAGTTTTTTTTTTGCAATTCAAGATTTTAGGTTTTCATGTTATTGTAAAATTTTCAACATTTAGTTTAACATAATAAAGTAGAATGTCTTCTTGGGCATCTCTTTGTGAAAATATAAAAATTTATATAATGCAGTAAATACACTGATACACTAAAATATATGTTTGCATCAAAATTTGTCTACAATTTTGAAATAGAACACATTAAAACACTTATTTTAATCATAAAATTTGCATAAAACTTATTTAAATTTTATTCAGGCAAAAATTTGCATTTGTAGCTCTTGCGTTTGTGTGCTTGTTTAGTACAATCTTGTTTGATGCTCTAGCAGTAATCTGCTCATCACTAACAGCTCCAAGAAGCTAAGGAAGTTCTTTGTAACTGCCACAAAAGACTGCCATGCTTCTTTCTCCTTCTTATTCATCTTCCTGGCAAAGTCTTTGTCACGTATGAGGGTTTGAATTTCAGGTTCATCAAGTACAGCTGCTTTTATCTTCTCGAAAGACAAGGCAGGAAAAGCAGAAATAATATGTTGAAAGCATTTACTTTCTATATTCAAAGCCTGAATAAACTGCTTCATTAAGTTTGTGAAGTGGGGGATGTGAAGTGGGGAGAATATGATTCTGTCTCGATTAACTACAGGTTCATTCACAATATTTTGCATTCCTACTTTCAGAGCTTCACATTTCGGCCACTGCTTCTGTGTCCAGTGTTTCTCTCGAGCTCGGCTGTCCCACAAACACAGAAAGCAAGGATACTTTGTGAAACCTCTATGTTGTCCTAGCAGGAAATTTACCATTTTAAGATTCACACAAATGATCCAGTTATGCTCCTCATACTTCTGTAAGTCAAGGACGATTTTTATGTCATTTAATCTTCTCACAGATGAGTTGAATAACCAATTGGAACTGCTGCATAAACATTATCATTGTGTAGGAGAACACATTTCAGACTCCGTTTAGAGCTGTCAAGAAGTAGCCACCATTCTGTTAGACTGTATGTGGTAAGACCTAGCTGGCTGAGAAGTCTACTGATATCGTGACAATAAACAAAGTGTTTGTCTTTGGAAAAAGAAGTCCACAAAAATTTGTTCATGCTTCCTGAAATGGGATACTTTAGCTGACCAATGAAGTACATTCTTTTCTTGAATACTGGAGGCTAATAACTCAGCTGCTTTCTTTGATAGGCCCAAATCTCTTATTAAGTCATTCAATTCAAGTTGACTAAACTGCTGAGGGGTTAATGACTGCTTGGCATTTGAAGAAGACCCTTCAGATTGTACAACCGTTTTCTCATGCATCTTATCAAAATACATTTGATCACCATGTTCATTTTCTTCATCCTTAGAAGAAATAAAACCATTGAATACTGGAACTTGGAGTGTCTCAGAGTATGGGACAGGTTGTATTGCTGAAGGAATATTAAGATATGTGATCATATGCCATTTTTCTTGCTGATGCCCTTTGTATGGATGAGACAGAAATAACAGTCACTGCTGTGGTTCTTAGGTTCACGCCAAATCATGGGAATACCAAAAGGCATTCTTTTGTATTTTTGTTTTGTCCAGTCATGAAGCATTTTCTCACAATCATTACACACAATATGAAGTAGCCCAATTCTTGTCTTAATCACCAAGGGGAACTTCAACATAAGCAATATATGCACATGTCACAAATGATGAAATATTGCGCCTTTGACTTTGAAGTGTGTATCAGTCACATATATAACAGAAGGTGTCAAAACTATTCTTACATTTATGCCTACTTGAAGAAGCCTTGATTCAATCTTAAAACAAAATAAAAGGGTGTTTTTATTAGATAATAATTTTTTACATTTAAAAACAACTAAAATTATGTAAAAGTGATGTTTGTAAAACATTAATTGCCTTGTGGCTATGTTCAATTCAAGAGTCATTGCCCTTTAACTCCAATTTAAAAACCAGTGCATGCCATTAACTGTTACACAAAGAAATTCAAATTGCATTAAAACTGGAGCATGCACCAAAAAAACGGATTTAAGATTTGGAATTAGCTATGCAGTATTATATAGAAATAGTTCTAAAACCTTATGCGACATAAAATGAAAAAAAATAGTTCCCCAGTGTTATTCTTCTTATTGTAATGCTGGTGGTTGAGGCCAGGCAGATTTACATTGAATTTGGGCAAATGCTAGAGAAATGGGCAGCTGGAAAGCATCATACCAAACCCGTTTACCGAAGGCTCGCAAAGACAGGTGAAAGCATAAACAAAGGACAACCTGCTTTTTGCAGTAAAGGGCAAGGGATCAGGAAAACCACATATCGCAGTGGCAGGAGAGCGATCTGGGAGAATCGCTCCCAAGGGAAAGAACTGTAGCTTTACCTAGACGACAAACACATAGCGTTGCAACATGCTTACACACTGGTAAGGCAAAGTGCTTGCACCAGTAAACCAGAAAGCAAACCTAACACAGCTATTTTACCCACACCTATGTTTTCAATATTTTATTTTAATAACAACTTCATTATCAGAAATAGCAGTGAAGTTATTTCCAAAAAGAGTTTCACTGTTTTTATTTATTTTAATATGATGACATTGATAAATCAGGGTGCATATGTTCAGAGAAAACATCTCCAGGTTATTATGACATTTGATTATGTTGCATACCCATCACCCAAAGTCAAATTGTCTTCCGTTACCTTCTATCTAATTTTCTTTGTGCCTCTCCCCTACTCTTCCCCCTTCCCTTCTCCTCCCTCTCCCCTCTCCTCCCCCCCTTCCCTCCCACCCCCGGTAACCAGCACTCTCTTGTCCATGTCTCTGAGTCTCATTTTTATGTTTCATCTATGTATGGAATCATATAGTTCTTAGTTTTTTCTGATTTACTTATTTCACTCCATATAATGTTATCAAGGTCCATCCATGTTGTTGTAAATGATCTGATGTCATCATTTCTTATGGCTGAGTAGTATTCCATAGTATATATGTACCAAAGCTTTTTAATCCACTCGTCCATTGACAGACACTTGGGTTGATTCCAGATCTTTGCTGTTGTGAACAATACTGCCATGAACATGGAGGCACATTTTGAAATTATCAAATCACATCCAAAATTGCAACATCAACTTTCTAACATACACTGAATTTGAAACAGTCGTTTTTGGCTCAAGAGAATATTGCTCCATATTATAGTTTAAATAGTGACTTTCTGGTGATGCAACATTAATCTGTGAACACTTTTTATTTTTAAGATTTAAATTTTAGAATATTAATTTAAGAATAAAGTATTTTGAAATCAATTTGATGTGTAGAAAAATATAATTTCTAAATATTAAGTAAATGCCCTCTAATTTCATTGTTTATAGTACTTTGTAAGGTATTTATATTTTGTGTTTCAATAAAATAATTTTTGACCATTCTTCCATATTTAATCAAATAAATGATAAATATAATTTATTATAGGGAAATGATGCTGAAGATTATGAAGAGAAAATTAATAACACATGCAGATGATGCTTCATAATAATTTATCTAGGTAATATCTGAGATTAGAAGTTTTCATTGCTCTAGATGTCTGTAACATCATTAAAATACAATTTCTTGATTATAAAGTAATTACATTTTTGCAGCACCATGGAAACACTTTACTAAAAATGTAGATATGAGAGGAAAGTTAAATGTTAATAACACGTCCAAAGTATTTCTGAAATATCAAAAGGCAGTCAACTGACAAAAAAGTTATGAAAAATATAAGTAAATAAAATTATTGGCATGATAGCTTTTATAATTGTGAGACTACATATCTTAAAAAAATAAAAAGGTAATATGTACTAAAATATTTCAAAGGCATGTTTTGCCAATAAATCAGAGAGCCCTAGACTGGGGACCAGGTGTCCACATGCTTCAAAGCAACTTGGTGATTCCCAGGTGAACCAATTTGAGCTATACTGGCTCAGAGTATGTAGAGTAAGCAGAGCTTTATACCTTGAGTTTAAGACTTAGAATTTTATATGTCTACCAATGGGCAGCATTGGAAGGTATTAAACAGAGGACAGACATTCACTTTTTAGCAACCTCTGTGTCTATGGTATTGAAGCACAGAGAGCATGGAGATTAGCAGTAGGGTTACCAATTGAAAGCTATTGCAAACTCATGCAGAAAAGTTCCAAATAATTTATGTAATTTTTTCCCTCAAAGAGGTGGAATTTAACTGCCTACTAATTAAGGGTTGGCTATATATAGTGACGTTCTAGAAACAGAGTATCAAAATGGGGAAGAATGAATAAATTTGCAGTGGAAAACTTAACACTGCCTAAATCAGGTAATCAAGGTTAACATCAACAGTGATAAGTCATCTTAATAGAACCCATCCCTTGATATGATGTTATGAGAATGCATTTTAATTTTGTGATCTTCCATAAAAACAATGATATCTGATGAATCATGAGAAAAAATGCTTCAAAACCATCAAAATTATTAAAAACAAAGGAAACACAGAAACTGTTATAACCAGTAATTAAGATGAGTAAGAGTTTTTGAAGAGTTGATTAGGAAATAGGATGAGGAAAGCTAGAGGGAGTGAGGGAGAATCTGGGTGTAGGAGGGAAACTAAAGCTTTCATTTAATACCAATTTGAATGTCTCCTTGATCCCTTATGATGTTCAGCAGGTCGAGGAGCTAATAACTGCAATGGTAGGGTCAGTGTATTCAGGTTAAAGATGTTGGGGAAAAAGATTTGAAAATAAAGAACTCATTTGTCAAGGAATATAAATGAAAAATTCATAAATTGACAATGTAAATGCTGAATAGACATTGAGGTGAAAAGTGGGTGAATGAAGTAAATTAATAAATCAAGCCAGATAAGCCAGAATTAAAATCATCTAATGAATTTTAATGGCAAAATAGATTGGAGAAAGAGAAAAATTATTTTACCAAAATAATAATAAAAGAAAAAAATACTCAAAACAGCGCTAAAATCAATAAAACAGAAAAGAAGAAAGGCTTGACCAAAGTGATTCTGTATTTTAATAAATAGGTTGATAAATGATAATAACATATTAACAGTAGTTTTTAGTTTTAGAGTGAGAGATTTAGATTCAGCTATGTAACCAGAATGTCATGAGCGGGCTGCAGGGTACCTTTCTGACTTTGGACTTCGAATCTGCCTACAACCACCATGAGGTCCTAAGTTACTAAAATCCTAACCTCAAGAGTAACTCATTTCTGGTTTCCTTCCAGTTTCTCAAATCTTCCCCAAATGTCCCACTCAATCTTTTCTGGGTACAATAAGAGAAGACTCCTTCTCTTCTTTTTCTTCAAAAATTTATCTATGGAGAGAATTCTGGTAAAATCTCTGTATGTTCAATAACCTTTGTATATAAATGCTACAGTTCCCCTTCTCTTGTTCTCTCATGTCAATCCTTTATGATAAGGCCACAAAGATTTCTGATACCAGCATATGTGGGAAGGAACATGTAGCTTATTGTTTTGTTCAAATTAAGGCAACTCCTTGATTTAGAAGTAATTAAGTTCAGATGGAGCAGGCATTGATTTCTTTTTAATGTAAAGATCACCCAAAAGTTTATAATATACAACCAAGAACCAGTAAGTTAGAGCCTCCAGCAGAGAAAAGAGATAATGCTTCTATCCTATCATTTCATCTTTAATACTTTCCCCACTCTTGATGTACCTCCCCACTCTTGATGAACCCCAGTAACCTTTCAGCAGCATTTCTACCTAAGACTCTAGCATTTATTTGCTACTTTTGTTTCTGCACTGTCATAAATTTTTCGTCTTCTGAGACCATGTGATAAATAGATGAGATGCTCAGACCATTGGCTTGAGCTCAGACCCCTGAAGACGAGGACTGGATTGAGAAGCCTGGCAAGAATCTTGAATGCATAAAATACTTTCTAAATCCTTTTCTCCATTGAGGAAAGAGCTCATTGCCGAATGATTTTATATGGCAATATCAGGATGGTATTTCTTAAACTTTGTCAAGCTATTGAAGATAAATAGTATAGTATATACCTAGGTTGTCATTGTAACCATTCCGTTTAGAATAGTGCATCTCCTCAATTTTTATATCTAGACCAGTTGACATATTTATCTCCGTGGAGCTTCAGGTATAATTTATTGAGATGCAGAAAAGAGTGACCCCAAGTCGAGTGTGGTAGAAAGTACAATATGTATTTTATCTTATAACAAAACTTCCTAAATTCAGTTAAACCTCTCTAACTATGGTAATGTATCCAGAGAGGCCCCAGCTCATAGGTAAGTGCCCAACTGGTTATGTACAGTGCCACCTTGCTTAGGGGTCTATCTTCCCTTCATAGCATTCACTTACCCTCAGGTCTCCAACTTCCTCCCTCTGTTCAGATCTTTTGGAAAGCAGGTTTTCCACAGACAAAGGTTGAGTCAGAGGGCAAAAGCTAAGGAGAGAATATAATGATGTAATTTTAGAGCTCCAGATGATTAAGGGGAAATCCATTGTAAATATTTCAGCCACCTTTTGATTCTTTGAACTGTATCAATTAGTGCAGTGATCGGTTCTGAGGAAAAATTAAATTATTTTTCTCTGGACTGACCTTTCTCAAAAGGTGGGGGATGAAGAATTGTAAGTGCTTATAATACAATGTTCATCTTTGTCATGATTAGATATGCCATATAACATTTTTGAAATTTCTTAAATTGGCAAATGGCATGAAAGAAAATAATGCTTGAAGAAGATGACATCTTCATAACATTATGACAGTATCATTAATTGATTGCAACTGTGGGAAGGAAAAGTTGTTAGAAAACTATAACTGCAGTTTAATAAATTAATTAAAGTGAATTTTCTGAGTTAAAGTTTTGAATGCCTGTTAGAATATGACAATGAAAGAAAGTTCATAGAGGAAATTATCTTACTATAACAAACAAATAAAAAGCTTTCCAGACTTCAAATTATATTTTTAGGGAGAGGGAGTCAAAATATCTTTAATGCTTCTAAAGCAGTGGTTCTTAACCTGGGTTCTATCGAACCCTAGGGGTTTGATGAGTCGGTCTCAGGGGTTCAGAGAAGCCTCTGCTGTGGAGGCCAGAATAAAGTAATACCGTTATTTATTGTGAGTTCATGCACTTTGTTGGTTTTGTTCTTTGAGCAAGGTGATGTTCATGCACAGCTCATTTTGTGCACCAGTAAAAAAACATATACTTATGTCTTGAATTTGGGGAAAAAAATCATATTTTATTTATTACTAAAGAAGGGTTCGGTGAATGTGCATATGAAACTGGTGGGATCGGTACCTCAAAAAAGGTTAAGAACCACTGTTCTAAAGTTTCTAATAATAATGTGGTGAATTTGATTATCACAAGGCAGGCCTAGCCTCTGTTTCTTTAAGTAACTTTGACAGCACTGTCCCTCAGTTGGTACTCGGCTTCTATGTTCGCAGTACCCATAAACCTTTTCTCTATATCTAGCTGTATTACATCTGGTACACTAAAAGTGGATGCCATTGAAATAGATATACTTCAAACTGTTCCAAAGATAACTCACCAAAACAAGGCCGTGGGACTATTTTCCTCACTTTTCTTACTTTTAAGCTCAATTATGAAGCAAATATTGCCCCCTCTGCGTCATTGCCTTTTATCTTTTCTTCTTAGGATCACTGTTATATTTTTCTCCTCTGTGATAAAATGGGGGTGTAGAATACTGATGAGAAAATGCTTATTTAAAACCGCTCATTTCTTTGAGCACGGCAAATCTGATCTGCATTCTTACAGATGTTACTCTGCTCTGACCTCAGCCTTAAGAAGGCTATAGGTCATCCCAAAGCAAAGGACAAAACAGAAACTGTGCACTCCAGGTTCTTTTGGATTGGCTATAGGATTTTTATATTCTTCCTAAATTAGTTTTCTATAAAACAGTAGACCTGATTTTTAAGACCATCATGTTTCATGAATAGATTTTTGAGGGGAGAAGAGGAAAGGAGAGCAGATTGTGTGTAGGAACAGGGTATGTACCTAGAAATGTGCAGATGACTAGTAGGACAATGCTTATATTAAAATAACAGTGGTTTGTCCAGGTATAAGAAACTCTGCAGCTCTCTTAAATTGAAATTAGAAGCATGTAGAAACTCATTCTTTAATGGACCTCTGTTATTTTCAGAATCTGAATCAAATTAATGCATAAGGATAGTTGTATAAATCTCTTGCCTTAGAACCCTCCAAAATGGTATATATATATATATTATTTCATTGGTTTAATAAGATTTGAAAATAGCTATCACTTTTTTTTGTAACTTAAAATAAATTTTAAAAAAGAATGGATAATTTTCCGAAGAAATTAGCCTTTGCCTAGCTGTTATGATTCAAACATTTTGATAGCAAATGCCATTTTACCGTCTGGGATATTTCTGATGTCTATAGAAATGACAGAAACAGCAGAAGTAGTAAGCTTGTGTTGATTCTCTTGTGAGAAGGCCAATGTAAGAAATGCAGTGAGTCAGCCTGCATTTGTCTAAGGAGGTGGAAATTAGGGAACAAAGTATATAATCCAGTTATAGGTAAAAGCTAATTTATAGGAACACTAACATGGTGGGAGTTAACATCAGCCCTCCCCCATGTCTGTATGTTTACTCTTTTAGGAGCTCTCTTATTAAAATGTATGGTCTGGATCTGAGGGACAGCGAATTATTTATTTATTTATTTATTTTAAAATAATTTTTGAAGTACTTAACATCATCATTTTTTTGTGCAGCTTGGAATAGTAAGTATCAAATATGAGTAAATATAATAAAATATATCAACACATTCTTTGCTGGATATGTCCATATCCACTGATTATCCTCAGCACACTGCATATACACACACACATTTTTGGGTGAAGGTAACGAAGAATACATGCAGGAAGTTATGACAGAACATAGAGCACTGGTATCTGGGCATCTGCCCAATTAAATTGAGACAAAAAGTGTCCTGGAGATGCTAACTGCAATTTTGGTCTACTACACTACTGTTCCCAGAGTCACAAGTACTTTTAGTCATACGTGGAATTTCATAATAATGTAAGCTGCTTATATATTTCCAAGTCATAGCAAGAAGAAATGTGATATATATGTAAATTATGTAAACTCCCTTTTTACTTATTCATTATTCATTCAACAGGTATTATATTCATACTACTTATGAGACACTGAAGAACAAAAATGAATGATATGTGCTCCCATATCTCAAAATGTTTTAATTTTTGTAGCGAATGTAAAAAAATAAACATTTTCTATGCAAACTTAACTCAGTCTTGAAGGATTTTTTCAAATGTGTCTACATAAAGCCTTATATATTTTTTCTAATGTGCTTCTAATCATTTTTAATTGAGCTTTGAACTTGCAGGTGTCAATTTAAATGATGAATGTTGCTAAAGTGGGGAGTTTATATCAAGGGGGAAATTACCCTGAAAAAATTTTGTCATGTTGTTATGGACATTTTATGGTAACTCTGAAGTCTTGTATATCCATGATAGTATTCCATTACCAAATAGCACAATAAAGTCTCATTTACCTGGAAGGAAATTGAGAGATTAATTAATTCAATTCACTTATTTTATGGAAGAGAAAGCTTAGATTCAGAGGTTATATTTGCTGGCTAGGATTACAGAACTTCTTAGTGGTACAGCTAAATGTACAGTGTCATTCATCACACAGAAAGATAAATAGAATTTATATATCTAGCAATTATTTTTAAGGGACTGAATGATTAGAAATAGATGTAAAAATGAATGGATTCACAGAACCAAATTAAAAGCATGACATCATAGTTACTTTATACAAGTTAATTCTACTTTTATTGAATACCTAAACATCAATACTGATTTTTATGAGTTTATAAGCTAATCAGCCAGAAATTATTTAATAGGCTGAAATATATTATAAAAGATTAAATCAAAATATGATGTTTTCTCTAATAAACTTTATATTTATATTTCTGATAACATAAGCTTTCAATAAAACAGAGATTTAATGGTCTCTAATAGTAACTCAATGACCCCAGGAAAAATTAACACATTACTTTGACAATACATTAGGTAAAGAAATCACCTGAAAATTAATATGACTTCATTTTATTTATTTAGCAATATAGAATGTTTACTAGTTGCCAGACATAATAATAAGCACACTAAAAATATTATTGTATTAAACCTACAATAAAGTTGCATCTTAACCTAGGTTTAAAATATACATATATATGTTATATATAAATATATATATATATATATATATATAGTAAAAAGGTCTGCAAATATAATCAATCTACAGCTCAAATAACATATTACTTTGACCAAAAATACAAGTTGTGACTAGAATGATAGGTGAGAAGAAGGTAAAGGCAATAAAATCTAGAAAAGAGTTGACAGCCTCCTCCCTCCACCTACAAAATGAATATGTCAGTCTTGCTAAGTCCTATTGCATGCACAGGTATGGAGCAGCAGAAGTGTTTCTGTCTGGCAGGTGGGAGCCTCCTCCCTCCACCCACAGAATGAATAGGTCAGTCTTGCTGAGTCCTATTGCATGCACCGATATGGAGCAGCAGGAGTGTTTCTTTCTAGCTGGTGGGGATGGCACTGCAGTGCTGGGACATAATTGTTTATTTGGCTATTCTATTATCCATTTGTTTCTTTTAAACATGGCGATCACCAAAATCACTTTCCTAAGGTCTGATTCCATAATTATCATCCAAATAGCTACAGAGAGAAGGATCTGCTCAATAAATGCAAATGTTATTAAATAATTTGTATATTTGCATAATTTAATAAAAACAAGTAAGTTTAATAAGGTTATGCCTCTTTCTTTTCATTATTTATGTTATTCTTTGATTCCTTTAAAAATATTTTTTGCTTATTAATTCTCTAGGAATCTGGTCAGAGGTCAGTAACAGAATGAAGGGTCACAGATATATGTCCCATATACAAAGCAAGATGACCATATGGAAGAAGCAGGCAGACTAGCAGACAAATAAATAACAACATGAGTTGATTATTATAAGAGAGTTTTATCTAGAAGGCAGTTTGGCAAAAAAGGAAGAACTTCAGAGTCAAGGAACCATTTGCAGTTTAGCTAGTATTTGAGCTGAGCATGGAAGAATTTAATGGTTTGTCAGGAGAACACTTGGGAGAGGGTATTCTAGTTAGAGGAAAAGAGTTTTAGAAGGAGTGAACTCCTGAGTTAGCAGAAATTACAAATATTTGAGTTTTCCCAGAGGATTACTTATGACTTAATAAGCATGTTAGGTCCTGAATAACTCATTATTTTTGGGTATAGCAACCAAACCATGTTCCTGGACTTAAAAGCAATAACCCAGCCCCGAAACCATCATGGCCACCAGCAGAACAGCATCCTGTAAGGACTTGCTTGTGCATCAGCTGGTGCCTATAGATAAATCTCCCCTGGGTTTCCTACCAACTGCTACAAACACCACATTTTAAAATTGCTGATATAGAAATATGTGCACACTCTTAAAATAAACACTTT
Source organism: Rhynchonycteris naso (assembly GCA_037038555.1). Classification (NCBI taxonomy): domain Eukaryota; kingdom Metazoa; phylum Chordata; class Mammalia; order Chiroptera; family Emballonuridae; genus Rhynchonycteris; species Rhynchonycteris naso. The sequence continues at coordinate 54,323,480 of CM073000.1, read as the reverse complement.
ACTTTTCTATTAAAACTGTCTGCAAAAATTACATTGACCAGAAAAATCAAAACTGATTTTTATATTTCTTACATATTTTAGACAAGGCATAGAATAATTATGATATATCACACTGTTATTTGGATTAATGTCTTTCTCTTTCTCAGCACACACACACACACACACACACACACACACATACACACACATTTTTACACTTTCCAGGTTATATACTTTCCATGGCACAGCAGTTAGTTCTTTGTTCATTTACTCAAAAAATGAAAATGACTATGAACAATGCTGTGTGGTGAAGAGAGGAGGCACAGTAAAAAGGAATATTGACCCTGCTTTCAAGATATTTGGCTAGGATTAGTACATATATGATTTTATTTTATATCCAAGTGAAGTTCACATAGGACCAGATAGTACACTGCATGAATCATGAATGTCAGCTTGTCTTTTAATTTGTCTTTTTCTGTGTATCATTATACCAAGCAATATCAGCATAATAGCGTAATAATATAAATTTAAAACTAAATTTGCTAGTAGAAAATAAACATTGCTATGACACTTTGGATGTAAACTAAATGATTCTATTAATAGAAAAAAAAGCCTTTCAAACTTACCATGATCAAATTATTTCCAAGTTTTCAGTTAGTATCTATTTGCTACATGGCTGGCTTTTTGCCATTTGCTCTTACTTTTGAGCAGGTGCCAAATGTTTAAGAAAAGCTAATGTGAGAAAATCCTAAAATTGAGAAAACTATTTTTTTTTCTTTTTAACAATTGGGAAGGTCCTTTTTAATGTATTGTGGTTTAAGTAACCCAGCAGAGCATAGTTTCTTTAGTTTTCTAATTTTAGAATTATTTCTTAATCATTTTATACCTGTAGTATTATACTAGAAAATTGTTTTTACAAAATTTTTAATTAAAACTTTAAATCATATAAACCAAAATTACTAGTATATTGCATTTAACCAAAGTTTTCAGTGAATATGCAGAAAAAATATTTATACTCTACTTTTTAGAGTAGATCAGAAAAATGATGCTTATGTTCTCTAGAGAACAAGACCTCAGTGAGCCTTACTAGGCAACATGCTGTGAGCAGTACTACATAGCTAGTTAGGTTTCTCAGGGCATCAAGTTAAAAAAAGGTTTACTCATCAATCTAGCTCTATCCAAGAAATATAAGTGTTGGCATTTAACAGGATTATGGAAAGTACATATAGCTTCATACAAACATGCATATTGAAAAAAATATATTTTGTGATTACATGTATCAAATTCTTTTTATTCTTCTCAAAGGAACCAATTTGGAACAGAGAATTATTTCCAGATGAATAGGTCTAAATATTCTTTTGAATCCACTCTTTTATTCATTCACTCAACCACAATTTATAAGAAGGATAAAGTGCCTGCTTTCAGGAAACTTACCAACTGGCAGGAAAATGGACCTCAGACAATGAAGAATTTATAGTTTCATTTAAGAAAGTAAACATATAGAGGGATTACAACAAAGCAATGGTATGTTTAGGAACTTTAGGTAAAGAAGTCATAATGAGGGTTAATCAATTGAATTTCAGAACTTGCCTTCATGCCTTATTTCCTTATATATTAATTATCGGATTAATTTAGAGCAAACACATGTTACCTGAATGTGTTTGAGATAAAAGCATATACTATTCTGTCAGTTTTATAAGAAAATATTTCCATAATGGCATGACAAGATTAGGGTTCTTTTCTTTTTTCTTTTCCCTTATTTCTAACAAGTTTTGGTGGGAAACAATTGTATTCGAGGAAAATTCTGATTCCATATATTTTTTCAAGAAAGGGTTAAACAACATAAACATTGCAGCAGATGAGTTTGTGTATATTCCTGACTAAATGACAATGAATCAACTAGATCATTTTATAACATGTTATTTTTATGCAGCAAGAATACAGAAAGTCTCAATAGACGGTGCTATGGGAAAATATAGTTTAAGTCAGTTGGTCATTTGAAATTTATTTTCTTATGAAAATAGTACTTTAAATAAAAGTTCACCTGGATTCACCCAAATAAGTCTAGTAAAAGCTTAACATGTAAGAATTATAATAAAAAAAATAATGATTGCTAATATTGATTTTTTGGCATTGTGCTAAGTGTTTGAATGCATTATTATTTTTGTCTTTATTACTCTATGAGGTCAGTATAATCATTCTTATTTCACAGATGAGCAACTTGTGGTTTAGATAATTCAAATGACTTGGACATTAAAAAAGTAAAGTCAGAACTAGAAACTCATGTCTATTATACAACACCAAATCTATGTTTAATAATTTATTATATTATATTGTGCTATACAGTTATATTAAAAGCACCAGAAAAATGTGTATATACTAATTTTATTTCTACAACAGAAAAGCTAGTACTAGAAGCACAGACACACTGCTGTTAGGTTGCTAGGAACATCATTTACATTAGGCTATGTAAGACCTGCTTAGTAGACTGCACTGAAAATGCAGGAACCTTATGGAGGGTTAGATTAAGGGCATTAAATGTTCCTTCTGGGAACAGTGAGGGAAAAAAAAGAAAAGAAAAAGAAATCATCCAAGATGACAAACTAAGAGAGGTAAATCAGAACTCTGAATACAAAAACAAAAATAAAATCAAATCAAAGATTAAAAGTATGCATATTTTCGCTGGGGCAAGAATTGAAAGAGGAGATTCACAGGAACACTGAGTGAATGAAATTAGAATAGTGACTGTCAAGGACAATGTGGGTAAAGTTAAAAAATTACTTTTGGGTCTGATTGATGATGGTGCAGTGGATAGAGTATCCACTTGGAACACCGAGGTCTCAGGTTCAAATCCACAAGGTCGCCAGCTTCAGCACCGGGTATCCGGCTTGAGTGTGGAATCACTGACATAATCCCATGGTCCTGACTTGAGCCCAAGGTTGCTGACTTATGTCCAAGGTCACTGGTTCAGCTGGAGCACTCTGGTCAAGGCACATATGAGAAGCAATCACTGAACAACTGAAGTGATGCAACCATGAAAGATGCTTCTCATCTCTCTCCCTTGGTGTCTGTCTCTTTCTTGTTATAAAATAAAATAAAACTTTTGGGAATTAGTGAAAATACATAAACACATTTGAGGAATGGAGGGCATGAAGCAAAATAGGGGTACAAAAAAAGAGTACAAAAACAAGTATTTGCTCTTTTCTCCAGTTATTCCCAGTGGGGTTTCTGAAAGTGACTGCAATTCAGAATTTTTGAGTTGAAGATGGGCTAGCTTCCACTGCTATATTTCTGTATTTCATTAAAAGGATTTTAATTGTTTCATAGGATGCACTTAAAGCAATATTTTCTGGTCTTTAATATATTAACTTAAAGTGGACCCATGGGCAGTCTAGACCTATGAGCTACACAATATTTTATCCATAGTCTGAGAATTCTTTTCCATTTCTTTATCTGAAATAGAAGACAAATCTAAAAGATAAGGTTGCCTAGGACTGGAGGTGGGAGGATGAGAAGATGGAGAGCAGTGGCTACTTAATAAAATGGTTTTTTTTGGAATGATAAAAACCTTCCATGAGTGTGTTGATAATCACAAAACTTTGTAAACAAACTAAAACCATGAATTATAACTTGGGAAAATTTTATGGCATGTAAATTTTATCTCAATAGAGCTTCTTTTTAAAAAAGAAAAATGAGCAACTCTAAATGTTTCAGGTCAAATAGTAATGAATGAAAAACTTAAAACATTCATCTGCTGGTGAATGGATTTGCCTTTTCAAAAGGCTCCTAAGCTCATGACTCTAGGGAGAACGTAATTAACGTTAATGGAGAAACCTTCTGAAACATACAATTGTAATAATTCAAAAAGCTCTTCAGTACTTCTTCTCTCCTCTCAAATGGTCTTGAAATAATTGTCTTAAAGTATAACCATAATCTGCTTTCATGTAATTTTTTCTTAACATAACAGAAAAATGAAAAGCAAAGGACTACAGGGAATTTTTTTTTTCAGCATGATTACAGTTGACCTCGTATTATAGACTTGGGTTTTCTGATTGACTTTTCACCCAATTCATTGTTTTCATAAATTTTTCATATAGGACGTTTACAACATTTCCCCCCTCATTCAATATCTACTAAGCCGTCAGCCTTACTTATAAAGCAAGAATTCTATTACTGTCTACCATGCAGTTTATAAAATAGGAAAAGAAATCTTGAAGAAGGTAAATATTTAAGCAACTAGATGATTCAGCTTAGAATGTGGTACCCAAATACGATCTTTAAACATATATAATTTTGTCTCCAAGTCTTACCTATTTTATTTTAAATATTAATTTGTGATACACGCATATCTAGTAATACAGTTTTATTGCAAACTGTTTTATAATTTGAAATATTTGCATAAGTTAAAACTAGTTGAATAATTCATTGATCAGGTTCAAGGTTGGAGAAGGAATAGAAACCATGTTACCAGACACTCAAGTCTCCTTATAGTAAACAATAATAAGTTTTATTTGCAAGTGGACACCAAATATATCAAGGAGAAATAAAAAAAAATAAATTTTGTGAAAATATTCAATTTGTGCTTACGCATTACCATATAGCACTAAGAATTTAGAGAAAGGCAGTCTGGGCTTGAATCCAAGATATTCTATATATTAGCTGCATGACCATAGTTAAACTAGTTGTTTCCTTTACCCTTAATTTTTTATGGGGATAGTAATTTTACCTGAAAGTTTTGTTGTAGCAATTGAATGAAGTAGTGTGTAGTACATTAATCACATTATGGTACATAATAAGTATTTTCTAAATGTTTACTGTATACATAGAATTTGATTTGAAATGCAAATTTGTCTAAGATCTATTTGAGACATAAAGAAAAATTCTATTGATTAGCACAAACTATTTTAGGATATCTAGATTTAAACCCTGTCTTACAGATGTTCCATTGGAATATAGACTTTCTTTCTTATTATCATAGTATTAAAATAAAGTTTTATATTCAATCCTCCAAACTTTAAGAGAACTAAGCCTTTACATCATTCCCTTAAGTACTTCCCAGGATTATATTTGCTTGATAAATTTTATACCCACTGGTGAATTAAAGATAGTCAAACATAGAGATCTGAGAAGGACAGTCTAATTCTTCAGTTCTCTGAATCTAGACTCTACCTGTATCTTCTTACACAGAATATGGTGGAAGCGATACTATGCTAGTTTTTAGCCTAAATTTTAAAAAGACTGGCAGTTTATGCTTCCTTTCTTTTGTAACTTAGCGCGATTCTCTGAGGAAGCCCAAACAGCTACATACAGAAGCCCATGCTAAACATAATTGAGGTCCTCAACAGATTATGCCATCTAAATTACCAAGCAAAGCAAAACCAATTTTTGATCCATGTGAGTAATCTTCATAGTGATCCCAGGATCATTCAGTAAAGACTTCCTAAAGATGCCATGTGTGGAAAAAGCTGAGCTGTTGCCTTCAAGCCCTGACCAAATTACAAAATCATCAGCAAATAAATGACTATTGTTGTAATTCCCCATTTTGGGGAATTATATTGTGCAGCAATAAATAACTAAAACTTCAACCAGAAAATGAGCAATATCTTCAGCGTTTAAAAAATATATCGCCTGACCTGTGGTGGCGCAGTGGATAAAGCATCGACCTGGGCACACTGAGGTCGCCAGTTCAAAACCCTGCACTGGTCTGGTCAAGGCACATATGGGAGTTGATACTTCCAGCTCCTCCCCCCTTTCTCTCTCTCTCTCTCTCTCTCTCTCTCTCTCTCTCTCTCTCGTCTCCTCTCTAAAATGAATAAAATAAAAAAAAGAAATTAAAAAAAAATTTTTTTAATATATCATGGAGAATCTCTCTTCTTCATTCCATTAAGAACCTATAAATTCTTCTATTATATAATTTAAAAGTTGTACTATAATCATTTATGTATATCTATTTTTTATTAATTAACCTGAGTCCTTCTCAAAGGGTGCTAAATGATTTCTTCAGACCCTAGATAAAGTTTCTAGTAAATATGCAATGAATATCTCTTAAATGATGAGTAAATGAATGAGTAAATAAATGTCTGATTTTATTAGAATTGTTTTCTTTCTTGTTATTTTAACAAATAACTCTTAGGCCCAATTTTTATAACTTAAAGGGATATATGAATAAATAAAAAACTCAGTCTGACAAAAATGATACAGTTTTAAAAAGATCATGCAATGAAAATAGAGATGCAGGACCTTAATTTCTGTGATACAGATGTTAGAAAAAAATAATTAAAAATAAAGGAACAATAGAACTTTCAAAATAATGCAAGTTAACTAGAGTTCTCTTTTTTCTAATAACACCCTACAAAATATTTATTTTAAACAATGAACACCAAATTTCTTTGGATTTCCATGGTCTTTAATATAGCAACAGCAACTAGTACCTTATAATTAGTGGCAAAGAGTCTGTGTACTGAGTTATTATAATGTACAGTCATTTCACTAGGTGCATAACACTGTGTGGTGTGAGGAGGGAATAATTAGACACCAGATGGTGATATCAATTCCAATAAAGAATGACTATGCATTATGCATGAGAAGTTACTTTATTGTTGTTTTTATCCATGTGGTACCATTATGCTGCTCTTGGACCTCAATCAGGGTCTCAAAAAAAATCTCATTGGATCTGGAATTTTTCTGTTCTGAACAATTTGTAACATCACTTTGTCATATTCTGATCAGTTATCTCCCTACTCAACATGCAGAATTTCTAAGAGCATATCATTTCCTGGTAGACCATAGAGCTGAGCTTTTTTCTTTATCCACAGCATCTGAGCTAACTGGATATAAGTTTATGTTTCTGCCAGCAGTATGAAGTTTAAGATTAGTATCTTTGAAAATTGAACCTGATTTTTAATGATTGTAGTGTCACAGATCCAGGCTGAAGTACTTTTAAAATGTCACTAGTAGATGTGATTAATCATTTTATGTCTTTTGACCACTAAAAATATCTTTTATTTTCATTATAGATGTAAAGAATTTGAAAGTTAAAAAAGAGCTAGAATATATAATGATTAGACAGTAGATTTCATTAATATTATTAATTCTTCAATGAAGAGCTCAATATAATGGTTGCTTATCTTGATTCATTTTGGGAAATTGCAGCTTTTAAGGAGGTTCCAAAATACTGTATCAGATTCCAAGGACATGTTGCCCTCTAATCGTCAGCTTTATAATGACTGATTGGTGACTCATCCTTTGAAATAAGGAAGTTAGGGCTCAATACATAGTGTTTTAATAAATGGTCCTAATAGATGACATAGCTATAGCAGGCAAGATTTGGTCAGAGAAACATAATCTTTAAGGAAGATATAATATATGGCATTTATTTTATGGGTTTTATCACATGTTGTTTAGGAACTGGTTACACAGTTTATGTTCATCTTTTGCTTCAGCCTTTGTTGGTGTATCTCAGGTGTAGGGCAGGCAGCTGGGAAGGTAATGACTTACGGGAAAACTGAAATCCATTGACAAGAGCTGGGACTCAGACTGACTCACCACTGCTTCCAAACCTCTCGATGATGCCAGTGACTTGCAAGAGAAGTTAATACCCTTCAACATGGAGCAAAACATGCTTGAAGCTCAGGAGTCAGAGAAGATAAAGAGGCTTAATCTGGCAAAAGCTGAAGACACTGCAGGCCCAGCTGCTGCCCACAGAGACCAAGGGAGCTAACAGAGCAGGGGCAAATTCTGTGGCCTGCAATAGTGCCTGGAACACTTTTTAAAATAAACTTTTTTAAAATTATCGAATAGAGTTATATTCACAGAAAAATTGTGAAGATAGTATGAGAATTTCTGTTGGAAAAGGCAGTCTCATGAGCATAGTCTTTATACTCAGGTTCATAAGAACAGGCCTTAGGCCTTAACCATCCTTTCCAAAAGATAAAGACTCCACACTCAATACCTTGTGAGGGATTATCTTTCCCTGGTTTAAGTACGAGCATTCTTTTGTTCTACTTAGGTGTAAGATCATGGCCTTTAGACATGCCCCAGCTTTTGGTATGTGACAGGGGAAGAGTCAGGGTCCTTCTGCAGTGGCATTAGAAGGATGGACACAGGCCAATACCCCTGCTTCAGCTGCCAGAGGCCCTGCTCTCAAGAAGGGACTGACATACACTGTTGGAACTCATCTTGCTCTGTCTCTTGTCCTTGTGAATAAAAATACTGTCCCATCTAGTACTTCATTATATTGTGTTTTCCTTAGCAACTCAGATACCAAGATGCAGTTAGCAGAGGTGTTTTACTTCTGTTCCTTGTTTTTGGCATTGTGATGACCTTTGCCACCTCATGGAGTTGGAGTCTTCCCCTGGCATTGGTTGTCATGCACTGTTTTGGTTAACCATTCCCATATAACCCACACCCAGTTTCCTCTGCTGTTAACATATCACCTTACTATGGTACATCTATCACAATTAATGAACTAATATTAACATATTATGAACTAAAGTCCTTTTTCAGATTTTCTTAGTTTTATCTTTTCTCCCCCTTATTACAAGGTCTCGTTCAGAACATATTATATTTAGGCATCATGTCTCCTTAGGTTCTTTTCATCTATTCCAGTTTCTCAGACTTGCCTTGTTTTTTAATATCTTGAAGGTACAGGAAATTGCTGGTGAAATATTTTGCAAAATGTCCCTCAATTGGGATTTGTCTGATTTTTTTAAAATAATTACATTGGAATAAGAATACATCTTAAAAATCAGTTTTTGGTTTTTTTTTTTACCAAGAGTAAAATAAATAAACCCACAAAAACAATGGGATTGTTTTCATTTAATATCTATAATTTGGAAAATTGGCATAATATCTTTTGCCTTCTTTCTAAACATATTTTGTTTGTTTCTTCCATTAGGAGACTTTGTGTTGTGGCATAATATTCATATATATATATATATATATATATATATATATATATATATATACACACACACACACACACACACACACACACCTTGCACTTAAGAAGTAGTTTGGGCTACTATAATAAAAGAGTCATAACAACACTAGTTTAAATAAGATAGACCTTTATTTATCTTTCATATAAAAGTCTCAGATGTGGGTGGTATCTAGGAGTTTCCAAAATCAGCAGAGATCCAAAATCCATTTATTTTGATGTTGTGACAATTATGCTCTTATTTTGTGGCTATAAATGGTGTTCCAGCTCATTCTACCAGGCCCACATTATAGCAGAGAGAAAGGAGCAGTAGAGGAAGAACTATGATTCATTTTAAGACCACAGATGTAGCACATTTATTTTTTGTTTACATTGCATTAGCCTAAATTTAGTCACTTAATCACCTTAGTGGAAAGAAGTGTTTGGATTTGCAATATTCATTATAGATAGTTATATATTAATTAACATTCAATGGTTGCTTTAATAAAGGAAGTAGGAGAGAACAAATCATTAAGCGATATTAACAGTATCAACATAGATATTTTTGTCTTCTACTCTTGGTCATCTTTTTTTTCTAACTTTTAGCTGCTATAAATAATGCTGCACTGATCACCCTTAAACAAAATATTTCTTTTTTTTTTTTTTTTTTTTTTGGTATTTTTATGAAGTGAGAAGCGGGGAGGCAGTCAGACAGACTTCCGCATGCACCCGACCGGATTGACCCAGCATCCCCACCAGGGGGCGATGCTCTGAGCATCTGGGGTATTGCCAGAGACTTTCTAGCGCCTGAGGCAATAGCTATAAAGCTGTCCTCAGTGCCCAGGCCAACTTTGCTCCAATGGAGCCTTGGCTGTAGGAGGGAAAGAGAGAGATGGAGAGAAAGGAGAGGAGGAGGGGTGGAGAAGCAGATGGGCGCTTCTCCTGTGCGCCCTGACTGGAAATCAAACCCTGGATTTACACACGCTCCATCGACGCTCTACCGCTGAGCCAACCGGTCAGGGCCAAAACAAAATGTTTCTATCCACATATCTAATTTTCTAAAAAAGTGTCAAGAGAATTGAATATTTTAGGGGGCATGATAAATACTGTTAAATTGTTTTCTGAAATTTTGGATCATGTTAACATCCCATTAGTTAGCAGTGTTTGAGTTTGTCTACAATATTATTTTAATTCTTAAGTTACTTTAGTTACTCTAACTGATCAAACATATCTAGTCATTGATTTAATTTGAATTATTATAATTACTCAAGGGTTTGAAATTACTTTTCACTTAGGGCTATTTGATTTTTCTATTTTTAAGTGATTTGCTTTTTTGGGAGGGATTTTTAAACTTTTTTTTAAAAGCTCTTATGTGTGTAACTTTAAGAATATGTGTTGTAATACACTCACATATTGGTATAACTTTCTGGAAGGCAACTTAACAACATATTTATCAGGAATATAATAAATAAGTACATGATATGATCTATTATTATTTCTAGTTCTAGAATTTTATTCCTTAAAAATCAACAGAAGTATGAAACTTTATGCACAATGTTATTATTAAAATCAGACTACTGAAAATTCTTATGTCAACAGCAGAGAAATGGATGTTATTGAATATCTGTATATTAGTTGATTATGCAGCCATTAAATTATTTTCAAATATTAATTCATAGAGTACAAACACACTCATAACACCATTTCAAATGAATACATGCATTTGAAATCTCTGAGTGTGACATGTGCAGAATTTCATAAACTTACTTGAATGTAAAATTCCTTTACTCATAGAATAATTTAAGGGCTTGTGGCATGCAGGACACAGTTTGTAAGTAATCTTCACTGAGGTCTTTTGGTAAGGATTTTTATCACAGCAATGGCAATTGAAGGACTCAAAATAGTTTGAGGATCTGGTACACATTAGAAACTTCAAATCTTACTAGTCTCTATAACTAAGTTATAAGTTCAAGGTTGTATTTTATAATCATGGATATGCTACTATGCTTTCATTTAGTCCATCCTAACATATTAATATTTTAAGTTCCTGTGGTATGGATATTAAAGTCCTCTCATCCATTTAAGATTCACCTGTCCATTTTCTGGTTCAAAGAATAAAACCTAAGAAGATTAGATTACTATCTGAAGTAACGATAGTAGTTTTATTCTTCGGATTTAACTTTAAGTATTTTGCTTACACATACTTACCTAGCATTTAGGAAATTAGAGACATTGAAGAAAATTACAGTTTTTAAGTTGAAGACACAATCCAATTTGTGAGATAAAAAAAATTTGATGCTATTAGAATACTATTTTCACTTTTTAAATTATGGTATTGAGGTGATGAGATGTTGAAAAGTTAAAATAATTTCACTTAATTTTTTTATGTCTGTAGACTTTCTTTGAAAGTACTAGAATGTCAAGTCAAAAGAAAATTCAGTGGAATTTAGTACATATCTATGCTTAATGGCAAGAAGAAAGTATAATTTAAATTACTCAAACACTGTTTTTCATGGAGAAATTTATTGCCAAGAAATTATAAAAACCAGAGAAATTCTTAGTGACTGAATATTTTATATTTGATATATGTTATTTTATAATTTAATAATCAATTACCTAAGTTAAGTACTTTGCAAAATATTAGCATGTTTGTATATGTGTATGTATGAATTCAGATATATGGGTATAGCAAAAAGTTCTTTTACTTCTAACAGACAACCAATTGCTCCTATATAAAAATCAAATTATTTACAGAATCTGTAATCTATATTCAGAAGAATAAATTATGCTATTAGACATACATTGTAAAAATAAATAATCTAGAATTTCTAGTATATTCACTAATAATTGCAAAGTTCATTACTGAAATAATGAGCCTGCTGAAATAAATAACCTAACTGAAATGGATATTATTAGCAACAGTTATCATTATGTAACATTTAAAATGAAAGTACTTCATTTTATACTTTTAGCTATTCAAACTGAAATGTGTAGCACATGGTATGATTTTGATTTGAAAATAATAATAATAATAATAATAAACTGCTCTTAGCTACCACAAATTGTGGAATTTAGATAATAAATTAATAAATATTTTTTCAAAATATTTTATTTTTCAAATTAATGAGCTTTTACAATAAAAATGTTCAGGAAGAAAAAAGTGTTCTGAGAGACTAAAACCACCAAAGTATATTCACATGTAGAAGTCCATTTATTGCCCATTTACTTAGGCACCTGTGAGCTTAAGTTTCTCCATGGTAGAATAATTTTCAGCTTTCAATGCAGCATAGAACCAAAGAAAAATCCATGAATCAGTCAATTCGTAGGGATTCTCATATATTTTAGAAATGTTGAATGCATTTCATTGGAGTTAATATATGAGGAAGCCATAATACTGGCATAATTTTGGGTAGTTAAAGATTTTAATTTTGATCTATTTATTATGATTATTACACAGAGATAAATCTCTATTTGATTTGTTCTAGTTCTTTCTAAGACTTTGTAAATCTTTTTTTTTTTTTTTTTACAGGAACAGAGAGAGAGTCAGAGAGAGGGATAGATAGGGACAGACAGACAGGAAAGGAGAGAGGTGAGAAGCATCAATCATTAGTTTTTCATTACCATCGCAACACCTTCGTTGTTCATTGACTGCTTTCTCATATGTGCTGAAGATGGCCTTCAGCAGACCAAGCCACCTCTTGCTGGAGCCAGCAACCTTGGGTCCAAGCTGAGGAGCTTTTGCTCAAGCCAGATGGGCCTGCTCTCAAGCTGGCGAGCTCGAGGTCTCGAACCTGGTTCTTCCGCATCGCAGTCCAACACTCTATCCACTGCGCCACTGCCTGGTCAGGCTTCCTAAGACTTTATTTCTGCTGGTCTTCCAACCATAACTTTCATAAACTGTAGGCAGGAAGCAGTCACTTTCAAAATTTTACAAAGCACACCATTATCACACAAGCTTTGATCAATGGACTGTAAACATATTATGTGTGAATATTTCTAACAAGAGAATATCTACTAACCTTGGCTGAGCTCTATTATTCTTTAAATGCCTATGATTTAAGTTATTAAAATTTAAATGCTATTTAAATAACTGGACTGATAAATAGACAAAACAGAGGCTTGATGAACAAACATATATAAAAGTAAATTAAAACAGAAAGAGCACATGACAAAATAGAAAATATTCATTCTAGTCAGATGCTTTGTAAAGGACTTGATGGGTAATGTATTTCAAACCAAAGAGTCATAAAAGGGAGCTTAAATCAGATATATAGGGTAGGCATGAATGGAGCCATGAATAAACGGGACATTTTTTCTGAAACATTGCTGTTTCAGTTCACTGCTGACTTAAGGAGGCATGTGAATTTAGATATATGCATTTTTATCTCATGATGGAGTTGGGCAAGTTTTACCTTACTCTATCATGATTGCACATCCCTTTTTTATGGTGATTCTGTGTCCTTTACTTGGAACTTATATTACACATTTAAGAATATTTGCCTTGAGATAAAATAAAATTATTTCCAACCATACTACTTTGTTTTAAATAATTGGTGACTTAAGAATTACTGTTCTATATAAACTATAAAAGAATCTAAACAAGGTGATGATCCCATAAACTGATGTTATCCTTGATATGCCAAATTATAGATATATAAACTTAAATTCAGTCATTTTGGCCTGTTGATAGAAAAGAAATAGTATTTGTAAAATAAGAAAAAAATATAGTATTTATCTTTTTGGTTATAAGAAAGTATGAGTTTATGAAAGAACTTATAGATAGTTTGTAATGTGATATTATCATTTTGAAATAATATAATTTACTGGGGGGGGGTAGATGGTTATTACATGTTTGTTCACTTGTATTTGTGTGACCACATAATATTTTCAAAACAAGCAAAAATTTAAATTCTCATCACAGAAAATGCTTGGTTGAAACAACTTTAAGTTGTGTAACACTTGCATTGCTAAATGATAATGGAGGTATTTAATAAGCATACCTCGGTTAGAACATTTGGTTTACAATGCATAATTTTTCAGAACATCCAAAAGAGAATTAAAAAATAACAGAAAAGCCCTATCAGATGTCTTATTATTCAGAAAGATATACACTGTATTTATTTTGCCTGTTGTGTGCTTAACCAAAAAAATAAATAAATAAAAGAGGAAATTAAGTTATTAGGAAATGGTATAACCACTTAGAATTAGAATTAATATATTTTGAAATTCTATCAATATCAAATAAAACTTTTATTTTGTGAAAAAAAAGAAATGATATAACCACTTAAGGACATGCCAATATTGTAGTGAGTCGCGGAGGCTTTAACTCCTTAACTATGACTACTTAATATAGAGCTGATATCATAAATCTAATATACTATTCTCAGAAATTCACTAGATTGAAGTGTTTCTTTTTGTATATAAAAGAGTTAGTTAATATATATTTAAATAATATAAACACTGATAATCACACAAAATTAGAAAACAAAGAGTTGTATTTTTATGAGAATTGTGTCATACAAAAGCAGATTTTTTTGTAAACCCAAAAATATCTAAAAATTTATATTATTTAGAAAAAATATAAGGCATTACAAGAAAATCTTTGGCATCATAAGAAATGAAGCAGAAATCAAATAAAATATTCACTTTCTACATATTTTTTCCAGATTATTTTTCTTTTTACTATAACCTATTTAAAATTCTGTAAAATGTAAAATTTGAGGGAGTTTTTGCAATTGTTACTAACACTAACTTTTCAAAATCAATTTATTTTATTCAATTTTCTTCATATCTCTGGCTTTGATCATGCTGCTGTGTTTGAAGCAAATTATAAGGTCCGCTGGCTGTAGGATGAGATCCATATACTTGACATTAATTCCAAATCTTCCCAAAGACTCTCTTCTGTCAGCCTTTATAGACATTTTTTGCCCTGTGCCTAATGGATTTTAGGGAGGAACCAAGAACCTCTATACTTTTACATATGGGAAGCATGGCATCTGGAAAATGACAAGTCCAAACATTTCACTGTAGGAAAAGCCTGAAGTAGAACTCGAGTATTTTGAAGACAGGTCTAGCTCTTTATCAATGCAAAACCTTGACCCTTGACTCATTTAAATACAAAAAAAAAAAAAAAAAAGGTGACAAAAATCACTTTTTTCTTGCTGTCTTTAAAATGAAATATTTAGAAGAAATCACCAAAATGAAATATTAATTATCAGAAAATTTATTTGGATAGACTTAGGAAATTCTGACTGACCATTTTCCTTTAGAAGGAATAATTTCTACAAAGTGTGACTTTTATGATTCATAGTCAACACTTTAATAGAAACTTAACTTATATAATGAAAGCTTATGTATAGAACAGCTGCCTATGAATCATGTTTCTATGACAATTATTATTTTAGTTTACACCAATATTATTTTGAGTGTTTTTCCGACTTATTTTAATTTTTAGATATTTTATTAAAAAATTTATTCTTCAGGAGTGACTAAATCGCTTATTCCCTAAAAATGATCTCTTTAGCTTAAAATAGCAATGCATTTCATAGACTTGTTAAGAATTTGCAATGTGTTAGAAATGTAAACATTTACATTGAGACTTTTTAATATACAATATATTAAACAGCTTAATAGCCTTTTATTGAGAGCTGGTTGCATTGCTTTTTTTATTTTTAACTGCTTGGCAAAATATATTGTTTTGAACACTTGAAAAATAAAGGGATAAAATATTATTATAAATTTGCCATGTTAAATAAGGAAGCAGACTATGTAGATGGTTGTCATTTAGCATTAAGTGACACTAAGTTGAGGTATACTGTTCACAGAGAGATAGAGGACAATTCAGATTTTTATACATATGCTTAACAAAGTGATGTGCATTATAATTTTGAAGATGTCATCTGATTTGCACAGGTTAGTATGCCATCGTGATAAAGTTATGATACAGTGTATTGAAAGTCAACACTGGTTTCTTTTCCTTTTTTTTTTTTTTTTTTTTGCTGTCTGATGTCTTTGACTCTGAGACTCATTCATCATGGCAAATATATTCCTAACAAGTTGGACCTTGAAATTTTATTTGGGTAGAAAAACACTTAGTATTGCCTGACCTGTGGTGGCGCAGTGGATAAAGCATCGACCTGGGAACACTGAGGTCGCCAGTTCAAAACCCTGCACTGGTCTGGTCAAGGCACATATGGGAGTTGATGCTTCCAGCTCCTCCCCCCTTTCTTTCTTTCTCTCTCTCTCTCTCTCTCTCTCTCACTCTGTGTCTCCTCTCTAAAATGAATAAATAAAATTTAAAAAAAAAAAAAAAAAAAAAAAAAAAAAAAAAAAAACACTTAGTATTTATAGGGTTAATTTGTATGGCTCAAATCTGTTGAATTCTTATTAGTTTTTACACATTAAGAACTAATATCACAGTGTATCGCTTAAATTTACTTGACTATACCACCAACCTTTGCATACATTGTAGTAAACTCTGCGTACAGTGATTGCATACTGCAAGCCTATCACCACAAGGGTCTTGGAAACACAACATTGCAAATTCTGAAACAAAGTAGGAAAGAACATCTGCTGAGGGGTTTATGTAATTTTCCAGTCAATTTGTTCTGTCAAGAAGATAAAGCATTTCATTCTTTTGAAAAAAAAGCAGTAACATTGAATAGAGTGGAGGTGGAGCTTAGAAGATTGTACAAATTGATGACACCATCTCTATATTTAAAATGATTCTTCTGTCACACAGAGGCATGCGAATCAGTTGTAGTCTTTTATTAAATTTCTTCTGTTTCTTATACATAAGTTATTATGCAAGAACATGTATTGTTGGCCTGACCTGTGGTGGCGCAGTGGGTAAAGTGTCTACCTGGAATACTAAGGTCACTGGTTCAAAACCCCGGGTTTGCCTGGTCAAGGCACATATGAGAGTTGATGCTTTCTGCTCCTCCCCCTTTCTCTCTCTCTCTTTCTCACTCTCTCTCTCTTTGTATCCTTTTTCTAAAATAAATAAAATCTTTAAAAATAAGAACATGTATTGTTTTATGACAATTGGGAATTGTTTGATAATGCAGCTTAAGTATATTTTATTTTGCAAGAATGTTGCTATGTATGGTGTCAAATAGACACCCAAAGATGTTCTACTTTTGAGTAACTTACAAGAATTTATGATAGTATAGATGCAGAGGTTCCAAATTTTCTCAGTTTATGGGACTCTAGTGTGTTAATATTTGACTTTCACAGCACCTCTAGGGGGAAAAAATGATTCTATTTATTAAGAAGTTAAGAGTAAACAACTTAATAAAGCATTTATATCTAATAATATTATCCTTAATAAGCATTTATATGCTTAATATATAGCATTATTACCCTTAAGATGCATTTTATCATGATGCTCTTTGAAAAATAACGCACATAAGATACAAAAAAAACATTTCCTTTCTAAATAACCACAATCCCTTACAAATGAGAAGTCTGCACCTGCTGGACCAGCCTGCTCCTGCTGGACCAGCCTGCTCCTCAAATTTTGAATTATATTGAACACCACCATTCTCATTTCCTTTTACACATTGGTTTTAGTATTTGCTTTTTCACCTGAAACTACCAAAACTCAGTTTCGTGAAGATATGATATCACTGAAAGAACTGGAGTCTATTCTAATGTTGAAACTACTAAATTTACATGAAACTAGTCACCATACAGTATTTGGTGACAAGTATTGTGTTTTTCTCTAAAATTGAAAATGACCCATTGTACTCCTGTGGGTTCACTACAGTGTTTCAGTTTACAATTTGGAGACAATAGGCTGATTTTGAATAACCATAGCAAAAATGCTCATGGTGGGAGGGGGCTTGAAACTTAGACAAGGCTTAGGGGATAATTCATCCTGATATGTTATCTCAGTGTAGAATCCTCAACTAAAAATGCAGCGTCAACTTTAAGAGGGCTCAGTGTCATGGTGAGGTAATTAATTCTGGCCTTAACTGAGAGATTGGAAGGAAATGATAAGATGGAGACCCTAGTTGTCTGACACATGTGCCTTTCCATGTGACTCTCTGGGATTCCTCACACCATGGTGGCCATATTCCACAAAACTGGAGTAAAAGATGCTCAAAGAGAGGCCTAGAACTGGCACATCACATTTTCACCTTATTCTATAGGGCATAGAAGATACAGGGGCAGTCCAGATGCAGTAGGATGAAGAATGAGACTGCACTTCTCAAAAAGAGAGTGACAACTATTTGGCCATCTTTAATCCACCATAGTTGACATAAAATTTATCAAGCATAATTGTGACAATACTTTAGGGAGGAAAACAAAAGCTTATTTAATTTGAAGTGCAGAGGATTGTGTGTAAAACACCATTATACTGGTTCGATTCTGAAAACAATACATTATGGTATATTTGAATGAAGTATTTAATTCTAAATTTCCTGAGTTTGAGCTAATCATTGTAAAATTTAATACGTTATTTGTTTTTGAACAGTTAGATAGCACCATTACACTAATCAACATTCTCAATAGAAATAGAACCAGTAAAAGCCATAAAAATTATAAGAAATAAGAAGATTGTTTATAAGCAATTGTTTTATACAATTATGGAAGCTGAGAATTCTCAAGATCTCCACTGGGAAATTGGCAACACAGGATAACCAATGGTATAGTTCTCTCAATCTGAGTCTCAGTCCAAAGGCAAGAGAAGACTGATGTCTCAGCTTGAAAGTAGGCAAAAAAAAAAAAAGTTCTCCTTTACTAAACTTTTGTGTTTTGTACAGACTTTAGTCATGCTTACCCACAAGGCAAGAGTAATCTGCATTACTTAGCTCTACCAATTTAAATGTTAATCTCATTCAAAAACACTGTCACAGACACACCTATAGAATATTTAACCAAATATGTGGGTACCTTGAGGTTCAGTCAGGATGACATAAAATTAACCTTCACATCCATTTTTTCTATCATAGAATCTAAAACTAATTTTTTCCTCTATATTGTCAAATCATCTGTAGCAGTGTGAGTGCCCCTTCTCTGACACCATTCCCAGAACATGGCTGTTTCTCTTTAACTTCTTAATTTTCATTTTTCTTACCCAGTGATCTAGAGATAATACTATTTGAAATTAATAACTTGAGGTTTTTAAGGAAAAATATTGATTTATAAAAAATGGCATAAGCCTGAGAGTGTCGGACTGGGATGCGGAAGACGCAGGTTCGAGACCCCGAGCTCGCCAGCTTGAGCGCAGACCCATCTGGCTTGAGCATAAGCTCACCAGCTTGGACCCAAGGTCGCTGGCTCCAGCAAGGGGTTGCTTGGTCTGCTGAAGGTCCGCAGTCAAGGCACATGTGAGAAAGCAATCAATGAACAACTAATGTGTTGCGATAGCAACGAAAAACTAATGATTGATGCTTCTCACCTCTCTCCATTCCTGTCTGTCTGTTCCTATCTATCCCTCTCTCTGGCTCTCTCTCTGTCCCTGTAAAAATAAATAAATAAATAAATAAAAATAATAATTAAAAAAATAATAAATGGCATAAGCAGTGAGAAACAAGTATCCTTGAATTTGTTATAAGAATCATAAATACTATCAGTTTGCAGGTTCAGAGTTGCCATCTTTATGGTCTAGTTGGCCAGTTTCCTTTACTACCCAAGTTTCCTTTACTACCCAAAGACTGATGCTCTCCAGTCAGTCTTTGACAAAGTTCTTGCTCCATAGTTTTTATCCTGTCTTAATAACTATGTTATCTCAGAGTAGCAGTTAATATATTTAAGAGTTAAATAAAGATAAAACTTTTAACATCTCAATTCAATAAAGCTCCCATTCTTACATGTTCTGTGAAGAGCTTTCTGTTTTGCTCAGTTTCATTTTTCAACTTGAATCTCTTCTCTAATGAGGCTCCTGTGGAATCTTCATTCTGTGTTGGAATCAACATTATCTACTATATGGCAGAGACAGACATGGGTGCATTGTCTGCTCCCTGGGTTGGAGAAAGTAATTTCTCTTCCACTTCCAAGAAAGCTGATGCTCTATGGGGAAGAGAATAAGCAATTCCAGTAGTACATCATTAAACATCTTTCTGGAAGCAAAAGTTCAGAGATAATTGCTTCTATCTAGTTCAAACTGAATTTTATCCTAATTTGTATTGTTAAACTTAATGCATTTGAATTAACAAACATGATGGTCAAATACTTTAGAAATTTTAATGGTTTTGATCAATTTTCAAGTATATATAAGGTCATTGTCTTAGACTTAAATTTTTCTCTATGGTATATGAGTGTTAAAAAGCAGTATACCTACCAAAAAGGGGCGCATTTCTTCTTTTCAACAGTGCTATGGTGTTCTTAGGGTATATTCCTATAAGTGGGATAGCTGGGTCAAAAGGTAGTTCGATTTTTAATTTTTTGAGGAATCTCCAAACTGTTTTTCACAGTGGCTGCACCAGTCTGCATTCCCACCAGCAGTGCAGGAGGGTTCCCTTTTCTCCACATCCTCGCCAGGACTTGTTCTGTGTTGTTTTGCTGATGAGTGCCATTCTGACTGGTGTGAGGTGATATCTCATTGAGGTTTTAATTTGCATTTCTCTAATGATTAGTGATGTTGAGCATTTTTTCATACGCATTTTGGCCATCTGTATGTCCTCTCTGGAGAAATTTCTATTCATTTCTTTTGCGCATTTTTTGATTGGATTGTTTGTCTTCCTGGTTCGTGGAAGCACTGTTCACAATAGCAAAAATCTGGAAACAGCCCAAGTGTCCATCAGAGGACAAGTGGATTTAAAAGCTTTCATACATATATACTATGGAATACTACTCAGCCATAAGAAATGATGACATCGGATCATTTACAACAAAATGGATGGACCTTGATAACATTATACGTAGTGAAATAAGTAAAACAGAAAAAAACTGAGAACAGCATGATTTCATACATAGGTGGGACCTAAAAGTGAGACTATGAGACATGGACAAGAGTGTGGTGGTTATGGGGTGGGGGGAGGGAAGAGAGGGTGGGAGTGGGGGGAGGGGCGGGGCACAAAGAAAACCAGATAGAAGGTAACAGAGGACAATTTAACTTTGGGTGATGGGTATGCAACATAATTGAATGATAAGATAACCTGGAGATGTTTTCTTTGAACATATGTACCCTGATTTAGTAATGTCACCCATTAAAAATTAGTAAAAAAAAAAAGCAGTATACCTAAATTTACAATGATCGTGAATTTGTAAAAAATGACATTATTTAAAAAAAATTTACAGTAATAGTATGTAATCAAGGCTGCATTTTTCATAGTCAAGAAAGAAATTTAGCCTGACCAGGTGGTTACACAATAGATAGAGTATTAGACTTGGACACAGGGGACCCAGGTTCAAGGTACGAGTACGGGCTCACCAACTTGAGCGCAAGATGACAAACATGACCCCATAGCCACTGACTTGAAGCCCAAGGTCACTGGCTTGAGCAAGGAGCCACTCACTTTGCTGTAGCCCCCCAATCAAAGCACATATGGGAGAGCAATTAATGAGCAACTAAGGTGCTACAATGAAGAATTGATGCTTCTTATCTCTCTCTCTTCCTGTTTGTCCCTATCTGTCCCTTTCTCTGTCTCTCTGTCTCTGTCTCTGTCACACACACACACAAACAAAAAAAAGAAAGAAATTTAGTGTTGTCTTAGTAAATTAGCTGCCAAAAAATTATATTATAGAACAGAAAAAATGATATGACTTATCGTTCCCAACTCCACCCATATGTTGAGCTTCTTTTAATGATTACTTAACATGATTGCCACTAGATTTCTAAAGTGTACTGGAGATACTATAATTGACATTTACCTAATAAAAGGGAAAGATTCCTATCTTCAAGATATCACTTTTTCTTCTATTTTTAGTTGGCAACTTTTCTTACTTGAAATCTTTAAAATTTGTCAACCTGAAAATAAGTAAATAAACAAACAGGCTTATCAAATAATATACACACCGAATGGGATAAAGACTATCAGGTCTTTTTATTAGAAAAGGCATAATTTTTGGTATACATGACAAAGTCTTTATCAGCTAAGTCTCTAATCAGTCCCACATCCAATTAATGGAAAGAATGCAGCTAATATTTGAATTCCATTTTTTATTAAAAGACTGGTCTATTCTAATACATGTGTATTATATAAGAAACATTTATAAAACTTTTATTTGAAAAATTAATTAAATAAGCTCCTTGTAGAAATAAAAAGAAATTTTTACTATAACATTTATTTTTTTTTAATTTGACTAATTCTCATGTAGATGTAATTTCAGTTCTACAGATTAATAAATATCACTTCTAACAATGACTATATGTGTTTGATCACTAAAAAAGGAGTAATTTGCACACAATTTGTTCTTTCCTATTTGACTTATTAACTATATTGAGTTAACTTTAACTGCTATTTTGAAAAGATCACATCACTTTGTAATCAAGTTTCTTACTTATTCACTATCAGTGATACATGAATCTATCTGACCCTGGAAATGTGACTAAGTTTGTATTGTTTTTCTCGAATTAAAATGTGCTATCTTGAAAAACTCACTTCCAAGTAATAAAACAAATGCTTAGAAAAAAAACATTAATGAGTGATTTAAAAAAAATTAGTTGTGAGAAAAAAAAACATTGATATACAATTAATTGCAATTCATTAAAACCAAGAAAGTGATAGTTTTTTGTTACTAAAAGTAAGTAGCACATTGATAAATGTAATAAATATGAAAATAAGCCCTGTTTAAATGAATTAAAAACTAAAACTAATTTTTAAATTGTTATCAGTATAGCTAAATTTTTATTTTTATTTTACAGACTTGAATTTGTTAATTTCTTCATTATGCATGCTGATATTTGTGAATAAGAGTACAAAGTGACTTGCCTAAAAATATGTTTTAAAAAAACATTTTGGTTTTATAAAAATCCTTTAAAGGGAATTAGCATTACATAGTGAAAATCGCATCAACTTTGGAACAGGTAATCTAACTTCAAATACCTCTTCATTATTAACCGGCACTATAATCCATTATCATTTATATACTCTTGCTAAAACTCAATTGCTTCATTACTAAAATGGATATAATAAATGCAGTTCTGAAGGGTTGATAGCAAGATAAAAATACAGAATATATATATATAAGTTTGTATTGTTTTGATGCTTCTTATCTTATATATATATGCTTAAAACAGTACTTGACTCATATTTTGGAATCAATTAAGAACAATAAAATAATAACAGATACTATTACTAAAGATAAAAAGTAATGCATGTAATAGAGAAATATAAATGGAATGCAAATATTTAACAGATTCTGGGATCTCTTCTTATTCAATTAACGATATACAAAAAGTGAAAGAATCTCAGTTAGATAAAGGATAAAGCATAACAATTGCCCTGGATAGATAGCTCAGTTGTTTAGAGCATCATCTTCATGTGCAGGGGTTGCCAGTTCAATTCCTAGTGAGGGCACATACAGAAATAGATTGATGTTTCTGTGTGTGTGTGTGTGTGTGTGTGTGTGTGTGTGTGTGTGTATGTGTGTGTGTGTGTGTGTCCCTCTCTCCCTTCCTCTTTCTCTAAAATCAATAAATTAAAAAAATATTTAAGGGATAAAAGTTAACCATATTACTAAATTTAATTAGAAACATTACTACCTACAATAAATAAAGGATAAACTAGTAATTGTGGCTGACATAAAGTTTATAAAACAATGTAAAAAGTGAAAGTAAAAGATAATATCAGACACATTTTTATTTTCAGAGCCTGCATTGGGTTATATAAGCTTTACTAGCCAATGTGAGTAATCACCCTTTCACCAGAGAACACCTGTTTTCCAAATTAGCCAGGGCTGTGTTCCTTCTTTCTCTACTTCCCACTAAGGACCTTAGTATATATGTGTAAAAACTATAAATTGAATATTTAATCCCTCTTATGAAATAGAGGAGATAAGCTGTTCAACACCTAAATTCAGGAGCAAAAGCTCTTAACACTTGGTATTGTTTTTACAATTTTCCTAAGGGAAGAGATATGGGAAGTAATCGCACAGATGAGCTGAACAGTAATAGTTTCTGGGGTTAAATTTTTGGAATCATATGCTCGTTCTTTGCTCTGTCATTGCAATACATGGATACAGTAATCTGATTTCCTAGGGCCACTCATATTAGAATTCAAGGATAATGGCAACTCTAACTAAATCCCATAGCAAACAATCTTTTTAGTAAATGGAGATTCTTTTGCCAGAATAAGTAACTAAAAGTGCTGAGCAGAAGAAAACAAGATTTTATTAGAAGAACTAAAGAATCTTCACTACATTTAACAATGTAGAGGTTACTGGTAACCTTAGAGTTATTAGATTGCAGGAAATAAAGACACAACAGACAGGACAGAGATGGAGACAGGTTGACTGGGAGGTAAAAAGACCAGATCGTAGATAGACTAAAAAAAGAATGAGATTTTACTAATTAAAATAAAGGAAAAAAGGCAGTTTAAAAATTAATGTGGAAATTATGTATTTGGAAATTAGTGGTTAAAGAGTAAGGTCCAAAGAAGGAACTAACCATTACTCTGTGGTGGAAGAGAGAGTTCTTCTATTTTAGTAAAGAAGAACATATTGGACACAGACATGGGTAATTTGCATGTTGATAAATCTGGTGGCTTTTATTTTCATTGAGAAGTATAATATAGATAAAAGGCAATTTATAGTGGTTTTCATATAGTTTTGTAAATTGAAGATGGTTTGAAATGATTTGATAGATAGTAAATATGTGATTGATTCACAGAAGTATAATGAGATTGGTGGGGTGAACTGAGGTTAATAAATTAGACTTTATGTGTAACAGTATATGCTTACCTGTTGTGTGACTTTCTTCAGTTGTGTTTGCCCTTGAAACAAAAAAATAACTAAATAAATAAAGAAAATAACATTAACCTAGGATTAGATATTTGATTGGGTGTTGAGGCAACAAATGGAGAAAGTGAATGAAGTCTGTGTGTTGCAAGAAAATTGAAATAATTAAAGAAGGATTTTAAGCTGGAGGAGAAAAGAACTGAGAAGAAAAAATGAATTTATGAATAGGGGGTACATAAAATTAGTGAGCTAGAGATCGAAATATAGTATGATGGCAACTATATTGGAGATATCTGAAAAGTTGATTGGAAAGAGGTAACATGAGCATCAAAAAATGTATTTCAAAATTTTAAAATATTAGTTTCATGTTATAAAATATCTATGCAGAAAGACAATGCAGAAAAGAAGAAATGTACTCTAGTCCTAACTTTATATTACCACAGTTAATAGAAATAGAATGTTAAGTGAAAATGAAGAATATTTTATTGTAGAGAACATAAAGATAAACAACAGCTAGGTGCAGGGGAAGTTTGCATATCTTTTTAATTAGTGGGAAGAAAAAATGTAAAGAAATCTTAATTCAATTTATCAGAAAAACAGAAATGAAAAAATGAAGTAAGTTTAAATCAGTTTGAAATAAAATGAGATGCACTTATAATTTCAGTAAAGACTATATTAGTTATGATATTGACACAGATAAAACACACTAGAGGAAACTGAAAAAAAAATTGAAATGCTCACAAACTGTATCCTAGACTAATTCAATTATTTAATATATTTAAATTAAATCAATAAAATGCTGTTTCATGACCCACAAATTGGTAACAATATGAAATATAACACCCAGTGTTGGAAAATAAGGCTTTAATATATTTGAAGTGGAAATAACATTTCAAGAGAACAATTTGCAATAAGAACGTAGATTATGATAAGACCTTGACCCAATACTATTTTAAAATTTATGGTAAAAATATGTGCAAAACTTTGTTAATTAGAATATCAATCAAATTTTACTTATAATTCCCAAATATTGCCATATGTTATAGAAAGTTATTTTATAAACTAGAAAAATATTGATAATAAGTTCTGAAAAATTGCATGGAAAATTTCATAATAAAGAATTGAAAGTATCCTCATGACAGAGGGCTTAGTTACTATTATTTTTAATATGTAGAATAAAAGAATATTTGTTATAACTAATCTATTAAAATATGAAGAAAGACATACTTAAAATGCCACAGAACAAAAAATCCTACTTCATGTACATCCTACCCTACAGCAGAATGTACATTTTTTCAAGTACACACAAAATATACACCTATATAGATCATATGTGAGGTGACAAAACAAGTCTCAACAAATTGAAGGAAATTATTTGGTATTTTAGGACCACAAAGACATAAAACTAAAAATCAATAAGGACAAAAAAACAGAAAATTCACAAATGTGTAAAGACTCTTGGACAACCACTTGATCAAAAAGTAAATCTAAAGAAAATTTTTAAATATTTTAAAACAAACAAAAATAAAAACACAACTAACTAAAGCCTGTGGAATGCAGCAAAAGCCGCACTAAGCGGGATATTTATAGCACACATGTCATTTTAAAAAAAGAAAGATCTCCAACAAATAATATAACTTTACACACCAAGGTAAAAGAAGAAAAAAAAATTGAAAGCAAAGTTAATAAAAGGAACAAAATAATAGAGATCAGAGAAGAATAGAAAATCAATAGAAAAAAATCAACAAAACTAAGAATTGCTTTTTGAAGAAATAAACAAAATTAACAAATCTTTAACTACAAATGAAAAGATATATCATGTTTATGAACTGAAAGAATTAATATCGCTAAAATGTCTACATTATTCAAAGCAATGTACAGATTCAATGCAATCTTTATTCAAATACACTGAGGAACAATATTTTTTCATTTTCAGTTGCATGAGGTTTTAGAACTGTTTCTATATATTCCTGCATCGTTTACTCTAAATCTGAAAACTGTTTTATGATTTATGCTCTAATTTTAATGCAATTTGAATTTCTTTTTGTTACAGATAATGGCATTCACTGGTTTTTATATTGAAGTTAAAGGGCAATGACTCTTAGATTGAACATAAGCACAAGGCAATGAATGTTTTAAAAACATCACTTTTACATAATTTTAGTTAATTTTAAATGTAAAAAATTATTATCTGATAAAAATACCCTCTTCTTTTGTTTTAAGATTGAATCATGGCTTCTTCGAGTAAGCTTAAATGTAAGAACAGTCCTGACACCTTCTGTTATATATTTGGCTGATACACACTTCAATGTCAAAGGCACAATATTTCATCATTTGTAACAAGTGCATATATTGCCTATTTTCAAGTTCCCCTTGGTGATCAAGACAAGAATTGGGCTCCTCATATTGTGTGTCATATTATGAGAAAATGCTTTGTGACTTGACAAAAGGAAAACACAAAGGAATGCCTATTGATATTCCCATGGTTTGATGTGAACCTAAGGACCACAGCAGTGACTGTTATTTCTGTCTGATCCATACAAAGAGCATCGGCAAGAAAAAAATGGCATATGACCGCATATCCTGATATTTCTTCAGCAATACGACCTATCCCACAATCTAAGACACTCCCAGTTCCAGTTTTCCATGGCTTGATTTCTTCTAAGGACAAAGAAAGTGAACATGATGATCAAGTGTATTTTGATAAGATGCATGAGGAAATGGTTGTAGAATCTGAAGGGTCTTCTTCTGATGCCAAGCAATCATTAACCCCTCAGCAGTTTAGCCAACCCGAATTGAATGACTTAGTAAGAGATTTGGGCCTATCAAAGAAAGCACCTGAGTTATTACCCTCCAGTATTCAAGAAAAGAATGTACTTCACTGGTCAGCTAAAGTATCCCATTTCAGGAAGCGTGAACACATTTTTTTGGACCTTTTTTCTAAAGACAAACACTTTGTTTACTGTTTTGATATCAGTAGTCTTCTCAGCCAGCTAGGTGTTACCACTTACAGTTCAACGGAATGGCAGCTATTTCTTTTTTATTTCAATTTTATTCATTTTAATGGGGTGACATTAATAAATCAGGGTACATAATTTCAGATAAAACATCTCCAAGTTATTCAGACATTTGATTATGTTGCATACCCATCACCCAAACTCAATTTTTTTTGTCACCTTCTATCTGGTTTTCTTTGTGCCCCTCCCTTCCCCCAACCCCTCACTCTTCTTCCCCCCACTCCCCCTGCATAACCACCACACTCTTTTCAGTGTCTCTGAGTCTCATTTTTATGTCTCACCTATGCATGAAGTAATATAGTTCTTAGTTTTTTCTGATTTACTTATTTCACTCAGTATAATGTTATCAAGCTTCATCCATGTTGTTGTAAATGATCCAATGTTATCATTTCCTTTTTTTTTTTTTTTTTTTTTTTACAGGAACAGAGAGAAAGTTAGAGAGAAGGATAGATAGGGACAGACAGGAACAGAGAGAGATGAGAAGCATCAATCATTAGTTTTTCGTTGCCATTGCGACACCATAGTTGTTCATTGATTGCTTTCTCACATGTGCCTTGACCGTGGGCCTTCAGCAGACCAAGCAACCCCTTGCTGGAGCTAGTGACCTTGGGTCCAACCTGGTGAGATTTATTTGCTCAAGCCAGATGGACCCGCTCTCAAGCAGGCAACCTCAGGGTCTCGAACCTGGGTCCTCCACATCCCAGTCCAGCGCTTTATCCACTGCGCCACCGCCTGGTCAGGCAGATGTTATCATTTCTTATGGATGAATAGAATTTCATAGTATATATGTACCACATCTTCTTTATTCAGTCATCTATTGAAGGGCTTTTTGGTTGTTTCCATGTCTCAGCCACTGGGAACAATGCTGCAATAAACATAGGGCTGCATGTGTCTTTATGTAGCAATGTTTTTGAGTTTGGGGGGTATATACCCAGTAGAGTGATTGCTGGGTCATATGACAGCTCTATTTTTAATATTTTGAGGAACCATCATACTTTCTTTCATAATAGTTGTACTACTTTACATTCCCACCAACAGTGGAGTTTATCCCCTTGTACTGAAATTAATTCAAAATGGATCAAAGACCTAAATATAAGACCTGAAAATTACATAGAAGAAAACATAGGTAGTAAACTTATGGACCTTGGTTATAAAGAGCACTTTATGAATTTGACTCCAAAGGCAAGGGAAATGAAGGCAAATATAATTGAATGGGACTACATCAGACTAAGAAGCTTTTGCACAAGAGAAACTGACCCCAAAACAAACAGACAGCCCACTAAATGGGAGATGATATTTTCAAACAACAGCTATTTCTTGACAGCTCTAAACAGAGTCTGAAATGTGTTCTCCTACACAACGGTAATGTTTATGCAGTAGTTCTAATTGGTTATTCAACTCATCTGCAAGAAGATTATAAAGACACAAAAATGGTCCTTGACTTACTGAAGTATGAGGAGCATAACTGGATCATTTGTGTGGATCTTAAAATGGTAAATTTTCTGCTAAGACAATGGAGAGGTTTCACGAAGTATCCTTGCTTTCTGTGTTTGTGGGACAGCTGAGCTCGGGAGATACACTGGACACAGAAGGAGTGGCTGAAATGTAAAGCTCTGAAAGTAGGAATGCAAAATATTGTGAATGAACCTGTAGTTAATCAAGACAAAATCATTCTTCCCCCACTTCACATCAAATTTGGCTTAATGAAGCAGTTTGTTCAGGCTTTGAATAGAGAAAGTGAATGCTTTCAACATATTATTTCTGCTTTTCCTGCCTTGTCTTTCAAGAAGATAAAAGCAGATGTATTCGCCTGACCTGTGGTGGCGCAGTGGATAAAGTGTCGACCTGGGAACACTGAGGTCACCAGTTCAAAACCCTGAACTGGTCTGGTCAAGGTATATATGGGAGTTGATGCTTCCAGCTCTTCCCTCCTTTCTCTCTCTCTCTCTCTCTCTCTCTCTCACTCTGTGTCTCCTCTCTAAAATGAATAAATAAAAAGAAATTTATATTAAAAAAAAGTAGATGTATTCAATGGACCTCAAATTCAAACCCTCATACGTGACGAAGAATTAACTAGGAAGATGAATAAGGAGGGGAAAGCAGCATGGCAGTCTTTTGTGGCAGTTACAAAAAACTTCCTTGGCAAGAAAAAAGCAGAATACTATCAACTTCTGGTTCAAAGGTTGCAGTTGGCTTTCCACAACATTGGATGTAACATGAGCATGAAGATTCACTTCCTGAACAATCACCTTGATAAGTTTCCCGAAAATCTTGGAGCTGTTAGTGATGAGCAGGGAGAACTCTTTAATCAAGATCTGAAGACAATGAACGAGCATTATCAGGGGCAATGGGACAGAAATATGATGGCAGACTACTGCTGGAGCATCAAACGAGATTGCCCTCAACAAGTACACAAACACAAGATATACAAACGCAAATTTTTGCCTGAATAGAATTTAAATGTTTTGCGCAAATTTTATGATAAATATAAATGTTTTAATATGTTCTATTTCAAAATTGTAAACAAATTCTGATGCAATTATCTTTTATTGTATTAATTTATGTACTGCATTATATAAATTATTATATTTTCACAAAGATGGTGCCCAAGAAGACATTCTACTTCATTATGCTAAACTAAATGTTGAAAATTTTACAATAAGATGAAAACCTAAAATCTTGAATTGAAAAATAACTGTAGCTTACAGAGAAAAACTAACGTCAGATTTGAGATCAGCAAACTAAAACTAGGTAGGAACAAGTGTTTTTGTGGATGCAACAAAAGTTTTGTTCCCTAGTGATATCAATAAAAATGTTTACCTGAAACTTATGTACTCTTATTGAACACTGTCACCCTGTTAAAGTTAATTTTCTAAATAAAATTTTAAAATTAAATAAAAAAGAAATATCAATGGCATTTTTCACAGAAATAAAAGAAACAAAGCTATTCTAAAATTCATGTGCAGACATAAAACACTGAATAGAGCAATCTTGAGAAAGAGGATGTTAACCTTTGGTTTAAACTACGTTATAATATTGTAATGAACAAAATAGTATGGTATGGAAACACAAGTAGAATAATAAGCCCAGAAGGAAACATTAACATATATGATTAATAATGTGAATAAGGCGTTATTAAGAATATACAATGGGGAAAGAATATTTTTTTAATAAACTGTGTTGAGGAAACTAGACACCACATGTAAAGGAATAAAATTGGACCCTTATCCTATACCATGCATGCATATCAACTAAAAATGGATTAAAGACTTAAAGGTAAGACCTGAAACCAAAATATTCTTAGAAGAAAACATAAGTGAAAAGTTCTTGGCATTGCCCTTGGCAATAGTTTTTGTATGTTGAGATGTTTATTTTTGTAATATACCTTGCAGGAATATTGTATAAATTTAACTCAACATATAAAAATACTGCATATTTAAAAAAAAAAAGACAGTATAATTTTTACAAAAGGCAAATTTAATGTATAGAACATTTAGTAAAAATTGCTCAGTTCTATCAATAATTAAGGATATGGGCTCTGGCCAATTGGCTCAGCAGTGGAGCATGACCCTGGTGTGTGGAAGTCTCAGGTTTGATTCCCAGTCAGGACACACAGAAGAAGTGACCATCTGTTTCTCCATCCCCTCTTTCCTCTTCCTGCAGCTATGGCTTGAGTGGTTTGAGTGAGTTGGCCCTAGGCACTGAGGATGGCTCCATGGCCTCCCCTCAGGCACTAGAATAGCTCATTTGCAGAGCAACAGAGCAGCAGCCCCAGATAAGCAAAGCATCACCCCCTAATGGGCTTGCCAGTAGGATCCTGGTTGGGGCGCATTCAGATTCAGGAGTCTGTCTCTATGCCTCTCTGACTCTCACCCCTCATTTTTAAAAAAAAGAAAAAGGAATGTGAAAATTAAACAATGATATTATTTTTGTGTATTATATTGGGAAAAATTTTAAAGAATATTAGTATTCACTTAGCTTCCAGTTTATATAACTAGCATATGTAAGAGTTGTTAATCAGTATATACATATCTTCATCTTTAACTATGTGGTTCCGGTTGTTCTTCCAAATTTTGTGTACCATATTTTTTTACTCCCACAATCAGTGCACAAGAGAGGCTATTACAACTAATATAAGGCATAGTCAGGCTTCAAAATGTATGTCTATTGTATGACTATGAAAAAATATTTCATTCATTTTTAACTTGTAGGATTCTACTTACTAGTGAGATTGAGCATATTATATATGTTTATAAATAAAAATAATTTCTTTTTTGTGAATTGCTTATTTATATCCTTTGTCTAATTTGTAATTGTGTTGTTTGAAATTATTTTATTTATTTGAAATTGTGTGGTTTTTAAGATATTAGCAAAGAAAAAAGCTCATAGATACAGACAACAGTATAGAGATTAAAGGAGGGAGGTGGGAGGGGAGGTAGAAAGTAGAGAAAGGATAAATGGTGATGGAAGGAGACTTGACTTGGGGTGATAAATGCACGGTGTGGTATACTGATGATGTATTATGGAATGGTACCCCTGATATATGTAATTGTAGTGAACAATGTTACCTCAATAAATTCAATTGAAATTTTTGAAAAATAAAATTAAAATAAATAGGACCTTTTATCGTTTAACGATTTCAAGATTTTATTTGAGCAGAATTAAATGAGGCTATTCTTTAAGTATCTGCAGTGGAACAGATTTCAAACAGAATCCACCATCTCAGTGAGGGCAAAATGGGAAGACTTTAGTCATCTTAATGGACAAAGAATCAACTTACTCATTACTTCCAACCTTCTCATAAGAAGCAAAGGAATGAGATACAATAGAGAGACCTAGATTAATCATATACCAGATAACTGATCCTATCTTTTAATATTTTTGTGAAAATGTATTGGG
The DNA here is from genome assembly GCA_037038555.1 of Rhynchonycteris naso. Lineage (NCBI taxonomy): Eukaryota > Metazoa > Chordata > Mammalia > Chiroptera > Emballonuridae > Rhynchonycteris > Rhynchonycteris naso. Next base: position 54,290,822 of record CM073000.1, on the reverse strand, counting down.
TGGCAGAGCTTAAAAATAAATACCTCTTTGTATCTTTAGGCCCAGGAAAAATCATGTTACTTTTGAAGAAACAAAAAGTGAACTTGCCCAGAAAACTTTGCTGTACATAATACATATGACAACTTTTGGAGTACATACATCATAGCAAATAAGTAATTTGATTAGAAAATGATATTCAGGCACAACACATCAGAGATGTGAGCACTGCATGAATGAAGTTGCTCTTGAAGCTCCAATGGTAAGACACGTTGAATGTGAAGGTAATTTAAAAGAGGAAGTATGATGACACATTTCAAACTGCAACACAATTAGAAATGTCAGAATGTCCTGAATGCCTCCAAGATCAGAGCTTATTGGAATGTTGAAAGTGTGGCTGTGTTACCTGTTCTGAAGACAAAAGCAATGAATAAGGCTTTGATTCTGTTATCTTCAGAAAACCTAAGTACTCAAAGGTGCTGCAGAAACTGCTCGCCATATAAGAAGAAATCATGTGCAACTGAAAACTCTTTAGGATCCTATAGATTTACCACATGGCAGATGCAATATGTCTAGAGAACAACATGCTATGTTACTATTATAGCTAGAGATAACATGATTTCTAAAGATGGTTTCTACTGGTGCCAGAGTACAGAGCAAAGTCATTCCTTGTCCCAGTTGGTCATGGCAACACTGAAATAAGATAGTGACTGATATGTTTATTTGAATTATTTCTTTCCCAAGTAAATATTTGGCCATGGGGTCATCATCTAATTATTCTTTCTTCTACAAGCATATAACTTTTCTCCAGAGATGTGCCAAACATAAAACAGTGAATAAAGTCATTATTAGAAAGTTCAAGACATAAATAAATAAAATAAACACAACTCATGCTTTATCACCACACTGAGCAAATCCCTAGAAGGAATCTTGATTCTCTCAGAGTAAAAGACCTTGATCTACAGTCAATGCTTTCATTTTAAATATTGCTTTACCTTAGCTTCATCTTACTCTTTTTAACCCTTTTTTATATTTGCTAGTCTTTTCAAGTTAAAAAATATTGTATGAGGTTTGGTTTTATTAAAATATATACTCTTTGAATAAATTGGGAAATGAATGAGTAAATGAATGAATGAATGAATACCCTTACCTAACAACGGTATACAAAACTCTGTATTCTGACATCCTCAACACCCACTTACCTCCTTTCCCCTTCCACACCAGAAACACCAACCTTTTTCTTTACCTTGAATACACTGTCAACTTCCAACCTTAGAGGTTTTACAACATGTCTTCTGGCTGTCTAAACGTGGGTAACATAAAACGCTAACTCCACACTTTCTTAAGTCTTCACTCTGATATCAAGTTCTCAGTGAGGCCTAGTCTAACCATGAAAAATAAAATTGCAATTTCTATCCCAGTCTCCATACTCCCACTGGTAGCCCAAAGTTTACAAAAGTACTTGACATAAAACAAGGAATTAATATTTAAGTTTTAAAATAATAAAGGAGTTAAAGACTTCTTTGTGTTCCTAGCTATTATCCTGTTGCCTTTTACATGTGTTGTAAACTGTTCTAGGCACTCCATAGCATATTTTTAATTTTATTCATAGTCCCTTTAGTTATATGAAAGGTTTTATTCTGTTACATTTTTAATTGAATATATCGGGGCAATGATTAATAAAATTATATAGGTTTCAGGTGTACAATTCTATAATATTTATGAACTTTTTTCATTTTAATATAGTTCAATAAATCAAATTTATTTCTGATGGCCTGAATTTTGTATTTTGTTTCACAAATATACCACTGTGCTTATGTTTGAAAATTTACATTTTTATGTCTTCCCTTAAGATGTAATTATGTTAAAGATTTATTTATTTTATGTGTATATAATCTATTTTAATGCATAGCAATATCTCTTTTATTTATTATACAGTAGCCAAATTTTGTTAACATAGGGGTTGAAGAATTCATTGTTTCTTCACTGAGTTCTTTCCACTTCTGTCATATGTCAGTTTCCATGTACTGGAAGATCTGTTTCTCAGGTCTTAATTGTGTTTAATTTGCTGATTTTTAAATATCTTTATAAATCATATTGTTTGCAAATAGTACATATTTAATTTTTTTTCTTCCTACGGTTATGTATATAAGCCCCTATTAAATCTTCAGTATTTTTGTATGTTATTTTGTGCATTACAGTTCTTCATATAAAAAATAACACAATACCTACTAAATAATAATACAAGAATAAGCTGTTTCATGTATTCACAACTGTAAACCTACTTTTGCCCCACCCTGTATGTATATACATTTATATTTATATACATATACAATCTTTAAAATATCTAACAAACAATTTACTTCGTGTCTAGATTAATGCTCTATTAATTTGAGAGAGCTTTAATCCAAGGACATTTTGCATACATTTTTTCTTTTACATGTAAAATAAGAGAAGATACAAGATGGGATAGTAAATTACAGTTTTGTTTATAGCAATAACAAGTTCATGTTCTGTATTTTTATATTTGGAAATCACCTAAAAAGATTTGAGTAGTCTGAGAAATGTTTTTATACCAGTTACTACGTGAATTATTGCTTCTATGATGACTTAATTGGTTTCCAGAGTTAATCAATTGGTAATACACCCACGTAATATTCAGACAAGGAGCATTGTTCTTTGGCTTATACTTTTCTAATTTAGAGAAAGATCAGGATCAAAGTTCCTGCTCAATATGTATTTGTAAACATAAAGTGTATCAACTTCCACCTATTGGTAGCTAGCCAATAGTCATTTATTAAAGAATTTAAGTCACCTGTGTAATGCCAGGAAGTGTGCCAAATCCTGGATGCACAGGGATGAGCAAGAGAACAGGCACTCGACCATGATAGAATTTTTGTCTGGAAAGATATGCACAAAATGAAGGGGGTTTATAAAGATAAAAGGCAGTGTAAGAGCCTGAATAAAAGCCAAAGTTCCAGAACCACCGTTCCTGAGCTATATTCTTGGCTCAACCACTTATTAATTGTGTGACCTTCAGTAATTTAATTAGCCCTTCTATAACTCTATATTCTGTCAGTAATCAAGAGAAAATAACAACATTAACTAATTGAGTTGTGAGTTTTAAAACACTTAACTCATATAAATTACAGAATAGTGCAAAACAAAGAGTATGTGATAGAAGGTAGCTATTTTAATATTATTTTTCTCATGACTATCATTTTTACCTAATGTGATCTTCTTTGGAAATAAGGTCTATGCAGATATAGCTAAGTTAAGATGAGGTTAGACTATATTAGATGAGTGGGTCCTAAGTCCAATGACTGGTATCCTGATATATAGAGAGTGAAACAAGAGACACAGTTGGGAAGCCCACCAGACAATAGAGGCAAAGATTAGAGTGATGCAACTACAGTGTATAAGCCAAAGAAGGCTAAGGATTGCTGGCAAATACCAAATGTTGTGAGAGCAGTATAAACCAAACTCTCCTCAAGAGCCTGCCCTGCCTTCTAAACTGTGAGAGAATAAATGTCTATTGTTTTAAACCACCTAGCTTGTGGTCATTTGTTACAACAACTTTATGAGATTAATACTGGCAGAAACTACTATTGTTCCACATAAAAAGAAAGACTCCAAAGCCCAAAAGACTTAAAGGCCTCCTCACAGATATTATATGATTAAAAAATTATGCAGTTGGGTTTTGAGTCTCAGTCAATTTGACCTAAGAGCATATTTTTTAACTAACTACTTTGTATTCTTCATAAATTGGCACATAGTACTAAAACAAATTTGTAGTCTATATTTATTGGAATGCCATCATATGCCAAGAACCATTCTAAGCATTAGAAAAACATAATAAAAACCTGAGAAAAACACTTGAGGGGACCCAAATAATTAAGAAAATAATATGTATTATTTTAGATATTAAGGTTGTTACAGAGCAAATGAAATATGTAAAGGGGATAGGAAGTACTGATTGGTCAGTGGTAGAAAGATACAATTTTAAATTGGAGTATCAGATGATCTCTATTTTTACATGACATTTGATTGAAGTAGTGATACAGAGGAATAACAACATTCATATCTGTAGTACAGAGTCTCAGAGGAAAGAAAAGTATCAGAAGAAGAAAACAAGTGCAAATGTCCTAATGCACATATATTCCTGAGTATTTAAGGAATTACAAGGAGGTCATTTTGGGTAGAGTGAGATTTAAAGATAATTAAGTGTTGTAGTTAAAGAGGAGCTAAGGTAAAAGTTTTAACTTGTACAACTTTGAAATCAGTTTCTCTCCCTTTCTCTCTTTCCCTCCTTAAGGTAGACTAAAAGATAGCTGCCATTCAGTAAATAGAATACCCCTAGAGTGTGTTGATCTGGAAGACAAGATTATTTTTTTCATAAGCAAATATTTTATGTCAAGGAAAATGGCAACTCAACATAGGTATAAATAATCTTTGTATAAAAATTTCTAACTAAACTTTATATTTATAGTCTATATAAAAATCTATTCAGAATTATTACAAACAGAAAGATTATTTCTTATAATACCTATTAGCTGTTTTCAAAACTCCTTGGCTCATAATAAACTCAACATAAAAATTTCACATAGTTTTATAAATATTGTTCTCCATGTATGGTGAGAATTGTAAGGGTGGTAAAATGAACAAATTATAGCACCACCTCTTCCATTAACTCTTCAACCCATACTTTTATCATAGTTCTCTTACTTAGGACTAGGTAGCTATAATTAACCTGAATTACTGATCTTTCTTGTCTACATTTTGCCTTAATATTTAGTTCATTTCTTCATACTGGTAGGTTTATTAATGTCTTATAATAAGCTGTATCTTTTAAATACCAATATGGCACTTAATGTTCTTCAACATTCAATTTATCTTCCAAATATTGAACATGAATGTCTTTGTGTTACTGTGACAAAGGTTAGAATTATGGGCTTTAATTATGAAGTATAGGAAAGCCAATTGGTAGATGTAATTAGAGTTATAATCTTGGCATTATTCACTTAATTGGCTACTACACAGACATGTTTTTAATTAATGTAGTACTATTAATACCTACTGTACAGAAGTGTTAGAAGTATTTCATAGGTTCCGAACTGAGTACAGCTTCATATATTTTATTACTCACCTAGAAGAATAAATGTTTGGGTTGGCTAGCCCTTTAGAGGACATTATAGTACTAATTGACCTTGACAGTTGCAAGAGTAGTAAGAAATAATAAAAATTCTGAGGTCAAATAAAAAGCAGAAACTATTGTAAGGAAGAACGTGATACATACAAGATACAGAATGAGTAATTTGGCATGATCATGACAGAAAACTTAAAAATCATAGAGGGCATAAATTAAACATAATTCAACTTAGTAGCATTATTTTAGAGATATGCATACATAATACTGAAATGTACTATAAAAACAAGGCTATTCTAATGGAAAATTATAATATATAAGGTCATCTGCATTTTATGTTGATTATTTTAAAGTAAAAAAGTGTATCAAACTTTGGACAACTTAAATCTGGAGAATTTGTAGATGACTCCAAAAGACAGAAGTAAGATTAAGTGATTAGAAAATTGAAATTTCAAAGAAATAGTAACATTATTTGACATGTGTGATTTTAAAGAAGTGAGAGAAGTAATTTAATAATTGCCTTGAAGTATACAAGTAGTAATTCTGAAAACTCTTTAGCTTCTTTGCAGGCTAAATTCTTGTTAAAATTTCAGCAAGGATGTTGTAAATTGATAGTGAAAATATGACAGTCTACAGAAGTAAATATAACTTGTCATGGTCTAGACAGGTATTTTTTGTTTTGTCTTGTTTTGTTTTTTTAACATATCATTTTCTGAGAATCAAAGTATAGATTCAGGCTTATAGATAATCAAGTTCCAACATTGTTTCTGCCTTCAGACCAATCATAATCAGGATTAGTTTAGATTTCATCTATACAAGTATGTACTTTGTTAGCGACCAAGTCATTACTTTTTTCTTTGAGTTGTTATAATAATAGTTTATATGAGCAAACAGTATATTTAGGATATATATTAATTTATAAAATATAACAAATTTTATAAAATGATGGATTAAAATTTATTTCCAAAGCATAATCTTTATTTTAATGAATGAATTACCTATGTAATATTTTTCATGTTCATTCTCCTGCTGCTTAATTTTGATCTCAAAGGAAGCCTATCTTCACATAGAAACAGAATATATTATTTCAATGATATTATTTAAGTGACACAAAAATGTGCCTAAAAATATCTACTGTATATTATTCTTCTGGTTTGCCATTAGGTGAAAATTCTTTACCATTAATATCATACCTTAGAGCATTTATTGAGAAGATTATGTATTTTAACTGGCCCAAAGAATTGTGTTACCTAAGAGCCATAATGTATTTAACTAACTATAAGTGTGATATACATTTTTCTTTAATTACGTGTGTACTTTTGATTGTTTCTCTTGATACCAACAATCACAGGGTTTAAAAAGAATAGTTTGAGAAAGATAATATCTGGTGGATAAGGGAAGATAGAGAATTCTATTTTGAGAACATTGGGTTCTGCCCACATTAAGGGCACAGAACCCTCAAAGCACAGGCAAACTAACCACAGCAAGGCAGTAAGGATGGAGTTCTTAAAGCATTGCTATAAAGCATCTGAAAAGATAAATTTAAGTAGTATTTACTGTCATCTATTTCAATAGTTTTCCAAGGGCCAGCCATTCCTACAGAGATGCAATAGACATGCCAGGGTTATCAGTGCATAATTTCTGTATCTTAAAAGATACTGATAGAACATCAATTTTATCTCATAATACAATTTTAAGGGTTTTGGAAAGCTCATGTTTATGATTCCCTCTATGAATTCTAAGAGAAGAAATGGATACAAAATGAAGTGAAATATGTTCTTAAATATTCTACTTTGTTTTAAAACTATGTTAGAACAAGCATATAAATTATTGGTGTTTTCTTAATAAATTTTAGCTATATAGCATTAAGAACTGAAAGCAGGCCCTGGCCAGTTGGCTCAGTGGTAGAGCATCGGCCGGGTGTGTTGAAATCCTGGGTTTAATTCCTGATTAGGGCACATAGGAGAAACAACCATCTGCTTCTCCTCACCTCCCTCTTCTCTCTCTCTCTCTTTCCATCTGCAGCTATAGCTCAAATGGTTCTAGCAAGTTGGCCCCAGGTGCTGAGGATGGCTCCATGGCCTTGCCTCAGGTGCTAAAATAACTCCATTGCCAAGCAATGGAGCAGCAGCTCCAGATGAGCAAAGCATCATCTGTAGGGGACTTGCTGGGGGATACCAGTCGGGGCATATGTGGAAGCCTTTCTGTCTGTCTCCCCACCTCTCAATAAAAAAACAGAACAAAACAAAACAAAGAAAACTGAAAGCATTCTGGCCTTCTATTTCATTCCAAAGCAATTATATTTCTTGGGTTAAATTATTTATTAAAGGTAATAAAATCAAAGTTAAATTTAAGGGAAGTTTTTTCCCTGAAGTATAAGAAGCATTGTATAATCATTTCAGTTCTTCTAAATAATCCTCAGGTGTATCAATCAGTACTTTGATAACTAAGTCAAAAATATCATATATTCCGTTTCTTCTCACTGATTATTAGTCTTCCTTGTACTATATTTATTAGTCATCTTTCCAGTCAATCTTCAAATATTCAGAAACCAAAAAGACTGAGTGAGGAAGAAGTAAAATATTCAGACCAGCGCAATTCAATGTATGTGTTTATGTGTGAACTAAAAATTGCTAGTTTTTTGTTCATACTTTGTTGTATTCAAGGAGCTTAATGTCTATACTGAAAGTAGGTTGTAAGCAAAAGTTATTCTAGAAAATTTTAGAAGATCTTTCTGGTAGACAAGAGATATGTCATGAAATCATCAAGTAACCACAGAAAACTTCAAGAGAAAATGTTTGCAAATGAACAACAAACAACAAAGCTGCCCATACCATGGCATTCAGTTACTGACTTAAGTTCTGCTAACCCTTTTGCCTAGAATGTTGTCCTTTCTTTCCATTATTACCTAAATAAGTCATATTTTCCACTAAAACTGTGTTCAGGTGGCTTTCTCATAAAGCTTTAGGTCTTAACTGTACGCATTTCTCTTACTACAGATCTACATTTATAGTTCAAGATCTGGTTTGTTTGTTTTTGAGAGAGAAGAATGGGGAGAGAGAAAGAGAAACATCAACTCATTGTTCCACTTAGTTGTGCCATTGATTGCTTCTCCTATATGTCCTAACAACATCTGGAACTGGTGACTTCAGGAGCTCCAGCTGCACTCTCAGAATCAAACTGGTGACCTGGAGATCCATGACCCCAGGATCAAGCCAGTGACCCCAGGCTTAACTGATGACCTTGGCACTCCAGGCCAATTCTTGAACCACTGTGCCACCAGCCAGTGCTTGTTTATTTATTTATTTATGCATATAGAAAATAATAAATAATTCTGATCTATGACAGGAATAAATATGAGAATATTTGGGCTATCCATTTCACAGAATACCTAACTCAGAATTTGCTTGGTTCAAACAAGATTATAGGAATGTAATGTGTCTTGAAACTGAAAGAGCTTTAATTTTTACTTGATCCAGGAGTAAAGTGCTATCACCTTTACACACTCTGTCTTTATCATTTATCTCTGTGCTCCTTCATGTTCTCTCTTTCTCACCCTTCCCTCTATCTTCATTGTCAGCCTCATTTCATTGCAAACATACTGCATTTCAGAGATTCGAAGGGGATTATTATGATTCTCTCTAGTGCCTTGGTAAATAATATTTAATGTGTTTTTTTGCGATATATGCACTCATAAGATTCGAGACTTTGTCAGCTTTACCTAACTGTGGAAAACTGTAGAAGCTGTTTCGTTTTGTTTTGTTTACAGACACAAAAAAATGATTCTGTCACTAGAATTTCTTAGAGGATTCTGGTTGACAAAAAATAACTGTTAAATACATCACATTGTTTGCTTCTTTTCTTCTTCATGCTTCATTTAGCTTATTAAGTCAGAAAACAAGTAATCATATCTATTGAGATGTAATTAATAACAATCAATAATTTCTAAAGCATAAACAAATAAATAACCCAGACACATATTAAAGTTAAAGTATATTTAGGCATTTAAGAAAAATGAAACAATTTTGAAAATAAAATATTTTTAGTTGAAAGGTACTCTAAAAACTTTGTTCTTCTTTTATTCAATTATTATTGAAACATTATTGGCTGCTTTCCATGTGCTATTGTGAATGATTTGAGGGACCAAGAGATTAAGAGGGATGAAACCCACCTATGGCGAGGGAAATAATAAATTTATTAATGGCCATATTAAATTTGAGAAGACTATTTATTGGCAAAGTATTTATTCAGGGCTTATTTTAGGCTAGGTACATTATTAGTGTCTAGCATTTGGCATGAATTAGTGAACAAGATATTCAATTTCTCTAATTTAGAACTTAAATTTTACTGAGATTAAGAGATATTTAAGTTTATATTCTTATAGCACTTGGATATGGATACCTCAGTGGAGATATATATGCTGAAGGTATATATTTGAGAGTCATTCATACACTTATTGCCCTCTTCAAGATTAGTTATGTATTCTCACAATTCATTTCCACACTTTATTACCTCCAATCTCATCTCCTCAAGATGACCTCTTTAGGTTTTTCTTTTTTGTTCTTCTGTTGGTTGTCTACTCAAAACAATATTCATTGATTCTCTAATATGAAATATGAGGTTCTAACACTCTTACATTATTCCCTGAAATATATAATCAACTAATCCTAAATTTAAAATTGTACCCTAGGTCACTGTGTAGTATTTTTTTCAAAAGATACTTGTTTTCAAATTCAGAAGTATTTAGTTATTCTTTACTGCTTACTGAACAATGTAGAGACATATAATTTTATAATTCCAGGTGCTTTCATACCCATATCAATCCTTTTAGCTAGAATACATGACTACTCTACAGAGAACATTTCTCTTGCCAAAAGTTGCTTTGTTGCTGAGCAAGTATTTCCACCTCTGACTTTGCTCGTGATACCTCCATTGACCTTTCTCTATTGAGTCTCTTTTACACATACTTCTAGGTCTAGCTTACATGATCTTTCCTTTCATTAACATAATATCTCTTAACTAAAAGTCAACTTCTTTAGTCCTTATGACTTTTCTTAAGCCTCATTTGTAACACTATTATTCGCTTTACGTCATAATTATTTTGAAATTTGACTTTTTCTTAGAAAAGTTGTAAACTCCTTGTAACCAAAACTGAGTTGTTTATACACACCATATTCTTTGCTCCATAAGACACACTTTTTTCCAAAAAAAGTGAAGGGGAAAATTCCCATGCATCTTATAGAGCAAATATTCATTTCTTTTTAGCTGCTACAGGTTGCTGCGCCAGTAAACATATGTAAATGAGCACCAGTGGTAACATAATTATACCCGCCACAGTGGCCTGCGGAACCCCGGAAGCCCGGAATCTGCTGAGTGATCTCCTGGTTCCAATTTCCACAGTTGCATGCAGCGTAGGAGGGAAGGTGAGTGACGTTGTGTGAGCACATTCATCTGGCATCATCCAGGGCAGACATGAGAGGCTCTCTGCAGAGGTGGAGGGCTGTGCTGCAGCTGCTGGAGCTCGGTGTGAGTGCTGACATCACTTGCTGCCCTATTAGGGCTTGACCAGTTTGGAGCACATATTAGCAAAACCATAAAAAAATTTTAAAGAAGTGAAGACCCATCTAGCTGTAATTTCTGGGGGTCTTACCAACCAGTTGCAACCTCTTGACATTTCCATCAACAAATCACTTAAAGTCTTTAAGCGAGAAGAGTGGAACAAATGGATGGCTGCTGGTAATCATGATCTGACACCAACTGGACAAATGAAGAGACCTGCTATCACTCAAGTTTGTGAATGGGTGAAAACATCATGGCAGTCAGTGAAGAATGAAACTGTGGTACAGTTATTCAAAAAATGTGGCATTATCAATGCCTCAGATGGCACTGAAGATGGTTCATATATGAAAATAGTGAAGAAAGTGATACCAGTGATTGTGAGCAACTGAGCTTCTTAAATTCTGACACTAGCTATGATGAGTTCGTGGAGTTCCCAGACAACTAGAAGAGTATCTGAACATTAAAGTCTGTTCTCATTTGTTAATAACAGTGCTAATGTTTGTTAATACTGCTGTTGAGCCTGACCAGGTGCTGGTGCAGTGAGTAGAGCATCGAACTGGGATGCAAAGGCCCCAGGTTCAAGACCCTGAGGTCGCCAGCTTGAGCATGGGCTCATCTGGTTTGAGCAGAAGCTCACCAGCTTGAGTCCAAGGTCGCTGCCTCAAGCAAGGGGTTCCTTGGTCTGCTGAAGGCCTGCGGTCAAGGCACATCTGAGAAAGCAATCAATGAACAACTATGGTGTTGCAAAGGCAATGAAAAACTAATGATTGATGCTTCTCACTTCTCTCCGTTCCTGTCTGTCTGTCCCTATCTATCCCTCTTTCTGACTCTCTCTCTGTCATCTAGAGTAGCCTGTTTTTTTTGTTTTTGCTTTTTATTTTTTACTATTGAATGAATACATGTATGAATATTGGGGTCTTCTTGACATTAAAAATTTTCTCAGTTCTTATTTGACAATAGTATTTTATGATATAAGTTAAGGAAAAACTTTTATGGTGTCAGAAATATATATTAGTAAAAGAATGACTACTGAGAGTATTTAAAAGACAACTACTAGTTCATAATTGCTATTTATATTTCACAAGGTTTCAAAAAATCAAAGATATTTATTAAATCTCTATTGTTTGGAGCTCTGATTATTGCAATTGCATCTTCCTCATTGCTTTAAGGATAAGTAAATACTCTTAGAATACAGTAGTTCCATGAATGTCTCCCACTTTAAGTTTCAGGAGGAGTGAAGCTAATGTAGGTCTTTATTAGTAGAAAGATAGGATTTCTCATTTGGGTCAGTAGCTATATTATTCAACTAGATTTCTTTTCCAGGAAGAAAAACATACATGAGTTTATACATGTGTGTTTGTTCTTTTTGATAAGAGAAAATATAGAAAGGCATCACACATGAAGGACAAAATGTGGAAACTTTTGGAACTGGATAGAAATTCAAAAGAAACAAAATAAGCATAAGGAAAGAAATAAAAGTTAAAGTGAGCAAAAAACGGAATAATACAAATACAGGCAGCAAGAGGAACATGAATTGCTCTGATGTACATCATTGGGTTGCTATTCTGCTCCCTCAGCTTTAAGAAAACTAAAAAACACCGTGATATTCTTTTTAATTGGCTTAAATTAAAGCATGATTTGTTTGTTTCTCATAGTTTTTTTTTAGTGAGCTGTATCCAGTTTCAAAATAAAAAATATAATAGCATATTTTACAGAAATTTATTATTAATTTTCAAAATTAATAATAAATTGACATAAAATATACCTTTGCTATGAAAGATTTGTGACAATTAGTAACCACAGGCCATAAGATCGGCACTCTAAGAATACTTGCAGGTAGCCTGACCAGGTGGTGGCACAGTGGATAGAGTGTAGGACTGGGATGCAGAAGACCCAGGTTCGAGACCCCAAGCTTGCCAGCTTGAGTGTGGGCCCATCTGGCTTGAACAAAAGCTCGCCAACTTGGACCCAAGGTCACTGGCTCCAGCAAGGGGTTGCTCGGTCTGCTGAAGCCCCGTGGTCAAGGCACATGTGAGAAAGCAATCAATGAACAACTATGGTGTTGCAAAGGCAATGAAAAACTAATGATTGATGCTTCTCACCTCTCTCCGTTCCTGTCTGTCTGTCCCTATCTATCCCTCTCTCTGACTCTCTCTCTGTCCCTGGGGAAAAAAAAAAAAAAGAATACGTGCAGGTAAAAATGATGTAACAATATAAACAAATGCATCACTAACTTCTCTCAATTTGGATGAATAAATGAATGAGTGAACACTTCTTGTTTTATCTAGCATTTCCCATCATTTCCTCCCAGAGCATATTCAGCTACCCAACCTTGAAACCTGGGAGTGTGTCTGAATTCTTCCCTCTTCATCATTCATACCAAAGAGACCTCTTAAGTTCTCTCAGTGTGTCCTACTTAATATCTCCAGTGTTGGTATTTTTTTTTATTTCTATTGTTAGTGCTTGTTTCAATTCCTCATTTTTTAATCAAAATTATTATAATAATACATTTTCTGGTCTTGCAGTTTTAAATATTTTCCCACACTTATTCTGGGCTAAAAATCAAATTGTAGTGTCTATACAAGTGTACATAGAACAAAAGACAGCAGTCTAGAAAACATAGTAATAATATACAACAAAATACTATGAAAATGCTAGTGTTTGTGTTATTTGAATTTTCTTTCTTGTACATTTTTTTATACTTTGCAAGTTTTCTATAATCATTACAATTTTTTTCAGTGAAAATCATTATTTTTAAAGTGAATTAGCTTTCTATCACTCATATCTCATCAACTACTTATTTGCTTGGGATTATTCAATGTTTTCCAATTTTTACACATGAAAGTAAAATTTCCCTAACATGCAAGACATTTTTAGATCTAATTCTTTCCTATAATGTAGCTACATTCTGGGTAAGTTAATCACATAATTTAGTGGCCCAAACCAAGAAAGTTGTCTTTTTGTTTGTTCGTTTGTTTTTTAGTGAGAGAAGGTGAGGCAGAGATCTACTCCCACATACACCCCAACCTGGATCCACCTGGCAAACCCACTGGAGGGTGATGATCTGCCCATCTGGGGTTCTTGCTCCTTTGCAGCTGGAGCCCTTTTAGCAGCTGAGGCAGAGGCCAGGAAGCCATCCTCAGTGCCCAGAGCCAACTCACTCTAATTAGTCTTTGGCTACAGGAGGGGAGGAGGAGATAGAGATAGAAAGAGGGAAGCAAGAGAGGGAGGGGTGGTAAAGCAGATCGGTGCTTCTTCCATGTTCCCCGACTGGGAATCAAACCCTAGACATCCACACACGAGGCTGATGCTCTACCACTGAACCAACTGGCCAGGACCTCAAACCAAGTCAGTTTTAATATGAAATGGGTCCTATTAACAACTACAACTAAACACTTGGCTTTGGCCTAAACAGAAATAGTATGGCCAAATGGCTAAAAGATACTCTTAACTATTATTTTATTTCCTCTTTTTTTATGTATGAGAAAAAAAGAAGTGTTAATTTGTTTTTAGTTTTTTTATCATATGTTAGCATAGATTTATTATTTGCTACCTAAAATAATTTTTTCTTCATTGAAATGTGTTTTTTTGTTTGTTTGTTTTTGAATTTTTTTAAATATTTTATTTATTGATTTTAAAGAGAGAGAGAAAGGAGGAGCTGGAAGCATCAACTCATAGTAGTTGCTTCTCATATGTGCCTTGACCAGGCAATCCCAGGGTTTTGAACCAGCAACCTCAGCATTCCAGGTTGATGCTTTATCCACAGTGCCACAACAGGTCAGGCGGAATGTTTTTATTCTTAAATTATTTTCTAATTTTCTATGGTTTAGATTTAGAAATGATACTATGACTTCTAAATCTAAACTATAGAAATAATTCACTTATATGTGAAATGTATATATGAAATACATATATATGTATTCATATACATTATTAAGTATATTTTAATTTCTGGATTTCAAAATATGTGAAAATTCTGGATTTAAAATTTTAATAATGGTATTCTAGATAAAGTCAAATATTAAATAGAAATGATATCCATAGAATATAAAATAAATTTATAATACAGATTTAGAATATTGGGTTTCTAATAACTATGATACCAATTTAGAATATTGAGTTTAATATTAAACTGTTCATAGGTGGGCAGGGTTTTTTTCCTATTTTATTAAAGTTTTATCCACAATACTTTGAAGTACCTGGCATAAAATAAACACTCAGTAAATATTTGTTGAATTTAAGTGGATAGACAAAGGCTACATGCAGTGAAGAAATTTCTTTTGGGGGACTTATAGGATATGGGTTATCTCTAATACTTGTGCTTTTGAAAACCAAGCAAAACTTCATCTATTGTGACTGTAGTTGATGCACTGTGCTATTGAATGTCTGTTTTGTTTATTGGTTGTAAGATAATAAGATAATTCAGAGCAAGGAAACAGATTGAAGTCCAAGGTGTTCATCCTAACAGTTTTACAGATGGCGAGATAAAGGCCAACAAGTGAGGAGGAAAAGAAAACATATTAGTAACAGAAAAGTAATGAAAGCTCAGGTCTGTAACACTACAGATTTCTCCATTCTCCATGAGCCCTCTAGTTTTTCCCTGCTAAAGATAGCATTTGCATCTGCCCTGGCTAGGTAATAGCTCGGTTGGTTAAAGTGTCACCCCAAGCTCAAAGATTACCAGTTCGATCCCTGGCCAGACCACATATAGGAAGATCAATGTTCCTGTCTGCCTGTCTCTCTATCCCTTCCTCTTTCTCTAAAATTCATAAAATAAACACTTAAAAAATAGCATTTGTATCTGAATAATGTATGGAAATTAATTAATAGTATTAAATCAATATCGGTTAGTTAATTGTAACACAATTACCATGCTAATGTGAAATGTAAAATATAGGGGATACTAGGTGTTGGGTATTTGGGAAATCTCTGTATTACCTTTGTAAATTTTTGTAAATCTAAAACTGATCTACAAAACAAAGATAATTTTTAATGTATAAGTTATATTTAGCATAAAAATAGATCACTAAAATGATCTGCAAATAATGTTTTTGTTAAAGTGAAGAAACTGGAGATTCACAAAAACCAGTAATACAAATACATTACTTTAAGTCCAGGCACTGAGATTCCTGGACAATTCTTATGTGTCTATCAATTGCAACATGTTTTATGTATGATTTATCTATTACAACTGTGGCATTGGATTTTCTTGGTTTAATTAATTAATTGATCGGTTCATTTACAGAGGATTCTGGTTTCAATATTATGAACCAAAAAGCCATATAATTAACATCAACTAATGATGGTTGCTTCTTTAGCTTTTGTTAACACTAAATTCCACCGACTTCAAGGGTATATTTCTGAAAAGTAAGAAGAGTACTCTTTAGGGCCGATTTAGTTATTATAGTACTATTCTTAATTTAAAATATAAAAACTAAAATATTAAAAATTACCCAAAGCAGAAAAAAATGTAACACTGTTTTTACCCGGTTATTTTCTTCAGGCCACAAAAATGGACAAAGAAAATAGGTTTAAATATGTGTGTTTTCATTTGAAGTTACTGATTGAAATTTCCACTGATATTTGCAGAAACATCACCTTAAAAGTTATAATATAGAAAATGAGTAAAGGTAATTTCTCACTCAGATAATTAGCTTTCTTTTGTAACTATTTTCACAAGATTTTACTGGGTAAAGTTATGGAATGCATCTCCATGTTTCATAGCTGGCTCAACCAAATGTTTTTGTAACTTCGTGTACATGTCAAAGGTCCTCTGCGGGAATTCTGTGGGAAATATGCAGACTGACCTGCACATAAGGAAGAAGGAAAACATCACAGCATGGGATGGGATGGAAGTTAAAATGAAATATTTGCAGCTCTGTGCACGGTTCTTTTAAAATCTTCCATAGGAGGTCTGCATTGTGCTGACAGAGGAGTCACATTTTATGGTTAGGATGCTATTTGGAATTAAACAGTCTCTGAGTAGGATTCTCTGCACAGATTCAGAATCCATTAAATTCTGTGTATAAGAAAAACAGTGGTATTTGAGACTTGGTTACTTAAATCAATTTTCTTTTGTTGTAACACACCAAAGTAGGGGTGGGAATGGTGAAATGTCTCTTCCAATCTTTGTTAACTGATGTCTTAGTAATAAATGAAAGCTAAAATATGCTGTCAGAGGTCGTTGTCAAATCTCACTGTTATGCTATTACCTGCCAACATTATTACCAATTGTTGCCTTTAACAACAAAAAGTATGTTGATGTTAAGTTATGCCGAGTTCTATTTACCTAAATTCTCTATGATTTATTGAAAAGTTCTACTCCTTAACAAAATCCCAGTACAGTTTTTTAAAATGTACTTACTTATTAAATAATTTAACCATTATATATCTCAAGATAAGAAAGAATAAGTCATGGTTTCAATGAGAATATTTTTTAAAATTCTGAGAGTTCAATGCTGTGGTATAGTGCTGTTTGTCGCACATAATGACTTCTAATAATTTTGCTCCTGAAATATCAATTTCAATAAATTCTTGAGAAAGTATTTCAAAATGAGAAAAAAATAAGGCAAAGTGAGGAGGCAAAGACCTCACTCAGGATTAAAGAGAAATGTTAAGAATGTAAAACTACTTTAAAAGAAATAAGGTTAATAGGAATTGTTTTCTTTTCTCCTGTTAATGATAAGTGTGTGTTTATCATTACAGCTGGGCTGCAGACCTGATCACAGGTTTAAAATTTGTATGGGAATTTCAATGAATGACATGCATTAAGCATAGACATGGCTTATCTGTCAACACAGCATAGGATCTTGCAAACCCACATTTAAGTTTGATCAGAGTCTACTAAACAGCACACAAAATTGATATTATTCATTGCTAGGTCTTTCAGTTTATTGAATGACTAATTGTGCATCCTTAAAGTTTTGAGTTATTTGTCACTAAATTTGCTGTGATTTGTATTGTTCAAAGCATTTTAACTAAATAATTAATTTATGTAAAATCTGTAAGTTAAAAGAATATTTTTAAATCATGGAAAACAGGTTTTTGGTTGGTTGGTTAGTTGTTGTGTGGTTTGATAACTAGTTTCATGGCTGTTAGGAATATTTTCTCAAAGTATTTGACATGGGATAGTAAGTTTCACTAATAAATTGATAATATTAAATTTTTGAATACAAATGAGTTGTTGGCACCAGGAGAAATGAGTTAACAAAGTAGAAACAAACAAAAACCTTAAGAAAATATCAAAATTTACAAAACAAAGTTTATATTTCTTCCATTACTCCTTTGTGATATTCTGGTAGTTTGTAATTTATATTCTGCTTCCCTGTTATTTTCCAATCTTATTTTCTTGCTATTGTTAGCATTATTTCCCATGAAACAAATAGAGTTATATTCTGAGAGATAGAAAGAGAGAGAAAGGAACATTAATCTGTTTGTGCCCTGACCGGGGATGGAACTGGCAACCTCTGTGCTTCGGGACAATGCTCCAATCAATGGACCCATCTGGCCAGTACAAGCAGTTCCATTTTTTAATTTTTTGAGTAAACTCCATAATGTTTTCCACAGTGGCTGCACCAACCTGGATCCCCACTAACAATACAGGAGAGTCTCCTTTCCTCACATCCTCTCCAACACTTGTTGATTTATTGATGATAACCATTCTGACAGGTGTTAGTTATATTGCATTGTGGTTTCAATTTGCATTTCTCTGACTATTTGTAATATTGAATATCTTTTCATACGTCTATTTGCTATTGATATGTCTTCTTTGGAGAAGTTTGTATTCAATTACTTTGGCCATTTTTAATTGGATTGTTTTTTCATGTTGATTTTTATAAGTTTCTTATAGATTTTGGATATTAAGCCCTTATCAAGTGTATCAGCGAATAAGTTCTCCCATTCAGTGGGACATTGTTCAGAGTGAATATTATATTTTCATTTTATTGATGCTTCTTATTGTTGTACAAAAACTTTTGAGTTTGATATAGTCACATTTGTGTATTTTTTTCCCTTTGTTTGCCTTGCCCGAAGTAATTTATCAGAAAAAAATCTTGCTACAAGAAATGTCTGAGATTTTACTGCCTATATTTTCTTCTAGGATTTTTATTATTTCAAGCTTAACATTTAGGTCTTCTATCCATTTTGAGTTTATTCTTGTTTATGGTGTAAGAAGGTGATCTAGTTTCATTTTTTGCATGCACTTGTCCAAGTTTCCCAACACCATCTAATGAATAGAATATCTTTACCCCAGTGAATGTTCTTGCCTCCTTTTGAGTGTGATTTCCCCAATTTTGTTGTTCTTTCTCAAGATCACTGTTGCTATTCAAGGTCTTTGTGGGTTCCAAATAAATTTTTGAATTATTTGATCTAGTTCTGTGAAATATGCTCTTGGTATCTTGATAGAAGTTGGGTTAAATCTGCAAATTGCTTTGGATAGTATGGACATTTTTAAAATGTTAAATCTGTCTAGATTTAATTATTAAAAAACATTTATAATTTTTAGAAAACATTTCTGTGTTATTTGTACCAAAATCTTAAATGTTGAAATAGAAAAGCATGTTCAGAGCTGAGATTGTTAATTGTCAAGATGCATTGCCATTAAAAATTTTAAATTATACTTATAAAAAGTAAAATAATGAATAAAATAAAGCAGCAAAATGTCATGGGATAGATGTTATACACATTTAGAAAAATATTTCAGCAAAAAAATATTTCTATGAATACTATAGCAGTTCAAATTCTGAAGCAAGCTTCTTTTACTATATTTTTCATAATTTTAATTTTATTGTTAACAGGGATTGTTAGAAAAACACTGGAAAAAAATGATGACATTATATAGGAGTGAAACCCAGTGAATTACTTCATAAATTCTTCAATGAAGAAGAAGACCTTTTGAAAAGTAACTTTTAAAAATAAGTAATAAATTTAAAAATTAAGATAATAAACTTATATAATTATTTATATCATTATGTTACTTTTATTAGGAAACTAGATGTCAATATTATAAATTTAAATAAATTAAAAGCTAGGCTATTTTAAGAAATGTCAGTATAAAGTTTCAAAAGTTTTTTATAAAATTTTGGATTTTCAAACATTGCCATTATGCTTGCTAAATGACAGCTTGTCAACATTGGTTTTTACAACTAAAAGAAATACTCTAAAAATTTGTCTGGGTAGATCATTTTCTACACCTGTACTGTTCAAAGTAGTATCTATTAGCGACATGTAGTTATTTACATTTAAATTAATTAAAGTTAAAAATGTAGTTCTTCAGTATCTCTGGTCACATCTCAAATGTTCAATAGCTATACGTGTTGGCAATGCCATCATAGCAGGATGTTCTACTGAACAATCCTGTTGTAAAAACACTAGTGTTTTTTTTTTATTCCACACTTTAAAAATTGTGCCATAAGTAACTACTTATCCACCCTCATATATGTGAAGGAAAACAATGATCTAATTTATAAAAAGAATTATGACTGACTCAGCTAATAAGTATCTGAGAACCTGTCTAAGAATTGGAATAGGAAGTCAAGTAAACATCCTTTATTGAAACTGGAACATAAATATACATGTTCTACCTAGAAGAAAATTTTGTGAGAACAGTGATTCTATTAAAATAATGGTTCTCTCAAAGAAAACATAACATATTGACCTTAAAACAAAAAAAGGACAGAGATGCATCTAGAGGTTTAAAAATGGTGAAGTTTCATTGATAAGCCCTAAAAGTGACTTCAAATAAATAAAATGCAAATTTTCAAAGTCTAATTTTATAAGGTGACATATTTAGAGTAATTGATTCTAATCAATATGAAAAATAATAAATTCTAAAATATTAAACATTTGCTTGATACTTTGTGTTTCCCGAACATAGTTTTATAGTCCACACAGAGCCTAGAAGCACAACCAGTACTGAATTTCTTCAATATCAATAAATGTATTAAAATCCAGAAAGTTCCTTTTCAAGCATGGGATGTATGTATAACTCACACAAGGCCTGTAAAATTATAAAAGCCATAGCTTTAATTCTTCAATACACATTTAACTGGGATACTTAAAGTGGAAATGTAATTAATGCTCTGATACATCCTTCCCCTATCCCCCCAAAATACAGATAAAACATATTACAAAAATTTTCAAGGATAAAGAAACACTATGAAGTCATTCTAAAGAGTCATCCAGATTTCACAATCTAGAAGTCCATAAACACAATTTTAAAAACCATTCCAAAAACTCAAAACATGTATGTCTTTCAGGGAAGTGGCATTTTTAGCAACGATCTAGAAAAACCTTAGATCTGCCCCAGAAACAAATATGGCTTCAGCTTGTTTGCTTTTTCTTGTATGCAAATTCTGGATTACAAATTTTGTTAACAGTAGTATTCTGTGCTTAAGTCAAAGGTTAAATAGAAATTATATCCATAAAATATAAAATAGATGTTTTTATTGGTACGTATTTATTTTAAGTTAAAATTTATGCTATTTATTTATTATTAAGTTAATCCGTGAGGCTATTTTAATGAGTCCAAAACTTTATAATTAAAGACTTTGGATATTCAGTACATCAAATACTATCCTACCCTTAAGAAAAAAACAAAGAATCCTATAGGGTATGGGCAAAATATCTAAGCTAGCATTTCACAAAATAAGTCAAGGTTACATGGCAAGCAAATATATAAAAAGATGTTTAATATTATTCATTATCAGAAAAAATTAAAATTATATTTAAATATTCTTATATACTCATCAAAATAGCTAAAATTAAAAGGTCAGCAGCCAAAGCCAGATTGCTTGGTTGGTTAGAACATTGTCCTGATGCACAGGAATTGTGGGTTTGATACATGGTGGGGCACATACAGAAACAAATAAATGTTTTTGTCTCTCTCTTCCCCCCACCATTCCTCTCTTAAATCAATCAATATATTTATTTTAAAAGTCAGTAAATTCCAAGAATTAAAGATGTAGAGTAATGGAAAAGTCTGACATTCCTGTTTGAAATGTAAATTGATATTTTCTTTGGAAAAGTTTTTGACATTGTCTACTAAAGCAGAAAATGCTTTTTGTTACAATCTAACAAGTTTATATGTAGAAATAAATCCAAAAGAATTGCATATGAAATGCGCAAAAGTACATGAATATGAATGCTTATAGCAGAAATTTTCATTTTAACCGATACAAGTGAACAAATTAACTATCCAGCAAAGTAGAATGAATACTTAAATTATGAGATAGCCAAACAGTGGATGAGTAACCAACAATCCCTACTTAAAAGTAATAAATGCCACAGAAACTATTTAGTGAAAGAAGCCAAAAAGAATACATATTATATCTATGTTTCTTTTAAACTAAAGTTTTAAAAGCTGGAAATCTTAATTCTAATACAAAGAATGCAAAATTCTGTAACAATATCATAAATAAGATCAGACAAGTGATTATCATAAAGTCCAAGATATTGGATATGTTTGAAAGAGTGGATGAGAGAGATTGAGAGAGAACTGAATGGTAACTGCAAGAGTGCTGACCATACTCTAGGTTCCTCATCTGAGTCAATGTGTTCACTTAATGATAATTTATAATCTTACATTTTTGTTTTGTATAATCTTCTTTATGTGTGTTATAGTTTTACATAATAAAATGAATTCTCTAATGCAATAGGATTTAGATTACTCCTTGAGGGGGCCCAATCTATGTCCATCTGAGTCATTTACCAAGGGATTTGGAGCTCAAAGTTCTGGCAGTGGTTACACAGAAGGTCAAACTTTTAATCATATTGTAGCTTTTATTTGTTTATAAGACTAAATGAATAAATGAAAGTTATACCCTAGGGTCTGTATCAAAGATCAAAGCCTAGGAAGACAAATTCAGTCATTGGGATAAACGACATTAGAGAAGTTGATGATGGAAAGAAGTAGAAAGTGAGACTAATGTGGGAAGTAACTCTATGTGTATCTTTATTATTCACTAATCAAGCATGCTGTTTGAGAATTAGCCAATCTATCTTAGAGACACAGAGTAAAAGAAAATAACAAACAATAAACCAAATTCCCTATTATACAGGCTATATTAAATGTTTAACTATGGATTTTCTTAAGTCATGCAAAAACATAGATTTATTCTATTACTGTCAAGTCATTTTAAGGTCCCCCAAAGAAATGTGTATTCAAAACTTAAGACCAAATCTACACATTTTTATTATATTACATTTTTCCACCAAAGCCCAAAGTAATCTTTTTTTCTTTGCTATAGTGATGAGGCACTCTTTTATTTAGCTTAAAGACAAACTTAATGACCTTATTCCACTTTTTCCTAGCCTATATTTATTCTAACTTATAATAAGTTATCTTTCTTAAGTAAGAAAGAGTTAGTCCGAAGGAAAAATATTTTCATGTATAAGAAAAAAAAGAGCTTCCCCTAAAAATTAGTGAAATACTTATCTAGATTTCTAGGTCTCATCATTTTCCAGGTGAGCATCTAACAAAGATTCAGAAGTGGAGAAGATAAGTATATTCCAAGAAGTAAATTTTTAGAAATAAAAAACATGCATTTAAGATTATGACCCTGGCTCCTGAACTATCTCCATCAGCATTTCTTCTTGGGAAGAGAGTAAAAGATGAGCAGAAAGACTAAAACACAATATTGTACACCATTGGAGTCAGGTAGTTGGATAGCTGCACTTTGTCTTAATAATAATGGCTGTTGTTTATTGAACTTCTATGCAATGTGCCAAATGTTAAATTTATATATTATTTATGCATCATAAAAATTTAATGATGAAATTGTTATTATATTTTATAAGTAGCAAAAGTAAGAATCAAAGAAGCAGAGTACATTCCATGAGGTTTTACCTGATAATGAGTGAGGTCAAAATTTTTATCAAGAACTTACATTGTGAACAAATATTCTTTTTCACTTAACCACACTGACTTAGATATTTCACATATCACAGACCCAAATACTTGGATATAGTTTGGGATCACCATTTATTAAAAAATAAATTAAAAGAAAAAAAAAGGGAAGGAAAAAACATTTATAAGAATGAGGAAACTAATCAAGAGGATAGACTATGTTCTGCTATTAGACAAGAGCACAGGAGATTTTTATTTTGGAAATTATGAAGATTGAAAGAGAGATGAATTAAGTTTATAGAATTATAAAGCATATTTATATAATTTACATAAATATATGTAAAAATCTCAGAATGCTCTAACAACTTGCCTCTATGATGCACTTCAAAAAAAGTCAAATGAAAGATTCTTTACACCACCAAATATTATGTAGAATAAAGAGTAAAGTTACATTTCTAGTTGAAAGACAGAAACAAGTTATTCGGAATATGTCTGTGATGTCTTCCTAACTTTGCCAATATATAAAGTATTCCGGTAAAAATTACCAAGAAATGGAATCATTGAAAAGATGAACCGTTGGCCTGATTAATACAAAATTTCTATGGCAAGATACCTAGTACCTACTTGTTGGTGCCTAATTTATTTGGATTTTCTATCTTTTACCTCAATCATTATATTAAAAAATGTATAATTTCTACTACAAAGGTAGAGATTAACCATTTAAAACTGCATTCCAAATTACTATGATGAATAAAAGTGTTTAATAATTATAATAACTTTGTAACCCCTTGACAATCTTGCAGATAATTATTATTTTAGACTATAAATACTACCTCCAAAAAGGTAAACTGTCATCTACTTTGAATCATGTAATTGTCAGTCTTCTCCTCAAAATTTTAAACCATAGCAACAGAAATTTACTTGCCATTTTAAGGAAAGCAGGTAAGAAACCAAGAAATAATTAGGTAAGAAACCAATAGACAGAAATGTAAAGATTTTAAACATTTAATATGAATTAATTATTTTGATTGCTTATGCTTATTTAGAGAATATATATAAATATATACACCTTATATATGTGTATATGCATCCATATATAAAACATGTATTCCATATATACATAAACATGTGTATTTCATATGTACATATTCTCTATATATGCACTCTCTGTATATATTTATTCCATACACACACACACATACATACATACATATATTCTATAAATATATATAAAGATGAAGTAGAAATCCATAGATATTATCTTTAAAATTATTAAAGATGAAATTTAAAATTGTTCCTCTAAACCTCTTGTTTTAGAGAGCTAAATCATGTTAATTGAAAGACAAAGCAATATGTCTATTTCCATGGCAAAAAATTGGAGATTTGATTTATTTTAGATTTATGTTTACATGATTAGCACCACCACAACATCACTTTGATCTATAAGACATTACAGAATTGCCATTCTATAGTGACAAGGGCCAATGGACACATTCTTTATGTATTATCTGTATTTTGTTATTATTTACAAAAGACTAAATACAAATCCAAGTAAAGTATAACAATTTTATTCAACAAGTAGTAATCTAAACTATTTTAAACTTGTTTTCTTTTTTATGCGAGAGAGAGAGACAGATACAAAGAGGGAAGGATAGACAACGACAGAAAGATAAGAAGGGAGAGAGATGAGAAGCATCAACTTGTTGTTGAGGCACTATAGCTGTTCATTGATTGCTTTCTCATATGTGCCTTGATGGAGGGAAGGCTCCAGCTGAGACAGTGACCCCTTGTTTAAGCCAGGGACCTTGGGCTCAAGCCAGTGACCTTGAGCTTCAAGCCAGCAGCCTTTGGTCTCAAGACAGCAACCTTTGGGATCAAACTGCATGATCTGTGCTCAAGTCAGCAACCTCAGGGTTTCAAACCTGGGTCCTCAGCATCCCAGGCCAATGCTCTATTCACTGCACCACTGCCGGACAGGCTAAACTATTCTAAATTTGAACTTACTTTATGATATTGTGATAATTTAAGAACTCTAGTTTTTCAAGAAATTACTTAATTATTTTGACTCTTAATAGAACACTTTTTTGAAAGGCTAAACTTCAAGTGTTTGATCTACAGCCTGTCATAAATCAACATTTGTATTTTGTGATGCATTTCAGGAGACAATATTAAAGCATCAAATGAAACATAATACTTATTTAGATATTATGTAAACAGAGCCCCATTAATGGAATGTTAAAATACAAACAAACAACAATAAAACACAGCAAATTAGTTATTACTTTTATATGCAGAAAACTGGTAATTTGATTGAATGCTAGGGTTGCAATGTTTTCACACACACTCAAGAATATGTAAATTTTTACTGAAAGGAATGTTTTGCTGAGACCCTAAGATGATGATAAGAGCTAACAGAAAATAGAAGTTGAGTTCTGAGAAACATTCGTCTAATTCTTAAATCTCTCACTTGAGTCCAGGAGGCAAAGTTTAAAAATTGAGTAACAAACTGAGTAAATATTCTGATGATGATTCACAGAAAAAGTTGTTGCTGCATTGAATTCAGCATGGACTCCACAGTTTCTCAGAGCAAAGAATGAGTGTATACTCTCCATTGTATCTATGTAGATATTCAGGAAAAACTCTGTTCAGAAAAATTTCTTGGTAGTGGTAAAAAGGACAGGAAGTGAACAGCTATTTTCCTAGGAAGATGTGTAAGGCGTAAGCCAGATGTGAGAATCATGAATGCAGTAATAATAATTTTATCATCAAAAAGAACTAAGAATTATGAATACAGCATGGTAGCTGTCGCTGGAATTTAGGTCTTTGAGATGAAATTAACCTAAAAAAATTAAAAGCATGTTTCATGAAAGCTTGGAACATAAGCAGCACTCCCTTGAGATGCTTTAGTGAGATGTGATGTTGAGGGGAAAATGCTTTCTCTTCCTTGCTACATCCCTTTTGACATACATGTAGTTGTACTATTTTGGCACCATGCGTGCTTGGTGGCAGAAACAAGAAGCAGGGCTATGGGACACAGATCGATATAACTAGGAGAGTAGTGTAAGTGTCTCTGCACCTGGTGAAGAACTTACATCTGTTTAGAAAGGAAGTTGAACTTTTTAACTACACACCAGGGATTTCTAAGTGGATACAATTACCCTGGAGAGAAGAAAGCAGCAAGCTAATCAAGGCACCTTTGAGTACCCACATTAAAAATAAAAAAAGAAAGAAGGCAATAGAAATTACAACATTCAATGAAATAGGTGTGTGACAATGGAGGGAAAGATCATTTAAATCTAAAATAATTTTAAAACTATGATGATTCCAATACAAATGACTAAGCTTGATGACCTATTGCGTATGCTGTGAAACCCAATATACACAAACATCAACTTTTAGAAACAGGAAATGATCCCAGTGGAGAAGCAAACCCAACAGAAGTAGGCTTAGTTACAAGCACTTGTAGAAAGACTCTTCCATTTCTTAAAATCTTGGCAGGTAACAGGTTGCAGGATTGGGTGGGTGGGCGTTAGAAACCGAGCTCCTCCCTTGCAGGTAGCAGTATACTCCAAGAGATTTTGAGTTATGTTAATATAAATATTTATCTCCACAGGCAGATAAGAACTAGGTAAATAAATATATCAACATTTAAACAACTAAAAATTGAGTAAAAAGGGCAATCTGCTTTCCTAGGAAAACCCTACATTAAAGTGAACCAACCTCAACCAAGTGATGGCAGTGCATAGGGCATCAGACTGGGACGCAAATGACCCAGGTTCAAAATCCCGCGGTTGCAGGCTAAAGCGTGGGCTCATCCAGCTTGAGCATGGGTTCACTAGCTTAAGCATGGGGTTCCTGGCTTCAAGTCCAAGGTAGATGGCTTGAGCAAGGGATCACTTGCTCTGCTGTAGCCCCCCAGTCAAGGCACATATGAGAAAGCAATTAATGAACAATTAAGGTGCTGCAACAAAGATTTGATGCTTTTCATCTCTCTCCCTTTCTGTCTATCTGTCCCTAGTTCTCTCTCCCTGTCTCTGTCACAATAAACAAACAAACAAACAAACCTAGGTTATTTTGAATTGAATTTGATTCCTTCAAAATATAAAAGAAAATTGCATGAAAATTTAAATAATACTATTCCTTCAACATTTTATTTTAAGAGTTGAATGATACTGAATGAGTATTGCACAGTTTACACATGATTTTATTATTAGATATTAAAGTCTTCAAAATTGCAATATTGTAAATAATACCTCAGTAAACATTTTTTTTTTTTTTTACAGGGACAGAGAGAGAGTCAGAAAGAGGGATAGATAGGGACAGACAGACAGGAACGGAGAGAGATGAGAAGCATCAATCTTTAGTTTTTCATTGCCGTTCCGACACCATAGTTGTTCATTGATTGCTTTCTCACATGTGCGTTGACCACGGGCCTTCAGCGGACCGAGCAACCCCTTGCTGGAGCCAGCGACCTTGGGTCCAAGCTGGCGAGCTTTTGCTCAAGCCAGATGGGCCCAGGCTCAGGCTGGCGAGCTCGGGGTCTTGAACCTGGGTCTACTGCATCCCAGTCCGACGCTCTATCCACTGCGCCACTGCCTGGTCAGGCCAGTAAACATTTTTTACCTATGCTTTCTCACTGACTTGCTACACACACACACACACACACACACACACACACACAAATTTTTTTTGTTAGAAGCCAGAAAATAGAATTGCCTAAAACACTTAAATATTGCTAAATTATTTTTAATTGTTTATACAAATTGCACTTCCACCAGCCAAGTAAGAAAATACATATTTTACCTCTCTTTTGCTAACTTAAAGTGTTCTTTAATATTTTCTAAATTAAAAGGGAAGGTACATGCTTCACTGAGGGTTTTAATTGGCTCCTTTATTAAATAAGTATGATGACTTTATCATATTTTTACCATTTATATTTTGAGGTTTCAATGTTGCTTATAAATTTAAATAACTTATTTTTAATTATCTACTTTGAATTTCATTAAGATAAATGTAAGAAAGCACATACATGTACACAATATTGAAAACTTACAAAGTTGTATCAGAGTGTATGGGGGGCAATTTCCGCTAAAATTGAAGGTCAACTTTTTAAAAGAAAAAAAATTATACTGTAACTGAAAAATTGTTTTTAAATAATTTTGAATACGTATAAAAATCCTCAAAATGTAGAACTGATCCTATTAAAATATGTCAATGAGTCAGGCTTTGATAAAGATAAAAATGTAGTAACATGATATTACAGATGAGAAGAGAAGTGAAAGCACATTATAATAAATGGTTTTAGGACAACTGTTCAACCTTATAAAAATGCCAAATAATTCAATATAGATATATTAATTTCATAAGAAATTTATAACAAAAATCAGATGAAAGTAAAAATGAATATTTATAAAATATCTGAATGAAGACTTTCAAGCTTAAAACCCATGGAGTATATCAAATATTAAATGTTTCATAAACAGGTCTGTATAGTAAATTAAAAGAGGTTTTTATAATAAATATATCAGAAAAATATTAATAAGGTAAGTGTTCTCTTTCATTTATTCAAACTTAAAACAACAACAAATTATTGAGAGCCTGGATGTGTCAGATACTGGCCTAGATATGCTATATAAATGGTGTTAAACACACACACACTCCTCTTTACTCAGGGATATTAGTATAGGGACAAGGCCAATAAGAATTGCATAAGAAATTATATAACTTATATTTTGCTAAGTGCTACTAAGCAGACGTGCAAAAATTTTTAAAAACACATAACATGAAGAGTTTAGTGAACAAGTCACGTTTCAGGTCAACCCTTGAGAATATTAACAAAGTGAAATAGGCAAAAGAAGATATTCATGGACTGAGATGTCCTCAAAGTGTCAGTGAATTTCTAATACTTGAATTATTAAAGAAAGAAAACTGGAAAATATGAGGCCTAGTAGATATAAGGACCAGTTCACAAGGGGCTACGAAATTTACTGGGAACAAGCCAGAGTTACTGAAATGTTTTATACAGGTGCTATGTTTTTCATTTTTCAAAAGAGCAGTTCACCAAAAAGGATCTCATCATAAAAATGGTATTGGCAGGGAAAAGAGTGACTATGTTGAGGAAAGAGTATATTAGTGGAAGAAGTGGTGCTAAGGATGGCTCCCAAGTGTCTGTCAAAAGCAAGAGAGTGAATAAGAAGTATTACTTATTAAGACTAAGAACACCAGGAAGGGTTTGGGTTTAAATATACTTTTTTAAAAATGTCCAGTTTGCCTAAAAATAGTGAGTGTATGTTAACTGAAAAAAATACACATGGTAACCATGTGCTATATATACTTCAATTAAGTAAAGATAATACTCAGAAAAAAGTTGTAAGAAAACATACCAATGTAGAATGTGAGACTTAGAATAATTGTACTTTAAAAGGTTTTTTTATTTAAAGCAACTTTTACAATGAGTATGATTTTTTTTGTGTATGATTGTTTTTAACCTTAAAATCCCTCATATTTAGTGTTTTAAAACATCTTCATTTATGTTCTGCATTTTCTCTAGTTTAAATATACGTAAGTGCCTTCTTCAACACACGTTCATAAGACAAATAGGGAACACTGTTTCTGTTGTGTACATTAAGTAGAAAATACTGAATCACTATCATGAACCAAATTTTATGGAGGTTAGTTAGCTTCCTTCTGAGTCATTATTTAACATCTTTTTAGCACTTATCTGCATTAATCATGTCAGAAACAACTGAATATGTATGTCATGATTTTTGAAATAATAAACATCATAGTTTTAAATAAATTTCTAGTCTATTTTTAGAGTGAAACCTCATGTAATTATTCACCGCCTTTCCCAGAAGGCTTAGCAAACAACTTTGAATGCTTTTTAACCAATTTTATTTGAACTTCTGTTATACTTTTTCATGTTATATTTTTATTTTAAGGCCAGGCTCTATGTTTTTCATTTTTAAAAAAGAGCAGTTCACCAACAAAGATCTCATCATAAACCAAGCTTTTTCTTTTTCTTTTCCCTCCCTGAGAGAAATTCTTCAATAAGTCAACAGGGTTTGTGGTTTCTGAGTTATGGGCCCTTCACACTAATGATAAAAAACATAACATTCAGGCTTATATAGTGAGGCATATTAATGATATATTCAACTTGACATCATGACTAATATGGCCCTCAGGATTTGGCCTATAAATGTCAGTTGTCAGAGTTAAAGGCTTTGTTTCTTACAGGCTATAATAGCCACACATCTTATTCTTTCCCCTCTTGTTAGTGATGCTTCAAACGTATCCTTGAGTATACACAGATTGCACACATTTATTTTAAAGACAAAGTTCTGGATATCATCCTAATTCTTGCCTTCAGGGATCTTATATTCTAATTGTAAAAACAATCATTTGGAAAAAAATGACTATAATATATAATTCTCTGTGTTATACAAGCAAAAGAAAAAATATGAGAAGTTTTAGAAAGCATTTATTGCAAAATTATTATGGCTTCTCAACAATAAAATAAAATAATGCAGTTTGCTAAAATAGATATGGAGAGAGAGAGAGAGAGAGAGAGAGAGAGAGAGAGAACATGAGATTCTAAATCCAATAATCAGGATTGCCTGAACAAAATCTTAAAATTTAGTTTCTCTGGTACAATTACATCCAGAAGTCTATATTGACCATGGAAACACTTAAATATCTTTGCTCCTTTTTCTCCCACTGTGGCTTTCCTGGGTGAATGTAAAAGACAGTGTCAGACTCTTACATGTGTGTGCCACCATTCTTGTCCTTAAGTTAACTCATATAAGTGACCAGGAGAAGAAGCATCAGCATTTCTCAGTCTGGTGCCTGGAATTTCCATCTTGACATTTCCTTCTTACACACGAAACTAATACAAAATAATATTGAATGCAAACTGCAATTTGAAAAAAAAATGAAAAATAAAAAAGTAAAATAAAATGAAAAAAAATAAAGTAAAATAAATAAAATGAAGCACATGAAACTATTTGACAATGTGATTGCACTGACTTGACCAGATTTAGCAGGATAAATTTAAGTTCTATACCACCCAAAGACACTCTTAATTTGCAAATGAACTTTAACAGTGCTTAAATGCATAAATACAGTTTCTGTGTTTTTTAACTTATGCTTTGACTGTCACACAGTCAGATTCTTTTTATCTTGTCCCTCAGAGTAGAGCTTGCTGAGCCAGCTGTGACTTGTATTTAATCTGGTTACCTCATTTGTATGTGATGTTTCTCATTATAATGCATGTATACCATTCTCAACATCTTTATCATGTTGCTAAATACGACTTAATTAATTTTCTATTGTGCTCTCGTCTCCCCTTAAATTATTTGGTTACAAGAATAAATATGTATATTTTACTTTCTTATTTTTGGATATATATATATATATATATGTACATATATAGCTATATACACACATACATATATAGTGAGAGAGAAGAACATATATATACATAATAAAAATATATTATATAAATATATATATACCGGTAATTAAAATAAAACTTACCTTACATCTATAACAAGTCAAATAAAATTTTAGACTGAATGCTGAAAAATTATATTTGTGATTTATGACTTCTGACATAACACAGAATAATTTTATTCTTTTGTATACAATTTTATAAGATGTATTTTCATTTGACTTTTAAGTTTGTCTTAAACTTTTAAGTTTGTCTCTATATAGCATCAGGTTTTGTTGCTATGATTACTTTATTTGTAGCACTAATGGTATATTATGATTTATCTACCTTAACCACAATCAGTTGCTAACATTCCAAAAATACAATTTTCTATTTAAAAACATTTCAAACATAGTTTTTCTCATTGCTACTTTATAGGTCAGATATAATATTATACCTACTTTTAGAGTTATTGCAATTGCCACATAACTAAGCAAAAGTCATGATTTTAAATGTAGTGTGACCTTACTTCCTACAATTTAGGAATGATATATCTAACACTACTATTTCAAGCACTAACAAATATGGAGTTACATGTATTTGAAAAGTCTAGAGATTAATAAAAGTTCATCTCTTTTATTCCAAGTGTCCTAAAATTAGGTCATAAAAATGGTTGTGAATTATGACTTTGAAATGGAAGAAACTGCTCAAGTATGGTAAGGTAATTACCACCTGTAGCTCAAGGTAGTGTTTCCTGAATGCACCCTGCATGTCTTTTACTGCTCCTGCGTATAACTAAGTCACTTTTAACATAATATTTAATAAATCACATAATTGAGAATGAACTAAAAACTCTGTAACATGGAAACAATTATGAATGATTAATGGGTGAAGTAAATCTTCCAACTAGAAAGTTGTGCTGCTTGAAAAGACATCTGTATAAGGGAGAGTCTACAGCTTGTCTTGTAGCTAAGACTCAGGGAGGTTCCTGGAAATGGTACAGAGCTTCTCTGATAAGATTTGTAAGAGAGCTGTGGAGTTTCCAGGCCATTCACTAAGAAACAAATTAAATGCAATAACCCTGTGAAGAATGTGGTAAACTAGGGATAGGGTAGGGTTGTAAAGTTATAATTAGTGGATTCCATTGTGTCAGACTTCTCCATGACAGGGTAGTCATGGTTACAACTGACCATGGATTCACACACACAGATCTGGACACTGCCTGCTTTTCACTGAGATTTTTTAATACTGTCTCACAATAAAGAAAACTGTACACAGTATGGCCCTGATAACTAAATGCAAGCATCCTTTTTCACACAATCTTTGTCTGATTAACATAGTCCTAATTTAGCTGTCAGTAAAATTTCTTATCCTTCCTGTGATTATGGGCCAACCTCTGTCTTATGCTAATTACATAACGATAATCACTGCATCTCAAATGTACACAAACATTTTCTTCACACCTCTCTTTCTTTTGTTAGATGTCAGACCGCAGCAATGGTCTACTGTCTTCTCACGTAGTTTAGTAGGGAACAGAGTTGAGAGGCTGTCTGGAATTAGTAGCTATACAAAGGACTGACGCATTAGACTAACAAACACATTGTAACTTGTAGCTCTACCAGGAGCTAAATGAAGCCTCTTTTTTTCCCAAGACAAAAAGAAGCACAAACCCCACAGCTGCTCCATAAATATGGTTTAAAAAAAAATCCCTGGGATCCGAATAAAAAGGATATGAGACAGACTAAGTCATTCATGGTTCCATTTGGGGATGCATTATGTGGTGTGAGTAAAGAGTAACTTAAAAGCAAATAATCTACCTTCCCCTCCCAAATATCAAAAAATGTCTTTTTTATGTACAGTGTATACACAATTTTTGGTATATCAAATGTATCTGCCTGGGATAATTGTATGGTATGTAATGGAACCATTGTGGGTGTTATTTAGCTCTGTTAAGGGTTGCACATGAATACTTTGCATGCATAAAAGGTTTAGAGAATTATCTGTGGAAATGAGGTATACACATTAGTATTTATTTATTTATTTATTTATTTATATTTCTTTTTTTTTTAATTTCTTTTTTATTTTCATTCATTTTAGAGAGGAGACACATAGTGAGAGAGAGAGAGAGAGAGAGAAAGGGGGGAGGAGCTGGAAGCATCAGCTCCCATATGTGCCTTGACCAGACCAGTGCAGGGTTTTGAACTGGCGACCTCAGTGTTCCCAGGTCGATGCTTTATCCACTGCGCCACCACAGGTCAGGCAGTATTTATTTTTAATAAAGGCAATGCTTGTATATGTAGAATTAAAAAGTCAATATTCTAAAACTTAGATTCTTGGATTTAAGTCTTATATTCTAACCTGGAATTTATCTTCTTATATATGTAGTAACTGTATAATAATGTAATTTTTGCCACCTCAAAAATTTAAAAATATAAGTTTCTAGAATTGTCCTAAATTTTAGAAGCATTTTTATCTTGACATTTTATCTTGACATATGTATTTTTTACTGTTTACATTACTTCAACAGTCCTTTATTGAATACTTACATGGGGTCGGTCTTAATGCTGCTTTCTCAGCAATCATTGCTCAGTACACATTTCACTCTCACAAGAATCAAAATTGCATGTAAATTTTGAATTATGGTTGAATCTCAAAAACTCTATATTAAAACACCTAGAAGATGCTGTGCTGTGGTGTTATTTGTGTACACTATCTCTCCCGTAAGCATTTTAAAGGTAGGAATTACATCTTGTTAATATTTTATTCCCAACACCAAAAATAATATTTGCATACAGCATATGCTAAGTATTCAAGGGAAGCTGAATAATTTGTTCTGTAGGTCTGTCGAGTAAGCAAATGTTTTTTTAAGTTTGCTCACTTGTATTGAGGTAGGGTAGTCTATGGAAGGCTGTGGTGCTTGCCCTCAGGCAACAGATTGCAAATTGTGGATTGCCTGTTTGCTTGGGAAGGGGCCATTGTTTCCTATTGCATGCTGGAGAAGGTTTTTTTTTCCCCCAGCCTGTTTGGATGGAGAGTTTAGAGAAAGAGAGTGCAGAAAGAGAAGAAGAGAGAAAGAGCAAAGAAAGAGTCTGGAGAGTGAGTCTGGAAAATGAGTCCAGGTTGTGAAATCGGAGGCTGAGTCGGGGCCTGGAAGCCCTGGTATCTGCCTGGCCTGTTTGGCAGGGGAGTGCTGAGACTGATGGCGTCCTGAGATGGGAGAGAAGGAAGCGGTCTTCCCTGCCTGTTTGTTTGTCTGCCCTTATAAGACTCTGATAAACGAAATGGCCCACCATTTTCTGGCTCCACAGTTTCTTCACTGTCTGCCTGAATCTAATATGAACATGCACGATGGATGACCACAGCCACTGGCCTTACATCTGGTGTAGTCAACAGGATTTGGATCAGATTGGTATGGAGTCGCTAACACCCTTGAAGAGTAGGGTAGAGGACTGGTCATTGCTCCCCACTGTATGGTTCCCCATGGCTCTCCTTTTAGGGCTGGGTGTTTTTTACTACTCTGCAAGAGGAAACCAGGAGTTCTGTGCTAGAAGCCACCTGAAGTGGAAAGCTCTAGGACAAGTTGTAGACTGAGTGGCAGCAATGGCTTGGACAAGAAGGGCAACGGGATTCAAGAGCTGCCAATGCAGGATGAGCAGCGATGGCACCTGGAACTGGAACAAGCT
Source organism: Rhynchonycteris naso (assembly GCA_037038555.1). Classification (NCBI taxonomy): domain Eukaryota; kingdom Metazoa; phylum Chordata; class Mammalia; order Chiroptera; family Emballonuridae; genus Rhynchonycteris; species Rhynchonycteris naso. The sequence goes on along the minus strand of CM073000.1, from coordinate 54,255,186 downwards.
CTAGAAAAGGAGGCTGATTAGGTTCGTGAGTTGCAGTTGGCCCTGGAAATTGAATGTTGTCAGCAGCAGTTGGAGGAACAACTATGGGTTCAGCTTCAGGTTGAGAGCGAGAAACTGCATGCATCAAAAATGGAGCTGTGCCAGTGGGGGGTGGGGACTCTGAGTTGGCAGGAGCTCTTCTTCTGAGGATGAGGAGGCATGGGCTGAAGCTCCTGATTGCACACTCAGAGCTTGGCCATTGGTCATCCAGAAGGTAAAAACCCAGTAGCAAAGAGTACCTACTGAGCCCCAAATAGGTTTGCTGCGATTGTGGAACATAGGACTAGATGGTATCATGCTCTCTGGAGCAGAGGTGGAGAGGTTGGCCAGTGTTGCCATAAGCTCCTCCTTGGGGCAGCACTTTCAGAGCTGCCATTACTGCAGGGATGAGGGGGGAGGCTTGAGGCCCTATGTGAACCTAGTTGTCTGTAATGGACCTTTACCTTGGTGATTTGCACAGACAACTGGGCTTTCTATGGTAGACTGACCCTTAAACTAGTCCAAACGAAGGGCACTGGCTCCCCTGTTGGATGGACATGCCACATTTGGACAGTATGAGAGACTCTGATGGGGGGAGCTGCTCTGGAGGAGGCCCTCCTTTACCAGAAAGCTACTCTTGTCCAGTTGGTGAGATGCACCAAGGACACTTTAAGGTTTCCATGAACACAGTCCTGAGGCACTCCCACTTACTGTGGAGTAGGGACCTAAAGAGCTTCCTGTTTGCTCCTTGGGCAGAGTGCTCAGGGAGATATTGAGAAGGGAATCTTTGTAATTATTATAATTATATAACTTGTGTTGTTGTTATAGTCTGTTTATGTAACGTACTTCATTGTACTTCATTTCTCACACAGAGATACCTGTGGTGTAGATTGCAAAAAAAGCAGAAGGGATGGAATGTTGGGTAAACAAATGATGTTTTTTTTTTAAGTTTGCTCACTTGTATTAGGACAGAGGTAGTCTATGGAAGGCTGTGAGTGCTTGCCCTCAGGATGGGAGATTGCAAATTGCAGATTGTCTGCCTGCTTGGGAGGGGCCATTGTTTGCTATTGTTTTGTTTTCTGGAGAAGGATATTTTCCCCCCATCCTGTTTGGCAGGAGATTCTAGAGGCAATGGGAGATAGGAGCACATAAAGAGAAAGAGCTGAGGGGCTAGGGAGCCCTGCTGAGGCTGCTGGAGGCCTAAGAGTCCGAAGGGTGAGTCCAGAGAATGAGTCCAAGTTATAGAACTGGAGACGGAGTCAAAGCTTGGGAGCCCTGATTTCTGCCTGGCCTGTTTGGCTGGGGAGTGCTGAGGCTGGAGGGGTCCTGAGATGGGAGAAAAGGAAGCGGTCTTCCCTGCCTGTTTGCTTCTTTGCCTTTACGAGACTCTAATAAATAGAATGGCTTACCATTTTCTGGCTCCACCATTCTTTTACTGTCTGCCAGAATCCAGTGGGTACCTGCATGGCCACTGGCCTTACAAGGTCTGGTCAAGGCACATATGGGAGTTGATGCTTCCAGTTCCTCCCCCCTTTCTCTCTTTCTCACTCTGTGTCTCCTCTCTAAAATGAATTAAAAAAAAAAGTTAAAAAAAAAAAAAAGCAGTTCCAAAGAAAGCCTTGCAAATAGACTTTGAATAATGATGGCATCAGTAGACCTTGTATCAAGGCTTCCAAAGCTACTACAGATAATTCTTATTTTTAACACCTTGAATTTTAATAATTTAGAAAAACAATGATTATAATAGCTAAAATATGTGGGGAGTACACAATATTTCAGGCACTACTATAAATAATTTACACATATTAACTTACTGACTTTGTTTTTTGTTTTTGTCTTTGTTTTTTTTTTTTTTTACAGGGACAGAGAGAGAGTCAGAGAGAGGGATAGATAGGGCCAGACAGAAAGGAACAGAGAGAGGTGAGAAGCACCAATCATCAGTTTTTCATTGCCCTTATGACACCTTAGCTGTTCATTGACTGCTCCCTCACATGTGCCTCGACCGCGGGCCTTCAGAAGACTGAGCAACCCCATGCTGGAGCCAGTGACCTTGGGTCCAATCCGGTGAATCTCTGCTCAAGCCAGATGGGCCCGTGCTCAAGCCCGGCGACCCAGGGTCTAGAACCTGGGTCTCCCCATCCCAGTCCAACGCTCCGTCCACTGCACCACTGCCCGGCCAGGCTGACTTTGTTTTAATGCACACCAGAACTCCGAGTTGAATTCCATTATATACAATCCTGATTTTACCAATGTTGAAACTGAAGCAGAGTTTAACAATTTTTACAAATTTCCAAAGCTAGTTTTTAGCAGGGCCAGAATTCAAATCCTGACATTACAGCCATGCTCTGATGTCCTCTTACCTCTTTTGAAGGTTTCTGTTTTGGTACCAAATATTTCTGATGAAAACTATCAATAAGCACTTTTTTAGTACCTATAACCAAATTGACATGCAACACATTCAAATAATGTAAACTTTTCCTCAAAATACCCTGCCACGGTTGTATCTTTCTGTTTATATTAGCAAACTTCTGGATTTAATAAAATTTCCAATATTGATTTTAAGTTTCCCTCTTAAAAAATACTTATTAAACATTTTACTATATTAATAATTGATTAGACAGTTGACTGATACAATAATTATTATAAATATTTAAAATTAACTTTTAATAAATTTGGTTTATAAAAATGTGTATATTTGATTTGTTGCCTGAGAGAAATTTTTTATATTTTAATCTAGTATTATATTTCCAGATGTTGTTTTATACAGAATTTCTTTTCATCTCATTACCAGGATTCTCTTATAGCTCAAAATAATTTTTAGGTCCAGTAAGTGTAGGATCCAAGCATAGGTGTTGTGCTGAGTTTACCCCTGGTAAAGAGGGGGTTGAAAAGGTTTTTTTTAATTACTTATTTTTAATCTCAATATAAAAACCACAGTGGGATTATTGAATCATTGAAAACTGGTGACAATAAAAAAAACTAAGCATGAAAATATACTTGCAGTAAATTAAGTCCTTCATTTTATATATGCAATAATATTTAAACAAACAATTTTTAGGTTAGTCATAATACAGAACAAATAGCAGTCAAATTTGGAAGTAAAAAAAAGCACGAAGAACACTCTGTCTATTGAAGTACCATGGTTTTAATATGCTCATATTCTGATGCTATAATATAATTCATTAGGCCATGGAGGCAAAATTAAAATATATGAGTCATATGCTAAGAGTTCCTGCTCAAAATACTTCTGGTGCTATGGAAATTAAGAATATGTTTGTAGTAGCTTATTTCTTGTTCTCTATTCTTTTTTTGTTATTATATTTCTTTTCCCATTTAAACCATTGAATTTAAACCTCTCTCTTAACCCTTAAAATAAGAAAATATATATTTCTATCTTAAGGTAAAAATCATAATTGTAATATTTAAGGGAAATAAAACAGAGTTAAGTATTGCAACCAATTTAAGATAACTCTCAAAATTTTTGAGAAATTGACAGTGATATTAATAATAAGTCCCATTTGCTCCATGTTCCCATAGATACCTAGTCCCTTTGCATTAGCTCTTGATGTCTAAGGGATCCCCTCAATCTTATAGCTTGTACATGCACACACACACATACAAACACACGCACACAGAAAGAAAGAGAGGAGCATTGTACAGAAAGACAGTAACATACTATGCTTAGATATTTCCTGGAACCCTCTCTTCCAAACAGTGTACATATCCTGTTCTGTATTACTAGGTGCTATATTTTTATTACTACTCTCTAACAATGTAATACGAAATTCAGTTGAGTGTTTTAAGATAAATAATATAAATGAAATTGTAGACTTGAAAGATGCCTTTACTTTTTGGAGAGCCTACAAGGTACATAATTGCCTTACTTTCTTCCTTAACCTATCATTATTAACAAACATTTAAGTTAGTCTATGCTATGGATGTCATTGTGTTAAAATTTTGAAGGATGGCCCTAGCTGATAAGCTCAGTGGTAGAGCATCAGCTGGGCATGTGGATGTCCCAAGTTTGATTCCTGGTCAGGGCACACAGAAGTGCCCATCTGCTTCTCCAACCCTCCCCCTCTCACCCCTATTTATCTCTTTCTCTTTCCCTATTCTCCTCCTATAGCCATGGCTCGATTGGAGAAAGTTGGCCCCTGGAGCGGAGAATGGCTCCATGGCCTCTACCTCAAGCGTTAAGAAGGGCTCTGATGCTAAGCAACACAGCAACACTCCAAATGGGCAGAACATTGCCCCCTAGCGGGCTTGCCGGTGGATCCCAGTCTTTGGGACACATGCAGGAGTCTGTCTCTGCTTCTCTTCATCTCACTGAACATTAAAAAAAAGAAAAAATATGAGGGTTGTAAAACATTGGACCATACTGAGAGTTCATAATGCATGAAAACTGAATTTGTGTATATATTTCTGATATTAAAGGAGGATTGTATATACTAAAATATAGATGCAGGAATTGATTGTGAGAAGAAGAGTTCTTGGATAATTCTGAAAATGTCTCAATGTTGCTATAGACTCTACCCCATGCACATGACAGTGATATATCAACAAGAAACTAAAACTAAATATACTGGTATCAAAAACAGAAAAAAATCTTGTAGAGCACGAAGAGAACGTAAGTATAAAGATGAATCTCTCGTACTACAGGGTTTTGGCTCCCTGATGGCTATGAGTTTGTGTTTTGTGGGTAAAGGGATTAAATGTGTTCAGGGCAAGATAATGATCTCAAAGCCTTATTTACTTTTGGAATTCAAGTGTTTAGAGTGCATTATTCCTGTTATTAAATGGAATATAATTATTATGAAAAAAATAGCGCTACTGGTCATATAACTGAGGTCATGATTGCTGGACCACCATGACTCTACCTAGATAAGCAAATATGTGCATAACCTTGATCCAGGGACAAAATTAAGCATCTCATTGGCCTGAAGACTGAATGAGCCATATCACTGCAGAAAATAAGCAGGAGACTGAATGTAAGACTATAAAGGAGGGCAGAGATGGAAGTAATTGTGATGGAGGCAACTTTTAAAAAAGAAGTGATAGGCATATAAAAAGGAAGAAAAAGAATCTCTACTTTAAAAAATAAAAGAGCAAACCAAAATTCTAAAGCATATGAAAGATTCTTCTGTTTTAAAAGAAAAGGCAATGATTTTCTTTTTAAATCTGACACCAAAAGCAAAAAATAAATAAATAGGAGGGACTGCAAAGAATGAAAATGATTTGGCACAGCAATGGGAATCATCAACAACCTGAAAAGGCAACCTATTGAATGAGAAAAAATATTTGAAATTCCTGTAACTTATCAGGAACTAATAAAAAAAACTCATACATTTCAATAGCTTAAAACAATCCCATCAGAAAATGAGCAGACGATCTAAATAGACATTTTTCCAATGAAGATATACAGATGACCGACAGACACAGGAAAAGATGCTCAGCATCACTAATTATGAGGAAAATACAAGTTAAAACCACATTGAGATATCAACTTACACCTATTTTTTACACATATTATTTATCCATTCATCCATCAAACACACAAACATAAACACACATATATGAATATATGCCATGGAATATTATTCAGCCAATAAAAGACTAAAATCTTGCCAGACTCAGAGGGTATTATACTAAATGTAATAAGTCAGACAGAGAAAGACAAATGCAGTATGGTTTCACATAAAAATATAAAAACAAATAAACAAACAATACAAAACAAACTGTCTCATAGACACAGAAAAAAATGTTGGTTTACCAGAGAAAAAAAGAGTTATGGGGAAGAATAAAAAAAAAAAATAAGAGGTACAGATTTCTATTTCTAAAATAAGTCACAGGGATGTAATGTACAACACAGGGAATATATTCAATAATATTGTAATAACCTTGAATGACAACAGTTGGTGACTAGAGTTAGAGTCGTGATCACTTTGTTAGGTATATTAATGTTGAATAACAATATTGTACACCTAAAACTAATAAGATATTGTATATTAACTATATTTTAATTAAAACAGAATGTTAAACTTGGTTTCATGTAATAGCACAAACGTTTGTTTTGATTAAGGTAGTGACATAAAGAAAAGATTATTTTTGCCACCTGAACTACATTTGCGTGAAGGACACTGAGTGAAAATCACCTTGCCAATCTTAGTCAACACATAGAGCTGTGCAAGATAATCATAAATGTCATCTTAAACGACTGAGTTTTGGAGCAATTTGTTCCACAGCAAAGTGATAACTAAAGCAATGCTAACCACTCATAACAGAAAACAAAAAAAGGAAACACAACCTTGGTAGATCTTGTTGCACGTGGTAACATAGCCCTTCATTCTTCAACTTTAGTAGTCTTCTCTGCATTCAGATTTTTGTTTTGGGGGGTCTTTCAAGCTCATAATTCCCACACGCTCTATTCTTGAAAATTTCTTGCTTTCCTTTCTCTACCAAAAATTTTATTACTACCTTTTTTTCTCAAGCTGTATCATTAAATTTCTACACAAGATAACGTTCTGTAAATGAAGATAACATGAAATAATTACAAGGAAAAAAAAAGTGTGCACCTGATTGTTGTATTGTAATGTTAAACTCTAGAGAGAAAAAGCATACATCACAATTAAATGTTAAACTCTGTTTAAGACTTAAATTCTATAATTGCATTGTCTCTACAGGAAAATATATTTAAATATAAAGAACTTACGACCACTTATATCATTAAAATAAAAGCATTTTATACTTTTAGAAAACTTTATGAAAAGTTATTGATAAGCCTGGGTGTTTGGCTCAGCGGTAGAGCGTTGGCCCGGCGTGTGGAAGTCCCGGGTTCAATTCCCGGTCAGGGCACATAGGAGAAGTGCCCATCTGCTTCTCCACCCTTCCCCCTCTCCTTTCTCTCTATCTCTCTCTTCGCCTCCCATAGCTGAAGCTCCATTGGAGCAAAGTTAGTCCCGGGCGCTGAAGATGGCTCCACAGCCTATGGTTCCACATCCTTCGCCTCAGGTGCTAGAATGGCTCTGGCAAGTGGTGGAACGATGCCCCAGATGGGCAGAGCATCTACCCCTGGAGGGCATGCTGAGTGGATCCTGGTGGAGCGCATGCAGGAATCTGACTGACTGCCTTCCCGCTTCTAACTTCGGAAAAATACAAAAAAAAAAAAAAAAAAAAAGAAAAATTATTGCTAGATCTTCAACTACTTGCATAAATTTAGAAAGTCTTTTTTTTTTTTTCTGAGTACCATTAAACTATGTTTATGCATTTATTTAATGATAATATTGAATCTGTATTTTTTCTTCTTTTATATTCCTTTAATTTTTGCAGTTTTCTTGACAACGTGCCACCTCTTGATGTAGCTGCTTCTTTGTGAGTTCTGGAATATACCCTCTGTTTGAATTCTGTGGTGTTATTCCAAACATTGTTACTTTCTTTTTGAAGTGTGTGGTTCACATTTCACACAGATCTTTTAAGATGATTTCCTTGCATAGTGGGAAGTTTCTGACATGTGAGTTTATTGGAATCCCTTGGTGATAAACTTGGCTCAGAGCAGATGGAACTGTTAGAGAGAGCAGCAACATAGCTCTGGGCTTGAAAATCTTAGTGCACACATGATGTTTTCTCCCATCAGGTCTGGTATGATTGATGGGACCTTGGAACTAGAAACTGAGGAAAATAGATCCTCCACAATTGGCTAGTTGATGGGAAAAAAAAATGCAATAAAGAAAAAGGTCTCAAAGAACAATAGAGAAGAATGAGACACAGTTCATTGTTTCAGTGCCAAATAACAGTTCCCTGCCATCTAGAGTGGTCATTGATTTTATAATAGGTAAAATATAAGGCTACAATAAAATGAAAACTTTTCATGAAAAGTTCTCATTGACTTAAGACATCAAATATAGGCTCAGAGAGATCCTTTCCCAGGAAAGATTTCAGAATCCCTTCCATGAAAATAGGGTAATCTTTTCAGATAAGATAATAGATTAATCTTTGTTAATAAATAATTATTATTTAATGTTGAATTGTTTCACTTTTTTCATAAAAACAGTGTATAAATAATTGGTTATAATCAAATAATTACTGTATTCAGGTATTTTCAGACTTTTCTGAAAAGATATAATATGAACATAGGGCTTATATCCTCAAATAAAAGCTAAATCATGTAATATTCCTTTCACTCATGAAGTGCTGAAATGATAAATGTGTAAAAAGGTGGAGTTTAAATTTAAAATACAGAGCCTGACTGGGAAATCATAGTGCAGTGAATAGAGCATCAGACTAGACATAGAGGGCTCAGGTTTAAGTTACTGAGGTCGCCAGCTTGAGCATGGGCTCACCAGCTTGAGCACAGGGTCGCTGACTTGAACATGGGATTATAGCCATGACCTCATGGTTGCTGGCTTGACCACAGGTCTCTGGCTTGAGCAAGGGGTCACTCACTCTGCTGTAGCTCCCTCTTCCATTAAGGCACATATGAGAAAGCAATCATTGAACAACTAAGATGTTGCAACCAAGAATTGATGCTTCTCATCTCTCTCTCTTCCTGCCTGTCTGTTCCTATCTGTTCCTCTCTCTCTCTCTCTCTCTCTCTCTCTCTCTCTTTGACGTGTCTCTCCCGCTACAAAAATTTATTATAATAATATAGAAAAAATAAAACTAACGGACATCCTAGTGAAGACTGGGCCTTGACATAAAGGTAAGTCATAGAAATTAGAAAAATTGGCAACGCCAAAGGAAGGCAGGACAGTCAGATAGAGAAAAAAAATTACTTTTAAAAAATGGATATAAAAATATTCCATAAAGGGGTTACTATAGAATTATACTAGAATAGATACAGAGACATCAACTGATTTTAGAATTGATAATAAATAGATGTAATTATCTACATTCAAATATTGCATTGACATCCAGGTAATAAAAGCCATCTGTTACTACTGTGTGCATGTTTTCTTAAATTTTAGTTAATTTTATTTCTTCTGAAGTAAATCAACTCTTGGTCTATTTTCTCCTATCCAATTATCCCATAGTAGCTTCATGTTCTTTTATTTATTTTTTGTTTGTTTGTTTTTTAATATAGACATTTTAGGAATGATATTTAATTTATTGTACTTAACTTTGAGATTCTGTTTTTAAATTATAGAAAAATATCAGAGATAATAATATTTGAAGAAAAAGTATTATGACAAAACAGTGAGATTAACCTGCTAATACAAGTAGAAAAAGTCAGTATGTTCTATTTTTAAAATACCCTGAATGATATGAGAATGCTATAAAATAGTAACAAAGAGAGAAATCCAGCATCTGACAAGTTTTCTTGCTATTTAAAGAGTGGATGTGTTCCATCATTTAGCCCACAAGGTCTTCCAATAAAAATATTTTGTCTCAAAATAAGTGTTTAATATCTAAAGTGTTCTTTGGTTTCAAAATGTTAATAAAATAATCAAGTATCACTGATTAAGTTTTTGCTTAGCATAACAGAGAACTATTGATATAATCATTTCCATATATTAAGAGTTATCTTTTCTTCTGAAAAATTTTCAAGTATTTTTCTTGATTAAGCTCTTCAACTTTGAATTATTCTCTATTTTGTGATGTTTTATTCTATTTGATACTGATGTTTCTTTTTTTAAGATTTTATTTATTCATTTAGAAGAAAGAGAGAGAGAGAAGGAGAGAGAGAGAAGGGGAGAGAAGCAGGAAGCATCAACTCTCATATATGCCTTGACCAGTTAAGCCCAGGGTTTTGAAGCAGTGACCTCAGCGTTCCAGGTCAATGCTTTATCCACTGCACCACCACAGGTCAGGCCAATACTGATGCCTTGAGATGATTCTTTCACACTTTGGTCAATCACTGAATGTCTGTGGTGTATGAGGAAAGTCCTTTCCTTGTCAATATGTTTTATGGATCCTGTATATATGTCCAAACTGTGACACAATATACTCAGAAATTTGGATGAGTTGCTACATTTGAGTACTATCAAAATACAGAAGATTATTTCAAAGTGTGTCCTTATAACCTCAGTTAATTCGCCTCACCCATAGCAACTATTGAACATACATTTGTCATAATGATCTATTCGTCCTTTTTAGATTTTCAAATAAAATCATGCATTCATTCTTGTCTAGCTTCTTTCACACAGATTACTGTTGTTAAATTTTACCTTTATTGTTGCATGTCATCAACAGCTTATTTTTTTCCATTGCTGAACACTATTCTAATTATGAATATACCATTATTTGTGTATCCATATAACAGTCATTTTGTGTTGTTTATAGGTTGTATTTCTTATAAGTAAAGTTATTGTGAATATTCATGTTTAAATATTTTATGGATACATGTTTTTATTTCAACTAGGGGTGGAATAGTTTGGCCTCTCTGTAAGTATGCATTTAACCTTATAAAAATTGCCAAACTATTTTCTAAAATGTTTGTATAAACTCAACAATCCTACAAGCAGTGTAAGAGTTCCCGTTGCTATAAATTTTGCTAGAATTTTGATTTGTCGGTCATTTTATTTTAAACATTCTAAAGTGGGTATATAGGCTTTTCTTTCTTGTGTTAAATTACATCTTCTCTGATGTCTAATATTGAACACTTTATCATAAGCTTTTGACCTTTTTTATATCCCATTTTTTGTAGTTTCTGCTAAATATTTTGTTCATTTTTACTGAGTTAATTGTTTTCTAATAATTGAGTTTTAAATGACAATTACATATCCTGTATAAAGTCATTATTCAGATGTTTATCACAAATTTGTCTTCCAATCAGTAACTAGCAGGTTTATTATTTTTTCCTTCTTTTGTGACAGAGACAGAGAAAGAGACAGAGAGAGGGACAGATAGAAAAGACAGTCAGAAAGGCAGAGAGATGAGAAACATCAATTCTTTGTTGTGGCACCTTAGTTGTTTATTGATTGCATTATTATATGTGCCTTGAGTGGGGGAGTGAGAGGGAGTGACTCAGGACAGCAGAGTGAGCAACCTTGGGCTTTAAGCCAGCAACCATGGGGTCATATCTATGATCCCACCCTCAACCCAGCAACCCCACCCTCAAGCTGGTAACCTTAACATTTTGAACCTGGGGCCTCTGCATCCCAGTCCGACACTCTATCCACTGCACCACCACTGGTTCAGGTGCTGCCTTATTTTATAAACAGTGTTCTTAAAGAGGTGATTTATCATTTAATTTTTATGAAGGCTAAATTATCAATTTATTCTTTTTTTAATATAAGAAATCTTTATGCTAAGAAAATAAAGATTTGTTCTTATGTGCGTTTATATTTCCCATAATTTTTTTATTTTTGGATGTTTGTGTTTAGGACTATAATCCCTTTGAAATTTCTGTGTTGTGTAATGTTCTGTATAGTGAGACAATGTTCTTTTTTTTGCATATGTACATTCATTTCTTTAAACTTTAGTTGTGATAAACAATCTTTTCTTGTTCTTTATAAAATTCCCTTAAAAACATTGGTGAAAATTATCTGTATAGTGTGGAGCATAAAACACAAAGTTTATCCTTGTACTTTTATTTGCTAATAATTATATTATTTTTCATATAAAAAACTGTTAATATACTTTTGTCCCACCCTGTATTATCTAGAACAGGGGTTGAGAACCTGTGGCTCATGAGCCAGATGTGGCTCTTTTAGTGGCTGCATCTGGTTCACAGACAATCTTTAATAAAAAAAAAATAATAACATTAAAAATATAAAACATTCTCATGTATTACAATTCATTTCCTACTGCTCATGTTCATGCTTGTGGGTGGCTGGCGCCAATCAAAGTTGTCCTCCAGGACAAAACCAAATTTTTATTTGATAATGCATGACGTACAAGGGTCGTTGTGAGGTCAGGAAGTAAACTTTTCTCCTTTTACTCAAGTAGTCAGTTAGCTGACTGCAGAAACCCTTTTGATGAAGAAGATGGCTAAAAGAAAAAAAGATGAGGAGTATTGTACTTTTCAGCAGCAATGGACAGAGGAATTCGCCTTTGTGGATGAGCACGTTCTGCAATGTGTCTAATGTGCAATGATAAAATTGCATTGATGAAACGGTCAAATATAAAGCGTCACTTCGACACATGCCATACCACATTTGAATCAAAATATCCAGCAGGGGACAGCAGGAAGAAAGCATGTCAAGAGCCACTGTTCAGAGTGCAAGCTAGTCAGCAGCAACTCCGTGTTTGAACCCAACAGGGTGACTAGAATTTGGTTAGCTTTGCTGGTGCTTTAGCACTTGTGAGAAACAGAAAGCCATTCATAGATGGGGAGTATGCCAAAACATTCATGCTTGATGTTGCCAATAAACTTTTTGACGACTTTTCGAATAAAGACAAGAGAATCAAACGAATAAAAGACATGCCTCTGTTGGCAAGAACTGTTCACAATCATACCATCATGATGGCAAATCAAATTGAGGTAACACAAGTGAAAGACATAAATGCAGCACCATTCTTTTCTCTTGCATTGAATGAGTCAACAGACGTAAGCCATTTATCCCAGTTCAGTATGATTACAAGGTATGCTGTTGGTGGCACACTGTGAGGAAAGTCTTGCTGTTATGCCTATGAAAGAGACAACAAGAGGGAAGGAATTATTTAAGTCTTCCACTGAGTTTGTTAAAGAATAAAATCTACCAATGGATAAACTTATTCTGGTGTGTACTGATGGTGCTCAGTGCATGGTTGGAAAAAAAGAGGATTCATAGCACTTCTTCATGAGCATAAAAGAGACCCATCCTAAGTTTTCACTGCACCCTACATCAGGAGGTGCTTTGTGCTCCGATGTGTGGTGAGCAGCTTGGTGAGGTGATGTTGCTGGTCATTTGGGTGGTCAACTTTATTGTTGCCTGAGCTTTAAATGATCGCCAGTTTAAAACACTGCTGGATGAAGTTGGAAATAATTATCCTGGTCTGCTTCTGCACAGCAATGTGCATTGGTTGTCAAGAGGGAAGGTACTCAGCTGTTTCGCGGCTTGTCTAAGAAAAATCTGGACTTTTCTTGAAATGTAAAACGTTGAGCATTTAGAGTTAGCTAACACTGAGTGGCTTCTGAAGTTCTACTATCTCATGGACATGACTGAACATTTGAACCACCTCAATGTGAAAGTGCAAGGCATTGGAAATACACTCTTATCTCTTCAACAATAGTGTTTGCATTTTTAAACAAGCTGGAACTCTTCATCACTGACATTGAAACAGGTCATTTACTACTGTTTGGAAAACTGAGAGAGTTTAAAGATGCATGCACAGCAAATGACCCTGCTCAACATCTTGATCTCTAACAGCTAACGGGCTTCACATCTAATCTCCTGCAGTCATTTAAAGTGAGCTTTGGAGAATTTTGTCAGCGCACTCAACTTTTTCAGTTCATCACCCATCCACATGAGTTTGCAGTGGACAGCCCCTACCTGAGTTACATCCCCGGTATCTCCGTCAGAGATTTTGAGGTACAAGCTGCTGACCTGAAGGCCTCAGACATGTGGGTGAATAAGTTCAAGTCACTAAATGAAGATTTGGGAAGACTTGCATGACAGCAAGCAGAATTGGCAAGCAAACACAAGTGGGGAGAAATGAAAAACTTCAACCCACGGACCAGCTGATTGTCAAAACTTGGAACACGCTTCCTGTCACATGCCACACACTGCAGCATGTGAGTATTGTTGTACTGACAATGTTTGGCTGTATGTATGCATGTGAGCAGTCTTTCTCACATCTAAAGAATGTTAAGACCAACCTACAATCACGTTTAACTGATGGAAGTCTCAACGCCTGCATGAAGCTTAACCTCAATATGTATCATCAACCAGACTACAAAGCCATCAGCATAATCATGCAGCACCAGAAGTTACATTAATGGTAAGAAGTACTTTATACATCATTGTTTAGCAACAGCATAACAATGTTATTAAAAAGAATTCAGAGACTAATTGTACTTTAAAAGTGTTGGTCTTACATAAAATGCACACATTTACTTGTATTTAGTGTTAAACATATTGTATGGCTCTCACAGAATTACATTTTAAAATATGTGGTGTTCATGGCTCTCTCATCCAAAAATGTTCCCAGCCCCGGATTTAAAAGGTCCAGTTTTCAGCAATAAAATAAATAAATAAAATGAGATAAAAAGAACAGGAAAACATGAATATACACAGCAAGAATATAATTGATAGAAATTGACTTATAGTGGCCAAATGTTAGACTTGCCAGACAAAAATATTAAATAAATTATAATTATATTTAAAGAAATAAATGAATCACTATATTTTAAAACTCAATTAAAAGTATATTACCTCACAAAATTAAATATTCAATTGAGCCATGGATTATAAAAAAGAATCAGTTATTCTGAAGTAGTAAGGTATAAAATCTGAAAAGAAATATTTATTAGAGAGGCTCAACACTGAATATAAATGTACAGAAGAAAGGATCAGTAATTTTAAACATAGGTTAATAGATACTATCCAGTCTGAGGAATGCAAAGAAAAACAAATAAAGAAAAATGAACAGAGACTTTCAAACCAGTGGGAAGCTATCAAGTGTACAAACATTGCATAATGGGAATACCAAAAGGGAGAGGAAAAGAGAGAGAGAGGAACACAGAGCATATCTAAAAAAATAATGGCCAGAAACTTTTCAAATTTTGTGAAACATTGATGTACACATTTCAGAAGCTCGGTGAACTTATAGTAGGTAACTTTCAAAGAATTCCAAACCAAAATAAATATATTATAGTCAAATTTTCAAAAGCCAAAGTAAAAGAGAAAATCTTGAAAGCAATAAAAGTATATGATACATCACATACAAAGACTATTTAACAATATTAATAGCACTTCTCATCAATAAAAATTTTCAGATCTCTTTACTGTCATTTGCAGGTTAAATTTAGTATACTTACCATATATTTTCTGTACTTTCCTTTCATTGAATTTATTAACTTAAGCTGAAATTATATATTTAATTCCCACCTCTCTGCTTCCTTGCCAATTGGCAGGAATGAATATTGACACATAGTAAATCCTAAGTGAAAAAATAAATGATTAAATTAATAAACACATATTATTCATCTATAGCTAACTTCCTCAGATTTGTTTTCAGGGTCTTTGACTACACTATTATGGAATTTTTTCAACTTCTCTCAAAGTTAAGGGGAAAAGGTATGTCAGGTATTTTAAAACACTTAATAACTATTAATTCATAAAGATTATAGTGATTGTCTTTAAAAGAAAAGATGAAAGCCAGGCGGGGGCGCAGTGGATAGAGCATTGGACTGGGATGTGGAAGACCCAGGTTCGAGACGCCAAGCTTGCCAGCTTGAGCGCGGGCCCATCTGGCTTGAGCAAAAGCTCGCCAGCTTGGACCCAAGGTCATTGGCTCCAGCAAGGGGTTGCTCGGTCTGCTGAAGACCCACGGTCAAGGCACATGTGAGAAAGCAATCAATGAACAACTAAGGTGTCGCAACGAAAAACTGATGATTGATGCTTCTCACCTCTCCGTTCCTGTCTGTCTGTCCCTATCTATCATTCTTTCTGACTCTCTCTCTGTCCCTGTAAAAAAAAAAAAAAGAAAAGATGAAAAATGATAGTGTATTCTTTGTGTTATTTTACACATTTCATATTCTCTATAATGATCTGTGGTGAACTAAATTGTGTCCTCCCAAAATTTATATGTTCTAGCCCTAACCTCCAATGTGACTATATTTGGTGGTAATTCATGTAAAATGAGGTCAGAAGAGTGATTCTAATTTAGTAGAATTGGTGGCCTTATAAGGGCTCATGCACATTCACCAAGGAAAAGTCATGTGACCTCACAATAAGGCAACCATCCGCAAGCCAGGAACAGTGGTCTCATAAAAACATGGCCATACTAGCTCTTTGGTCTCAGACTTCCAGACTACAAAAATTGTGAGAAAATTAATTTATGTTGTTTAAGTTACCCTGTCTATAGTGTCTTCTTATAATAACCTAAGCTGAGTAACATAACTATATTTACATACTTTACAACAGGACAAAATAAGTTTTATGTCAGACTTAACTACCATATTTTTTGCTCCATAAGATGCATGTTTTACCCCCAAAAGTAAAGGGGGAAATGCCTGTGCATCTTAGAAAGTGAATGTTCATTTTTTTTTAGCTGCTGTGGGTGCTGCGCTGGTAAACATATGTAGAATGAGCGCCAGCGAGAGTGTAATCATATCCGCCATGGCAGTGTCTGGAACCCTGGCATCTGCTGAGTGATCTCCTGGTTCTGGTTTCCACAATTGCATGCAGCACAAGAGAAAAGGTAAGCGACGTTGTGTGGGCGCATTCACCTGGCATCATGGAGGGCAGACGTGAGAGGTGCACTGTAGCAAGGGAAGCCTGTGCTGCAGCTGCTGGAGCTCTGTGTGAGTGCTGATGTCACTTGCTGCCCTATTAGGGCTTGACCACTTTAGAGTACATATTAGTGAAACCACACACACACACACACACACACACACACACAAAAAAAAAAAAAAAAAAAAACTGTAAAGAATTGAAGACTCATTTAGCTGTAATTCCTGGGAGTCTTACCAGTCAGTTGCAACCTCTTGACGTTTCCATCAACAAACTGTTTAAAGTCTTTAAGCGAGAAGAGTGGACCAAATGAATGGCTGCTGGTAATCATAACCTGACACCAACTGGATGAATGAAGAGACCCACTATCGCTCAAGTTTGTGAGTGGGTGAAAACATCATGGGAATCAGTGAAGAATGAAACCGTGGTACGGTCATTCAAAAAGTGTGGCATTAGCAATGCCCTAGATGGCACTGAAAATGGTGTCTTATGTAAAAATAGTGCAGAAAGTGATAGCAGTGATTGTGAGCAACTGAGCTTCTTAATTTCTGACACTAGCGATGATGAGTTCCTGGGGTTCCAGGACAACTAGAAGAGTATCTGAACATTACAGTCTCTTCTCATTTGTTAATAACAGTGCTAATGGTTGTTAATATTGTTACTGAGTTTACATTGTTGAAATATTATTGTGGTATATTTTATTAAATATTTTAACACACCATTTGGGTCAGAATATTTTCCTCCTTAAAACCCTAAGTGCATCTGATGGTTAGCTGTGTCTTATGGAGCAAAAAATATGGAACTAAAAGTTCACACTCATGAACTACAGGTATTGATCGACTTACGACCTACGCAACTTACAACTATTCGACTTTATGACCACAATTGCTAGCCATGACTGCTCCACATCTGGCAGCGCAAGCATTGCCCAGCTGGCCATACGACAGTGCGGACCAGCTTCCAGCAGCACTACCATCTCCGCGTGCACCATTTCAACTGTATAGCAATTTGTGTTTTGTGTCTTGGATATTTTTCATTAAAGCCCTCCCAAGATGTCTACCAAAAGGAAATTGTCTTTGTCTATAGCCTACTCAACTTACGACCAAATTGTGTTACCACTGGTCTGTTGGAACCAATCGTGGTCGTAAATCGAGTGCTAGCTGTATACATTTTATTTTTCAGTAGGAAAATAGATAAATTAAGAATGGAGAATTTTTGGACAAACAAGTGTATTTTAGGTTTGCTTTTAGGTTTGCTCACTTGTATTCGCACAGTGCCATGTGTGTATAGTCTATCGAAGGCTGCAGGTACTTGCTCTCAGAGCAGCAGATTGCAAATTATGGATTACTTTCCTGCTTGGGAAGGGCGATTGTTTGCTATTGTTTCCTGGAGAAGGTTCCCCCCCCCCCAGTCTGTCTTGCTGGGCAAAGGAGTGCAGAGAGAATACAGAGAGAGACAAAGACAAATCAGAGAGAGAGAAAGAGGATGCTGAGGCTTTTGGGGGCCTGTGAGTCTGAAAGAGTCCAGAGAAGGAGTCATGGTTTTGGAAGCCCTGAGGAGAGGGAAGCAGTATTCCATGTCTGTTTGCTCATCTGCAGTTAATAAACAGAATTGCCTACTATTTTCTGGCTCCACAGTTCCTTTACTATCTGCCTGAATCCAATGTGAACCTGTATAACTAAGGCAAGCGGCAACTGGCCTTAAAAGGATAATGCAAGAATTGTTAGAACAAGTAGTCAAAAAAGAAAGAAAACACAAGTTCTCTGTCTCTTCCCCAATTTAGTCCTTTGTCATACCAAATTTAAATATGGATAGTTAGACTTGTGTTTTGACTCAGAGTTCCTAAATCTTTTGGAGTTTCTTGGGCAATAGGATTGTCTTCTATTGCAAATGTGAGGTGACTGTGGGTGGGCTCCTGGATGGCTTTAGGATGGGTGCTGGTCACCAAAAAAATCAAGCCATGATTAGAAATTTGGAACTTTCAACCCCACTCCACCTTCTGGGAAGAAAAGAGGCTTTGGAGATTGAGATTATGCCTCCATAAAAACAGAGTTCAAAGAATTTGGTGAACACACCCATGTGCCAAGAAGGTGGTGTACACCAACTCCACCAGGACAGAAGCTCTTGTGCTCAGACCCTCCCAAGACCTAGCTCTTTGCTTTTAGCCATATTTTTTATCATATCCATTATTATGTAATAAACTGAAAAATGTCAATGTTACCTGAGTTCTGTAAACTGTGCTAGCAAATGACTGAATCCAAGGAGTGTGTCATGGAAATCTCTAGAGTGCAGTCAAGTCAGACAGAAGTTGTAGGTAATTTGGAGACCTACTTTTTGTGATTGGAGTCCATAGTGGAAGGCAGTCCTGTGGAACTGAGCCCTCAAACTGTGGGGTTCTCCCAAATAACAGCTAGTGTCAGAATTAGTTGAATTGTAAGACACCCAACTGGTGTCACAGAAAATTGCTTGGTGTGGAAAATAAAAACCCAAACATTTCTTGTAAAAAGAGCCCTGTGAGGGTCTCCCTTTTCTCTGACTCTACAGTGAGCTGACAACAGCTTTGACTTGGCTTACTTATTTCCCATAATGCTTCTAGAGCGCCCAAACAGCCCCACCTAATCTCTCTCTTTTATTGCTTCTTCTATCTTCATCACTTTCTTGTTTCACCATTCCTCGCTTTAATAAACTTACTCTCAAAATAATAACAATAATAATAATAATAATGAAGGATAATCTAAGACTTGTTAAAAGAAGTAGTCAAAAGAGAAGTAAAACACAAATAAACTCTTTTCTTCCTCCTCAAATCGGCCTTTCTTCACATCAAATTTACACATGTGTAGATTTTTTTCAGATATATCTTAGTGTATTCACCTCTTCTTCCTGCACATATATATCTTATATTAATTCTATCATAAGAATGTGAGCTGGAGGGTGGGAACCAGGAATAAATAGAGCCCTCCAATTACCAATGTAGAATCCCAACCCTCCAATATACCATGACATCCATGGGTTGTGTTATGAGAGTTTCTTTCATTATAAGGATACTTATGTGTCTTTAACTTAGAATATGTTGTCTGTGTAGTTAAATATGAAGACTTTGAAATATTCCTTTTTCTCTTGGAAACATTATAAATTTTGTGAAATAATAATAATATTGTTGGAACTAATTTATTATTTCTCAAATAGTAGCACAGTAGGCTGAACAGGCCCAGCACTGACCAGAGTTCTTTCTGGCCCTTAGTTCTCTCATTCTCAGAATGATGTAAGACCACACACATCCAAGATCTTATTCAGTGTGAAGGTTTTATATGGGTCCAGTCATGACTCCCCATTCCTCAGAATCCTTCAAAAGTTTTTCCATTTCCCCAAAACTAGTACATGAGTTAGCACAGCCCAGTGGTCTGGCCCTAACTGCTTGCTTTTGAAACTGCATTTCACACTTCAGCCTTGTACAAAACTTGTTCCTGAACACAGAGGACTGTTGTCATTGCCAGGACACATAATATGCTTCCAGGAATCTGCACCTAATTCCTCAGCCTGTAATGTCCTCCCCTTATCACCCACCTATCAAGAATAACTCAATTACACCTTCTTTAAAGCTTTCTCATCTTCAGATGAAATCTTTTGTGTCTTTGTACTCACAAAGATCTCAAAGCACATTGTTTTTCTCCTTCCCCTCATTCTATTGAAAGGGGAGGTTTATATGTGTGTCCACTACTTGATAAAAGAAAATGTGTCATTCATTTTAATTATTTATATTCCTAGTAAGGTACACATGTACATTTACACACACAATTATTTAGCTTATTGTTACAGTAAAACAACAAGCAATTTACCTTAATTGTTAAGTAGCCTTCTGCTGATTGAAAAATCATTATTCATTCTAATTACAGGATGACTCACAAAATACACCATTCCAGCCAAAGCTTTAATCTTCAACTAAGCACATTCTCTGGAATTTCACAAGAGACAGAGTCTGAGATATCTTTTATATTAGTTTATCACCCTTAAGCCCCTTATTAGCATGAGTCTCAGATAGCTGCTAGATAAAGGGGGTCATTTTAAAAAATTCACTCAGAGCCTGACCAGGTAGTGGTTTGGTGGATAGAGCATTGGCCTGGGACATGGAGGACCCAGGTTTGAAAATGGAGGACCCAGGTTTGAAAACCGGGTGGTTGCTGATTTGAGCACGAGCTCATAAAAATCCCATGGTTGCTGGTTTGAGCAGAAAGGTCGCTGGTTTGAGCCCAAGGTCAGTGGCTTGAACAAAGGGTCACTGCTCAGCTGGAACCTGCTGGTCAAGGCACAAATGAGAAAGCAATCAGTGAACAACTAAGGTTCTGCAACTATGAGTTGATGCTTCTCATCTCTTTCCCTCCTACATTTTTGTCTCTCTCTCTCTCTCTCCACATAAAAGTCACTCAAAGGTTTTTGCATTGCTCTTTTAAAAACTACATTGACAAACTACACAATGGGAGAACATATTCGACAACACGTCTGATAAGGGGTTAATAACTAAAATTTATAAAAAACTTATAAAAATCAACACCAGGAAGACAAACAATCCAATCAAAAAATGGGCAAAAGAAATGAATAGAAATTTCTCCAAAGAAGACATACAGATGGCCAAAAGACATATGAAAAAATGCTCAACATCACTAATCATTAGAGAAATGCAAATTAAAATCACAATGAGATATCATCTCACACCAGTCAGAATGGCGCTCATCAGCAAAACAACACAGAACAAGTGCTGGCGAGGATGTGGAGAAAAGGGAACCCTTCTGCACTGCTGGTGGGAATGCAGACTGGTGCAGCCACTGTGGAAAACAGTTTGGAGATTCCTCAAAAAAGTATAAATTGAACTGCCTTTTGACCCAGCTATCCCACTTTTAGGAATATACCCTAAGAACAACATAGCACTGTTCGAAAAGAAGAAATGCGCCCCCATGTTCATGGCAGCATTGTTCACAATAGCGAAGATCTGGAAACAGCCCAAGTGTCCATCAGAGGATGAGTGGATTAAAAAGCTATGGTACATATATACTATGGAATACTACTCAGCCATAAGAAATTATGACAGTGGATCATTTACAACAAAATGGATGGACCTTGATAACATTATACAGAGTAAAATAAGTAAAACGGAGAAAAACTGAGAACAGCATGATTTCATACATAGGTGGGACGTAAAAGTGAGACTATGAGACATAGCCAAGAGTGTGGTGGTTACGGTGTGGGGGGAGGGAAAAGAGGGTGAAATAGGAGGGAGGGGAGGGGCACAGGGAAAACCAGATAGAAGGTGACAGAGGGCAATTTAACTTTGGGGGATGGGTATGCAACATAATTTAATGATATGATAACCTGGAGATGTTTTCTTTGAACATATGTACCCTGATTTATTAATGTCACCCCATTAAAATTAAAAACAAAAAATAAATATCACAAATAACATCTAATGGCTAGAACAGTGGTTCTTAACCTGGGTTCTATCGAACCCTAGGGGTTCGATGAGTTGGTCTCAGGGGTTCGGAGAAGCCTCTGCCGCGGAGGCCAGAATAAAGTAATACCGTACTTTGTTGTGAGTTCATGCACTTTGTTGGTTTTGTTCTTTGAGCAAGGTGATGTTCATGCACGGCTCATTTTGTGCACCAGTAAAAAAACATATACCTATGTCTTGAATTTGGAAAAAAAAATCATATTTTATTTATTACTAAAGAAGGGTTTGGTGAATGGGCATATGAAACCGGTGGGTTTGGTACCTCAAAAAAGGTTAAGAACCACTAGGCTAGAAGTTGACTATGGATGATTTAAGTTCAGGTAATACTGCAGGATGAGACTGAAAATTCATGGTGTATCATATTTCACTTAATTTAAGCCACTATTAACTCTGGAATACGCACCAGTATTTTACATGTAATGCAGAAAGAAAGCTTACTGGCCATTATAAATACTTATGTTATGCAGTTAGAATTAACAAATGTTAACATGTAAAAATATGCCTTTTAGGAACAATTATATATTATATACAATATATATTTAGAAGCACAACATATATTTATTGAGAGGTTATTTAGAGGTTCTAGCAAGGGAGCACTGCTACTCATATACTCTAGATTGAAGAATGGTCCTCTCCTCTATCGAGGAAGGTCATCCTCTTTGACTGAGCAGGCAGCTTCAAAAGAAATGCACATGGAGTGGTGAGGGAGGATGGGGACACCCGTCTAGCCATCCATATTAGCCAAATCAACCCTGGTCATCAATGGGGTGACAGATGTCACAGCCAGATCATCCTCACATCCTACAAAACAATTATTGATATATATTTATATAATATAGATATATCAGTTCTTATTAGTTATCCTATATTCACCAAAAATTCAGTTTGTCCAAAACGAAAGTAAATATATATACTCTCAAATATGCTTTTTTTCTTCTCCCTTACTTTTTACGTTGAATTGGCATTACTTTCCTTGAATCCTTTCTCTCTATTGCTCCCCATAATCATCAGTCACTTAGTTCTTTGATCTCCTCTAATCTCTGCCTACTAGATTATTTTTTCTTTACTTATTATTTGGTTAACTTTGTTTCACTTGTTATACTTCACTTTCAATGCTAAAAAAATTCTGAGTATTCCAAACCCAGACTGATCCTTCAAGCTCCCAGCAAATATAGTGTCCATGCAATTTCATTCATAACCTTATATGTACTCAACCCCTTTGTCTGTATCCAGCAATAATACACAAAGTCTGTGCAGACAAGGAATGTCCATCTGTTTCACAGCTGTATTCCTAGAACCTAGCACATGCCTCACATGTATTAACTGTTGTATAAAACTTGATGTTTGAATACATTAAAATATTTAGATACTGAAAAACAAAAGTGACTTTAGTGTTACATGCTATGAAAAATAATAAATACAAATAAAACATTCTCAAATTGAAAGAGGTGCAAGGAAAAGCAGCACAATGTTATTCAAAAGATAAATCATTTAAAAGTGAAATAAAAGCTAAAATGTACTAGATTTCTAACATATGTAAAGTGCTCATTTTATTCATTTAGCTTTTGTGCCAGACATATACTATATATCACAGTGAAGCAAAATTTATTTTAGCAGTTTAACTGTGTTTTCTAACTCTGAAGTAACCTTTTAATCTTATAGGAGAATGACCAGTAACCTACATTGATTACATTTCTGCTCCTGTGAGGCAAGAAGTTCTTAAGGGAGCCTATAATAATTGTGGGTCAGAGAATTAAGAATACAAACTTATTTCTTTCTATGATATTGTTGTAAAAAATGTAAAAGGTTAACTATTTTTCTTTTTTTTTTTTTTTTCCAGGGACAGAGAGAGAGTCAGAGAGAGGGATAGATAGGGACAGACAGACAGGAACGGAGAGAGGTGAGAAGCATCAATCATTAGTTTTTCATTGCCGTTGCGACACCATAGTTGTTCATTGATCGCTTTCTCACATGTGCCTTGACCACGGGCCTTCAGCAGACCGAGCAACCCCCTGCTGGAGCCAGCGACCTTGGGTCCAAGCTGACAAGTTCGGCTCAAGCCACATGGGCCCGCACTCAAGCTGGCGAGCTCGGGGTCTTGAACCTGGCTCTTCCGCATCCCAGTTTGATTCTCTATCCACTGCGCCACCGCCTGGTCAGGCGGTTAACTATCTTTCTTGAAGAGCTTGTCTAAAAATGAAGTAAAGTCATTATAAACTGACTACATAACTTTATAGATATTCTTATATATTAAATTTTTAGAAAGTTTATGTTCTCTAAAGTTCTAATTTCTTTAAATCTACATACTAATTTGGTAATATTGTATAAAGCAGTTAATCTATGAACTCCAGTTTTCTAATCTGTAAAATGGAAGTGACCATATAAGAAGTTTTTATAAGAATTGTAAGTAAAAATCAAATGAGTTTTATTTTTAAAATTTGTAATTGGTAAGGTGAAGTTCCCGATATGTAAAAATGTAAAACAGAAAACAAAGCAAAGTAAAACAAAGCCTGATGGTACAGCAGACAAACAATAAAACACTTCATTTTAGTTAGAAGAAAATTTCAAATCTACTAGTTATATTTTGTAATAATGTGGCTGGCTCATTTTTTCAAAATGACATGAGGTGTATACTAGTAAATCATACTATTTTTTTTCAAAAATAAACTAAGAATTAAGTGGCACCTTGCATAATAAATACCTCTTCTGAGTATCTCTTTTTTAAGATGCTAAAAACTGTGGCCTGACCAGGTGGTGGCACAGTAAATAGAGCGTTGGACTGGGATACTGAAGGCCCAGGTTCGAGACCCCGAGGTCACCAGCTTGAGTGCGGACTCATCTGGTTTGAGCAAGGCTCACCAGCTTGAGCCCAAGGTCGCTGACTAGAGCAAGGGGTCACTCAGTCTGCTGTGCCCCCCGCCCTAGCCAAGGCACATATGAGAAAGTAATCAATGAAAAATTAAGGTGCTGCAAAAAAGAATTGATGCTTCTCATCTCTTTCCCTTCCTGTTACCTGTCTGTCTCTGTCCTTCTCTCTGACTCTCTCTGTCTCTGTCACACACACACACACAAAAAGATGCTAAAAACTCGAAAAGAAAAATGGATGGGCCACAAAGATATGTGAAAATAAGATAATATGTACATTTTTTTAAAAGATATATATTGTCCCTAGACAGTTGGCTCAGTGGATAGAGCATTGGCCTGGCTTATAGATATTCTGGGGTTTGATTCCCAGAAGGGCACACAAAAGAAGTGACCATCTGCTTCCTTCCTCCTCCCTCTTCCCCTTTTCTCCCTCTTCATCTCTTTCTCCTCTTCCAGCAGCTAGTGGCTTGATTGGTCTCAGTGTTGGCCTCAGGTGGTAAAAATAGACCAGTTGATTTGAGCATTGACCCCGGATGCAGGTTGCTGTGTAGATCTCAATTGGGGTGCATGGAGGAGTATGTCTCACCATCTACCCTCCTCTCACTTAAGAAAAAAAAAAAAATATATATATATATATATATATATATATATATATATATATATATATATATGGCATAAAGGTAAGCATCTGGCATAACTTCATTGATTTCTGTTTATATAGTTGTGTTAACTATTCCATATCTAAATATTTACTCTCAATGTTGTATTAGGAGTAAAATGTTAGAGTGGCCAGCATGAAATAGTTAAAGTCCTTTTAATAAAAAGTTATTTTTTTTCCGACTCAACATTGTAAAGAATCACCTATATGATCTTGAACCCTTTTTAATTGGATTAAGAAACTTTAGTTAAAAAGCCCTGAGTGTAGGCCCTGGCTAGTTGGCTCAGTGATAGAGCATCCTGGGTTTGATTCCTGGCCAGAGCATACAGGAGAAGCACCCATGTGCTTCTCCACCCTTCTCTCTCTGCTTTCTCTCTATCTCTCTCTTCCCCTCCCACAGGCAAGGTTCCATTGGAGCAAAGTTGGCCGAGGCACTGAGGATGGCTCCATGTCCTCTGCTTCAGGTGCTAGAATGGCTCCAGTTGCAATGGGGCAATGCCTCAGTTGGGCAGAGCATCACCCCCTAGCGAGTTTGCTGGGTGGATTCTGGTTGGGCATATGCGGGAGTCTGTCTCTCTGCCTCTGTGCTCCTCAATTCATAAAAATTAAAAATAAAAGCCCTGAGTGTGAATGCTGATGTTAATGTAATCTCCTGCTGCAAACACAGGAAAATTGGTTTCTTGGATGCAAACACCAAGAAACTGTGTCAGTGAGTGATGTTTGTGCAAACACAAAGGAATGCATGTGAATGGACTTCAGGAAATTAGCCTAGAGGTTTATAGATTGTTCCTCTCTTTGTGCTTGTTAATTAGCAAAAGAAAATGAATGTGCTGACCAAAACTAGCCCTTTTTCCATGTGAACAAGTAGTACAGTAGTCATTCTTTCCCCCTAACACCTTATCTCCCTCCCCTGCAATCCTATTACCTTTGTTCTTGTAAAAAAGTTTCTATTTTTGATCAATAAAAGTTCTGGGAGGAGTCAGGAGGTTAGTCTCCCTTGACTGCCTCTCCCTCTTCTCTTGACAACAGTTTGTAACTTGAGCAGTTTTCCTACATGACACTGATAGTTCCCAGCAGGCTGGAGGACTATACAAGATGTCACTTTTTTCTTCCTCATTTGTAAAATGATAGATATCTCTATTCTTTGGGTGAAGAATCTGACTGAACATTTAAATTACTTTTTTAAAGCTTCAATTTTCACTGATTCACCTCAATAATGCCTTGGCTTTTTCACCTTTCACAGCTTCTAGTTTTAATATATAACACTACATTATAGGCAAAAAAGTTACAAGAAGTGATTTTTGTTTGTGTGTTCTATTCTTGAGAACTATAAATAGTCTTAGAGATTTTTTAGCTGAAAATCACATCTTTTTTTTTAATTTTAATCAGAAATATTTTCCATGGTTTAATTGAATACTTCAGTGCTTTACACATGCTAAATATTCAACAGATGTTGCTGGTTGACATATTTAAGTGATAGCAATTTTTTAGCTCTTTTAAGACTAAGGTCACAAATATATTTTATTACTTCTTTCTTTAATGAAAACTCCAAGTTCATCATCTGTAAAATAAGAGACCTCAATCATGTAAACTCTTAATTTTCTTAAACCCTGACCTCTGTTGCATTAGACAATGATTCTAATAGCTGGTGCCATAGCACTGGACATAGCAATATGTTCATGAGACACTGGGTGGAGATCAGTATTTGCCGATAATTACATTTGAACTTATATATCTTGTACACTGTCTCCAGGGAGGGAGCATAAGAAATATCATTGAAAACTGCATTCCAAATCTGCTGCATTGTATGTAGGTCTTGGGACTCTAATTATATTGACTATCTCAAAGGAAATAATTTTTTTTTGTCCACACCATGCTAAAGGAAGCAGATTAAAAGTAGAAAAATCAACTGTCTAAATGTTCTTAAAAGCAACTTATATACTTCTGATAAATATATAATTTTTGTTTCCTTATACTTTCTTGAAGTTTGAATATAATATTTCAAATTTTTTCTCTGATAATATTTCAAATAGTTTTTTTGACATTAGCATATAGACTCAGCAAAGAGAGAGGTAAATTTGGGTGAATATAAATATTGAACCATAATTTTACATATTACATGTACATAGAAAACAAAGATATATTATAGTTTATAGATATTAACCCTGGAATAATACATTTCAATCAACAAATACTATTCTGGATTTAGAAGCTATATTAGAACCTATGTTCCTTTTAGGGTGAATTTTGAAAATAAATAAATAATAGGAAAATAACAATTTTTAAAAAGGAAGAACATGTAGTGTTCACATTATTGAAATACTATTTAATTACCTTTATTTTATATGGGTCCCTAAACACAACCTTTTATTAATATTGGCATCACTAAAATATGATTATTTGCACAATATGCAGTAGAAACTTCAACAAAGACAAATAATTCTGTTTTTTAACAGTAAAATCATTCAGAGAAAAGAAATGTCTAAAAGACAATAAATGAATAAATCAATGCTAATGTAAGAATACCTTGAAAGGTAATAAAATGCCAACAAGAAAATGAAGGATACTTAAAATATATGGTTTATTAAAAATGAAACCACAAAATTGTTGCTTGGTCACATTTAAAATGAAATCCCTGCACAATGAGCTAATTATAGCTAGAGAACAATTAAATCCAGTCTCTATTAAAAGAGAGGAAAAGAGAAGAGAGCTGGTAAAAAAGAAAATTTATTTCCCACAATCAGTGCACTGATTGCATTCTATGGAAAAATCATAACGATAGAGAATTCAAAGGAGCAAATGTGAGAGGTAAAATTAAATAAAAGGCTAATCTGGAAACCAGAGGACATGGCAAATATGTTTCCGATAGGTATAAAGTGGTACATGCATTTAGCATTAAACTAAAAAGAATTATGTTAAGGTCGCCTGACCTGTGGTGGCGCAGTGGATAAAGCGTCGACCTGGGAACACTGAGGTCGCCAGTTCGAAACACTGCACCGGTCTGGTCAAGGCACATATGGGAGTTGATGCTTCCAGCTCCTCCCCCCCCCCTCTCTCTCTCTCTCTCTCTCTCTGTGTCTCCTCTCTAAAATGAATAAAATAAATAAATAAATAAATAAAATGGTTAAAAAAAAGGGGGGGGGCACTTTTTCCCAAACGAGGAATTATTTCGTCCAGGAGAATGCTTTTTTTTTAAAAAAAAAAAAGAATTATGTTAAGATCATTGATAACATCTCTGTCACTTAATAATAAGATTTTGACCCTGGGAAAGTTTCTTAATCTATTAGAGCCTCAGTTTTCTCATATGTATAGTGGATATAAAATGATATTTTTCATGTAGGGTTTCATGGGGAATAAGTAAGAGAACCATCTCTTATTTATTGATTGATCACTGCAGTGGTTGACACATAGTAAGTATTAAATAAATATTAACAATGCTATCTTGATTTTTTACAGTTACAGCACAATACTTTTTCCATCCATAAGCTTAACATTTTTTTCTTTCTTTTTTTTTATAGGGACAGAGAGAGAGAGTCAGAGAGAGGGATAGATAGGGACAGACAGACAGACAGGAACGGAGAGAGATGAGAAGCATCAATCATTAGTTTTTTTGTTGCTGTTGTGACACCATAGTTGTTCATTGATTGCTTTCTCACACATGCCTTGACTGCGGGCCTTCAGCAGACCGAGCTACCCCTTGCTGGAGCCAGAGACCTTGGGTCCAAACTGGCGAGATTTTGCTCAAGCCAGATGGGCCCCTGCGCTCAAGCTGGCAACCTCGGGGTCTCGAACCTGGGTCTTCCACATCCCACTTTGACACTCTATCCACTGCGTCACCGCCTGGTCAGGCTAAGCTTAACATTTCTTACCTAAACATAATAACGGTTGCATTTACTGAATGTTTCTCTGCAGGCAAGATCCTACAGCTCCTGTACCCTCTGTAATGTCTGTAGGTCTCCTGCCATACTGTTTCTCATTATTTTGATATGAGGCACTCCCTCTGTAGTCTTTGTACTGGCTGTACCCTTTTCTATGGGAGATCCACAGAGCTACCCATCTTAATTTCTTTAATTCTGTCACATTCTCAGTGATACCTACCAAACATTGCATATTAAAAATTATAATGTGTCCCAAATCCAGCACTTCCCAATCCTTTATCCTGCTTTATTTTTTTTTTCTAAATACCTTTCTAGTATAAAAATAAAATTTTTATTAGTCATGTCAATTAACAACTTTCTCTCTCTCCTCTTTAAAATATAAATTCTACCAGTAGGGAAATAATCTTCCATTTTGTTTATGGCATATCCTCAGAAACCTAGAAAAATACTTGACCAATAGTAAGCCCTTGACCCAAAGTTGAATGGAATATATGAATTATCTTTAACTTATATAAAAATAAACACAATATTATTAGCTTTAATATACTGGTATTGAAGAACACAGAATTTCTTGTTCTGATTTTTATGCCTAGCAGGTGGTTGAGCTAAAATTTAATTCCAACTTGTGTGAACCCATATTTTTCACTTTTTCTACTCTGCTACCTTTCTATCTAGTAAAGAAGAATAAGAGGTATCTTTTATTGTCTCCAAAAGTCACCTAAACAATAGGTTCTATAATCTGGAATAAAAAATTCTACATATTCTAACCTTTTCTTCTGCTTCAACTATTAACACTGTGATAACATTAGTAGTGAATAAGTTAAAGAAAGAAGAGCATGATCAAATAAGAAAAGAAAAAATTCAACTTGTCAAGAAAGGATAGATGTTGGTTTATGAATGAGAACATAAATTATATGGTGTATATGGTCTCCAGGTATTAAAAAAGTATTTGTTCATGATAATTTTTATAATTAATAAACAAAATGTATTTAATCTAGAAATGTTGACATTTCATATCACTTTATTATCAAGGTTTGCCAACCCATGCACAAAAACAATATTTCAAAGTAAATAAAGGCATAGGTTTGTTGGAAGACAGACCAGGGTTTGAATACTGGCTCTGCAATGTCTTAGATGTGTGACCTCAGGATGGTTTTGTATGCATTATAGGACTCTGCTTCTTCAATTGTAAAATACAGTTAATTTATATGTCTGCCTCAAAGACAAATATATACACATATATATTTCAAAAATAGTTGGTAAGCATACAATAAATATTCATTTTTATTTTCCTTATGTTATTATACTTAGTGTATCTTTATATAATTTTAATAAATACTTTTTCTATAAATATAGCATTAGCTTAGGTCTTTGTAAATACAAGTTTAACATTATTGTTGATGTGCTTGCCCTGTTGAATGTTTTTGGTATTTTTCTTAGAGAGACATAAAGCATTTGGCAGAATTAAAGAACTTTATAAAAAAGCATAAAAATAATTAGTGGATAAATACTGGTTAGGTAATTTTTTAAAAAAGAGAGTGAGAAATCATTTTGATGAGTCTCACAAGTCAACCCAAATGGATTATATCCAGGCCAACATTAATTTGTAAAATTCCTCTGCTGAAAAGGGAATATACCCAATAGACTATTATTATTCATATCTTTTACAAACAATACCTGATAAATGTCATTAGCATTACCAGTTCTTTGGGAAATATAAGTGTATGTAGTATAAACTCAAATAAACCACTAAGGTTTCTAAGCACCCAAACTATTACTGAGAATTGTTCCATATTCTTTACAATTATGGCAAAAGATAACGATGAATAACATTGAGATACAAATTATTCCCATTCCAAATGTAAATAAAAAGAATCTTTTTATTAAAATCATTTTGTTTTAGCACTTAAAATTTTTAAACAGTTTTATATCATGGCCCTCACTGAAGTTCATATTGATGTCCATTTATTTTTTCATTTAATTTTCCACAACTAATGTTTTTCTTTTACTTATATAAATTTAGGTTCTCTATGAATACAAAGGTAACAGTCTAAGGTTATGACATATAATTAATTGTTAGAAAAGTGAATGGTGCCTTCTTTTCCTTGAGTGCTTAAATAAGCTGATATTATATGCAATAGAATTGATATTTGCCCCCATTTGTCTCAAGCCTCCAGTGACATCAGTAGAAGGTACAGTGTACCCAGTCTTGTCTATGCTGCCTTTATAATCACCAATTAATTCCAAGTTTTATAATAAAAAAGTTTTTTTTTAAGTGAAAAGAGGGGAGATAGTGAGACAGACTCCCGCATGCACCCCAACCAGGATATACCCAGCAACCCCTGTTGGGAGTTGATGCTTGAATCAGTCAACTATTTTTAGTACCTGAGGCTGATACTAGGACCAACTAAGCACTGGCTATGGGAGAAGAAAAGAGAGAGATACAGGAGAAAAGAGGGAGAGAAATGGGGAAAGAAGCAGATGTGTTGTTTTTTTTTTTTATGTGTGCCTGATCAAGCATCAAACCTGGGACATCTATATACTGGGCAGATGCTCTTTTCACTGAGTTAATTGGCCAGGACCCATAGTAAAAAAGTTTAATTTTAAAATAATGTTGTAGCCTGACCAAGGCAGTGGTAGAGTGGATAGAGTGTCAGACTGGGACGTAGAAGACCCACACTCAAAGCCCCGAGCTTGCCAGCTTGAGCGTGGGGATGCTGGCCTGAGCATGGGAACATAGACATGATCCCATGGTTGCTGTTTTGAGCCCAAAGGTCTCTGGCTTAAAGCCCAAGGTTGCTGGCTTGAGTAAGGGGTCACTTGCTCTGCTATAGCCCCTTGGGTCAAGGCACATATGAGAAAGCAATCACTGAACAACTAATGAGACTAAGGAGCTATAACAAAGAACTGATGCTTTTCATCTTTCTACCTTCCTATCTGTCTGTCCCATCTGTCCCTCTCTCTGTCTCTGTCTCTGTCACACACACACAAAAATAACATTATATTTAAAATCTTGTCACCTCTTTGATTGTCTAAAAATTTAACTAATTAAATTTCAAAGTAGAATTACTAAAAACAATATAAATTGCACATTAAAGCTTTTGGAAGTTAAGTGCCCCACACTTTTTCTGACATTATCATTTCTGTACAGCTAAATAATAATAAAAATGTATTAGAACAAAATAAATAGTAAGATCCACAAGGACGGTTTTTCTGAATTTTCCATTTTGTTTTTCTGAACTTGCCATAGAGTTGGTTGCTGACAAATTTTTTTAGTGCATTCTATATACAAAAATGTTTATATTAAATGCATTTTAATATGGAGAAATGGTTAAACATAATTTAAGAAAGATTCTACAAATTATCCGTGATTAAGCCAAGATAGAATCTATGCCTTTGTTTTCATAGTTCTGTAATCAGAGGCCTCCATCTAATTTGTCTTACATGACACACCATGTTTAAATCAATGTGCATTAAGAAAAAAGAGACGTGAATTTTAATTCAGCTTTACTACTGAATCAGCTAAATATTTCCTCAACATTTTTTCATAGTTATGTCTAATTTTTTAAATCTTCTTTATTCATCATGTGTAATTTCTGGTCACTGAGTCCATGGGTGAGGCAGTTAGTAAAAATTGATATAAAAATTGTATTTTTTTTGGTAAAAAAACAAACAAACAGTAAATATTTAATGAAAACATTAAATATCTTTAGGCTTTACCTTGGTAAGAAGTTTTGCACCATTTTATTCTGAAAGACTAGTGAGGGCATTCCAACCCATACATATAAGGCAAGGCTCCTAGGAACAACTGCTTTGAGGAGGAGCTATTTATTTAGCCAGTCTGTTCATCATGATTAGTCAGTCTCACACCATTGCTGTTAAACATGGTAGCTTATGTTACAACAGCACTACGGTGAAGGCTATTCTCAGGATGTAGGCTTAAAATAGGTTTGTAGGTTGAGGAGTAGGAGGAAGGATCACACTTATTACTACGCAGTCTGAGTCTGTGCTCCAAAGACAAGAGGTTGTTCTAAAACTGTGGTGGAAAAACCTGTGTGTTTTCCACAACAGATGGGAAGTGGGAGGGGAAAACAGTTTCTTTCCTTGTGTGCTCCCTGTGACTAATATAGCTTTGATATGCATAGCAAACAGAAGTGTTATAGAGCGGAGAGGCATCATACTGCCCATGCAAACAACTGAGTGAAGTGGCATCATACTGCCCACGGGAACAATTGAGGGTTAGGGTCAGTGCCCACTCTGCTTTCTAAGCTGCTGTTTTAGTTGCGTAAGAAGGTGCAGTCTTCAGCAAGTACAGGGCTGTAACGTTCAGATGAATTCTAGCTTAAACTGCGAAAAAGCTCGCGTCAGTGGGTATGTGGAAGTCCAGGTTCGATTCTCAGCCAGGACACACAGAAAAAGCACCCATCTGCTTCTCCACCGTTCCCCCTCTCCTTTCTCTCTATCTCTCACTTCCCCTCCTACAGCCAAGGTTCCATTGGAGTAAAGTTGCCCTGGGCGCTGAGGATGGCTCTATGGCATCTGCCTCAGGCGCTAAAATGGCTCCGGTTGCAATGGAGCAAGCATTGCCCCCTGATGGGCAAGCTGGGTGAATACTGGTCTGGTACGTGTGGTAGTCTGTCTCTCTGCCTCCCTGCTTCTCGCTTCAGAAAAATACAAGAAAAGAAAAGAAAAAACTGCGATAAAGTTCAATTTGAATAGAGTACAAAAAAAGGATAAGGAGCTTCTTACTCCAGAGCTTGCTACAACCCCTCTAAAGTAAAACAACAGTGTATGCACACAGAGAAATTAGTGACTGTCTCTTAAAGAAGTTACTGGCACTCTTCACATGCCTCCAAATTAATAGTATTGGGATGCCCGCACTCTACTGCCTGATTCACTGCACTCAATAATTAGAGCTTCTCATTATTAGAGCTATAACTCAGGATTCAAATAAACAACTCAGGATTGTGACATTTGTGGAAAATAATACTGAAAAATCATTGCAAGAAAACGGGTATTAAATACCTATAAGTGAAATATGATCAACTTTATCATCTACAGTAGAAAATGAATAAATGCATTTGTAAAAGCAAATTACAAAGGTGGGGGGGTGAATATAGCTGGTTAAAATACAGATAAATCACCTCCTCTCATTTCATTGTTGTGACACTGCTTTGGGACGTGATCATTTCAAAAATAATCGTCTCCTGAGAAGAATTTCTTGTCAAGAGAGAGTTAGCATGTTAAAGCAGACAGTGTTTTGGATTACTCTACGTATCTCTATTATAAATAGAATACTTTCAAAATGCTGTTTTGAGCTATTCAAGTAAGCTAGTGATCAGATGTGGTGGACGTCATGACAATGATGGACTGACTTATGAATAGGGAAAGGTTCATCATTTGAGATGAACAAATCATGATGAATTCAAACAATAACCCGTAATCTTTCATTTAAACCAACCACTTAGTTGGTAAAGGTAATGATCGGTCATGTGGTTTATTCATTTACCGCTAATCAGCAAGGATTCACTTATCTGAAATCCCTAGCATTCAGAAACCTGTAAAGGATTCATGCACGTGTTCTACTTTATGCTACTGATTTGCAAAACAATGAGGCTGGTAACGATGTGAAAGATTTAACTGGCTTTCCTTGCATCTCTTCTATCAGAACTGATTGTTCTGTGTAAAGAGGAGTCTTTGGAAGCCTGCAGTTCCCACAGGATGCTGAGCAGTCAGGCACTGGATCAAGGATGGCATCCTGTGTCAGGGATCAGGAATCTGCTAGTTAGTAGTGGTGCACTTAGAATTGTCTGATATATTTTTCTCATTAAAGCCACTTTTTGAACATAAAAAGTCATTTTCACATCCTTGATATATTGTAAACTGGAAGATTCTTGAAAATAGAGCTAGTGTAAACGATTTCTTTCTGAAGCACAATAAGCTTGCTAAATATTTTATGCATCAAATCATTTTATAATTTAGATTTATGTAATCCAGACCTAAGACATACAAAACAACTCTCACCAGTCTTTATATTAGAGATTCAGATTTTGCTGTTATTTTACAAATGTCTGTTGTAACAAGATTTTGCCTTAGTAAAAAGTAAGGGTGAACAAATTTTTCTTCCATTGTCAAAGAACTAAATGTGTGCTGTTTTCACTAAACACAAGTTACTTATTCCAAAAGAGTTGATGTAGTCAACATTTTTTATTTTTCTGGTTACATAAAAGAACGTTTAAACATCTCAAATATTAAGACAAGAAAAAGTCTTACAAGTAGACAAGTTCCTGTACATTTTGAAAAATTTATATTATTTCTTTTAGGTAAAAAATGACAAATTTCTGGCAATATTAGAAAACTCAGAAGAAAAGTTTAAAATGGGCAAAGGCATAATTTAAGAAAGGTTACCTAAATTTTGTGGTCCCCACCACACACACACACACACACACACACACACATGCACGTGCACGCACACACACACACATGCACGCGCACACACACACACACACACACACACTGAAATATTCTTTTTCAAAATAATTTAGCCAGACTTTATTTCAGTCATTATATAATTTGAGGAAAGAAAGGTGAAGAAAGAAAAAAAGTGACAAAGAAAAGAATAGCATTAGAAATAATAACATCTTCCTTATTCCAGAATTCAAAGTAGCATCTGTTCACCTTCGAGCCAGAAATGAGCCTTTAAACTTTGTCTTCAAAAAATCATGGCTAAAGCATTCAGTTCATTAGTGTTTTGTCAAAACCAAGTAACACCAACAAAAAAACAAAGAATAAATTACAGCTGCCACTTTCTTCTTCCTTCTACTCCTCAGGTCTCCCTCCTCCTACACAGCTTCTGTGCTCATGTTTCAGTTTCATAATCTGTCCGTTGTGAATTAAGAACATTTTGCTGGCAGTTCTCCTTACCGATGGGGTGCAAGATACATTGGCCTATGTGACAGTGTCAGACCCTGCTCGGATTCCTACAATTTCTAGTAAATACCATCACTCCCCAGGCTAGCGAGAGTACAAAACCAGAAACAATATCAGGTGCTGCATCTGTTGGAAGAGACAGAGTTAAGAAGTGTTGATGACTCAGTGACAATTCTATTGATCTGGTTTTTGGTTTTGGGGTTTTTTATTGGTGAAGATGTATGAAGCAAAATAAATTCTTCAGCAGTAAGGCTTCATGGCAATGAGACTTATACATTGCTATTATTCTTAGCTTCTTTTGGGAAATGTGATGCTACAATTACTAATAATGTTAGAAAATCCATTTAGAGTCTGTTAACGGAGACCCCTGGTAGATACTACCTGATTAAATGAGGAAGCCAGGCCGTGCAATTATTTTTCAATTTAGTTTGTGGTTTGTTTCTCTAATGACTTGAGCAAAGTGTTCTTTTCTTTTTGGTTCCTTTCAAATATATTCATATTCATTACAACAAAGCATGTTTTGTTCTCTAAAGTTGTTACTCAGCCCATTTTAGCCAGGTAAATGAATTTCATTATGCCAAGTAAATGCTTTAAAAGAGAAATAAGGTTTTTTTCACCTTGAGATAACCAGAGTATTGCATTTTATTTGCCCTCACTAAAATAATACATTTATATGATTACAGTTGTCTGAAATGTTCCTATCAGTTGAGTAATTAAAGGGAAATTTGGTAGACAAATCTTTGCTTCTTTCAGGAATATTTTAGTTTGCTTATCAGTCGGCTTGCTAACCT
This sequence comes from Rhynchonycteris naso, assembly GCA_037038555.1. Classification (NCBI taxonomy): domain Eukaryota; kingdom Metazoa; phylum Chordata; class Mammalia; order Chiroptera; family Emballonuridae; genus Rhynchonycteris; species Rhynchonycteris naso. Next base: position 54,218,233 of record CM073000.1, on the reverse strand, counting down.
TAATGGAACTACCTGGACAACAAAAAAAATGTTCCCATAATAATTTTTTCCCAAAATACCTCCTCACCTTGACCAAGAAGGCAATTTTTAGCCAATTGGCAAAGTCAATTTACTCATTTCATCAATTAAAAAAAAATCTCCCCTTTAAGGAACCACACTTTTTAAAAGTTAGCTATTTTCATAATTTTGATACATTTCATAACCTCTTTTACCAATTTCTATCATTTTATGAACCTTGTTCTTCCTTCTTCTGCAGTTCTAACTATTGCCTGAGCAAGTGAAGTAGGTGACCAACTAGAAAATTCCCAATGTACACATTTCCAGGATCACTGCTTTGTGCTTCCCATGATATTTGTAAACATTTTCCTGTTATTTTAGAGAGGCAAAAACATCTGGAAAGAGAAAAGTATGTATATTCTTGGAAATACCCCATTTTATGTATGTCTTTCCAAAGGATATTTAAAAGTTGTTTTAAAATTTTATTATGATGAATTTCTATTCATACTGTCTACTATGTGTTGAACAACTGTTAGCTACATGACACTGAATCACACTACCAGGGATACAAAGATTCTGATTTATTCACTCTTAAAAACTATTCAGGGCAGTTAGGAAAATATATAAACACAAAGTCTGGAGAGACAACTTGTAAGTCTAGAGCCCTTTGTTCTGTTTGGGGCTATTCTAGGTGCTCTACATTCATTATCTATTCTATACAACAATCTTATGAATTAGCACTTAATGGTTCCATTTTAATGATGAAGATTCTGTGGTTGAAGCATAATTCAGTAACTTCAAACCAGCACTAACAAGGGATGTGGTTGATGTTCAAACCCCCAAGTTACTGATGCAGACATCAGGATTCCCTTCTGTTCAAGAAGAAAGAAATCATGCCTAGCCTGAAAGATCAAGAATGTTTTAATAGCACCTTGGCAGATAAATCATAGTGGCTAAGTAAGCATAATGAAGGCAAATGACCAGAATTGATGAAATAAGAAAGAGAAATTTATATTTGGGCACAAGTGCTTTATTGTGTATGTGTGCCATTTTCATTTCTTTTGCTATTTTTCTTTCTGTCTGCTTTAGTACAAGTGCTTCTTAACTGGAATCAATAGATAAATGTTGATTGATAGATAGATAGATAGATAGCTGATAGATAGATGATAGATGATATAGATAGATAGATAGATAGATAGATAGATAGATAGATAGATAGATAGATAGATAGATGATAGATGAATCTCACTGTTGGGCAGATAAGTGTTTTTGCTCACTCTGTTAAAGATGGCCGCTGCTCTCATGTGGTGATACTCTCACGTGATACAGCTAATCATCCTTCTTGCTTGGGAAGGGGCTTTGTTATGCTAATGTGTCTTGGGGGAGGGACTTTTATGCCAAAAGTTTTAAAAGGAGGAACTAGGAGGCTATTTTGAGAGAGAGTGACCACATTCTTGTAGAGAGGAGGAGCCCATATTGTGACAGGGCAGGGAGGCCATGTGGAGGAGGCAGCCAAAATGGTGGAATGGTGAAAGAGAAGCCATTTTGTGCAGGAGAAGGAGATGGGGAGCAGAGGTGAATAAGACTGGTGAAGTGGAAGCCTTTGATTCTAGGAAAACTCTGATGAATCGGTGGCTTTGAGAGCCCTGAATGGAAGGGAAATGTTTTCCCACTGTGTGTTTTTACTCGCTTGCTGAGTGCAAGTCTAAAATAAAGGAAAATGGACTAGCAGTTTTGGCTCTGCAGTTTCTTTAAGATTAAATGTGCACCTACACGGGCCGAGCAGCATTGATGGTGCCCGCGGATACTGGCTTTAGACTTACAAATGCAGATTAAATCAAAGAAATCACTAAATGCCATGAAAAATCATAATGCACTATTATGAAACCAATTTAATAAAGCCCCAGAAATATATGTGTTTTTCATATATGGATATTTGATAAACTCTTTCTATAACTTGTTTTTCCTCATTAAGTAGAGTATGAGCATTTTTCCTCATCAAAAATTTATTTACACATTTTATGAATGAATTTATTTACCTGTAGCCTGCTTATACCTATTTGGTTTGTTATGTTTTTTTTGTTTCTCTTTTTAAATCATTAAAAACAATACTAAAATGAATGTCTTTAATACTGTAATCTTGTATATTTCCAATGATATTTTTTTAAGATAAATTTTTCATTTGGATTGCCAGACAAATACTAAATACTCAAATAAAAAGGTTTTGATATGTTTTATAAAACTAAGCAAAGTTTCTATCAATTTATACTTTACCAAATTAATTTTCCTTGAATATCACATATAATGTTTTTTAAATGTTCCCCTATATTTCTAATTTCACTTGTGGAAAATGCCTTCCTTACTCTCACCTCCACATGTTGCATGGTAATATAGCAAACATCTCTGTAGATCTTTCATTCAAGTCCCATATTTCTTTCATTAAAGTTCCAGATTTGATTTTTAGTAATTTCAGACAACACAACCTTTCCTAAACTATTCCACCATTTATTTACTTATTTCTTTAATTTATTTATTCATTTTTTCACTTACTCAATCATTTATTTATTCAATAATACTTTTGAGCCTGACCAGGCAGTGGCACAGTGGGTAGAGCATCAGACTGGGATCGGAAGGACCCAGGTTAGAGACCCCAAGGTCACCAGCTTGAGCACGGGACCCACCTGGCTTGAGCAAAAAGCTCGCCAGTTTGCACCCAAGGTCACTGGCTCCAGCAAGGGGTTGCTCAGTCTGCTGAAGGCCCGCGGTCATGGCACATTTGAGAAAGCAATCAATGAACAACTATGGTGTCGCAACGGCAACGAAAAACTAATGATTGATGCTTTTCACCTCTCTCTGTCCCTGTCTATCCCTCTCCCTGACTCTCTCTCTGTTCCTGTAAAAATAATAATAATAATAATAATAATAATAATACTCTTGAGGACCTAATATATATTGGAGTTGAATATACTCCTTGGATACAATATCTAAAGCACTCTTTAAACTTTTTTCTTTTGGCTCTGGCCGGTTGGCTCAGTGGTAGAATGTGGGCCCCAAGTGTGGAAGTTCCAGGTTCAATTCCTGGTTGGGCATACAGGAAAGGTGACCATCTCCTTCTCCTCCCCTTCCTTTTCCCCTTCTCTCTTTCTTTCTTCACCTCCTGCAACAATGGCTTAATTAATTCAAGTATGTCAGCCCTGGGAGCTGAGGATGTCTCTGTGGAGCCTCTGCCTCAGGGGTTAAAAAAATAGCTCAGTTGCAAACAGCCCCAGGAGGGCAGGCCATCCGCGTGCTAGTTGGGGTTGCTGAGTGGATCCCAGCTGGTGTGCATGTGGGACTCTGTCTCTCTATCTCCCCTACTCTCACTTAAATTTTTTTTTAATTGAAAAGATTACAGTGGTCCCTCATCTATCATGGGAGTTAGGTTCCAGAACCCCCCCTCTGCAAAGTAGCAACCTTATATTTATATTATTTTTATATATTTAAGGCTTTATAAACCCTCCCTATACTCTTATAAACCTTTCCCACACTTATTTTGCTTATTTTACCACAAAATAATTAAAATAATAAACATATAAAAATACCTATATACAGCAAAATCCTATGATATAGCAAAAAATTTGTGATACAAAATTAGATATATACAATTTAAAAATTCACAATACAGTAAGACTGTGAAAAGTGAGCTGCAATAGGGCAAGAGATGACTGTATTTAGAAGTTGTTATTTAAAAGTGCCAATGTCTTCTATAACATTTTTTTAATTTACCTGTGTACATATTTGACAACAATACTGAATTTACATTTCAAAAATGTTGGGTTATTCATGTGTTATGATTTTTTAATCTAATATTTTTATTTAATTTGATACTTGATTAATAGTTCATATTGTAAGCTTACTACCTGTTAAAATTTTACTTTCCAGTTTAAAATTTTTTATTTGAATAGAAGAAAATAAAGGTAAATAAAATGTGAATAGGAGGAAATGAATAAAGATGTTAAATCTGTCTTTTCTCTCTTTCAAACTGAAACATATATCTAGATATGTGGATAGGAAGTATCTACAAATAATCTAGTAACCTTGGGATAACAAGAGTCAAAATTTAAAGAATCAAGTGGTATATTCTTATAGAAAAAATAATCTAAGATTAAGAAATAACGTACATTTCTCTTGGATGTTAGAAACAGAGCTATTTTTAGCACTTGAGGTGGAGGCTACACCAGTCACCCTCAGCACCTGGAGCTATGCACTTGAACCAGTCGAGCCATGGCAATGGGGTAGGAGAAGAGTGAGAGAGAAAGAAGAGGGGGCGGGGAAAGGGTGGAGAAACAGATGGTTACTTCTCCTGTGTGCCTTGACTGGGAATCGAACCCAGGACCTACACATGGCGAGCCGATGCTCTACCATTAAGCCAAACGGCCAGGGCCAGGTATATATTTTATTTTTAAATATTTTATTAAATTTATTGGGATGACATTGGTTAATAAAATTATACAGGTTTTAAGTACACAATTCTACAACACATAATCTGTATATTGTATTGGGTGTTCACCACCCCAAGTCAAGTCTCCCTCCATCACCATCTATTCCCCCTCTACCTCCACTGCCTCCCTGACTTCTCTTTTTCATATGTTGTAGAAAGGTAATAATTTGCATACTCAATAGCTGGCTCTAGGGTTTGCATTTTCTAGAACAATGTGGAAGAATTTTTTCCTGATCGACAATCCTGTCTGCTAGAGCTGGAAAAGGAATAAAAAGGCTATGAACCTTAGGCCAAACTATTAGAGATGAGTCTCAAAGGTAATGGCAATGTAAAGACTTCAGTTGGTGAAAATTATTCCAGAATTCTTCTGTTTAATGATTTCCTGGGACCGCACATTTTCACACAATGTCAAATGGTCAGAAGGTGTTTTCATATCTTTGAGGGAGCAACCACTAAATCTCTCCCTGAATTCCCACAACACTGCTTGCTTAGTATGTGAAATGAAGGGCGTTGCTGGCTCCTTCACTACTGGGCCTAACTTTATTCCAAGGAGGTCTTTTGCAGGTGGTGTTGCTTCTGACCCAACAGCTCCTCAAAAACTGCATTACTCCTTTGGAGCCACCTTAGCGTTAAAATTCAGTCTGGCAGTGAAACAGTCCCTAGAGTACATCAATGAACAAAGAACAAATATAGGTAGCCCTGTCTGTATTCACCAGACACCCATACAGGTTCATCCTGGGATCTGTAAGAACACGATGGGATGAGGAGGCGCAGGTTTGGGTTAGCAGCGCACAGCCAGTTCCTCTTGCGAGGATGTGGGTAATTTCTGATAAGTGTCCAATTGTCATATGAAATAGGGGGCATTGGGAGCAGTACAGGCTCCTATAGTAAATGATTAATGTGTATTTTTCTGATCTTGACAGATTCAAAAAGAAGAGCAGATTGCTACCCATAAAACTAAGCAGCCTCAATCTGAAATTACTGGAACAATCTGAAAGTCTTTGCAGAAATGCTGTGCTTAAACCAATGTTTCTCAAAAACCAGCTCTTTTAAAGGGACCAGGGTCAATATAAATGAAATAAATGGAGGCTGAGATAAAATATGTCAGAAAATTTGCCGAAAGGTTATTTTAAGGTGGCATGTTAAAAACAATAATGGGCCATTAGGCTGTCTTGTTAAAGGCATTAAAGTCACAGGAACAATGTATGAGTCACATGGGCCAGATTTTCCACTTTATATATAAAAACTTCAATATTGGGTTTCTGGTAAAAGTAAAATGCTACCATTCCTGTGTATATTATTATAAATACATAAGTTACATTGTAGGCAAAGCAGTAAGCAAAGTTTTAATGCCATCTAGAAATGTGCTATCAAAATATTACACATTGTACTTAATATTATAATACATATTTAAATGTAATTTTTCTTTATAAGTAAGCATTTCAATAAAATCTTTCGGTTATTCATTTTATATGCAAGTATATTGCTTTTTAAAATCAAGCATCTCTTTGTCAAAGGCATTATTTGATTTATTTTTATTATATTTTTTGTCATCTTTGTTCAGGGGACATACTAAAATCCTCTGTATTGTTTCCATTTTAACGCACAGGCTGCCGAAGTGAACACAGTTGACTTATTTTTAAAACAAAATTTTGAGCACCTCCCAGGATTAAGATAAGGTACTAGATAATTTAGGATTTAAATGATTGATAAGAAATTATGTCCTCATCCTGTAGTGTAGAATTAGAGTCAGGTGCTTGATATAGGAAATGTATGCCCACGAGCATGGGTTTGTCTGTTTCATGTACTGCTAAATTGCAAAGACCCACAGCAAAATCAATTACATAGAATATGAGAGGTATTTGTTTATAGAGGATTTGTACATTCTTACTGTTTTAAAAATTACTTGAATAATAAATTCTTTCAATCCTTTCTGACTGTTACCCATGATTTCGGAGACCAAACATTTTGAACTGATATTCTTAATTTAATTTTGCAATACACAATATCAAAAAATCATTCCTCCTATAAACTCTTTATGGGTTTTTGATGATATAGGAAAAAAATACTTTTAAAGGACATGAAACTGTGTGCTGAATTTTTTTGGCTAAAAAACTTGCTTTTGCTTTTTTGAAATTATTGATTTACTTGTTTTTATTCTTTTTGTTTGCTTATTTTTAGTTTTAAAATATTAGTGGTTTAACCTCCACAATAAAAATTACTAGATATATATACAAATATGGATGATTCCCACTTAGGTACAATGTTCATGCTACCCATGTAAACCACCTGCTTCTTCCGGATGCAAATTCAGGATCTTTAAATGGTTTTGGTTATATTAATTAAATATCTTGCATCAAATATACCACATGGATTTTTTTAACTTATAATATTGATACTTCCACACATTGCTTATTTAATTACTTTATAAATGTTTTGCATTGTCATTTTTTCTAATCTTTAAAACTATTTGAAAGAAAAAAGAAATCTTTACTTTTCCGTCCAGCAGTGCTCAGGAGTTGAGAAAGGAGCTGACTCGTGAGCCCTTTGCTGGGAGGCCCAGGGGACTGTGTGTACTTTGCAGCTTCATAACACAAATTCATGCTCTGAATGGGGTGGGGGAGGGGGCTTTTGGAGAGTAAAAGGAAAGAAACAGGGTACAGCAGAGACTCCAGACGTTAGAGTTTACAGATGTGTTGATTGCAGGAAACTCATATAAATGACGACAGTACAGAGAATAGATACGGAAAAGAGAAAAAGATCTCCGATCACAAGATAGGCATTTGTGCCCAGAAAATCACGGGTAAGATTACTGAAAACAACCGTTGAGAGTTTTGTGCTTTAGTCCCATTGACTGGATCACTGAACAGTTCCCGTTTTCGTGCTCTGGCTGTCCCAGGAAATCTCATGGTTTTTGTTTTGCCACACATGCTTTTAGGAAAACCTGTTATTTCTGCTGCTCTACACTGCCCTCTCTCTACACAGAGCAGGGCTTTAGTGGAACTTAGAATTCCAGTGCAATGAGAAGTGCAAGGAAATAGTGTGGTGCACTGGTGATGACAGTCCATCTTGGTGCTGGTGGCTGAAAGAGAGAGGGACTTCCACCCAGTGTTTCCATATTGCCTATTTCAGGTGGCTTCCAAACGAACAATGAAAATGGAAGGCGGGGGAGCAAATGAGAAAAGAAAGATCCCCTTTCCTTGAGGGTGAAACAATAATTCAAAAGTGCAAAAGTATCTGAAAAAACTTTGTCAGTAATTCTTATTCCAAACATACAAAAGTCACAGGCAACCTTATTCTTTGGTTTCTAAGCACATTTTTTAGTTTAGCACTATAGGAAGAAGAAAATTATAGGTTAGTGAATCCAGTGGGGCAAGAGGTGAAGAGGACTAAATTTCAGTCAAGACAACAAGGAAAGTACAAAGAATACAGTTTTTCTTTCATGTGCTTTGATCGTCTTTCCTGTTTTACCCTTAATGAATACTTTCTCAAAACTAAAAATAAAACACTGCATTCTATTAAGTTGTGCTCTTCTTCCTAGGGAATTCTAAATGGGTAAGTGTGCGTTTCTCATCTGTGAATATGACTAGATATTTTCATATGTATAGTTCACACATATATACATGCATATGCATAATTTTCTTTTGCTGAGAATCAGGCAATGGACAAGAGAAAAAGGAAAAGAAAATCTATACTACAGACCCAAAAGCAAATGTTAGTTTTTTTGAATTGCTTTTACAATTCTAGGTACTGGCACTGACCTAACTCTGGCATCTAGCAAGATTTCCAGTGATGGCATAAAATCGCACGCGTACCATGAGAAACTGGAGATTGTGAGGCAAGTACATGCTCGCAATTCTCCACCTGGTGCTGTAGAGAAAGCCTGTTCAGCAGCCCTGAATAGTGTAGCCCTTGGAAACTAATGGGGTGAAAAAGACACTAAGTAAGAGAAAAACATTTCATGTCAACAATTAAGGTGCACCATGTATGCATGCTCAGGCTGTAAGTTGGTTTTTTATTCTAGATAATGTGTCCACAAGCTCACATAGTATTCTGACGGGAGAATAATAAAACAAGAGATGTTATTCCAGATGCTTTGATACTTTGATTTGATTTCACTAGCTTGCTTATGCCGTATACAAACGCCACACGTGTATGCTCTCATAATGCACAAACGCACATTATTCAGAGCTGTATATTATATCTTGATGCCATTTACAACTTGCTTACTTAAAGACAGAACCTTTTCCATGGTCAAAGGCACTACTACACACATGGACAGTGACTATACTCATTAAAATAAGCTCTCTATAACTATATGATTTAAATAATCTTATTAATAAATAGTTGATACTTGTACGTATAAGTCACCTTTTCTCCCCCACTGATGACTTTGATTACTTTGACAGACTAAGATAGATTAATGATACAAATTAGAAGCAAGAAGAATTAAAAGGGTGTTTAACTCTGATGCTAGGCTGTCAATTTCCTATAGTGCTACCAACTTACAGATAGGTGATTAAATTGTTTCATTTAGAAATTTTGAATATTTTAAAAATTGAATGAGTTTCTTTGGGAGGGGAAAAGAAAGAAAAATCTGTGCTTAGCTAATTAAACATCTTATTTGATTTAACAATAGAACAAGATTATTCTCTGAGCATTGAAATCATCCTACATTACTCTAAGAGCCTACATTTTGCTTTGACAAAATATATTTGTAAAATTTTGCTCAGTGTGTTTCTCTAATTCTTTACATGTGATATTATTTATACACTTTCTTTAGTTATAGGTTTATAAAGAGCAGTGGTCATTGACTCATTAATTTGTTCTAAAGTAATTATTTCTAAAACATAATGCTAGGTACTGTGCATAAGTCCTAGAACCATAAATATGGTTCCTTTGTCTGAGGAGCTAAAATCTAGCAGAAAAAAAAATGACACATGTACAGTTACACCAATATATGTATTTTCTAGAATCTTGTGAATGACATAATATTATAGTATAAAAGAGTACTTCGGGTCCTGGCCAGTTGGCTCAGTGGTAGACTTTTGGCCCTGCATGTGGATGTCCTGGGTTCGATCTTCAGTCAGGACACACAGGAGAAACAACCTTCTGCTTTTCCACTCACCTCTCTCCCCTTTCTCGCTCTCTCTCTCTCTCTCCCTCCCATAGCCATGACTTAATTGGTTTGAGGTCATCAGCTTGGGTACTAAGGAAGGCTTTGTGGAGTCTCCCTCAGGTACTTAAAATAGCTTGGTTGTGAGCATGGCCCTAGATAGGCAGATCATCGTCCGTAGATGGGGGTTGCCAGGTGGATCCCAGGAGGGCACATGCAGGGGTCTTCATCTGTAGCTCCTCTTCTCTCACTTGGAAAAAAAAAGAAAGAAAATAAAAAGAGTACTCTGCTTGCATAAAGGTAATACAACGCTTAGATTTTCCAGTTAGTGTTGTTAAAGTCTTGATTTGATCACTATATAACTACATGCACCTTGATAAATGTACTAATTTATTTGGGTTTCCATTGTATTATCAAAAGTATGAGGAAAATACCTATCTCTCAGCTGTGGATGAATGTTAATTGAGCTAACACATGTGTGAGGTTAAGAACAGACTGGTGCTTATTCAGTGCTTTCATAATACACAATGCTTACCCCACAGATCAAATGTATCTCTGTGGTTTTGTCAGTTCTCTTCTTTGTCCTATCCATTAGATTATAAGTCATTTGAGATCAGAGACTATATCTTACTTATTGTTGTTTTCCCACTGAGTCAATAAGATTTGAATAAATACTTATTAAATGAATAAATAAAGGAATGGATGAAAGTTTGATAATCAGTTTGTTAAACAATATTTAGCTCTATAAAGACTCTAGCAAGATTTGTATTCTCACCTTTGTAAGATGGACATCTTTGTCAGAAGATATATTAGAAAGTACTTGCTAGAAGCATGAGAAAGCAGAACCTCTATCTTGACTGTCAAATAAGATAAAGTAGTTCTGGGGTCAATGTGGTGACACACCATCCTCATATTTTAATATATGATAATTAATGATCAGAAAATAAAAACTTTGGAAAAAAGAAAAAATCAGTAACAGGAACCTCCAGTTCTTAAAGAAATTAGCACTCCTTGGTGTGTTCACCTGAATGAGGGTAGAGTAATGCAAAGAGCTAGAAAATGGAGGACTTCATGATCTTCGATCTCTTCTAAGTGTAAAATTCTGAGTCATTTCGTTCAGTTTTCTTTACATCTGAATTTTGGGTTTTGTTTTTTTGTTTGTTTGTTTTTTACAGAGACAGAGAGAGAGGGATATACAGGGACAGACAGACAGGAACAGAGAGAAGTGAGAAGCATCAATCATCAGTTTTTTGTTGTGACACCTTAATTGTTCATTGACTGCTTTCTCATATGTGCCTTGACCGTGGGGCTACAGCAGACCGAATAACCCCGTGCTTGAGCCAGCGACCTTGGGTCCATGCTGGTGAGCTTTTGCTTAAGCCAGGTGGGCCCGTGCTCAAGCTGGTGACCTCGGGGTCTCGAACCTGGGTCTTCCACATCCCAGTCCGACGCTCTATCTACTGCACCACTAGCTAGTCAGGCTACATCTGAATTTTTGATGAGTACATTTGCTTGTTATCTTAGCACAGTTAAAGGATTGTTAGAATAGGTGGGTGGGACTTGAATGAGAGGATGACATCTGCAGACCAAATGCAATTCTTGTTTTTGATTAACTGTAAGCCTACTTAATTTAACAATTAGAAAATAACTTAGATATATTGACCATTATATTTTCCTAGAAAACATAATATAACTAGAACTAAAATTTTGTTCTTTAGCTGGACAAATTGCAGAACTATATACTTTGTTTAAAAAACTGTATTCTGATAGAACGAATTAACAATTATTTATTATGCATTGAAATAACACAAAATAATGGATTTATTGATTTACTTCAGTTTATAATGTACTAGGCACATTTACATACATGACCTCATTGTTTCTCACAACTACAAAAAAATCAGTGTGTTCAATATTTTTGTTGGCCTTCAGATCTACTGTGAAAGCTTCTTCATTCTTTTCTTTTCTGCCCCAGAAGGCTGATCTCTAGGGATCATATGAATAGACAGCTTCTCCCTGACAACAGATTGGCAGAAGAAAGTAGAAAGAGTGAAGTCAGATTTCTTATTTCCATGATGCCCTTTTGTGAGGTTAGCACTGGTTGGCTAGAATCTGTTCTATAGACTCTCTTTCCTAGTTCTTTGGGCCTACACTATTCTTTGCAGTTCCCCTACACCCTCTCACACTTTTGTGATCACCATATTTTTAAATAAGCTCTGATCAAGTTATCCATATTAAGTGTGTTAATTTCCATGATTTGCAAACTAAGAAGCTAATTTTCAGCTTTGTCTAAAGCTATTTCTTGAAAGAGTCCACAAAGAACTGGACTAGACCACTGTAACATACACCCCCTATACATGTTCCTGAGTTTACTTTTTTATCAATTAAGCATATTTTTATTGCTCAGTTTATGTATTCTGAGAAATACATTATAATCTTTTTCAAATGTTTATTTTATTGATATTAGAGAGAGAAAAGGATAAAGCAGAAGAGAGACAGGAACACTTGTTCCTATATATGTCCTGACCAGGGATCAAACTGGAAACCTCTCTGCTTCAGGACGACACTCTAACCAACAGAGCTATCCATCCACGGCTAAATATTCTGAGTACAAAGAAATCAAGAAAAAATAACTCTTCTCATATAACTACAAATTTAGTACAACAATATAAGTATGAAGCAGCAGTATTTAAGTTAGAAAGAACCCAGGAGTATCAGATTTGAAGTGTAAAAATTTACCTGAGTTGAAATCTGGGATCTGTCACTTATTAAACAAGTGACCTTAAATGACTTACTGCTCTGAAATGTAGATACTTTCTTTAGTATAAAATAAAACACTTGCCCTAACCATATTATATAAAGTGAGTACTTAAGAAGCACCCTTGAGTAGTGTTTGTGTGTGTGTGTACATTAATTGACTATATAGTAAGTTTTTAAGGTAGGAAGATACTGTCACCATGAGAATATGAACTGATCAAAACTTAGAGAAACAAGTTTCATACACATTAAACAACTTATACTGACAGATTCTATGTAATAAGTAGCTACATATGTCAGGTATTAGCATTAACATTTCAGTGGATGAAGTGTGATTAAAAACAGGTTTCTAAAGTAGGGATAAATGTAAGATAAGTCTTGTGAACTGGGAATAATATTTCATTAAGTCTTCAGAATATGTATTTTAGAGAATTCCTAAATTCTACCTTTCCAGAAACTGAAAAATTAGGTAATTTATTTCAGCTACTTGTGTCTACTAAGTAAGAATTTAAAATATTCTGTTTAGATATCAAAGGCATCCTTTTATTTTTCTTTTTGTTGCTACCAGCAAAGTTCTCATTAGATAGAATTTTAAATGACTTCTGATGAGTACAGTCCCTAAAGATTTAGAAAAAATAAGTTCAAATATTTTTCTCAGGCATACTTATTAAATTGATAGATTACTGATGCTATTAAGAACCATTTTACACTTAAAAATAAATGATCAGAATAACATCCATATATATATATATATATATATATATATATATATATATATATATATATATATATAGTACAGAACAGAAGGCTACTAATAATAAGAAGAATATTTAATATTCAGTGGTTGCTTACTGTCAACATATAGCATGGTAACTGAATTGTATGTGTTACCTTATTTAATAATCTCAATAACCCACAATAAGACAGCAAGGTGTGTACTGAAAATTACCACAATTTTTTAAAACAAGGAAACAGATGTAAATAAAATTATATTTCAGTTTTATAGTTAACATAGTTTGTGCCAGATTTTAAATTCAAAATTTTCTCTCAAAGATTATATATATAGTAAGTAGACATTACACTTACTTTATTTTTCCTATAGTAAATTCTATCCATCTCATTTTATATAGCAACCACCTGCAGAATTGCTGTAAACCAATCATTAAATGTCATTTTTCTGACCAAAGAAGTATAATTCTTAAATTCAACAATGTTTAACTGTTAATTAAGCATCTATTCTAAGTTAGTTCCTATTCTAGGCACTGAGGATATGGTAGTGAATAAAGCAAAAAAGTTTTTTTGTCTCCCCCACACCCCTGCCAGGAAGTTTATAATAACAAAAGAAGAACCTATAAAGCAAAAATAAATAAATAACATGAGTAAAATGAAAATGTAGTCATTATGATTATGAAATTTGAAGTTAGAAGATATAAACTTAAATTGTCCACTATTTTAATCAATAACCTTGGAAAACCTCTGAAATTCAGGGTTTTTTATCTGCTAAATAGGGGTCCTGGCCACTTGGCTCAGTAGTAGAGGATTGACCTGTCATGTGGAAGACCCAGGTTTGATTCCCAGTCAGGGCACACAGGAGAAGTAACCATCTACTTCTCCACCCCCTTCTCTCTCTCTCTTTCTCTCTCTTCCTCTCCTGCAGCCATGGTTCAATTGGTTAGAGCAAGTTGGCCCCAGGGCATTGAGGATGGCTCCACGGCCTCGCCTTAGGTGCTAAAGTAGCTCAGTTGCAGAGCAACAGAACAATGGCCCCAGACAGGCAGAGCATCACCCTGTAGGGAGCTTGTTTGGGAGATCCTGTTAAGGTTCATGCAGGAGTCTGTCTCTGCCTCTTCACCTCTCACTTAATAAAAGTAAATAAATAAAAAATAATAAAGATAATATTATCTACCTCTAAACAGAGTTGCTGTATGATATGAAATATTTATAAAGATCTCAGCATAGGACTTAAAGTGCTTAATAGGGTAGTTATTTTTAAGTGTATCAGAGATGTCTGTACAAAGCTATTGATGTAGGAGTGATTGGTTACACATAACACTCACCTCCACCTTCTACTTTATAACACTCACCTTCTACTTTGTAACACTTCTTTTCTATATTTCAAATATCTCTTAAAAATATTATTTCCTCCAAGAAGACATTTACTACTAATTAATTCAATTTCCCCCTCAAATTTTTTTTTGAAGCTCATCAACATATCAATACTTAAGTCATGAACCTTAAAATTCCCTTAATTTAATTTTGCTTTGTGTTCAGTATTCGGTGATTGTGAATCATACTTTTTATATTGACTCAAGATATATCTGACTAAGTTAGGACAATTAAGTTTTCTGGTGGATTTGGAAAAAGAATCTAGCATTGTGTCTAATTCTTGACTGTGGGTTGAAAGGAATGTAAAATGTAAATCTATGGTAGTCATTGTGCCATTCGATGTGAGAGAAGTCAGTCTGAAGATGCAGCTGACCCTGCATAAGGCATGCAGAGTCAACAACTCCCTGGGCATCTGAAGCAAGTCTTTTCTGATTTCCACCCAACCCCTGGATCTCCCATTTATAATAGTCAAAATCAAACAAGCATAACCCATTTCTTTGTTGTGTATCATTTAAACTAGTTTGAATTGCCTTTCTTTTAGCTGACACATAAAGAGCCCTAACAGGCTCAGAAATCTGTCCATTTTTATAGGGAAGAGAAATCAAGGAGTGAATATACTTTTAAAGCACTTTATTCAGCCCGGTGGCACAATAAGAGACACAGTTGAAGCCAATACATATGCTTTAACCTGCCCCCCCTGAGAAAACCTCAAGCTTAACATTGTACTAACTATAATAGCTCATGAAATGAGAGTGCGGAGTCTTTGATTACAATGTCACCGGAGTATCCAAACACTGCTTACTAATAGTTAGAGAATCAAACGCTGCCATTTAATGCCTCAACATTGAGGTCCTTTGCCTTTTGCAAATGAAAATGGCAATGGGGACCTAGCAAGATAGCTCACTACCGCAGAAATTGTCTGAAACAGTTTCAGAAAGTTCTTTGCTAAGTCTGATTTATTTATTACATTTTTATTTTGGTATTAAATTCTTTGTTGCCCCTTCTTTAACAGGAATCTATTAATGTTACGGAACTGACATTATCTTCCCTTTCTGCAAGGAACCTGCTGTGTTCGTGTGTATGTCTGTTTTTTCCTGCCATTTCCTGAACACACTGAGATGGAATTCTGCAGTGGGTTGACTCACATAATTGTAAAAGTTCTTGTATGAATCATTTTCATTTAAACATGTCAGGGAAGAAATATGCAACAAATAACCAAATGGATGCAAACACTCATCAATCAAGAGTTGTCTGTCACTTCAGCGCTACTAGAAGTATCCTCAGAGTGACAGCACAAATGCCTGTTGGCAGGCCAATCAAAGTTTTAGAAATAAAACAAAATGTTCCTACTGGCCCCTCAACTCTCCAAGGCTGTGACAGCTGGGTTGCAATTTCATTTTTTACACGAGTTTTGAATTTCTTTATTAAATCATTTTCACCCTGACCCTTTGTCACATGCCAATACTGTTGATGGCTATAAAAAGTAATATATCTGTAATCTTTGGGAAACGGTGTTCTGTAAACATATTCATGATTTATTTCAAAGCTCAATGATAATATTAGCATTCTTTATTCCTTCTGACAGCAACTTATCTAATCACATCATTAAAAAGTACTTTAAAACCAAAGAAAAAAACAAGAAAAAAAAGCAATTTTACTCATCTCACTACTATACTCATAACTATAAGATGTGGTTCTTTTTAGAAGTTGTATAAATGTAAAGAGGTATAACTCAATGGAAATGCTAAGATTAAAATTTACACTGCCTATGATTTGCTTTCGTTTTTGCTTAAGAAGCCCAAATCGTCATGCTAAAATTATTTGCAGTCGGGTTACTCTCTTTTATTGGTTCAGTCATAGATTGTCATTTTAATAACAAAGGTCTCAGCATGATTTCTAAACTTTTAGATCTGCCGTTGGTCTAGTTGAGGACATGTGAAGCATGTCAGTGAAAGGAGGAATCTCGTTAACGCATAAGTATGAATAGAAATGTCCATTTCGATTTTCATTTCAATCTGGGGAAGCAGATGTATTCTAAGAAACAGTGCCACTGAACTAAATTGTTCTCTGCACCCGGCATTTCTCTCTTGAGGCAAATATCCCTTTCTGTATTTTTTTTTAATAATTCACAAATTGCTCCTGCACAGAGGCCAAAGAGGGTCAGAACCAAATTCAACTATGGTGTATCACTGTACTCTCCTCTTACAAGGGAATGCTGTGGTATAAGGTTTGTTACCTTAATCATATAGGAAGGTTAAATGCCAAACAGATAATAAAATTTGGGGGTCAGGCATGAACATCTAAGATCCTGTTTTATTTTATTAAATGTTTTATTTCATTAAAATAAAATATTTATTTAAAAAATAAATATTTTTATTAACATGTAAAATGCTTCATTTTATTAAAAGGGAATGCTTATTCTTACTTTTTATTTTATCTATTTAATACTTCTTTATTAAATTCTACCTAAATGGACTTTTTCCAAGGTTTTTCTAATGATCTATGCCTATGCACAGACCACAAACCAGTCCCTGTGTCATGTTGGGTATCATCAACATGGCACATCATGTCCTGTCACTTCATAGAGCACAATATGACAGATGAGATTCCACAACAAGGACTGCTTTATCTCTTGGCATTATAAAACACGAAAGAAATCTATTTCTCTTCTGATTGTTTCAACTTTTTGCATTTACACACACCATATGGATTTTTCCATAAGATTCTCTAAGTTTATTGGAGTTAAATAATTCTAAATATTCATTCCTCTGAACATTGACTTTTTTTCTTTCCTTCTTTTTCCAACCAAGAGCAGTAGTTTTAATCATGATCTAATCTCAATGATGAGAAATAAAGACAGGTGTTACATTCTTGAAATACTGTTTAGCACTATTTATTTATCTCCTGTGATGCTTATTATCAGTTCAGCAAGGTATGATAAAATGCATTATTCCAGTTTGAAGAAAAAAATACAGAAGTAATGAGATCAAATAATGTGTCTCAAGTAACATACTGATCAAACAAAGACTAAAAGAGGTTTTTCTGCTTCTCTAAGTAACCAGATGGCATGTTTAAGGCACCCTTGTTATACATAAGTACTGAAAATATTACACAATAATTGAGCTATATGTTAATGTGTCATTTAAAATTTTTTTCATATTGTATAAACACATGTATGCTAAAGCAAAATTTTGGTCCTTGTAGTCTTTATCCCCTTGTGTTACATCTATGAATACTTTATGCTACATGGCACAAGAGACTTTGCAAAGTAATTAAAATGACAGATTTATTGACCTTAAAATAGTGAAATTATTCTGGATTATCCTGTGGACCCAAGGTAATTTCAATTGAGGTCTTCAAAGCACACAGAATTTCAGAGAGAAGTGACTAAAGGAGTCAGAGAGATTCCAAGAGCAAGGAAGATTTGAAGTCTTGTTAACTGTCTTGAGGACTGAAAAGGCAACTTGTCAAGGAAACAAGAACCTCAGTCCTACAACCAGAAAGAACCAAATTATGCTGGAAAACTGAATAAATTTGTAAATGGATCCTTTCTCAGAGCCTTTAGCTAAGAACCCAGCCATCCTACATTTCAATTTAGGCCTTGTTAGACCTTAAACAAAGTACCTAGCTAAGCCTGTCTAGATTTCTGATCCATTGAAACTGTAAAATAATAAATAGTTATTGATTACAACACTAAAGTTATGGTAATTTGTACTGCAATAGTAGAAAATTAATACCACATGACAGTTGCCTATCTTTGCCATAAAGTCAATGAATTTTTATGTAACAATTTGAACTTCATTTTCTTCCATTTAAAAATGTGGCAAATATCATCTTCTGTATATTCTCTTGCTGATGCTGACTAGGTCAATATAATTAATAAACCCATGGTTATAATTCTTTATGGCCCAAACTGTTTTCCTGCCATCTTTTTTACTGCAGAGGGAAAATATAAATTTGGAAAAGGGAGAAGTCTATTCCTAGAACCCCTGTAGGAGTTGACCAGACACTTCAGCTGTGTGGTCAGCCTTTTGCTTCATCTCAGTCTTCTTGTTCTGGCAATGGTCCAGAAAGGTGGGACTTCCCCATAAGAAAGAGCAGAGGAGGTCCATCAAGTAAGAGACAAATGACCTTTAGATATGCCACACCATAAGTTCTTTATTCACTGAAATTCCACTGGTAGTCTATGGAATCTCTCGTCCTTAAATTAGATGTGAAGCCAATACATCTGTTGCTGCATGGAAGGGTTGTCAAAATGAAAACAAAAATTCAAAGAGCATTTTTGACCTCTTGATCCAAATAGCAGACTAGAGATGACATTTATGAGTTTTAAAAGCTAAAACGCAGTACACCGAAAGACTGAATATTTATTTTATTTTCATAAACTAAAGATTAGCAAAAAAATGTTAAATGACAGAAAGCTAAATGAAAAGTGAGTTCAAAAATTATATGGATTTTGAATAAGAAGTTTAGAGGAGTGATGACAAAATTCCAAGAAGTGGAACATTCCCTTCCTTTCTTCAAATTCCTCTACTCTGCCCTTTATTTTCAGTCTTGGGAGCCACACAGAACTTCTTTATCTTGGCCTGGGCTGGAAGCATGGAAGAGCAATGAAGGCACAAAATGTCCAGCAAATAGTCAGAAGTAGTCTTAGAGTTTCCAACAGTCAGTCTTTAGGAGTTGGGCTGAGACTGAACTATTTATCTGGTAGAGATATGGTATCAGAAGCAGGAGAATATGTTTTTCTATTGCATGTGTAAGCAGCCCTAAAATAAGCACTGGCAGATAGAGAAGAGAGGAGGTGAGGGAATGTATGTCAAATGGGGTAGGGGAGCAATCCACATTTAACAATATGATCAGAATACAGGCACTTGGACATTTTATTTATTTGTTTATTTATTTATTTATACGTGGGAGGTGGGGAGGCAGAGAGACAGACTTCCACTAGCACCCGACCAGGATCCACCCAGCAAACCTTCTATGAGGTGATGCTTTGCCTATCTGGGGTTTGCTCTGCTGCTCGACAACAGAACTATTTTAGCACCTGAGGTGAGGTCATGGAGCCATCCATAGTGCCCAGGGCCAACTTGCTCAAACCATTCAAGCCATGTCTGTGAGAGGGAAAGAGAGAGAGAGAGAGATAGATACAGAGAGAGAAGGAGAAGGGTGAGGGGTGGAGAAGCAGATAGTGCTTCTCCTGTGTGCCCTGACCAGAAATCAAAGCTAGGATTTCCACATGCCAGGCAACACTCTACCGCTGAGCCAACTGGCCAGGGCAAACTTGGACATTTCAACACAAACCTGCTCCTCTTTGAAAGTCTTCCTGCAAATGAAGTTGCTTGAAATGCACACATAATCCCAATGAATCCAGAATTTTCAAAATCAGCAACTACTGTGGTTCTTATTTTCATCTGTTAGAGATGGAAAAATCATTATCTAGAGCATATACTGTCACTACTACCTCCACTCTCACAGAAGACATCTCAGATTCATTATTAAACTAATTCCTGCTGAGCTAGAGCACTTTACAGTCCACTTCAGCACAGAGTTCTAGAAAACTACTGCCAATTAATTCAAATCTCCATGTATCAGAAGACATGGAATTTAAAATTGACATAGTTTTGTGTGAACGCTGGTTTTACCATGTACTATGTGTTCTTAGGCAACACTATACCTCTATGAGCCTTAGTTCATTTACATATAATAAGAATTATAATTATTCCACTCAATTTTTATAGAAATAAAATAAATTCATTTATGCTTCTAGAACAAGGATCACAACTACAACCCTGTCTGTTTTTTGTACAACCTGAGACTATGGAAATGGTTTTTACTTCTTTTAAATAGCAGAATAAAATCAAAATAAGAATAATATTATCAGTCTTGGCTGGTTGGCTCAGGGATAGAGGTTGGCCCAGCATGTGGATGTCCTGGGTTCAATTCCCAGTCAGAGCACACAAGAAAATTGCCCATCTGCTTCTCTACCCCCCTCACTTCTTTCTCTCTCTCTATTCCTTCCTCTCTCTTCCCCTCTTGCAGCTATGGCTCAGTTGGGTCCTGGGCATTGAGGATGGCTCCATGGCCTTTGCCTCAAGTGCTAAGAAGAGCTCAGTTGCTGAGCAATAGAGCAATGGCCCAGATGGACAAAGCATCACCCCCTAGTGGGCTTGCTGGGTGGATTTCGTTCTGGGCGCTTGCGAGATTCTGTCTCTCTGAATAAAAAAAACCTAATAATATTAATATGTAGCATATGAAAGTTTTATAATTTTATATTTTAATGTCACTAAAGTTTTATTGGAACACAGCCATTCCTTTTAATTAGGTATTGGCTATGGC
Organism: Rhynchonycteris naso; assembly: GCA_037038555.1. Taxonomy (NCBI): domain Eukaryota; kingdom Metazoa; phylum Chordata; class Mammalia; order Chiroptera; family Emballonuridae; genus Rhynchonycteris; species Rhynchonycteris naso. Next base: position 54,197,441 of record CM073000.1, on the reverse strand, counting down.
TGCTTTTGTGATATGATGGTAGAGTTGATTAGTTGCAACAGATAACATATGGTTCACAAACCCTAAGTATTTACTACCCAGCCCTTTACAGAATATGTCTGCTGACTCTTATTCTAGAATGGTGCCAAGCACTTAAACATGCTCTAAAATATGTTAATTCCATTACTTTTTCTTTACTCATTTGAGAATCCATCTGAGAGTACAAAGACCCTGAAACCAAGAATGATAATATTGTGGTTATTTAGGATCTTGCTATAGACCCTCAGAGCCAAATCTCTGCTGTTATTCTACCCTGATTTTCTGAGACTGTTACTAGCTCATTCCAGACCTAAATACTCATTGACAGGTTTAATATACATTTTAATGACTTGCCTTCGTGGGGTAAAGGTAAGTACTAACTACTGGAAATATGCCCATAAGAAATTCTAGAGAGCATGATATCCACACACAAACAGGTATGATTAGCTACTCAGCTACCATGTGGAATGTTGTATTTCATACCTCTTAATTGTAGTTCAATCTGCTGGAGATGACCATGACTACTTAGCAGTGCCCCCTTTACTTGTCTCACAGTTCCTTATGTTGGATCTACTTCAACCAGTGTCACTTGTGTTAAATACTGCTGTTCCTTCTCAGCCTTCCTCTACACTTGCCAATGTTTCCTGTGCTGACATGTGTCTACACATGCCAGGATGTCCTCTTTTCCTCAAGCATCACTAAGTCTGGTAGTCACTACCACCACATGCTATATTAGAGGTGTCGTGATCATTATAAATATTGGGTTACTGAGTAGAGAAGAATACCTCTCTACAATTTTTATGTTACTGTTGGGCAAACAAGTTTGTAACAAGTATTTTATAGGTTTGCTCGCTTATATTTTGCCTAATTGTTGCACTGGCATGGGGCAGCCCCACGTGTGTAGTCTTTGAAAGGCTGCGGGTGCTTACCTTCAGGGCAGCAGATTGCAAACCACATATTGCCTTCCTGCTTGGGAGGTGCCATTGTTAGCTATTGTTTGCTGGAGAAGGGTTTTGGTATTTTTTTGCAACTAGTTTTGACTGGAGAGTACAGAGAAAAAGAGAGAGAGAAGAGAGCTGAGGGGCTTGGGAGCCCTGAGATTTTAGCCCAGTTTGTTTTGCTGGTGAGTGCTGATGCTGGTGGGTGCTGAGGAGTCTGGGTTCCAGAGAATGAGTCAGGGTTTTGGGAGCCATGAGTGAGAGGTAAGTGGTCGTCCCTGCCTGTTTGCTCATCTGCCCTTACGAGACGTTAATAAATTGGCATGGCCCACCATTTTCTGGTTCCACAGTTCCGTTGCCGTCTGCCCAAAACCAACGTGAACGTGCATGGCTACAGAAGCAGCCCCTGGCTTTACAGTCACATTGAACTAAAGAGACTGTAAGGCCAGGAGCTTCCATCGTGGCCATTCACATGCAAGTTCCCATTGGATTCGGTCAGATGGTAAAGAAACAGTGGAGTCAGAGGATGGTAGGCCATTCTGTTTATTGGTGTCCCACCAAGACAGGCAAGCCACAAGAGAAGACAAGGGAAAAGCAGAAAATCTGCTTTTCCTATGGAAGGTAAGGGATCAGGGAGGCCCCTGCAATTGTGATAGCAGGAACGGAGAGAGCAAGCTCCAGTCTGCCCCACTTTATAGTACAGAAATCCAGACCCTTAATCCAATCTACAAACAAGAAAGTCTGATACAAAGTCACTCATCTGAGGCATAATGGAATTCCTCATGAGAGTGCACCACCCCACATCAAAAAGGGTGGGGAAAGGCTTAGTCTAAGGTGACCAGATTTTAAAATTGGTAAAGAAGGACACTATTGACTGGGGAGAGGGGGGTTCTTGATTAAAAATTTGGTCTATTTGGAGCAAAAAAAAAATTATAAAGAATGCAAAAATAGTATTGTAATATATTTTTTTAAATTTCAACATAAGTATAATTTACAAATAGAATATATTAAAAATTATGTATAGTATTTTATTCCTTGGCATATTTCTCATTTGAGTGATTTTTTTTTAGTAGATTGCTGTCGTTGTTTAAAAGGTCATGAAATTTTTCACAAAAATTTGTTAAATTCTATTTTACACATAAAATGGAAAATCTCAACACTTACTTGTGATTTTTCTGATGTCCACACTTTATTTACTGTAGAAAAAATGCGTTCAGTCACAGCATTAGTTCCTGGTAAAGACAGCACATATTCCACAATTTTTAGTGCAATATTGTATGGAACATGGTTTGTTTCGAAATGATGAAATATTTCTAACCATTTGTTCTCTATTGTGATTTCTGCTGATGCCCAAGATTTAATCTTTTCCTTATCAATATATATTTTTTAATAATGATACCTCATTAAAAAGATTATTTTCAGAAATATTACTATATGGGAAGTTTTGAGTGAGTCAGAGGGATCAAGTTACATGGTCCTGAAACCGATGCCAGAGCTGCACAAGCAAGCGGGAGCAGACAGGGCAGCACTGCTGGAGCACTCGGCAGCCGCACTTCCTGTGTCCAGCCCCACTGCCCGCTAGAGACTGAGAGGCTTGCGCCTCGCAGAGCCCGGAGCCTCATGCGACTTCCAGGATGCAGGCCTATGGGTAGTTAGGGGACTTGACAGCCGCTGCCCCAGCAGGTACGTCTCTCCCGAAGTTCTTTGTTTAGGGGCCGTGCACGGGGCAGCCAGCTCTTGTGGCAGCGCGGGTGTTTCCAGATCAAGGTGAGGTCTCCCCGCTGAAAAGCGTATATTCCCTTCCCGTTCTCCCGCCATTCCCTAGCTTTCTGTGCATTCTTTCCAAAACTCGGGACTTTTTTAAAACACCACGGGACGTGGGACAAATTGTTAAAAATCAGGACTGTCTTGCCAAAAGCAGGACATCTGGTCACCTTAGCTTAGTCCCAAAACCAAACCATGGGCTATAACGACCCAGCCTACCTACACTCTGTCCCTCATACCCAATACAAACTATAAGCGAGCAAACATATATATCGTATTTACAAACTTATTTGACCAACAGAGACTTACTAAGGTTCTAATAAATTCCTTTAGCAAGTATGACTGTAAAGTATCTCCAAATTATTTCTCATTTATAAACATACCTTTTGTAAGGTCCGACCCACATGAAATGAGACAAAATACCAAATAGTTAAAAGTCCAACTTTATTGGAACCTTCCAGCGGGTTCAGTGACTCGGAGAGTAATGAGCCAGAGAAGCCGCGCCCAACTGGTTGGGCTCGAGATTTTTATACCCTTTGAGGCTGACTGGGGAATTTCCACTGTGGTTTCGGCCTGCCATGGTTTGCATAACTAGAGACGCTGATGGTTGGGGAATTTCTATTGTGGTTTCGGACAGGATGTGTGTGCTAAAGGTTAATCATTGCAGAAATGCCAAAGACATGAGGGACTTTCCGGCCCCTGCCCGGAGGGTGCTACCGGACATTCCTGGCTCTTTGGTATAGGGAGTGGGGCGACGTGGTCTTATCTGGCTACTTCCTGCTGTACGGGGGCGGAGTTGGGGAGGGGTTGGAAAGAGCCAGAGCAGTTTGTATCCACTATGGTGGGCAGGGGTTGGTACTGAAACAGCATCATTTGGTGGACTGCCATACATGTGATTTCATGAAGGTGGGTCTGTATGAATCTAAGAAGTAAAGGAGCAAACATAAGTAAGATACAGATTATTAGGAGAGGTCCTAGGATAGGAGCCAGCATAGAGAACAGGGGAGATTTCCACCACACCAGGGAAAACGTGTCCTGCTGTTGGTTATGTTTACATAGTTTTTCTTGTAGTTTTCGAAGTGACTGAACATTCTCCTCAACGACCCCGGATTCATTGATGTAGTAGCACATTGTTCCTGTAGAAATAGACAGGTGCCTCCCTTTTCAGCCTTTAAGAGATCTAAGGCTCGGTGATTTTGTAAGGATACCTGAGCTAGGGAGGTTAACTGTCTCTGGAGGAGGCTAAGGACGTCGCTGAATTATCAAGGGCCTGCTCTAGGTCTGCTCTTAGTTGGTTAGTAACTACCAGACTGTGTCCAAGGCCTGCACTTCCTATTCCTAGTACAGCGATGGAGGTAGCTAGGGTTAGTCCTAGTATTACGGGAATGAAGACAGCCCATTTAGCTTGGGAGGTGGACAGATGGTTAGCAAATTCTTCTTCCTTATAATAGACAAGTTGAGGAGCTATAATGACTGGGACACAAGGGGTAGAGAAAGGTTGAGTAAGGGTTTTTATTAGGGTGCCATTGTACCAACCGTTAGGACTGGTGGCTGGAAATTGGGTAAGGGAAATAGATTGATTAGAACGAGAATGCTTCCGGGCGCCGTAACAAACAGGTATAGGTTGGGAAATATTGGGTTGGAATAGAGTAACACCTGGAAGGGAGAAGGGTTCAGGGGTTGTGGTCAGGACAGAAAGAGAGTAGGTTAATAAAACAGCCATTATAGGGGCTTGTAGCAGAGCACACAAAAAACAGTTTGACGGGCTGTACAGAGAGGTTAAATTTAGAATATGAATGCTTTGTTGAATTAATTTTACCTGAGAAGGGGGTTTCAGCTTTTGTAGGGGAGTCTGAGAGGGAGACTTGAGAGTGGAGGATTTCTTCATGGTTGAGGATAGTATTTGTTAATTCCTCGAGGGCCACAGTGGGGGGTTTAACCCGGACCCATTTACGGTATATTTTAATATATCCTGTAGGATGAATTTCCCGTTGACTTGGGAATGTGGCCCCATGCTGGCCTGTGACCCACCTGTTGGTCCAGGGATTATCGATGTGGAAAACAAGATTGTTGGGGTATGGTAACAGGAAAGAGGAGCACCCCCAGGTATTCATGGCCATGGTGGGACCCCCAGGGCACCCTCCTGAAGCAGGGGTGGACTTACAGTTTGGATTTCCCTGAATTTCAAGAAAACAGACCACCGGTGCTGTCGTTGGCTGTTTTGTCTGGGTGGTGTTCAGGGCTTGCATCCGCCTGGTATCGACTGTCAGCGTTACTCGGGACTGATAGCCGTCTATTGAACAATCTGCAGTCCCGAGGACCGAAGGGTTCCCTTGGTCGTTATAAGGACCCGTGGACTCTTCAAAGAAGAAACGCCAGACTGACTGTGTATTATGAGTCTTTTGAGGTGCTGAAAAGGATAGTGGACAGAGAGACAGTGTGAGTATAAGAATTAGGACGAACATGGTTGTTTTGTCAGTTGGAGTTTCAAAGGGCCTGCCGGTATAGAGGTCCATTGGGTCTGGTTTGGTGGGGAACCCTTTTTTACTCTAGATAGGTGTACCCACGCTGAAATACCCAGGACTTTTACCGCTGATGGGGTGGTTAGGATCACTGTGTAGGGTCCTTCCCACTTGGGGGTCAGGGGTTTTGGGGAGAGGGTCTTTATAAAGACCTGGTCTCCTGGGCAACCCGCTCTGTTGGTCCGGCCCCAGGAATGGGCTCAGGAAGGGACGAGTTGGCATGTTCCCTAAGGAGAGAGCAGAGGAGGGAGAGGTAGGGTAGGTATGAAGCTAGAGGGGGCGGGTGTGGAGAGGACGGAGTTGACAGGAGGAAAGGTCAGCCATAGAGGAGTTCAAAGGGGCTAAGTTGGGAAGGCCCCTGAAGGTAGCTCTTAGATGGGTTAGAGCCAGGGGGAGAAGAGTGGGCCAAGACTGGTGGAGTTCCAGGCTGAGTTTGGACAGATGGTCCTTGATGAGCCCGTTGGCTCTTTCTACCTTACCAGATGATTGAGGATGGTAGGCTGTATGCAGTTTCCACTGTATGCCAAGGGAGGTGGAGACAGCCTCTGTGACCTTGGAGATGAAGGCGGGCCCGTTGTCCGACTAGATGGAGGAGGGTAAACCGAAGCAAGGAATGATGTCCCGGACTAGGTGGTCAGCTACTGTCCCCATGGTTTCAGAGGTCGTAGGGAAAGCCTCGATCCATCCTGAAAAGGTATCCACCATAGTTAAAAGGTATTTGAGGTTTTTGTGTCTGGGCATGTGGGTAAAGTCGACCTGCCAATCCTGCCCAGGCAGGTGGCCCCGCATTTGGTGGAGTGGGCGACGGACGTGGCAAGCCCCTTGGCTATTTGTCCTGGAACAGGTAGAGCAAGAGGAATGAACATCTTGGATGGTTTGCTGGAGATGGTCGTGATGGAATAGAAGAGATAGAAAATGAAAAAGGGTTTTAGGTCCAATGTGTAAGGATTTGTGAATGTCAGCGATTATTTGGTATCTCTGAGATTGTGGGAGGATGAGGAGGTCATTTTTAAAAGTCCATCCATTCTTGATCTGGACCTCAGGGGAAGATTGGAAAAGATTTTGCTCTGTGGAAGAGTATTGGGGGTTGTATGTCTTTGAGAGAAAGCAGATAGCAGAGGTAGGGTGTGTGCGTGCTATGGAATGAGCTGTTTTGTCAGCGAAGGCATTCCCCTTAGCTTTGGGAGAATTGGAGGTCTGGTGGCCTTTACAATGGATAATGGCTATTTGTGAAGGGAGTTGGATGGCCTGTATAAAATTAGAAATGAGCTTGCCATTTAGAACAGGTGTTCCCTTGGTTGTGAGGAAGCCTCGTTCCTTCCAGATCATACAGTGAGAGTGGGCAAAAAGAAAGGCATATTTAGAGTCAGTGTATATGTTTTTTTTTTTTTAATTTGTATTTTTTGAGTTTGCTCACTTTTTTTTTAATTTTTATTTTATTCATTTTAGAGAGGAGACACAGAGTGAGAGAGAGAGAGAAAGAGAGAAAGGGGGGAGGAGCTGGAAGCTCAACTCCCATATGTGCCTTGACCAGACCAGTGCAGGGTTTTGAACTGGCGACTTCAGTGTTCCCAGGTCGACGCTTTATCCACTGCGCCACTACAGGTCAGGCTAGAGTCAGTGTATATGTTAACTGCCTTATTTTTTGCCCAGATAAGGACCCAGGTTAGGGCAACCAGTTCAGCCTGTTGGGAGGTAGTTCCCAGGGGGAGGCTGTTTGCCTCGATGACCTGGGTGTCAGAAACGATGGCATAGGCGGCTCGCCGGGGCCCCGGAGGTTCAGAGATTGAACTGCCATCAATGTAAAGGGTATGCTGGGTCTTAGGCAACGGATGAGCCGCAAGGTCAGAGTGGGGAGATTTAGAATGTTCTAAAACTTTGATGCAAGAGTGGGTAGAGGTAGGTACATCAGAGATGGGAAGGAGGGTGGATGGGTTAAGAGAGTTGCAGTTAGAAAGAGTGATAGAGAGGTTTTCTATGAAGAGGAGGTGGTACAGCTGGAGTCGAGAGGGCCCAAGGTAGGCCAAAACCTGATGTAAGAGAAGGTTTGTGAGGCAATGGGGGAAAAAAACCTGTAGTGGCTGTTGGATATTAATCTTCAGAGCCTCGGTGGTGAGATCAGCGGTGGCTGCAAGAGCTCGTAGGCAGGGTTGCCACCCACGGGTGGTGGGATCTAACTGTTTGGAGAGATAGGCTATTGGGACTAGAGTTGGACCTGCCGGTTGGGCCAGGACTCCTAAAGCCAAGTGTTGTCTTTCTTCAGTATAAAGGACAAAAAGATGTGAGGGGCTAGGTAAGGCCAGGGCCGAGGCCGAGCAGAGGGCTCCCAGGAAAGCTGAGAAGGCCTGGCGGACAGTCTCAGGGGAGGTCAGGGGTCCCTCTGGTGCTTCTTTGGCCCCCAAGTAGAAAGGTTTGGCCAGGAGGGAAAAATTTGGGACCCAGTGGCGGAAGAAGCCTACTAATTCTAGAAACAACTGGATTTCGGCTGCCGACTTGGGGGGTTGTAGGCCCTGAAGAGCCTGCAATCTGTCGGTGGGGATGGCTCGGTGGGTCGGGGTGACCAAGAGGCCAAGGTAGGTGACGGATGGGGTGGCTATTTGTGCCTTCTTGGCAGATACCCGATATCCCCTGTTGCAAAGAAAATTCAGTAAGAGGGTGGTAGCTTTGAGGCATTCGGCCTTGCTTGGGGAGCAGACTAGAAGATCATCTACATATTGTAAAAGAGTGGATGGAGCTACATTGCAAGCAAGTAGGTCTGTTGCCAGAGCTTGCCCTAATAGATGAGGGCTGTCCCGGAATCCCTGGGGGAGGACCGTTCAGGTCAGTTGTTGGGCGGTATTGGAGACCGGGTCCTGCCAGGTGAAGGCAAATAGAAAGTAGGAATCCGGGTGGAGGGGTATGGTGAAGAAAGCATCCTTGAGGTCAAGGACTGAGAAATGGGTGGTATTAGGGGAAATGTGAGAAAGAAGGGTGTATGGGTTAGGGACTACTGGGGATATGGGGACAACCGCTGAGTTGATGATGCGGAGATCTTGTACAAGGCGGTATTGTCCTGAGGTCTTTTTAACAGGAGGGATTGGAGTGTTACAAGGCGAGTTGGTGGGAATTAGTAAGCCTTGTGTTTTAAGTTTGGTGATGATGGGCAAGAGTCCCATCCTATGGGTGTGTTAGATAGGAAACTGTGGGTGGTTGGGGAAAGAAGATGGGTCCTTGAGTTTGATTAAGACAGGAGTGTGGTGTGAGGCTACAGTGGGGGTGCCCATATCCCAGACCTCAGGGTTTATCCCGGGTAAAAGCTGGACCCTGGGGTCCGAGTCAGGTTTAGGTCGGGACCTGGCACTAATGCTAGTACGAAGGCCTGCTCGGGGGAAAATAAAATACTTGCCTGGAGTTTGGACAGAATGTCTCTCCCCAGGAGGGGAACTGGGCAGGAGGGTATAACTAGGAAGGATTGAGAGAATGGGTGATCCTCAAATAGGCAATTAAGGAGAGTCGTCCGCCGTGAGGTCGAGGGTGATCCGTCGATTCCCATGACAAAGACCTGGGAAGGAACTGTAAGGCCCGAATGAGAGGGAAGGACAGAGTAGGTAGCCCCCGTGTCTATTAAAAAGGAAACAGACTTACCCGCTACCTGGAGCGTAGCCCTGGGCTCAGTGAGGGTAACCGGAGTCGAAGAGCCAGGGTCCCCTCAGTCGTCTATCAAGCCCAGCAGTTCTGAGGCCGGAAATGCCTGGTTCTCAGTTCCCCAGCATTGAGAGGCCGAAGGCTGAGCCAGGGTCGGGCAGTCCGACTTCCAGTGGCCCATTAGTTTGCATTGTGGGCAAGGCTTGGTGGGGGGCCTTGATTGCGGACAGGCTTTGGCCCAGTGGCCCTTTTTGCCACATTTAAAGCAAGCACGCGGGGGCGTGCGCTGTCCTCCCTTGGAGGCTGGTTTTTTTATCAGTTCTTCTACCAACCGGAGGGCCGCTACCAAGGCTTGGGTCTGTTCCTGGCAGGTGGCTTCAGCCGTTTCTTCTCGGGCATTAAAAACTTTAAAAGCCATTTTTACCAGGTCTTGGATGGGGGTCTCAGGGCCCTCTTCAGCCTTTTTTAAGTTTTCTTCTAATACCTGGGGCTGACTGGGAGATAAAGTGAGAAGCTAAGACTGTGGCCCCATTGCGGGACCCCGGGTCTAGGCGGGTATAACAAACTAGGGCCTCTTGAAGGCAGTTTAGAAAAAGGGCTGGGTTTTCTTTGGGGAGCTGGGTAATTTCCCTCAATTTATCATAATTTACAACCTTGTTAGAAACTGCGTTCATACCTCTGATTAAGTATTGGAGCATAAGGTTTTGACGGGGGATGTTGGACCCTTGGCCAGGTTGATAACTCCAGTTGGGGTCTTCCCCAGGGACCACCTCTGTGCCAAGGGGGATCTGATCATTTACTAGATGGTCCCTGTCTGCCTGCTGTCTGGTGGCAGTGAGGATGCGTTCATGTTCCTCAGGGGTAAGAGTGGAGATACAGATTACCATAATGTCATGCCAGGTCAGGTCATATGTCTGAGTCAGGTACCGGAACTCCTTAAGTAGGTTGAGGGATCGGCCGAGAAAGATCCTAGCCATTTCTCGATCTGTGAGAGGTCTTGGAGAGAGAAGGGGACATGTACTCGACTAGTCCTTCTGCCCCAGCTACCTCGCGGAGAGGGGCAAGAACAACGGATGACGATTGGAGGCCGTGTGACCTAGTATGGGCTGCGACGAGAGAGGTGAGAGGATCGGCGGGAGGTGGGGCAGAAGGAACCAGGGAGGCTGAAGGAGCCAGAGCCTGGCCCGGATTTGGGGGGTTTCCACGGGGGAGAGCTGGAGGGGGAGATAGGTGGTCGGGAAGGTCATCGGGTTGAGAGTAAGGAGGGGGTTCCTGGGAGGGAGCCTTGGGAGGAGAGGAGGTTCGAGCTAGGAGAATCTGGTGGGTAGAACAATGGGAACAGAGGTCGGGGCGGGAACAAAGGTCCCAGAAAGCTTGGACATAGGGGACCTCAGAATCTTTACCTGTCCATCGGCAGAAATTGTCCAGGTCTTGGAGGATGTTAAAATCAAAAGTACCCATTGGAGGCCAGTGGGACCTATTCTCCAGGTTGTATTGAGGCCATGTGACCTGCGACAGGAAAATGAGTTTCTTCCGACGGAGGGTTTGAGTGTACCCCAATTTGGAGAAGTTAACCAATAAACACCCTAGGGGTGTTTTGGGATCAGCTTTAGACCAAGAGTTGCCCATCGTTCAAGGAGAAGTATGGGGAGTTTTCACAGGTTGGGAAAAGGGACAACCGAGAGGCGTCCCAATCAGGTGTCTCAGTTCCAGAGGGAGACTCGGTCTTCCATATTGGAGAGAAAGAGAGAGGCCTCCCACTCACTTGCACTCCTTTAAAGGCTGCTGGAGTCGGCAGAGGGGTTCCAGGCTCAGCCAAGTCTAGGACGGGAACCCCAGGTGACAACCCGTTAAAAGGTCTCAGAAGAAAAGAATGTACCTACGGCCTGGCTGAATGAGACAGGGGGTTCCCTGGTCCAAAAAAGGTCCCGGAGTATGCAGGCTGGAGGGAGGAGGGGGAGGGGACGCTCGCCCGGTCACTTGGACCTAAAGGCGGGACACATACCCTCTCCCGGGTTTCGGCACCAAATGTAAGGTCCAACCTGCATGAAATGAGACAAAGTCCCAAATAGTTAAAAGTCCAACTTTATTGGAACCTTCGGGGAGGTTCAGTGACTCAGAGAGTAATGAGCCAGAGAAGCCGTGCCTAACTGGTGGGGCTCAAGAATTTTATACACCTTTAGGCTGGCTGGGGAATTTTCACTGTGGTTTCGGCCTGCAGGTGGTTTGCGTAACTAGGGACGCTGACGGTTGGGGAATTTCAATTGTGGTTTCAGACAGGATGTGGGTGCTAAAGGTCAATCATTGCAGAAATGCCAAAGACATGAGGGACTTTCCGGCCCCTGCCCGGAGGGTACTACCGGACACCTTTCTCTGTACACTAAGATTTAGATATAAATGAATCCAGTAGTTGAAAAGGATTATATTGCATTTAGAAACAAATTATGCTTCAGAAGAGTGATAGGCTCTGCTCCTTCATCATACAAAAGCTTCTTTTTTTGTATTTATTTTTTTAGCTAAGTACAGAAGGAGAGGGAAGAACAAACAAGGACAGACAGACAAGAAGGGAGAGAGATGAGAAACATCAATTCTTTGTTGCGCCTTAGTTGTTCATTGATTGCTGTATGGCCAGGAGCCACATTCTTGAGGTTCACATTAGATTCGAACAGACAATAAAGAAACAATGGAGCCAAGAACTGGTGAGCCATCAGCTTTAATCCTAGCTTGCACCCGGCAGACAAGTAAAAACACACACTGGGCTCCAAAACCCACTCATTCAGTGCTCACAAAGCTACTGACTTATCCGAGTTTCTTAGAATCAAAGGCTTCTAGCTCACCAGTCTTATTCACCTCTGTTCCCCATCTTCTTCTCTGCAAAAACTCTGTACAAACTGGCTTCTCCCTCAGCACTTCACCATCTTGGCTGCTTCTCATGGCCTCTTCCACATGGCCTTACTCTTCTCTCCTCTCTAATACTAATCTCAGGAACCGAAAGAGAGCAAGCTCTTGGTATGCCCCACTTTATAGTATAGAAATCCAAACCTTGGGGAGGAACAAGATGGCGACAGCATAGGCGGACGTACCACCTTCCAACTCCCAGAACCAAAGTGGATTATAACTCAATTTTAAGAACCATCATCTGGATAAACCAACTTTGAACTAAAGTAAGTGGACTCTTCAACCAAGGAACACAGAAGAAGCCACATTGAGACTCGTAGGAATAGCAAAAAAGTGAAGAGGGCTGCCCAGCTCCCCGGAGCAAACGGCAGCCCAGAGAGACCCGCGTTGCAGGAGGAGAGTTTGGCAGAGAGGGAGAGACCTGGGTCCCAGGAACCAAGCCCCAACATACAGTCCCAGAACGTAGAAGAGGCGACTGGACAGTATTGAGCTGTGAAACAAGTGAGGGAGCTCCCAGGCCTACAGTGTGGAGTCTTAGGGCCCTTTCTACTCTGCTGAGGGTTATTCAAGGGTATGGTGTCGACAGGACGCTGAAACGCGGTTCTGTTGGCGTGGGTGGAGGCCAAGCTGGTGTGAGCTCGGTCTAGCCCAGCAGGGTAGGAAGGGACGCGCGAAAGCCGTCTGGAAGCTGCGGGCCTGCCTGTAATCCCACCTACAGGGACAAAGCGGGAGGCCAGGAATGGGCAGAGATCTGCTCTGTGACCCTGCGCAAGCTGGCCCTGACCGCGGGGATGGGGCTAGGACCACGGACGGGTGGGGGCTCATGGCTGAGCTCACGCTACCAGCCCTGCCCGGCCGGAGAAATCGCACTTTGCCATCCTAGTGCACGAGCTGGCTCCGAGCAAACGCAGAGGCATGGTAGACCCCAAGATGAGCGCAAGCTCGCAGCTGAGCTCACGCTACTAGCCCCGCCCGGCGGGAGAAACCGTGGTTTGCCATCTTACGTGCACGAGCTGGCTGGGGTAGAGCTGGCGGGGTGGGGTAGAGTCCGGGACAAGTGGAAGCTCGCAGCTGAGCAGAAGCCAGCAAACACGCCCGACCCAATAAACCTTGGTTTGCGACCCTGTGCAGGAGGGCCCTGGCCTCGAGGGCAGGGCTAAAGCTCCAGACGGGCAAAGACTCACAGCTGAGAACATGTCAAAAGCCTCGCCCAACCTGTGAAACTGTGGAGAGCAGGCTCTGACTGCAGGTGCTGGGCAAAAGTCCGGAAATAGGCTGAGTCCACAGCTGAGCAAAGGTGCTCACCTCTACACTTGGTGCTGAGGCTTGTGGCTTGAGTGACAACCCTCCCGTGGAGGAGAGGCAGAAATTACAGCAAAAGCTGCAGTGGGCCGGCGTTGGCAATGCCCATACACAACTGCCCTAGGCAGCGGCAGCAGGTGTGGCGGGCCTGCAGAAAGACCACACCTAGAGAACACAAAGGAAACACCTACTGGACTCCAGTGGCCACAACTTGCTTATACACAGACAAAATGGGCAGGCAGAGGAATGCAAACCAAATGAATCAAGAGAAATCCCCAGAGAAGGACCTGAATGAACCAGATATAACCAAATTACCAGAGGCAGAATTTAGAATAATGATAGTTAGGATGTTCAAAGAAATTAGAGCAACAATGGATAGTCACTATGAACACCTACAAAAAGAGATAACAAGTATAAAAAACAAAATTGAAATAATAAAAATGAATCAGACAGAAATGACAAATACAGTATCAGAACTGAAGACCACAATGGAAGGAATTAAAAGCAGGATGAATCACGCTGAGAATCGAATCAGCGAGTTAGAGGACACAATAAAAAAAGGCACAGAAGCAGAGAAGAAAAAGGAAAAGAGACTCAAAAAATGTGAGGACACTCTAAGGGAGTTCTGTGACAACATGAAGAGAAACAACATTCGCATCATAGGGGTGCTGAAGAAGAGGAAAGAGGACAGAAAATAGAAACTTTGTTCAATCAAATCATAGCAGAAAACTTCCCTAAATTAAGACCGGGAAACATTCCACACGTTCAAGAAGCACACAGAACTCCATTAAAGAGAAACCCAAAAAGATCTACACCAAGACACATCATAGTTAAAATACCAAAGCTAATGAATAAAGAAAAAATTTTAAAAGCTGCTAGAGAACAAAAGGCTATCACCTACAAAGGAGCCCCCATAAGGATGACATCGGACTTCTCAACAGAAACACTTGAGGCCAGAAGGGAATGGCAAGATACAATCAAAGTAACGCAGAACAAGAATCTACAACCAAGACTACTCTATCCAGCAAGGCTAACGTTTAAAATTGAAGAAGAAATAAAGAGCTTCCCAGAAAAAGAAAGCCTCAAGGAATTCATTAAAACCAAACCAATTCTGCAAGAGATACTAAGGGGCCTGTTGTGAACAATCAAAAAATGGGCAAAAGAAATGAATAAAAATTTCTCCAAAGAGGACATACAAATGGCCACTAGGCGTATGAAAAAATGCTCAACATCATTAATCATTAGAGAAATGCAAATTAAAACCACAATGAGGTATCACCTCACACCAGTCAGAATGGCACTTATCAGCATAACAACACAGTACATGTGCTGGCGAGGATGTGGAGAAAAGAGAACCCTTCTGCACTGCTGGTGGGAATGCTGACTGGTGCAGCCACGGTGGAAAACAGTTTGGAGATTCCTCAAAAAATTAAAAGTCGAACTGCCTTTAGATCCAGCTATCCCACTTATAGGAATATACCCTAAGAACACTATAGCACTGTTCGAAAAAAGAAATGCGCCCCCATGTTCGTGGCAGCATTGTTCACAATAGCGAAGATCTGGAACCAGCCCAAGTGTTCATCAGAAGATGATTGGATTAAAAAGCTTTGGTACATATATACTATGGAATACTACTGTTGGGCAGATAAAATATATTATGCTCACTTTGTTAATGATGGCGCTGCCCACATGAAAGTTTGTTGATATTAATGGGTGTTCTGGAACAGGCTGTGGGCAGGCCGGGTCGTTATAGCCTAAGGCTTTGTTTAAGAGTAAGCTCTTCCCCACACCCTTGACTGATTAGATGATGTAGGGTGGTTCACTCTCCTGAGGAATCCCATTATACAAAGACTTCCTTGTTTGTATAATTGGTTTAAAGGTTTTTATTCTACTGTATAAAGTGGGAGAGACCAGTAGTTTGATCTCTCTCTCTCGGTTCCTGGGTTCCTGAGATAAGTATTAGAGAGGAGAGCAGAGTAAGACCACATGAAGGAGAGGAAGCAGCCAAGATGGCAGAGTGCTGAGGAAGAGTTTGTGCAGGAGGAGATGGGAAACAGAGGTGAGTAAGTCTGGTGAGCTAGAAAGCTTTGATGCTAGGAAACTCAGATAAGTCAGTAGCTTTGTGAGCACTGAATGTGTGGGTTTTGGAGCCCAGTGTGTGTTTTTGCTTACCCGCCGGGTACAAGCTAGAATTAAAGCTGATGGCTCACCAGTTCTTGGCTCCTGTGTTTCATTACCGACTGTTCAAATTTAATGAGAACTTGCATTGACCAGGCGGCTGTGATAGTGGCCGCGACTACTGGTGTTGGGCAGATAAAATATGGTATGCTCACTTTGTTAAAGATGGCGCTGCCCACATGGAAGCCCGTCACCCAGGTGATATTATCTGCCCTTATGCTTGGGATGGGTGTGGGGAAAAGGCTGGAATGTAAGCAGGCCAGGTTGTTATGGCCTAAGGCTTGGCTTTAAGAGTAAGCTTTTCTCCACACCCTTGACTGATTGGATAATGTAGGGTGGTGCACTCTCTTGAGGAATCCCATTATGCCTCAGATGGTTGGCTTTGTATCAGAGACTTTCTTTACGTATAATTGGATTAAAGGTTTGGATTTTCTAGGCTATAAACTGGGGCAGTCTGGGAGCCTGATCTCTCTCTCTCGGTTCCTGGGTTCCTGAGATTAGTATTAGAGAGGAGAGCAGAGTAAGGCCACGTGAAGGCCAGGAGAAGCAGCCGAGATGGCAGAGTGCTGAGGAAGAAGCCAGTTTGTTAAGAGTTTGTGCAGGAGGAGATGGGAAACAGAGGTGAATAAGTCTGGTGAGCTGGAAACCTTTGATTCTAGGAAACTTGAATAAGTCAGTAGCTTTGTGAGCACTGAATATGTGGGTTTTGGAGCCCAGTGTGTGTTTTTGCTTGCCCGCCGGGTGCAAGCTAGAATTAAAGCTGATGGCTCACCAGTTTTTGGCTCCATTGTTTCATTACCGACTGTTCGAATCTAATGCGAACCTGCATGGGTCAGGCTGCTGTGATGGTGGCCTTGACTACTGGCTTTACAACTGGCTTTACAACTACTCAGCCATAAGAAATGATGACATTGGATCATTTACAGCAAAATGGATGGACCTTGATAACATTATACGGAGTGAAATAAGTAAATCAGAAAAATAAAATCTGAGAACAGCATGATTTCATACATAGGTGGGACATAAAAGTGAGACTATGAGGCATGGACAAGAGCGTGGTGGTTATGGGGTGGGGAGAGGGAGGGGAGGGTGGGATAGGGAGGAGGGGAGGGGCACAGGGAAAACCAGATAGAAGGTGACAGAGGACAATTTGACTTTGGGTGATGGGTATGCAACACAATTGAATGATAAGATTATCTGGAGATGTTTTCATTGTACATATGTACCCCGATTTATTGGTGTTACCCCATTAAAATTAATAATAATAATAATAATAATAATAATAAAAAGAAATCCAAACCTTTAATCCAATCTACAAACAATGAAGTCTCTGATACAAAGTCACTTATTTGAGACATAATGGGATTCCTCATGAGAGTACACCACCCCACATCATCTAATCAGTCAAGGGTGTGGGGACAAGCTTACTCTTAAAACTAAGCCTTAGGCTAGAACGACCTGGCCTGCCCATAGCCTGTCCCCCAGCACACATTAATATCAACGGACTTGAACATGGGCAGCGCCATCTTTAACAAAGTGAGCATAATATATTTTATCTGCCTAACAATTGCTTTTGTGATAAGGTGCTAATGATTTGCAAAAATTGTTAGCAACGCCATTTTAAAGATGAAAAGTCAGGTTTCTTACCCCCTTATTTCTTTAGAGAATGCAGAAGCTTCCTTGCTTACAAGGACAACTGGGTCATCTAGTCATAGTTTAACTATACTTCTCTGGAAGGACTGAGGCCATTACTTGCTAGGCAACAAAGAAGATAAACCTTATTTGAAAACTTCCTCTTTCCCATCCTTAAGATCCTTTAGGAGACAATGTATACATATCTAAGTTAAAAATTCCTACACTGATTCTAACTCTTTCTCCTCTTCTGCAGTCTTGAGAGTGACATATACCACTTGACAAACGGATCATGAGCCCACTCCCCGTGCTTGAAAAACCTGCATTCTATAACTTTTTATATGCTTTCTAATAATCATCCCTTTTGAAATTCTTTATATGTATAAACACTTGTAAACTAAAGAAGCAGGAACTAGCTTATTAGGTTTCCTAATAAGGTAGCCCCAACCCTTTTAGCAAAAGTAATTTTATTTAGCTTCTCTCCTTATCCTAAGCTAAACATTTCATTGTGGCGACAGGGATGGAGGGTAGACACTAGAAGATTTGGAAATGTCTTTGCATGGTATGTAAAACAATTATCACTACTGTGTTATCTTGTGGTCTTGATGTGTAAGAATGCTTTTTTCTTTTAATAGATCCTATAGATAGATGTTGTAAGCTTGTTAGTAATTGAATATTGTACCATGCTCCCCCTCCTTACCCACCCCAACCAGTACTTGATTTTGTATAAAAGAAGGTTCACAACAGTAAGAGGGTCTATATGATTTGGGACCATGCCTCATATAGCTATCAAGCCAGCTAATTAATAAACTCCTCTCCTCCCCCCTTTCTCCCTTTCTCTCTCTCTCTCTCTCACTCTGTGTCTCCTCTCTAAAATGAATGAAATAAAAATAAAATATACTCCTCAAATTTCTTCTGTAACCTATATGGTGTCTCTATGTAACCCATGGATTGCAATACTTTATAACACTTTCTAATATGTACCTTGACCAGGGGGCTCCAGCCAAGCCAGTGACCCCTTGCTCAAGCCAGTGACCTTGGGCTTCAAGCCAGCAACCATGATGTGATGTCTATCAAGCAGATGACCTCAGGGTTTCAAGTATGAGTCCTCAGCATCTCAGGTCAACACTCCATCTACTGCCCCACTACCTGACCAGGCACAAATGCTTTCTTTAAGGCCCAGATTTTCATGCTTGAATCTTTATACACAAAAAATGATGCTCATTTTTCAGTAGGCTTCAGATTTTCTGATTCAAATGGACTTCTGGCAGGTCAACTCCATAATTTTTCCAGGCTTATTTAACTATGTGTGAACCAGAGTGGTTGCCCAGTTAAGAGTCAAGTCTTAATGCCCGCAATGCAGATTATCTTTGAAGTTGTGATAAAAGTGTTTCAATAAATACAAATATCACTATGTTTGACAATCATGGAAAGAGATTTATAAAACTCTTTTTCTTACTGCCACATACAAAACATCGGATATAAAACATAAGTTTATTAATAGGTAAAATTATGCTTATCCTTATTTGTTTAATTCCTAAAGTTATTTTTACCATGTTAAAAAATTATTTTTCATTTTACATTGTGTAGAGATTTTGAAGTTACTCTGAATTTGTCATGGCACTGAATTTGTGAGGAAATACTTTGCCTTTCTAATATCTATTTCTCTCTTAATTTGAAATGACAGAAAGAACCATGATTTTGAGCAAGACATCAACATGTCTATCTAAATACTTGTCATCCAGCTCCTTTTCAAACAAATGTAACCACAACAACATTTTGGTAAATGAGATGCAAGCAGAAGGGTCCTGGATGCTTCTGGACAAATATTTTCTTTCCAGATTAAAAAATAAATAAATAGTGTTGGCATTATGGCCCCCTTATAATGCCTGTTGGGCAGATAAAATATATTATGCTCACTTTGTTAAAGATGGCACTGCCCACATGGAAGCCCATCACGCAGGTGATATTATTTGCCCTTATGCTTGGGATGGGTGTGGGGGAAAGACTAATGTAAGCAGGCCAGGTTGTTATGGCCTAAAGCTTGGTTATAAGAGTAAGCTTTTCCCCACACCCTTGACTGATTGGATGATGTGGGGTGGTGCACTCTCCTGAGGAATCCCATTATGCCTCAGATGGGTGACTTTGTATCAGAGACTTCCTTGTCTGTAGATTGGATTAAGGTTTTGATTCTATACTATAAAGTAGGATAGACCAGGAGCTTGCTCTCTCTTGGTTCCTGAAGTATCAGAGAGGAGAGCAGATGAAGGCCACATGGAGGCCAGAAGAAGCAGCTAAGATGGCAGAGTGCTGAGGGAAAAGCCAGTTTGTGCAGAGTTTGTGCTGGAGCAGGAGATGGGGAACAGAGGTGAATAAGTCTGGTGAGCTAGAAACCTTTAATTTTAGGAAACTCGGATAAGTCAGTAGCTTTGTGAGCACTGAATGTGTGGGTTTTGGAGCCCAGTGTGTGTTTTTGCTTGCCCGCCGGGTGCAAGCTAGAATTAAAGCTGATGGCTCACCAGTTCTTGGCTCCGGTGTTTCATTACTGTCTGTTCGAATCTAATGTGAACCTGCATGGGCCAGGCTGCTGTGATGGTGGCCCCGGCTACTGGCTTGACAATGCCCCTGTTTTTTGTTTTTTTGTCTGTTTTGTATTTTTCCTAAGTGAGAAGCAGGGAGGTAGAGAAACAGACTCTCACATGTACCCTTGCCTGGATCCACCCGGCAAGCTCACTAGGGGGTGATGTTCTGCCCATCTGGGGCCTTGCTCTGTTGCAACCAGAGCCATTCCAGTACCTGAAGTGGAGGCTATGGAGCCATCATCAGTGCCCAGGCCAACTTTGCTCCAATGAAGTCTTGGCTGTGGGAAGAGAAGAGCGAGATAGAGAGAAAGGAGAAACGGAAAGGTGGAGAAGCATATGGACACTTATCCTGTGTGTCCTGGCCAGGAATCAAACCCAGGACTTCCACAGGCCAGGCCGATGCTCTACCACTGAACCAACCAGCCTGGGTCACCACCTTCATCTTTTTTTTTTTCATTATATAAACACAATGTCTAGAGTTGCAGCCACAACTTTGTGGTAATGAGGTAACAAGCATAAAAATAAAAGTTAATACACAAAAGCCTGGGGTAGGAAGAATAAAGTCTGTACCCTGTGTCTCTGCAGACACCACTCTGCTGAACCAAGATCTGCAACCACTTCCAGATTTCAGTGTGTGGAAAAAGATTAGTTCCTATTTGCTTTAAATTACTATTGCTCAGTTATTTTTTATTTAACTGGTGAAAAAAAAATTTCTAATCAATATTTTAGGTTAACTATATAGAATTTCTGACTTTAATGACTTTTTAACTTACAAAAATGATCATTTCATTTAATTAATCTAATATATCTTACATTTCATCTGTTTTAAATATAGTTCATTGAACAGGACATTTGTCTGGCAACTTGCTTTTTTTTTTTAGTCTTAGTCTATCATACAACTGCTGGTAAATACAGGTTTCAGCATATGGTAAATATTTATTTTTAATTCATATTAAACTAATGTCCACTTTACTGACTTTCAATGTGTAAACAGTATTATACATTGGGTAAAATGCTGTCTTAAAAAAGAAAGAGAGAGAGAAACAATATGAACACTATAAATGAAAGTTTAAATACAATACACAATGCTAAAAAGTCAGTAAAATTTCACACATTTTTATTGTGTATTTTCTAGGTATTGCTTAATGAATTAATTTGGAAAATATATTTTAATAAAATTATATAAATAACAACAAATATCACGCTAAAGGCATTCATTATAACCTTAATTTTAATGCCAGAATACGAGAGCACTGTAATACCTGGAAACTGGATAATGAGTGAGCAAGAGGACAACCACTACAATTCACCTTATATAGTCATTAAAGAACAAGAAAAAAATAGATCATTAAATATTAGTGATATTATAACCACAATTTTTATAAAGATTTTACTTTTATTCATTTTAGAGAGGGGAAGAGAGAGAAAGGGGGAGAGGAGGAGCAGGAAGCATCATCTCCCATATGTGCCTTGACTAGGCAAGCCCACGGTTTTGAACCGGCAACCTCAGCATTTCCAGGTTGACGCTTTATCCACTGCACCTCCACAGGTCAGGCATATAAATAAAATTTTAATAATCATAAATTTTCTGAAACAGGTTAAGTATAACACAATTATGTTATCGTGTCACAATGTCACATACAGAGGAATCTACACTTATTTTTGCTTTAGAGAATATTACAAGGATTAATATAAACTATCAAAATGAGCATCGTGAACCAACCTTCAAAAAATTAACAATTGTGCAAATAAAATTTATCAGTCATTTTTGGTATTCCTAAATATACCTTAAAGCATCTTGCTGAAAGTATGTCTAATGAGCTATTTAAAATCCATGTTTTTGATTATTTTATTTATACCTCAAATTTCTTAAAGTAAAATAAAAAATATTCTAAAATTTTATGTCAAAATTCATAAAATACACATACTAGGATACTATGTTGCCCAATTCAATAAACACATTGAAATACATCATACTGTTTGTCTTACAAGTAACTTTTCTATGTCTGATTTAAGAGTTGATAAAATGGTTTATTTGTAGCATTAATAAAATAAAACAAAACTAAATCTGCATCAGGCCCTTTGCCTACAAAATAACTTCCTGTTATTGTTTCTAGGGAACATCAGATTTGGTATTTACCATTTCAACTTACACTGACTTTTCTAAGGATGCAAATATCAGAATATTTGAGGGATGATTATAAAATATTACATTTAAAACACAGTTGTAGCAACTATGAGTAAGATGCCACATTGTGATTGAAATGATTAGAAACACCACTAAGGTGAATAAATTAGACAAATAATCAATAGATGTTAATAACCTAAATGTTGTCTTTAATCATGTAATGGATCACACTTGAAATAATTAACCCAAGAGTTTAAAATGGGATGCTAAAGATCATAATATTTAACTAAATACATACTTGAAAGATTTGCAAAGGGAAAAATATCCTACATTAATGCAGAATAGCTCTTGTTCTTTGTAAATGTAGAATAAAACTGCTTTTGATCATGAAGAAAGAACATTGGACAATAGATAAAATTTGAAAAGAAGATCAGTAAAGTAAGCAGGTCAATCACTTATGCAACCACTTCACTATACAAGTAGAAATTCTAATCTGTTTCAGATATCCAAGTTTCAGTATATCACCAAGACTTGAGTATGATTAACTATACTCCCATTTCTTAAAACAGTCAATGTTTGGCCTAAATTAAACAGTGTATTCTCTTCCCATGACTGGCAACAAGACACATGTATTATCTCAACATTTCAGTTCTAGTGACTCTTCAGTTTTTCTGGCAACATTAGGATGAAAGCATTCACCCTTTTCTTTGCATTTGGAGGTATGCCAATGTAAAAACTGGAGACAACTTTAGGAATGTTGCCCGAAGTTTATGCCAACATGCACGATGAAGAGATCACAAATATAAATGGACTCAGAACACTGAAACAAACTAGTCCTGAAATTTATGTTTAGACAGGCATTTATGAGCCAACAAATTTCTTCATTGTTGGAGTTGGTTTGAGTCAGCTTTTCCATAACAAGTAGTGAAAGTCATTTTATCAGTTATAATCACCAACAGTAAATTAAGCATATTATCACGTTAAGAGTTTTATTTTCAGTTTATAATGAATAAAACAAAAATGGATGATAAATTATTGATACCTATATGCCCAGTAGCCACAGCCACCATCACAGCCACCTAGCCCATGCAGGTTCGCATTTGATTCAGACAGACAGTAATGAATCAACGGAGCCAAGAATTGGTGGGCCATTAGCTTTAATCCTAGCTTGTACCCGGTGTGCAAGAAATACAGAGGGAAAACACTTCCCTTTCCATTCAGGGCTCCCAAAGCCACTGACTTATCTGAGTTTCCTAGAATCAAAGTTTTCTACTTCACCAGCCTTATTCACCTCTGTTCCCCATCTCCTTCTCTCTGCTCTAACTCTGCACAAACTGGCTTCTCCCTCAGCACTCAGCCATCTTGGCTGCTTCTCCACATGGCCTTTCTCTGCTCTCCTCTCACATGGGCTCCTCTGCCACATTTTATAGTGTAGAAATCAAAACCTTTAAGCCAACCTATAAACAAGAAAGTCTCTGATGCAAAGTCACTATCTAAGGCATAAATGGCATTCCTCATGAGAGTGCACCACCCCACACCATGCAACAGTCAAGGGTGTGGGGAAAAGCTTGGTTTTAAAAAGATCTTAGTATTAAAAGGGTGGGAAAGGCTTAGTCTTAAAACTAAGCCATAGGCTATAATGACCCTGCCTGCTTAAAACCTGTCTCCCACACCCAATGCAAACTATAAGTGAGAAAACATATATATCATATTTAAAATTTTATTTGATCAACAATATCTGAAATTATTAAAAATATATCAATAACAAAACAAAATTAAGTCATTAACTAGAAAGTCAAGAAGGGGAATTGTAAAGCCAGTGGCCAAGGCCACCATCAAAGCCACATGGCCCATGCAGGTTTCCATTAGATTCGGACAGATGGTAAAGAACAACGGAGCCAAGAACTGGTGAGCCATTAGCTTTAATCCTAGCTTTCACCTGGAGGGCAAGTAAAAACACACTCTGGGCTCCAAAACCTACTCACTCAGTGCTCACAAATCTACTGACTTATCCGAGTTTCCTAGAATCAAAGGCTTCTAGCTCACCAGTCTTATTCACCTCTGTAAAGCCAGTAGTCGCGGTCAGGATCACAGCCACCCGGCCAATGCAGGTTCGCATTAGATTCGAACAGTCGGTAATGAAACACAGGAGTCTAGAACTGGTGAGCCATCAGCTTTAATTCTAGCTTGCACCCGGTGGGCAAGCAAAAACACACACTGGGCTCCAAAACCCACACATTCAGTGCTCACAAAGCTACTGACTTATCCGAGTTTCCTAGAATCAAAGGTTTCTAGCTCACCAGACTTATTCACCTCTGTAAAGCCAGTAGTCAGCGCCACTATCACAGCAGCCCGACCCACGCAGGTTCACATTAGATTCGAACAGTCGGTAATGAAACACCGGAGCCAAGAACTGGTGAGCCATCAGCTTTAATTCTAGCTTGCACCCGGCGGGCAAACAAAAATACACACTGGGCTCCAAAACCCATACATTCAGTGCTCACAAAGCTACTGACTTATCCGAGTTTCCTAGCATCAAAGCTTTCCAGCTCACCAGACTTATTCACCTCTGTTTCCCATCTCCTCCTGCACAAACTGGCTTCTTCCTTAGCACTCTGCCATCTTGGCTACTTCTCCTCCACATGGCCTTAATCTGCTCTGCTCTCTAATACTAATCTCAGGAACCCAGGAACCAAGAGGGAGAGAGCAAGCTCCTGGTCTCTCCCGCTTTATAGCAGACTCAAAACCTTTAATCCAATTATACATACAAGAAAGTTGCTGATACAAAGCCACCCATCTGAGGCATAATGGGATTCCTCCCTACATCACCACCCTACATCATCCAATCAGTCAAGGGTGTGGAGAAGAGCTTACTCTTAAACTAAGCCTTAGGCTATGACCTGGCCTGCCTACATTACTGCTTTTCCCCCACAGCCATCTCAAGCATAAGGGCAAATAATATCACCTGGGTGATGGGATTCCATGTGGGCAGCGCCATCTTTAACAAAGTGAGCATATTATATTTTATCTGCCGAACAATCTCTGTTCCCCATCTCCTCCAGCACAAACTCTTAACAAACTGGCTTCTCCCTCAGCATTCTGCCATCTTGACTGCTTCTCCTGGCCTCCATGTGGTCTTAATCTGCTCTCCTCTCTTCTAATACTAATCTCCTCAGGAACTCAGGAACCAAGAGAGAGATCAAGCTACTGGTCTCTCCCACTTTATAACTTAGAATCAAAACCTTTAATCCAATTATACAAACAAGGAAGTCTCTGTATAATGGGATTCCTCAGGAGAGTGCACCACCCTACATCATCCAATCAGTCAAGGGTGTGGAGAAGAACTTACTCTTAAAACCAAGCCTTAGGCCATAATGACCTGGCCTGCTTACATTACAGCCTTTCCCCCACACCCATCCCAAGCATAAGGGCAAATAATATCACCTGGGTGATGGGCTTCCATGTAGGCAGCGCCATCTTTAACAAAGTGAGCATATTATATTTTATCTGCCCAACAACCTCTGTTCCCCATCTTCTTCTCTGCAAAAACTCTGCACTAACTGGCTTCTTCCTCAGCACTCCACCATCTTGGCTGCTTCTCCTGGCCTCCTCCACATAACCTTTCTCTGCTCTCCTCTCTAATGCTAACCTCAGGAACTGAGAGAGAGCAAGCTCCCAGTCTGCCCCACTTTATAGTGTAGAAATCCAAATCTTTAATCCAATCTAAAAACAAGGAAGTCTCTGATACAAAGTCACTTATCTGAGGCATAATGGGAGGATTCCTCATGAGAATGTACCACCCCACATCATCTAATCAGTCAAGGGTGTGAGGAAAAGCTTACTCTTAAAACTAAGCCTTAGGCTAGAATGACCCGGCCTGCCCAGAGCCTGTCCCTCAATACACATTAATATCAACAGATTCCCACATGGGCAGTGCCATCTTTAACAAAGTGAGCATAGTATATTATATCTGCCCAACAATCTATCCCTATGCTCACCTTACTACCCACAATCTATCCCACCGGCATCCCTGTACAAGGAAATTAGGTACATTACACAAATTACACATACATGACAAATCATACAATTTCAACAATTACATAGGTACATTTCACCAGTCTCTGAGCACTTTGCCAAAAGCGCAAAATGTCCTTGGCCTTCTTTCTTGACGTCTGAAAGGCTTCCCAGGGTAAGGGAGGGCCTCCATCAAAGCTGCCCCACCCCCATCAGGGTATTTTACATTATCCAAAATCCATAAGTCCATTCAACAATGGAGCCAGTGCTCACTCCAGTCGTAGTCCAGGAAATCAGTCCACGTACATGGAACCTTAGCTTCCCCCCACATCCCTGAAATCCTGGCAGCTTTTCAGATGTCCCAAGGAGGAGCAACGGTGGCCAGTATTTCCAACCCTTTGTACCAAAATCTCAGTGAACCCAACAGCATCTTAGCAGGCACTCCCTGCCATTTCAGTGGCCACTTGGTGATGCATGCCTGGCTCCCAGGATGTCTGTTCATCCACTCACTGCAGCTGCTGCTGTTTACCTTTTGGAGTCTGTGAATTGCAACTCTAGCCCAATTCTCCTCATCTTCCATATAGGAGCTGTAAATGCCAGCTCCTGCTGCTGGGCTTGAGTCCTGGGCCACTGCTTCCTTCTTCTCCATGGGCCTTACAGCCCCGGTGTCAGCCTCAGCCCCAGTCCCAGCTCCAGCCCCAGCCTCAGCCTCAGCCCCGGCCTCCTGTTGCTGCTGGCTCTCCACAACGTCCAGGGCAATCTGCAACTCATGAACCTGTGATTCCTTCTCTAGCAGCTGCTCCATTTCCAGGCGAATCTCATGAACCTGGTCGGCCTCCTCCTCCAGTGCTTCCAGGATCTGCATCAGTTTCTCCCACATTTCCTCCAGCTCCTTCCACTGCTCAGTTTGCAGGTCCTGGGCAGCCTCTTCCACAGATCTCTTGGCTTCCCCATGTGTGGCTGCAAAAGTTTTTTGGCCCCCCCAAAAACAGCCATGGGGAACCATAACAGAATCCAGTCCTCTACTCCACTGCTCAAAAGTGGTGGTGGCTCCATACTAATCTGTATCAAATCCTGCCACAGACTACGACAAATGTATGGCTAGTCGTCCCGGCTACCATCACAGCCACCTGGCTCATGCAGATTTGCATTAGATTCAATCAGACAGTAATGAAACAATGGAGCCTAAAACTGGTGGGCAATCATCTTTAATTTTAGCTTGCACCCAGTGGGCAAGTAAAAACACACACTGGGCTCCAGAACCCACTCACTCATTCAGTGCTCACAAAGCTACTGACTTATCCGAGTTGCCTAGTGTAAAGCCAGTAGTCACAGCCACTATCACAGCAGCCCGACTGTAAAGCCAGTAGTCGAGGCCACCAGCACAGCAGCCTGACTCATGCAGGTTCGCATTAGATTCGAACAGTCGGTAATGAAACACAGGAGCCAAGAACTGGTGAACCATCAGCTTTAATTCTAGCTTGCACCCGGCAGGCAAGCAAAAACACACACTGGGCTCCAAAACCCACACATTCAGTGCTCACAAAGCTACTGACTTATCCGAGTTTCCTAGCATCAAAGCTTTCCAGCTCACCAGACTTATTCACCTCTGATTCCCATCTCCTCCTGCACAAACTCTTAACAAACTGGCTTCTTCCTCAGCACTCTGCCATCTCGGCTGCTTCTCCTGGCCTTCATGTGGCCTTATTCTGCTCGCCTCTCTTCTAATACTAACCTCAGGAACTCAGGAACCAAGAGAGAGAGCAAGCTCCTGGTCTGCCCCTGTTTAAAGCATAGAAAATCCAAACCTTTAATCTAATCTACAAACAAGGAAGTCTCTGATACAAAGCCACCCATCTGAGGCATAATGGGATTCCTCAGGAGAGTGCACCACCCTACATTATCCAATCAGTCAAGGGTGTGGGGAAAAGCTTACTCTTAAAACTAAGCCTTAGGCTATAATGACCCGGCCTGCTTACATTACAACTTTTCCCCCACAGCCATCACAAGCATAAGGGCAAATAATATCACCTGGGTGACTGGCTTCCATGTGGGCAGCACCATCTTTAACAAAGTGAGCATATTATATTTTATCTGCCGAACACCGACCCATGCAGGTTCGCATTAGATTCAAACAGTCGGTAATGAAACACAGGAGCCAAGAACTGGTGAGCCATCAGCTTTAATTCTAGCTTGCACCCGGCGGGCAAGCAAAAACACACACTGGGCTCCAAAACCCACATATTCAGTGCTCACAGAGCTACTGACTTATCCGAGTATCCTAGAATCAAAGGTTTCTAGCTCACCAGACTTATTCACCTCTGTTTCCCATCTCCTCCTGCACAAACTCTTAACAAACAGGCTTCTTCCTCAGCACTCTGCCATCTTGGCTGCTTCTCCTGGCCTTCATGTGGCCTTACTCTGCTCTCCTCTCTAATACTAATCTCAGGAACCCAGGAACAGAGAGAGAGATCAAGCTCCCAGACTGCCCCAGTTTATAGCCTAGAAAATCCAAACCTTTAATCCAATTATACATACAAGAAAGTCTCTGATACAAAGCCACCCATCTGAGGCATAATGGGATTCCTCCCTACATCACCACCCTACATCATCCAATCAGTCAAGGGTGTGGAGAAGTGCTTACTCTTAAAACAAAGCCTTAAGCTATAACGACCCGGCCTGCTTACATTACTACTTTTCCCCCACAGCCATCACAAGCATAAGGGCAAATAATATCACCTGGGTGACTGGCTTCCATGTGGGCAGCACCATCTTTAACAAAGTGAGCATATTATATTTTATCTGCCGAACACCTAGAATCAAAGGTTTTTAGCTCACCAGACTTATTCACCTCTGTTCCCCATCTTCTTCCCTCTGCCCAAACTCTGCATTAACTGGCTTCTCCCTCAGCACTCTGCCATCTTGGCTGCTTCTCCTCTCCTCCACGTGGCCTTAATCTGCTCTCCTCTCTAATGTAAGGTGACCAGATTTTAAAATTGATAAAGCAGAACACCATTGATGGGGGTGGGGGTGGGGGGTGGGGGTTCTTGATTAAAAATTTGGTCTATATGGAGCAAAAAAATTTTTTCATAGAATGCAAAAATAGTATTGTAATATATTTTTTAATCAGGACTTTTTTAAAACACTGCAGGATGCGGGACAAATTGTTAAAAATTGGGACTGTCCTGCCAAAAGCAGGATGTCCGGTCACCTTACTAATGCTAACTTCAAGGAACCAAGAGAGAGCAAGCTCCTGGTCTGCCCCACTTTATAGTGTAGAAATCCAAACCTTTAATCCAATCTACAAACAAGGAAGTCTGATACAAAGTCACTTATCTGAGTTATAAGGGGAGGATTCCTCATGAGAGTGCACCACCCCACATCATCCAATCAGTCAAGGGTGTGGGGAAAAGCTTACTCTTAAAACTAAGCCTTAGGCTAGAATGACCTGGCCTGCCCACAGCCTGCCCCCAACACACATTTTTATCAATGGATTTCCACATGGGCAGCACCATCTTTAACAAAGTGAACGTAATATATTTTATCTACCCAACACACATTAATATCAACGGACTTGCACATGGGCAGCGCCATCTTTAACAAAGTGAGCATAATATATTTTATCTGCCCAACAGGAAGGAATTTATTTTGTGAAATATTAGCATTGTTAATGAGTTCACTGAGGTTCCAAGCAATATGGGCTCATTCCTTAAGGTAAACTCTATGCTAAATCTCTAAGAAAAGACCAAAAATTTAAATAGAAAAAAGTTTTGTTTAACTAATGATCAGGGTCTTCTAATTTAAGAACTACTCATAAGATCTAAGGATAGTCAAAACATGTTTTGCTATAATGGAGCTCCTTAGGCCATTCTCACAGAAAGCATTGTTAAGTCTTAGAATAAACGAAGAAATTTGTAGACTCACTGAAAATAGTAGTCTCTTAGAGTTTCAAGAAGTGAAATATAATTAAATAGTGAAGAGATGGAAATATTAATATTGGGGTGAGACAAATGTCATAGTAAATTATCACAGGTATATAAAAAAAATCATGCATTTTCAAGCCTGAGAAGAATATTTTTTGATATATCCTTTGGTATAAATATTATCTTGACCACTATGAAACTGCATATCTATTTCTCTCTCAACTCTGATCAGGTACTATAATACAGTGTGTCCGTAAAGTCATGGTGCACTTTTGACCTGTGACAGGTCAAAAGTGTACCATGACTTTACGGACACACTGTATAAGAGAACTTTTTTTTTTTCTATTTTCCACATTCTTTATTTGGTCCATGAAAAAAAAAAAAATCTGTCTTAATAACCTCTGCTGTTCCAGGAAAGTATGAATAAAATGATTCCCACCTTTCTTCTCACTCTTTTAAGCCTTAACCCCTTTCCATGGTAGCAATAGTGACTTATCGCATTCTCCAGTACATAAAAGAAGCTAATATTTTGAACCATTTTTGAACCTATATTTATTTTTCAACTTCCTCAGAATCTTTATAAGCCAATTCACATCTTAAAGGTACAATGAAGAACTTAGATATATATTGAATCATATAAAAATTGACATTTAAATGCTCACATTCTAGATTCGGAATGAATATTGGTTAATATATAATAATTTAATAATAATTTAGCTGGAGAGAAAAGAGGTATTTCAAGAAAGATTATTGATAGAACTAAATAATTGGTTGTAGGAAATAAAAAATAAGGTAAAATAATATTTAAAGAAAGTAAGAAAGTGGCATGATTATAATGTAGTGCTACCACATGATGCTATCTTTGGCATAGTATTAATAGTGTTAAAATGACTCTCCATGTATATACTTTGTTGGTAGACTATTATTTAAATTACTATATAGCTTTCATGTCTTAATTGTCTAGTCTAGTTCAAACACTTAAATGTACTCAAATATCTTATTTAATTTTCACTACACTCTATGAAAAATATAACATTACAGTTGACAGATAAAAATGTAGAAGATGGTTTTTTTAAAATGTTCAATTCCAATGAGTTAGAGGGAGAAAAATGTAAAAATTATTTTTCAATGCATAAGCTGCAACTATTAATTACACATTTTACTACTTAATACAAACTACCTAATAAGATTAGTAAACCTCGCTATTTTTTAAGTCTACATTGATAAAATAGCTTCAAATTTACATTATCAATATCATAATTGATAGTTGTTATAGTAAACATAGGAAAATAAGTTGTAGAAATATTAATAGAAAAACTTGAAAACAGTTGAAATGAATATAAAGTGAAACTAAAAATATTTACGTGCCGGGAGAACAGCGAAGCAAGAAGTGTAAAGAAGTGATAAGAGTGAACCTGGCAATAGCCAAATGTTTATGTGATTGGTGATAACCATATAGCGAGAGGTGCTGCATAAGCAAGGGGCCCCTGAACCGCAGTCAGTCAGTCAGTCTTCTTGACTTTAACGCAGAGTGGACATGTCTCCACATCAGATTAGATCCTGAACCAGACACCACAGAGAGGAACATCACTGATGGGCCCCTTCTTAAGCGAGTACCTAGGCAGCATCTCTGCATCTAACTGTGAGTAAATAAATATTGCTTATGCTTTGGAACTGCAACTTTTTGTCGGTGCATGTTTTTCCTCCAGAAGTGAAACTGGGTTAGCCCAAGTAGAATCCTCTGAATCGTGTCAAGAGTAGCTTGGAGGACACCAATTGAACTACATTACAAACCAAGTAGTATGTCTGAAGACACAGGGGTAGCCAGTACCCAGATGCATGGCTTCAAAAACTGAGACAACAGTAAACCACTAAGTAAAGTGTAAGATTATTTTGCAGATTATTAAAAGCACTAAGTAACTAATACTAGAAATAGAGCAATGTAAACCTGCCTTCCTTCTGTAACTAAAACAGGAAAAACAACCTGTAGAAAGAACAGATAACAAGCAGAGTTAGAGAGAGAATGAAGATGTGAGATTGTGTATTCCGAGATATAGAGTGCTGTGGACCAGCGTGGCTATTTCCAGGTCCTGAGTGAGAATGGTGCAAAATGAAAAAATAAACTGAGAGAAAAATAATGGGATTGGGAGGTCTCTGCACAGCCAATAGCTTGTGAGAATAAATCTCCACCCCCAAACTGCTTTATTTATACAAGATAGAAAGGTCATTAGCAAATCAAAGAAATCAGTGATATCAAGGCAACCCAAGAATTCTCCCCAGTGCAGAAAACCCTCCATGCTGCATAACATCTTAACTTCACAAAATAAAAGGTAAAATGAAAACTACCTCCAGTCTCTCCAAAGGACACGGGGGATAGGAGAGTAGAAAGAATCCAGCATCACAGCTAACAGGGAGGTGTAGGGAAGAACTTAGCCTTTAGCAATTTAATCAAGCAAGTGAGGTGGGGGGATGGGCAGCCTGTCAGTTACTACAAGTCCCCCACACCTCTGTCCCCCAAAAGTCTAAACCACAAGGATCCTGTCAGCTTTTAGTCTCCAACAACAGAGCATGGCTTTCCTTCATCATTAAGGCTTTCCTAACTCTGTGTCTTTAGCTAGTCATGAGTCCTAATGCTCAGTCACTCTTGAGTATTATAAAATATCTGTTTTAATATTCAAACACCATCATACTTTATTTTTGCTCATTGCATGTTTCATGTTTATTTCTTGAAAGTAGTGGATTCCTTTGTAAATTAATAAATTGATTTTAATGTTGAGAAAACTAAGAATTAGAACTATTACAGAAGTAGCACAATTCTTATGTATATAAACCAGCACAACAAGGAACTAAATGGAGGTCTGTCTAACTATAAAGCCCAACTCCTTTAGAACTACATTGTGCTGATATTATCTTTTAAAAAATGAGATACATTGGACCTGGCCATGTAACTCAGTTGGTTAGAGCGTCACCCTGAGATGCCAAGGTTCCGAGTTTGATTCCCAGTCAAGGAACATACAGGAATCAATCAAGGAATGCATAAATAAGTGGAACAACAAATCAGTGTTTCTTTCTTTCTCTCAAATCAATCAATAAAATATAACACCTTGGCTCTGTCCAAGTTGTTCAGTGGATAGAGCATTCTCCCAGCACACTGATGTTGCCGGTTTGATTTCTGGTCTAGTCACACAGGAGAAGCAATCAATGAGTGCTCAACAAAATGGAACAACTAAGTAGAACAGCAAGTTGATGCTTCTCTTTCACTCTCTCTCTTGCTCCCTTCCTCCCCTCTCTCTCCCTTCCTCTCTCTTCTCTCTCTCAAGTCAATTAAAAAAGTAAAAATAAAACACATTGTTTCTCAAGGAAATGTAAAAAGAAATAAGATGAAAAAAACTTATATTTATTGTTTGATCATCTAAACTATGAGTTTTAGTTAATTTCAGTATCAGAATCCTTTTTTTATAAAATATTTCTTGACTTATTGAAAATATAGATTATTAGCAGAGTGAATATTTTGGAAATACCAAAATTGTGAAAAAACATAGTTCAGATAGATAAATATGCAAGACTTACTACAAAAAAGCCCACATCTAGTTAATTTTTCCTTATAAAATTTACTCATTTTATAAAATTACTGTTTAGTATTTGCAGAAATATTTTTCTAACATCTTAGAATTACATTTTTTTAGTAGAAAACCATTCAAAAGTAAATGCCTACAAATGATGTCTTTAAAATAAGTTTTAAGTTTTGACCGAAGCAGTTACTAGCAAAAAAAAATGTTTTTCTTTCTAAGATAATCCTAAAATTTTATGGAAAAACATGGCTAGCAAGAATAGCTGGTACTTGTACCAAATGTGTGCCTTATTTCCTAAGTGCATTATTCCCCTCTTTATGCATCAATTTCTAACTTCATTCAATAGATTTTTTTCCTACTTTCAAAATGCCTACTCAACTTTATCTCTAGCAAATTGTGACAATGTACTTTAATCTCAAGGCAGATAGGCTTGGAATTAAAATATACTCATAATGTAATATTTTACTATTAATATAATAGTAACAAATATAAAAATACTGGCTTTTAAATAATTGGAAACATAGATGTTTTAATATAACTGTGAAGAATGTAAAAAATACAATTATATGAATGATGTGAGATTGATTGCTTTTGAAAGGGAATGGCTACTTCTTTGGTAATGAGAACCAAATTTTGTGAGTCATTGCAAGATTAAACACCTGCAAAATTTTCTAATATCCAAGAACAGAACTAGGCTAAAGCAAAAATGGAGTCTTGTGTGATCATTTTCAGCATTATAATTTTCTGCAAAATCTGAGTGCTTTGCAGAACTGTTAGATTTCCCATGAATAGGATGGTGGCAAATGCTTTGTAGATTCAAAAATAGCTTTGCTGAGGCAGTGAGAAGTAATATGCTATCAGATTAGAAGCTGTTCATAATTTACCAAGCTGTTTGTATTTTAGAAACTCAGAAAGAATTTGCCTCGAAACATTGCAAAACTCTGGTTCCATAATTTTCTGTATTTTTGCATTTTGCTTGCGATATCTTTTAATTCCCTTAAAAGCTCTCCTCCAACAAAAAAGGTACTTGTATTCACTTTCATAATTAGCTGTTTTCTCTTAAACAACAATAATTTTGTAAACGTAATTATCAAAATTTGTGAACTTGCATTTCTGAAATAACTTGAAAAAAATCTATCCTAAGATATCAAAAAAACAACAGAAAAATTTACAGTCATATAAAGTTGTCCTAGCAGATGGAGACCTGAACTGATTGAACGATGAAGGACTATGGAAGAGTTTTCAGGTATATTTCATAGGTTTACTCTTACAGGGCCATTAACTGTTACTCCACGTGGACTAATTTCACAAATTATTGCTTATATTCATGGGCTCTGATTTATATTGATATCATGTGAAAACACCATCTTTATGGGATTTGAGTTGCAGTATGGTTTATGTTGCTTAATCAGTTGTGATATCTTGACACACACACACAAACTGATGTACCCAAATGACAGAAATTGAACTGTGATAAACTGTTAAAGCAAAAACTAAAGAATACAGAATAGTCTTAATACAAGGACAGAAGTTTACATCATATTTATCCTTTCTGAGACATTGTGTATCCTATAGTATCAGTCAGAATTTCCACTTATTCATTATTCATAATAACATAGCATACTTACACAAAAATTAAACAGCAAAATTTCAAATATAGAAATAAACACTACAGTTTAAAATCTATTTTTCTTTCATTTAAAAAAATATTTTTGTAACTGCTGGACTTTAAAATTTTTAACCCAAGAGTACATATCATGTTTTGCATCTATGGCAGATGTTCACAAGCATACTTTGCTCAATACTTGATGTAATGGTTTTAGCTTTACCGTTTTTGCTATTTCTGCCAAAGGTATTGTTATTTCCTTATTTCACCATTACTTTTTTTGGTAATCAAAAATTTCATATTAACCAATTATATCTCTTATATTTTTGTTCCTCATTTTAGTTTTAGTCTGTTATTGCTTGTATTGAAATTACATCATACATTCTTAATGTCTACATTTTTGCCATATCCTAAACAATGCAAAAAGCCTTAGAAGAGATTAATTTGATTATTCATGCCCAACAGCATTCTACTGTTGTTATATATTTTATTTCTCTCTATATTATAACCCCATAAACATTTAAATTCAAGGTGTCTCCTCTCATATTTTCACATACAATCATTCTATGCTGTTAACTCATTCCTGCACTTACATGAGATTTTTTTGGGGGGGGCGAGGGTAAACAACTTTAGTATTTAGGGTAAATATTCAGATATTTTAGGGTAAATATCTTCAGTATTTTTTACAGTGAAAGTTTCTTGATGAAAGATACTCTCAATGTTTTAAAAAATATATAATCTCTTTAATATTTAAGTATATTTAAATAAAGATAGAATTCAAGATAAGCAAGTTATTTTCTCCTTTATTATTTTAAAGATGTCAGTCCACTGTCTTTTGGTTTTCATATTGTCTATTGAAAAATCAGCCATATATCTCTGCTTCTGTTGAAGTTAATTTTTAGATTTTCTCTTTTAGTTTAATTTTAGCATACATGAGTTTGTTTGTTTTTTATTTAGTTTTTCTCTTGTTAGAGTTTACTGTAATTTTTGAAATTATAGATTAATGTCTTTAGTCTGTTTTAGAAAATGCTTGGTTATTATTTCCTTAGGCATCACACTTATGTGCTATTCTCTTTCAATTATTTTCT
This sequence comes from Rhynchonycteris naso, assembly GCA_037038555.1. Classification (NCBI taxonomy): domain Eukaryota; kingdom Metazoa; phylum Chordata; class Mammalia; order Chiroptera; family Emballonuridae; genus Rhynchonycteris; species Rhynchonycteris naso. The sequence goes on along the minus strand of CM073000.1, from coordinate 54,161,652 downwards.
CAAGACTCCAATTAAGATACATAAGATCATCTGACAATGTCTCACATGTCCTTAAAGTTGTTAACACATTCTTCTTCTTTTCTTGCTGTACTTAAATTGTAAATCTTTATCCATCTGCATTCGAGTACAGAAATCAAAATTTAAAAACTAAAATATAATTAACTTGCATTGAGTTTAACACATCTTAAATATAAAGGTTAATGGATCTTGTATATGCATTTACTCATGTAACTTAATCAGTAGTACATTTCCGATAAAAATATAGACTATTTCAATAATCCTAGAATATTCCTGTGTCAATTGCTTCCCTTCCTTTGCCTTTCAGAGAAGTAATCATCTTATGGTTTCTATCTCTATGAATCAATTTTGTCTCCCCTTTTTTTTATTAACCTTAAAATAAATTAAATCACTAAGTATTTTTGTTGCCTGGCTAATTCAGTAAACATAATTTATGCTGTTTTGTGTGTCAATATTTCAAACTTTTTATATAAGAGGAGTATTCCATTAAATGAATGTACCAAATTTATCTATTATCCTGTTTTTGAATTCTGGCCTGGTGATTTCCAGTAGTGGCTTATTATGAAAAATTGGCCATGAATTAGACAAATGTACTTATTTTTCATAGGTACACAAATAGCAATGAAAGTATTGTCCCAACTGATAAAAAAAAATTAAGCACTTTACAAATTGCTTATATTTAAGTTTCTTCCAGTTACATATGAGAGTTTTGGTTGCTTTCTATCCTTGCCAGACTTTGATCTTATCAGTCTATTTGTTGACACAATCTATAAAGTACTTTTTAGTTTGCATTTTAATTTTCATTTTGCTGATTATGAATGATGTTAAGAAATAACCTAATTGACCATTCACATATAATATTCTTTTTTACTTTTTTGACTGTGTATGTGAATGAGTGTATATGTCTGTTTAATCTTTTGTCCATTAAAAATTTTGTCCTTTCAAACTGCTTGGTAAGAGTTATTTATGCATTCTGGGAAATAATTCTTGTTAGATATATGTATTGCAAATAATTCTACTAGTGTTTGCCTTGAATTTACAATATAATGGTGTCTTAGATAAGAAGAATTTCAAATTTTGGTATGTTTAGTCATTTGTACTTTTTCATTTAAAGGTAAGTGCCATTGTACATTACTAAGAAATTACTGCATTTTCCAAAGTATAAAAATATTATTTTGTTTGCTTAAAGACATTTATTGTTCTAGGATTTTGATCCATTTCAAAGTAATTTCTGTTTGTGAAGTAAAAAAGAATCAAGATTCATGTTTTTCCATAGAGATATCTAAATTCTATAGCTTCACTTAATTAATTTACTTACCTTCTGCCACTGAATTGCTATAACTTTTTTTATTTTTATTTTTTGCTGTGACATTTTTGATGAAAATCAATAGCTATGATATGAGCTCTTAATTTCAGGTATTATTTTACAGTTCAAAAGTTTTTAATGGGTCTAATCCTTTTTAATTATTTAATCTATCAATTTATTGTGCTCACCATTTCTCCTAATTTCTTTAATATGTAAATTAATGTTTGAAAGTATTTGAAGTTTTATCTATTAACATTGATATCAGGTTCCCCTTTAGGTACAGTGTGTGCTTTATCTCTTGAATATTTAACACTTGTTGCTTTCTTATTCACATGCTTAGTAAATCTTTATTGGATGCTAGCCATTGCTGAGGCTCTAGTCTCGATTATGATATAGTACTCTAAAATTGTTATTTTATTTCTGGTAGGCAGTTAAATCACCTCAAGTCTTTGTTTTAAGCTTTTTATAGAATAGGTCTATTTTAATTTTTTCCTTACTTCTTAGGTATAGACCAGACTCCAAGAACATGTCCTCTTGGAAGTCTCATCTCAATTCCTGGGTTGATCATCAAGGTCATTCCATTCTGGTTGGGCTAGAACTCTAATATGTCCACAGCAGTATGCATTTTCTGAAATCTCTTTTCAGAGTCTTGCCTTGTATAGGCATAACTTGTCAGTTAGTCAAAGCTCTGTTGGAAGTTTTTGTGCAGAATTTTGAGATTTAGTCTTTGTGACTTCCTTTTTTTGCTGTGCCTTGCCTCCCAACCTGGCCCCATTTAGTAAACCTAAATAGCAATCTCTGCTTCCTCATTCAGCAATAAATTTGTTCTCAGTTTAAGTTCTATGTCTCTTACACAACTGGGAGAATGGCTTCTGAGGGAAAGTCAAGATAAATGTGTGGCTTAATTTGTGTGCTTTTCCCAAGAAGAGTAGCCCAATGTTGTTTACTGTCTAAAGCCTGAAACAGTTGTTTTCCTTACATTACCAATATTTATACTTGTTTATTGTAGAAAAATGGGGTTTCTGTAATAAAGATAATACCAGCTTCTTCACCATGGCCAGAACCAGAAACCCCACTTATTTTTCTTTTCTTTTTTTCATTAGTGAGAGAGAGAGAGAGAGGAAAGAATAGACAGGGACAGAGAGACAGGAAGGAAGAAAGACAGAAGTATCTATTTTTTGTTGTATCATTTTAGTTGCTCATTGATTGCTTTCTCATATGTGCCTTGACTGAGGGGCTTCAGCTGAGCCAGTGACCCCTTGCTCAAGCCAGTAACTTTGGGCACAAGCCAGAGACCTTGGGTTTCAAACCAGCGACCTCTGGGCTCAAGACAGTGACCATGGAGTCATGTCTATGATCCCAAGGTCAAGTCAGCAACCCCATACTCAAGCTGGTGAGCTCATGCTGAGGCCAAATGAGCCCATGCTCAAGCCAGTGACCTCAGGGTTTTGAACCTGGGCCCTCAGCATTTCAGGCCAATGCTCTATCTACTGTACCACTGCCTGGTCAAGATTATCTTCTATTTTATTTTTAATATAGATAAGCCATAGGTTTTCTTAATGTTTCATAGCTTAATTAAATTTTTTAAAGTTTTTATACTTATATTAACAAAAAACTTGATTTATAATTATGTATGTGTTTCTTTCTAGAATTCTTAGAAAAAGCTTCACAAATGAACTAGAATTTTTACACACAACTCAGACTCAGAATGTAGCTTATTTCTTGACCCATTTAATTATAGATCCAGCTGAGATTTTCATCCAGACCTGGTTTTAGTTTCAAGTAATAAAAACAGCATGTTCACCAGAAATTAAATTGAGGCAATTAAATCCTTTCTAGCAGTTCAAGGATGGTCATGAGATACAATAATACATGGTTACTGACAATGGACATTGGATTTAAATTTAAAACTTAGAGGTGAAAGGCTACACATCCCATTATGTGTTCCCTGAGCCACAAAATTGAGACTTTCTAGGAATAGAAGTATTGAGACTTCAAGCTTACTTTAAAAGGCCAGAGTATAACAGCCCATTGAAATGTGACCAATTTGGAGGAATCAGTCATTATTTATAATGGTGAAGGACTTAAACATTTCTTTAGAATTTACTATTATTACAAATGTAGTGAGGATCTTACAATACATATTCAGTAGGTTAAACTACTGATTATAATTGTGTGCCAGCAAAAGATCATTTTGGATGTGGCAGAAAGTTGTAAATTGTGTGCTGGACAGAAAGGGGTCACAAAAGAAACATTATTTTTTCCAGCTTAAGTAGTCATAGGTTTTTCTTGCTTGCATTAGCAATTCAAAGATTCAGTAATTTGGCTTTGGTTTGGATTCTTCATTTTCTGCCAGACTTCATGTTGTTTAGAACAGACAAAGTACATCTATTTTGACTGTAATTATGCCAAGAATTTTTAACAGTCTATGTATGATACATAAGGAAAGTGAAAGCGAGATGCTAACTTAATTCATATGAAGACTTAATTAGGAGCTCAATTCCATCAGACATTTAATATTGCATTTTATTCTCATTTACTCTCCCTTTTTCTAATAGAAAATAATGACATGCCAATTGTATATGATTATGGGTAGCTATTTATGGAATTGGGTCTTGTCTCTGCACTTACATTTTGTTTGGAGGTTAATATTATATTATAACTGTAGCTTTTATTTGGATCTATTCTTATAGTTTTCCTCTCTCATTAGTACTTAGATTACTGGTTCATAGATTCTCTGTTTGTCTTTTATTCTACTTCATTTTATTATTTCTAGGAATATTATCTTGTGCAGCATTATTCTTTTTGATAACTTTAAATGCATTAAGGGGTAGAAAGAAAGAAATAATTCATTTTTTTGTATGCTGAAGGCTTTGGTAAACATATTCATAAATTAAATAAAAAGATGCCATATGTTTTTTATTTTTAATGAATGCATTTGATTTTTATTTAATTTATTTGTATGTTTTTATTCTCTACATTGTTACAGGACAATTGTTATTACTATAACCTATCCATTTCCAATCATACAAATATGCTGTAAAACTAATCATGGATATCTACCATCTGCATTGTTCGTTTTGTTTTATCATATTATATTTATTCTTATTCTAAAAAATAATTTAGCATCATTATTTTACTTTCAAGTATTATAGAACTAGTGTTTTTTTTTATGTAACTAATAATACAGCTCAAAAAGATGTAACAAGATTTGTGTTTCTATTAACACTCTTACTTCATAGCATCATGGTTTTAAAAGCTAATCCTATTCCTGGTCTAATGTTTTCATTATTTATCATCACTTACTCAGTATTTTAAAAAGTTAATTTAAGTTACATCTGATGTCTATTAAATAAATCACATAGTTTCATGTTTATTATTATTTTTATATATTATTTAGAAATAAAGTTAATATGATACTCCATAAATTGAAACCATGCATTCCTAACATGTTCTGATATGCCAACCAATAAGTAGGTTTTTATTTTATTCATGGGATTCTGTGACCAATAACTGCCTGATAAAGAATATGTCAAAATCAATCAAGATGTAGATACATGCTCACAGATAGATAAGAGTCACTATGTCTATTCATAAAATAGTACTTTCTTTTTTTAATTAAATATTTATTTTATTTTTTAATCTCCTTTTTTATTTTTTACTTTTTTAAATTTTATTTTATTAATTTTAATGTGGTAACATTAATAAATCAGGGTACATATGTTCAAAGAAAACATCTCCAGGTTATCTTTTTATTCAGTTATGTTGCATACCCATCACCCAAAGTCAAATTTTCCTCTGTCACCTTCTATCTGGTTTACTTTGTGCCCCTCCCCTCCCCCCTCTCCTCCCCCCTCTCCCCTTCCCCATAACCACCACACTCATGTTCATGTCTCTTAGTCTCTTTTTTATGACCTATGTATGTAGTACTTTCAATCTAACAACAGAAGATATTTTTTTATTAGAGTTCCAAATATCTCAGCAGTGTTTGGTGAAGTCTCTGGGTAATATATGCAGTGAAGCATATTACTAAGCACTAGGAAACAATAGGCTTCTATCAATCAACATATATTTGAATATGAACAGCTTTTAGGAAAGCTTTAGGTATTTTTTCTTTCACTGACATTGATGTTAATTGAGTATCATAATCTAACAAACCCCTCAAAAGATTGACATTTGTACAATTAGTCTTCAGGTGGCATAAAACTTTGATCTTCTAAATCTGAATTTCACCAGTACTGCTTTTGTGTGCGCCAGCTTCCAAGTCTCCCGTTATGAGCCTAAGCATGGCACCATAAATCACTGAAGCGAGACAAGGCTTCCGCCACAAATTTTCTTTATTTAAGTTAAAAGACTAGATAAAATGAATAAGAATACCATCAACTTTGGCAGTAGCTTACTAAAAATCCAAGGCAGCCATAGTGGGGTGACAAAATATTAATTTGTAACATATCTTTCATTATATTTTCATATGTTTATGCATGCATTCTCATGTATTCCAGATTCTGGTTGATATATTTGCTTTTTATGCCCTAATTCCTCCACTAATTATTTCACTGGAGGACTCATTCCCTCTGAAATTTCAGTCTGTTTTTTGTAGAGGTAAAATGATCAGCTTTCTTACAATAGTCACTGGTAAGGGAACAGAAACACAATCATTGGCTTAGTCTACTATTTTTTAACTTCTTAAAGTAACACATTAATGGGTTTCTGATATTAATTTGAGGAAATACAACTGTCATTTTATTGTGGAGTGAAATAGACTAGACTAGATGAAACGAGAATAGAACATTAAAGAGTGAAATGTATATTGTAAGCATAGAGGCTTTCGTGTGTGTGTGTGTGCGTGTGCGCGCTCGCGCGCGCGCACGCATCAGATTACAATGCAACATAATATCCATCTATCATTGTGGGTTAAGTTAAAAAATTTTAAATGGCACTCACTTATTCTAATCAGGTTTCACTTCAGTAGATAAAGTATTGTCCCCAAATGTATGACTGCTATAACAGGAAAAGTAAACTGGACAGTGAGAAGATAACCACAGTGTCAACTATGATGAAGTTATAACGTGACCCCATTTTATAATCCTTCTCCTTAAGTCGTAGGTGAAATCTGTAGCTATAGTAAAAATTATTTCTGTGATTTAGTTTACTTTGCATGGAAAAGATAAAGGGGCTTTGCAAACTGTTGAGTTCGTGTTAATCAAAAATAGTTTATCCTTGGTAGATCAGACCTAATCAGGTGAGACATTAAAAGGGGAGCTAGAGGTAAAAGATAAGAAGCAGCTGTAAATGTGCTCATGTTTGCCTTGAAGAAATCAAATTCACATGTTGTAGAGAGAGTCATGTGGCAGAAAACAATATATGACCTAGGGCCTCTATGTACTTCTACAAGAAATGAATAATGACAACAGCCAGATCCTGAAAGAGAACATTTTCTTTTTAAAATGATTTCTTTTGGGTGACATTGGTTAATAAAATTATATAGGTTTCAGGGGTACAATTACATATTATATCATCTGTATATTGCATTATGTGTTCACTGGCCCAAGTCAAGTCTCCCTCCATCACCATCTATCCCCCCATTATCCTCTTCTACCTCTCCCATCCCCCTTTCCCTCTAATAATCACCATACTGTTATCTTCAGCTTTGGATAAACCTATAGTCCCAGACTATACTTTGATATCAGCCTGGTGAGACCTGGATCAAAGGACCCAGGTTTAACCCCTGGCCAAACTCTGACCTAAAGAAACTGTGAGATAATAAATGGGTGTTAAGTCACTAAGTACGTGAAAATGTGTTGCATAGCAGTAGAAAACAAATACAGCTGTCTACCTAGATTCCAGGTGCATGGAAACCCCACTTTGATTTTGGTCATGGAGCCTCTGTTGAGCACCCGTGGAGAGAGAACATTTGCTTTCTACTACCTGGCTGTGTTTCTGCAGTCAAAGCTCATTATTGGTATAGTTCTCTTCCCACCTGCACAACTTGTCAAATGAGTGTCTTTCCCCTTATGGTTTCTCATTCTGTGTCCCAATCTATTTAAAGGCACAGGGAAAAATAAGTTCTGAGTAAGAAAGGACTACTGTAATGCAATCTTCACATATTTGTAGAGCAGATAATGTTAACCTGTTTTACAGAACAGAAAACTAGAGCCTAGAGAGATTCAGAGGTGCTGTGTGCTTTTTTCAAGAAACATATCGCTTCTACAGCAAAGTCGTGCACCTCAGAATGGAGCAGTCTCTCTCTCTCTCTCTAATTGTCATTTTCTCACTCAATTTCGCAGAACAAGAAGAAATCCAATTTGTTTTCCCATAAAGCAGATTTTAAATTGGCATTAGCTGTGTGATTTTAGCAGTTACTTAACCTATCTGAGCCTCCCTCCATCTCCACATTTCCTCATTTGCGTGTGTGTGTGTCAGGGAGGTGGAACATTTTTACCTACACTCCAGACTTCTTTACTTTAGGAGATAGCTACATAAATACTGAATACAGGAGGCGGTCAAGATGGCGATGGAGTAGGCAGACGTACCAACTTCCGACTCCCAGAACCAAAGTGGATTATAACTCAATTTTAAGAACCATCATCTGGATAAACCAACTTGGAGCAAAACTAAGTGGACTCTTCAACCAAGGAACACTGCAGAAGCCACACCGAGACTGGTAGGAATAGCGAAAACGCGAAGAGGGCTGTCCAGCTCCCCGGAGCAAACGGCAGCCCGGAGAGATCCTCGTGGCGGGAGGAGAGTTTGGCAGAGAGGGAGGGACCTGGGTCCCAGGAACCAAGCCCCAGACTGCAGTCCCAGACCCTAGAAGAGCCAATTGGACAGTATCGAGCTGTGAAGTAAATGAGGATACTATTTGGGAAAAAGAGAGAGTCTTCTCAGACCCAAAAATCTTTTTAAAGGGACAGCTCAGAAAGCCTCTCTCACAACCACGCACCCGGGGCTCCGGGGAACTGGGACAGAGGAGAGGAACAGAGCAGTGGGAACAAAGAGTGGACTGAAGGCACGAGGACACTCTGAGGGACAGCCACCCCGACCCATGGGCTAAGTCACTTCCCTAATCGAAAACGAATATTTCCCCTGGAGCTAGCAATACCAGCAAAGGGAGACAGGACACTAGCCAAACAAGCTCTCCCGCGGCAATTAGAGCAGACCTGCCTAGAGGGAGGGAGCTCCCAAGCCTACAGTGTGGAGACTTAGGGCACTTCTAGCCCCCTGAGGTTGCTGAAGCCTATGGTTGGGACAGGACGCCGAAACGCAGTCCTGTCGGTGTGGGCGGGACAGTGAGTGCTCGGGCTAGCCTAGCAGGGGCAGAGGTGACGCGCTAGAGCTGTCCGGCAGCTGCGGGCCGCCTGTGACCCCACTTGTGGGGAAAAATACGGGCAGAGATCAGCCCTGCGACCCTGCGCTAGCCGGCCCTGACCACGGGCACCGGGCTAAGACCAGGGACGGGCGAGGGGCCCGAGGCTCACGCTGCCAACCCCGCCCAGAAGGAGAAACCTCGGTGTGCCATCTGTGGGCGCGAGCGGGCTCCTAAGTCGGGGGCGAGGGAGACACTGAGACCAGGGGAAGTTCCCTGCGGAGATCACGCTGCTCTCCCTGCCTGGCCGGAGAAACCGCGGAGTACCGCCCTACATGCGCGAGCTTTCTCCGAGCGTGGGGGCGGGGTAGGAGCCGGAACGACCGGAAGCTAGCCGCGGTGTGCACGCCAGCAAACACGCCCGGCCCAATAATCCCCGGTTTTCGGTTTCAGTCCCTGAGCAGGAGGGCCCTGGCCTCGAGGGCAGGGCTAAATTCTGGACGGGCAAAGGCTCACAGCTGAGAGCACGTCAAAAGCCCCGCCCAACCCACAAAACGGTGGCGAGCAGGCTCGGACTGAGGGGGCTGGGCATAAGCCTTCCGGGAAAAGTCCGGGTCCCCAGCTGAGCAAAGGTGCTCACCTCTGCCCTGCGCGCTAACGCTAGTGGCTTGAGTGACAGCCCCTCCCGCAAAGGAGAGGCAGAAACCACAGCAATAGCTGCAGTGAGCCGGCGCTGGCAACGCCCACACCAAACCGCCCTAGGCAGCGACAGAGGGGGTGGCAAGCCTGCAGACAGACCACACCTGGAGAACACAAAGGCAACACATACTGGACTCCAGTGGCCACAACGTGCTTACACTCAGATAAAATGGGCAGGCAGAGGAATGCAAACCAAATCAACCAAGAGAAATCCCCAGAGAAGGTCCTGAATGAACCAGATATAACCAAACTACCAGAAGCAGACTTTAGAATAATGATAGTTAGGATGTTCAAAGAAATTAGAGCAACAATGGATAGTCACTATGAGCACCTAAATAAAGAGATAACAAGTATAAAAAATGAAATTGAAATAATAAAAAAGAACCAGACAGAAATGACAAATACAGTATCAGAACTGAAGACCACAATGGAAGGAATTAAAAGCAGGATAGATGACGCTGAGGATCGAATCAGTGAGTTAGAGGACACAATAAACATAGTTACAGAAGCAGAGAAAAAAAAGGAAAAGAGATTCAAAAAATGTGAGGAAACTCTAAGGGAGCTCTGTGACAACCTGAAGAGAAACAACATTCGCATCATAGGGGTACCTGAAGAAGAGGAAAGAGGACAGGAAATGGAAACTTTGTTCAATCAAATCATAGCCGAAAACTTCCCTAAATTAAGGCTGGGAAACACTCTACATGTCCAAGAGGCGCACAGAACCCCATTAAAGAGAAACCCAAAAAGATCTACACCAAGACACATCATAGTTAAAATACCAAAGCTAATAGATAAAGAAAAAATCTTAAAAGCTGCTAGAGAAAAAAAGACTCTCACCTACAAAGGAGCCCCCATTAGGATGACATCGGACTTCTCAACAGAAACACTTCAGGCCAGAAGGGATTGGCAAGAGATAATCAAAGTAATGCAGAACAAGAACCTACAACCAAGACTACTTTATCCAGCAAGGCTAACGTTTAAAATTGAGGGAGAAATAAAGAGCTTGCCAGACAAAGAAAACCTCAAGGAATTCATTAAAACCAAACCAATCCTGCAAGAGATTTTAAGGGGCCTAGTGTGAACAGTTCAAAGGGAGAAAAGAATATAGCAAAAAAAAAAGAAAAATACAGCTTTAAAGAATAAAATGTCAATAAACAACTACATATCAATAATAACCTTAAATGTAAATGGACTAAATGATCCAATCAAAAGACATAGGGTAGCAGCGTGGATAAAGAAACAGGACCCATACATATGCTGTCTGCACGAGACACACCTTAAAACAAAAGATACTCATAGACTGAAGGTAAAAGGATGGAAAAAAATATTTCATGCAAATGGAAATGAAAAAAAAGCCGGGGTAGCAGTACTTATATCTGACAAAATGGACTTTAAAACAAAGACTGTAGTAAGAGATAAAGAAGGACACTACATAATGATAAAGGGAACAATTCAACAGGAAGATATAACTATTATAAATATCTACGCACCAAACATAGGAGCCCTGACATTCATAAAGCAGACTTTGATGGACATTAAGGGCGAGATTAACAGTAATACTATCATAGTAGGGGATTTCAATACCCCACTAACAACACTGGATAGATCCACAAGAAAGAAAACCAATAAAGAAACAGCAGATTTAAAGGATACACTAGATCAACTTGATTTAATAGATATATTCAGAACTTTTCACCCTAAAGGAGTAGAATATACATTCTTCTCAAGCGCTCATGGTACGTTTTCTAGGATAGACCACATGTTAGGACACAAAAAAGGCCTCAACACATTTAAGAAGATTGAAATTATATCAAGCATTTTCTCTGATCACAATGCCATGAAACTAGAAATCAACCACAAAAGAAAAACTGAAAAATACTCAAACACTTGGAAACTAAATAGCATGTTATTAAATAATGAATGGATTAACATTGAGATCAAAGAAGAAATAAAAAAGTTTCTAGAAACAAATGATAACGAGCATACGTCAACTCAAAATCTATGGGACACAGCAAAAGCAGTTCTGAGAGGGAAGTTTATTGCACTACAGGCATATCATAAGAAGCTAGAAAAAGAACATATAAGCAACTTAACCCTGCAGCTAAAAGAACTTGAAAAACAACAACAAATAAAATCCAGGACAAGTAGAAGGAAGGAAATAATAAAGATCAGAGCAGAAATAAATGACATAGAGGCTAAGGAAACAATTCAGAGGATCAATGAAACCAGAAGCTGGTTCTTCGAAAAGGTAAACAAGATTGATGAACCCTTAACTAGACTCATCAAGAAAAAAAGAGAGAGGTCTCAAATAGATAAAATTAGAAAGGACACTGGAGAAATTACAACTAATTCAACAGAGATACAAAGCATTGTAAGAAAATATTATGAAGAACTCTATGCCAAAAAATTTGACAATCTAGATGAAATGGACAAATTTCTTGAATCATATAAACTTCCAAAAATCAATCTGGAAGAATCAGAGCACCTGAACAGACCAATTACAACAGAGGAGATTGAAACAGTTATCAAAAAACTCCCAAAAAAGAAAAGTCCTGGGCCTGATGGCTTCACAAGTGAATTCTATCAAAAATTCAAAGAAGAATTAACTCCTATCCTCCTCAAGCTATTTCAAAAAATTCAAGAGGAAGGCATACTTCCAAACTCCTTTTATGAGGCGAGCATAATTCTGATCCCCAAACTGGGCAAAGACAACACAAAGAAAGAAAATTATAGGCCTATATCCCTGATGAATTTAGACGCTAAAATTCTCAACAAAATATTAGCAACCGGATTCAGCAATATATGAAAAAAATCATACACCATGACCAAGTGGGATTTATTCTGGAGAGGCAAGGCTGGTACAATATTCGCAAATCAATCAATGTGATTCATCACATAAACAAAAGGAAGGACAAAAATCACATGATAATTTCAATAGATGCAGAAAAGGCATTTGATAAAATCCAGCACCCATTCATGCTTAAAACTCTCAATAAAGTGGGAATACAAGGAACATTCCTTAACATGATAAAGGCCATCTACGACAAACCCACAGCAAACATCATACTTAATGGACAAAAATTAAAACAATCCCCTTAAGATCAGGAACCAGGCAGGGTTGCCCACTTTCACCACTTTTATTCAACATAGTTCTGGAAGTCCTAGCTACAGCAATCAGACAAAAAGAAGAAATAAAAGGCATCCAAATTGGAAAAGAAGAAGTAAAACTGTCACTATTTGCAGATGATATGATATTGTACATAGAAAACCCTAAAGTCTCAGTTAAAACACTACTGGACCTTATAAATGAATTCAGCAAGGTGGCAGGATATAAAATTAATATCCAGAAATCAGAGGCATTTCTATATACAAACAATGAACTGTCAGCAAAAGAAATTAAGGAATCAATCCCCTTCACTATTGCAGCCAAAAAAATAAAATACCTAGGAGTAAATTTAACCAAGGAGGTTAAGGACTTGTACTCGGAAAATTATAAAACATTGATAAAAGAAATCAAGGAAGATACAAATAAGTGGAAGCATATACCGTGTTCATGGCTAGGAAGAATAAACATCATTAAAATGTCTATATTACCCAAAGCAATTTATAAATTCAATGCAATACCAATTAAAATACCAATGACATACTCCAAAAATTTATATGGAACCAAAAAAGAACACGAATAGCCTCAGCAATCTTAAAAAGAAAAAATAAAGCAGGAGGCATCACTCTTCCGGATATCAAGGTTTACTACAAGGCCATTATACTCAAGATGGCCTGGTACTGGCATAAGAACAGGCACAGTGATCAATGGAACAGAACAGAAAACCCAGAAATAAACCCACAGCTTTATGGACAACTGATATTTGATAAAGGAGGAAAGAACATACAATGGAGTAAAGACAGCCTCTTTAACAAATGGTGCTGGGAAAATTGGACATCTACCTGCAAAAAAATGAAACTAGACCATCAACTTACTCCATGCACAAAAACAAATTCAAAATGGATAAAGGACTTAAACATAAGCCGTGAAACTATAAGCATCGTAGAAGAAAACATAGGTAGCAAGCTCTCCGACATCTGTAGCAGCAATTTATTTGCCGATTTATCTCCACGAGCAAATGAAATAAAAGGCAAGATAAACAAATGGGACTACATCAAACTAAAAAGCTTTTGCACAGCTAAAGACAATAAGAACAGAATAAAAAGACAAACTACACAATGGGAGAACATATTCGACAGCACGTCTGATAAGGGGTTAATAACCAAAATTTATAAAGAACTTATAAAACTCAACACCAGGAAGACAAACAACCCAATCAAAAAATGGGCAAAAGAAATGAATAGAAATTTTACCAAAGAAGACATACAGATGGCCAAAAGACATATGAAAAAATGCTCAACATCACTAATTATTAGAGAAATGCAAATTAAAACCACAATGAGATATCACCTCACACCAGTCAGAATGGCGCTCATCAGCAAAACAACACAGAACAAGTGCTGGCGAGGATGTGGAGAAAAGGGAACCCTTCTGCACTGCTGGTGGGAATGCAGACTGGTGCAGTCACTGTGGAAAACAGTTTGGAGATTTCTCAAAAAATTAAAAGTCGAACTGCCTTTTGACCCAGCTATCCCACTTTTAGGAATATACCCTAAGAACACCATAACACTGTTCGAAAAGAAGAAATGCGCCCCCATGTTTGTGGCAGCATTGTTCACAATAGCGAAGAGCTGGAAACAGCCCAAGTGTCCGTCAGAAGACGAGTGGATTAAAAAGCTTTGGTATATATATACTATGGAACAATATTCAGCCATAAGAAATGATGACATCGGATCATTTATAACAAAATGGATGTACCTTGATAACATTATACGGAGTGAAATAAGTAAATCAGAAAAAAAGAAAAACTGAGAACAGCATGATTTCAAACATAGGTGGGACATTAAAATGAGACTACGAGACACGTACAAGAGTGTGGTGGTTACGGGATGGGGGGAGGGAGGGGAGGGTGGGATAGGGAGATGGGGAGGGACACAGGGAAAAACAGATAGAAGGTGACAGAGGACAATTTGACTTTGGGTAATGGGTATGCAGCACAATTGAATAGGAGATAATCTGGAGATGTTTTCATTGTACATATGTACCCTGATTTATTGGTGTCACCCCATTAAAGTTAATAAAAAAAAAAAAAAAAGGTAAATGGGTACCCATTAAGCATAAACAAGATTGCTTTAACATTTAAAAAAAAAATACTGAATACATATTTATTTCAAAATGACTTAGTCACTGTCCTAAGTATATTAGTTCTCTTTATCACCTAACAGTTTATATATTATTTTTTGCTTTTCTTTATTTTCGTTGTTTTATTTTTTATTGGTTTTATTGGGGTGACATTGATTAATAAAGTTGTATAGGTTTCAGGTGTACAATTTTATAATACATCACCTGTTTATTGAATTGTGTGCTCACCACCCCAGGTCAAGGCTACTTCCATCTCCATTTATCTCTCCTTTACCTTCTTCTACATCTCACACTGCACATTCCCTCTTGTAATTACAATACTGTTGGCTGTGTTTATGAGGGTTTTTTCCTTAGTTTAATCCCTTCACCGTTTTTACCCAGCCTCTCAAACTTCATCTCTTCTGGCAGCTGTTAATCTGTTATCCATATTTATAAACATGTTTCTATTTTGTTAGTTTATTTAGTTCATTAGATTTTACATATAAGTGAAATTAAAAGTTTATAATTTAAATTCAAAATTAAAATTGATCAATACTCCCAACAATTTAACAAAATCTTCGTAAACCAATTTTTCACTAATTGAGGATTTGTGGTGATTTAAATAGAATGAGACCTAAAATCAAAGCAGAGAAAAAGAATAAGTTATAACTACTAATAGAGCAAAGATGATATCTAGAAGAAATAGAATATATTTTTAAATATTTTGTTATTATAATGATTTATTAAAATTAATCTTAAATAGATAAATTCTACATAGTAACTTTTTATTGAACATTGGCATGGATATTTGTATATTTATCTTTGTATAAATAATATATTTTTATATATTTAATTGAAATTTTCTCACTATAATTTATCTGTTACATTAATCTGTTATTATCCAAAGTTAAATCAAACATACTTGAGCATATTAAAACATAAAAATGTCTAAGAAATTTTTGTAAAATAAATTCATCTAATCTCTAAGTAGTTTTTGCCAATACTGTATTAAAAAAATGAGAAAAGATGAACACAGAGAAACAAAGAGTAGACTGCTAATTGCCCAGGGCTGGGAGTGGGGATAAGGAGATGTTGGTCAAATTTACAAACTTTCAGTTATGAAGAAGTTCTGGGAATCTAATGAATAGTACGGTGACTATAGTCAACTTATAAGTTGCTATACATTTAGAGCTTTTATTTTCTCATTACACACACAAAATACATATAACTATGTGAGATCATAGAAGCGGTAACTAATCTTATTATGGTAGCATACATCTGCATTCGATGTGATCTAACACTGCTATACTAGAAATGCTTTTGCAAATCTGAATCAGTGAAACATTTGGGGCACTGTGTATATATAGTCATGCTTTATCAATTATGTTTTTATTTTTCAGGGATCATGGGGATAATGGCCATATGACTAATATTTCCTACCACATCTACTAGAGTATTTTCTTGTCAAAATTTACCATAGTATCTGTTGTACAGCAAAAACTTTCATTCATTGAATCAGCTTTTAAGCCCCGAATGACAAGCATTTTTTTGCAATAACTTGTTATATTTTTAACCAAAGAAAAGGAAAAATGTTAAGATATTTAAGAGTAGATCTAGAGGAAAAACATCAGATTTCTTCATTTCTAATTTTAGGCTAAGGCATGGAGGTCCACATTAAAACAACATTAAATGGTGGGGGGACAATCTGAATAAAAAGGACTATATTACAAATGAGTTGCAACCATAAGTACATTCAAGATAATTCACTATTTTTAGAAGTTTCTACCTTCTTTTGTGTTGTGTGTGTGTGTGTGACAGAGACAGAGAAAGACAGAGAGAGGGACAGATAGGGACAGACAGACAGGAAGAAAAAGATGAGAAGCATCAATTCTTCATTGAAGCACCTTAGTTGTTCATTGACTGCTCTCTCATATGTGCCTTGACCGGGGGGTGGGGGGCTACAGCAGACCGAGTGACACCTTGGGCTCAAGCTGGCTACGTCAGGGTTTCAAACCTGCGTTCTCCACGTCCAGGTCCAACACTCTATCCATTGCACCACCACCTGGTCAGGCAGTTTCTATCTTCTTAAAAAAATTATTAAATAAATGTACAAAATAAGTCATGTACTGTGATGTCTTCCCCTGTCTCTGCTGCCTTCTCATTGAAACTTTCCTGTCTGCAGAGCTGAGATTAATTTTGAGAGAGGCAGCCAAGATGGGCTGAGGATGGGCACAGGGCTACCAATAACCTCTGTGGAGGCCTACCTGAGGGCTGTGATGATTGGTACAAATGGCCCTCTACAGGATTAGACCTGGAAAATACAGAGGATAATGTCATGAGGTGAAAAAAAATAATAATATAAAGGGCATTAAGGAAAACTAACAAGAGCCAGTGTTTCACTGAACCCTGGAATACCCTCTGTTCATAATGGTGTTAGAGCACTATTTTTAGATCTTATATTTCCTATGTTGAAATATTTTCTTCTTAAGATGTTTTAAATGAATTTCATACAAAGCATTTCATTGATATAGAGAATTCCTTGGATTAGTAATGAATTTTGGGTGCCCCAATTACTCCATTTCTTACACTATAAAATACATACCATTTTCAGTTATAAAACATCGGAATTGGCTACATAAACAAAGAAAATAGGAGAAACAGAATGCTCTCCTATACCAGGGCCCATCCCTGTATTGCCTGGATTCCATTCAGTAAGTGGAATTTAAGTTGACATAGCTGTGGGGGAACTGTTGTTGATCTTATTTAGTGGTTTCATATTTAGCAACTTTGGATATTTGTTTCTGATGAAACATCTGAAAGATGACTACTAAATAAATAGATAATATCATTTTTTTTTTCCAAATGAGCAACTCAGCTTAGTAAAGAGAGGCGTGTGTGCATCACCGTTTGCCACAAAACCTAGATAATCTCCCCAGCAATGGTTGTCAAATGTATTTGGTCATAGGACCTCTTTTTCCTCTTAAAAATTAGCAAAAATACCAAAGAGTTTTTGTTTCTACGGGTTATATCTATCAATATATCCCTTATGAGAAAACATAATAAAATTTTTAAATATTTTAAATAACAAAAAGACATTTGAAAATAAATACACAGTTTTATTAAAAATCACTATATTCTTCAAAAATATATATGACTTTTTTGCATTTTGATAAATTTCTTTAATGCTTGGCTGATAGAGATAACTGGATTCTGATACCTCCTTCTGTATTCAGTTTGTTGCAATTAATTGCTTGATTGAAGTGATCTTAAATATGAAGTGGCACAAAGAAAGACCTCATAGACCACCCTCCAACATGTTGAAATGGTCTCGGGAACCTCCATGACTCCTCAGAACCACTGCTCTACAGATTCCTTTAACTTTCACTCTTCTCTCCTCCTTAAGTCCCTCACACTAATATTTGGTCTTCCCTTTCTTTTCTTTTTTAATGTCATATGTTCTTGTTCATTTCTTTTTCCCTTGTTATTGTGATGTAAGGCCAGTGGCAGGGGCCATGCAGGTTCACATTGGATTCCAGCAGATGATAGAGACACTGTGGAGCCAGAGGATGGTGGGCCATTCCTTTTATTAGAGTCTCTCAATGGTGGACAAGCAAGCAGGCAGGGATTGCTTCTCTCTCTCTCAAAGCTGACAAGCAAAATGGACAGGGCAGGGACCCCTTCTCCAGTAAACAATAGCAAGAAATGGTCCCTCCCAATGGTGGCATTCAATCTGCAGTCTACAATCTACCACCCTGAGGGCAAGCACCTGTGGCCTTATATAGACTATGCACACGTGGTGCTGCCCCATGCTCATGCACCAATTAGGCAAAGTGCAAGCGAGCAAGCCTAACACACTTGTTTGTCCAATATGGGCTCTACCTTATTATCTCTTTAATTGTTCCTTTTTTTTTCTCACCTATACCTCTCTTCTCCACTTTTTCTTGCTCTCCTTGAACTCTCTCTGCCCTGTTCTCTTCAAGTGACATATGAAAATAAAGTATGTCTTTCTAAAAAATAAAATTATCTTCAGAGATTTTGAAAAGATATTTTTTTTATTTATTTTCATAATTTTACTCTGTAAATGGCAGTATCTAATCAAATATACCATAAAAACAAAAAAAAAACCAAACATCCTTAATTCCAATGTTTCTTTAATCTGCACATCTCATTTCATAACTCAAAATATATTATAAATTATTCTACTTTCCTTTTACTCTACTTTTCTAAGTTAAATGGCTGTTTAATTCAGCCTCCCCCCTCATGTATATTATTGCAAGTCTACTAACCTGGTTTTCTTCTCTCCACTCACCTACCCCACCATCACAATCAGTTCTCCACTCAGTGGCCAGTGTGACTGTAGTAGATGTTCTTGGCTCCGTGTTGATCTTTTCCAACTTTTGTCAGGATTGGCTAATAATAACTGAACATAGCTGAACCCCATCTTCTCTGGAGAACAGACTTACAGGAAATGGGAGCTGCCTCCTCCAGGCAATGTCTTTATAGCCACAGGATAGAAAATGGTCAGTGACGGATAACTGGGGTGAACAAGGCTGGCCCCCTGCCTCAGGGACTAACTGTGTTGCAATCAGAGCTTTCTCATGGGATCAAACTGAAGTTAGTCTCCACTGAGACCACGTTCTTGCTTCCCTTGTTCCCATTTTCCTGAGAGGTCGATTGTCTCATGCTCTGCTTCTAAGATACCCACACTAAGATAGTAATAATCAATATTCTACATAAAGTTATGTGGGATTTTTTTTTCTCTTAAAACTCTCCAATAAATTTCAAACTTTTTGTTACTACTGCTTAGAAAATACTCTGTTACCGGGTGGCTGCCTACCCAGCTGTCATCATTTCTTGTCAACCAGCTAATGCTAAGAAGAAAAGTCCTTCCTCAGGTATTTACTCTTGTTATTTCTTCAGTTTACAGTGCTCTTTCCCAAATCTTTGTGGAGACAGTTTGTCATGTTTAGATTTCAATTCTGATATCAGCTTCTCCTAGAGGCCCTTGTGACCACTCTGTTGAAATTTTCCTTTCCCCTTCCTTTCCTCAGTCATTCTGTTGAATTAATATTTTATGTTTTTTAAGAGCATTCATAGAGTGTCACCCCAAGCACAAAGGTTGCCAGTCAGGGCTATGTAGGAACAGATAGATGTTCCTGTCTCTCTCTCTCTCACTTCTTGACTCTAAAATCAATCAATAAAACCAATTTTTTTCCCACAGAGACAGAGAGAGAGAGTCAAAGAGAGGGATAGATAGGGACAGACAGACAGGAACGAAGAGAGACGAGAAGCATCAATCATCAGTTTTTCGTTGCGACACCTTAGTTGTTTATTGATTGCTTTCTCACAAGTGCCTTGACCACGGATCTTCAGCAGACAGAGCAACCCCTTGCTCCAGGCAGTGACCTTGGGTCCAAGCTGGTGAGCCTTTGCTCAAACCAGATAAGCTTACACTCAAGCTGGCGACCTCGGGGTCTTGAACCTGGGTCCTTCCGCATCCCAGTCCAACGCTCTATCCACTGCGCATGGCCTGGTCAGGCTAAAACCAAAAATTTAAAGAGCATTCATTACTATTGAAAATTATCTTATTTTCTTGTTTAGTTTTTATTATTTCTCTATTCACTAAACTATAAAGAATTGGTTTTGTCTGTATTGGTCACTGCTACATTTTTAACACATAGAACTGATTGTGTCACATAGTAAGTTCTCAATAAATATGTGCTGGCCTGAATTAATAATAAATTATAAGATTTTTATTTTTATTTTTTTTATTTATTCATTTTAGAGAGGAGACAGAGAGAGAGAGAGAGAGAGAGAGAAAGGGGGGAGGAGCTAGAAGCATCAACTCCCATATGTGCCTTGACCAGGCCAGTGCAGGGTTATTTTTGAACTGGCGACCTCAGTGTTCCCAGGTCGACACTTTATCCACTGTGCCACCACAGGTCAGGCATAAATTATAAGATTTATATAATTTATTTTAAAATAATATTTCCTATGATAACTCATTAACTTACTCATGCATTTGTAACAAATACTTTAAAACACTTATTTTGCTGAACATTGAACTAAATGTTATAAAGGTAGAAACCGGAGTTAGACACTACTTACTAGCTTTCTCCAATATGTGGTTCTCTTCTTTCTGGAAACACATGTAAATTATACTTTCCAGTCTCCTGTGTGACTAGGTGGGTACATGAGACTGAGTTCTAAAAGAATGAAATGTAAATAAAAATGAAATGAATCTTGGGCAAAATAGCTATGTTAGGTTTGCCTGCTGGTTTACCAGCTGAAATCACTTTCCTGAATTGTGCGTGAACATGTGGCAGGGCTACGTGCTTATAGTCCACCTAAGGCTATGGGTTCTTTCCCTTGGGGGCGATTCTCTCAGATTGCTCTCCTGCCATTGCAAGGTGCTCCCTTGCCTTTCACTACAAAAAGCAGTTTTCCCTTTGTTTATTTGCTCACCTGTCTTTGCAAGCCTCCAACAAATAGGTATGGCCCAATGGTTTCCAGCTCCACAGTTCCTCTACTGTCTGCCCTAACTCAATGCCAACATGCCTGGCCTCAACCACCAGCATTACAGATCTCTTTCATTCCAAGACATTAAAGAGTCAGTGTACCTCTTCCTGCTCTCTCTTTTTCCCTTAGCTATCTACATATAGGAAAAGAAACAGAAGTCTGTGAGGTGACACCAGCAGAAAAGATACCCAAATTGGATTTGATATTAGTAAAAAATAAACTTCTGTTAGATTAAGCTTTTGAAATTTTATTTTAAACAGCTGCAGGCACATATTATCTTGACTAAAAATAGAGCATCAATACTAGGCATTCCCATCTTCACAAAAATTATCTAGTACAAGAGAAAGTAAGGAAACATGAGTGTATTAGTTATCTATTGCTATAAAGCTAATTACCCCAAATTTGCAGTGCAAAACAGCAAACATTTATTATCTCACAGGTGCTATGGGTCAGGAATTCAAGTGGCTTACCTAGGTGGTTCTGACCTGGGGTCTCTACTGTAGTTTCAGCAAGGCTGCTGGCTACAGCTGGAGTCATCTCAAGGTAAATAGGAAGGATTCATTTCCAAGGTCACTGATATTAGCAGACATCAGTATCTCACTATGTGGGTCTCTCCAAAGGCTGCCTGAGTGTTCTTATGATTCTGGTTCCCTCCAGAATGAGTGATACAAAGTAAGGCAAGAAGTAACATCTGGAAGAAAATCACAGTTCTTTATAACCTATTCTTGCAAGTGACACTCCATGACTTTTGTTAAATTGTATTCACTAGAATAAAGTCACTAAATCCAACTTCCACTCAAGGGGAGTTGAATTAAGCGGCACCTTTTGTGACAAAGCAGTATCAAAGAATTTGTGTATATATCTTTAAAATCACTACAACAAGTAATAAAAAATTATGTGTGAAAAGTGCCATAGCTATAAGATAGACAAAGCATTCTAAGAATTCCTAAGTATATGAGAACAATGGATAAGCAGAGATATCAATTAAAGGTATTCACTGATGCTTCTTGATTAATGTAGATGAGAGTCAAATCATTTTAGGCAGAAGAAACAGAATGAAAAATATAAGAAAATGCAGAATTTGATCCAAAAATGGAAATAGTTTGGCCAGGCAACATTATGTGTAGGGGAGGAATATAGGATGGGTGATCTGGTACTGAGGAAGAATGCCATGCATTCCTATTCTTCCATGATTTACAGATGGCCAGTAAAGGAAAAAAACAAAAACCCTTCAAATAGTCATGGGTATTTAATCAGCATAGTCATGTTCTCACTGAAAGTGAAGCAGCAGCTGTGTGAGATGTGATTCAGAATTTCATCCAGCTGTCTGCTTCCCAGCATTCGTACAATGTGGATAGTACTTGACGTAGATGTGTCTTTCTCACCAGCAGGGAACTAGCTCTATTTTCCCTTTGGAGATTGTACCCCATTTAAGACTGCACCCAGGGACATTTCAATGAATAACACACTTTATTGACATATCAAAACATGATAAATACTTTTAGGATCCCTTCTATTGAACAACTGCTTTATCAAAGTACAAATATATTTGGATAAGTTCTACACTGAGACTATGCTAAACCATAAACCCAGGCTAATAGGTTTCTCAGATACACAGATAGTTCCATCAGGGGTTGGGTTGGGGAAGGGGAGGTGGAAGCAAACTAATTAATCGACAGTTTTCAAACTAATGAATCAGTTAAGTCGAAAGCCCAACTTGGTTTATCTTTCAGATTGAAGTTTTGTTTAAATCTCATTAATTGCAAACTTACAGGACAAAAGAAAATGACTGACCACCAAAGTTTGGAAGTCTCAAAATTAATTTAAATGCCTCCTTTTACCTTGGGAGGAAAAAAGATACTACTTTATCCAAGTCTGTACAATGTGTAACCCTAATGATGTAGTTAAGCTCCTGAGATCTTTTATAGAACATAAACCTCTAGTATTTAGCATGCCCTCACAATTGATCTCCCGCCATTAGCAAACACGTTAGAATGGGCAATTGATTTACTATTTCCAATCGAAAGCCCCCAAACCAGCAAGTTTTCTAATAACTAAGTGGAGAACATTTAGGCCACAACACCAGATTGCTTACCTGTTTATGTAATACAGTCAGGAAATACGTTCTGACAGTTTCAAAAACAATATAATTACTTTTGAAAATTGAGGATGACATATCTCTTTTATATTTTTATAAATGTAATAAAATATGGAATCTATTTAAAGAGAGATTCCACCTTGATTTTTAATTAGCTTAACAAAAGCTAAACACAATTAGTCACAATAATTTTGCAACATCAATGGTTATTTATCACACTACTTTGGGGATCATTTCTACTTTTATAGTTAGGATAAATAAACATGACATAAAACACAGCAAGTCTTTTTGTCCCTGTGCTAGCTGAACTTGTATATCTCCTCTGCACAGCTTATTATGCAAGCTCTAAAGACCTTTTGTGTCTTCTGAATGATTTTTAAAGGTGGCTGACAAATGTTTAACAAGTAGAGTTAGGTGGGAGAACAGGAGAAAATGTGTGCTTATATATTGAATAAAAATTAGGTGAAGAGTTCATTTAGAGAATACCTTCTTTGTAGTGCTAATCAAGAATGCATTGCTGCACACCCATTACCAATGTCTAATGCTGAGTGGGACACTCCCAAAAGGTTATCTATAAATCCATAATAATATATACATTTGAGAGAAACAGTATTTTCTCACACTGGTAAGATAAATTATTATAAAGTTTATTTGTGTTTTTTTTTTCTCATTCACTCACAAGTTTGAGCCAGTCCGTCTCATCATTAACTTCGGGGTAGTAATAATTATCCCAAAACTCTAAACACCATCCCAAGAATCTTTTAATATGCTGTCTCCTAGTCTCATGGTATGTTTTTTTCTGTTTACTTTTTTTTTAACAAATTACCCATAAGTTTTAACATCACTACTAGAAAACTAGTACAAAAAAACAGTTTAAAATCTTATAGATTTATTTTAAAGAAAGAAATTATAACTTCCTAGGAAGAATACTATCCAACGAGAAATGTGGAAAGGTTCATAAAAAAATCAATGGTAGAAAGCTTCAAATATAATTTAAAATTGTTTTTCTTATATACTAACTTTTCTTTGTTCAAGTTGCTCATTTCTCTAAACAGTTTGTCATTCTCATAATTGCTTTTAAAACTTAGTTTATATATTATGTCAATCTCTAAAATGAAAGGTCATCTTTAGTGAAATCTTACCTTTAATTTTCCATTTTTGTTATGACAGAGCTCATTACCTAACACATATAGAAATACACAACCATGGTGTGGAAAGCTCCTTTGGTAGCCCCAGCTTACCCTCAGAAAAGGTCAAAATCAAACATAGACAGTTCCTCACTGGTCCTGCATCACACAGGCACCCAGCCCAATGATTGGAACTCAGCCCCGGCCTCTTGACTTTCAATTCAGCATTCTCATGCCACAACCTGCTGAAATCTGAATGTTTCTCCACGCTCTAGAAAACTAATCTTTCTACTCATCTCAAAATCTTAGTTTGTGAACAGTGCTTTTGACTGAATTGTGTCCTCTCAAAATTTGTCTGTTGAAGTCCTAACCCTCAAAATAGTATGTGCAGATGAGGCCTTTTTGAGCTAATTAGTGTTGAACGGGATCATGAAAGTAGGGACCCTCATTATGAGATTAGTGGTTTTATTGGAAGAGGAAGAGAGATCTTACTCTTTCTCAATCATATGGGAACACAACAGGAAGAAGTCCCACTGCAAAACCAAGAAGAGAGCTTCCTTCAGGAATCAAATCCACTTGGACCTCCCAGCCTCCAGAACAGTAAGAAATAAATCGTGTTTAAGCCACTCTGTTGTTAATGTCAAATTAATTCAAGCCAATATGTTCATCTGTCTCCTATTATTTGATTCCTTCTTCTTGATACAGTATTTGTCAATTTTTTTTTCTTTCTTAAAGAGAGAAAGAGGAACAGACAGGGGCAGACAATAAGAAAGGGAGAGAGATGAGAAGCATCAATTCTTTGTTGCAGCACCTTAGTTGTTTATTGATTGTTTCCTCATATGTTCCCTGATTGGAGGAGGGGCTTCAGCTGAGCCAGTGACCCCTTGCTGAATCTAGAGACCTTGGGCTCAAGCCAAAGACCTTGGGCTTTCAAGCCAGCTGCAACTGGGCTCAAGCCAGCAACCATGGTGTTATGTCTATGATCTCATGCTCAAGCCATGGACCCTGCACACAAGCTGGTGAGCCCACATTCAAGCTGAATGAACCCACACTAAAGCCAGCAACCTTGGGGTTTTGAACCTGAGTCCTTTATCCACTGTACCACCACCTCATCAGGCTTTCTTTTCTTTTTTTTTTTTTTAAGAGGGATTGAAAAACAAGGAAGGGGGAAGGAAAAGAAAAAAAAGCATCAACTTGTTCCACTCAGTTGTGTACCCATTGATTGCTTCTCATATGTACTCTGAGCAGGGATTAAACAGGCAACTCCAAGATCAAGCTGGTGACCATGGGATCCAGACAGTGACCTCAAGATCAAGCCAGCAACCCCAAGGATAGAACACACAACGTTGGTGCCCTGAGAGGATGCTCTGTCCACTGAGACACCACCCAGAACCATTCACTTTTTCTTGTCATTCTAGTGGTTTCTCAGGAGGGCTTCAATATGAATGATTTAATTACCACATATTTTGCAGAAGTAAATAACATTAAGTCATTTAAGACTTGAATTAAGTGAATGAAGGTATAGAAGAATCATAAAAATAAATTTGATATATGAATTATAAAAAATATTCTTATAATAATATGATGTTATAGTAATTAAATATATAGAAATATAGAAAAATATAGATGCTATATAGAAATAAGTTAGGATATAATATTAAAAGCCAGTAAGGCAAGTAAATAAGGCTATACCTTTTGGGTGGGGGCTAATCTAGTGTGTACACATATGATAAGCAAGACTATGTATGTCCTTTGCACAGGGCCCAGTTAGTGCATACATGAAATTATATAGATAAAAAGAGTTCCCTGGGCCTGACCTGTGGTGGTGCAGTGGATAAAGCATTGACCTGGGAACACTGAGGTCGCCAGTTCAAAACCCTGCACTGGTCTGGTCAAGGCACATATGGGAGTTGATGCTTCCAGCTCCTCTCTCTCTCTCTCTCTCTCTCTCTCTCTCTCTCTCACTCTGTGTCTCCTCTCTAAAATGAATAAATAAAAATAAATTTTTAAAAAAAGAGTTTCCTGTGAGAACTCCCTAAAAGTGGCTTGATGTGATAATCCCATAGATTAACAACTGTTAGAAGGCATAGGCCAGAAAAGCGTATTAAAGCTGAGGGTCCCCAGCTGCAGTTTGTCGCCCAGACTTCAACGTTGAATGTGGATTTACTGCATTCTGCTCTGACCAAGGACAGCTGAAAGGAGCATGCCAATGGGGCACATTAAGTTGTACCCAGGCACGCCATAGGATTTGTGAATAATAAATTGCCTGCGTGATTCTTGCAACTAACTTGTATGTC
Source organism: Rhynchonycteris naso (assembly GCA_037038555.1). NCBI lineage: Eukaryota > Metazoa > Chordata > Mammalia > Chiroptera > Emballonuridae > Rhynchonycteris > Rhynchonycteris naso. The sequence continues at coordinate 54,135,058 of CM073000.1, read as the reverse complement.
AGTTATGTCTTTCTCCAGTTGCAATCGGTCTTGGTGCTAAAAACTAGAATCCTCATAGACACCTTGAGAGTAGTCTCGAAGAGGCAGCCAGCCTTGCTGTTAAGCATGAGTGTCCTACTGCACGGGGAAGTTGAACTGGCAACACCTGATCGACGTAAAGCTCAGGCTCTACTGGGACATATTCCAATTTCAAAAAATTCAGAAGTTAATGTCCAGAAGATATACTATACTTTTCAGAATATCAAACAAATAGTGATTTTAGTTAAAAAGAAAAATGGTCAAAACTTGGATAAATCCTAAATAAAATGCTAAGTATATGAATGTATATCCTAATTTTTTAACATCTTTATTATATTTGATCGTTGCCCATAATCTATTTTAATTTCATCTCACTATAAGAAGAATATTCTCATTGTATAAAACTGTGGCCACCTGTCACAGAACAGGTGTTCTGAAGCAATCACTGAAGTGGGGTTTGGGATTCAAGATGTTTGTTAGGGATTGACACCTGTGGTAACAGAGAGGCATCAAGATGTAATGAAGACATGACAAAATCTAGGCCAATATTGCCCATCAGAGTTGCACCACTTTGATCTAAAGTGTCCCAGTCTTTACCTTTGCCTCATTTAGCCACAGAGTGGGGGTTGCTCTGGGAATGGTAAAGTGGTTCTCTGGAGCCCAGACACATCCTGAAAGAGCTGCCTGCTTAAAATATCTGCAACTGCCTTCCCCACCACTCAACAGGGTCAGGTTGGAATAGCTCAATGTTTTACACAAAACCTAAATATTTAAAATTACCTGCTACCATAATAGCATGAGTTTAAACAAGTTTTGATCATCCGGATGATATCTTATGTCAGATATCCTGAAAAATAATACAATGTACTGATCCTGTGGAAATCATTCAGATGGTCCTGACTACATTCTACTATGTGTACACCCAATCACACAGCCTACTAAGGTTAGAACTGGCTACTCTTGAAGAAACTGATCCTATGGATCACACTGGCCATCTGCTCATGTTCTGGTCACAGCTCTTGCTCCATTAAACCCATAATGTGGTTAATTGTCTTTTACCACACACTTTACCCGGCTCTAATAATACATAAAGGGAATCTTATACCCAAGTGCATATTTCCTTCTTTGGAAACAGCAACCATGTTATGGATTCCATGATTACCTCTAGAAATATAAGATAAAATGCTTACAATATCTTAATCCTAAATATTCAAAGATTCACTCAAAGTGAATAAAGCTTTCATCAAATAATGCTTTTCTTTTGTTTCTTTTTAACAGAAGCAAATCTTTTATCCACAACTCTTTTTATAAAGATCAAGTACAACCCTGGTCCTGTCCCTAACTACTCATTCTATGCTTGGAAGGTGAAGAGATTTAAATAATTTGCAAATTTGGGAAAGAGTAACTGTCATACATGGCTCCACTCTTACCTTTCTACTCTCTCTGAAGAAGCTGCTCTTCCAAGACAGGCCTGTCACATGGGACAATCTGCTAATGCAGAGTAGGGACCAGACTGATTCTGAAAATATACAACATCCTAAACCTGACCTCCATTCATAATAAAAGAGATTTTGATATCCATCTTTCCTCCTTGTAAAATTTCTAACATTTTCAATATACAAACATGAAAGAACACTGAGAGTATTCCTCAAAAGAATACATGCATACATATGGTCACTGCTGTGTTATTTACAACAGCTAAGACTTAGAAGCAACCCTAGTGCCAATCAGTATATGAGTGGATAAAAAAGCTGTGGCTTATTTACACAGTGGAACACTACATGACCATAACAAAGAAGAAAATCTTACCTTTTGCAATACCATGGATGGACCTGGAGAGCATTATGTTAAGTGAAATAACCCAGTCAGAGAAATACAAATACAATATGATTCTACTCATATGTGTTTTTAATGAACAAAATAAACTAGCAAACAAAATAGAAACAGACCTATAGAGAACAGAAAGACAGCTGTCAAAGGGGAGGGAAGTTGTGGAACTGGATGAAAAGGGTGAAGGGATTAAATGAAGAAAATAAGTCATTAACAGACAACAGCATAATGATTACAAGAGGTCAGAGGATGCAGGAGGCAGAAGAGGGTAAATCAGGGGGAATGGTGATAAAGGAAGATGACTTGGGGTGATAGACAATACAACATACAGATGATGTATTGAATCATACTTTTGAAACCTATATAATTTTATTAACAAATGTCACCCTAATAAATTCAATTATTAAAAATCTGGAAAACTTTTAATAATAAAAATAAAAAATACATAAAATAAAATAATTTGCAAATATAATAAAGATGTTAAAAAATATGCACACACTGAGTTATTTATAATAGCGCAGATATGAAAGCAACCCAACTGCCCATCAATAGATGAGTGAATAAAAATGCTGTGGTACATTTATACAATAGAATATAACTCTACCTTAAAAAAAAAAAAAAGAAATCTTATCATTTGCACCAGCATGGATGGACCTAAAGGATATTATGTTAAGAAAAATTAGTTAGAGAAAGATAAATACCATATGATTTCTCTTACTGGTGAAATATAAATACAAAATAAACAAACAAACAAAATTGAAACAGACTCAAAGACAGGTTGCCAGAAGGAATGGGGGTTGGGGGATGAGTAAAAAGGTAAGGGAATTAAAAAGTACAAATTGGTAGTTATATAATATTCATGGAGATGTTAAAGTACATCATAGGGAAAACAGTACAGTAATTAAATTGTAATGACTATGTATGGTAACAGGTGGGTACTAGAAATATTGGGGTAGGGGAACACTTTGTAAAGTATATGATTATCTAACAACTATGCTATTAACCTGAAACTTAGGCAAGATAATATTGAAGGTAAACTGTAATTGAAAAATAAAATTAAAAACAGTATGCAAAAAAGAAACTCTCAATATCTATAAATAATAGTAAATACAAAAAAAAAATCCTGATCTGTTTCATAACAGTGAGTTTTTATTACTTATGCATACATAAAAAATGAAAATTAGCAATTAAGTTTGAATTAAAAATGAATTTTCAATCCTACAGTGGTAAAATTTTTTCAAAATTCTGCTTTGACTTTAAGATAATTAAAATCTTAAAAAATAGTATGACTGACTATCTGATGACCATAATACAACACAATAAATTTATCAACAATGCAAAATTTATTTTCTATGCCAAATAGTATGCCCTTGGTTACTTTTTGTTTGTTGATTTATTTAAGAAAAATCTTAGAAACAAACAAAAATACTGAATTGACCAAATGGGCTACTTGATTGGCATTGTATAATAATCGTCAGAAATACTGAATAAATAAATCAATACAATGGAACTGTACATTAAAAACAACAGCTGGGCTTGTCCTAAACGTTTGCCCATAGGCAGGCTTACTTTGAGTCAGCATATGAAAGATTTTATGATTAGCCTCAAAGCACAAAAAATACCAATGAATTATGATGATTAGATAGGTCTTCATTATTAACCTATAAATAAATTATGCACAGCACTGTGCAGTCAGCTACCATAGAAATATTTTCTTCTAGAATCTGTAATACAACTTAATTAATTATAAATGCTCTGCAACTTACCACATATTATATTTTGAAATGTTAAAGCATATATATATATATATATCACAGACACACACACATATACATGTGGAGGTGTTTGTAAAACTGTTTCAGTGTTGCTTTATATTTCTTAGCACTAAAATGCTTTCCTGAATCAAGATGGAATTTTGTTAATACTCTGGATTGATTGTTAAAAATAAAAATGATAATCAGAACACTTATATTTCCAATTGCTTTCATGTTTCCAGATGACAGAATTTCTCTTTGATGTATAGCTTTCGTGCTTCTCTCCTCTTCCCACTCTACCCCTCCCTGCCCTCAGTATATTTTCTTTTTTTATTAAAAAACTTTTTGCCTGAATATGTTGCTTTATTAAAAACATATTAATTACATTTAAATTAACCCATTGGCACAAAATATCTCTCATTTACTCCTCCAGATTCTCTCTTCTCCCTTCTCTACCCTGCTCGACACCAGGAGACTGGCCTGTGTGAACTGCATCAAGCCATTCCCTTGCCCTGTGGTTCCCAGTTGAGCTCAGCTAATGGGGGTCCCTGGCAGGAGATCAGAGGTGGGTAGAAGAATTTATTTCCCTAGCTCCTTTTCTTCAGGTTCACTAGTATCTCAGCCAAAGGTCACAGCACTTGAGAGGAGATTCTTGCTGACAGACCTAAGGGTTTTAGTTCTTTCATATCTAAGCATAGAAACAGGTCTCTACATGTAACTCAGCCTGGGGTACTGCATTATCTTTCTTGATTTCCCTATATCCTACCCCAGCTTTTATAAACAGTTCTTTTATAAATTTATCTCAAATTACCCAATTTGAATATGCAATCTGTTCTGTAGCACCTTGATTGATAATGATTCTTCTTGTAAATTATTCAGACAATACAAAGATACATCCTTATTATCGGTTTTGATTGTGAATACTGAAAACACAATTCAAATTGGCTTCTGCACCTGGATTTTTCTAGCCCTCTGCATCAATATATTGCATGTAGGAGCACAATGAGAAAAATGTACTTTTCAGGGCTGGTTAGGACTTCAACTGGCCTGAGCAGAAGTGCAAGGCACCATCGAGCATGGTTTCGCATCTCCTACCCAGGGTAGGAGTTTGTCCCAGGCAGGCTCCAGTCAGGAAACAAAATAAAATCAATTATTTTAACAGAAACAGTTTTATATAAAAATTTTTAATTAGGTATTCAAGAACTAAAAAGGCAAATAGAAAAAAATAAGTTATTATAGAAAAAGTGTCTACAGACTACACTTCCCATCCTGGGCTGAGGGTGCAAATATACAAACTTACAGGAGGGGAACTACAGGGCTGAAACTCAGACTTTGAGGAAGGGGCACTGCTGAACCTAGACTAGCATTTCTTATCTTGGAGCAGAAATCTCATAGAACTAGGACCCACACCTCTGAAGTGAGATACTGAACAGCAGCAGCGGGTGCTAGTTTCTGCAGGAGCACATCCAGGCTGGTTCTGCAAGAGCTAAAAAACTGAAAACTCAGTTCAACATTTTACTGAAATAAATTGCTGCTGCCAAGGGGAAGAGGTGAGATGAGACTGCCCTAGTCAGGAAACTGCGGCTCACGAGCCACATGTGGCTCTTTGGCCCCTTCAGTGTGGCTCTTCCACAAAATACCACATGCGGGCGCTACCTCGATAAGGAATATACCTACCTATATAGTTTAAGTTTAAAAAATTTGGCTCTCAAAAGAAATTTCAATCATTGTACTGTTGATATTTGGCTATGTTGACTAATGAGTTTGCCAACCACTGGACTAGGGCAATAATAAAAGGGACAGCAAGCCAACAGGAAGCCAATATCACACAAGAGAGATAGAGCAAGTCTCTGTTCCTCATCTATTCTTATACTGTAGATTCCTCTACTGCTTTCTCCTGGCCAGGCTTACAGAGAGGAAGCTGGCAAAGCAAAGATGTAGTTTGTAGATTTCTAGCCCCTGTGTCACAAAGCAGAGTTTAGAATAGAGTTTGAGGTGACAAGTGACAAGTTAATGACTGACATAGGGTAATGGCCAGAAAAATCAATGACACTCATTTAGTGAAAACAGTTTCTGAGTTCTTACACCTACACTAGGCCCTGAGTGAAGCTAGACTGTTTGAAACACAGAAAAGTTTTAGTTCTCTTTCTTTCCTTCCTTCCTTCCTCTTCCTTCTTTCCCTCCTTCCTTCCTTCCTTCCTTCCTTCCTTCCTTCTTTCCCTCCTTCCTTCCTTCCTTCCTTCCTTCCTTCCTTCCTTCCTTCCTTCCTTCCTTCCTTCCTTCCTTCCTTCTTTCTTTCTTTCTTTCTTTCTTTGTCTTTGTCTCTCTTTTGTTTCTTTTTCTCTTTTCCTTCTTTCTTTCTTTTTTTCTTTTTTAATTTAAATGTTTTATATTCTGATTTTAGCTAGAGAGGAAAAAAAGAGAGAGAGAGACAGAAACATCTATCTGTTCCTGTATTTTCCCTGACTGGGGATCAAACCGGCAACCTCTGTACTTTGGTACAATACCCCAACCAAATGAATTATCTGTCCAGGACTAGTCATCTTTCTAATAATACAGTTAAAATGATAAAGAAAACATTATAAATGATGTGAGAAGTACCATTATTGAGAGAATTCTATAAGCTTTTGGAGGGACATGTAAAGAGCTATGTAGAGTCAGAGAGAGTCTTCCATGGGAGGAGATTTTGAGTTTGGAGTTGAATCAAAATTGGAGATTCTATTTTGTAAAACAGAAAAATTAAACATCAAGAACTGCAAGTAAATTTTATCAGAGGTATTCCCATGTACCACTTGCTCTGCTGCCCTTGGATACCTCTGTACTAGTCATGCTGTCACTGGCACTGCTGCCATGGAAACAACTATGGTCAATAAATTTTTAACAAATCCTTATTTGTATCATGTCCTGAGCATTTAAAATTTGACATCCAGATGGTGCAACTTAGGTCAATGCCCTGCTCTAGGTGCCTCGGGATTCTGAGCTCTTGCTAAATTTATCTGTATAGAGTCTCAGTCTTTCTCAACTAGAAATGGTTGTATAAAAATTCTCCCAAAACCAGTCAGGCACCCATCCTCCTTGTTGCATCATCAACCGTCCTCTCTCAATTTTCAGAATCTACTATCTCATTTGAAATAGTAAAACCCCCCCCCCCTTTTTTTTTTTTGCCTACTGACACATTGTCATGAGACTCTAAATTGTCTAAATGACATTGTTTACTTCCATGTAATCACTGCTGAATCTCCTGGTAGGACATTTCTCCCTTGGTTATTTCTAAACCAGTAGTTGCCATAATTTCACTGTTGAGAATTTTAAAATATGGAAAAGTTGATTAGGTTTTTAGTTGAGAGAGGTGCTAATTACAATTCTATTCCTTAGTATTTGCACACATGTATACTGACTTTAAAAAAATTAGTACCATATATCAACCAATGTTTCAAATTATTGGTAGCATCTTATGATCTGGTTGATTCTTCAATGAGGTATATGATAAAACTAAACTAACCTAAGGACATTATCCCATTCTCTTCTTTTGTTATTATTCTTTTTATGTGAAGTCGAGTTTCTTGTTTGGAAGAAGATATAATAGATATAATGATGTTTAATAAGACATTCAGTTGTCTAAGAGTTTCATGTCAATGCTGAACACAACAGTTCTGTGTTGTGCTTATCAAAGCATCCAACTTTATCACCATAACCATGTTATTCATTAAGTAAATTCTAAAGTTGCTACAGCAGGAAGATCACTGACACTGACAGATCAGGTTTTTTTGTCCACCTAAAATTATGAGTGAAAATGCTTTTGAGTTAAAAATTTGCATGTATATTTTTTATGTGCTGAGTCTATTTTAAGATATTCTTCCCTGCTTCTCCCCACTACCCCAAATTTTGTCATTAATCCCCAAGTTTAGTTTCTGTCAGATTATCTAGGAAAATCAACAGCCACTTTTCATAAATTTCAGTAATTCCTCTTCTTAGTCAATATAAAACCATTGTTAAGCTTTATATGGTATACTAGCACCAGAGAAAACTGTACTTCCTATGCCATTATTTTGCTCCATGAGCTCCACAAGTGGCCGTGTAGATGATAAAGAAAAAAAATCCTCCCAATGAATTAATATATTCTTAAGTCTGTGTATAAGCATCTCCCAAAGATTTGTGCATTTCTCTTTCCCCAGAGAACCTTCACCCTGGTAAGTGGCTACAGGTGTCTTTAAGAAGAAGTATAAGGAATTTCTTTGTATGTTCTTCAGTGAAAGTGGACTATAAGCGGAAGTTAGTGTTTAAGGTGCTATGCCAACAAACTCTTTTCCTACCAATGCTCTAATTTTCACTTAACAGAGAACAAAAAGCTCTGAATTCCACTGGTAGTCTAATTTTACTATCTCTAAGACCATATTTTGGTTCTTACCCAGCTCAATTTCTGCAACAACAAAAGATATGAGATTCTTTTATCTTGATCCTAAAAACTCCCTGGATTTCAGTCAGTTCTATGAGCCTAGAATTCAAGGATTTTAACTTGTCATTCTCTTTCTTTTAGCTTCCTATTGATGCTCAAAGCTGCTATCCCTTTTCTAAGTCCATAAATTCCTTATGTTCATCTTACTGTTCTGGGGTTGGAGCAACTCAATTCCCGAAAGTCCTGCATGCAATGAGCACTTGATGTCAGGTGGCCACAGGCAATGATTTGAAAGCATTTTTAACTTCTGCTGAACTCCAGTCTTGGCATTTAAATAAGATTTTGACAAGTTTCTGACCCAGCTAAGCCAGAGAAACAACTGATGATCCCCACAATCATTGTGGGGAGCTAATATACCCCATTCCTTGGTAACAATTGCTTAGTTAGGAATCTTGTTTGTAAGCAGCAAAAGCAGCTCTTTCTAATAAAAGAAGAAAGTAAATGCATTAAAAGAATGTTGAAGCCCTGGCCAGTTGGCTCAGTGGTAGAACATTGGTCCAGTATATAGATGTCCTGGGTTTGATTTCCAGTCAGGGCACATAGGTGAAACAACCAACTGTTTCTCCACCCCTCTCGCTTCTCTCTCTCTTTCTTTCTTCTCATCCTGAACCCATGGCTCCATTGGAGCGAGTTGGCCCTGGGATCTGAGGATGATTCCATAGCCTCTGCCTCAGTTGTTAAGGATAGCTGGGTTGCCCAAATGAGCAGAGCATCACCCCTAGTGGACTTGTGGACTTGCCAGCTGGATTCTGGTCAGGCACATGAGGGAGTCTGTCTCTGCTTCCTCTCCTCTCACTAAATAAAAAAAAATTAAAAAAAAGAAAGAATGTTAAGAAGCTTACAGATTTATCTGGCAGGATGTAATACCTGGTAGGAAAATGGACATAAAACAGCAGAAGCTTTGTAAGCAAAACCATAGCCAAGATTACATGGAAGAAATACACCGGTTTGGATGTTCCATTGGTACCACTGGTGCCATCATACAAACCTGCTGCTGGTTACTACCACTGCTGCACTCACCAGAAAATGACAGGTGATAAATCTAAATCACATAAATCCAATTACAGATTACTGGTAAGCATTAGAAATAATACAGAACAAACTGAAAAGAAAGAAAAAATGTTTATCTCTCCAGGTGGTAAAGAGGAATGTAATAGAGGCATTCATTCTTTGAGATGATGGGAAAAAGGATTTTAAGAGACAGTTGATTAATACGCTGTTTGCATCCAATATATTCAATGACAGATGTCTGACATGACCGAGCAGTGGCGCAGTGGATAGAGCATCAGACTGGGACATGGAGAACCCAGGTTCAAAACCCTGAGGTCACCGGTTTGAATGCAGGTTCACCAGCTTGAGCCCACAGTTGCTGGCTTGAGCAAAGGGTCACTCAGTCTGCTGTAGCCCCTGGTCAAGGCACATATGAGAAAGCAATCAATGAACAACTAAGGTGCTGCAACAAAGAATTGATGCTTCTCATCTCTCTCCCTGTCTTTCTGTCCTTATCTATTCCTCTCTCTCTCTCTCTCTGTCTCTGTCACACACACACACACACACACACACACACACACACACACAAGACAGATGATTATCAGTTATATAGCCTTGAGAAAGTCACCATCCTTCCTGTGTTTATTTTCTCTACAATAAAGGTAGTAATGTAAATTTCATGAGAATGTTATGAGGCAGAAATAAGTAATATATACAAAACATTTAGGGTACTATACAGCACATAGTATGTATTTAAAAGGGTTAATTAACTACTAAAAGTAGTACTATTGGGGAAAGAGCAACATTAAAGCCACTTTAAATTTTAAGAAAATAAATATGAATATGGAAAGTACAAAGAGAAGAGAAAATTTGGGCAATTTTCACTGTAATTAATTTTAAAACTGCCATTGAAACAACTTGGTCAATTAAGTGTCTCCCACTACTCATTAGAAATAGATTAGAGATGATAGAGATAGAGATAGAGATATTTTATTTTTATCCCCTTGACCCCTCCCCTTTGAAAACCATCAGCTTGTTCTTTACATCTATATGTCTGTTTCTATTTTGTTTTATTAGTTTGTTCTGTGTCTTAAGATTCTGTATATAACTGAAATCATGAAGTTTTTGTCTCTGTCTTACTTGTTTCGGTTGGCATAATATTTGCCATGTTATCCATGTTGCTACAAACAGTAAGATTTTATCATTTTTTATTGTTGAATAAATATTCTGTTTTGTGCATCTTTTTTTATTTTTTTATTTATTGATTTTAATGAGAGAGAAACGGAGAGAGAGATAGATATGAATTTATTCCTGTATGTACCCTGACTGGAAATCAAACCAGCAACCTCTACACTTTCGAAGGTTGCTCCAACCAGCGGAGCTGTCCAGCCAGAGTACATCTTTATCTATTCATCCGTTGATGGACAACAAGATTGCTTCCACTAAGCCATAATTACTGAATGAGTGTTTTTCTTAGAGCTGACAAACTTGTCTTCAGGTTGAAGTTTCTTTATAAAAATAGTTAATATGCTGGAAATAAAAAAAATTGTTTAAGCATATTTAATAAGAACAGTGCCATCAATATACTTGATAAATGTATACTTGATAAAATAGTAGTAGCACTCCCATTAAAGTGAGGACAAAATGTCACTCTTAGTACTGCTTGAGTTCCTAGTTAATGTAACAAAACAATGTGATACATACATGAGCTATTAGAATGGTAGAAAAAAAAAAGATTACCCTTAAAATAAATTATTGTTTATCTTAAAATCTCCAAGAAAATTAATGGAACAAATAAGAATTTTAAATTATAATTTATAAAACAATTCTAAAAAGTGATTGATTATATCAACCAAAAAAATTAATAGCTTTCTTATTTATGCAGACAAGACATAAGTACTGGAAAATACAATTGAATATATAATAAAAATATCATATAAAATAAAAGACAAATTGAAATCACACTAGTAGCAAAACCTGCAATATTTCTATGGATTAATCTGATAATGATGTATAAAATCTAAATGGAGGAAAAATATAAAATTTCTCTAAAAAATAAAATATATGAAGCTGTATTTTTCTCCATGATCAGCTTCAAACTTAATTCTTAATTTTCCTTAATTGTTAATTCTCCCCCAAATCATTTAAATAAGTTTATAAGAATTTCAAGTTAAATCTATTTTTTAAAATTATATTTAACCAACTGACTCTAAACTAGTTATTATTTGATAGCTTTTACTTTTTTTGCTTTGTTTTTATTTTTGATTTTTCTTGAATAGAGTTTCTCAAATGCAGCTATTTTTGACATTGTTGTTAAAGTAATTCTTCCTTGAGGGGCACTCTTTTTACCTATTAACATATACTAACAATTCTGGCCTTCACTTAGCAAGTGCTAGTGGCACATCCTCAGTCATTATGATACCCTAAAATACCCACTCAGTTGCAAAATAATATTTGCGACATGGAGCAACATAATATTGAGAATCAGTAATCTAGAAAATATCAAATTATACTGTAAATCCAAACAAATAAAACATTGTAGTGTACACAAAGAAATAGAAAATAAGTGGGTAAAAGAATAGGAAGTGTAAATAGATTTATACTTATATACAAAGTTTGCTTGTTGTAAGCATGATTTTTAAAACCACTGAGGAAAGGATGAACTATATATTGAATAGTGTCAAAAACAAAATCAAGTTAGATATTTTCCTCACACCATACTATACACATCAACGGACATCACCATACAGATTAATTAAAACATTAGGCAAAAAAAAAAAAAAAAAAGAATTTCTGGAAGAAAGTAATGAAAAGTAGTTATGTATACTTGGCATGCACAGTATTTTTCTTAGGGAAAAAAAATTAAAAACAATAAGAGTTTTGTCTACAAAAATATTTAAAACTTCTGAGTAGCCTGACCAGGTGGTGGCGCAATGGATAGAGCATCAGACTGGGTTGCGGAAGACCCAGGTTCGAGACCCCGAGCTTGCCAGCTTGAGCGCAGGCCCATCTGGCTTGAGCAAAAGCTCGCCAGCGTGGACCCAATGTCGCTGGCTCCAGCAAGGGGTGGCTTGGTCTGCTGAATGCCCGTGGTCAAGGCACATATGAGAAAGCAATCAATGAACAACTATGGTGTCACAACGGCAATGAAAAACTAATGATTGATGCTTCTCGCCTTTCTCTTTGATCCTGTCTGTCTGTCCTATCTATCCCTCTCTTTGGAAAAAAACAAACAAACAAAGAAAAACTTCTGTCTAATAACAAACATACAATATTAAAAGGTAAGTGGCATGCAGAATAAGTATAAAAATTAACAAATAATTAATACGCATAATATAAAGTGCTTTTTGTACAATGACTTAAAAAAGAGAGAGAAAGTCAATAAAAAGGAAGTATTTACTGACAAATCAATAAAAACAGTTTGAAATGAGTTAACAAATTTTAAAAATACACACACACACTACTAGCATTTTGCTCTAAATATGTTGAAATAAGTTAATTTTATTTAAAATTATATCTTTGTAAAAAAAATAATAAAAAAATAAAATTATATCTTTGTAATATTAAATTTCCAAACTACTCTATCATTTTACTGACAAATATTTTATATGCATTAAGATCAACAAGTTACCTCAAAAGAAGGTCTATTCTGATTATTAATAATGCTCCTTTGGTATTAGACCAAAAAAAAAAAGTTTAAGAGAGAGAGAGAGAAAAAAGATGGAAGAAAGGAAGGAATAAAGGAAGGAAGGGAGAGAGGGAGGGAGGAAGGAAAGAAGGAGGGAAGGAAGGAAGGAGGGAAGAAAGGAAGGAAGGAAGGAAGGAAGGAAGGAAGGAAGGAAGGAAGGAAGGAAGGAAGGAAGGAAGGAAAGAAGGAAAGAAGGAAGGAAAAAAGAAAGGAAGGAAAGCATGTAAAGTATTTATTCATAGTCTGGTGAAATATGTAAATTTTAAGTAGAAAAAATATTAATCTATCAGAAATGAACAGATTCAGCAAACAGCAAATTAGTAAGAATACAGTTGATTTCAACACCATCAAACTGCTGGGTATAATTGACATCTATACACTGTCTCAACCAAGAACAGTAGAATACACATTCTTTATAAGTTCACAGGGAACATTCACCAAGACAGACCACATTCTTAGCCATTACATACATTTTAACAAATTTAAAAGAAATCATACATAGTTTGCTGTCAAACCACAATGGAATTAAATTATAAATAAATCAGAGAAAGATAACTGAAATATCCTAAAATATATGAAGATTAAACAACACACTTCTACATAATAGATGATTCAAAGAAAAATTCTCTAGAAAAATGTGAAAATATCTAAATGAAAACACAACGTACAAAATTTGTGAGATGCTGTGTGAAAGCAGCACTTACAGGGAAATATACATATATCATTGAATGAACAAAACAGGATGTTCTAAATCAATAATCCTCATTTCCACCTCAAAAAAATTAGAAGATAAAAGAGCAAATAAAATTCAAAGCAGGCAGAAAAAGAGAAATAATAACTAAAGCAGAAATCAATAAAATTTAAAACAAAATCAATAGAGAAAAATCAACAAAATTAAAAGTTGGTTCTTTGCAAAAAGTTAAGTAAAGTTAATATGCCTCTAAAGGTAAGATTTTCTTCTTTTTTATAGCTGTGTAGTAGTGCATTGTGTAAATGTATCTCCCCCTCCTTTTTTTTAATCTTACCTTTTGCAATAGCATGGATGGACCTGGAGAGTATTATGCTAAGTAAAATAAGTCAGTCAGAGAAAGACAAATACCATATGATTGAACTCACATGTGAAATATAATGAACAAAATAAACTAGCAAACAAAATAAGACATGGACTCATAGGCATGGAGAACAGACAACTTTCAAAGGGGATGGGAGTTGGGAGTTTGAGTAAAAAAGGTGAAGGGATTAAGCAAAGAAAAAAAAACTAAGACACAGACAACAGTATGGTGATTACTAGAGGGAAAGGCAGGTGAAAGGCGATGGAGAGGTAGGAGAGGGTAAAAGGGGAATAAATGTTGGAAGGGGACTTGACTTGCCGTGGCAAATACACAACACAATATGCAAATGATGTGTTATAGAACTAGATACCTGAAACCTGCATAATTTTATGAACCAATGTCACTCCAATGAATTAAACAAAAACTACAATAAAATATGCCTCTAAAAGCTAAAGGAAAAAAGAAAGGACACAAGTTATTAATATCAGAAATGAAAGGCATGATGCTTCTGTCTGATGGCTGCTCTGCTCTAGCCACTGGGGTGGTTGGGCTTATCATGCTGAAACAGACCTCTGTGGAATTTGGAAGCAATTGTACAGTGACCATATCTGGTACGTGTGGGTTGGCTGTATCTCAGGAAGGGAGTCAGAAGAACAGAAGCTTCCCTCATCATGAATGTTTACACAGACATAAATTTTAATATTATAAGTAACTCTGGAAGGGTTATATCTATTAATGGACCAAAGAAGTTTATAATAGAGTCACAGATGGACCATACCTAGTCCAAGAACTCCTGGGGGACTTAGATGGTTTACCTCAGAGACTTTCTGGTTTTATTTACGATTTTTGTGAGCACTTTAAACTGATTCCCACATTCAAGGCAATCTCTTTACCTCATTACATACAAAACCTCTGACTGAGGCTAGGTCCAAGCTTGGCCTCTCCTGTGATTATTTCCAGTCCTTGAGGGAGCACCAGACCTATCTCTGCAGAGACTAAGATTTCATGGCAATGCTGGGATTCTAAAGAACAGCCAAAGGCTTCATTTCATAGCTGTTTATAAGGTTTCCTCACACTGCAGGAAGGGGAGAGTAAAGTTTGTTAGAGATAAATGTAATCTTACAACCAAGGCACAGGCTAGTAGCAGCGGTCCACCTAGGGGTATAACTTGGTCTCGTGTTTCTCGGGCCAGACTATTCTGTAGTTTTTGAATCCTTTCCTCTTTGAAGGTAAGATACAGGGTGGAAAATAAAGGAGGTCTACAGCTGTTCACATGGAAAATAATACAATAACAATAACACAAGCATAAACTGTGTTGAGCATACTCACAACTGTAGACCTATTTTTGCCCCATGCTGTATTTTTTATATCCACCCAGGATTTGCAGAATAGGAGGAATGAAGGGATTATATAAAAAATTGTAAGGTGAACTTTTAAAGGTTTCCTATAATGAATAAGCTTTATCCTCTCTGGTTCAATTTTGAAGTGTAAACAAAATGTCTACTACAATTATAAACTATTCATAAAACAGCAAACACTAAATTTTTTTCCTGCGTTTTTTAGCATAACACTTTGGACAGATGGTTGTTGCTCTTTTCAAGTGAATTTAAGGAGAGGTCAGGTAGAACTTCTCTATCAAAACATAAAGATTAAAAAAAGCAAGATATTTTTGTTTTGATTTTTTTTTTGTTCTGTTTAATAAAGGAATAGTATAACATGCTAATTTTTTATTTTGTCTTTCTAAACTATAACTACAACTGAAAGTACGTATGCTCAGACAAACGTTAGATTGGGAAACTTCAACTATCTGTGGTGAAGGACTCAATCGATGCCCAGAGGAGCACCTATGGGAGGTAAGGTTAATACTGCACCTAATTTTAGTTTGCTTGCTGCTTTTAACACAACGCAGAGTCTATTCATAATAAAGATTCAAGCAATGCTTTAAATTCTGTACTAAGTTGATGGATTTTATCCAGTATAAATTGAGTTTTTGTGTTCTTTTTTAAAAGGAATAATAGAAGAGAGATAAACCTGAAACTTTTTCACTTAAACAATATAATTTCCCTATAAAATCTTCTATTTAACCATGTAGGGGTCAGCTGCAATAAACCTTTTATTTTTTCAAAATGCTGCATCTGCCAACAGAATGTTATATTCTCTTCTTCACAGACAGGAATTCCTTTACACTTCAACTGTAATTTAGTTTGCACTGGAGTCAGAAAAAAAAAAAATCACTACAGCCGAGGCAGGGTATTCTTCCAGCCAGTTCCTATCTCTCTATGCCATGACAATCTTTTTATTTGTTAAAAAAAAACAACTATACATTCATTGGTGATGTTCTTGTCACACATTTAGAATGTTCTTCCTTTTTCAGCTTCTAAGATAGCACTCTTATATTATGTATTTAGAAATTTTTATCATATCTTTCACAGTAAGGATGCCCTGCAGCTGCGTCTAACAGTTTTGTCATGTGCAATGCCACAGTGGGAATGCTTATGCCCAGCACCACCAGAGATGCCCCTGGAAGGCATCATCACTCAGTTGCTTTTCAATAGCTAATTTCTGGGTTGCCATAGCTTTCCTTGACAAAATCATTCCCATTGTAAACTCTGTCAAAAATGCCTTCCGGTAATCTTCAAGGAGGATCTGCTTACTTTGGTGGTGCCTGCATTTTTTTAATAATATCCTTCAGTATATCCCCATCTTTTTTTTTTCTTTGTCTCAGAAGTCTAGGAGTAACTACAGTTACTCCTGTCTTGTTTGGGTTTTCATTCGCATAGAATATTTTTTCCCATTCCTTCACTTTTAGTCTGTGAATGTCCTTAAAGTTGAAGTTCATCTCTTCAGCATATAGTTGAGTATTTTTTTAATATATTAATTCACCATCATATGTCTTTGGGTTGGAGAATTTAGTACATTTCATTTAAAGGAATCATTGATTCATTTGGACTTATTACCACCAAGTTGTTAGGGGTTTTGTGGCGGTTTTGTAATTTCTTTGTTTTTTCTTCCTTTGCTCTCCTCCTTTGTTACATAATTTTCTGTAGTGGTATGCCTCCTTTCCTTTCTCTTTATCTTCTGTGTATCCACTATATAGATTTTTCTTTGTGATTATCATGAGACTTACATAAAACATGATTATAACTGTTTATATTAAGCTGATAACTTAATTCATACTAAAGCTCTACATTTTTACTCTTCAACCCCCCTACACACATATTCTATGTATTCTTTATTTTACAATTTATATCTTTATACATTGCATAGCTATTAACAAATTACATAGCTATATTTATTTTTAACACTTTTGTCTTTTAGTTTTCTTACAAAGTGGTGATTAATTTATATCATCACACATTTAGTCAGAGCTCATTTTATTTTCATAAGAAAACAATTGAGCACAATTAAACAATATAATTGTTCAGTATTGGCCTGCATTTAATATAAAAATAATTTAAAGATTTTATTGAGTAAATAACTTAGTAAGACTAAAACGGTATTATTTCTCATCCATATATATTAAGTTCCTAAGTACTACTGCTCTGTACTTAAAGATATGTTTAAACATGAACTCTAAATAAACTTGAAATCTTTTTAAGGTATTTCATTAATTCAAAATTTTTATGGAAAGATTATTGTTGAGATACTCAGCTATACAACTGAGATATTGAAGTTGCCATGTATACAATTATGAACTGAGTGTGAGATTCTGAAAATGATGATGTTTCTTACTAAACAACCCACTATGATGCTAGGTCCCACTGGCAACCAGCAGCTTGTATTTGTGGGACAGTTGGGTTTGTACTCTGTGACCCAGGATTCTTAATAAAGATAACTTTCCGATATGGAGGAATATAACAGAAAACATGTTTTTAATAATACATTCTAACAAATTATGCTAACTAAATTGCATGCCTCATCTTTGGTTTTCTAATCAATTTTAGATTTATTTCATTACAGAATCCTAGACTGTGTTTAGGTGTTTCCATGCACAGATCTTGATGAAGCACTTGCATTTCAAGGTCATAGAGAACTTGACCCAAGTGCTGATAATATTATTTATCAGGTTTAAGAGTTCAGAAAAGTATATAACCATCTAAACCTGAATTTCCTCATGTATGTATGATAAAGATAATAAATAATAGTACCTGCCTCATAAGATTGTGGTTAGAAATAAATAAGAAACTGCACATACATGTTTATTTTATGCCTGATACAGAGAAAAGATTAAATAAATGTTAGCTATTATTATTATTATTTGACAATATAACTTCACTCAGTGGTTTCCTTAGAAATGTTGCAAGCAAAATAAAACCTGAATCCACACTCCTAGAATTCAGTCAGTTTCACCATGTGCTAAAGTCTACACAAAGCTACTGATAGAACTGGATTTCTATGTTGCAATTCAAAACGGATCTGCTTTTTCATGTGCAGGACAATGTACACAAATGCCTTTCCACAGGCCTATCTTCCAGATGTGTTTTCCTTCTGTAATACAGAGACAAATTAACTTAGATTTTGTTGCAAGATAGACTGCACAGGCAGCACGATTTGAGGCAAAGGCAGTAGGTGGCTTCTGAGATAGCTAAGCACAAATGAAATGTATTTCATTATGGGATTATGCTTGCGATGCAAAATACATTTTAAGAAGACTATGTCTTGTTATATTAACTTCTCCATTTGCCTTTTTTTGTTCTCAGTTTCAAGGCAGAACCAGGTAGAAATATCAAAAAAGAAGCCCTCATCTTATGTGTGCACCCTATGTCGAACCCTTGACCATACAAAGGCATTTGTTCTTGAGAGAATAATTAAGCTGGCCTAATTCAATGTCTCTTACACAATAAATATGTGTATTTTTAAAATGGAAAACAAAACTGGACTGTAAAGTGTAATTATAAATGATAGTAGTTCCTATATTATCATCGTATTTATGCAATAAATAAGTCTATCAAAACTAGAGTTTGGTATTTGTAGTGTGCTTCTTTACTATACGAATATAATTTATTTTGCTCTTCTACTAATGATGCTGGATTTAAATAGCCATGCGCATCAATCCCAAATAAAAATTGAAAGTCAGTATATTACATTTCTACTTCTGTTCCTCTGCATATCACAGTGCTCCAAAAGCTCATTGATGCTGGAATTCTATCTCTCCTTTGGCACAATTTTTCTCTGTGGTATGATGCTATGAATATTTATGATACAATAAAAATAATATAATATATTGATACAATAAAAATATATAATAATAGGCATTTCCTAAACTTGTGCTGCATATATTTTCAGACAGGAATTGAAAGGGCCTTATCTGTCACGTCTCACAAGAGAAGACCTTCATGTCCTACGAAATAGCAGGCTGTCTAAAAGCCCCTACTTCCACGTGAGTTAAATGACTTTGGCACTGAAAAATTCTGAGAAGAATTTTTTTCTTCTTCAATATATAGTTTTGGCTATCATCTTCTCTAAAACATTGCCAGATTTTTCTAACATTGAGTAGGCCTCAACTGATAACTTTATTCATCCTTCCTATGTCAACAACTATAATTCATTCTTTCATAGCGACCTTAAATCTTTAGTCTCTAAAATTCCAGGGGCTGGAGTACTCCAAGCAGACATTTTATCTTGCTCAATGAAGCGGGACTGCTATACCCTTAGTCTTCCTCTGCCACTTTAACTGACTAGATTGCTTTTCATTTATAAATTAAACTCAAATTGTTTTTTTTTTTTTTTGCCAAATGTTTGCTGAAATTTCTCATTGCAGCTGATTTCTTCAGACTGTAACTGCTTAGTTGCACATAATGCTTCTAATTTTGTAACTTTCAGTATTGCCACATGGCAGTCTCCCATTTATGCTCTACAGTCATTCTTTTTATCTATTGTATCAGTATGGTGAGAATGCATTATAGTTATCATTTAAAAATTACTAAAAAGGTGGAGTGATTTATTCTTTTTATCTTTTCAACTATTAAAAAAATTCTTAGGTTCGCATCCAATGAATATCCTGGTATTCTGATTGTAAAATTTTTAGTAAAGTTTTAATGCTGTAAGACACCTCAGAAAATCTCTTCAATATTTTCTCTGAGAGAAAAAGAGAGATGGAGACAGAGACTGGGACAAAGACAGAGGCAGAGAACTGGCTTTTATACATTTTTACACGGTAACATTGTGGGGAGACAATTCTCATTGGATCTTTCCCATTACTGCATGCCTTCTGAGCAGAGATACAAACCTTTGTTACAAACTATTACTTTAAGGATGTTAGCATAGCAAACAGCCTCAGGAGATACAGATAGTTTCTCTTTTTTTGAGGAAAGAGCAACTTTTGGGGTTTTATTGTTTAGTTTTGTTGTTGTTATCATTGTTTTTGTTTGTTTTTGCTGCTGTCCACTATAATAAAAGCATGTTTCCCTTTTGGTAAAAAAATAGGCATGCTTTCTACCTGTCATAAAGAATTTGCTTTCTCTAACTCATGTTTTCTTTCTTGTATCATGTGACCCATAACATGTGCTGCTCTGTGTGAATTGAAGCTTGGTCAATAAGTATAAATACTGATACTCTGGCTATTACAGTCATTAGAAATAATAAAGTTCTTTGTCTATTACCCAATAGGTTATTTATTTATTTATTTATTTATTTATTTATTTATTTATTTATTATTGTCTGAACACCCATGAAATGAGGCAGAATAACTTGTTAGTCAGGTAAAAATCTTAAACCTTTTTATTTTCCTGAGAGAGGTGATGCCAACAGAAACAAGACTTCAACAAGAGAAAAATTTAGGGTCATCTGAGCTGATTAACAGGAGTAAAAGGGTGTTCATGTATGGTTAAGAGGATAATATTATCTCTCTCTTTACCACCCTTTAATTAAGAGGAAGTTCATATATGGTTTTAAGCCAAGCAATAAGAAATAAGAGTTAAGACAGCTACTGAAATGATATCCGGATGATGTTAATTCTCTTATAATGTGGGAAAACCAAAAAAGCTCCCATCTGGTAATCATCTTCAGCTCTGCTGCTTTGCAGTAACTGGTGCTAAGATTTGTCCTGGGGGTTGATGGTAAAGTTATTTACTTTTTATTCAAAAGAGATGTGCTAAGAAAGGAGGACAAATTCATGATGATGTAGGCTGAAATTAGGCACCCATTAGAATTATGGTTAGTTAACCTGGAAGATGAGACTTGAAGGATATACAGCTTGATTTGGGGCATACGATGCCTGTTAAGAAGAAATGATGAAGATGGGTTGTCTTATGGTTTAGTGCCTCTGCAGACTAACAAGCCAATCTTAGATCTGTTCAGAGATGACAATAAATGTTCTTGGATTTTTGCAGTGGATCTTCTTTATTATGAGGGAGCATCTACCCTTTCATAGATCTCCATGAAAATATAACAAACTCTGCTGAAAATCTATAAATGAGGCATTGCCTTGTATTTAGGCTGTTCCTGCCTTGGATGAGCATTGCAACGCTGATGAAAACGATCAACAGATGAAGGAAAAATAGATCCAAATAAATATGGATAAATTCATTCAATAAATCACGACTCCTTGAAAAACTCCATGAGGCCTTATGTTGAAGCCAGCCAAGAACTTAAGAGTTGTTATATTAATAATGAGACAGCAGTAGCCCTAATTTAAAGTAAAATCCTTACAAAAAGAAAAGTCACCACTGTATATGTCAGGTCCAAACCAACCAAAGGGAATATGTTCCACCATCTCAACCAGAAAGCAATGTGACTATGGCAGTTGATTCAAGGAGTTCCCAAAGCTAAAATAGGTGGTGTCAGTAAGGATAATCTTGCTGCTTATACAGGAGTAGGCAAAAGTAGGCTTACTGTAGTGAGTACACAGAGTTTATTTTTGTATTATTATTTATTTAGCATATTATTTTTTGTAGTACAACTGTAAACTTATTTTCTACTTGGAACATTATATTGGCTAGTCCACAAATAAACATTCTTTGAAATGGACCCAAAATAAAAGCTGTATTAGGAGCTATCTAAGGAGCTTTGTATGTTCTCTTCTGACCTCTTTCAGCTATCAGTTGCTATTACTGATCATTTTGCTCATTGGAGTCTCTGTTAAGGGAAGCACTCTACATTTTTGGATTTGTTGCCTCCATGACAGTTACTACGTATACACATTGAAAAGCAACAATCAGCTTGTTATGGGACACTAGTCAAAACTGAGTACCTGACTCATGAAGGCTTTGTGAATTTCCAACATAATATTACCATTTGGAGTTGAGTTGCCTTGATTCAATGACTACCAATGGCTAACGAGAAGGGATTCAACAATACTCACTTATCAAGCTAAAGTGGTATAATCAGTAATGTGCTGTCCTGATCCTCATAGCATCTTTTCTCTGTGTGTAAAGAAAACAAATGCCTGACCTGTGGTGGCGCAGTGGCTAAAGTGTCAATCTGGAACGCTGAGGTCGCCAATTTGAACACCTGAGCTTGCCCGATCAAGGCACATATGGAAGTTGATGATTCCTGCTCCTCCCCCCTTCTCTCTCTCTTTCTCTCTCTCTCTCTCTATATATATATATATGTGTGTGTGTGTGTGTGTGTGTGTGTGTGTGTGTATTTCCTCTCTAAAATGAATAAAGTCTTTAAAAAAAAAAGAAAAAGAAAAAAATGGTAACCACCTCATTGAGAAAATATTTGTCCTCTATTTTACCAACTAAAGCAAAGCTGTTGACATAATAGTGTCCTTGATTCACAGAGGTTGCCTTAAATGTCTGGGCCTGTTTCACTGATTGGTATTTAAATTGAAACCTGATGGTGACCACTGGATCACGCAACTCTTCAATCCTAGCACCAGTTATGCAGTAGTTCAACTCAGTAGAACCATAGTCCCCTTGATGAACATTATTTTATGTTTACCGTCTCTTGAGCTGTTTCCAGTAGTCTAAACTACCTATTCTTCTACCTTGTAAACTATAGACTGACAAAATAGAGATATCTCTTTTTAAGACCACAAACTGTAGAAATAAATCATGTTGATTGAACTATCCAGATCAATAATGTAGATGCACACCTGGATTTCTAAGGTAGGTCCAGATGGTTTATGAGATTTGTTTAGCTGGTTGGGTCTGAGACAGTTGATGTTAATACTGAATATTTTCTTATGCTGCTGCTCAGAGCCCTGTTGATGGTAACTTTAATTAAACATAGTATGAGAAAAATAAAACAGATTTAGTCATAATCTCTATCAGTCAGATTAATCAATATGGCTGACAGAGTGTTCTACTCATAGTAATCTTTGCCAGAAGACAATACAGTATTATATTGAGTGTGCGTATTGTTAGAAGACAATTCTCCATAAGTCTTTTATGTTTATTGTTCAGTATGACAAAGCTGATGTTTCCTTTTTGGGTGAAAATTAGGCAGTTTTATTGCACAGTAAAAAAATATTGCTTTCCTAAGATTGGAATTTCACTCCTGTAATATAAACCACTCGGTGAGCAGCCACTTGGCACACTTAGAATCATCCTGTGGGACACCAGTGTAAATGCTAATTGTTGCCCTGAATAATGAAGTCCTCTGTTTCTGATTCAGGCGTCTTGTGTCTTCTGTTAGTCCCATGAAACTATGGCAGGCCAACTGACACACAGGTAGAATAATGTCTCAGACCCTTCTTCTAGATGTTTGGTATGTAGAATATTACTAACGTGCACTAATTATGATTTCAGTTACATTAAGGAGAATTAGAGGGGAAAAACTTAGTATCTAACACTTTCAAGGGATACTTTAGTTTAAAATAATTAACTGAAATAATGAATGTGATTATATTAAAGGGAATTCTGTACTGGAGAGAACTGCTGTTTTTCATGAAAGGGATTTATTTTATTATGTTGGATAAACTAATGAAAAGTAGTAGAAAAGATGCCCAAATGACATAAACTGTGCTTTAACATTTGTAGGTAGTTTGATGTCTGTAAATTGTTCAGTTGCAACCATTGTTCTATGTGAACTTGTTCTCTCTCTGGAGAAGAGGGTAACTACGTTTCTCCCAGGCTACCTTCCAGCACCTCCTGGAAATAACCTAATGAGTAATAATATCCTCTCACTGAATTCTAGGAAATACAACATATTGATAATTAGACACTGCAACATTCGAAGATCTATTGCTGAGTAGATGGATATCTAGTAATTCAGTATATATCTAAAGTCATATGACTCAAATAAGTTGTTGAACTAATTTTGACTTCATACTTTAGAAGAAGGGAGAAAAAACTTATTCCAAAGTTTAAAAGTGTATACATCACCTAACTAAGGGATTTGTTAGTAGTGTTCTCTGTCTATGGGCATTAATGCAATGTTTTATATGTCATTCACATGAAGTTCAAAATGTCAGGTAACCAAGAAATAGAAAAATTATTATTCACTTGGAATCAGTTATATACTCATTTTTTTAAAATAAGGTTGTTTAATGAAAAATAGCCAAGAATGGTTGGTCAAATGTTTAACATCGTTCTATAATGCCTATTCTTACAGTAAAATGGATCAACATTTGTAATTCTAAAGTTCCTATCAGGGATGACCAGGTGGTGGGTGCAGTGGATAGAGTGTTGGACTGGAACACGGAGGCCCCAGGTTCGAAACCCCAACGTCGCCAGCTTGAGCGTGGGCTCATCTGGTTTGAGTAATGCTCAACAGCTTGAGCTCAAGGTCACTGGCTTGAGCAAGAGGTCACTCGGTCTGCTGTAGGCCCCCAGTCAAGGCACATTTGAGAAAGCAATCAATGAACAACTAAGGTACCGCAACAAAGAATTGATGCTTCTCATCTCTCTCCTTTCCTGTCTGTCTGTCCCTATCTGTTTCTCTCTCTCTCTCTCTCTCTCTCTCTCTCTCTCTCTCACACACACACACACACACACACACACACACACACATACACACACAATGTGTGTGGGGGGGGAGAAATGTAGTTGGGGAAATTAAGAATTTTATTCTTTGCTGGTAATAGAAAAAGGTATTGACGGTAGGGAAAAGTTATTAATTTCCTATTACTCAAACCCTGCTGAGCACTGTAGAACATAAAATAGAAATTAATAAAGGAAGTCACCTTTGTAATCCTAGCTGCAGCCTGATGAATAAGTTAGTAATTAATTGTTGCCAGAATTAATTGAAATAATCATATTTTGGACAGAGAGAAGAAAAAGCATTTAATCTCTAAAAATTTTTTTGCCTAAAGTTGTAATTACTGCAGTGTTACAGACTTTACAAAGTAGATATAGGGCCCTGGCCGAGTAGCTCAGTTGGTTATAGCATCATCTCAACATGCCAAAGTTGTGAGTTTGAATCCCCATCAGAGCACATACAAGAATCATTAACAATGAATGCATAATTAAGTGGAACAACAAATCAGTGTTTCTCTCTCTCTTACCCATTCTTTCTCTCAAAAATCAATCAAAATTTTAAATGTAGATATAAAGATCTTAATGTAAAACTAAAAAGAATATGATTTCCGAAATTGATTCAACTTCTAGCATTAGGTTTTTAAAACTTTACTTTGGTTTGTAAATTCTGTAGTCCTCTACACCAACCTTCTTATTTTCTTAGATACTTTTAAATAGAGTTTGCTTATAAAGGACACAATATAACATAGAATACAAAATAACAAAAAACTATTAAATATACTTTCCTCCATTTTCAGTAAAATCATAAGTTTACATTTATGCCCCCCAAATTGGTGTTTAAACTTTTTCACTAATGCTAATATGAGTTAATCAACATATTTTAGCATGTTCCAAATTCCAAAAGTGTTAAATGTGTATGGGCCCCTATTTCAATGATTTGGGGAATTAAAAGAAAAAGTGGCATGACGAGAGACATAAATTTATTTGATACATGTTATTTATTTTTTTTATTAATTTTAATGGGGTGACATTAATAATTCAGGGTACATATGTTCAAAGAAAACATCTCTACGTTATCTTCTCATTCAGTTATGTTGCATACCCATCACCCAAAGTCAAATTGTCTTCTGTCACCTTCTATGTGGTTTTCTTTGTGCCCCGCCCCTCCCCCCTCTCCCTCCCTCTCCTCCTTCCCCCCACCCCAGAATAACCACATTATTGTCCATGTCTCATAGTCTCGTTTTTTTTTTTTAATGCCAGATGCTATTGGCTTTATTTTTTTTATTATTTATTCATTTTAGAGAGGAGACACAGAGTGAGAGAGAGAGAGAGAGAGAGAGAGAGAAAGGGGGGAGGAGCTGGAAGCATCAACTCCCATATGTGCCTTGACCAGACCAGTGCAGGGTTTTGAACTGGCGACCTCAGTGTTCCCAGGTCAACGCTCTATCCACTGCGCCACCACAGGTCAGGCCTCATAGTCTCATTTTTCTGTCCCACCTATGTATGAAATCATGCTGTTCTCAGTTTTTTTCTGTTTTACTTATTTCACTCCTTATAATGTTATCAAGGTCCATCCATTTTGTTTTCATGATCCGATGTCATCATTTCTTACTGCTGAGTAGTATTCCATAGTATATATGTACCATCGCTTTTTAATCCACTCGTACTCTGACGGACACTTGGGCTGTTTCCAGATCTTTGCTATTGTGAACAATGCTGCCACGAACATGGGGGCGCATTTCTTCTATTCGAATAGTGCTTTGGTGTTCTTAGGGTATTTTCCTAAAAGTGGGATAGCTGGGTCAAAAGGCAGTTCAATTTTATCTCCATACTGTTTTCCACAGTGGCTGCACCAGTCTGCATTCCCACCAGCAGTGCAAGAGAGTTTCCTTTTCTCCACATCCTCGCCAGCATTTATTCTGTGTTGTTTTGCTGATAAGTGCCATTCTGACTTGTGTGAGGTGATATCTCATTGTGGTTTTAATTTGCATTTCTCTAATGATTAGTGATGTTGAGCATTTTTTCATATGCCTATTGGCCATCTGTATGTCTTCTTTGAAGAAATTTCTATTCATTTCTTTTGCTCATTTTTTGATTGGATTGTTTATCTTCTTGGTGTTGAGTTTTATAAGTTCTTTATAAATTTTGGTTCTTAACCCTTATCAGACGTGTTGGCGAATATGTTCTCCCATTGTGTGGTTTGTCTTTTTATTCTGTTCTTATTGTCTTTAGCTGTGCAAAAACTTTTTAGTTTGATATAGTCCCATTTGTTTATCCTGCCTTTTATTTCATTTGCCTGTGGAGATAAATCTACAAATATATTGCTGCAGTCGGAGAGCTTACTGCCTATGTTTTCTTCTAAGATGCTTATGGTTGCACGGCTTACATTTAAGTCTTTTATTCATTTTGAGTTTGTTTTTGTGAATGGTGTAAGTTGATGGTCTAGTTTCATTTTTTTGCAGGTAGATGTCCAATATTCCCAAGACCATTTGTTAAAGAGGCTGTGTTTACTCCATTGTATGTTCTTTCTTCCTTTGTCAAATATCAGTTGTTCATAAAGGCGTGGTTTTATTTCTGGGTTCTCTGTTCTGTTCCATTGATCTATGTGCCTGTTCTTATGCCAGTACCAGACTGTCTTGAGTACATGGGTGTTCTAGTATACCTTGATATCCAAAAGGGTGATACCTCCTGCTTTATTTTTTCTTTTTAAGATTGCTGAGGCTATTTGTGTTCTTTTTTGTTTCCATATAAATTTTTGGAATATGTGTTCTATATCTTTGAAGTATGTCATTGGTATTTTAATTGGTATTTCATTGAGTTTATAAATTGCTTTGGATAATATAGCCATTTTAAAGATGTTTATTCTTCCTAACCATGAGCACGATATATGCTTCCACTTGTTTGTATCTTTCTTGATTTCTTTTATCAATGTTTTATAATTTTCCGTGTACAAGTCCTTTA
This sequence comes from Rhynchonycteris naso, assembly GCA_037038555.1. NCBI lineage: Eukaryota > Metazoa > Chordata > Mammalia > Chiroptera > Emballonuridae > Rhynchonycteris > Rhynchonycteris naso. The sequence continues at coordinate 54,107,444 of CM073000.1, read as the reverse complement.
CCACCTTGGTTAAATTTACTCCTAGGTACTTTATTTTTTTTGTTGCAATAGTGAAGGAGATTGTTTCCTTAATTACTTTTGCTGACATTTCATTGCTGATGTATAAAAATGCCTCTGATTTCTTAGTATTAATTTTATATCCTGCCACCTTGATGAATTCATTTATCCGGTCCAGTAGTTTTTTGACTGAGACTTTAGAGTTTTCAATATACAATATCATATCATCTGCAAATAATGACAGTTTTACTTCTTCTTTCCCAATTTGGATGCCTTTTATTTCTCCTTCTTGTCTGATTGCTGGAGCTAGGACTTCAAGGACTATGTTGAATAAGAGTGGTGAAAAGGGGCACCCCTGCCTGGTTCCTGATCTTAAGGGGATTGCTTTTAACTTTTGCCCATTTGGTGATGTTTGCTGTGTGTTTCTCATAGATGGCCTTTATCATGTTAAGAAATGCTCCCTGTATTCCCACTTTACGGAGAGTTTTGATCATGACTGGGTGCTGAATTTTATCAAATGCTTTATCTGCATCTATTGTAATTATCATGTGATTATTGTCCTTCCTTTTGTTTATGTGATGAATCACATTGATTGATTTGCGAATATTGAACCAGAATAAATCCCACTTAATCGTGGTGTATGATTTTTTCGTATATTGGTGGATCCGGTTGGCTAATATTTTGTTGAGGATTTTAGCATCTACATTTATGAGGAATATTGGCCTATAATTTTCTTTCTTTGTGTTGTCTTTGCCTGGTTTCGGAATCAGAATTATGCTCACCTCATGAAAGGAGTTTGGAAGTCTTCCTTCCTTTTGAATATTTTGAAATAGCTTCAGGAGGATAGGAGTTAGTTCTTCTTTGATTTTTTGGTAGAATTCACTTGTGAAGCCATCAGGCCCAGGACTTTTCTTAGTTGGGAGTTTTTGATAACTGTTTCAATCTCATTTGTTGTAATTAGTCTGTCTAGGTGTTCTGATTATTCCAGATTGATTTTTGGAAGATTATATGATTCAAGAAATTTGTCCACTTCACCTAGGTTGCCCTAATTTTTTGGCATAGAGTTCTTCATAGTATTTTCTTACAATCCTTCGTATTTCTGTTGTGTCAGTTGTAATTTCTCCACACTCATTTCTAATTTTATTTATTTTTTCTTGGTTTGTCTAGTTAAAGGTTCATCGATCTTGTTTACCTTTTCAAAGAACCAGCTCCCGGTTTCATTGATTGTATGTATTGTTTCCTTAGCCTCTATGTCATTTATTTCTTCTCTGATCTTTTTATTTCCTTCCTTCTACTAGTCCTTGGTTTTATTTGCTGTTGTTTTTCTAGTTCTTTTAGATGCATGGTCAAGTTGCTTATTTGAGATTTTTCTAGATTCTCATGGTATGCCTGTAGTGCTATGAACTTCCCTGTCAGTACTGTTTTTACTGTGTCCCATAAACTTTGAGTTGATGTATGCTCATTATCATTGGTTTCTAGAAACTATTTTATTTCTTCTTTAATCTCATTGTTAATCCATTCATTATTTAATAACATGTTATTTAGTTTCCAAGTGTTTGAGTATTTTTCAGGGTTTTTTTTGTGGTTAATTTCTAGTTTCATGCCATTGTGATCAGAGAAAATTCTTGATATAATTTCAATATTCTAAAATTTGTTGAGACCACATTTGTGTCCTACCATGTGGTCTGTCCTAGAGAATGTACTGTGAGCACTTGAAAAAATGTATATTCTACTGCTTTAGGTTGAAAAGTTCTGAAAATATCTATTAAATTGAGTTGATCTAGTGTATCCTTTAAGTCTGCTCTTTCTTTGTTAATTTTCTTTCTTGAGGATCTATCCAGTGATGTTAGTGGGGTATTGAAATCCCCTACTATTTTATTATTGCTGTTAATCTCGCCCTTTATATCTATCAAAGTCTGCTTTATGTATGTCAGGGCTCCTATGTTGGGTGTGTATATATTTAGAATGGTTATATCTTCCTGTTGAATTGTTGCCTTTATCATTAGGCAGTGTCCTTCTTTATCTCTTACTACAGCCTTTGTTTTAAAGTCCATTTTGTCAGATATAAGTATTGTTACTCTTGCTTTTTTTTCATTTCCATTTGCATAAAATATTTTATTCCATCCTTTACCTTCTGTCTATATGCATCTTTTCTTTTAAGGTGTGTCTCTTGTAGACAGCATATGTATGGGTCCTGTTTCTCTATCCACACAGCTACACTGTCTTTTGATAGGATAATTTAATCCATTTACATTTAAAGTTATTATTGACATGTAGTTGTTTATTGTCATTTTATTCTTTAAAGCTGTATTCTTCTTTTGCTATATTCCTTCCCCCTTTTGAACTGTTCTGAACAGGCCCCTTAGCATCTCTTGCAGAATTGGTTTGGTTTTAATAAATTCCTTGAGGGTTTTTTTGTCTGCGAAGCTCTTTATTTCTCCTTTAATTTTAAATGTTAGACTTGCTGGATAGAATAGTCTTGGTTGTAGGTTCTTGTTCTGCATTACTTTGAATATATCTTGCCATTCCCTTCTGACCTCAAGTGTTTCTTTTGAGAAGTCGGATGTCATCCTTATGGGGGCCCCTTTGTAGATGATAGCCTTTTTTCTTTAGCAGCTTTTAAAATTTTCTCTTTATCGCTTAGCTTTGGTATTTTAACTATGATGTATCTTGGTGTAGATTTCTTTGGGTTTCTCTTTAATGGAGTTGTCTGTGCTTCTTGCATGTGTGAACATTTTCCAGTCTTAATTTAAGGAAGTTTTCAGCTATGATTTGATTGAACAAAATTTCTATCTCTTGTTCTTTCTCTTCTTCTTCAGGGATCCCTATGATGCAGATGTTATTTCTCTTCATGATGTCAGAGAGCTCCCTTAGAGTTTCCTCACATTTTTAAGGCTTTTTTTTTTATCTGCTCTGCCTCTGTGCCTTTGTTTATTTTGTCCTCTAACTCACTGATTTGATCCTCAGCTTCATCCATCATGCTTTTAATTCCTTCCATTGTGATCTTCAGTTCTGATACTGTATTTGTCATTTCTTTCTAATTCTTTTTTATTATTTCAATTTTTTTTTTATACTTGCTATCTCTTTATTTAGGTGTTCATAATATCTATTTATTGTTGCTCTAAGCCCTTTAACATCCTAACTATCATTATTTTAAACTCTGCATCAGGTAGTTTGTTTATATCTGATTCATTCACGTCCTTCTCTGGGGATTTCTCTTGATTCATTTGGGTTGCATTCCTCTGCCTGCCCATTTTGTCTGTGTGTAGGAAGGGTTTGGCTACTGGAGTTCAATGGGTGTTGCCGCTGTGTTCTCTAGGTGTGGTCTGTCTGCAGGCCCGCCACCCCCTTTGCCACTGACTAGGGTGGTTGAGTGTGGGTGTTGCCAGCACCAGCCACTGTGGCTGCTGCTGCTGTCTGCACCTGGCCTCCGCAGGAGGGGCTGTGCTCTTGTGCCAGGCTCTATAACCCTCTGCTGGTCTCAGCCTTCACCCCTCTCCCATGGGTGGGATCATGCATCAAACTCAGGCCACAAGCCTGGGCACCAAGGGCAAGGGCACTTTTGCTCAGCTGCTGGTCCCTGTCAGCCTGTTCCTCCTGCTGGGAGGGGCTTCTGATGTGTGCTCAGCTGCTAGCCCAGGTTTCCACCCCGTTCCTGCCAACCTTGGCTCCTTGGCTTGTCGGGGCTGCTGCTATGTGCTCAACCACAGGCTGGGATTCCACCTGGCCTCTGCCATCCTCAGTTCCTCTGCTGAGATGAGCTGTTGCTTCGCACTCAACCACGTGCTGGATTTCTGCCCCACCTCTCCAGGCAAAGCCGGTTTGGGCAGGTCTTCAAGCCTCAGAGGCCGGGTGTGGCTCTGTGCCAGCTTGCCCCTGCCCAGCGGCAGATCTCTGCCATTTTGGGCTCCCGCTTTTCCCCCATAGGTGGGGTCACAGGCGGGCCCGCAGCCGCCGGACTACTTTTGCATGTCCTTTTTGCCCCAGCTGGGCTAGACTGAGCTCACGCCAGCCAGCTGGGCCTCTTCCCTTGCCAACAGAACCATGCTTCCACATCCCACTGCCGCACGCCCTCCAGCAAGCCTTCAGCAGTATGGGTGGGGGCACTGCAGCTATGACTCTAACACTCCATACTGTAGTCCTAAAAGCTCCCTCCTTCTAAGCAACTGTGCTCTTATTGCCGCAGGAGAGCCTGTTTGACTGGTGTCCTGCTTCCCCTTGCTGGTTCCAGGGGAAATATTGTTTCAGATTTGGGGAGTGACTCAGCCCAGGGTTTAGTGTGGCTGTCCCTCAAAGCTTTTCTCCCTGTTCCTTCCAGACCACACTCTCTTCCCGCTGCTTTGGTCCTCTCCTCTCTTCCTCTCTCCCGGAGTCCCAGGTGAGTGGTTGTGAGAGAGGTTTTCTGCACCAACCCTTTAAGAAGAATTCTGGGTCTGAGACAACTGTCTCTTTCTTACAAACAGTATTCTAACCTGTTTCCCAGCTAAATATTGTCCAAACGCCTCTTGTAGACTCTGGGGCTGTAGGCTGGGGCTTTGTTCCTGGGACCCAGGTCCCTACACTTCTGCTGGCCTCTCTTCCCACCACACAAGTCTCTCTGAGCTGCCTTTCACTCCGGGGAGCTGAGCAGCCCTTTCCACATTTTTTGCTTTTCCTATTAGTCTCAATGTTGCTTCTTCAGTTTTCCCTGGTTGAAGAATCCTCTCAGTCCAGTTCAGCGTTGGTTTATCCAGATGATGGTTCTTAAAATCAAGTTATAATCCACTTTGGTTCTGGGAGTTGGAAGTTGGTATGTCCGCTTACTCTGTCACCATCTTGCCCCTCTGTTACATGTTATTTCTAAAGTGATACTGGGTCATATAAAAAGAAATGTCCAATATACAAATAGATCGATTTTAGTTAAAAAAAACAAACAGAAATGAAGATGTATGGTACTCAGCAGTGTTCTAATGTAGACATGATAAAAAATAAGCAACTATATGCTTGATTCTGTACAACTATATAATTGCACACAACTTTATATTCTAGAAGGTGTGACAAGTAGTAGGAAAAAGGGGATATAATAATTTCTTCTGTGCCGATATGTCCATGTATTTACTCAAGTTAAAAAATAGAAACTATTTCTTCTCTACTTGAGTCTGGGTTGAGGTTAGAGTTGATTTGAGCACAAAATATGATAGAGGTGATGCTCACTAGTTCAAGCCCAAGCTTTATGAGATGTGACAGCTGCTACTTTCATTCTTTTCCTATCCTTAGGCTTCTGGTAAAGAAGTCCAGGCTGCCCTCTGGAGAAAGTGGTCAACTGGAGAGAGGGGCCCAAGCTTGCAGCCCAGCTCTAAGGCACCTGACATGTGAGCAAGGCCACACTTGATCCTCCAGCCCAGCACCACCTGAATGAGTGAGACTAGCTGACACAACACAGATGACACAACACACCGAAATAATTCATCTCTGATGGGCCCTGCTCAGATTCCTGAACCACAGAATCATGATCAATGAACTCATTGCATTTTACCTACTAAGTGTTAGGACAGTGCATTGCATGTACTACTAAAAGAGAAGAGATGACAATAAGTAATTAAAGAAATATTTGTTCTTCCTTTCTGATAGGTAATAAAACATTCTATTAAGAAACATAAAACAAGCCTGACCTGTGGTGGCGCAGTGGATAAAGTGTCGACCAGGGAACACTGAGGTCGCCAGTTCAAAACCCTGCACTGGTCTGGTCAAGGCACATATGGGAGTTGATGCTTCCAGCTCCTCTCCCCTTTCTCTTTCTCTCTCTCTCTCTCTCTCTCACTCTCTCTCTCTCTTTCTCTCTCACTCTATGTCTCCTCTCTAAAATGAATAAAATAAAAAAAAGAAGAAATAAAATTTAAAAGAAAAGAAACATAAAACAAGACTTAAAAATAAAGAGATCCAGAGAGATGATAGAGCATGTTTGCACTCAAGTATCAGAGAAGACTTCTTGAGGAGGTGACATCTGACAGAAAAGGAAGTTAGATAACTAAATGGAGAGCAGTGATGGGCCTTGAACACCAAGGAAAAAATAATTTCCAAACATTTGCATATTGCTTAGCAACATATCCAGAATCAAATTCACCATTCTTCTTCCAATGGCATCAATATAGAAAGTCCTTACTACCAACTCTTGTTTTGTCTACATTACCATTTATCTTTAAAAAATAATTAAAATGTCATCTCCTCCAGAAATACCTACACAACTTCTAATCTGAGTTAGTGGTCTCCTCCGTGTCACCAGAGCCACCAATATTTTCTTCTGTGAAAGTATGGAACAGTATGCAACTGTTCTACTCAAACCTAACACCATTAAAAGTAAAGCTTGTTTTGACCTTTCTAACCTAGCAATATATATATTGAGGTGAAATGGCACTATTTTCTTTCCCTTATTTTTGTGACAGAGAGACAGAGAGAGGGACAGATAGGAACAGACAGACAAGGAGAGAGATGAGAAGCATCAATTCTTTGTTGTGGCATCTTAGTTGTTCATTGATTGCTTTCTCATATGTGCCTTGATGGGGGGGAGGGCTACATCAGACTGAGTGACCCCTTGTTCAAGCCAGCGACCTTGGGCTCAAGCTGGTGAGCCTTGCTCAAGCCAAATGAGCCTGCACTCAAGCTGGTGACCTTGGGGTTTCAAACCTGGGTCCTGCACATCCCAGTTTGATGCTCTATCCATTGCGCTACTACCTGGTCAGGTGAAATGGCACTATTTTCATGACTCTGCTTACACTGCATTCACAATTTCCTCTTTTGTTCTATTTTATCTCATGTTAGGTATCAGCTAAAACAATTTACCACAATTTAGATGAAATCAAGCAAAATATTTTTGACCAATGGTTGTTTAATCTGCTACTAAAGAATAGCAACAAAACAAAGGTTCCATCCACCAGAAAACATACTGTGCTTCCTTTGGGAAGCTAAACAGCACAGCAGATCTAGGACCCTCATTTAAAGAGAGAAAAAGAAATGGAAAGATTTTGAGAGTAACACCTGTCAAATGGAATAGTAACGTGCATTGTTAGACAAAATAGGTTAGTGACTGTCAAAATAAATAATAAACCTTCCAGCTATGACTAATCACTGAACTACACTGAAATACTTGAGAGAAGCACCCAACAAAATGCAAATTTGAAAGAAAAATTGGAACAATCTGCACAGCCTCCTAGCTGGCAGCTAAATTTGAAGCAATTTTGGAAAAACTCAAATCATTCCCCAGGTTTCAAGACAGAGAGCAAACTTCCAAAACCTTTTCTGATTGAGCATTCCACCTTTTTTTAGGAAATGCCAAAATGTGGGGCTTTGCCTTTTTAACACAAAAACAACACTGCTATACCGTGGCATCCTCTGTGAAGGCTCTCAGCTGACTGCCAATAATATCTTAGAGCAGCCAGAGCAGAACCCGTTTGTCCGCAGAATAGGGCAAACAGCTGAAAAGGCAGAGATCTAGAGGGAGTCAATTTCTTATACTTTGCAGTTACCCTTTCTTTCCTGTTGAGACATCCATTTTTCCGTTCCTATAGCTACTTCAAAGATTATCTTACTTTCCTTCTTCTGCAAGCAAAGTTTCTTGAGAACATTACAAAGAAAACTGCCCAAATGTCTGTTGATAATGTTATGACTAGTTCCAGGAGATGTTTGACCTAAACAAATTATTTTGGGGGGAAGGGGCAAAGCCTTGATAAATTCCTGCTCTAAAATTTAATAAAACATCACAAGTGGAAGAACACATTGTGAGTAGAAGAAATGTAAGCATCTCAAGAAGATAGTTCTGCAAAAGGTGTCCTCAGGACTTACCTCAAATTCTTAGTAGCAGAGAGGAATATTGGTTTGTCCTGCTGCCTGACTCCTTTTCTTTCTTTTTCTTTTTTAAAATTTTTTCTTTCTTTATTTTATTATTATTATTATGATTTGCATATAATTATTTGTGAGACAGAGAGAAAGAGTAACAGATAAGGTCAGATTTAGACGCATCAATTCTTTGTTGCAGTACCTTAGTTGTTTATTGATTGCTTTCTCATATGTGCCTTAATGAAGGTGGGGAGCTACAGTAGAGCCAGTGACCCCTTTCTCAAACCAGAGACCTTGGGCTTCAAGCCAATGATCTCTCATCTCAAGCTAGTGACCATGGGGTTATGTCTATGATCCCATCCTCAAGCCAGGGACACTGCGCTCAAGCTGGTGAGCCCGTGCTCAAGTTGGCAACCTTGGAATTTCAAACCTGGGTCCTCTGCATCCAAGTCTGATGCTCTATCCACTGTGCCACCACCTGGTCAGGATGCCTGACTCCTTTAATTGTGCTTTTATTCCCAGAAGAAGTTGTCTTCCGGGCTCCAGAAATCAAAGTGAAAGAGTAAAGAAGAAAAACACTAAACAGAATATCTGCTCCAAAGGCAGGCCACTTCTAGACATTACTTAACCTATAGTAACAGAGCGTTCTTTCTCATTTAATTTTATTTATTTATATTCTTCCATTATTTATTTCTCCTTCATCTGTTTTATGCATTATATTAGATTGACTTTAGTTCCAGATATGGTTTTCATAGGGATTTTATTCTGTTGTAAGTAAACAGTTTTAAGATGTAAAATGAGCCAAATATCAAACCTAAGAACACATTTAACATTTGTCCCTTTCTAATCAAAAGCATGTACTAAAGTCTGTAATTAAAACAATATCCTGACCATTTTCTCTGTTTATTTTAAGCATTATCTTGGAGAGTTATAAGAGCCTAAAAACTGCATTCTCTATTATTTTGATAGCCATATCTTTTGAAGCAAAATATCAAAACATATTTAGATTACAAAATAAAAGATTGAACTTAGTATTTTCCCAGATATATGGATAGCAAGTGACTGTGCATATGTGTCATAAGTGAAGTGAAACGTTGGTTCTTTCAAATATCAACATCTCACAAATGGACAAGAATCAGGATGTCTTTGCTTCTGACTCAGTGACTTTAACATTCCAGGATGGTCTGATTCACCAATGCATTTGGTTGATCAATCCCGCTCTGATAGAGGGTGATTCAACCCAGTCACCATCACATTCAAGAAATCCTGCATTTCCTGCAGCAATTATTCTGCTTGGCAAAACTCTTTTCTAAAACCTTCTCTGCTCATTATTCTTGCTGCCTTTGTAGGTTCAGTAATGTATCTGCCAGTAAAGTGTTGTCTCCATCCACTTCCTCTTCCCATAACCACAAGGAATAGCAGCCATTCTATCGCTGAGGAAAGAGCATTTGTCCATTAATAACCACACTAGTCTAGCAGCAAAATCCCTTGTTGATGCACTGGTCATTTTTAACTTGGACTATTATAACCACATTCTGTGCTGTCTCCAAGGCTATATTCTTCTTTCCAGTTAAAAATGATCTGCATTCTGCATATCAAATCACTTTCTAGATGGATTTAAGTTATGCCCATGGGAAGAAAGAGCTTGGGCTTGGCAATGTTGCAAATACGGAGTGTGGTATAGAATGGGAGATGTGTGTCTAAAAGAGCCATTTAAATATATCAGATAATGGAAGAGACCTAGCTTAGTAGTTTTTTCATGCCAGGGATCAAGACATCTCGAGATCTTATTACAATTGTAATGACTACATTTAACAAATTGTGGAAATTTGCTCTGCCTCTGTCCCACCATATTACAATGTATTAAAAAATGTTTTGTGTAACTCTTGCAAGCTGAAAAGGTCACCATGAAGTACTGTCATGCCAATATTTACTAACTTTTTGATGCAGCAGAATCAGCAGAGAGAATTTTTTAAAAGCTCCTTGAGCAATAGGTATGTTGCCCACCCAAATCTTCAGATAAGAATAAAAGTAAGAAGAATGTGTCTCTGGTAAAAAAAAAAAAAAAAAAAGAGCAATTGTCTGCTACCCATGGAGACTGTTTAATTTCCTAACATCCTATACATTTTTTCTGGCTTTTATTTTAGAATTACTGTAGCATTCTATGAAATAGTTAATTCATTACCAAAAGGTGAGCCATTTCCTGTCTCCTCAATTGTGGAGTCAGACTAAGTACTATTTTATCAAAGTAACATTGGCTGTCACCCAGCATTAATCATGTTCAGGACAATTATGATTTACTTTAGACATATTGATAAATCTCTATTTCCAGATTCCATTTGGCAACCTGGTTCCTTACCTCATGTGTAAGATTATTGCTGAAAACAGTGCTTCTTCAAATTGTCTTTCTTCAATTCTTTGTCTCACTCTTAAAAAAAAAAAAAACAATTGACTACACTCAAGCTAGTGAGTCTATGTGCCTGCCAATGCTAGCTCAAATATTGTTTGCATATAATCCTACACAAATGTGGAGCCAATAGTGAGTTGAGTGACTGTGCTTTTACACATCTTTTAGTTAAATTAGAAATCCAAAAGCTAAATCTTGTGTTCTGAGAGAGCATGTGAATTTGACATTTCCTGGAGGCTATTAGAACCATAAACCAATGAATAGACTATATTCATCCATTTAAGTGGTTTGTGACTGTGAAAGACTAAATATTTACAATGTCTTTTATCCTTGGATACAATATAATGATTTCATCATTTTAATAGCTCTTTACTCAAATGTGGCTACATCCCACTTAGATTTTAGAGACATTCATTTCAAATAGTTAGGGTCTCATTAACCATTTGACTAAGGCCCAAGAATGACAAAATATATAGCAAGAGTTCACGGCGTTGAAATCAAGATTTTAGTTTTGATTTATGTCTTCCCTCCTGAATCTTGCACTATTTACCAAACTTTACTTTAAATGTTCAGATAAGAAGAGAGATTTGTACACACACAGTTGGTCAGAAGAAGGTCACATACAGATCCCAGGCGTCTGCTTATAAATATAAGCTATACACACAAATAAGGATTGGGCAGCTGAATGTGAATGAACCAGAACAAAGCCATGGCAGTCACTCTAAAAGCATTGAAGCAATGTGCCCCACCGAAAGCTGTGTGAGTGGCTTTGTTCTACATAGAAAAACATGGCATTATCCCATTAAACCCATTATCCAGCCATTTGCTTTTTCTTATAACGTCCTAAAAATGCCTGAATGTTCTTCCTCTCATTATTTTCCTTATATCTCCTTCTAAATCTTACTGTTTTCAAGAGTTGGCATATTTGACAAATATTATTCTTTCCCCTCCTTCTTTCCCATGTAGGATGAAAACTAAATCTGCTTTATTTTCAATATAAAAGTATTGGTACAACATTACTTAGTTCCTTCTGTATTTGGGTTTATGAATCACAGCTTTTCACTTATATTACCTTTTGCATAAAAGGAAAATAAAGTATATTGACTGCATAGACATTATCAAGATACATTTATGGTTACCTCCCTTAAGATGCATGATGGATCTGATCTCTCAGATCTTTTATACTAAGATTTTTGGAATGCTCCATTCATAGTAGTTGACCTCAAAAGTTATTTTATTAATCATTATCCTAAAGCACCTAATCTAACATGTTTTATAATACCTTGGTTAGATCATCTGTCAAACCATAATTTATGTCATGATGAGGTTAAAGTCAAAATGAAAGAGATAAAAGCTAAGGGATATCTTGGTTTATAATATAATTATCCTTAATAAATTTTCAAAGAAAGTCATGTACATACAAAAGGGTAATTTTTCTTTCTAACCACAGCCATTGCATACACACACACACACACACACACACACACACACACACACACACACACACACACAGGATTAAATGTACTGTTTATATAACAAAGACTATGATATACTAGAAAGACATTAAACTATAAATAAAACAAAATGAAGCAAATCTTTAAACCAAAATGAAAACTCTTAGTCATTTCTTTGTTTTAATAGCCAATTTCTTTATCTGTTTTATGGGAACAATCTCTGCTGTCTAATACTTTAAAAACTTATTGAAAGCATAAAATGAAACAATGTAATTGAAAGAACTGTGAAAACTACAATCAACATGTAATGAGGAGATGGTTTTAATTCACTAATCGTGCTGACAAGTTAGGATATACAAACTAGACTGCTCTCGTATATTGGAAGAATCAGACCCATAAGACGTCATGGGGAAAACAGTAGAGAGTGCTTAGCTGCCTTGGAACAGACCAGAAAACTACACTTAGGAGGTAACAGTTAGATCTGGTATTAGAGGTAAAGTAAGGGCTCTTCAAGTAGAGAAATAAAAAACCAATATCGCAAACAGAGGAAACAATACATGCATGTACAGAAAAATCACAATAAATTCACCAAATCTTTGGCTCAGATGGTGGAACAGGAAGGTAGTCAGATAGAAGTAGCTGAAGAAAAATCTGATGAGTAAAGATTTCATTGCCTAGTTGATGCAAAACTCTTGGTTTTTCAAAGTGAAAAATGGATTTTATGTACAGTATATTTTTTCAAAAAATATAACATTAACAATGTGCACTTATTATGGAGAGGACCTATTATGGCAAAAGAAAATAGAAATCGAGAAAAATGGCTGGGAAGTTATCATTATTGAGAAAGAAAAAATTAACAATTTCTGTTAATTTTGTTATCCTAAAAAAGATGAAGGGACGAATTTGAGAGGTCTGGTAGAATTAATAAGATGTGATAATCATTTAAAGTAAGAAGTAAAAGAGAGATAGTGATATGTTGGTTTACTAGAGATGTCTGATATATATAATGGGTATAGTTCTTGAAGCGAGTACATACTTAAAACTCTACCAGTATGAAAGGTATCCACTGCTTTAGTATGGGTCTCTGTGATGTTTGCCAATAGCTAATTCCTTATGTGACCACTCATGCGCAAAGCACATAACATTTTAGTAATATGTAGAGCAGATGCAAGCTGGTAATCCCTTCTTTTTAGTAATTTCTGAGATGAGTGATGGAAGATCTAAAAAATATCCACTGTTCCTACCCATTCTTATCATGCTTTCATTTCAACAGCAGTCACCCAGGTGGGGTTGGTGGGGGTCCTGCAGGAATCTTTCCTACACAGTTGCTGGAGTGGCCGTGAATCATCATGACATGCATCTCCCAAGGGCTCCTTTTTCACCCAGGTTACTGATATACTTTGCTCAAGGGTGCGAGTGTTCATGGTAAAAACTTACTTAGCTCATCTCTTTCCCTGTGTTTAATGCATGACCTTAAAATGCCTGCATCATTGCTGTCTGGACATCTCTCACATTTAACCTCCAACAAAGCAGAAAGTAAGACTAATTATTTCCTGCTTATAACACTCAGCACTGCCTCCCCAAAATATGGACATTTAATAAATGTTTTGGTGATAATGAAATAATTTATCTCTTCTAAGGTGCATCCCTTTCAACGGAACCAAGAGCAGCATATATTGTACTGATTTAGAGAGGATAGATGTTAATTCCATGGCAATTAAAAATGATGGGAGGAGTAAAAACCCATCCATCTGCCTAATGACTAAACTTTAACGGTGAAGATTTGATAATTCTAGGGGAATTTGTTAATAAAAGAGCCTTTCATTTTACTGCTTTTTAAACATTCAGGAAGTCTGTCTACCCATGCTAACTCAGTAGTGTGGGCCATTTGAAGCCGCTGCAGCAAACTACAGAAATGGATAGTATCTGTACTTTACTTTAGAACAATGAAAAGCATAATATTTCTTCTGTTTAAATTACTTCAAACTTTGTTTATATTATTTCCAATATGATACTCAAATTATAGATTGAAGCCATATGTACACAGACACATATATATGTATATATGTGTGTATAATAAGTCATTTATAATATACATATCTGACTTAATGTTAGTATATATGCATATCATCCCCATGAAAAATAATGATTGTCCTTTCTGGTTTATTACTTGAAATTATTATTATACTTGACTTTCTGAATCTAAAAGCTGCTTACCAACAGAAATAAGTATATAGATCAATTGAAATAAGTATTTATTGACTACAAACTTAAAGATAGATTATTTTTATTGATGTAGTAGTTTGTGTATGGGCTTTGTGTTTCTTTTTAATATCTACACAAATTGAACCAGGCAGTTTCTAGAAACTACTGGTTGAAAATTTGGCTGATTGTTAAGGCTTCATTTGATATTCACATAATCAGTAATGTAAGCTTGGAAGAAAGAAAATAATCTCAAAATGAAGCTAAAGAAATGTTTTCTTCTTACTAGAACACATTTTAAAAGATCTGTTCTATTTAGGGGAATACATCTTGTCAAATAACAGGAAAATTAAAAGTACAGATCTGTGGTCTGCACTATTGAATAATTCCTTGTTCTGTTCTCAGAGCAGAGGAGGTTGCATTGGTAATTCCAATGATTTAGAAAAGGCATTACTTTCATATTTTCAAATCAAGCCTATTAAAGCACATTATTCCAGGCCAGCCTACTAAAGCTACTGTTGTAATTGTACTATATTCATTACTAACATATAATTCAAATTCAATTTAATTGTTTTGTTGTAGCTATTGTTGTGGTAGTGAATGCTGAGAAAAAGACAATATACTCAAGTGCCTAGTGCAGGGGTCCCCAAACTATGGCCTGCGGGCCACATGCAGACCCCTGAGGTCATTTATCCGGTCCCCACCGCATTTCCGGAAGGGGCACTTCTTTCATTGGTCAGTGAAGGAGCACAGGATACATCTGCACCCATAGTTTCCATTGAAATACTGGTCAGTTTGTTGGTTTAAATTGACTTGTTCTTTATTTTAAATATTGTATTTGTTCCCGTTTTGTTTTTTTACTTTAAAATAAGATGTGTGCAGTGTGCATAGGAATTTGTTCATAGTTTTTTTAATAGTCCGGCCCTCCAACGGTCTGAGAGACAGTGAACTGCCCCCTGTGTAAAAAGTTTGGGGACCCCTGGCTTAGTGTATAGTATACATCAGAAATAGGATATTTAGAATTTTATTTATAGAATTTTAAATCATGGAGTTCATTTTTCAGATACTACTGAAATATTATTTAAGGGACACATTCTTATTTTAGAAAATGCAATTCTCATTTTATCATAGATATTTATGTTCCAGTAAACATGCTTTCTATTTTGATTTAATTTAATCCACTGAAAAATTGCCTCTGATGTGTTTTGCATTTCCCTCACCCTTTCAGATCTGTCCTTACATGTTTCATAAACAGCAGATTTACTCTGGTGCTGTTAGCAATTTCTACCACCAGAGAAAGTTTATGTATATACATGTATCTTTTCCCCGTAAGGCTCCCTTACAAAGGTTTAAGAGAAACTGAGTTATATTTTAGTTCAAACTGAACTTTCTGTCCAGTTAAGTTACTCACTTATGTCTTTAAAAAAAAAATTGTGTTTGATTTTAAAAGGTTTTCTGTATTCATAATTAGATTTATTATGCCTAAAGGCCAAATAACTCTGAAAATGTGTGTGTCTAGTTTTTTATTGCTAATCAATAGAAAAACGCATTCAAAACATAAAGTTTAACATTCCCTCTTAGGGACCTCTGTATAATGAAGTTCTGCCACTCTGCCACCTCTGATAGTAATTTGAATTACTTAGACGTTATTTTTCCTATTTGCAAAGGTAGAATCAAAAGACTTGCAGTTGAATGCCTTAAAACTCATACTTATTTAAGAGAAACATATGAATCCTATTATATTTCTACACTGGCAATACAAATGTTGCTATAATAAAATTAATAAAAATGATAATAAGAATTTACCAAGTGTTTCTGGGTGTTAGAAAAAGCACATTGGGATAAGGCTTACATTGGTAAGGTTAGGATGGGTGATGCTCTCATAAATAATCATCAAATCATGGGCTGTTGTCCAACATGGGTCAACGTGAATTCCTAACCTGAAGGGGGCTCCTTTTCAGTAAATGTTTCCATAATGATGTCAGCAGGAGAAAGGAGATATGGAAAACCTTAACTAGCTCTTCTTAAAGCTTCCGTGTACAACTCCCTTCGGTTCACCTGTCATGAGCCAAAGCAAGTCACTAGGCCATGCCTATCTCCAAGAAGAAGAAACAGAGTATGTGTGCACAGTGCTAAAAATTTGAAGGTCTTCATTAATCCTTAAAACAGTGACTATGATAAACTCAAAACTTTCTGCCAGCTCAGTTAAGCTCTATTTCCTTACCTTGCTTTGTTTGCTTTAAAGTACTTATAAATGGGTGAAATTGTATTGTTTTTTTTTGTTGTTGTTGTTGTTGTTGTTTTTAGAGATATGGATATGGAGGATGTGGACACATCCAAAGCAAGAGTGCAGTCTTCATCAGGGCAAGGGCTTTATCCACCTTGCTTTTCCTTCCTTTACTGTCTTATTTTTATTTTTTCTTAACTCTGTTGCCAATACATACATTAGATTAGCACCTGACGTGGTATATGATAAGTAGGTGAATAATAAATATATGTTTGTATTATATCCATTTTACAGACAAGGAAACTGAATCTTTGAGATGTTAAGTAACTGAAGGAAGATAATATGGCTACAAAGTAGCAGAGCTGGGATTCGGAGCCCAAGGTTTAAACACTCGGTTATATAGCTACTGTTGTTGATATTTACATAAGCCTAACAGAATATATATATATATATATAATCATGATTAACATAAAAATTCTAACAAAGAAACATACACAAATTACTATGGATTTACAGAGGGAGTAAAACTTATTGGGTATAGCATGTTGGAAGGTGGTTAAAAATTGTAGGAAGGAAGGTTTCATCAATTACTCTGCTTGATTTTGAGTGAAATCTTGAGATATATTTACAACTTTGTTTGAAATTCTTTTTCTTTCTACTATGAGCCATATGTGCTAGCTTCTAAGTATTCAAAAATACCCAAACACAGGAAAAGTCTTGGCCTTTCTAATGCCCTTAATCTCATGAGATGTGCGCCAGTCAGACACACACAGAGAAAATCATTCCTCAATGAGAGGCTGGCAGTCTTATTGCAGCTTTTGGAGGGACAGATGAGAGTTAGGAGGAGGAGTTTTCACTAGGGTCAAGTGAGCAGATGTTTATAGGACCACAACCTGCAGAAAGGTATTTGGAAGTTAGTGACTCTAGTGGTTGCCCCAGCAGATGATCATGAAGCAAGATAAAACAAGGCCTGAGTCTCTGGCATGTCCATTCTTCTCTCTTTCACTAAAGCATTCTCCAATAATATTTTCCCACATTGCTATTCAGGCAGAGCCAGGAAAAACAGCTTGTCGTAAGAGACTAATGGCAAGATTCCAGAGAGAAAGTACTTAAACCATCCGTC
Source organism: Rhynchonycteris naso (assembly GCA_037038555.1). Classification (NCBI taxonomy): domain Eukaryota; kingdom Metazoa; phylum Chordata; class Mammalia; order Chiroptera; family Emballonuridae; genus Rhynchonycteris; species Rhynchonycteris naso. The sequence goes on along the minus strand of CM073000.1, from coordinate 54,090,222 downwards.
TTCTACACTTAGAAGACTATAAAATTTGACTTTTTTGAACAAATGGGATAAAATATCACTCCTATTAATAACATGCATTGATTACCTACTGAGTTCAGGGCATGTTTGCTACATTTCGGTTAAGGGACAATAGAGGGCACTGGAATGGTTGGTAATGATACACTTAGATATTCTTAGCCTGAAGGGAGTGGTAAAGACACTAAGTTTATTGACATTCTGAGAAGGAGAGATGCCCATAGGATATAGTGGTTGCTGGGATGAGGCTAATGAAGCAGCACTTTCTAGACAGTGAGCGAAGCATTACCAAAGAAAGGAGTTATATCTTTGAAAATTATGCTTGGCTGCCTATAATAGGAAACTCCAAAATAACAGTGTCTGTAAAGAAAGAGATTTTATTTATCTCTTACTGAAAAGTCCATAACTATGCAGTATATACAACCTGATGTTTCCTGAGACTGCCTTTCTGTTCCATTATGAATTCGGGGAGGGCATGGGGAGGATGATTGTATACTCAAAGGAATCATGGTTGAGAGTTAAATAATGGAGCTACTTACAGAGGTGTAGAAAAGGTTATACGGCCTGACCAGGCAGTGGCACAGTGGATAGAGCATCAGACTGGGATGCGGAGTACCCAGGTTTGAGACCTTGAAGTTGCCAGCTTGAGTGCGGGCTCATCTGGTTTGAGCAAAAAGCTCACCAGCTTAGATCCAAGGTCACTGGCTGGAGCAAGGGGTTACTCGATCTGCTGAAGGCCCGCTTTGATATTTATTCTGTTATCTCTTAAGTCCTTGATGGTGACACTAATGTCTGCATTATCCACCAGGAATGTGGTATTGCTTTTGACTTGGTATATTTTGTTTTAGTACCTTGGGGGAGGAAACCATAAGAGAAAATTGTATAAAATATTTCTACAGTAATAGCCCTCATTCCATAGCACAAAGAACCAATGAGAGAACTCTGCCAGTTACTAAGTGTATATATATATTTCAAATATTTCAGGGCTGGGGCAATAGGAGAAACAATTCCAATAAATTTAGGGTAAGACTGACTCTACTGAGACTTTATCTCTCACTTGATCTCTATTCATCTCTAATTGGACCACTGAACCACATGGTTCCATTCAGAGCTGGTATCTAATAACCCTGTATCTGGTTATTTGAGTTTTCTCAGTCACTGTATTAAGGTAATACAGCTTCCAGAGAGGACTTGGAGGATAATTCACAGCAAAGAGTTGAGGCCCTTCTTTAGGGTCTTTCCTCAAAGGGGGCTGGCTTCCCTGACAATCAAGTTATTCTGCGTCTGTGAGATATTTCAGTTTTAGAATTGAATCAGAGGCCATGAACCCTACAAAAGTTCTTAAAGTCTTATTTATGCTCAGCAGATCTGAAATTTTTCTGCTTATATAAGTCAAACAGCACCATTAGGAAGCTGCCCAGCTTTTATATTCCCAGTCCCCCGGGGAATAATTAGCCAGTGCTACAGACCTCTGTGGCTAATTATGGTAATTGTACCCACTATAGCTCTAAAAGATAAGTGCCAGCACCTGACCTCTATACTCTGGGATCCCATCACTTCCCCTAGGGAACCCAAGTCCATTATAGTAGAGCTTGTGTCTTCTCTAACCTACAGAAAGCACCCACTACAGCCTTTTGATGAATTCTGGTGATCCTGTCAGCAATGTACTCTTTAATGCCTTACTGAAGAGAATTTCTCACAAACTGAAAACTCTCTTGAGTAGCAGTAATTCCATCCTGGGGGAGGTCCTGACTTACCTGTCTGTGCGATGCTTAGATCTCATTCTCATCTGGGGCATGAGCTCAATGAGGGATGCTGATTTTGGATATTGAAGATAATGTGTCTCCTTATGAAAAATCTGCACCAGGTAACATCATATAAATTTTTGTTTCCCATGTGATTGAAGACTGGTCCTCTTGGACAGGAGTGAGTGGTTGAAGAGGAAGGGAGGAAAAGGGGCTGCTCCATCAGATAGTTATGTTCAGGCAGATTTGAGGGTTTGATTCTCAGCCTCCTCTATGTCAGTCTGATTGACCCCCATGTCACATCTCAGGGCCCTCGTTTTTCCGAAGCACTGCTCTTAACTTATTAAGAGACATGGTAAGCATGTGTAATTTAATTTTGCAATTCTGCAACTTTCATAGTCAGGCTTTATCCTGGTTTTACCGTGTCTGGGGAGCTGCTACCTATTGATTAGAGTTTTCATATGTATCAGCCATGCAGAGTGTAGTGGAAAAATATGTGCTGTAGCTTAAGATACTGGAGTTCTAACTTTTCCTCTGTTAGAATTACTAGTTATCTAACTAGTTACTTAAGCTCTCTTGGTCACATTTGTTTTAATGTTAAAATATGAGCACTGTGTTTTGTTCATGGTAAGTTTAAGGAGTTAATGAAAGGGCACAGGTAATGTTCCCAGTGTAAGAAGTACTCACTATAATTCCTGAATCTACCCTCTTTCATCTTTCCCTTTTCTTTCCTCTCACTCTCTGACCTGTCCTAATTTAATTTTACAACATGTTATTGCTGTGGACCCCACTTCACCTCATAATTCAAAACCTCCTACATCCCCTGCCTTTAAAAATATATAAAAACTCTGGACACACCATTGTATGTACTGATGGTATCCCCAGAAAACCATTATTGGAGGAAGTATTAATACACCACTCTGAACAACTTAGGAAAACAAAAATTCAAATGCTTAAGCAAACTTTTGTAATATGATGTATACAAACAAAATGAAAATAATTTAGAGATTATAAATATTGTACATTTCTAATTCATCATATATAGGCACACTGTTTCCCAAATATAAAGTCAGAGTTGGAAACCTCTAAGAATTTTGATAATTGGGTTTCAGATCTGTGCCCTTTGGGAGCTAATGCTCAATCTAATAGGTGGGTTATTTTTTACTTCCTGTTAATATTTCCTCATAAGTCATTTGAAAAGAATTAACAGTGCCAGAGGGTAAAGAGCTTTTCTTTTTTCCTATTCTTATTTACTATACAAACAGCCATTTATTTGATTTCGGTTTTATTTGATGATCCCAAATTGGTTAATAAAATGTTAACGGTTATCAACATACTATATTTCTCACTTGGAGATTATCATTTAATTCTAATAAATGCCAGTTGGATGCTTATTAAAACGGCAGGAACTAATTCATATACTCGAGCTAAATAAATAAAGTTTGATTGCATATTTGTTCCACTCAGATTTGATAGCCGGCACTGTAAAGAGGTGCTTTGTATAAAATACCTTGGAAATGCCTCATAGCCAAGTCTTTCTGTTGGAACCAACATTTTAAAACAGAATTAAGTGCCTAAATATCACCGCTTTATGTTCAAGGTAAATGGACTCTATACCTTTAAACTTACATTCTGAAGTTCTAGGGCAGCTCTGTTAGACCTGACAAGGCCATATAATAGAGATTCTTTCAAAGGTCTCCTCTGTGTGAAGCCTACCCTCTCCCAATTCAAAAATCTTCCTTAGAGAAAAGATAGTCTTAGAACTTCACAAGATGATTTCCATTGCTTTAACACAAAGGTAAGCTGAGGAAAATACTTAATGTTCATTTTGAAATAAATTTCCATAGGGTCTCTACTTCAAAGTTTTTTTGGGGGATCTAAACTTTCAGAAATTCATCTTTGAATTAGTTTGTTCCTAGTAAAAATATTTATCAGAGTTTGCTTTTGGGAAATATGACCACTGTCATATTTGTAATAAACTCCTATGACTCACAACCCAAGATAGTCTTCCTGTCTCCTATTTACATAAAATCAGCAAAGTGTCTATGTATTTACCTCACTAGGGTCTTATTATGTAGCTTCATTTTATAATAGTCAAGAAAGTATGTAACACCTTGAGTGCAGGCTCATCTGGTCTGAGCAAGGCTCACCAGCTTGAGCTCAAGGTCACTGGCTTGAGCAAGGGGTCACTCTCTCTGCTGCAGCCCCCCCCCCCCGTCAAGGTACATATGAGAAAGCAATCAATGAGCAACTAAGGTGCCGCAACGAAGAATGAATGCTTCTCATCTCTCTCCCTTTCTGTCTGTGTGTCCTTATCTGTCCCTCTTTCTGTCTGTCTCTGTCATACACAAAAAAAATGTATGGAAAACCAAAAGTTAACCTGCTTATCTTGATGTTTTACCAAATATCACATGAGGAATAAATTATGTAAAATAATTTTTTAATATTAAAATTTGGTGTAATTTTATTAAATCAGAATTACAGCAGAATAAAAAATGTAAGAAAATGTGAAAGTCATATTTCATAAATCTCTTATGCAGAATTGAAGGGAACAGTAAAGAAAGTGAGGACTTCCTGTAAATAATTTTAATAAATCCAATAAGGAAAGAGAATAATTCTCTGGGTTACTGATTATTTTCTACTTATACTTGTCAAGTAACTTTCTTTATATAATCCTCCTTCTTCAATATCCCTAATATTCAGAGGAAATATGTCTAAAACAGATTTTTAAAGATAGTTTCGCAGTTAATAATCCTTTTGCCTAAACACTTTGTGTATTTCTAGGGGATAAAACAGTTTCTGTGTGTTTGTAAGGAATAACACAGTTTCTAATGTCTGAATAAAAATACAAAACAATAGAGTAAGAGTACAAAACTACATAGAACTCTTTTTGACATAGTAGGAAGTAGATAAGAAGATTTTAAATTTGCTATATATACATGGAAAAAAGTTGTAATACTTCTTTATTGTACATATGAATTTTCTATTATTACGAACAGTATTTGATTAAAAATTTGACAGAAGTTATAAATTCCAAATGCCAGCGTCAGCCCTGTTATCACATTCATATACTAATATGCAGAATGACTAATCTGCACTGAGGTGACTGGCCAGGTTACCTGACCATACTGTGCAAATTTTCAGCTGGTGGACAATTAGCTCCAGTTACTAATTTGTTAAATAGCTTTTGTTATTTAAATATTAAATGGTTTTTAATATGGATTTGTGTACAGAATTCTTACAACCTTTTTTGATGTAATTTGAGAGGCTATTTAATGTATATCCTAACAACAAAAATGGTCCTGAAATAGAGTAGAATCAGAAACCATCAAAGTTTTTAAACAGAAAATAAATGAACACAAGCAATATAAAAGTATACAAGAGACATGGAATACCCTAAGAGAAAAGTTAAAGGGCTGAAATATAAAAAAATTATTGTTTACAAAAGGGTGACAGCTGACTAGCAAATATATATTGAGCTTCTGATGTATGTGGAAAACCATGCTTGACCTCAGCTTAATATATTCTTTACCATTTTGGATACCTATGCTCATGAGTTGGTCATTCATCAATGCATCCACAGTTTAGTTGTTATTCTATAAGGTTGGGATGAAATAAAATTAAAATGATTTTCACTTTATGTTCCAGATAATAAAAAGTTAAGAAAAAGCGATCTTTTAAGATATCTTATTTGTACACCCCACAGAAGGACTCTGGCAGAACTCAACATCACATAGTGTTTCTTCACTCACTGTGTGCTAAGAGCTGCTCTGTGCTTTAAAATGACTGTCATTAGCTGAGTGCCTACTATGTGAAGACACAGTGTTTAGTGCTTCATAGATATCAGCAATTCTAAAGGCCTAGTTTTCAACAGATGACTCCAAAATTCAGAAAATTAGTGCATTACCTGAGTTTTGTCCTACCTCAGGGGTAGGACAAAGAAGGAATCTCTGTGGCTCAACACTTGATATTTTTTTCTGCTAAATTTCAAAACCACCTGCAGAGGCATCATAATGTTAGTAACAAAAATTCATCAAGATTTGGGTGAATATCAGTTCTTGTAATCTCATCATAATACCCAATAAACTTATCCAGACTTTGAGGTGACTGAGTAAATTCCAATAGAGTGAAATGCTCTTTTTTTAATTTCTTCAAACACTAATCATCATGTTAATATAATAGAAAAATTGCTAATCCCACTTCTTTTTATCTACATATGTCCTTTCTTTTTTATCTATTTTTCAGGGATTTAAGACCACCTCTAAAACAGAAGCTTGTAGATGTTTAAAATCACAGTGATATGAGTCAGTGATAGAATAAAAATGGTTCCCATTTAGTGATACTTTATAAATTTCTTTTTTTCTTTTACTCTCATTTCAAAGAACACTTTGTATAAATTTAAAAAAATCTATTTCACTTATGACATTTTAAGAGAAGTTAAAATCACTTGGGCTAAGAAGACTAGGGCAATGTTAATGCTACTGAAGAATATAAGTAACTACAACATGTTTCTGTTAAACTTAAAAGGAGATGATAGAGCATGTATCCAAGCTGCTTTAAAAATAATCTATCCATGAAAATAAAACCACATTTAAAGTTTTAATTCTCTAAAACTATGAAATATTTACTATGCACCAGGCCCTAAGTAGTGAAGAATCACTAAAATGAGTGCAGTCCCCAAGCACATGAAGCTTACAGACATGAAACAAATATATTCAAATAAGTATATAATTACAGAATATTATAGTGCCAGGAATATAAGGAGGAAATGCTAAAATTATAATAATGAAGTCAGAGACATTATAGATGGAGGAATTATTTTTTAAAAACCTCATTGAAAATAACATTTCAGGCAAAAATGGAAAGGCGAGTGTTCTAGGCTGACCCTATGCATTTGTGTTTGGCACATTGAGGAACTGAAATACCTACTGGAGGCTGTGAGCCAGGCAGAAACTGAAGCAAGATTAATATCATTTAAATAAGCAAAGGCCAGATTCTGTTGACCAGGAGTGCTCAATACGTCAGTCGCGATCTACCGGTCGATCGCAAAGGAAGTGTGGGTAGATTGCATGACATTAAAAAAACATTTGTCTTTTGATTGGCATACAGGGTAGCCAACCTGACGTCTGAACTTTTGACACCCTACGCATGCGCGTTAAACCGTGCTAACTTGTTCAGTTACATTGCTGCCTACTTAGCCTTCAATTTATTTAAACTAAATACAACAAAGGGTATAAAAATGAGTGCCGTAGCTGGTCCGAGTAAGAAGCCTAAAACCTACCACTTTCATACAGAATGGGAGGGGATTTTTTTCACTATGCCATATTCTAAGTGCGTTTGCCTCATCTGTCTGTGTGCCATTGCTATTCCAAAGAAGGGAAATGTGGAGCGGCTTTTTCGGACTGTTCATAAAAACTATGATATTGATTCTCCTCCAAAAAGAGAGCTGAGAAGGAAAAAGGTGAAAGAAGAATACACAACATTAAATAATAATAATAGTAACTTAAATAATGATAATATAGAAGAACTAAATTTATGTTTTGCATTTTTATTGTAGGTAGATCATTTTGACTTGGTCATCTTATAAGTAGCTCGCAAGCTGAAAAAGTGTGGGCACCCCCACTGTAGACCTTAGACTTGGCATCTTAAGAGTTTGTTTATTATACTAAGGGTTTTTTTTTTCTATCTTTTTAAAATTGAATTTATGGGATGACTAGCATACTATAAAGGTTTCAGGTGTCCAATTGTACAACATCTTTCTGTATTTCATTTTGTGTGTTCCCCAGCCCTGAAGTCAAGTCTCCGTCTATCACCATTTATCCCCCCTATACCTTTTCATTCAAATATGGTTTAGTGTTATTGATGCATCTGGTGTTTTATTAGTTTCCTGGTGAGTGAAAAATGTCTAACTTGCTCTTTAAATGCAGTTACTCTCAAATTCCTGGGAAGTTTGCTAAGAATATAAATTACATGGTCCACTCCCCAGAAATACTGAATTGGAAGTTCTAAAGTGGGAACATGAGTCTTCATTTTAATAAACACTCTAGTTCATTTTGATTAAGGCAGTCTAGGTGCAAGAATTTAAGAATCACTTATCCAGGTAGTGTGTTGTTACCTTTAAAATAATAACAGGTTACAGATCCTCAGAATTGTGCTCCTCCTAACAATACATAGTTATAATGAAAACATTTAGACTTTTAAGTGTTAGTTTAGTACCTGTTCTTCCAGCTAGTGGAAGTTAAAGTGCTAAAGCTTACACCTGATAGATACTTCTTGGTGATGAGGAAGACAGAATGATTCTTCTGAGAGGGAGAAGGAAGGAAGTAAAGAAAAAACTGAAAAACTCAAATTGAGGAAGAAAATATACGTGTCAATGATGCAAGGAAAACTACAGTAAAATAACCTGGTTGAATCAATCATCTGTAGTAGTTTTTGTTACCCGGGATTCTCAGAAAATTATTTCTCATTTCACACACACACACAAAATGTGTACAGCCCATTAATGAATACCCGGAGTTTTAGATAAGATAATAAAATGTCATTCGTTGTTGAAGTAGAAGAAAGGATTTTAAAGCTGAGCTTCAAACCCACCTCCATCTACTTCCATAGCCATTCCCCTCAATCGTGCTTTTGGCTTGCCTCAAGAACTATCAAATAAACTTCAGACAGAAAGAGGGATCCCTGCTGTGTGAGAAAGTTTTAAAATCAGGTTTTTAATTCCACTGTCCATTTTCCTCATACTGTCCTATTTTTTTCTAATCCTATTTTTACATAACAACCTATCAGTTACTTAAAGATCAATTCCCTGTCTTGCTCATATCTAAGATATCCAAGACCAGTTCTGATTCCAGCTGTTATTTAATTCTTATAGAAACACCCAGATCTTTAACAGGTTTGTACTCATCAATGGGTAATTTGGGGGACATTACTAAACCCCTGTGTGTCTTATTTTCCCCAACTGGAAAATGAAGAGAAGAATGGGACTAATTCAACATTTAGAGTGTATGTGTGTAGTATGTATGGCCACACATGTAAATTGCATATATATATATATATATATATATATATATATATATATATATATATATATATATATACACACATACACACACGTATATACATATATGTGTGTGTGTGTTTATTAAAATTTTGCATGGTAAATAGTAAGTTCTAAGTAAGGCAAGGTATATGTTTTAGCTATCATCATCATCACAATCATTATCAGTGGTCTAATCAGTGGTCTATAATTATATTGTATCAACTCTTCAGCATTTGTGTTCCTTCTTATTTTTCAAATTACATTGCTACAAGTAAGAATTTACCTCTTCCTTAATTAAAATATATAAAAATAAATAAAGCCTATTTATACTACACTCATAAGCCTACAAAAGAGAGCCAGTTCCCAATTATTTTTACACTTAAGTAAAAATGTTTCTACATGTCTAACTTAATATGGGAAAGTATTATTGCTTTTGTATTAATATCTTTATAGAATATAAAAAACTGAATAGAGGATATTGACTAATTTTCCTTTTTAATAATTTATGGTGAGGTCTTTAAATTTGCCTTGCAAAGTTTTCTAAAGGTGATATTTTACATTTAAATCAGAAGTGATAAGAAATACTCTTCTCTTGGGAATACAGAGGAGAGGATTCTCTAGGCCTTTGGGAGCATCGCACAGTGATAACCTTCCACCTGGCAAACAGTTTCAAGGATGTTTCTTAAACCAGACTGGTAAGTAAAGTTTTTCTTGCTTGTGGCCAGGTGACTAATCAAGTGACCTAGATAGGGCCAAAAATCCCACAAAAAATAGCTAAAGTTTACTCTAGTTAGAAGAGGCTATTTGAAAAGGTAGTGTCATCAAAAGCAGGATAGATTCATAAGAGTCTCGTGTAATAATAATTTTATATGAGAATTAAGCTCTAAAACACAAGTGCAAGATATATTTTAACAATAATTCAATGAAAAGGAAAATTACATATTAATTGAATCTATGTGACAACTATTTCTAGGTTGACAGTGATGCTGAAAAAGAACACACTAGACATTCAAATAATTTTTTAATCTTTATAAATGCTTTCTAATGATGATGAGTACTTTCAATCCAATGTAATATAATGTTCTATGTTTAGATGGTTATGGTATGACAATGAAAGGTAGGAAATCATATTTTACTATCTTTTCAGCTATTGAATTAAAAGGAATTAAGTTATCTGAAAGTAATGAATTATAATAATATTTTCATAAATTATAAGAAGCAGAATAAGCTTCACTAAACTCTCCTTACTTCCAAAATATTAAAATTATTTACTTTCACATTTTAGTTAATGTATTGCATCAACTTATATTGGCTTCAACCAGACAAATCTTGTATGAATATTGATGCAATTAGTTTCTAGCTTTGTGGTTATGGAAAAGTCATTCAATCTCTCTGAACTACAGTTTTTGTGTCTATAACAGTGGTTCTTAACCTGGGTTCTATGGAGCCCTAGAGGTTCAATGAGTCAGTCTCAGGGGTTCAGAGAAGCCTCTGCCGCGGAGGCCAGAATAAAGTAATACCGTAATTTGTTGTGAGTTCATGCACTTTATTGGTTTTGTTCTTTGAGTAAGGTTATGTTCATGCCGGGCTCATTTTGTGCACCAGTAAAAAAACATATACCTATGTCTTGAATTTGGAAAAAAAATCATATTTTATTTATCACTAAAGAAGGGTTCAGTGAATGCGCATATGAAACTGGTGGGTTCGGTACCTCAAAAAAGGTTAAGAACCACTGGTCTATAAAGTGGGGATAACAATTTCTTTTATCCATAAATGTTTTTAGTATTAAATATAGTAATGCATGTGATATGCATATTATACCATTCCATATGTACATATTAGCAATTATTATTATATTAAAAAATTATAAGCTATAAATAAAATTATTTTTATTGATATGGAATTAAAATAGAAATATATATATTTTAAATGAATGTCTTTCCACCTTTACTGTTAATGTTGTATTTCTTCAACTGTGTATAAACATTACCAATAAGGTAAAATGTTTTGATTAGTTTTCTGATTTTTACTAAAACGTCATTAGACAGTGGGGAAGAATATTTAGCTTTCTAAATATTTAGCACTGTCATTTACAATCCAAAAATAAATCTGCAAAAATGTAGCCAAGTGTAGAATATAGTATATACATCAAACTCTGTCTTGACTTCATCTGACAGTACTCTCTGGATAGAAGAAAAAGGCCTAGGAAATTTCAGCTCTGATTGCCCAGAGTACTTCATTCACAGGGCAGTTGTCGCTTGTTTTTCTTTCCAGTATAGATGAAAAATGTCTTAGTTATATTCTCTAGTCAGTGTATAGCGTTGCTCAGTGGAACAGAATACAGAACCAAGGGAAAACACATATTAACCTCAGCTTTTCAAGTGTCATATGCTAGCTGTTTGTCCTCTAGGCGTTAACCTTCGGTGTTCTCAGTGCTGTAGGTGCATTTGTTCTCAAAATAGACTGTAAATTTGGGGTCCAGGATTTTTATCATGAAAAAGGAAGATATTATATGGAATGGAAAAATAAATGGAAAGATCCTGAAAGGCAAAATTAGAGGCTTAAGTACCAGCCCTGACTCTGAAAGCTGAGAAGTAAAGACATCCAATGTATACACACATATGAGCACATTTTATTTCTGACATACCATTTCCTCAGTGGTAGGATTCAAATAATTTAATGAGTGGTTCATTACCCTAATGACCATTTTAAGTATTAAAATAAATACACTAATATTTAAGTATTTTTTAAAAAAATGATATATTGCCTTACCAGGCAGTGGCACAGTGGATAGTGTGTGGGACTGGAACACAGAGGACCCAGGTCCGATACCCTGAGGTTTCCCAATTGAGCACAGGATCACCCTGCTTAGCGTGGGCTCACCAGCTTGAGTGCAGGGTCGATAGCTTGAGTGTGGGATCATAGACATGACCACAATGGTTACTGGCTTGAGCCCAGAGGTCACTGGCTTTAAACCTAAGGTCACTGACTTGAGCAAGGGGTCACTTGTTCTCCTGTAGGCCCCTGGTTAAGGCACATATGAGGAAGCAATCAATGAACAACTAAGGAGCTGCAATGAAGAATTAATGCTTCTCATCTCTCTCCATTTCTGTCTGTCTGTCCCTATTTATCCCTCTTTCTGTCTTTCTCCCTGTCTGTCACTAAATAAATAAATAAACATTACAATAAAAAACGATATATTATTTCATGCATTTAATACTTAAATAACTATAAGGAAGTACACAAAACTAGATATTATATGAGTTTTAAAATATTAATAAAAATATGAAATAATATCTGACAAAGAACAATTAAACTGTTATTTAAGATATTTCTTTTTTTATACTTTTATTTAGACAATTAATTTTAATGAGGTGACATTGGTCAACTAGAGTACATAGATTTAGAGAAAACATCTCCAGATCATTTTGACATTCGATTATGTTGTATACCCATCACCCAAAGTCATATCATCCTCCCTCACCTTTTATTTGGTTTTCTTTATGCCCCACCCTCCCACCACTACCTCCTTCTTCTCCCTTCTCCTCCCCCTGGTAACTACTGCACTCTTATCTATGTCCATGAGTCTCAATCTTGTGTCCCACCTATGTATGGAATCATACAGTTTTTAGTTTTTTCTGATTTACTTATTTCACTCATTATGTTATCAAGGTCCACCCACATTGTCATAAATGATTCTATGTCATTATTTCCTATGGCTGAGTAGTATTCCATGATATATATATATATATATATATATATATATATATATATATATATATATATACACACACCACATCCTCTTTATCCAATCTTAGGGCTTTTTGGTTATTTCCATGTCTTGGCCATCGTGAACAATGCTGTGATGAACATAGGGCTGCATGTGTCTTCATGCACCAATCATTTTGAGTCCTGGGGGTATATACAAAGTAGAGGGATTGCTGGTTCACATGGCACTTCTACTCTTAATTTTTTGAGAAACCACCATACTTTCTTCCATAATGGTTTTACTAATTTGCATTCCCACCAACAGTGAATGAGGTTCCCCTTTTCTCCACATTTTCTCCAACACTTGTTATTACCTGTCTTGTTGATAATCTAACAGGTGTGAGATGGTATCTCATTGTAGTTTTGATTTGAATTTCTCTAATAGGTAGTGAAGATGAGCGTCTTTTCATATATCTATTGGCGATTTGTATTTCTTCTTGGGAGAAGTGTCTGTTCGTGTCTTCTTCCTATATTTTATTGGATTGTTTGCTTATTTGTTGTTGAGTTTTCTGAGTTCTTTTTATATCTTGGATATTAGGTCCTTATCTGAGTTGTTGTTTGAAAATATCATCTCCCATTTAGTTGGCTGTCTGTTTATTTTGTTGTCAGTTTCTCTTGCTGTGCAAAAACTTCTTAGTATGATGTAGTCCCATTCATTTATCTTTGCCTTTACTTCCCTTGCCTTTGAAGTCAAATTCATGAAAAGTTCTTTATGGCCAAGGCCCATGAGTTTAGTACCTATGTTTTCTTCTATGTATCTAATTGTTTCAGATTTTATATTTAGGTCTTTAATCCATTTTAAATTAATTTTTGTACAAGGAGAAAAACCGTAGTTGAGTTTCATTTTTTTGCACACTGCTTTCCAGTTTACCCAGCACCATTTGTTGAAGAGGCTTTCTTTTCTCCCTTGTGTATTGCTGGCTCCTTTATCAAAAATTATGTGACAATATATATTTGATTTTATTTCTGGGCTCTCTATTCTATTCCATTGGTCTGAGTGTCTATTTTTCTGCCAATACCCTGATGTTTTGATAATCATGACTCTGTAGTATAATTTGAAGTCAGGTATAGTAATGCCCCCAGTTTCATTTTTTTTTCCCTTAGGATTACTTTGGCTATTCACCGTTTTTAGTGGTCCCATATAAACCTTATAATATTTTGTTCTATTTCTTTAAAAAAAACATTGGAATTGCATTAAATTTGTATATTGCCTTGGGTATTATGGATATTTTAACTATATTTATTCTTCTTATCCAAAAACAAGGAATATTTTTCCATTTCATTGTTTCTTTTTCCTTTAACAATGCTTTGTAATTTTCATTATATAGGAGGTCCTTTATGTTTTTTTGTTATGTTTATTCCTAGGTATTATTTTTTTTTGCAACCATAAAAGAAATAATGTTTTTCTGAAGTTTTATTGTTGGCATATAAGAAAGCAGTAGACTTCTGTATGTTAATTTTGTATCCTGTGACCTTACTGTATTGATTTGTTGTTTCTAATAGTCTTTCTGTGGAGTTTTTGGGGTTTTCTATATACAGGATCATATCATCTGAAAAAAGTGAAACCTTTACTTCTTTCCCAATATGAATGCCTTTTTTTTCTTTCTCTTTTCTGATTTCTCTGGCTAGATCTTCCAGAATTATATTGAATAGGAGTACAGAGAGTGGGCAGCTTTGTCTTGTTCCTGATTTTAGAGGAAAAGTTTTCAGTTTTTGCCATTTAATATGATGTTAGCTCATGGTTTTTCATAAATGGCCTTTATTTTGTTGAGATATTTTCCTTCTATACCCATTTTGTTGAGTGTTTTAAACATAAAATGATGTTGTATTTTATCGAATGCCTTTTCTTCATCTATTGATAGGATCATATGGTTTTTGTTCTTTGTTTTGTTAATATGGTGTATTACATTATTGTTTTACGTACGTGGAGCAATCCTTGTGATCCTGGGATGAATCCCACTTGATCATGGTAAATTCTTTTTTTAATGTGTTGTTGTATTCAGTTTTTTAGAATTTTGTTTAGTATTTTTGCATCTGTATTCATTAGAGATATTGGTTTATAGTTTTTTTGTGTGTGTGTTGTCATTGCCAGATTTTGGTATGAGGGTTATGTTGGCCTCACAAAATGTGTTTTGAAGTACTGCTTCTTCTTTAATTTTTTGGAAGACTTTAAATAGAATAGAAACCAACTCTTCTTTGAATGCTTGTTAGAATTCAATAGTATAGCCTTCTGGCCCTGGACTTTTATTTTTGGGGAGGTTTTTGATAGTTGTTTCTATTTAGGCTGCTTATGGGTCTATTTAAGCTTGTTGCTTCTTCATGACTTAGTCTAGGAAGATTGTATTGTTCTAGGAATTTATCTATTTCTTCTAGATTGTTGAATTTGGTGGCATATAGTTTTTTATAGTATTCTACAATAATCCTTTGTATATCTATGATATCTGTGGTAATTTCTCCTCTTTCTTTTGGGATTTTGTTAATATGAGTCCTTTCTCTTTTTTTCTTAGTGAGTCTTGCCAAGAGTCTGTCAATTTTGTTGATCTTTTCAAAGAAACAGCTCTTTGTTTTATTGATTCTTTTTATAGTTTTTCTGTTCTCTATTTTATTTATTTCTGCTCTAATTTTTATTATTTCCTTTCTTCTTCTGGGTTGTATTTGTTCTTCTTTTTCTAGTTCCTTAAGATGTGATGTTAAGTTGTTAACTTGGGCTCTCTCTTGTTTGTTCATATAAACCTATAATGATATAAACTTTCCTCTTATTAGTACTTTTGCTGCATTCCAGAGATTCTGATATGTCCTGTTGTCATTTTCATTTGTCTGTATATATCTTTTGATCTTTGCTTTTATTTCTTCTTTGACCCAGTTGTTTTATTAGAAGTACGTTGTTTAATTTCCACATTTTTGTGGGTTTGTTTACTTCTTTTTTGAAGTTGAATTCTAGTTTCAAAGCTTTATGCTCAGAGAATATGCTTGATATAATTTCAATCTTTCTGAATTTGTTGGTGTTAGTTTTCTGTCCCAATTCTTGAGAATGTTCCATGTACACTGAAGAAAAATGTAAACTCTTGCATTTTGGGATGAAATGTCCTGTAGATGTCTATCATATCCAATTGTTCTAGTGTTTCATTTAAGGCCAATATTTCTTTATTGATTTTCTGTTTTGATGAATGATCTAGAGCCATCAGCGGTATATTGAGATCTCCAAGTATGATTATATTTTTGTCGGTTTTTATTTTTAGATCAGTTAGTAGATGTCTTATATAATTTGGTGCTCCTTCATTTGGTGCATATATATTAAAAATGTTATGTCTTCTTGATTCCATGTCCCCTTTATCATTATGAAATGACCATCTTTGTCTCTGATTACCTTTGTCATTTTGTAGTTAGTGTTGTGAGATATGATTATGGCTATACCTGCTTCCTTTGGATATTATTTGCTTGGAGAATCATTTTCCAGCCTTTCACTTTGAGTCTGTTTATATCCTTGTAGCTTAGATGTGTTTCTTCAAGGCAGCATACAGTTGGAGATTCAATTTGATCCATTCTGCTACTCTGTGTCTTTTTACTGGTGAGTTCAATCCATTTACATTTAATGTAATTATTGACACTTGAATGTTTCCTATGGCCATTTTATATAATGCTTTCTGATAGCTGTGTTTCTTGTTTGGTTCTTCTCTTTGTTTTTCTGTCATTTGTTTTTGTTTGGTTGTATTCCATACTTCTTTCCTCTTTTTTTTTAAATCATGTGTTTCAAATGGTATTTATAGGAATGATTACCATCAAGTAATTAAAAGAATATATATCATATTCATTTTATTCCATTTTCTGATGAGTGCTTCTGCACTCCATATTCCTTTGTTACTGCTATTTTTTGTCTTCTCTCCTTTTTTGTTTCTGTTATCACAAATTATTCTTGTTTTTATTGTGATTTTCTTGGAGCTTTTACTTATGATTTTGTTTTGTTTTGTTCTTTGCATCTGTTTGGATAACCTCCTTTAGTATTTCCTGAAGTGGGGGTTTTCTGGTGATAAATTTCCTCATCCTTTCTATATCTGTGAATGTTTTTATTTCCCCTTCATATTTGAAGGAAAGCTTTGATGGCTATAGTATTCTTGGCTGGAAGTTCTTCTTTTCAGCACTTTAAATATTGGGGTCCACGCTTTTCTAACTTGCAGACTTTCTGCTAAGAGATCTGATGATAACCTAATGGGCCTTCCTTTATATGTTGTATTCTTTTTCCCGGCTGCCTTGAGGATTTTTTTTTTTGTCATTGATTTGTAATAATTTCATTATAATGTGCCTTAGAGTAAGTCTGTTTCGGTTAAGGTAACTCCATGTTCTGTTTGCTTCTTGGATTCAAGGCTCTAATTCTTTCCACAGGCTTGAAAAATTCTCATTGATTATTTGTTTGAATATGTTCTCCATTTCTTTTTCTCTCTCTTCTCCTGATATACCCATTATTCTTATATTGTTCTTTCTGATGGAGTAAAACAATTCTTGTAGGGCTTTCTAATTTTTTTTTTTTAACTTGTGAGTCTCTTTCCTCTTTTCTCTGTAGTATCTCTCACTGCCTGTCTTATATGTCATTAATTCTCTCTTCTATGTGACCTGTTCTATTAGCTAAGCTTGTCACCTCAATTTTAAGTTCATGTATTGAGCTTTCCATCTCTGTTTGGTTCTCTTCTATAGTTTCAATTTTCTTAATGAAGTATTCTTTTTGTTCATTAAATTAATCCTTGAGCTCACTAAATTGCCTTTTAAAACTTTCTTGTATTTCACTGAATATTTTTAGGACTTCAATTTTGAATACCATGTCATTTAACTCCAAAGTTTCCAAGTAATTAATTTTTTTTTCTAGAGCTTTTTTTATTATCTATCTAAACTACATCTCTGTCTTTTGTATCCATGATATTTTATTTCTTTTTCCTTAATGGTATCTGAGAGTGGTATTGTTAATAACACATACAAGATAATTAAGAAAGTAAAATAAAAGTTGAAAAAATACAATGAGAAATGAAAATTTTGTAATAATAATTGGAACAAAAACTACAGAGAACAAGGGGCAGGAACTGAGGAGAAATAACAAAAGAGAGAAAAAATGAAGTCAAAACCACACAAATGCCACAAAGAAAATATGAATCCAAAATATAATAATTTGATGATAAATGATGATCAGATAAGAACAAAAAAATGAAGTAAAAAGATAAAGGAAAAAAAAGGAGAAGGGAGAATAAAGAGAAAGAAAAAGTAAATACAAAAAAATGAGAAAGAAAAAGAAAGAAAACGGAAGTAAAAGTTTCTGAAATGAAACCCTGAAAAAAAAAAAAACAAGAGTGATAAATGTAACAACTATGGAGAAGGGAGAATAAAGAGAAAGAAAAAACAAATACAAAAGAATGAGAAAGAAAAAGAAAAGAAACAGAAGTAAAGGTTTCTGAAATAAAACCCTCACAAGAAAACAACAGTGATAAATGTAACAACTATGGATAATGTAGTTCAAAAGGAAAATAATAAAAAAGAAAAAAGAAAAAAGAAAAAAATAGAAGTGACAAAAATTACAAAAAGCATTTAAAAATGTAATTTTTTTCTGGTTTTGAGAGGTAGCTTTCTCCTTTTTCTTTCAGCAGTTAGTGCTGTACTATGAGTTTTGCCTCTGTGGAGCTCTTGGACAGAGGTCTGCTGCTGTGTCACTGTGGCAATGACTGTAGTCTGGGTCTTAGTCCCATTGGCAGGAGGGGCTTGGTAGGGCTTTGTGATTATATGGCTCTAGCAATGGCAGTCTCAGTTTTCAAGGCGCCTCTCCGCACATCCCTCCCACTGGAGATAGCAGCCTGGAGGCTTACTTAGCTATGGGATCCACCTCAGCTACTGTCCTCGCAGCAAGGAAAACTAGGCATAGCCAGGTCTCCCCTCCAGCTCCGCTGAAAGTACAATTCTGGGCAAGGCAATAGCAGCCAGAGCTACCAGTGAGAGAAGGCAGGGCAGGGCACAGACCAAGGACCAAGTGCCTTTCTGTTAAACACAGGCAAAATTCTATGGGCCCGCAGGCATATCTAGCATGACTTAGCACACCGTGGTTTTAATCACCATGGGTTTTTCCCACTTGCGCTGCCTGGTAGCCCATGACTGGTCACGTGTGTCCAGCTTCCACAACTCCAGCAATGCACACAGACGGTTGTCTGTTCAGGTGTCCAGTGCAGGCCATCTCAGACCAGGGATTTGGCCCGTGGGTGCACCCAGTGCTGGAGATCATGGAACCAGAAATGGCCAAAGACACTGGTGCCCATGCAGGTGCCTAGTGTTGATAATCTCAGGTTAAGCACTTCAGCCCATGCCACACCTGCTTGCTTCCAGCGCTGGTGATCCTGGGTGGAGCTGATAGTGCAGCTCCAAATGATCGTGAAGCTGGGAATGCACAAAGATGCTGGCACTGGCCCACATGGGTACCCTGAGCTGGTAATTTTAGGTGGATTTCAACATATGTGCACACACCCAGCAATTGCAATCTCAGACAGAACCGGTGTGTTCTTTCTTTTGTTTGGGTGCCTACCCTAACTCAGCTCCTTCCCCACTATCTCAGTATCTCCTCTTCACCCAGCTCCAAACAAAAGTGCCCCTATCTCAGATCAGTGAGGAAAGTGAAACTCCCTGTCCTCCATCTTGTATATTCAACCACATTTTCACCCAATCATACCTTTGTCTGGTGTGTGTAAATTTCAAGTGGTCCTAAGGTATTTTTTCTCTGTTTAGTTGTTGAATTTGTTGAAATTTCAAAGGGAGAGATTGTGAGTATCCCTCACACTGCCATTTCTTTGACCTTAAGATATTTCCATATTGCTTCTTGATTGACATTCTCATTTGCATTTTTTTTTTTTTACCTATGGTCAGAATAAACATTACTATGGGCACTTAGAATTTGCTGTGGCACAGATGAACATTAAAAAAGAGTAAAGAATGTAAATTTGTGATTTCCACATTGCGTGGCTGCCCAGATGCCCACCTTAGAGAAACGTGATCAGAACTGCCATTTTAACAACTGGTTCACTGAACTCAACCAAAAATTAGTTATCAGTTCTGCTGAACTGGTGAAAACATGCTGAATCCCACAACTGCATTTCCTCCTAAAAAGAATCAAGAAACTGTGGAGAAATGCTTAATGAAAAGGCTATGAAAGGAAAGTAGAAAATAATCTAGAATATTTTATAGTGCTGGAAAATTTTAACATGCTTCAAAATGACAGAAACATGTCAAAATCAGAAAGGGTTCCTAATTGATAAATCTTGAGCAACTCAAGGATCTAAATGAATAGTGATAATAATCAATTTTATATTAAAAGCAAAAAAGAATTATGTGCCCATATGCATGCCAAATAAAAGAGAAATATCTTTCTTAAAATTAAATGAAGACGTTATGGTCATAAAATCTCTTTTGCAACCATAATAATAAATGACTTAGGAAAAAATAATTAGTATATGCTAAAACAAAAAATATTTTATGTAAAATATTTATAATATCACTGTATATCATAACTCATTATTTATTAATTACAAGAAAAATAGTAGTGTTTCAATACAGAAACCTGCCAAGAAACACCTTACCAAGAATTAACAAAGTTAACATTAGCAGTGACATAGACTAACATCCAAGAAACTACCTGTACTCTTAACAAAAATGCATAACCTGGATCTATTCATGTGACAACAATCAGAAAAATGTAATTAAGAAAGATTCAATAAAATTACTAGTGAATACTGTTAATAAATGCCAAAAAGTGAAAAATCATTTCAGGTAAATAAGGTAACAGATGGAAAGACTGGATTAGAAGAAAAATTCTATTTAGAACATTACTGAGAAAACTGACAAAATTTGAAAATGAATACTACATTAAATAGTACTTTAACAATGTTAAAATTATTATATTTTATAATTACACTGTATATAAAGAATGTTTTAATTGTTAATTGTGATACACACTGAAATATTTATGAGTAAACATTCATGATATCTTTCATTTTTTCTAAAATATGTCAGCAAATATATGTATATACTATAATAGGTAGAGCAAAAGTAGGTTTATAGTTATGAATATATGAAACACAGAGTTTATTTTTGCATTATTATTTATTAATTATAGTATTACTTTATATATGAACTGTTACCTACTTTTACCCCACCCTGTATTCACATACACACACACACACAGTGAACAAGACAAAAACTAACAATTGGTGAATATGAGCAGAAAGAATAAGGAAGTTCATTAAAGTATTCTGGCAATCTTTTTATTCTTTTGTAATTTTAAAAAATTAAAATTAGGCCCTTGGTCAGTGGCTCAGTGGATATAGTACCGACTAGCATATGGATATCCCAAGTTTAATTCCTGATCTGGGCATACAAGAGAAGTAACCATCTGCTTCTCTTTCCCTTTCTCTCTCTTTTTGTTTTTTACACAGGGACAGAGAGAGAGTCAGACAAAGGGATAGATAGGGACAGACAGACAGGAACTGAGAGAGGTAAGAAGAATCAATCATTAGTTTTTTGTTGCCGTTGTGACACATTAGTTGTTCATTGATTGCTTTCTCACATGTGCCTTTACCGTTTTTCAGCAGACCGAGCAACCCCTTGCTGGAGCCAGCGACCTTGGGTCCAAGCTGGCAAGCTTTTTTGCTCAAGCCAGATGGGCCCGTGCTCAAGCTGGCGAGCTCGGGGTCTCAAACCTGGGTCTTCCGCATCCCAGTCCAACGCTCTATCCACTGCGCCACCGCCTGGTTAGGCTCTTTTCCTTTCTCTTCCTCTTCTCTCTCTCTTCCCCTCTCAAAGCCAATGGATCAATTGATTTAAACATCAGCCTCAGGCACTAAAAATAGCTTGGTTGATTTTAGTATAGCCCCAGGCAGTTTGCAGGGTGTATACCATTCAGGGTGTATGTGGAAGTCTGTCTCTCTATATTCCATCATCTCATTTAAAAAAAAAAAATGGTTGATGACACAAGAGTAATGGTACCATGAGCAATACTCCTGATCTCTCCCCTTGAAATTTTAACAAATTGAACAAGTATAATGCAACAAAGGAAACCCATCTGGGCTTGCAAGCTTGCAGGCTTGCCTAAAAAACCCACACACCAAATCAATTAAAGGTGGGACATGGTGAAAGGGAGGGCAGAAGATAAAATGCATTTATGGTGGGCTTTGGAGAGGAGAGGAGACAAACCCAGATCGACTGTTTTGTTTTTTGTTTTGTTTTCTCTGCTTGACTTTGGGAGAAGGAAAATTCAGGTCATTTGGATTTTATCTGATGGGTACAGAGATGGAAACTCGAAGTGATTGGGTCTCCTTCTGCCAGGTTGAACAGTAAGATAGAGGGGCAGAGAGGAAGATAAACTAAAGCGACCAGAGTGTGGGGTTATGCCCAGGGTTCCTGTGGTCTGCCTGCAGCCCACACTCAGCAGAGATAGAACAAACTAAAGTGCAGCCATCTAACCCCCCAAATATCACCTCCCTCACCTCACCTTATGGACAGTGGCAGAGACAAACCCCATAGCTAACTCTCCAGAGCTGCTCTCTCCTCTGAAGAACAGAAGTGCTCTGTGTGTGGTCCCTAGGTCTGTTAAGATGTGGGGAGGATCACCTGGATCACCTTTGCTAAAGCCATAAAAGAGGAGGGCTGAGATCACTATTACTAGAGCCATAAAGCCAGAAAGGTATAGCCATAAAGTGCTCAAAACATGCCCCACCCACCAACACTACTATGGCCCTGCCTACATCATTATAACAGAAACATTTCAGTGGAGGACAGTCCAGAAACTTCACAGAGCTAAAATTGGTAGTACAGTGACAACCACTAAAAGAAAGTTCTCAAATCTAAAATTTATTTTTTCTTTTCTTATTTTCTCATTTTATCTTAACTTTTTATCTCTTAAATTTAATTTTCTTCAAGTTTTATATTTTCTATTCTTATTTTTGTGGATGTTTTATTTGTTATTGATAATTTTGTTTTCAATCTTTGTATTCAGTGTTTTGTCATGATTTTTAAAATTTTTATCGTATTTTTTATTTTAATTTTTTAGTTGTTTTTCTGTAAGGGTTCATAACAATACCACTCTCAAATGCCATCAAGGAAGCAGAAATTAAATACTATGGCTACACAAAACAGAGATATAGTTCAGAAAAACAATTAAAGATTTTCAGGAAAATATTTTAATCACATAGAAACCTTAGAGTAATGATAGAGAATTCAGAATTCAAGTTCTGAGAATACTCAATGAGATGTGAGAAAATACCAATATGTAACATAATGATCTCAGAAAAGAGACTGAAACTTTAAAAACAGATGAAGAATTCAATACATAAATTAAAGACTGAGGTAGCAAGTTTAGATAATAAAACAAGCCGGATAGGGGAAAGAATCAATGACATCAAACATAGGTTACTAGAGATGTTACAATGAGAAGAGGAGAGAGACTGATGAATTTAAAAAACAGAGAGCTCTACAAGAATTGCCTGACTCCATCAGAAAGAGCAATATAACAATAATGAGTATATCAGAAGAAGAGAGGGAGAAAGGAATGGAGGGCTTATTTAAACAAATAATGGATGAAGTTCTCAAGGGTATGGAAAGAGTTAAACCTTTAAATCTATGAAGCAAACAGAACTCTGAGTCACCTCAACCCAAAAGTATGTACTCCAAGGCACATGATAATAAAGTTGTCAAAAATCAATGACAAAGAAAGAATCCTCAAGAGAGCTAGGGGAAATAAAAAAACAAAAACATAACCTATACAGGAAAGCCCATTAGGTTATCATCAGACTTTTTAGCAGAAACTCTACAAGCCAGAAGAAAGTAGACCTAAACATTCAATGTACTGAAAGAGAAGAATTACCAGCCAATAATACTATATTCATCAAAGTTATCTTTCAAATATGAAAGAGAAATGAAAACTTTTGCAGACATACAGAAGCTGAGGGAATTTGTCACCAGAAAACATACATGAATTAGATTTGTTTTTCCATGTATATAGTTAACTGGATTTGCTAGTAGATAGAGGTTCCTACAGGGAAGTGGTCATGTATTTGAGCTTGGGATTGAGATGCGGGGCAGAAATTCCACCTGAGTTGGGCTTGGCTAGGCTTCAGCTGGTCTAAACACCCAGGACCCTCTGACTTGTGTGTAAGCTAGTTCATTGTGAAATCATTCCAAGGGCTCTTTCTGAAGTTGTCTGCAGTGAGCAGCATTATTCTTCTGCAGACACTGTACCAGGGGAACAGCTGTAGACCACACTTCTCCCCCTGATAAAAATAAAAAAGAAAAGAAAAGAAATACTCAAGCGGGTTATTCAACCAGAATTAAAAAACAAAACTACAAGTAAAAGCTCCAACTAGGTCACAATAAAAACAAGAATAATCTGTGACAACAATAACATTAAAGGGGAGAGGATAAAGGACTGCTGTAGCAAAGGAGGATGGAGAACACAAGCACTTGTATGAAAAAAAAACTTTGTACATATGAACACTTTTCTCTTAATAACCTAATGGTAACCACCCATGAAAAAGCCACTACTGAAATGCACAGCTTATAAATAGAAGAAACAACAGAAAGAAGCATAGAATACAGCCACACAAAAACAACTTAACAAAACACTAAAGAGAAGAACCAAACAAGACACAACTACCAGAAGACAAAACATAAAGTGGCTATAGAAAATCTTCAAGTATTACCTAAATGTAAATGGACTGAGTTCACAAATAAAAGGCAAAGAGTAGCAGATTGAATCGAAAAGCAAACCCAACCATATACTGCCTTCAGGAGACACATTTATGCTTCAAGGATAAAAGTAGACTCAAAATGAAAGGTTGGAAAATGATTCTCCAAGCAAATAATATCGAAAGGAAAACAGGTATAGTAATACTCATATCTAACAATGCTGACTTCAAGACAAGAAAGATAATGAGAAACAAAGATGAACATTTCATAATGATAAAAGGGACATTGCATCAATAAGACATAACACTTCTTAATATATATGCCCTGAACGAGGGAGCACCAAAATATATAAGACAACTACTGACATCTAAAAATAGAAGCAGACAAAAACACAATTATACTTGAAGATCATAATACACCATTGAAGGCTTTAGAAAGATCATCCATAAAGAAAATAAAGAACTATTGGTGTTAAAAGAAACACTGGGCCAAATGGACATAATAGGCATTTACAGGACATTTCATTGAAAAATATGAGATTATACATTCTTCTCCAGTGTGCATGAAACATTCTCAAGGACAGACCATATTTCGGACCACAAAATTAACATCAACAAATTCAGAAAGATTGAAATTATACCGAGCATATTTTCTGACTATAAAGCTTTAAAATTAGTACTCAACTGCAAAAAGGAAGTAAAAGAACAAAAGGTGGAAATTAAACAACATACTTCTAAAAAAATGACTGAGTCAAAGATAAAATAAAAGCAGAGATCAAAATATATATACAGACAAATAAAAATGACAAAACAACATATCAAAATGTCTAGGATGCAGCAAAAACAGCAGTGAAGGAAGTTTATATCATTACAGGCTTATATCAGGAAATAAGAGAGATCCCAAGTAAACAACATCACATCTTAAGGAACCAGATAAAGAACAAAGACAACCCAAAGTTAATAGTAGAAATTAAAGCAACACTAAATGAAATAAAGAAAAAAAACCATAAAAAACAGTAATAAAACTGTTTTCAAAGAACTGGTTCTTTGAAAAGATCAATAAGATTGACAAACCAATGGCTAGACTCACTAAGGAAAAAAGAGGAAGGACACATACAAACAAAATCTGAAATGAAAGATGTGAAATTACCACAAATATTATGGATATAGAAAAGATTATAGTAGAATACTATGAAAGATTTTATGACACCAAATTCAACCACCTCGAGGAAATGGATAAATTCCTAGAACTATGCAATATTCTTAGACTAAGTCATGAAAAAGTAAAAATCCTAAATAGTCCTATAAGCAGGGAGGAAATAGAAGAAACTATCAAAATCCCCCCAAAACAACTGTCCAGGACCAAATTGCTACACTAGTGAATTCTACCAAACATTCAAAGAAGATTTGATATCTATCCTTCTCAAAGTCTTACAAAAAATAGAAGAAAAAACAATACTTCCTGACACACTTTATGAGGTCAATATAACCCTCATACCAAAACATGGCAAGGACAGCACACCCACACAAACACTCACACACACACAAAAAAAACTACGAGGAGTATCTCTAATGAATACAGATGCAAAAATCCTAAACAAAGTACTAGCAAACCGAATACAATAACAAATTAAAAATTAATACATCATGATCCAGTGGAATTTATTCAAGGAGTACAAGGATGGTTCAATATATGGAAATTAATTAACATAATATAGCACATCAACAAAACAAAGAACAAAAATCATATAATTCTATCAATAGATAAAGAAAAGGCATTTGATATGATACAATATCCCTTTATGTTTACAACTCAATAAAATCAGAATGGAAGAAAAATAGCTCAACATAATAAAGGCCATATATGACTAACCATCAGCTAATATTATACTAAATGGTGAAAAATGAAGGTCTTCTCTGTAAATCAGGAGCAAGACAAAACTGCCCACTCTCTTCACTCTTATTCGACATAGTCTGAAATTTCTAGCCAGAGCAATCAAAGAAGAGAAAGAAATTAAAGGCATGCATATTAGAAAAGAAGTAAAAGTATCAATTTTTTGCAGATGACATCATTATCTATATAGAAAACCACAAAAACTTTACCAAAAATTTATTAGAAACAATAAACTAATACAATAAAATTGCAGAATACAAAATCAATATACAAAAGTCTATTGCTTTTCTATATGACAAAAATGAAACTTTGGAAAATGAACTCAAACAAAAAATTCCTTTTACAATTGCAACAACAACAAAAACCTTAAAAATAAACTTAACAAAGAATGTGAAGGACCTATATACCCTAAATTACAAAACATTATTAAAAGAAATTGGAAAAGACAAAATGAAATGGAAAAAATATTCCATGTTTATGGATCGGAAGAGTCAACATAGTTAAAATGGTCATATTACCCAAAACAATATACAAATTTAATGCAATCTCCCTCAAAATCCTGATATCATTTTTTAAAGAAATAAAACAAAAAATTACCAAGTTTGTATGGAACCATAAGAGATCGCAAATAGCCAAAGAAATCCTGAGGAAAAAAAAGTGAAGCCAGAGGTATAACACTACCTAACTTCAAATTATACTATATAACTATAATAAAACAGCATAGTAATGGCAGAAAAACAGACATATAGACCAATAGAACGGAGTTCAGAGCTCAGAAGAAATCAAACCACATATATATGGACAAATCATCTTCAACAAAGAAACCCAAAACACACAGTGAAGAAAAGAAAGCCTCTTCAATAAATGGTACTGGGAGAATTGGAAACCTACATGCAAAAGAATAAACTTGACTACAGTTTGTTTCCATGAGTAATAATTAATTTACAATGGATCAAAGACCTAAGTAAAAGATCTGAAACAATAAATTAAATATAAGAAAACATAGGTACTAGGCTCATGAACCATGAACATGGAGAACAATTTATGAATTTGACCCCAAAGACAAAGGAAATAAAGGAAAAAATAAATAAATAAGACTATATCAAACTAAAAGCTTCTTCCCAGCAAAAGAAATTGACAGCAAAACAAATAGGCAGCCAACTAAATGGAAGATGATATTTGCAAACAACAGTTCTGATAAGGGGTTACTATCCAAAATATATAAAGAGCTCACAAAGCTCAGCATAAATGAGCAAACAATTCAATTAAAAAATGGGAGAGGTCCAAACAGATACTTCTCTGTATAATAGACATACAAATGGTCAACAGATATAAGATGCACATCTTTACTAGTTATTCAAGAAATGCAAATCAGAACTACAATGAGATACTATCCCCACATCTGTTACATTAGTTATTATCAACAAGATAGGTAATAACAAGTGTAGGAGAAGCTGTATGGAAAAGGAACCCTTATTCACTGCTGGTGGGAATGCGAATTAGTACAAACATCATGAAAGAAAGTATATATGGTGGTTACTCAAAAAACTAAGAATAGAACTACCATATGACCCAGCAATTCCTCTACTGGGTATCTACCCCTAAAACTCAAAAACATAGATACATAAAAACATATGCACCCCCCATGTTCATCACAGCATTATTCACTTTGGCCAAGACATGGAAACAACCAAAGTATCCCCCTATAGAGAATTGGATAAAGAAGATGTGATACATATATACAATGGAATAATACTCAGCCATAAGAAATGCTAACATAGTGCTATTTATGACAACATGAATGGACCTTGAGAAATATTGAGTGAAATAAGTAAATCAGGGAAAGCTAAGAACTGTATAATTTCAGATATAGGTGGGATATAGAAGTTAGACTCATGGATATAGATACAAGTAAATTGGTTATCAAGGGGAGAGGGACATGTAAACGTGGGGAAATGGGTGGTAGGGAGGGGTGTGAAGAGGGACAAATATAAGGTGATGAAAAATGAGTTGACTTTGGTGATGGGTATACAACATAATCAACAGTTCAAGTGCTATAGAAATATTTACCTGAAACCTATGTACTCTTATTGATCAATGTCACCTTGTTGAATTTAATTTTCTACATAAATTTAAAAAAAAAAAATTGGAGAACAAGGTGTTAGGATACGTTTGTTCATCTTGAACCTTACTTACTATATGGCTAAGGTGACCAGATTTTAAAATTGGTAAAGTGGGACACCATTTACCGGGGGGGGGGGGAGTTCTTGATTAAAAATTTGGTCTATATGAAGCAAAAAAATTTTCATAGAATGCAAAAATAGTATTGTACTATATGTTCTTAAATTTCAACATAAGTACAATTTAAAAATATAATACATTGAAAAAATTATGTATAGTATTATTTTATTCTTTAGCATATTTCTCAATTGAGTGAATTTTTTAGTAGATTGCTGTTGTTTAAAAGGTCATGAACTTTTTCACAAAAATTTGTTTAATTATATTGCATAAAATGGCTTTCAAAGTCTCAACACTTAATTGTGATTTTTCTGATGTCCACACTTTATTTACTGTAGAAAAAATGCATTCAGTCACAGCATTAGTTCCTGGTAAAGACAGCGCATATTCCACAATTTTTAGCACATTATTGTATAGAACATGGTTTGTTTAAAAATGATAAAATATTTCTAACCATTTGTTCTCTATTGTGATTTTTCCTGATGCCCGAGATTTAACCTTTTTCTTATCAATATATTTTTAATAATAATACCTCATTAAAAAGATCATTTTTGGAAATATTACTATATGGGAAATTTTGAATGAGTCAGAGGGATCGTGTTACAGGGTCCTGAAACCGATGCCGGAGCTGCACAAGCAGACTGGAGCAGGCAGGGCAGCACCGGGGCGTGCTGGGCGGCCACGCTCCGCAAGTCCAGCCCCGCTGCCCACTGGAGACCGAGTGACTTGAACCTCACCGAGCCTGGAGCCCCACACCGGTATCCAGGATGCAGGCCTATGGGTAGTTAGGGGACTTGACAGCCACCCCCCAGCAGATACGTCTCAGCCAAAGTTCTTTGTTTTGGGGTCCCGCATGGAACAGCCGGCTCTTGTGGCAGTGCGGGTGCTTCCAGGTCAAGGTGGGGTCTCCCTGACGAAAACTGTATATTCCCTTCCAGTTCTCCCGCCGTTCCCTAGCTTTTCGTGCATTCTTTCCAAAAATTGGGACTTTTTTAAAACACTGTGGGACGCAGTACAAATTGTTAAAAATAGGGACTGTCCCGCCAAAAGTGGGATATCTGTTCACCTTATATATGACACATTGCCCAAGAGTGGGCATGGGTTTGGTCAGAGAGCAAATTATACACTTTTAATTAATTACAATAAATTTTCCCTGTCCAAATTTCTAAAAGAAGTGTTTTTAATAAAATATTATGCACATATATTAAAATTATTTAAAATGTGCAAATATTTTGTCATTTTGATGAATTCTATTTTACTATCAAAAAAGTAATAATTTAAAAATAAAATGCATAAAACTTCCCCAGAAAGTTTGTAAAAATCAAAATTCCTAGCCATAATGTTCAAAAATTTGTACTAAGTAAATGTATCATTAATAAGCACTAGGCTGATTCTGAAAGAGATCATTACAATATATCTAACTAGTGAGATACACAAAAGTGCTTTGTGACTCCTCCCAGAGGAAGCTGGCTGAGAGTCTCACCATTGCCTAGGAATAAGGGCAGGCAGTTAGTAAAAGAGTGAAGAAGGAAAGTTATTTTTTTTCCTGAAATATGAAGAGCAACTATTCTGAAGCAGATAGAATGAATCCATTCATTCAACTTGGGTTTTATTCTCTAGGACTCAACAATTAATTTCTGTTACTTTTAACAGAGCGTTTCAAACATTTTCTTTACTACTCATTATCTTTTTGTGGTTACATATAAATTAGTGTTTAAGTGTGTGTTAGATTTTGAAATTGATAGTCATTCCATTTTAGTAACAAAAATATACAGAAACTTATAAATAATAAACAACTGTAAACTTGCCATTTAACATACTTACTGACATTTTTGTGATTTTTAAATTTTTTAAAATTTTTTTATTAAAGTTGAAATTCTTATTATTTAACATTCCATGTCCCAAACTCAAACCCTATTCCCAACTGCAAGTACAGTATTGTGAAAAACCATGCAGAACAATCTTAACAATCAATGAGAAATTACAATTTTTATTATTCTTTTTCTGTGACATAAAAATGTTTATCAAAACATTAAAATCTTTATTACCATAGGTGGAAAATATATAAATAATAAAACTGAATATGTTTAGAACTGTAACTTCAAAGAGTAGAAATACTAGAATGAGTATTTGGTGTCTTTGTTGAAAAACTTAACCAAGAGTAGTTTGAACAGTGAATGCCTTCTTCTCATCATATAATTTATTGTATAGAACAAGCATGTTTTTTATGCATTAGTGAAATGTCCTTTCTACTTCTGACTCATCTTCCAACATGGTAACCTTTGCATCATCAGTAATAATGAGATGTACCCAAGGGTTCTGCCAACATAACGTGTTCTGCCAGTCATCTGGACATATCCATCTTTTTCATCACAGCTATTTTTATCGTTTTCATCAATAAGTTCATCTTTTTTATTATTATTATTCATTTTAGAGAGAAGAGAGAGTGAGGGAGAGAGAGAAAGGGAGAGGAGCAGGAAGCATCAACTCCCCTATGTGCCTTGACCAGGCAAGCCCAGTGTTCCGAACCAGCAACCTCAGCATTCCAGGTTGACGCTTTGTCCACTGTGCCACCACAGGTCAGGCTATGTCAATAAATTAATTTTCACTAAGTTCTTGGAGTGTGTATCCAGGGTCTCTTTTTTAATAGCCACCTTGCAATTCTGATCTTTCTTCATATAAATTCTTAATAAGGGCTGCCTTCCAATAGTCACTTGTCTTATCAACATTAAACATGTGAGAATCTTTAAAACAATCTTAACCAATACTTAGAATCTGAGTGCAAATTTTAGAGCTGCTTTTATATTAACTCTTTTAGCTTCAACTAATTGCTTACTGTATATCATTTTATGCTACTTTTGAAAGAATAAAACCAGCTTCTCTTGGCAGTAAAAATTATTCTAGTAATTACTTTCTTTATTTTCAACAGAGGCGGCTAATTCAATGCTCTGGCTTGAACACTAGGCAAATTGATTAGAATTTCTTTTTTTAGGATAAAATTTAATCCAAAGTGAAAGTTAACATTCCAGTTTTAGTGCAATTTAAACTGAAGATATTAAAACAACTTTGTCTTTTTAAAAATATACTCACTGTATTTTTTCAATAATATTATTAAAATATTATTTAAAAAATAATTTAATACAGGGAAAATCTTGTCCTATTTTCATTTTGCTGTCCCCTATTCAAATATTCTAATCAAATTCAATTTTACTCCCAGTGTATTCATTTTTCATTTATTTGATGTACTTTTACCTTTGTTAGTGAATTCCTTTTATGAATAATCAATTAATATGTGACAAGGTTCATTTTAGAAAGACAAAGAGGCAGTATAACTCCATGTGTTGCTATCTGTGCATGCAGTAACGTACGTATAGTTACAATTTTGAAAGAAAACACTGGGGAACAAAATTTCTGTTGCATCCACCAAAACACTTGTTCTTACCTAATTTGAGTGTGCTGATCTCAAATCCAACATTAGTGTTTCTCTGTAAGCTACAGATTTTTTGCAATTTGAGATTTTAGGTTTTCATCTTATAAAATTTTTAACATTTAGTTTAACATAATGAAGTAGAATGTATTCTTGGGCATCATCTTTGTGAAAATATAATAATTTATATAATGCAGTAAATACACTAATACACTAAAAGATATGATTGCATCAGAATTTGTCTACAATTTTGAAATAGAACATATTAAAACACTTATTTTAATATAAAATTTGTGTAAAGTTTATTTAAATTCTATTCAGGCAAAAATTTGTGTTTGTAGCTCTTGCGTTTGTGTACTTGTTTAGGATAATCTCGTTTGATGGTCCAGCAGTAGTCTGCTCATCACTAACAGCCCCAAGATTTATGGGAAACTTATCAAGGTGACTATTCAGGAAGTGAATCTTAATGCTCATGTTACATCTGATGTCACGGAAAGCCAACAGCATCCTTTGAACCAGAAGTTCATAGTTTTCTGCTTTTTTTGTCTCCAAGGAAGTTCTTTGTAACTGCCACAAAAGACTGCCATGATGCTTTTTCCTCCTTATTCATCTTCCTGACAAATTCTTTATCACATATGAGGGTTTGAATTTGAGCTCCATCGAATATACCTGCTTTTATCTTCTTGAAAGACAAGGCAGGAAAAGCAGAAATAATATGTTGAAAGCATTCACTTTCTCTAATCAAAGCTTGAACAAACTGCTTCATTAAGCCAAGTTTGATATGAAGTGGGAGGAGAATGATTCCGTCTCAATTAACTACAGGTTCATTCTCAATATTTTGCATCCCTACTTCCAGAGCTTCACATTTTGGCCACTCCTTCTGTGTCCAGTGTTTCTCCAGACCTAGGCTATCCCATAAACACAGAAAGCAAGGATACTTCATGAAACCTCTCTGTTGTCCTAGCAGGAAATTTACTATTTTAAGATCCACACAAATGATCCACTTATGCTTCTCATACTTCAGAAAGTCGAGGACAATTTTTTTATGTCATTATAATCTTCTCGCAGATGAGTTGAATAACCAATTGGAACCGCTGCATATACATTACCGTTGTTTGGGAGAACACATTTCAGACACCATTTAAAGCTGTCAAGAAATAGCCGCCATTCTGTTGGACTGTAAGTGGTAACACCTAGCTGGCTGATAAGACTACTGATATCATGACAGTAAACAAAGTGTTTGTCTTCAGAAAAAGAGTCCACAAAAATTTGTTCACATTTCCTGAAATGGGATGCTTTAGCTGACCAGTGAAGTGCATTCTTTTCTTGAAGTCAGGAGGCTAATAACTCAGCTGCTTTCTTTGATAGGCCCAATCTTTTACTAAATCATTTAATTTGGGTTGGCTAAACTGCTGAGGGGTTAATGACTGCTTGGCATCAGAAGAAGACCCTTCAGATTCTACAACCATTTCCTCATGCATCTTATCAAAGTACACTTTATCACCATGTTCGCTTTCTTCATCCTTAGAAGAAATAAAATCACTGAAAACTAGTACCAGAAGTGTCTCAGAGTGAAGGAATATTAGGATATGTGATCATATGTCGTTTTTCTTGCCGATACCCTTTGTATGGATCAGACAGAAATAACAGTCACTGCTGTAGTCCTTAGGTTCACGCCAAACCATGGGAATACCAAAAGGCATTCCTTTGTATTTTCCTTTTGTCCAGTCACAAAGCATCTCCTCACAATTATGACACACAATATGAGGAGCCCAATCCTTGTCTTGATCACCAAGGGGAACTTGAAAATAGGCAATATATGCATGTGTCACAAATGATGAAATATTGCACCTTTGACGTTGAAGTGTGTAACAGCCACACATATAACAGAAGGTGTCAGGACTATTCTTCCATTTACACCTATTTGAAGAAGCCATGATTCAATCTTAAAAGAAGAGGGTGTTTTTATCAGATGATAATTTTTTTACATTTAAAAACAATTACAACTATGTAAGAATGATGTTTCTAAAACATTAATTGCCTGTGGTTATGTTCAATCCATGAATCATTGCTCTTTAACTCCAATTTAAAAACCAATGCATGCCATTAACTGTAACAAAAAGAAATTAAAATTGCATAAAAACTAGAGAATACACCAAAAAATGAATTTCAGATTTGAAATCAATGATGCGGGAATATATAGAAACAGTTCTAAAACCTCATGCAACATAAAATGAAAAAAAAAATTGTTCCCCAGTAAAATCAGTGATTGGTCACTGATCATCATGTGCCTCTGTTATTGATATAGTGATATGTGGACTGAAGAGCTAGCTCCAAAAGAATAAACAATGTATTCTGACAGCAATCTCTTTCAATATGACATGGGGTAGAAGATTCCAAAGCCAGTTTCGGATTTGGAAAAAAGTTATAACTAAGATATCTTAAAAACTTATAACCAATATTATATGAAAAGTGCTACCATTCATTTTGAAAATTTTCAGATGCATTGGATATGCAGCATTATTACAAAAATTGTCTACACTACAAGCTCAAAGCATTACCCTGAAGCTTGAACTGGACAATTTTTTTCTAGAATATAAAGTCTGTTTTCTTTTCTTGTTCTTTTTCTTTCCAAATACTGTAGGTTAATACAAAAGCACTTCAGTTAATAAGAAAGCCAAAGAATTGAGTCTTTTCATCAAAACATGAACTAGAAATGCTATAAAATTAAAGATAGAGATCAGTTTATTTATGTAGAGACAAATTAAAAATGCATGTGTAAAACAAATCTATCGGCTTTTTTGTAGTTGGCTTTCATCTGAACTAATCTAATGCACACTCACGGCACACACACTATAAAAATATGAAATCTGCCCATTAAAAAGTAATTAGAAATGATTTTTAAAAATAGGCTCCCAAGTGCCCATTATATAATTTCTGACAACTCCTTAATCTTATCAAGTTTCTGTTAAAACTGTTTTTATATTACCTGGGTTGTAAATTTTTTTTTTTTATAAATGGTTCTTGAAAAAATTTATTTTCCTATTTTTAAAAGCAATGTTACTTGTTTAATATATATTATTTCATATAGAAAATATGCACAGCCTTGGAAATCTATTTGTTATCTATGTACTTAGTATCAAAATGCAAAGAGACACCTGTAATTCAGAAAATATTTCTGCAGGGATCTTCTTAACAAATCCAAAGTCTAGATATCTGGTAATGTAATCTGAGGCTGCCAAGTTCTGTAGTCAACCTTCTGCTATGTGGACTGCAGTTTATTCCCTGTAGGCAATACATCAACATCTGAAAACCTGAATGAAAGTTTTAAACAAAAAATTTTTCAGACACACTTCAAAATCAACCTCCATATAGTTTCAATGCATTTTAAAATTTCAGCCTGAGAAATTTTTTATGGTATTTTCTATCTTCTTAATTCTTTGTTCTGAGAAATGTTCACTAGAGTGTTTTCTACTTACTCTCTTGATTGTCTTTTATGTTTTATTAATTAACATTTAAACAGGACTGTTGATTTTCAAAATCTCATTAAATGGAAAAAAGTACAGGGATAGTATCTCTTTTCTAAGGTATAGTCTTGCACAGCAGTGAGAGACCTAAATGTCTGAGGAATGGTGAATATAATAGTGCCGGGAATTGAAACAACCTCATTGTACTTGTCTGTCTAAGTCCATCCCTTGTCTTATTCCAGGGGGCCAATCTAAATGGACTAAATAGGAGGACTTCTATCTATGTCTTTGGACTTCCAGTTGTGTTGGGCCAATGGAAATCCCAGAAGAAGATGTGAGGGCAATAAAATACATTCAGGGTGTTTGTTCCCATGTCTCCCTTATAACACCTGATCAGGAGTCACTGTTCCTGGCAAGGCAGCCAACGCATACTCTTTCCAGCTTCAGAAACTGCCCTTCCATCCCCTTCCAGGCTGAGGAGTGGTAATGGCTTGGCAGTTACAGCTCTGTGTACTAGCTCTGTGTCACGTCACTCTCCTTTGTGGTTCTCCCAGACTCACACTTTTCAAATAAGCTGCCTTTTTGTAAATAAATGTGTCCCAAAATTATCCTACAATAAGTATGCTGTGCTGTTATTGGGATTTCTGATATCTTTACTATACTAATTTAATCATTAATTAAATTAATGAATTTGCAGAAAGCTATACATATATTTTAAACACACACACACACACACACACATACACACACACACACGCACTTTCTAATTCACTCATTCAGTGGCCACTAACAGCATGACAACTATTTTCAGGCATTCTAGACATTTATTTTTCAGTGTCTGAAGAGACCTTAAGAGATTCAGGTAGTATATTCCAGGTTGTGCCAGGACCAGTCACAGGAACTGAAGGAGCTCATATGTTTTTAATGCAGATTATGGAACAGGAAAAGGCAGGGTGTAGGTTGGAGTGAAATACTAGGGGTCATAAGAAATATTTGAGTCATGATTAGATCATTCACCAGAGAAGCTATGGGAGGAGTTAACCGTCTAAAAGAGCAGCAGAGATCACATGAGCAGAAGAGAAAGGATGGCTCTGAGACAGGAGAATTTTATGGACTATTCTAGGGATGCTGCTGGCGCAAAGCGCTAATGAGAATTCCTTGGAAAGTCTGGCCTGATGAATTAAGATCATTGTGTGAGATATTTCTGTGGGCTCTGGTGGTAATGCTGGAAAAATGTCCCATGGACTTCCTGAGCTCTCATTGTTCTGAGAGAACAAGGGGGAAGTAATAAGGAGGTAATGTGCTTTCTGCACAGAGGAAGGTCTCCCTACTTGCCTGTGGTGGTACAGACTTGGGGAGCAGAAAGTGATGCTTGCCTTTGAAGTTCAGCCCTCCATAGGCTCCATAGGCAAGGGTCTAAAGTAGAGTAGGATAAGCAGATATCCTCCAACATTTGATTATGGAGCACATCATAGATTCAAGCCTTGTAAAATGTAAAACCCCAATAGAAAGCTAATGCAATCTCTCAGGCCCCATTCTTCATGAATTCTATTTGTAGTGTGTTTGTCACAGTGAAGTTGACATACAGATAGGATCAAATGTACCCTGGTTCTTACTGAGGGAGTGCCTGGGAGGAGCACGAAACATAGATTATTTCCAGGTAGAAACTGCCAGCCCAAGGGAAACACCCTCCCTGAAATGGTCTCAAGATTGGATTGGCCCACCCTCTTAGGGAAGTAGGGTTGTTGAGTCTTTAGAAACCGTGATACTACTAGCAAATATCACATTAAACTTATTACTGGCTCCTTTAAGAAAGAACTTATTATGCACCTACTTATTCAATAAATATTAAAGTATCATAAAATGAACTAAGTACTGCTTTTAGCACTAGGGTTCAGCACAGTGCAATACAGACCCAAAAAATCTTGCTTCATGGCACTTACAGTCTACTAGGGAAAGATTGAACAAGCACATTCTGGCTGCTGTTTCGAGAACAGACTGAAGAAGAACAAGGGCTATTGCAGGAGAACAATTAGAGGCCACTGATCTAGTACAGACAGAGACTTGGTGACTTGGACAAGGGAACAGGAGGAAAAGGGACAGCAGTGGAGGTGGTAAGACCTGGTCCAGTCTGGCTGTATTGGATAAAGGAACTGCAGGCTATGACAGCCTGACCTTTGTTACACTTCTTCTTATTCCAGAGGGAGTTTCTTCGATAATGACTGACCCATATCTTGTAAGAAAGCAGCTTATGTAGATTTACTGAGAGGAACATATATTTACCAGTTGAGGAGAAGGATTTTAATATGAGGAAAAACACTTTCTCTTAGAGGTAGCATCCTCTTATCAACTCCATAGTTTTTTACAATGTTTAGGCCTAAGATTTCCTCTTATCAAATTTATATTTTTTACAATGTCCAGGCATACATGCAAATAAAATGTATGTATATATGCACATGCATGAGTACCTGCATGTGTGTGTGTGTTTCAAAGAGGCTAGGAAGTGCTAATTAATAAGTTTTTGTTTTCCTGAGTATATTATGCTAGTTGCAGGCTAGTTGTGGACATATTACACACTAGCCATCAAAGCCATATTTGAGTACCTACAGATATCTATGTAAGACCTGAGAAAAATATTCATTACAAAACCCAGGGGAAAAATGCATATTGAAAAACGAGTATTTAAATAAGTATTGCCTGACCTGTGGTGGCGCAGTAAATAAAGCATCAACCTGGGAACACTGAGGTCGCCAGTTCAAAACCCTGCACTGGTCTGGTCAAGGCACATATGGGAGTTGATGCTTCCAGCTCCTCCCCCCTTTCTCTCTCTCTCTCTCTCTCTCTCTCTCTCTGTGTGTGTGTGTGTCTCCTCTCTAAAATGAATAAAATAATAAGAAATTAAATAAAAGCTTAAATAAGTATTTAGTTAAATGTCCACAAATACATGAACTTATGTCAACTTTACTAATTGTTAAAATTTGAATTCTAGGCCCTGCTGGTTGGCTCAGTGGTAGAGTGTCAGCCCAGCATATGGACATCCTTGGTTCGATTCCTGGTCAGGGCACACAGAAGAAGCAACCATCTGTTACTCTAGCCTACCCCCTCTCCCTTCTTTCTCTCTATCTCTCTCTTCTCCCACAGCCATGGCTCAGTTGGAGCAAGTTGGCCCCAGGAAATTAAGAATGGTTCCATAGCCTTGATTCAGGTGCTAAAATATCTCAGTTGCCAAGCAAAGAAGCAACAACCCAGATGGGCAGAGCATCACCTTGTAGGGGGTCTGCTGGGTAGATTCCAGTTTGGGTACATGCAGGAGTCTGTCACTCTGCTTCCTGCTTCTCACTTATAAAAAAAAATTGAATTCTAAAATGTCATGATATATGTTGGTCAAATAAGTTTGTAAATATGATGTATATGTTTGCTCACTTATAGTTTGCATTGGGTGTGGGAGTCAGGCTGTAAGCTGGCAAAGTCCTTATAGCCTAAGGCTTAGTTTTAAGACTAAGTCTTTTCTACCCTTTTAATACTAAGATATTTTCAACATCCTTCTAATACTAATATCTTCTCAAAACGAAGCTTTTCCCCCCACCCTTGACTGTTCCATGATGGAAGGTGGTGCACTCTTATAAGGAATCTCATTTATGCCTCAGATAAGTGGCTTTGTATCAAGACTTTCTTATTTGTATATTGGTCTTTAAAGGCTTAAATTTTCTACATTATAAAATAAAGCAGATTGGAGGCTC
This sequence comes from Rhynchonycteris naso, assembly GCA_037038555.1. Classification (NCBI taxonomy): domain Eukaryota; kingdom Metazoa; phylum Chordata; class Mammalia; order Chiroptera; family Emballonuridae; genus Rhynchonycteris; species Rhynchonycteris naso. The sequence continues at coordinate 54,051,190 of CM073000.1, read as the reverse complement.
TCTCTCTGTTCCTGCCATCAGCATTGCAGAAGAGAGGCAGCCAAGATGGTGGAGTGCTGAAAGAGAAGCCAGTGTATACAGAGTTTGTGCAAAGAGAAGTAGATGGAGAATAGAGGTGAATAAGGCTGGTGAGGATCCTAGGACTCAGATGAGTCAGTGGCTTTGGGAGCCCTGAATGGAAAGGGAAGTATTTTTCCACTATGTGCATTTACTCGCCTGCCAGGTGTGAACTAGAATTAAAGGTAATGGCCCACCAGTTCTTGGTTCCATTTTTCATTACCATCTGTCTGGATCAAATGTGAAGCTGCATGGGCCAGGTGGCTGTGATGGTGGCCGTGGCTACTGGTCCCACAATATATAATAAAAAACTTTGGTTCCATTTGTCTCACTTTGAAAGAATCTGTGTATTATCATGATTCATACAATACAATTAAAGCCAATTGTGATTTTATTGTAAGTCACTTCTAAATAAGTAACTTCAAAATAAAAGAAAACTACAATAATCCTTTCAAAATTGTTTACTACAAAAGTTATTTAGTGTGTTATTTGGGAACCCCATTATACCCGAGAAAAGGGAGATAAAGCATCTAATAAAAATCACAGGAGATCCTTGGAATGAAACAAAGACACTGACAGGGGGACTTTATTAAATGTCTTTATTTCCCATGTAGTCCTCAGTGGCAAGTCTACCATGGTGGAGTTAGGATCCTCCATCCTTATTCTGCTGCTAAGTAGGATTGGAACAAGATCAGAAGCTGCCTACGAGGAGAAAATTAAGTCTGGATAGCATTGAAATATGCTAACTGTTGACTGACCATGTTTTACATTAAACAAGCTAAAAAGAATAAACAGAGAGATCACTCTTTTCAAAAATTGTGTAAACTGAAGTTTCAGTTTTAATTTTCAAAAGGTATGGATTCATTATATTCAAGGTTTTTTGTGGTATGTTTATAACTTGTATATTGTTTGGCAGAAAAGAAAATAAAGCTTACTGCTTTATAAATGGACACAAACTCTTATAAAGGGAATGAAAATGAATTATTCAAAAGATTTTCTCTGATATTAAACAAAGGGAGAGCTACAAACCACAGCCACATGCAACACCTTCCATAACAAGGAAATAAATGAATATGCTGATAGTGTTTCCAACTATTAACAAGAGGGAAAAAGGAAGTAAAATAGCTTAAACAAAATTACTTCCAGCAATAAATTGTCATCTTATTAAAATGTAAGTTGCTGGTTGCTATATGTATTAAATCTTTATCCATAATTGGAAGATTTGCACCACAATTTGCAGCCATTATGTGATAATGATTAGAAATTTTTCAATTTTTCAGTTTAATAGCTTGGAATTCTGTTGGGCAAACAAGTCTATTAGGCTTGTTCGCTTGTACTTTACCTAATTGATAATTGAGCATGGAGGACCACCATGTGTGTATAATTGATGTAAGGTTGCAGATGTTTGCCCTCAGGATGACAGATTGTAGATTGCAGATTGCCTGCTGTCATTGGGAGGGGCCATTTTTGCTATTGTTCATTGGGGAAAGAGTCCCCCCCCAACACACACCTGTTTGCTTGTCAGTCAAGAGAGAGAGAGAAGTGGTTTTTCCGGCCTGCTTGCTCGACTACCATTGTGAGGCTCTAACAAACAAAATGGCTCACCATTTTCTGGCTTCACAGTTTCTTTACTGTCTGCCCAAATCCTATATGTAACAGCATGGCCACAGCCACCAATCTTACAAATGCCAAACTTAAAATACACCCCTTTCCTAATTTTCAATTGAAAGGAACCTCCCTCCCAACCCAAAAGAAATATAGTAAGGATATTACGGTACAATTTTCTTTTTTGTTGTTCTGCCTTTTGTTAATTTCTATTCACAAATTCCCCCAAATTATCATTTTTATTTATCATTTATGATTAACTCAGAGGAGAAATAAATTAACCAAGTTCTCAGGTTATCTTTCTTTTATCCACTATTTCAGAATATAGTGGTTCAGCAGAAGTCCTATCACAAACCCAATGCAATAGGCTAAAAATTCCATTTAAATCACTGGGCAGAGAGAACAATGGATCATTCAAAGGCATAGCTTGGTACTCAAAGAGCTCTGTGTTTGAATCATAGCTTTGGTTCTCACTGACCAACCTACTTATAAACTTCTGTAGGATTCACTTTCTTAACTGAGCTTTTGATAATAGTACATATATGTAAAACATTTTCAAGTTTATGGTATTAGAATTCTACAGTGGTCCAGTTTCCTGGCTTGTATGTTCAAGACAAACTACAAAAGGCAAACTTTCAAAATTACTTATATTGATTTTTGAAATATTTACCACAAAATTTTTCATTATAAAACTATGTAATCTACTCAGCATAAACTTTATAATCAATAAACACAACACATACCTATTCTTTAGAGTTGGTCTTAAAGGTAATAGTACCTCAACCTTTGGGTGGGATGCATTTGATGGCCCATTAGTTACCTTACTATTATGAATGTGAATGTATTCTTTCTCCCTAGACCTACTGGATATCAATCCTGTGCCAGGTCCCAACACTGATGAGTCTGACAACTCCAGTCAGGGGTTTGACCCTTAAGAGTTAGGAAAGCAGAGGGACAAAATGCAACCTAGTTGTGGGAACAAGTGTCCTTGAGCTATGAGTTGTTAATGGTTGGTATATTACAGGGTTGTTATAGTCTGAATAGCCTATCATTCGCTAACTGTGACTATTGACTGGGGTATTTCATTATCCTCCTTACTACAGTTGGTTATATTCAAACTAATTAACTGTAATGTGTTGTTCCTAGATATGATTAATGAACAAATGTTGTCTCTGTTATCCGTGTTCCCCTACCTCCCCATCTAGCTGCAGGATAATTTGGTTTTGCAAAGTAGATATTTCTCATTTGATGATGGATAAGATGTTGAGGTCATTACTGCATTACTGGGACCTTGAGTCACAATTCACAGATTAAATGAGTTAGTATATTTTAAAAATTTAGATCTGTGTTTGGCACATTGTTAATATCATATTAGTGTTTGCTTTCAAGAACAAAAAAAAAAAAAAAAGCCACCAGCCACCAATTTGTGTAGCCACATGGGTGGGGAATACAGAATCTATTTTGGCTTGAAAAGTAAGAATTTGACTCAAATCTCAAACGTATCAGGCACAAAACAATGTTGTTCCATAAATCCCTGTTTCAGGCTATGAATAAGTCTTAGAATTCCCATCTCTGCACTGACAAAGGCCCAGTTAAACCTTGATCACTGTCTTCTCTTCTTTAGGTAACTTCATCAATGTGAATAAATTAGGTAAATTCAGCAGAATTGTATAGATGATAAATTGTTCCCTAATAAAATCTCTTTCAACCTGAAGAAGAATTACACTTCAGTATAGAAATATTTGAGAGAAGTCACCCCTCAATTTTTATATACTTGGGTTACGAAGTTTGTACATTGTTGGTATTTTATGTGCTTGACAGGTTTAAGGAATTTAACCCATAAGAGTACATTTAAATGTCTTGCTCATTACTTGATTTAGGCTTCTAATTTTAAATTGAAATCTTACCCTTTATATTTAATGTTGGAACATTTAATATACTCTTTGAGATTCAACATATTTATAAATTTAATTTACTAGAAGCTATTTAAGTACTCAAGAAGATTTTATGTCAGACAAATAAAATATTTGAAAAGGAAATAAAATATATTATCCTTATTAATGCTGTTTATTACATTTGTAGGTGTTTAATTAAATTGGAAATGTGATCAAATTTGATGCAAAGGCCCTCTTAAAGTGAATGCTAAAAGGTGCTTATATATATATGATTTGTAAGAACTACATTTTTTAATTTTATAGCTATAATATATGAATACTGATTATTAAAACCAACTGCAGTTGCTGTTATTATGATCATCACCATCATCAATGGTGCTTGTATTAGTCAGCTTGGGCTGCCATAACAAAGTACTGCCAACTGAGGGCTTAGACAACAGAAATTTATTGTCTCATAGTTCTGGCAGCCAGAAGTCCAAGATTAGGGTGTCAGCAGGGTTTCTTCCCTCTGAGGTCTGGGAGGCAGAATCTGCTCTCTGCCTCTGCCCTGAATTCTGGTGATTCACTGGCAATCTTTTCTGCTGCTTGACATGTAGAAACAGCATCCCAGTCTCTCCCTTCTTCTTCACATGGTGCTTTCCCTATAGGATTCAAGTTTGTCTCTGCAACCAAATTTACCCTTTTGATAAGAACATGAGTCATATATAATTAGAGCCCATCTTAATGATCTCATTTTAACTTGATTAACCCTGTATAACTCTACCTCCAATAAAGGTTACAATCTGAAGAAAACTTTCAGTCATGTTAAAATTGTTCTCTTCCTTAATTTGTGCTTTGTTTAAACAATGTACCACTTGTTAAACTGATTTCACACAGTCCTGTGTTCAAACCCTGGTTCTGCCACTCATTCAATAGATAAATTGTTTTCTATGGTTTTGTTTTTAAAAATGAGAATAGTGATATACTCCTTATAGTGCTATTATATAAATTAAGTTTAATAAAGTAAGTAAGTCACTCAGAATAATATCTTATAAATAATGGAATCTCAATTAAGTGGAAGCTACCATTACTACTAATATTGTTACTAGGCATTGTCTATGTTTACTATTGTTCTTGGAGACAATAGTTGTTCTTATGCATATTTAAATTTCTCATTGTATGTGTCCTCTAGGTTTTATAATAAATTTACCACAAACTTAGTGACCCAAAAGAACACAAATCTATTCTCTTATAGTTCTAGATTTCAGAATTCTGCAATGAAGCTTGTGGGCTAAAATCAAGATGGTAGCAAGGCTGATTCCATCTAGAGACTCCAGGGGAGAACCTTTTGCTTGCTTCCTCTACCTTCAAGAGTGTATTGTATTATGTGCCCATTACCAAAGTCAAATCACAACATAATCAACAGTTCAAATGCTATAGAGATGTTCACATTAAACCTATGTATTTTTATTGATCAATGTCACCCCATTAAATTTAACTTTTGAAAAAAGAGGATGTTGGTATTCCTTGCCATGGCCACATCAGGCCAAAATCTGCTTCTTATATTCATCACATTGCCTTCCCTTTGGCTGTATTGTATTGCCATCTATAAATAAAACCCCTTACAATTACATTGGGATAATTGGGATAATCTCTTCATCTCCAGATCTTTAATTTAATCGTGTCTGCAAAGGTCTGACTTTTACCATGAAGGGTGACACATATTTACATGACCTAGGTATATAGGGAATGGGTATCTTTGGGGGTCAGTATTCAGCCTGTTAAATCAATTTTTGGATTAAAACATTTCTCTCAACACTTGAAAACTAGAATTCTTGCTAAATTATAGCAAACCCAGCAAATGACAATGCTGTGTGATTATGTATGTGTTTGTTGTGCTGGCATTGGTCAAATTTACTATCATCTAGAATGGGAAGAGGGATTATTTTACAGATGAGAATACTGAGGCAGAAAGGGGAGGGGAAATAGGGGCATTAGTGTCGTTATTCTGAAAATGTCACCGTACTGCTTAAATGAAATATTGACTTTCAGCTCAGAATCCCAGAAAAAAGTTTACATTTCCTGGGAAGTTGACTGAGCCTACCAAGCACCCTGTCTTCACACAGTAAGGTGGTGCATTGCAAGCTCAGAAGGAAAAGTCTGGGGACTGCCAAGTTTGTAGTTGAGAGCAGGGAGAACATAGGATACCAAGCAGTTCAAACAAAAATGGGGCTGTGCATCCCACAGGTGCCTCAAACAGCTCAGAGACATAGCTGAGAGGAAGCAAGCCTTCCTCAGAGAGCAGCAGAGGAAGGCAGGAGACAAGATTCAGAAGTCCAGAACAGTCCTCCCTACTACCCCTTCCAGAATTCCTTATTCATCTTAATTTTGCCTGAGATGTCTTCATGGTAAAATTAAAATTTAAGAACTGTTTGGAGATAAGAGAATTCACAGGATACAAGTAAAGAGGAAATTCTACTAATATTAGAAACAAGAGATCAAGATTCTTAATTCTAGTAATACGGCAGATAAGATATTGTTAATATAACCTATCTTGAAAATATCAAGAAATTCTGGATAATGTATAGCAAACATCTTTTTAAATGTGTAGTTTATCTTTTAATAAATGAAGAGAATTTCTCCCAGGGGTCAAAAATAAAGAAGTTGAAAGCCAGAGAATTAGACTGATGCCTTAGCTGTCTTGGAGGCGCTTGGTTTTAAATGTCTTCCTTGACTTTAAACATGTTAATTCAGTTATGCATGTAAGAGTTTGGAGGATGAAATAACTATCAAAAAGTAGAACATCTCAGCCAAGAATGGATAAATTATAAACAGGAAAATGGGGGAGAGGAAGTAGGAAACAACTTGGGAAAGATAAATGAAATACTTTTCAGTTTTACCTAACGTATCCTTTTTGAGCAGGTGACAATAATAACCATCAAGCAAAATGTAACTTTGAGGTGAATGAAAACAAAATTTCAAAGTTCTGTTTAAACTTAATCTATACTCCACAGAGTTAGTCTATGCTCATGCTATCTAACCTTCTACTTATTAGTAAGTCTTTGGTAATAGTGTTCCTCTCCTTCGCCACCTCTTTTTTGCCCAGGAAAGGAGCGCCTTACCTCTTCACGTGCTTCTCTTCCCCCCATTTTCCTCCTTGCCCTCTCCAACATCTTTAGTAAATGTCATTTAATGAATATTATTGACAAGCCTACTTATCCTAAACTTATCTGTAGATCTCTTACTTCCTCCCTATCCCAACTTCAGCCTTCCTAAAAAAAAAAAAAAAATCTTTTTGTTTGTTTATCACAAATCTTTCAGGGACCTTTTTGGTCCATTGTCTATTCTCTCTCTCTCTCTCATTCTCAGAATTTCTATTTGCTAAGTCTCTCTCATAATTATATATCAAAACAAAACTTGTCCTCAACATTACATGGCCTTTGTTCTAATCTATTTTTTTCTCTTTACAATAAATAAATCAATATTCCTGAAAGTATACCCTATGTATATGCTCTACCATTCCACCTCCAAATTTTAAATCCTTTATAAGCCACTATCCCAACTATTTGACTAAAACTCTTATAGAACTGTGGGCAGTAGTGACATCCCTGGTGTTAAATCCATGGCAAGTTTATTGATTTAACTGTATTCTCTGCAGCCTCAAATACTCTTGATTCACATCTTCCACTTTGATCGCTTCCTTCTTTTTAAAATTATTTTCACTTTTATCTCTGCAATACCACTGTTACTTATCCCTGCCCCTCCTATGACAAGAGTTTCTCAAAATCTATGAGATGCTCTTTCATGCTGGTCATTCTCCAACCGTCTGTCTTATTTTCTCACATTATTCTATGTTAGTTCACCCTTTTTTATGATTTTATCATATATACTTGCTGAGAAAGTCAATGCTTGATTTTTCTCCCTAGCACAAATCAAGATATTTCCACTAGGATGTACATAAGCACCATTTTTCCTATGTTAAAGATAAACTTATCATCCTTTGCATAAAATATTATGTTATTCCTAATATCAGGGAGGAAATATGTATTAGTTGCCCACATTAGGGATCTAGATAACATTCTCTATTCTTCCTTCTGTCTCACCTACTCACCCATGAAAAAGCCACCTGACCATGTATAAGTCACTGAGTATGATACTGACTTTGAAACATTTCAAACGTTTACCATTTCTGTCTCATTGCTGGGGATCTGTTTTATGATTATATAGAAAATATATATTAGCTACCAGATATATGAAATTATACATTCATAATTATTTACCCAAAAATTGGGAAATAGCTTTGAAGTATGTGTGTACATTCTAGTATAAATATTTTGGAAAATCTGAGTTGTGAATTTATTAAACCATAGTATATAAATTTTTAACAAATTTGACTCAAAATATTCCATATTACTTTCACCATTGAGTTTTTGCATATAATTTTTTAAAGTGTAAAATTAAAGAAAAGTGTAACATTACTTAACTGAAATAGATGTCTTCAATGGGATTAGAATCCAAAAATGTGAATAAAATAATGTGAAATTTAATAAAATTATAAACAGAGAATGAGAATATTTAATAATCTAACTTTAAATTTCTCTATTTCATATTTATATAGTTTACCAAAATAAAAATTTTAAATGTGTTTTCCTTCATTATTTTATTAATTGCATTTATTTTTTAAACATAGATATGTATTCTTTTGCTCTGAATAGGTACTAGATAATTCTATTGTTGAAATGTAAATTCTAGTGCTGACTGGATAGCTCAGTTGGTTGGAGCATCATCCTGAAGCACAGAGGTTGCTGGTTCAATCCCCAGTCAAGGCACATACATGAAGAGATCGATCTTCTTGTCTCACTCTCCCTTCCTCTCTCACTAAAATCAGTTTAGAAAAAAAACCAGAAATGTAAATTCTAACTTTGTACAGTTATCTTATTATCCACTTTTAATTAGGAAACCAAGAATATATATAGAAAGAACAAATATAGCAAACAATATTTTAATCACTTTGTTATTTACTGTATGAGTTCCATTTATAATATAAAAACTGCTAAAAAAACTATTTTTATTTTTAATAACCTTATTTTCAAAATTTACAAATGTATTCTTGAATTAAATTTAAAAGAAATTTTCTTCATTGAATTTATTAGTGTGACACTGGTTGATATAATTATACAGGTTTCAAGTACCCAATTCTACAACACATCTCTCTATAACATATTGTGTGTTGACTGACCCCCACCAAGTCAAGTCCTCTTCCGTCACCATACCCTCCTTCAGCTCTGCCCACCTGGCAATTACAACACTATTGTTCATGTCCATGAGTTTTTCTCTCTTTTTTTCTCTTTTTGCTTAATACTTTTACCCCTTCACTAAAACTTCACCCCTGACGTTTTCTCTGTTTTATTCTGTCTCCATCACCTGTTTCTGATACAAAGCTCCTAAAATCCATATAACTTTCGAAATAATAAGGTTTAATAAAGGAGCATGTTTTGTTATTTATAACAAACACCTTTTAACTATACCTTATTATATGCTAATAAAGTGATTGTTCCCAGAGAAACAAACCAGGTGATTAGAGGGACAGAACTTTCACTTCTACCCTTCCAACTTCCAGGGAAAGGAGAAAGACCAGGGATTGAGTTAATCGCCAATGGCCAATAATTTAATTATTTATACCTACATAATGGAAGTTGCATAAAAACCCTAAATAAAGGTATTTGGAGAAATTTCAGGTTGGTAAGCATATCTCTGTGCTGAGAGGGTGACGCACCGCAATTCAGAGAGAACAAGAACCCCTGTACTCCAAGACCATTCCAGACCTCACTTTATGTATGTCTTTATCTGGCCTATTATCTGTACCCTTTATAACACCCTTTATCATAAATTAATAAACATAAGTAATATGTAAGTCTATAAATCATTGTAACAAATTATTGAATCCAGGGTCGTAGGGGTCAGGGTGGAGTTGCGGTCAGAACCCTGCGTTTTTAATCAAGATGGATGGAAGTGGATGTCTTGGGAAATCATTACTTGTACCAGGCCTTTGAAGTAAGGGAAGTATTGAATCTTTAAACCTGTGGGGTCTAACTAATTCTGGGTAGAGACGATATTTCAAGTTTGGAGCAATTCTTTAATACGGTATATTTAAAGTCATAATATAATTGGAATAAACATGCATAGGAACCTGGCATTCTGCTATGTTTAGATGGATCTTCAGGGTTTCTTAAATTGCAATTTAATTCAACAGAGTTCTCAATCAGGTTGTGTGAGAAAATAAGATCAATGCTGGGGCCTTGAATTTTGATGCTCCAACATAAAAGTATTATGTCGAGGTACAGTTTACTAAGGGAGATATCTTCCACTAACATGATAGTTCATTTGAACGCTGAATCTGGCAGCAAATTTTGTCCTAGTTAACAATTATATTGTCTATGCTGGGCTGTGTTTTGTTAGTTAAAATAAAAAATAATTGTAGGAAATCCTATCAAGAGCCTAGTGTTTTCTAAATTGACTCCAAGATACATAACTTACTTTGTAAATATAAAAATATATAAAAATATTAATTCCTTGCTATTAAAGATAACTTCAATTTCATTTTTTTGTCACAGTACTTCAATTAGGCAGAGTGCGGAGAGCAGGACTGAATTTGATGGAATATTTCACCACAAAGTGATGGATTAAAGAGCTCTGGACTGATTCAGCTAAGGTACATAAAAAAGCTATCTTTTCACCTCTACTCTACAAAACTAATGGGATTACCCTAATGAACATGGCCAATGCCTAGCAGTAAATATACACCCTTTACACTTATAGAAGCCCATTAAAACTTAAAAAATTCTATTGTTCTTAGAAATAGTCTTTGATGACTCTAAAGTCTCATGGAATTACATGTTAAGTCTCCTAAGAACCAATTTGAAAAATTCTTGCAAGCTGACTCTCTTTGAACTTCCAACGAAAGCCAGAATACCAACTAAGCATTACTGAATTGTATTGCTTTAAAAAAAATAGCAAGAAAAGACATGAGAATAAGAAAGAAATGAATTAGCTAGTTAGCTGAAACATTCTTCAGTTACAAAGAACAGGCATCCCTGTTCCCTTTCTATGTGAATACAAAGTGGAGATATTTAGTAACAGAACCCAAAATGGAAAATAAAACCCTATATTAAATTATGAAGAATAAATTAGTATATATGCTTTGCATGCATACTGTTCCTCAATAATATAGACATGATGAGGGTACAATGAAATATTTTATACAGTAACTGACCTCAAGAGGCTTACAATTTAGTACTGAAAAATAATATGCATGCATGCATGACTATAACACAAAAGTGAATGAAATGTATTAACAGAGAAGGACAAGTAAATTATTTTGGCAACAAAGAGTAAGAAAATTCAACTTTGGAGTGAAGCATAAAAATGTCAAAGTCAGGGCAATGCATACCAAAGCAGTTAAGAGTATTTCCTATTGAGAATTAGGAGTCACTGAAGAATTTTTAGAATAAACATAATATAAACTAAGCAACCATTACATTTGAAGAAAAAAATAACTTTGATAATTATGTAAAATCACATCATGTACACACAATAATATTCAATAAAGAAACACATCGAAGATGGAAAAGATTGAAGAGAGAAAAACTACCCTAAAATCTAGGTAAGGAAGAATTAGCACTAACACTAATGCAGAATGAAGGGGTCATATGAAGTACAGGAAAATCATAAGTAAAAAGCATTGTTAAGAAATTTACAATCCAAATTTTATTCATTTTACAGTACCTTTATGGAAACTGTAGTGTAACATAGCATCCAGTGTAATAGCTGAAAGCCATAACCCCAGACAAAGCTTCCAATCAAATATAGCTATTATTAATAAAAATAAAAAATATAGAGCTAAACAGTTAATCTTTTAATCATTCTTTTAAGTCTCTGTAGCTCAGTCTAGGAGCTAGGACACTCATGCAGAACCACTCATTTAAGTAGATAGCTACCTATGTGGAGTGCCCGGTAAGTGACACAGGTAATAAGGGAGAAAGCATCTGAGATGTCAAAGCATCGCTGGGAGAGCTTTGTGGGATACGTGTTGCTGACATAAACTCAAGGACAAGGTGATGCTCAAGGGATTGCAAGAACAGACAGAAAGGGCACTTTAGACAGCAAAATTAACAAAAATGTATGAACAAAAGGAAGTGCAAATAAGATGTAACAGAAGAAAAAGGGCTTCTGTCATGAGTTGTACACATAGAACAGCTTGATTGTTCTATGTGTGTAATAGACATCAAGAGACTTCAGAAGCATATTTTTTATTTTTTTGATATCCAGGAAGCGGGTGATCAATGATGCTGATGCCCACAAAACACACACACACACACACACACACACACACACACACACACGTGCACGCGCACACACACACACACAAGCACACAATGCTAAATTGGAAGAATATTTGTGAGGAGAATATAGATGAGGATATATACTACTCACAAAAATTAGGTGACATTTCAAAATGAATATGAAGTGATAAAACATCACCTTATTTTTATGAGCAGTATATTTAGAGAGACAAGAAAAGCCCAAAGTGCTAATACCCAAAGATGCTAAGTTCCAGACCAAAAAAAAAAAAAAAAGGGATATCATGTAATTGGCCATATTCCTTTAAAATGTTTGAGGAAAAGATGTATCAAAGCAGTTTTTTGGGAAGATAGAAGATCAATGTGCATTTCCAATGGGGCTTTCTGTTGCTGTGGTAGGATCTGGACCAACATAGGCCAGTAGGAGAGAAAAAGGAATACGTAAGTAAATAAAGAAAGGGCCTAGTTATTTAAAGTTTGTAGAGAGAGTGGTTGAGAATGAAGTCAAGCATGTTTCCAAGTTTTCAAGCTAAGATCCTGGGAGAATTATATTGATGATAAAAATAAAGTGATCTGAGATGTGAACTGTATTTGGGTAATGACAGTGAATTTGTTTTTAGATGATTGTAAATTAGGTAGTGGTGGAAAATCCCTGGAGAGGCCTGGCTAGCAGTTGGATACTTACGATGAAAGCCCAGGGACCATAAAAGGGCTATGAATGTGTATAATAAATATACACAATATATAATAAAGTTCAAAATAACATAACTAACACTTTAAAATAATTAAGCTCTAAAATGTACAAAAGAATAACAAATAAATTATATATATTGCGCCTGATTAGGTGGTGGCGCAAAACATAAAGCCTCGGCCTAGGAGGATGCTACAGACCCAGGTTCGAAACCCTGAGGTTTAACATGGGATCACAGAAATGACCCCATGGTCGCTGGCTTGAACAAGAGGGCACGTGCTCTGCTGGAGTCCCTCCAACCCCCTGTCAAGGCACATATGAAAAAGCAATCAATGAACAACTAAGGTGTCACAAAAAATTGATGCTTCATGTTTGTCTGTCCCTGTCTATCCCTCTCTCTCTCTCAAACGTGTGCTTGCTAAAAATAAATAAATAAATAAATAAAATACATTGATTATACAGATGTCTCAATATACTTTAAAATGTAGCTAAAAATATAGTTGCAATATTAGTTTTTTGTTTATATATATATATATATATATATATATATATATATATATATATATATATATATTATTAATTCTAATGGGGTGACACCAATAAATCAGGGTACATAAGTACAATGAAAACATCTCCAGGTTATCTTATCATTCAATTGTGTTGCATACCCATCACCAAAAGTCAAATTGTCCTCTGTCACCTTCTATCTGGTTTTCCCTGTGTCCCTCCCCTCCTCCCTATTCAACTCTTCCCTCCCTCCCCCCATCCCATAACCACCACTCTCTTGTCCATGTCTCATATTCTCACTTTTATGTCCCACCTATGTATGAAATCATGCTGTTCTCAGTTGTTCTTTTTTTCTGAATTACTTATTTCACTCCGTATAATGTTATCAAGGTACATCCATTTTGTTATAAATGATCCCATGTCATCGTTCCTTATGGCTGAGTAGTATTCCATATATATATGTACCATTGCTTTTTAATCCACTCGTCTTCTGACGGACACTTGGGCTGGTTCCAGATCTTCGCTATTGTGAATAATACTGCCACGAACATGGGGGCGCATTTCTTCTTTTTGAACAGTGCTATGGTGTTCTTAGGGTATATTCCTAAAAGTGGGATAGCTGGGTCAAAGGCAGTTTGATTTTTAATTTTCTGAGGAATCTCCAAACTGTTTTTCCACAGTGGCTGCACCAGTCTGCATTCCCACCAGCAGTGCAGAAGGGTTCCCTTTTCTCCACATCCTCGCCAGCACTTATTCTGTGTTGTTTTGCTGATGAGTGCCATTCTGACTGGTGTGAGGTGATATCTCATTGTGGTTTTAATTTGTATTTCTCTAATGATTAGTGATTTTGAGAATTTTTCCATATGCCTATTGGCCATCTGTATGTCGTCTTGGGAGAAATTTCTATTCATTTCTTTTGCCCATTTTTTGATTGGGTTGTTTGTGTTGAGTTTTATAAGTTCTTTATAAATTTTAGTTATTAACCCCTTATCAGATGTGCTGTCGAATATGTTCTCCCATTGCGTGGTTTGTCTTTTTATTCTGTTCCTATAGTCTTTAGCTGTGCAAAAACTTTCTGTTTGATATAGTCCCATTTGTTTATCTTGCCTTTTATTTCAGTTGCCCGTGGAGATAAATCGGCAAATATATCGCTGCTACAGATGTCGGAGAGCTTGCTGCCTATGTTTTCTTCTAAGATGCTTATGGTTCCATGGCTTACATTAAAGTCTTTTATCCATTTTAAGTTTGTTTTTGTGAATGGTGTAAGTTGATGATCTAGTTTCATTTTTTTGCAGGTAGATGTCCAATTTTCCCAACACCATTTGTTAAAGAGGCTGTCTTTACTCCATTGTATGTTCTTTCCTCCTTTGTCAAATATCAGTTGTCCATAAACGTGTGGGTTTATTTCTGGGTCCTCTGTTCTGTTCCATTGATCTATGTGCCTGTTCTTATGCCAGTACCAGGCTGTCTAGAGTATAATGGCCTTATAGTAAACCTTGATATCTGGAAGAGTAATTCCTCCTGCTTTATTTTTTCTTTTTAAGATTGCTGAGGCTATTCGTGTTCTTTTTTGGTTCCATATAAATTTTTGGAATATGTGTTCTATATCTTTGAAGTATGTCATTGGTATTTTAATTGGTATTGCATTGAATTTATAAATTGCTTTGGGTAATATAGACATTTTAATGATGTTTATTCTTCCTAGCCATGAGCACGGTATATGCTTCCACTTGTTTGCATCTTCCTTGATTTCTTTTACCAATGTTCTATAATTTTCCGAGTACAAGTCCTTAACCTCCTTGGTTAAATTTACTCCTAGGTACTTTATTTTTTTGGCTGCAATAGTGAAGTGGATTGTTTCCTTAATTTCTTTTGCTGATATTTCATTGTTGGTGTATAGAAATGCCTCTGATTTCTGAGTATTAATTTTATATCCTGCCACCTTGCTGAATTCATTTATAAGGTCCCGTAGTTTTTTGACTGAGACTTTAGGGTTTTCAATATACAATATCATATCATCTGCAAATAGTGACAGTTTTACTTCTTCTTTTCCAATTTGGATGCCTTTTATTTCTTCTTCTTGTCTGATTGCTGTAACTAGGACTTCCAGAACTATGTTGAATAAGAGTGGTGAAAGGGGGCAACCCTGCCTGGTTCCTGATCTTAAGGGGATTGCTTTTAATCTTTGTCCATTTAGTATGATGTTTGCTGTCGGTTTATCGTAGATGGCCTTTATCATGTTAAGGAATGATCCCTGTATTCCCACTTTACTGAGAGTTTTGAGCATGAATAGGTGCTGGATTTTATCAAATGCCTTTTCTGCATCTATTGAAATTATCATGTGATTTTTGTCCTTCCTTTTGTTTATGTGATGAATCACATTGATTGATTTGTGAATATTGAACCAGCCTTGCCTCTCCAGAATAAATCCCACTTGATCGTGGTGTATGAGTTTTTTTTATATATTGCTGGATCCGGTTGGCTAATATTTTGTTGAGAATTTTAGCGTCTAAATTCATCAGGGATATAGGCCTATAATTTTCTTTCTTTGTGTTGTCTTTACCCGGTTTTGGGATCAGAATTATGCTCGCCTCATAAAAGGAGTTTGGAAGTCTTCCTTCCTCTTGAATTTTTTGAAATAGCTTGAGAAGGATAGGAGTTAGTTCTTCTTTGAATTTTTGATAGAATTCACTTGTGAAGCCATCAAGCCCAGGACTTTTCTTTTTTTGGGAGTTTTTTGATAACTGTTTCGATCTCATCTGTTGTAATTGGTCTGTTTAGGTGCTCTGATTCTTTCAGATTGATTTTTGGAAGGTTATATGATTTAAGAAATTTGTCCATTTCACCAAGATTGTCTAATTTTTTGGCATATAGTTCTTCATAGTATTTTCTTACAATGCTTTGTATTTCTGTTGTGTCAGTTGTTATTTCTCCACTGTCCTTTCTAATTTTATTTATTTGAGTCCTCTCTCTTTTTTTCTTGGTGAGTCTAGTTAAAGGTTCATCAATCTTGTTTACCTTTTCAAAGAACCAGCTTCTTGTTTCATTGATCTTCTGTATTGTTTCTTTAGCCTCTATGTCATTTATTTCTGCTCTGACCTTTATTATTTCCTTCCTTCTACATGTCTTGGGTTTTATTTGTTGTTGTTTTTCTAGTTCTTTTAGATGCAGGAACAGGTTGCTTATTTGAGCTTTTTCTAGCTTCTTATGATATGCCTGTAGTGCAATAAACTTCCCTCTCAGAACTGCTTTTGCTGTGTCCCATAAATTTTGAGTTGATGTATGCTCATTATCATTTGTTTCTAGAAACTTTTTTATTTCTTCTAGGATCTCATTGTTAATCCATTCATTATTTAATAGCATGCTATTTAGTTTCCAAGTGTTTGAGTATTTTTCAGTTTTTCTTTTGTGGTTAATTTCTAGTTTCATGGCATTGTGATCAGAGAAAATGCTTGATATGATTTCAATCTTCTTAAATTTATTGAGACCATTTTGTGTTCTAACATGTGGTCTATCCTAGAAAACGTACCATGAGCGCTTGAGAAGAATGTATATTCTACTACTTTAGGGTGAAAAGTTCTGAAGATATCTATTAAATCAAGTTGATCTAGTGTCTCCTTTAAGTCTGCTGTTTCTTTATTAATTTTCTTTCTTGAGGATCTATCCAGTGTTGTTAGAGGGGTATTGAAATCCCCTACTATGATAGTATTGCTGTTAATCTCGCCCTTTATATCCATCAAAGTCTGCTTTATGTATGTCGGGGCTCCTATATTTGGTGCATAGATATTTACAATAGTTATATCTTCCTGTTGAATTGTTCCCTTTATCATTATGTAGTGTCCTCCTTTATCTCTTACTACAGCCTTTGTTTTAAAGTCCGTTTTGTCTGATATAAGTATTGCTACCCCTGCTTTTTTTTCATTTCCATTTGCATGAAATATTTTTTTCCATCCTTTTACCTTCAGTCTATGAGCATCTTTTGTTTTAAGGTGTCTCTTGTAGACAGCATATGTATGGGTCCTGTTTCTTTATCCATGCAGCTACCCTATGTCTTTTGATTGGATCATTTAATCCATTTACATTTAAGTTCATTATTGATATGTAGTTGTTTATTGCCATATTATTATTTAAAGCTGTATTCTTCTTTTGCTCTATTCATTCCTCCCTTTAAACTGTTCACAACAGACCCTTTAGTATCTCTTGCAGAATTGGTTTGGTTTTTATGAATTCCTTGAGGCTTTCTTTTTCTAGGAAGCTCTTTATTTCTCCTTCAATTTTAAACGTTAGCCTTGCTGGATAAAGTAGTCTTGGTTGTAGGTTCTTGTTCTGCATTACTTTGATTATATCTTGGCATTCCCTTCTGGCCTCAAGTGTTTCTGTTGAGAAGTCAGATGTCATCCTTATGGGGGCTCCTTTGTAGGTGATAGCCTTTTTTTCTCTCGCAGCTTTTAAAATTTTTTCTTTATCCATTAGCTTTGGTATTTTAACTATGATGTGTCTTGGTGTAGATCTTTTTGGGTTTCTCTTTAATGGAGTTCTGTGTGCTTCTTGAACGTGTGCAGTGCTTCCCAACCTTAATTTAGGAAAGTTTTCTGCTATGATTTGATTGAACAAAGTTTCCATTTCCTGTCCTCTCTCCTCTTCTTCAGGCACCCCTATGATGCGAATGTTGTTTCTCTTCATGTTGTCACAAAGCTCCCTTAGAGTTTCCTCACATTTTTTGAGTCTCTTTTCCTTTTTCTTTTCTGCTTCTGTGCCTTTGTTTATTGTGTCCTCTAACTCACTTATTCGATCCTCAGCGTGATTCATCCTGCTTTTAATTCCTTCCATTGTGGTCTTCAGTTCTGATACTGTATTTGTCATTTCTGTCTGATTCTTTTTTATTATTTCAATTTTGTTTTTTATACTTGTTATCTCTTTATTTAGGTGTTCATAATGACTATCCGTTGTTGCTCTAATTTCTTTGAACATCCTAACTATCATTATTCTAAATTCTGCATCTGGTAATTTGGTTATATCTGGTTCATTCAGGTCCTTCTCTGGGGATTTCTCTTGATTCATTTGGTTTGCATTCCTCTGCCTGCCCTTTTTTTCTGTGTATAAGCAATTTGTGGCCACTGGAGTCCAGTAGGTGTTTCCTTTGTGTTCTCTAGGTGTGGTCTGTCTGCAGGCCTCCCACCCCTTCTGCCGGTGACTAGGGTGGTTGGGTATGAGCGTTGCCAGCGCTGGCCCACTGTGGCTTTTGCTGTGATTTCTGCCTCTCCTCCGTAGGAGGGCCTGTCACTGAAGCCACAAGACTTAGCACCAAGGGTAGAGGTGAGCACCTTTGCTCAGCTGTGGACCAGCCTATTTCCGGACTTCCGCCCAGAACCAGCAGTCGGAGCCTGCTGTCTACAGTTCCGCAGGTTAGGCGGGGCTTTTGATGTGCTCTCAGCTGTAAGCTTTTGCCCGTCAGGAGCTTTAGCCCCGCCATCGAGGCCAGGGTCCTTCTGCGCAGGGTCGGAAACCAAGGTTTATTGTGGCGAGCTTGTTTCCTGGCTTCCGCTCAGCTACATACTTCCGCTTGTCCCGGACTCTACCCCGCCCCCGTGTTCGGAGCCCGCTCGTGCACGTATGAATGCAATCCCGGTTTCTCTGGCCGGGTGGGGATAGTAGCGTGAGCTCAGCTGCGAGCTTCCACTTGTCTCGGGGTCTACCCCGTTCCCGTGCTCGGAACCCGCTCGCACACGTATAGTGGCCAACCGCGGTTTCTCCAGCCAGGGGGGGGGGGCTGGTAGCGTGAGCTCAGCCACGAGCCCCTGCCCGTCCCTGGTCCTAGCCCGGTCCCTGCAGTCTGGGCTGGCTTGTACAGGGCCTGCCCGTTCCTGGCCTCCCGCTTTGTCCCCATAAGTGGGATTAAAGGCGGGCCCGCAGTTTCCAGACCGGTTTCGCGCGTCCCCTCCGACCCTCTGGGCTGGACCGAGCTCCCTCACTTGTTTCACAGCTCAAAAATGTCCAAACGCCTCTTCTAGACTCTGGGACTGCAGGCTGGGGCTTGGTTCCTGGGACCCAGGTCCCTCCCTCTCCGCCAAACTTTCCTCCCGCCCTGCGGGTCTCTCCGGGCTGCCGTTTGCTCCGGGGAGCTGGGCAGCCCTGTTCGCGTTTTCGCTATTCATACCAGTCTAAATGTGGCTTCTTCTGTGTTCCTTGGTTGAAGAGTCCACTTAGTTTAGTTCATAGTTGGTTTATCCAGATGATGGTTCTTTAAATTGAGTTATAATCCACTTTGCTTCTGGGAGTTGGAAGTTGGTACGTCCGCCTACTCCGTCGCCATCTTGCTTCTCGCAATATTAGTTTTAATGAAAATTTTATTAATAGTAGTTCTCTTGCTTTCTTGAATTATAAGAAGCTTTCTTTTAGGATTATGGTAAAGGAACGAGTTACATGTACATATATGTTAAAATTAGAAAGAGATTTTTATTGATTTTTTTTTGTACCTAAACATATGGCAATCTTTCAATTGAAATTAGAGTTGAATTCAGAAATAGGACCAGTTATTATGGTTAATGGCATATGAAAATATGAAAGAATTCACTGAAGAACTTGTATTGTTTATTTGTAAGAAACAAATGTCATACTTTTTCACATAAATTTCTTATGACTTATTTTATTCAAATGTTTACTGATTAGCAAAGTGACATGGGGCATTTCCTTGTGATTCAGTTTTCTCATTTACAAAATGGGCATAAAATATTACTTGCTTTATAAATTGTTGAGATTAAAAAATGAGTACATGTTTAGTATCTACAACAGTGCTCACTAATATTTAGCTATTATTGCAAAAAAAAATACGTATGCATTGTTTGATCAGAAGCCCCAAAACTGTGTGGCATCAGATAACAAAGCAACGTAGTTTTCCTGGCATCTTAAAGATCATTTTCAGAATGATCTTTAGATGCATGTACTTAAAAGTAGCTGGAAAGCTCAGAATGGATAACTTTTATAATAATGGAATTCAAGTGGATCAGTAAAAAAGAAAAAAAAAAAAGATTGCAGAGAAAAATACAGTTTAGTTGACCAAAATGCTTGAGGAAATATTCTTCTGTGCTCTTTCATTTTTTTTTAAGTGAGCCAATGGGTTCAAATACATAGATTATTATAGCCATTATTTTAACCCTTTTTCTTTTCTATCATCTCATATTTCTTTCATAGTACCCCCAAAGAACACCCTCAGCAGTGTAAATTAAATACAGTACTAAAACATACTGTTCTGTTTGCAAATGTCTTATCTTCTTTTTAATTGTTTATTTGGTGATCTCCCTAAACTGTAGTACCTAAGCAAACATTCTTCCATTATCCATTCATTTATTCAATAAGAATGAATTATGTCTCTAAAACATATCATACATTATGTTAGGAACCAAAGATCTACAGAAAAAATATCATAAGTGAATTTCCCTTCTGGCAAAGAGTTTAATGCCTAGTTGGTGGGAAAGATATGTTTAAATATTTTTAATGCACTCTGATAAATATAATAAAAATCCATATGTCATTATGCTGACACAAAGGATATATATCTAACGTGGATCAGGTAAGATTTCCCCAAATCAGTGACATGGTAGCTAACACTCAAAGGTGAGTAGAGGTTTGGATAGACTCGGAGGTAAAGAGCATTTCAAACACGGGACAGAGCATGCGCAAAGCTGCAGAGGCAGCTAACACTCTGGGATCTGAAAGTGGTTAATAAAGGTGTGAATGCAGGGTGTATCTGGCAAGTGGTAGGTGGTTAGAAAAGTAGTTAAAAGAGCTAAATGTAGGAAGTTAAATATATCTAGGAAATTAGGAAGACATTGAAGATTTAAAAAGCAGAGTTGCAGTTATTGAATATTTCTCTCTCTAAATTAATGTACAGAAACTTCTCTTCTCTCCTCTCCGAGGTTTGTCTGGGTCTCTGATCCCCTTATCCAGCCCACACAGATTCCACCCTCGGAAAAGTACTGAGCTCACTGAAATATTTGCTCTCTGACAGTGCTCAAAAGTTCGATTTTAAAGCCTTGAAATAGCGTGCCTCAAATATCATTTGGTTTCTTTATTATAAATGCTATATTTTTCTGTTTATATTTTTTTATAGTTCAATCCAATTCCATATAACAACCTCAGGAGATGGAATATTTTTTTAATGTGAATGTGTTTCAGAAATATCTTCTGTGAAGACTGTATGCAAAATGTCTACTAACTACTTGGTGTTTTTTTTCTGTTTTTTAGCAAGAGAGTGATATAAAGAGACTGACCAACAGAGAGGGACAGACAGACAAGAAGAGAGAGACATGAGAAGCATCAACTTGTTGTTATGGCACCTTTAGTTATTCATTGATTGCATTCTCATATGTGCCTTGACCAGGGGGCTCCAGCCAAGCCAGTGACCCTTTGCTTAAGCCAGCAATCTTAGGCTCAAGCCAGAGACCTTGCGCTTCAAGCTAGCAACCTTTGAGCTCAAGCTGGCGACCCTGCATGCAAGCTTGTGAGCCAGCTCTCAAGCAAGTGACCTCGAGGTTTAAAACCTGGGTCCTCAGTGTCCCAGATCATGTTCTATCCACTGTGCCATCACCTGGTTGGGCTACTAATGACTTTTTTATGGACTAATATGAGAAAGGAATATTTGAAGAGCACACTTAGATGATTCTTCCTCATTAAAATAAATAAGCCTGAATAGGCAGTGGCACAGTGGATAGAGCATCAGACTAGAATGCAGAGGACCTAAGTTCAAGACCCCAAGGTCACCTGCTTGAGTGCGGGCTCACTAGCTTGAGCGCCGGGTCACTGGCTTGAGCATGGGATCATAGACATGACCCCATGCTGGCTGGTTTGAAGCCCAAGGTCACAAGTTTGAAGCCCAAGGTTGCTGGCTAGAGCAAGGGGTCACTCGCTCTTCTGTAGCCCCTTATTCAAGGCACATATGAAAAGCATTTAATGAACAATTAAGGTGCCACAACAAAGACTTAATGCTTCTTATCTCTCTCCCTTCCCGTCTGTCCCTATCTATTCCTCTCTCTGTCTCTGTCGCTAAATAAATAAATAAATAAATAAAAGTTCTTATACACGTTGTGTCCATCACATATAGCCTGCCTTCAAAGTTGAAGTTAAAATTCTAAAAATCTTTTTGGTCTTTTTTCTTATTTATGTTTTCTGCTTCCCAATTTTCTTACACGAACCCTCCTATAAAGTATAATAGGAATGATCAATAACCCTCCACTCAGTGTATAATTGGGATGGTTACAGTACTACCATTTAAAAATCAAGTAATTTATAAGCAGGAGAAAAGAGAGGATGTAAAAATAGTGCTTTTATAAACAGAAATGTGATTTTTTTTTAATGCCTAAAATTTAGGACTCAAAAATTTATCAGTAATTTTATATATTAGGTATAAGAACAACACAGTATTCCAATTAACAAACCACCAGAATTTCTGTTTGAGTAATAAATGTATTGTTTTTTAAAATAAAATTTCCTTGCATTAATAATGGAAAGGGAGTTAGTAACAAAAAAGAAATATACTCTGTTATGTTCATTGTTGACTTAATATATCATATTTCTTTAATTATTCCAGAGCATTGGTATTAGGACTTTAAAATTCCCAAATTACATTCCAGAAAAGTTGATTTATATATCTTTATTACTAATGGAATAGTGTGAAATGTCACAGGCTCTAAAGCCACTTTCCCTTTTATATTTCACTTCACAACTTCAGGCTAATATTAAAATATTTAGTAGAGTCTGATCGTTTCCTGCTGGTTGGATTGTATTAAAAATATATGGCTTTTATGGGCATAGAAATTAAATATGTGAACAATCAGGCTTTGTAAAAATATACCACATGTTAACTCAAGTAAAAGCAATAAAATATAAACAAAATGTGAAAATGTAGACCATTCTCATAATGTGTGTTCTTTTTATGAGCTAACTGCTCTGTTGTGGGTTGTATTGCACAGACCAGAAAAAGGATATAATTCAAGAGATCTTTTCAGGACATTTTAAAAATGATAAAACTAAACTAACCTTTAGTTGGGTTTTTAAAATCATAAATCACTTTTAAGGTTAGTGGCTACCTGATGTAGTATTTGGACACCTTAACAATAAAGAAGAGCTTCTGCCTGTCCTGGGGGTGTTGTTTAAAAGTGTTTTTTCACAGTTAAGCAGTAAATCAATGACTGACAGAATTTCTAACCTGCCACATTTTACCATGGTTACAATATAAAATGTAGTTTCTCCCAATCCCATTTGAAATAAAGTTACTCCTAGAAATCTGCATTTGAAAATCTTGGATGAAGTCTGTTTGCATGCTACCATGTAATTTCTGAGCAAATACAGCATTTATTTAAATAATTGCTTGCTAAAGGACAAGGAAGTGTTATTCCAAAAAAAGAACTATGGGGTTAATTGTTTTTTCTCTTTTAATTTGCCCTCACCTTTGGCAATGAATAAATTTAATAAGTCAACCAAAATAATTAAATTATTGTACTAATTTAAAAAGGACATTTTAAAATAGGTTAACCTTAACTGTGTGTATTATGGAATAATACACTAAAGAGTGTAAGAGAATATGGGTTCTTTATTTAGTATATCCAAAATAACCTCACTGATTTATCTGCAGATTCACTACAACCTACCTGTTAAACTGAATTTCTTGTAGAAACCCTGTGACCAATTTCAAAGGAAACTGAATTATGCTCAATATTTGCAAATGTCACTCATGTAACAGCAATGCCATATAAGCTTTCCTGGAAAGTTTTACTTGTAATAGAGACAGAGTTTCCTTAAAGTTAAAAAAAAATTAATAAAAAAGAAAAATGAAATTCAGGCATGTACTCACACCTGGAAGAATTACAAAAAAGACAGAAAAGGTGACAACATCCTTATAATACCATGTTCTTTAATGTCAACATATGTCCATGATATATGAGCCAATCTTTGGAGACACAAGGTTCAGGCGCTGTCATTTCCATTTTAGTTCATTTACAAAGTTACTATTAGTGTAAGGTGGTCAGATTATTCTTTCAACAACATTGAATGTACTCAGTTGCTTCAATACAAAATAAAAATAATGGAAATGCATCAGTTAATGGATCATATTTTATATAATTTGGATTAAGATCTTGTAAACACAGTTAAATCCTCAAACCTCATTTAGCATTATGCTGCATCAGATATTTTAACAGAAACTGTTATTAGTTGATGTCTTTTTTTTTCTCATCCCAGGGTTTAAATGAGGTAAAAATCTCAGGAACACAGAGCCTACAGTTTTTCTTGGTAAGGTCTGCTATGGATAGGTGCTATCAAAGAAACATTTAAAATTAAATTTATTTCAATTTTGAAATTTAAGTTGCTTCTGAAATCATAATCAAAGAGGTGTGTTAGAGTCATTTATCGTGTGGAAGAATGTAAGTGCTCTGAGAAGCCACAAGTTTACCCTGTGTAGCTACTTAGATCTCAATCTTTTCCTGCAGGCTGCCACAATAACATTATGGGATATGACTGTTCTTTTGTTATTTTTTAATGCTTTTTTTTTTAGAATTATCAATAAATGTACCCACTTATCTGGTTTGTATTGGTAAAATGAATAACAAATTGGTGTTTGTGTTGGGGGTGAAGTACCACAAAAATGCAAATAGGATTTCTGAATGGAAGACATCCAGCATGGATCAAGACCTTACCCATATGTGGGGTTTTTGTCTACGCAATCTTTTTATAAGCTTTTTAATGCTTGAACAGCTACTGAAGCAAACAAAGACATATTATTTATTAATTGTGCACCATTAATAGCAAGGTCTCACCAACTGCCAATCCATATGGACATAAAGCCCCCAGTCTTAAATCTGCTCAGATTAATTTCTTTCAACAGCATCCAACAGCGTGAGGTGAAGTGAGAACCTGGTTTTCCTCCTGCCTTTTTATGCCACGCTTGGCAGATTGGTTCCCTAGGACTTCTTTACAAGCAAGAAAAGCAGCTGTATTTCTTGGTCCTGTCCAGGTTGGAGATTTACGAAGATGGAGATGAAAGGACTTTAGATTTGTTGTGTTTTTCCCAGATCGTTTCTAAAATTGCATAATCCCTTTGTTTCCCCCACCCCCAAAAAGGGAAATGAAAAAGATAAGAAACATGCTTCAACAGATTCAAATAGCTACAATATCCAATTATATTAGCAGAGCTCTTACTTGAAAAAATCCAAACTTTAAAAAAAATTGATAAGCTTAGTTGCAATTTCAAGATGTTTGTATTTGTGATTACTGGTTACTTTCAATAATCCAATTCATGTTAAATTACAAAACTGTATAATCTAATTATCAACACCCCAGCACACGTTGTATGCCAAATTTCATTATGTTAATTTTTTTAATTTGGAACACACTCTGGCCTTTCTTAAATTTGCAAACTAGCTTAATATTTCTGTATGAATATCGGTTTATAGAAAGGACACAGATTTAGCCTCTTGCAGAACCACTTTCTGTTGGGTGCACACTTCCATTCTAAAAATGATGAGATGGTCATTCTGAGGAGTTTAATTTTTCCTGGTTACTCTCCAAGGGTTCAGCACAACGTGACCTTTTATTCTTCTCCTTCAAGTCCTCCTGCCTCAGTCTGTCTAAATGGCATAAGCACTTATGTAGTTCATTTCCTGGTAATGATGCATAATGATAGAAATTAGACAAGGTTTTTTTTTAACAAATTAAAATATAAAGAATGGAACTGTGTGTGTGTGTGTGTGTGTGTGTGTGTGTGTGTGTTCGCACGCGCGCGCTTTAATGGGGAATTTAACCACAAACTACAAATCGCAGTCACCCTTTCCTAAGTTAACCAGTTCAGTAAACAGTTGGAAAAGCTAAAATACTAAATCTGTGGGACCTCCACTTCCTGCTAGGAAAGAACTAAAGCAAGATTCCCAAAGGAAGGCACCGTTAGGTAAGCTGGGACTTAGCAGTAGCAATTATAGATTTCTTTATTTTTTAAATAGAAGACTAGCCATTTAGTTTTTCCTATTCAGTGCTGGATATCTTACAGGATAAGTGGGCGTATATCCTGTAAGAAATGTTCTTGAAGAAGCCTATTTTCACAGGGAAGGTTGATGGCAGTATGTGTACAGTCACCTTAGCTTTAAATGATAAACCCACAGCCAGAGCAATTTGACCAATTTCTGCATGGCACACCCAGGGCAGGAAAGGTAATTTTCCCTAAGAAAAGGCTAGACTCAGGACCAATGGAAATCACTAATTTTCCACTGAAACAATATTTTCTAAAAACTGTTTACTCTCGAGAACAGTAACATTCCCTTTGTATTACTTTTTATTTGTTTTCAAACAAGTAGTTTTTAGAAAGTCACCAGTGCTTCCTGAGGAATGTTTTTATATTTAGAGTTGCTATACTTTTAGTGACTTCCCATGCTTTGTATGTTCCCCTCCGGAGCAATATTTAATTGGCTCAGGAACCAGAGAACCTGACTGCAAGTATTTTCTTTTCCTTTTCTTATCTTTTCTCTTCTTTCATTTTTAATTCCTAAATTCAGAGAACTCAACTAACATTTTATTAATCTTAAAGATTTCTTCTAAACCATTTGAGAAGGCTCTATTCTTTGACTTTTGTATTTCAGGCAGCAGCTTGCTGTAGATCTAATGAAAATCTGTCTGTGCATATGCACAAATTGACTAAAGGGAGTACATCAAATGTTAATTCATAGATGCAGAAGTAATATGCAAATAGAGATTCTAAACTTACTGCACCATCATTTTTAATGAAATAACTTACTCAGCCCTTACACTTAAAGAAATAATAAAATAATGCCTTGGCTCAGTGCACTGAAATATAGAGTAGTGTTTTTCTAATTCACTGATTGCCAATCCACTTCTCTTTGCCACCGGATGGATTTGAACTTAATGAACTGAAGAGATATCTTTTTCTTTTATCTTAGTTTAGAGGCCCTGGCTGGTTGGCTCAGTGATAGAGCATTGACCCAGCATGTGAATGTCCCAGGTTCAATTCTAGTTAGGGCACACAGAAGAAGCACTCATCTGCTTTTCTTTCCTCCCTCCTCACTCTTTCTCTCTCTCTTCTCCCACAGCCATGGCTTAATTGGTTCAAGCAAGTTGGCATCAGGCACTGAGGACGGCTTGATGGCCTCTGCCACAGCCAGTAAAAAATGGCTTTGTTTGCTGAGCAACAGAGCACCAGCCCCAGATGGGCAGAGCATTGCACTGTAGGGGGTTTGCTGGGAGTATTGCGGCCCAGGCAGATGTTGGAGTCTCTCTCTACCTCCCCTCCTCTCACTAAAAGAAAAATAAAATAAATAGATAAATAAATAAATAAGTAAATAAATATCTTAGTTTAGGTAATCTTATAAGTAAAGATGCTTAACTGTGTACAAATTAGGTGATTATATTTTATTCATATGTAAATACACACATAAATTGTATATTCATGAGACAGATTGCTAATTTGCTATGATATTGATACAAATTTAATAAATTTATTGCTGGCTATTTAAGATGAAAGGTATAAATTATATATTTCACTGGTATCTATAACATTTTGAAATTTTAATATTTATAAAACATCAATAAATTATATCTGAATTAAAATTTAATTTAACATTACTCTCAGCTAAAATTTATTACTATAGACAAAAAGTTACTAAACAATTCTATCATAATTGAGGATATTTGCTATAGATGAAAAACATTTATTAGCAATAATCTTATAATTAATGGTTCTGCCAAAATTTTTGAGGTGAATTGGAAGCTTCATTGGGCAAATATGTAAAAACCTTCATTATTAAAACAATTCTTTTCCATACCAAGAAAAAAGTGTAAAGCCATGAAAAAATAAAAATAGAAACCCTGTAGAATGATCATAAGGTCAGCTAGTATACATACCCAATTCTGTTTGTCCTCATCATCTCCACGTACATGTTGACATGTATAGATTTGCTTCAGTATATGCAACTTAATCATCATAGCGTAGGGATACAACAGGTAAAATATCAAGGAAAATATGATGCAATTGTATGAAAAATAATGAATATAGAGCTACCCTCGGCATAATTACAATTAGATACAACTACTCTTAAGTATCTACATGTTTCTAATGCTCATTTCTATTCCTACAGAAGTAGTAAAAACTAAATGAAGTTGTTCTGATTTGATTTGAATTCCTTCATTTTATTGTGCAGTTTTCCTTATCTGATTATTTGCTTTTTACCACTATGTTTTATTCTGTTTAGTCTTGGTTTACCATCCCTCTTTTAAGACATAGATCATCAGTCTTTACTTCCAAATTTGTTTAGTGTTCATTTTAAGACACATTGTTATTGCCAAGGAAACTTCACTTCTTTCCTAAACATACTGCAAAATGTCAATAGCCCAATACTTAGTTAGGGGATGAATGGGTTTTGTGTGAAATATAAGTTAGTCATGCTCTCTAACCTGAGAAATCCTTGCTTATTTTTTCTGTGTTTGATTCTCTGTCAACCTTCAATAAGAGATTTTGAAGTAACTCTTGGACAAAGAGTTGGAGCAGGTCAAAGAGAAGCAATTTCCTAATTAAATTTTATAGAAGACAGATCACTCCTTTCTAACCAAACTGATTTTGTTTTCACCTATGTCCTTCATAAATTACACAGGAGATGATTACTGTTCTCAGACACAAGAATGAATCATAATTTGTCAAAATGGGTCACAGTAGTCTATATCGTTTCCAGTGATTATTTTAGGCCTGGCATGCAATAGGGCTCTGGCCAGTGCTACATGAGGTGAACTCTGCTAGATGTCATTTAGGAAAGGTTTTCCATGCTGATAAAAACTTTTACTTATCTGAGATGTTATCACAGGAATGAGATCCACAGCATCTTCCAACAACAACAAAAAAATCCTGACTGGTGTCAGTGGAGCAGAAACGTGGAATAAAACTTAAAACTTGCATCCATGTATAAATATCATACAGCTGCTCAGTATCCCAAGTTCCACAGAAAGCAGAGATTTGTAAACACACGTACAGGCTTTGGCAAAAGTAGGTTTACAGTGGTTTGTATAAAAAATACAATAATCAATAAATAATAATACAAGAATAAACTGTTTCATGTACTCATAACTGTAAACCTACTTTTGCCTCACCATGTACTATTATTCCTTTAAAAAGTACAATCAAGCCTGACCTGTGGTGGTGCAGTGGATAAAGCGTCGACCTGGGAACACTGAGGTCGCCAGTTCAAAACTCTGCACTGGTCTGGTCAAGGCACATATGGGAGTTGATGCATCTAGCTCCCCCCCCCCCTCTCTCTCACTTTGTGTCTCATCTCTAAAAAAAAATGAATAAATAAAAATAAAAGACTTAAATAAAAAAGTACAATCATAGTTTTCATAAATGATGAGAGAGGGAGTGGAGTGAGAAAGGGAGAAAGTATTTATTTATTTATTTATTTATTTATTTATTTTTACAGGGCCAGAGAGAGAGAGAGGGATAGATAGGGACAGACATACAGAAATGAAGAGAGATGAGAAGCATCAATCATCAGTTTTTTGTTGAGACACCTTAGTTGTTCATTGATTGCTTCCTCATATGTGCCTTGACCGCGGGCCTTCAGCAGACCAAGTAACCCCTTGCTGGAGCCAGAAACCTTGGGTTCAAGCTGGTGAGCTTTTTGCTCAAGCCAGATGAGCCTGCGCTCAAGCTGGTGACCTCGGGGTCTTGAACTTGGGTCCTCCACATTTCAGTCTGACGCTCTATCCACTGCACCACCTCCTGGTCAGGTGAAAGTCCTTTTTAAATGTATTTTCAAGCTGGTTACTACTTGTATTAAATTTGGCTACCCACTCAATTCTCTTCTAAGAATTTAAATAATGAACTATTTAGAGCAGTTCTAGAGTTGGTTATTGTCATGTATGCTGTGAAGGCAATAGAACAATTTATCCAGGGGCTTCTCCCTCTATCATGTTTTTTGGTGTTGAAGGAGAAAAAGAAGATAAGACATAAAGATTTAGAATTCATGCTTGGTCGAACCCATGGCACAGGGGGATTCTGAGGAATACCTACCAGTAGACACCATCTGTCACAATGGGTAAGGGAGACCCCAACAAGCTGAGTGGTGAGATGTTCTCATATGATTTATTCATGTAAACATGTTGGAAAAAGCACGAAAGAAAACACTCAGACTCTTCTGTTAACTTTTCCAAATTCTCCAAGAAATGTTCAGAGAGATGGAAGACCACGCCCGCAAAGGAAAGGTCAAAGTTTGAAGATATGGCAAAGTGCCACAAATCTCACTCTGTCAGGGAGACAAAAAGTTACCTTACTCCCAAAGGGTGATAAGAAAAAAAAATCCCAATGCTCCTAACTGGCCTCCATCTTCCTTCTTCCTGTTTTACTCTGAACATCACCTAAAGATTAAAAGTGAACACCCTGGTTTGTCCATTGGGAATACTGCAAAAAAAAAAAAAAATGGGTGAAATGTGGTCTGAACAGTCAGCCAAAGATAAGCAACCATATGAACAAAAGGCAACTAAGCGACAGGAGAAATATGAAGAGGATATTGCTACATGCCATACAAGGTCAAAAGTGAAGTGGGAAGGAAGAACCCTAACAGGTGGACAAACTTAAAGAAGAACAAACCGGGAGATTGATGAGAAGGAAGAAAAAGAGGAAAATGATGAGAAAGAGGAAGAGGATGAAGACGAAGAATAAATGGTTTTCCTGTAAAGGTATATGTGAGGTACGTGTGTATGCTCATGCAATTATTTGGCTAAGAATGAGAATTCAAGTGCAGCTCACTACTAACTTCAGTATAAAAACTGTACAGATTTTTTAAAGACGATAAGGTTCTTTATAGAGAAAATATTTTTTTAAAAATGCAGGTTGTGGCCTTGGCCGTTTGGTTCAGTGGATAGAGAGTTGGTTCAGCATATGGATGTCCCAAGTTCGATTCCCAGTCAGGACACACAAAAGAAGCGACCATCTGCTTCTCTCCCCCTTCCTATCCTGCAGCTAGTTGCTCAGTTGCTTCCAGTGTGGGTCCAGGGTGTTGGCCTCAAGTGCTACTCAGTTGACTCAAGCATGGCTCCAGACAGGGGTTGCCTGGTGGATCTCACAAGGGCTAATGCAAGAATTTGTCTTAGTACCTCTCCTCCTCTCACTTAAAAAAAATGCAGATTGTAGCTTTTGCGGGGGGCTACTGCATATAGTCAGATATTTAATGCTTCAGGTGTTAAGTGTTTCTAAATATTTAATGGTTTCTTTAATTTCTTGACTTGTGTATGGTAGCAAAGCAAATCCATAGGAATTAGTTTTAATAGGAAATTTTGGGTTTTTATAAATGTTACATTTTGTTTTTAAAAAATATTTTTGTAATCAAATTATATATTTTATAAAAGAGATAAGACAAAAGGATTTAAAGTGGTGCAAAGTAACAGATAGTTATCAAGCACTTTATTTCTTTGTGTAGGGAGAAAGATAAATGTCTCTTCTGGTATCATATCTTTTCTGCACAAAGAACATTTCTTATAGTGCAGGTCTGCTAGAAAAGAATTTGTTTCCCTATCTGTCTCTATCTCTATCTCTAAATCTATCTTTATCTCTATCTCTACCTCTATCTCTATGTTAATCATTAAGTTGTTATCATTTTTGAAAAATTTTTCCAACTGGATACAGAATTATTGGTTGATAATGTCTTCAGTACTACTAAAACCACTTCATTGTCATCTACCTTACATAATTTCAGACAGGAAGTCAGCCTTAATTCTAAACTCTGTCTTTTTTATATACTATATTCATTATAAATTATTTGTCTCTGGCTCTTTCAAAATGTTTGCACCTCTTTTTATATATCTAATTTTACCTTATATGTCCAGATGTTTGGTTTTTTTTTTGTAGTGCCGCTGGTAATTATTGTTGTTCTATTTATTCTATATGGGGTTTTCTGAGCTTCTTTGATCCATGATATGATGTATTTTATCATGTTTGAAAAATCCTCAGCCATTATTGCCTCACATATTTTATCTGCCTTATTCTTTTTCTGAAAAACCAAATTATGTACATTTTAGGCTATCTGCCATCATGTCATAGCTTTTAGATTTTCTGTTTTATGTCTTTTATTCTTTTATTTTTCTCTTTTTTGTTTCAGTTTTGGTTATCCCTACTGTTCTGTCTAAAAATGCAATGACTGTTCAACTAGGCCACCTCTACTAATGAGCACATTGAAATAATTTTTATATCTGCTACAGTGTTGTACTTTGTTCCCTAGCTTTTTCTTTAAGCTCCTTATTGCATTTGCCATCTCTCTGCTAAAATTTCCTGTCTGTTCATGCATACTGTATACCTTTCCCACTAGATCCTTCAACATATTCATAATAGCTTTTTTTTTTATTTCTGTATTTTTCACTTGTTCTTTTTTCTCTCTATTAAATTTATTAGGGTGACGCTGGTTAACAAAATTATACAGGTTTCAGGTGAACAATTGTACAATATTATCTTTACTGTATTGTGATCTTTAAAAGTCCAAATGGTATAGACAACTCTGAGTTATCACTTCTGAGCTATATGTGAATTTAGTTCTGTTTATTAATTTTCAACAAGGTTGTTTTTCTTATTTTTTCTGTATGTTGTAATATGTCATTGAATTTCGTGCATTGCCCTTAGATCTGTGGAAACTGAGATAAATCGTATTTAAAAACCTAAATATGAACATTTCTCTTATTCCTTTACGCCATTAACTTGGAGTGTTAAGTCCATCAAATGAGAAATTAAGCTAAGTTTTGGTTTTGTTGTTTCTATAGTTAATGTCAATACATCACAAGCTTCAGTTCTTCCAGTTGTCAACTGTCATTGTGTTATGTGCATGGAAGGGAAGATTGGGGATACCAGTCTTTTTTAGAGTATTTGTACTCCACCTTCAGTTTTTCCCATCTTATGCATGCCTGTGCCACAGGAAGGGTCTTTCTCCACATTGTTAATTAACCCTCCCTCAATGTTTGATTGATATTTGCTGTTAATGTGCTAACTTTGTTTTAGCAGAGGCAGGTTTTATTATATTTGGTCTCACTTCAATCCTAGGGAAGCCATCTATACTTAGACTATGGAGTGGGATTTTCTTAACATTATTACCCCACCTCCTCATTATAGCCAAACTCAACCCTATCTTTGATTGGTATTAGGTGGAAACTTTCTACCATTACACTAAGAAATTTTTGTGTCCATATAAGACATAAGAGCTAAGAACATTTATCCTTCTCTCAGAGGCTACTGCTTCACCATATGAAAGAACTCTGGAGAGAAGGCAAAGCTCTGCTTCCATCCACTGCGCTTATATGGAGCTTATCACTCCATATACACCTTGAAGATAAGAGTGTTTGCAGCTCTTCCCCAAGCAACTTAAGGTTTTGTTTCATATGGCACTTGGTTTCATTAAGGAATGCAGTATTTTGTGTCTGTTTGTCAATATCCAGCTATTTCCTCCTGTATGCTAACACCCTGGATAAGCTTTGCCTACTCTCCTATCCTACTTCAAAATTGCTACAATGTTGGTATTCCAGTTATCTATTGCTGCAAATTAACATCCCAGCACTTACTGTTTTTGTTTTTTTGGTTTTTTTTAAACAGGGACAGAGAGAGAGAGTCAGAAAGAAGGATAGATAGGGACAGACAGACAGGAACAGAGAGAGGTGAGAAGCATCAATCATTAGTTTTTCATTGTCATTGTGACACCTTCATTGTTCATTGATTGCTTTCTCACATGTGCCTTGACCGCAGGCCTTCAGCGGACCAAGCAACCCCTTGCTGGAGCCAGCGACCTTGGGTTCAAGCTGGCAAGCTTTTGCTCAAGCCAGATAGGCCTGCACTCAAGCTGGTGAGCTTGGGGTCTTGAACCTGGGTCTTCCGCATCCCAATCTGATGCTCTATCCACTGCGCCACCGCCTGGTCAGGCAGCAGTCACTGTTTTAAAACAATTTGTTAGATTTTTCATAGCTCTCTGTTGACAGGCTCATCTTGGTAATTAAAGCTTAGTTGAAGTTTTTCATGCAGTTGAATTCAAATACAGGTTGATGCTGGAGTGATCTGAAGGCTCTATGTCCAAAATAGGTTATTACCAATGCCAATAGTTGGCTTTGGCTCTCCACTAAAACTCAGATGGGTTTTTTAGTGTAGAAGCTATACTTTGTGGCTTTTGCATCTCAAAGCATGGTAGGTGCTTTCTAAGAGGGTAAAGTCTAACAGTCAGCTTTAAAAGATGTTCAAGTAGACTATAAGGTTTTTAACTTATCCCCAGAATATACATACCCTATGTGGTCCAGATAAGAAAAAGTAAATTTGACCTTTTGATGTGAGGAGCTGCAAGCATGTACAACAATGGAAGGAATTGATGATGAGCACCTCTGAGACTATCTTCCATAGGCTTCCCTGTGGGAACCAAAATTCATGTCCCTTCCACATGCAACATACACTTATTCTCCAGTCATGAACTTGAAACTCACCTCATTACAACACTGGTTCTTATCAGAAAATGTGCATCTAAATTAGGTTCAAGTCCAAGTCATCAGGTATGACTGCTCTCAGTCTGAAAATCTGTGAACAATAAAGATAACTTCTCTGCCTTTTAACCCCCCCCTTATAACCCAATATAAAATGGTAACTCAGGAGTAAGATAATTACAATAGACACTCCCATGTCATAAGTGAAAGCAATAACAGGTGGCACATAGCCATCAGCAGTTTATGGCAATTCTGAAATCCAGCTCTGTACATACCACTAGTTGCCTGGTTAACTGAAAATCTACTCTCTGGGAATGCTTGTCTGTATCTCTTGAATCCATTCTCTGGACTCTTGGGTCTGAAATCCAGGTCATTCATAACAAATGGCCTATGTATGGAGATAAGTAGTAGCTCATTTTGCTTTCTGGAAAACATAAAAGATTTGAGACTTTGATGGCTTTCACTTTGAACTGCCTCTGCCGTTTTTACTCAAAAGTGATGACATTTTTTAAAGCAAATCTTTTTAAAATGTTAGATTTTTAAAATAAATCTTATTGGGATTCAATATACTTGACTGAAGACGTCAAAATTTCTTTGAGGCAGTATCATTCTGGTCAGGGCTAAAAATTATCATACCATGGCACAGTGCTATTAAAATTTTTGAAATCTTTCTGACTGAAGAGAGTCTGAAAGACACACCATTAATAGACTTTCAAGCTGAGAATGTCTTAGAAGTACACCTTTAAGATTTTTAGAAGACTTTTAATCTAGCTGAGATGGTACACAAAACACTGTCTTTAAATATTTCTTATTTAACAAAATAAGATCTTAACAAAAGTTCTTATAACCATACCCTCAGTCGGAACATTGCTACACTAAAGCCTAATTTTCTGGCAACACCTTGTATTTTATCTTTGCCTTGAGCTCATTTCTTATTTTGAAAGCTTTTTTGTTACTGTGAAGTCTAATAATGAGAGTCAGTTTAATTTTTGAACTAATATTTTCAGGCTTCTATATATTTTCTCAAAATTCTTCTTAAAACTGAACAATTCATTTTTTATCCTCTTGCTCTATCTGTACCTAATTATACATGGCTTTCAAAAAACAGTTGTAGTTTTTTGGTCCTGGAAATCTTAATCAAATTTCAATATATGTATTTTTTTATCTTGTACATAATGTCAAGCTACGCTGTTGACAAACATTTTGCTACTACACTGCTCACAAAAATTAGGAGATATTTTTCACTTCATATTTATTTTGAAATATCCCCTAATTTTTGTGAGCAGTGTATATAAAATGGATCACTTTTCTTCTTCTAACAGAATTACTTTAGTGATTTTAACTCTACTATAAACTCCTTGAGATCCTTCAAGTTTATGCCTGCCTCTCAATTTCAAAGAATGACTATATGTTTTAAGTATTTTATGATGACAACAACCAACTTCTGCTACTAATTTTTGTAGCTGTTCCTTAATACTGTGAAAAAGTAATCCCAAAATCAGGGGCTTAAAACAACAATTTATTGTGATTTCCAGTGCTTTTTGTAGGTTGACTTTTGTCAGTTGGTTGATCATTAATTTGAATTCTTTATGAAAGCCAAATACATTGGAATCTGGGGCTAGAGTGATCTAAAATCGTTACTAGGCTAGATATCTGAGGTGGCTTATTCATATTGCTGTCAGTGATACCACCTGTTGCTTAGAAGGTCATCTTTGTTGTCTACCAGAGCAGCTACAGATGTTCTTTCTATCTGGCTTCCATTGACTTCTTACAGCATGGGCATTGGTTTCCAAGTGGGAACATCCCAAGAGCAGGCACTCAAGAGGTCTAGGTAGAAGGTGCGTGACTTCTTTTGCACTAATCTTGTAATATCAAGAATGTTACTTGCACTGCAGTCTGCTGTGTAAATAACTTACTAGGGCTAGATGAGGAGCAAATGAGAAGTAGCGCATGCATACAGGAAAAGAAGAAAATGATGAAAGTCATTTTAAAAACTATCTCCCACAAAAGGTGTGTGCAAATTCAATGAAAGAAAGATGCCCAGAATGGGCACACTTGAGAAGTAGATCTGTAAAATGTTTTCTTTCTGTATGTATGCACAACGCATACAAAGCATCGTCACTTTAGTCTTCTAACTTCCTCCTCTTCATTAATTTCTATTCTACCTTTAGTAATCATATTAAAGAAAGCAAAAGATGTCAATTGTTAATTCTTTTGTTTTTATTGTTTTACAAAATCTAACACTCATATATGAGCTTTATTTTATGAACTCACATATGTATATCATGAAGGCATAGATTGATAATTCTGTAATAAGTGCCCATGTAACAAATAAAATATAGCATTTAGCTTTTAGTTTGGTTAGATAAATTTTCAGAGATTAATCTGCTATAGAATTTTCATTCTCAAAGACTGTTTTAACTAACCCAAAGTTTACTGATCTTTATACTGTGCTGATTTCTAATTAGCTCCCATTACTCTCTTTATCTAAGTAATGACTACAATTACATATCACTAGGCCATTTTAGTAGCCTGAAATTGTAATGGTTGTAGGTGACATTTTCTGGCAAAAACTTGTTGGCTCTTTGCCTTCTGAATCATCAGGTTGCTAGCTTATGAACCACATGTACATTCATAAAAATTTTAGGAATAAATGGTGCAGGTAATTTAAGATGCTTAATTAAAAATACAGTATGTAAATGTTCTGCTTTCAAGAAAATTACTTAACCTCTATGTGCCATCTTTAAAAATAGAACAAAATAATTATCCTGTATTATTTCGTTGACAAGTTTTAAGGGACTGCTTGGGGAATTTTTAGTGTGCTTAAAGCCTTCATTGTGCTTTAGTTCAATTTAAAAGAACAGAAGCAAATGTATTAATAACCCTCACTTAAAAATAAAAAAGGACTTAGTTTCAAAATGCACACAAAGATACACATTCTTATGAAAGTTGGGAAAACCAAAATATTTGTCACCCAATACTCATTCAAGACATCAATAAATATGCACTTTATTAAAAATCTCTGACATTTATATGAAAAAGTAGTTATAACCATCGGAGCCAAATGTAGGGATAAAGAAATACGAAAAAGTAATTGTTTAAATAATCAGTATGAGAAAAAGGGTCACTGATTTTAGATTTATTTAAAAATTAATAATTAATTTATTTTTAACATTTGTTGAAAGTCTGCTAAGTGTCAGGTATTATAGTCTAGTTTTGGTAGTATATAAGAAAGCGTAACAGAGTCAAGTGTGCCTCACTGAGCTCATGATTTAATGGAAAGAAACAAAAATACACATCATTAACATCAACGAGTATATTGATCGTTAAAAAGTGATAAGTATTATGGATGTATGTTAGGCAAATTAAGTGGGGCAAGAAATGCCAGATGAGCATGTAGTCACAGTTTTAAGCAGGGTGTGTGACACAGACATAACTGAGTTAAGTTAATAAGAGCAAAGACCTGAAGGACATGTTGGAATGAGCCACGCAAAACACATAGTGCAAAGGTCCTGAAATACCGATCATCTAAGGCATTTAAGAAACAGCATGGAGGCCTCTGGCTGAGGAAATTGAATGAGGGATAGAATAGCAAAGATATGGTCAGAGAACAAAAAGAGAAGACCATTTTGAAGGGACTTGTAGGTCAATGGCTTTTAATCTGTGAAAATGACTAGTTATGAAAAGATTTTGGATAGACAAGATCTGATGGAAATTTTTCAAAGACACTGTTTTGCAAGTGTGTTGAGACTCGACTGTAAGGCAAAGGTGGAATTAGAGAAGCCGGTTGAGAGACCATTGCAGTCATTCAGGAGAGAAGTGAGCATGACTTAGGCAAAGATATGAGCAGGGGTGATGTGCTGAGAAAAAACAGGGTGATGCCGGAGAGAGAAAAAAACTGCTCATTTCTTAAATAAAATAATTGAAGAGAAAAGGTAATCAGATAGATTTGCTTTAGATTGGAATCCAGCTTTTCACACAGTAACAAGAGAGGTGGCAAGAAGGTGTGGTATTGGCAATTTATGAGATTCTCTTACGCTATTGTTGTTGTTGTTTCTAATTGCGGAGACAAGTACTATTAATATTTGATGTGTTGATGTGCAGCCTCTCCTCCCTATATCACATGAAAAGATTAAAGGAGAGATTGGGGTAATGCATCTAAACACCAAGAAATGCCAAAGACTGTCAACACAGCACTTGTTGCTAAGGGGCTCCCTCACAGCCCTTAGAGGAAACTAAATTGGCTGACACGTACTTGATCCTGTACTTCCAGCCTCCAGAGCGGAGAGACAATAACTTTTTGTTTTGTAGGCACCTAATGTGTGGTAGTTTGTTATGAAAGCTGTAGTAAATTAATACACTACCTTAGCTATGTGATCATGATTAAATTCAACGGTAGTAAGTCATGTTGTTATCCTTAATCTGATGCGATGAAAATTGCAATTTATTTCTGTGGTCCTCCTCCAAAACACCACAACCCCAGTAAAATCATGAGGAAACATTTGACAAATCCCAATTATGGGGTGTTCTATAAAATACCAGAGCAGTATGTATCACAACAGTCAAAGTCATCAAAACCAAGAAAAAATGTAAGAAACTGTCACAGCCAAGAGATGTGTAAGGAGACATAATAATTAATTGCAGTATGGCGGAGTTGCTAGATTGCATCCTGAAACAACAACAACAAAAATTCATGAAAAGCGAAGCAAATATAAATAAAATATAGAATGTAGTTAATACAACCTTATCAATATTGATTAATTAATTATAAATAATCTACCATACTAATTAGCATAAAATATAGGAGAAATTAGGTGTAGAGCATTTGGGAACTCTAATATCTCTCATATTTTTATAACTATAACTTTGTAATTTTAATTTTTTACAATTTTTCTGTAAAGATAAATTATTCTAAAAATAAAATTTGTTTTTAAAAACTGTAAAAATTTATTTATTGATCCCTATACTGATTTATCCAGACCTAAATTCTCTCTGACTCTCCCACGCTTTATTTGCATCCAATCCAGCTGCTCTCTAAAATCAGCTTAACACATACAGGTGTTTTGATCAACCTAGTTTACAGTGATATTGATAACAAGATAAGGGGTTCACAGACATGATGGAGACCATATTAGTCTTCCTTCTCTCATTAGAGAATTGAGAAAAAGCATATGAAAAAAAAGTGTTTAATGATAAAATAAAAAGCAAGTTTGAAAATATTTTGTTTGGTTTTTAAATCTATTTGATGCACAATCTAATAGAGGTATGGGGGGAGACATAAGGTGATAAGAAGAATGAATATATTTAAAAATTCTTTCTTATTAGATTCTATTTATTCTTGTTTAGAGAGAGGAAAGAGAGAGAGAAAGAGAGGGAAGCGGGGAGGAGCAGAAAGCATCAACTCCCATATGTGCCTTAACCAGGCAAGCCTGGATCTTTGAACCCGTGACCTCAGTGTGCACAGGTTCACTTTATCCACTGCGCCACACTACAGGGCAGGCTGAGAATGAATATATTTGTAAACAAGTATTTCTTCATAAAAACCAGAGAATAATGTTATAAGTCAATTGCATGGCAAATCTGATAATCATAAGCATATTGATTACAGAAGAAAAAATGCAAAAAGATGTCATATGTTAACCTTTTCACAGTATTTTTAAGGCAACAAATATATTAAATGGAAAACATTTAAATGTTTTATATTTTAAAATATTTGGTTTGAAATAAAGAGAAATATACAAAGCATACTAACATTGAAATATTCAGAGAAATATAGAAAAATATTAGAAATCAGAAATATTCAGAGAAATAGAAAATTGAAATATTCAGAAAAATATAGAAAATATTGAAATATTCAGAGAAATATAGAAAAATATTCTTAGAAAGCAGAAACAAGTCCATAAGGGCAACAGTTCCCACAGAAAAACAAAACAAACTTATAACTCTTCCAAATAGAAATACAATATAAGATATTTTAAAAACTCATTTTACTTAGATTTCAAGCATGAACATCTTTAATCCCAATTTACTTTAGAATTAATATTAGATTTTCCAGTCTTTTTGAGCAATGCTAAAAATTTTGTGGATCTAAATAAAGAGAAAATAAGTGAATTCTAATAAAAAAGGTAAAACTCTAACTCTAATTTTAATGTCAAAAATAATGCTAACCTCTGGAAAAGGTTTATAATATAAACTGTTGTTTTATTTATTGTAATAACCAGTTATATTACTTAACTATAGATATTCTAATCATGTTACATGGTAGAAAACAAGATTTTCAACTTGCTATAATTTTTTAATCTTTAAATGCATTTCTTCAGTTTGCTAATTTAGAAAAATTCAACTAAACATCATGATTTATAGCAAATTTTAGGCTTTTGTTTTTTAAGGATATATAACGCAAATCAGGAGTCCAAACAGCATCTTTTATAAATAAACAGAGCATTACTGATTACCACCGCATCTGCTTTTAGGATGTTGTTCTCACAGTACTAGGCTTTCATCTGCTCCTCTCTTATGAACAAAGACAACTGTTCAGAGTTTGGGATATGAGCTGTGACTACAGGTTAGAGCTAAATTTAATTATTCTGTAGATGCATCAAACCCAGGACTTTGACCTCAAGGATGTCATGCTTGAAGTAATTGGCCTAACTTGGCCCCGGATATATTAGTTAAAAACATGAAAGCAAATGTAGGTATGCTAGCATTTGAACCAGAGGTGGTAGGGTGGGGTGGAAGCTCATTTATCCTCAACGTTTTAATTTTACCTTTGAGTAAATTAATTCATTCCAGAGAATTTGTTGCAATTTCTTTTTTCCTTCTCTTTGTTACATTCATTCTCTCCTGCTCACAAATCTCCAAATCCCTCACAAAGTCCTAAGAGTTAAGAGAGATTGAAACAACCAGTCTTTCAACTCCCCTAAATCCCAGTCATCTAGAGCAAGGGTGCTCAATACGTCAATCGCGATCTACTGGTCGATCGCGAAGGAAGTGTGGGTAGATCACATGACATTAAAAAGACATTTGTCTTTTGATTGGCATACAGGTTAGCCAATCTGACGTCTGAACTTTTGACACCCTACGCATGTGCGTTAAACCGCGCTAACTTGTTCAGTTACATTGCTGCCTACTTAGCCTTCAATTTATTTAAACTAAATACAACAAAGGGTATAAAAATGAGTGCCATAGCTGGTCCGAGTAAGAAGCCTAAAACCTACCACTTTCATACAGAATGGGAGGGGATTTTTTTTACTATGTCATATTCTAAGTGCGTTTGCCTCATCTGTCTGTGTGCCATTGCTATTCCAAAGGGAAATGTGGAGCAGCTTTTTCAGACTGTTCATAAAAACTGACATTGACTTTCCTCTGAAAAGAGAGCTGAGAAGGTTAAAGGTGAAAGAAGAATACACAATATTAAATAGTAATACTAGTAACTTAAATAATGATAATATAGAAGAACTAAATTTATGTTTTGCATTTTTATTGTAGGTAGATCATTTTAACTTGGTCATCTTATAAGTAGCTTGCAAGCTGAAAAAGTGTGGGCACCCCTGATCTAGAGACTTGCATCGTTATCAACCATTATATTTTCTATAACTTGGAATAGTTGTCCTAATTTTTATAATTTCTGTTTTTTAAAAAAATATGTTATATTCAGGCTTTGAACACTGACATGTGTATTAACCCCAATCTTTTCTTCACTCATTTTGCAAGGGAGATTAATCAAGATGTTGTGCCTATTTTTCTGTATAATTATCTCTTGGTTTTCCCCATTTTTACCTTGATATAGCTACCACTGTAGTATATGCTCTTCATGGCTGATCCTTAACATAATAAACATTTTTAATGACCGACCTTCCTGAGATGGTTCTGTATCTTTTCCAATATATCCCATTCATAATCATTATAATATTCTTCCTCAGATCCCTACATAATTACTCCCATTACCAAACATATCATACTCAAACTCTTCTCACTAACCTCCAGGGTAAACATCTATTTTTTATCATCCTCTAAATTAATTTCTCATTACCATCCAATGTGCCATTTTCAGCACAGGGTCAATAAGTTATAAGTCACAGACAAAATTAACCTCTGTTCTTCTGTTTTCACATCGCTGAATCCCCAATGGCTCTACTCTTGCCCTCATGGCCCCATAGATTGACTACCCCTCTATGTGTTACCATAACAGTCACACATTCAAGAACCAACACAAACACAGCCGAGGAACCCTCACTCCTGCTGCTTATACTCTCATCTGGCCTCCTCCAAGTACTCAAGTACCTAGTGTACACAATTTTGTTTGATAATCTTTTCAAAGTTAGATTTTATGA
Source organism: Rhynchonycteris naso (assembly GCA_037038555.1). NCBI lineage: Eukaryota > Metazoa > Chordata > Mammalia > Chiroptera > Emballonuridae > Rhynchonycteris > Rhynchonycteris naso. Next base: position 54,008,280 of record CM073000.1, on the reverse strand, counting down.
ATTAGAAGTACACACAAAGCATTAATGAGTCTCAAATTGGTGGTGGAAAAAATGTAGAACAATGTGTAGTCTGACTTCTTTTATAGAAAATTTTAATGCAGAAACAATGTTATAACTATAAATACAAATAGAAATGTTTTATAAATATATTAAGGCATGATAGAATATAAAAAAAATTAGAAAAGTGGTAAATATGTAATGTAGAAATAGAGGTAAGTTCTATGCAGGAGCAAAAGGAAGAGGGATCTTCAATCATACAGGAAATGGTTTATTTCCTAAGCTGAGTGATTAATATATTAACATATATTATATTACCTTTTTCTGTATACTTTATGCTTTTTATAATACTTTCAAAGAGTAGTCAATATCTGTAATATTGGGCCCAAAATTTATAACCACAAATCTGCACTGTTCTCTCAACTGATCTGTAATATTAGACATAATTACAGAAGCAATTGATGAGTAGGTTATCTATTCAAATGTCCCTCAAGTTACATATTTCCAATAATTCATTTATTAAGTTATTCGTTAAAAACTAATTTTTAAGGATTATAAGATGGTGACAGAATAGGCAGATGTTCCAACTGCCACCTCCCAGGAACAAACTAAATTACACCTTAATTTAAGAACAATCATCTTGAAAAACCAACTTTGGACTAAACAAAAAGGAGTCCCCTCTGAGCAGCATCAGCCTGGGGAAAAACAACTGCTCCACCCTCAAGAATCTCTCTTGCCCCAGCCCATGGAGACTGGATTATTCTTAGAAGCCAGGAAACAGGGAACATATCAGTGACTCAGTTTTCTGGTGCTGAGGCTGTAGCTTTCAACCCCCCACCTCACAAACTCCTGAGTCTATGACTGGTGGTTCAGCCTCACAGGAGACTCAGTAGAAACTGTCTCGACTGCAGGCAGACCACACCTCTGGGTCTCAGAGAACACACCTACCAGACTCCTGGCCCCACACTCTACTGAGCTCGGCAAAAAAATTCTGGATGTACTGACACCTTGTGCCATGGGGTGGGAGCCACACCCAACACCCTTCCTAATCCCTAAATGGCTTCAAGCTCTAGACTCTACCAGAAGGTTTTTTTGGGGTTTTTTTTTGTTTGTTTTATTTTTAAAGAATTATTTATTTATTTATTTATTTATTTATTTATTTATTTACAGGGACAGAGAGAGAGTCAGATAGAGGAATAGACAGGAAGAAATGAGAAGCATCAATCATTAGTTTCTTGTTGCCGTTGGGACACCATTGTTGTTCATTGATTGCTTTCTCACACGTGCCTTGACTGTGGGCCTTCAGCAGACCGAGCCAACCCCTGTTGGAGCAAGTGAACCTGGGTCCAAGCTGGCGAGCTTTTGCTCAAGCCAGATGGGCCCCGCTCTCAAGCTGATGAATTCGGGATCTTCCGCATCCTAGTCCGACGCTCTATCCACGGTGCCACCACCTAGTCAGGCTTGTTTTTTTTTTTTTTTTTTAAATGGCCAAACCCAACAAGCAGCCAGCAGACAGAGGCTGTAGGAGGCAGGACTCAAAATCTTGGCCCTTTGTAGACCTTCCCCAGGCCCAGTGTGGGTAAAAGCCAGCCTAGGTGTGTAGCTTGACATTTTTATGTGCAATTGGGTCCAGCAGAGGCAGCCAAGAACTCTGGATTACTTGTAGCTCCAAGGTGGTTGCTGAGGAGCAGTCACAGACAGTGTCCCTAACTGGTCTGCACAAGATTCCCTCCAGGGAGGCCCAAGGTCAGCACATCCAGTGACCAGCTGTAGAGAGCATTGGTTTAGAACCTAACAACCCTTGCTGATGGCATATCTTAAGGGAGGGCTCATCAAACGTCGGGCCCAGCTGAGGCAACTTCCTCTCTTCGTGTTCAGCACCAGCACAGCGGCTCATGTGCATTAGACAGGGTAGAGCTTCACAGTCAGCTGGCTCAGGTGCTGGATATCCTGCCCCACTAGGTTAGGTTCCACAGGGGTATGGGAGAGAGACTTGGAGCACAGACACTTAATGTGTAGGTCCCCATGAGCCTATTGTTGGATCCAGTTGAGGGCTTAGTTACTTTCTGGGGGGCACAATCAGCCCCAAGAAAGGAATCTCTCAGTCTTCCTTCTTGATACCAGGGGCTCACAAGCTGCAAAGACTTCTACAGAAGGGAATGTTGGCCCCACCCAATCAGAACATGCTGTTCACCTCATTGGGAAGAAATAGAATTGGTTTATCCAGCAGTAGCTGAGGGATTAGGCTCTGGAATAGGGACCATATTCCCTGTACTGATCTCCTAACCAAGAGACCCCTGAAGTAGGGAGACCCACTAATATAATATTCCTAACTTCAGCTGCCCTAATCCACTAAGCTTTCAAACTGTAGAGGGTTTGGTGGGGTGAGGCCAGTCTGAGCCCACACCACAGTCTTTCTACAGAAGACTCAGTGGAAAAATGATGCAGCTTCAAGAGAAGGTGGAGCAACTAAAAAATGGAAGCAAATTTTACAGAGCTTGGGGCTTTTATAGAGCTGCTGTCAACTCTAAGCAGGAGGAAGCTAATCCTTATACACAGGTTGAACCCTCCCACACTACCTAAGCACAGAAAATGCAAACAAAAACAGCAAAAGAAGCAATAGCTCTAGACAGGTAGCCTACGGAAGTTAAAAATAATGACTGATGACAAACCAAGAAGACCTAGGCCACAAACAACCAGTAAGTAGTGGGTAGAAGACAACACCAATGCTAGACTCAGCTAGCTACACAAGAAGCACATCCAAAGGAGGAGTTCTGCAGGCACCATACACCATGGAGAATAAACATGCCAAAAAGGACAGACATTGCACAGTGTCTAATACACATGATCAAGATTGATCCTTAGAGCTAGTCAGCATGAAGAGATAACTGCACCTATAAAAAGATCAATTGCATTCAATATGCATATACAACAGGAGGGTAAATACTATCCTAAAGAAGCACTCCTAGAACAAGGAACTCAAGTGGCCTGAAGGCCAGTACCACTGAGCCAATCTTCCTCATAAAGACATCATAAAAATTTTCAAAGTCAGACAGTGCTACCTAATACACATAAAAAAATGAGCAGACACAGAAATATGACCCAAATAAATCAAAACAGAAATTCTCAGAAAAAAATGTAAAAGAAATAGAAATAACCAAATTACAAGATGCAGAGTTTAAAATAATGATTTTTAAGATGCTCAAGGATCTTAGAACAACAATGGATGATCACAATGAGAACCAAAATAAAGAAATAACAAGCATTAAAAAGGACAGGGAAATCATAAAAACAGAACCAGTCATAAATGACAAATACAGTATTATAAATGAAGACTGCATTAGAAGGAATCAGCAGCAGGCTGAGTGAAGCAGAGGATTGAATCAGTGATTTAGAAGACAAGATAAACATAAGGGCAGAAGCAGAGCAACAGAAGTGAAAGGTTCAAAAAGACAGGAAACTCTGAGACCTCTGTGACAGCATGAAGAAAAACAACATCCACATCATAGTGGTCCCTGAAGAAGAAGAGAATGAACAAGGACTATTCTAGCTGAAAATTTTCCTAACTTGATGAAGGAAAAAGTCACACAATTTCAAGAAGTTCAGAGAGTCCCATTAAAGATGAACTCAAGGAGGCCACATCAAGACACATCATAATTAAAATGCCAAAGTTAAGAGACAAAGAAAGAATACTAAAAGCTGCAAGAGAAAAACAGTTAATTACCTACAGTAACATCTGACTTCTCAACAGAAACACTTGAGGCCAGAAGGGATTGGCAAAAAATATTCAAAGTGATGCAAAACAAAAACCTACAACCAAGAATACTTTATCTAGCAAGGCTATCATTTAAAATTGAAGGAGAAATAAAAAGCTTCCCAGACAAATAAAGACTCAAGGAATTTATTACAACCAAACCAGTACTGCAAGAAATGTTAAGGGGGCTGCTGTAAAAAGAGCAAAGGAAAAAGAAAATCGAGAGAAAGAAAATTGAACGTTTAAAAAATAAAATGGCAATAAATAAATATATATCAATAATAATCTTAAATGTACATGGTTAAATGCACTAATCAAAAGACATAGGATTCTGTATGAATAAGAAAATAAGACCCATATATATGCTGTCTACAAGAGACCCACCACAGAACAAAAGATACACATAAACTGAAAGTGAAGAGATAGAAAAAAGTATTTCATGCAAATGGAAATGAAAAAAAAAGCTGGGGTAACAATACTTATATCTGACAAAATAGACTTTAAAACAAAGACTATAGTAAAGAGTAAAGAAGGTCACTACATAATAATAAAGGGAGCTATCCAACAGGAGGATATAATCATTGTAAATATTTATGCACCTAATATAGGAACACCTAAATATAGAGAACAGATTTTGATAGACATAAAAGGCAAGATCTACAGCAATCCTATAAAGTTGAAAATTTTAATACCCCACTAACATCAATGGATAGATCCTACAGACAGAAAATTAACAAAGAAAGAGTGACATTAAATGACACACTATATCAATGGGATTTAATTAATACCTTCAGAATGTTTCACCCTAAAGGAGTGGAATATACATTTTTTTCAAGTGCTCATGGTACATTCTCTAGGATAGATCACATATTAGGACACAAAACAAATCTCAATAAATTTAAGAAGATTAAAATTATATTAAGCATCTTCTCTGATCACTATGGCATGAAACTAGAAATCAACTATATTAAAAAAGTTGAAAAATATTTAAACACTTGGAGGCTAAGTAGCATGTTATTAAATAACAAATGGGTTAACAATGAGATCAAGGAAGAGGTAAAAAATTTGAAACAAATAAAAATGAACATAATACAACCCCAAATCTATGGGACACAGCAAAAGCAGTCCTGAGTGGGAAGTTCATATCATTACAGATAAACCTTAAGAAGCAAGAAAAAGGTCAAAGAAACATCTTAATCCTTCACCTAAACAAACTGGATAAAGAACAACAAATATAGCTCAGATCAAGTATTGATAGAAGGAAGGAGATAATAAAGATCAGAGTGGAAATAAATGACATAGAGGCTAAAAAAGATAATACAAAAAATCAATGAAAACAAAGCTGGCTCTTTGTTCTTTGAAAAAGTAAATATAATTGATGAATATTTAATCAGACTTATCAAGGAAATGAGATCAACCCAAATAAATAAAATTAGAAATGATAGTGGGGAAGTAACAACTGACACCACAGATATACAGAGGATTATAAGAAAATGGTATGAAGATCTATATACCAAAAATTTAGACAACTTAAGTGAAATGGATACATTTCTAGAAACATAAATTCTTCCAAAACTCTATATGAAAGAATTAGAAAACCTAAACAGACCAATTACAACAGATGAGATTGAAAGAGTTATCAGAAAACTCCTGGCAAACAAAAATCCTGGATCAGATGTCTTCACAGGTGAGTTTTACCAAATATTCAAAGAACTAACACCTATCTTTCTCAAGCTATTCCAAAAAATTTAAGAGGAAGGAAGACTCCCAAACTTTTCTTATGAGGAAAGCATTATCCTCATTCCAAAACCAAGTAAAAATTCTACAAAGAAAGAAAACTATAGGCCAGTATCTCTGATGAACATAGATGTTAATATTCTCAACAAAATATTAGCAAACCAAATTCAGCAATACATTTAAAAGATCACACATCATAATCAAGTGAGATTTATTCTGGGGAGTCAAGGCTGGTACAATATTCGCAAATAAATAAATGTGATTCATCACATAAACAAAATGAAGGATAAAAATCATGTGATTATTTCAATAGATGCAGAAAAAGTATTTGATATAATACAGCACCCATTTATGATCAAAACTCTGAGCTAAGTGGGAATACAGGGAACAAGCTTCAATATAATAAAGGCTATCTATGACAAACTGACAGCCAACATCATACTCAATGGGAAAAAATTAAAAGCACTTTGCTTAAGATCAGTAACAAGACGGGTTCCTTCTCTGACCACTTTTATTTAACATAGTTCTGGAAGTCCTAGCCACAGCAATCATACAAGAAGAAGAAATAAAAGGCAACCAAATTGGAAAAGAAGAACCAAAACTGTCATTATATGCTGATGACACGATACTGCATACAGGAAACCCTAAAGTCCCAGTCAAAAAACCACTAGACTGGATAAATGAATTTGCCAAGGTGGAAGTATATAAAATTAATATTCAGAAATCAGTTGCATTTTTATACACCAACAATAAACTGTCAGAAAGAAAAATTAAAGAAACAGTTCTCTTCACTATTGCAACAACAGGAACAAAAAATAGAGTACTTAGGAATAAATTTAACCATGGAGATAAGACTTGTACTCAAAAAATTACAAGACATTGAAAAAAGAAATCAAGAAAAATACAAACATGTGGAAGCATATATCATGTTCATGGATAGGAAAAATAAACATCATTAAAATGTCTATCTCAAATGACCTATAAATTCAATGCAATTTTTATTAAAATACCAATGGCATACTTCATAGATCTAGAACAAATATTCCAAAAACTTATATGGAACCAAAAAATAACCTGAATAGCCTCAGCAATCTTGAAAATGAAGAACAAAGTGGGAGGATCACGTTTTCTGATATCAAGTTATACTACAAGGACATTGTAAGCAAAACAGCTTGGTACTGGCATAAGAAGAGGCATGCAGATTAATGGAACAGAACAGAGAACCCAGAAATAAACCCGTTCTTTATGGTCAATTGATATTTGACAATGGAGGCAGAAATATACAATGGAGTAAAGACAGTCTCTTTAATAAATGGTGTTGGGAAAATTGGACAAATACAAGCAAAAAAATAAAACTAGACCAACTTACACCATTCAAAAAAACAAACTCGAAATGGATAAAATATTTAAATGTAAGCCACGAAACCATAAAAATCTTGGAAGGAACCATTGGCAGTAAACTCTCCAATATCTCCCATAGCAATATTTTTGCCGATATATCTCCATGGGCAAGTAAAATAAAGAACAAAATAAACAAATGGGACTATATTAAACTGTAAAGCTTTTGCACAGTAAAAGACACCATTAATAAAATAAAAGACAAGCTACACAATGGGAGAACATATTCTCCGATACATCTAATAAAGGGTTAATAACTAAAATTTATAAAGAACTTGTAAAACTCAACAGAAGGTAAGTAAACAATCCAATTAAAAAATGGGCAAAAGAACTGAACAGACACTTCTCCAAAAGGACATTTAGATGGCCAATAAGCATATGAAAAAATGCTCAACATCACTAATCATCAGAGAAATACAAATTAAAACCACAATGAGATACTACCTCACACTTGTCAGAATGGTGCTCATTAACAAATCAACACACAAAAAGTGCTGGTGAGGGTGTAGAGAAAAGGGAACCCTCCTGCACTGCTGGTGGGAATACAGACTTGTGCAGCCACTCTGGAAAAGAGTATGTCATTTTCTCAAGAAGTTAAAAATTGAACTGTCTTTTGACCCAGCTATTTCACTTTTAGAAATATATTCTAAGAGTCCCAAAACACTGATTCAAAAGAAGATATGCACCCCTATGTTTATTGCAGCATTATTTACAATAGCCAAGATCTAGAAACAGCCCAAGTGTCCATCAGTAGACAAATAGATAAAAACTGTGGTACATATATACAATGAAATAATACATGGCCGTGAAAAATAAAGAAATTTTACCTTTCGTGATGACGTGGATGGACTTTGGAGATTATTATGCTAAGTGAATTAAGCCACAAAGACAAATAGCATATGATCTCACTTACATGTGGAATCTATTGAACACGGTGAACTGAAGAAAGGAATGGAGGCAGAGGCGGGATCAGAGGGAGCAGCGGGACAGCTGTCAAAGGGAACAGGTATGAGGGGACAGCATCAGAGAAGGTGAAGAGATTAATGTTATACACATAACACATAGATAGATACAGATAACAGGACAGCAAATCCCAGAGGGCGGGGGAGTCAGAAGTCAAGAGGAGGGGGACAAAGAGATGTAATGGGGGCAACATTTTTGAGGTGTTAGGGTGTTATATTGAGTGGAACACTTGAATCCATGTTAACATAATAAATTTAAAATTTTAATTAAAAGAATTAATTTTAAAAAAACATTTAGAAGGATTTCTTTATGGTAAGCACTAGAAAGTTAGCAAAAGAAACAGGGAGCAATAAAAATGCTCCTCTTTATTATGGGAAGTTAGATTGTAGAGGGAGAAACAGATCTGTAAGAACTGAGGTGAAGTGACTTCTTGTAGATGCCACAATGGAAGGACCCAGGCAGAAGACAAAGGCTGACGATGTAAAACTGAAGGTAGCCTAGGTTCTGGGCTGGAGCTGAATGCAGAAAAGAATAAGGCAACCTCTTAATTAGGATTTGGTTTTCCACCCTGCATCTCCCACCCTATAATGATGCTCTGTACGTGTGATATTCATAATATAAATGTATTTGAGCTCTACACATAACCGATTCAATAATATTCCCCAAAAGTTCAGTTGGTAAGATCTATAGCATAGTTAAAACAGGTAGCCTATCTCTATGAAATCCAAATTAAATGAGGTGAGCAAATGATCTGAAATAAAAGGAAGAATCGGTAGTAATACTAAAATTAAAATTTTAGAGAAAATGTTAAAACATTTCTCTTGTTTTTTGGATTGATTTTTATCTTGATTGCAATTATTGTTTTGTTCACCTGAATGGTTACTTTCTCTTTTATTTAAAGTAGTAGTTAGGAGCAGGGATGTTGGCATCAGAAAGACTGTTATAGAATAGTAAATGTCTTTAGACAAATTTCTTAACCTAGGAATTAATTTTCTTTTATGATGATAGGAATATTATTCCCATATTGTTACGAGAAATAAAATAATTTGCATAATATTCTTAACGCATTGCGAGGCACACCAAAAGCAGTAAAACTGTTCATTTCTTTATTAGCATTATTTCAAATTGCGAGTAAGAAAAATCTAAATGCCATATGCTATCTTTTATCAGACATTTGAAATTCAACTGTACATAATTCCTTTCCAATCCCCTCTGAGTTATTTGAATAAATGTTTTCTAAAACAAGATACTTTTAACTCTATATAAATTTGAGTAAAGCTACAAACTAGATAGAGACTTATAAATGCTGCCTACTACTCCAATCAGGAATTATTTGTGTGGTTTTCAGCAAGCATCATCATAAATTCAAAGTTTTTAAATTTTCTTCAGAAAAGAATAGCTGGTTTTAATTTGTGGCACAGAATGGTTGTGAGAAATTAGGGAAATTACTGCAAAAAAAACGTGGCATCAAATTACACACCACTAAATGCAACATAACATCTATTGGCAATTTAAAACTTAGTTTTCTCTCCCAATGTTGTAATAATTGTTTGCCAGAGATTTCAAAGTAATTTGTGTTTAAAATATTTATATGCTAACTCTGATATTACCTCAGGTTATTTTTTGTGATGTTTATCTTTCTGTAATTTGCAACCACGATAAAACTAATTGTTAGAAAGTTGAAAGTTTTATCCAGTAGAATTTGTTTCTAAGGAAGATTTTGGAATTTTAAAAGAATGATAATAGTAATCATTCTTTTTATTCTCTGTATTTCCTGCTTTAAAATATATTCATCACAAATATGTTTCATATTTGTACTTTCGAAATCTACATGGACAGTTTCTACTGAGGAAGAATTCAAAAGCACTTTTATAATTTTCATAAGCTCAAATCTAAAGCCCTGTATTTCCATTGTTCTTGGGAAATAAAAGTAAGGGAGGATATATTTTTGTGAAAAATTAAATACCAAATAGAAAATTTTACATATACATTTATGTGAAGATATTATATATGTATGTATTTTATTTGAGGGGATATTACTGCTATTTTGAAATAAGTTACAATAGAAAAAAATTCAATTTATTTTTAAAGTGTTTTATAGATTATTTATGCTAATAACAGCACCATTTTCACAGAGACAAAGTAAGACCTTTGTAGAAATACTACAAATAAACTTCTATAACCATTTACCACAAATTGTGCCATCTTTTAAAAATATATAAAATAATTCTAAATTAATGGAATATTTTTAATGTAGTATTTTATAGTGTATTATTTTTTGTAAATGATTGATATATATTAACCTTCCATGGGAATCAAAGGATATGACATAATCTGATATGCTAAAGTGACAATATCTGGTTATGGTCAAGGGACAGTGTATGGTAAAGAGCAGGTGCAAACCATTTATCTTCATTTCCCTATTTTATTAGTCAATACCTACTTAAGGTTTGAGGTGGGCAGTGAGGGCCATCCCCTCCAAAAAAGCTTCCTTCTTCTGTCAATAAGTAAACCTTTGACTTTTAAAATGACAGGATTAATGACCCTTTTAAAAAATTGTGCTAACAGGAAATCACCTGGAGTGCATGTGGCAAGTCAGGAGAGGTTAGTGGTGGTCAGTGAGGAGCTCTTGTGTCGGATGAACAAATCACTGGAGAGCAATAGGTCTGTGCTTATCGGAGCCCTACACCTCCAAGAAGGAGGAGTCCTCTGCCAGCTCTTGCTTCAACACTTGACTTGTAGTTAGACACAGTAGGATGATCACAGCATTGGATACAGTGAAAATTTAATACCCTGGCAGCTGTGGAAACAGTAAAACGATCCACCTCACTATAGTGGGATTGAGTAACGCTCACTGGCTTCACCAGGGGTTCAAAAAAGCAACGCGGTGCCTGCCCCACTGAGCTTCTTACAATTCTCTAGACGTTTGAAATTTTTCTTTTTCAAAAGGGACATTAGCTGAAGGTCATTTCTCCTGTCTGATGTTTCAGTGATTAATTTCATTTCCCTTGTTCAAGTGGCCTATGTATACCTTACAAAATTGCATCAACAAATTAAGTTAGTAGCCTATTACTCTAAGAAAAATAAAATTATCACTCCCTCATCTTCTCTGTGTACTATCTCCACTACAGCCCAAGCGACTCCCCCTAGGTCCTGGATATCTTCACATGATAAAATGAACTTTAATAGAATAATCCTAAGTAAGCAGAAGAATACAGCTAACCCAATTTTTCTTCAGTGTAAAATGATTAGAAGTCAGGGAAATAAGCAATATTTTATTATTTGGATTTATGTATGATAGTTTAGGAATTCAGCAATGCATTTTGTTTTGGGTTTTTAAAATTGATATATAATTGATATATAATGTTGCATCAATTTTAGATGTACTGTACAATATAATGCTTTAATATATGTATATACTACAAAATATTACCAAAATAAATTTAGTTAATAGTCATCACTTCATAGTCACACATTTGTCTTATGATGAGAACTTTTAGGATCTACTCTCTAAAGAACTTTTAAATATACAATACAGTATTATTAACTATAGTCACCATAATGAACATTACATTTTTAGGACTTATTTATCACATAATTAAATAGCAACATCTTTTGTTTATAGTTTTGCTCAGTCCAGTAGAATATTGAATCTCTTCAGACACTTGTTTTTTCTTTGAATGGATGCACCATTTGTGACAGTGACATATTTTCTGCCCTGTCAGAGATTCTTAAGCATTTTTCTCATAGTAATTAATACCTTTATTCTGTTCAAAACTCTAAAAAATATTTTTTTTAAATCTCACTCATAGAAATACTCAGTTCTCTGATGAGCAGAATAAATGTTTATTTTTATGCAAGAGAATAAAATAAACCAAAAAAGATGTATCTCTTGGATCTGGTGGGAAGCCAATAGAAAGGGATAGTAACAGTAACAGAAAGAATGTGTGTGGGGTGGATATGATGTGTCAGTGTGTTTGTGGGTCTTTGTTCTGTAGCTGTTGGTACCCACACCCATTCCTCAGGAGGAGGAAACAAAGGGAGCAGGTGAAGTGTGTGGGCGAGACATTTCTTGGAGCAATAGATGAAATAAACACAGCTATGTGAGAATTAGTGGGAAACTATTAAAAGAAACAACAAATAGTTGTTTAAAATAAAGCAAAACAAAAAAACATTACGCTCCCATTTCAAAGAACTATCTTCTCATCAGAAAGAATAGCAATTAGTTTTCCTTTAAATGTCTCCTCAAATTACAAGTATAAACTTGTATAAACAGATTTAAAAAATAATAATAATTGTTTGATATGTCAGACATCCTGGCATTTGGGGCTAGTGATTTATTAACCATAAGTCAGCATTGTGTTTTCATAGCAGAGAGCTGAAGTAGGTGTGGAGCCTGACTCGTACGTAGGTCAGTGATACACTTGTGACTAATGGGGGCACTTACCACTCATATCAACTTGAGGTTCCTTATAGGGTTTTATCATTTGGGACTTCTGCTGGAGGTGAAAATCAATGTTCCTCAAAGGACTTCTTAAACAAAGGAGATGTTGCAAGAAAAGAAAAAATAATACCAATTATAATTATCTGTCAATTATGTCAAATAAAGGTATTTTGGGGGGTTATAATATATGATATTATGGGCCACATACAACCTTTGCTTCTCTGCTGGTGCTCCATTGTCCTACTCTCCTTTCTTTCTCCCTTACACTTTCACCTCTTTATCCCTAATTCCCTTCTTAAAATGCTGCAATTGTTTGTCTCATACAATACAGTAATGCAGCCCTTAGATGCTACTTTCTTAATAAAAACATTAAAATACTGACCACAGGACTATGTACCATTATTACTAAAAATGACTTTAACATCACTTTATTTAACACTAATTTGTTTCCAAAGGTATTTTATTTTCTGATGATCAAACCTACTCAGAGAACAAGAGTAGCCATACGTGTTGTCCTCTATAATTCTGTATTACGATACCAGGTAGGTTTTAAGTCATCAATCTTAAATCAATGCCAGTTCTCTTTTTCCAAGATTTCTAAAGCATCTCACCAAGATACTAATTTTATAAGTATAATTAACAATAAAGTTGAGCCCTGGCCAGGTAGTTCAGTTGGTTAGGGCATTGTCCTATACGCCAAGGTTGAGGGTTCGATCCCCGGTGAGGGCCCATACAAGAGTCAACCAATGAATGCATAAGTAAATGGAACAACAAATCAATGCTTCTCCTCCCCCTTCTTTTCTCTAAAAATCAATCAATACATTAATTAATTAAAGAAAATAAGGTTGAAAAATAAATATAAGTGTGTCAAACAGCATCGAACAACATGTTTACAAAGTATAAATCATAACTAGTGTTTATGTTAAAATATATAATATTTCAAGGAGCATTTTATAAGGGGTTATTTACTCTAATCCCAACTCCACAAAACTCATTAACCAGTAAATGGGGATACATTTTTCATGAACCATCAAACATTTTATCTGTTATCTTTCCTTTATTACTTTTCACAGATTTCTTGAATGATCTCACCAATAACAATAATTTTATATCTAGTTTTCCAAATAGCCCAACCTTTATAACTACAGCCCTGACTCCTGATTTCTCTCTTGATCTGTGTATATAATTGTCTGATAGGCATCTTTTCTTGGAGTTACCAAGATGTGTCATAAACAATACATGCTCAAAATATAGCTATTTCTTATTTTCCCAAACCCCCTCCATCATCTGCATAACAATATCAATTCCATCCAGATTCCCAACCCTGAATGTTTTAATCACCCTGCTTAATCTATCTAACCCCCATTGCCCATGCCAAAACACTTACAGCACTATGTTGATTTTATCTCTTCTGTATCCTTCATATCCATCTCATTTTCATTTCTACCACTACTAATTTACTGCAGGACCTCTTTATCCTGGCTTATGCTGGTTCAATAATCTTCCTGCCATCAGCCTTGACCCTCTCTAATCCATACCTGACATTGCAGCTAGAGTAATCTTTTAAAATACAAATTTAATCATCTTATTTCCATGCTTAAATCCTTCAAATAATCTCTCATTTAAATGATCTCTCACTTCCTATAGGTTAAAGTCCAAACATTTCTATATGGCATACAAAGCATTTCTGTGACCACACACCAGATTCATCTCTTGCCTTTATTCTTCCATCCATCAAAACCACCAAATTTGATAGTTCAAAGAGAACTTCTTGGAGTTTCTGCACAACCCAATTCTAATTTCTCTTTCTCTATGTATAAAGTCCTCTATCTACTTCTCAATCTCACACTTTAATATTTAGCATAAGTGGCACACTTTGTATTAGTCAGGATTCTCAAGCAAAAGAAAACCAACTAGAATTACAGAATATATATATATATATATATATATATATATATATATATATATATATATATAATGACTTGTAAGGAATGGGCTCATGCATGGAAAAGGCCAGTGAGTTCAAACTATGCAGAGTGGGCCAATGGTCCAGGAGACCTGGGGAAAGTTGATGCTCTAGTTTGAGGACCATCAAGCAGAAAGAGCTAATGATGTGGATGAGACCAAAGGCAGGCAGTTAGAGAATGCTCTGTACTCAGGGAGTGTCAATGTTTCAGTTGTTTTCAGGCCTTCAGCTGACTGAATGAACCCCCCCACCCCCCAACACACACACACACACACACACACACACACACACACACACACACACACACAATGGGAGGACAGGCAGTCTGCTTCACTCAGGTTCACTGATTTAAAAACTGATCTCATCCGGGAACACACTCACAGAAACACCCAAAATAATTTTTGATCAACAATCTGGGAATTCCGTAGCCCAGCCAAATTGACACATAAAATTAATCATCAAGCCTGACCTGTGGTGGCGCAGTGGATAAAGCGGCGACCTGGAAACACTGAGGTCGCCAGTTCAAAACCCTGCACTGGTCTGGTCAAGGCACATATGGGAGTTGAGCTTCCAGCTCCTCCCCCCTTTCTCTCTTTTTCTCTCTCTCTCTCTCTCACTCTGTGTCTCCTCTCTAAAATGAATAAAATTAAAAAAAATTAATCATCACACTTTCTATGAAGTAAATCTTCACTCCTCCAACTTAGTTGAATTTCACTTCTCCATAGTTAGTTGTATATTCTCTCATTGTGACATAAACCTGCCTATTATATATGTCCCTATTTTTATATACAATATTTATTACCATTACTTATATTAGTTTCTTCTGTCAGATATGAGGTCTATGAGGAAACGTACTATACTTGATATTATGTATGGCAAATTCAGTGTTTGATAAATGAAAGAATTAATAAAATAAAACATGGTTGAGAAATATATGTGGAAATAATTACATTAGTCATTATATTAATAAAACCGTATTGTAATGGCCAACAGTAGTAGTTACAAAGATAAGAATAAGACCAGACATTATAGAGATCTTTTCCATTTACAGAATCTCTTGTTGCATTTTATTTTCCCATTAATTATACTTATATACAAATGGTTGCTATTTTTCCCATCTGAGAGATATGGCAACTGAGGCTTGGAGAAGATATGGATCTGACCAATGTGACTGAAATATAAGTCATTGCCAAGACTTTAGGAATCAATCTATTTAGCACTTTTCTCCACTTCAGTCAGGTTTCAATAAAAGGTTGTGCTAATCTCTTATTTTATGATTTCTTTTTAGCTAAGTGTATTTTACTTAGTTATTAATTTTTAGACTCTCCACTGTACATGGTGAAGTGATATGCTGATACTTGGATCAGTATGTTGGAACATGCTACTGCTTGACTCATTTCCAATTTTCAATATCTGTAAAAAATGGAAGTGGTTCAAATAGCTTCAAATTAAAGCATAATTTAAAACCACTGTATCATATCAAACCTATCTGTGCTTCAGTTTATAAGTGCATACCACTTGTGCATGAATAATCTATCATAACTTAAATTAGAAAAAGACTTGTAGCAGGTCACCGATTCTTCTGAAAGCATGCCCTTCTAAATACTTCTTATGCTAAATAGATATATTTTTCTCTCAATGTTTTCAAATCAATATACTTTCAATGGAGGCACACTTCTGTTTAGGAAGCCCTTCTAGCCCTCATTTAACTAAACTGGTATTTGCATTTAGTAAGCAGATGTATCCAAGGGCAAAGGCATCTAATCATACGTGTGCCCTCGTTCTATAATGGAGATGTGCACATTTGTCAAGGTTCTTGAAACTGAAGCCATGCATCCTCTGATGTTGGATGGTATTCTGGACACACTGCTTTAGCTTGCCCATGGAGCGGTGTCAGATTTCACAGACCCCCCAGGGATAAAAGGCATCTGTACTAAGATGTGGTCATATTGAGTTTGTTCAGTAATTTCTCATCTGCTTTTTAAAAACCATTTTTATTGTTTTTATTTTTGATAAACACTTAGAAATTCTGGGATAACTATAACTGTCACTGTTCACAATACCCAACCCATATCAAATATCCAGCTAATATCAAATATCCAGCTATTTGAAAACAGGTGGATGAATAACCAAAGTTTTGCTCTTCACAAAGGTATTTAGAATTGTGCAAATATAGAATCCTTTCTAGACTCAAAAGCCATCTTATTCTGTTAAATCAATTATCTTCTTTGTTTATGTGAATGGTATTCCAGCTAATAATCTCTTTAGCATGAATTATTTTATACAGCCACTTTCCCAAATTTGTATCTCCTCTGCCCCCTATACTTACAACAATTTTAAATCTTTATAGCATTAAATTAAAGGCATAGAGGATGATATCTTACAAGGCCTTGTGGGCTTTTTGCATGAAAAAGGGAGTGATTTTTTTTTTTAGCCAGGATCATTTTAATCTCAACTATGAATGGAGGAATGTTTCTTTAGGATAAAAGCGACGTGTCCTGGTTGGCCTGCAGTGAGGAAGATTTAAAGTGTGCAGCTGAAGGATGAAGCTGTAGGTTTTTTGCTGGGAGCTGTCCCAGGAAGTTGTGCAGCGGAGAGGGAGAATATATTAGGGGCTTCCTTCACAGGGAGGTAGTGTAAAAATGAGAGATTGGAGAATAAGATGGGGGTAGGGAGAGCCTGCCACAGATGTGGGGAATTGCCGACTTCTTTTTGTCTAATGAGAGGCACGTAGAAGAAGCATCTGGCAGCAGAGAGGGACTATGTTTTAGCCTAGACAAAAATAGAAGATAAAAAGATATAGTAGATAGAATACATGCACTTTCGTAAAGCATTTGATACAGTGTGTGATGAAATTGCACTTTAAAATATTTCTGGTAGGTATTCCTATCTAAACAAATGAGAAACACATGAGAAACTGCGCTGAAAGAAAAGGGCATCATAGTCCTGCATGGTTGGCATAGGGTTGCTAGGAGCCCTCGGGGCCCATTCTGTGGTGTCTGATGGCAATGGTGGTAGGCCTGCCTGGTTCATCACCTGCTCCAGTGACTGGAAAGGGTGACCAGAGGGGGTTTGCTCATAACTCCTGGATGACATTGAGTGGGGAAGTGATATGTGCACATATAAATCCTACAACAGGATTTCAAGAACTAAGGGGTATATATGTCAGAGGCTAAGAGGTCATGGGAAGTAGGATTTGTGTTCTTCCTATGTTCTGAGTAGCACCTGGTTCACTTTCTGATTCAGCAATCATTCATTTAGGCCAAACTGTCACAATCCATTCTGAATAAAGACTTATTTTGTTAAAAATAGCAAGAGCCAAGAACAGCAAGTGGAAACTGCTCTTTCCTTAATATGAAAACCAAAAACAAATAAAAACATAGCATTTATTTTAAAAAAAGCCACAGAAATGTAAATTTCTATGTAGAATGCAATAAAAAGTCATAATTATATCACAGAATAAAAGTTATTTGTTATATTTTTAAAACACTTAGTGTGAAAATTAAATTCCTAAACTTAGTAACTAGAATATCTCCTACTTAAGAAACAGACACAAACTGAATTTAAGTGCACAGAAGTTATATTTTTAGGTTTTGTTACAAGGACAATCATTTAACATGCAAAGGCAACTGTAACGTTAAATTATTGCAGAGTATTTTTATTACAAAGAGTAAGTTGGTATATGCTAATAGAAGAGACAGGATGTGATAAGATATTTTGATAGCTTCTCAGAGGTAGGACAAAGGCCATATGGTAAAATCAATATATATCTCACTTTCTAAATCTTGTTTTGTTTCAAAGTGGTTTTTAAAAGTCATCTGTCTTAGAAAGGGACATGTGTTCCTTTAATGGAAAGCAATGTGCATCTGAGCTCAATTTGTGACTTTAATCTGATTGCTAATAAGAAGAAAACTTTATATAAATAAATATAAGACAAATAATTGATGAGAGAGAGAGAAAGAGTAAATCTAACACAAATTTTCTTCCCTTTTGGCTCTGGAAAAGAAAAGATGCAGAAGTCCTCAAGCTGCAGGGAGATGTAAGCAAGGCAGAGTGAGGCTTTATCTCTAATTTACAGAGAGCTGTCATGGATGAGACTCGCACTCAACCGAAAGAGCAAAGCACTTGATGGATATTGGCCTAAAGCCCTGGAGCGGTGCATGCACTTTGAAAACATTTTAACTTTAATTTAAAATATTCAAAATGGTTGAAAGAGCCATCTCCTAAAAACAGGGTGTAAACTTCGACTAGAAGAATTTGTCATTATTAACAACTCAGGATCAAAGTCAAAATGTAATAAAATTGTATGTATTGGTTATGGTATGTAAAAAGATAAATCTTTTCCAAGATCAAAAACAATATTTTCATAGTTATGCTATATTTTAAAGAAAATAATGGCTACTCCCCTCCCACCGCCACTCCAAGAAAGTTTCTTTGTTAATTATGTCTTTAGGAAAGCTTGGTGTTCCAGTGAATGACTGCTCTCAACATAACCTAAATTAGTAATTGTAGTATTGAGTATGCAATGTTGAACCTATAAATGGTGATGAATAGAACCTGCCTAGATACAGAGCATTCAAATTTCATCATACAGGGGAACTTTGTGATTAAAAAATTACAACTGAATTTAAATAAATAAATAAATATATATATTTAATTATAGCTTTTACTTCTTTCATTCCTTATAATTAACATGTACAACTATTATTATTTTCTTTATTCAACCCTTATTTTGTTTTTTTTCCTTCTATCTCTGGATGGAGCCTAAACAAAGGGAGTAAACCAACATTGGAAATTCTGTGAAGTCTGATCCCAGCACTGACTGAGGACCTGCCTCCCACTCACCAGATTTCCCATCCACCTGGGTTCTTCCATCCCAGCCATTTGGCCCACCTGCGTCAGGGTGTCCCACACCCAGAGGAACTGCCTATTGCCTTCTACCAGCAATAATAAGGTCAAATTTATTGCATTCTTTTGGGGGGAAGAAGAGGTTCTACTCTACTATTTAACAGTTCCTATAGGGATTTAAGATTTTTAGTTTATGTGGCAGGAGGTGAGAGACCATCCATAGAGAAAGAGCTAAAGCCTTTCTTGCAGCTGTTGTCTAGTCTGATACTCTTTTTCAAGTGGCCAGGATTCAAGTCATCCCATGAATGAATGTTCTCATAATACTTTTCTGCCCTCAGGATGCCCAATTGGTGAAGACTTCTTCCGGACTACTCTCTCTCTTAGTCTGGAGCATCACCTATCAATTTTGCCAATGATTAAGTAATTATATTTGAAAATAAAAGCTTTAAACTAATTTTCAAAGCAAAGTTATGATGATTAGTTTAATATTACCATAGAATAATAAGCCTCACAAAATTATAATTATATATGATATAAAATAAACATTTCTATATTCTTTAAAATTTTAATATCATTATATTGATGATAAAGATCATTATGAATAATACATTATTGAAAACAAGAGTACTTAGGAAGATAAACGCGAAATGTAAAACATTTTCTGCTCAGGATCTGTGAACCATATAACATAATACACATTTTAATTGTCTTTTGATATAAAACATTACATTATCATAAAGTGACTATATTTAATATTAGATTCTATCAATTAGTAAATAATAATATGGCTGACATAAAATTTAAGCCTAGATTATTAATCTGGGAAATGAATTCAATTTCGTGAATAAATAAAATATTAAATTTAGTGCAATTATTCAATACATTTGAACCACAATTGTTAATTGCTTTAACAATAATCTTTATGATTCACACAATGTCAAGTTTCTTTGGAAACATTCATTGCAAAATAAAAGAATTCAGTAGGCCCTGACCAGGAGGTGGTGCAGTGGATAAAAAGCATCAGACCAGGCCACAGAGGACCCAGGTTCGAAACCCTGAGGTCACCGGCTTGAGCACGGGCTCATCTGCTTTGAGAGCAGGCTCACCAGCTTGAACACGGCGTCACTGGCTTGAGCGTGGGAGCATAGACATGACCCCATGGTCGCTGGCTTGAGCCCAAAGGTCACTAATGTAAAGCTCCAGGTCACTGGCTTGAGCAAGGGGTCACTTGCTCTGCTGTATCCCCTCTCCCCCCCCCCCGTCAAGGCACATATGATTAAGCAATCAATGAACAATTAAGGAGCCGCAATGAATAATTAATGTTTCTCATCTCTATCCCTTTCTGTCTGTCTGATCCTATCTGTCCCTCTCTCTCTGTCCCTGTCACACACACACACACACACACACACACACACACACACACACACAATTCAGTAAAACAGACAAATTGGCTTGGATTTGAAAGACTTAGTGATTCATCCATTAATTCAAGAAATACTTCCTGGTATCTATCATATACTCAACAAGTACGCAAATTGCCAGAAATCAAAGATAAGACATAATACTTATAGTCAAAATATGGTGCCTTTTAACCACTATAGTTTAATAGGTATTAAGAAAAAGGCAGCTTCAGTGTTCCTTGACAGATCAGGACCCTTGTTGGCTACTATTGTTCCTCTTTTTTTTGCACTCCAAATCCCCCCGGCTCTTTTTTGTCTTCTAGACTTGAACCTTAGTATCCTAATACTTTGTATTTGGTTTATCTAAAGCTTGGTCCATAACTGACTGTAGATCTATAACTAACTAACTATCCAAATAATAGTTCAAGTTATTCTGGATATGTTTTATGTTTCAGCCATCTGAGTAAAAAAAATATTCCTTTTTTTTTTTTACTGGGTTCCAGTCATGAGATTCTCCTTCTAACTACTACATTTCTCCAAGCGTTTTTTCATCAGATATTTAAGCAAGATCTGAAAGTTAAACAAAAGAAACCAACAAATGAATAGATAGTGAAACCATGCATGTGGGATATTGCTCTGTAGAAGTCTATGAAGTATATTTATGGCAGAGAGAATAAAAAATACATTAAAAAAATTTGACTGTATAAACAAAGGTAATTTTGTCACAATTTAAAAAGTATTTTTATATCTTTTAGCATAATTCTTCTTTATTCATTTGCTAAGGACATTTATTTATCTTCTATGGTATGCTCTGGGTAAACAATGGTGAGAAAGGCCCTACCTCATTAAAATTATAGTTTAGAAGTAAAAACAAACATTTAAAAGAATCATAAGGATGCTATATACTATCAAGAAGGGTTAGGATCCTTAAAACTTCTGATAGGTGGCCTTTCCCTAGCCAGGGTTCTAGGAAGAAATAAGGATCAAACTGTGCCTTCACATAATAATATTTCAATTTCTTGCACACCATAATCCATTTTTATTAGCCTACTGTAATTCACCAGAGACTAAGATTCAACATGATCTACATTTTAATTATCTTTTAAGATAAGGCTCTATATTATTCAGAAATAATATATTTATTGTTTGATTATATCAGTTAATGTCTAAAACCTTTTTCTTAATGATTATTTTTTATTACCATAAGTTCTTATAACAACTAAAAAACAAATGAACCAAAAACTTAATGGACACAAATACATTCACCTCTTTCCATAATATGTATCCCAAAGCACTGAGGGGCTAAATAATTTGACAATCCACAAATACTTTTTGTCCAAGATATTATGTACATCATTTTTTGACAAAAAAAAAACCCACTAATGCCTAACCAGGCAGTGGCACAGTGGATAGAGCATTGGACTGAGATGCGGAGGACCCAGGTTTGAGACCCCGAGGTTGCCAGCTTGAGTGCAGGTTCATCTGGCTTAAGCAAAAAAAAAAAATAAAATAACAAAGCTCACCAGCTTGGACCCAACGTCGCTGGCTTGAGCAAGGGGTTACTCAGTCTGCTGAAGGCCCGTGGTCAAGGCACAAATGAGAAAGCAATCAAAGAACAACTAAGGTGTCGCAACAAAAAACTGATGATTGATGCTTCTCATTCCTCTTCGTTCCTGTCTGTCCCTATCTATCCCTCTGTCTCTGTAAAAAAAAAAAAGTACTGAAATGCTCAAATCCCATCCTTTCCATTAAATTAGAATTCTACATGTAAATATGGATAAATCTATCTTCTATTATTTTTAGCATTTATTACATTTTTTTTCTCAATCAGTTTTTTCTTGAATGTGGATCAGTCTATATAGCATTTGAAGATCCTCGGCTACTGAGTACTTGTTTATTCCTCTTTAGAATTTCAATAGGAGCACTAGTATAGTGTCTCTGGTATAGTGAGAATTTAGCAACTTCTTCATGGGTTAACTGGAATGCAATGGAATTAAGTGAAATGTCTATAAAATCAGTCATACTAATGGTTTTGAAGTAATTGATGTAAAAAAATTGCCTGGGTACAGAACAGAATGTCTACCTACAATTGTATAAACATCCTAACCATAATTATAATTATTTTTCTACAGAACATGAGGGCATAAAAAAATTGAATTACTAAATTATTTATTTCAATTACTTTTTACCCCCCAACCAATCATTTCATTAGAACTGGTAACTTACTGTCTTATTTAAGAATTGCTTTTCTCCAACTAATTTATGTATAAGGGGAACATCAGTGGAATGATTAAATACTGGAAAAAGAAAAAACAAAAAAAGAAAAAAATGTACTCAGCCTGTATATGACATGCCCTGAATTATTAAGGTTTCCTTGTTAATTTCAGCCCAATTACAACAGATTTGGGTGTTGCTGTGTCAGAAGAGAGAGAGTCAAAAAACCAGAGATCTTAACACTAAACAGGCTTAGAGAACACACACAGCCCACAGGAAAGACTGTTGTCAGTACAGTTCCTTCCTCTGTGGAAAATGATTTGCTAATTAGCATTATTTTATAGGCAGAGGCTTTTCTAGAAGGAATAGAGATTCAAAGAAATACCCCAGTCTAAGAACACTAAACGTGATGAAGAGATCATTGAGCAGAGATCAAAGGAAATCTGCAGCTGTTCTATTCTGGTTGTCCTGGGGTATTATTCTTTGATGTCTATGTAAGTGTTGGGGCTAATAATCAAGTCCTGTGGAGAGAGAAAGCCACTCCCATTTCTCCCCCCTACTTCTACCGGTTTTACCTAGAAGTTAAGAATTATGTAAAAACCCAAGCATATTGACTATTTAAGCATTTAGAGCAGGTGTCCAGAACCTTTTTGGCTGAGAGAGCCATGAACACCACATATTTTAAAATGTAATTCCATGAGAGCCATACAATGACCCGTGTACATTATGCATTATCTAATAAAAATTTGGTGTTGTCCCAGAGGACAGCTCTGATTGGCTCCAGCCACCAGCAACCATGAACATGAGTGGTAAGAAATGAATGGATTGTAATACATGAGAATGCTTTATATTTTTAACGTTATTACTTTTTTATTAAAGATTTGTCTGCAAGCTAGATGCAGCCATCAAAAGAGCCACATCTGGCTAGTGAGCCATAGGTTCCTGACCCCTGATTTAGGGTTACAGGAACTTTCTTACTTTTGAGGAGAGGTACAGTAGAAAATTAAATAGAAAATGTACATAAGTTTAAAATTTTTTTTATTTCTTCTATGTTAGTAGAAAATTTCATAAATGAGAACCCCAGACTTTCCATGATGAATCTGGTCCTCTTTTAAGTCGCATATGCAGTGCCTATTACTCAAAAATGATCTAACCTTTTTTGGTATATCTTTAAACATATTCCTGGGATTTATGAGGTCAATATTGAACTAGATAAGTATATTAGCCACAATTAATGCTATGTATTATGATGACATTATGGTTTGTCTTGCTAACATTTTGTATAGTTTTTTAATTTAGCTGTTACTTTATTTAAATTTATTGTTTTTGCTAATGATCCCTAAAATGTAAAACATTTAATTGTGAGAGAAAAAGAGTATCTATGTGTTCAGGAATTTAAGGATAAATTAAAAATCCCCTTATTTTCATAAACTAGTTGAGTGTGTATTTCCTAAATCATTCACTATGGCAACAGTATCAGCAGGTTTATTCAGACCAAAATGTCACAAAACTGGAACCTATTGGCACAGTTTTATAGCCAAAGTCAAATTGAAGATAATTATTGAATAACTCAAGCAAAAGGCCCTATCCCAGAATTTCTTTATTTAGCTAATAGGTTTCTGTCTGAAACATCCCAATTAATCACAACACTTCATACTTTATTCTGACTATGAAGACTTGCCAATTCAATGGCATTGGTATGTCCTCTGTGCATCCAAATATCTTCATAGTAAGGGAGTGCTTTCTAAAGAGTGACTATACCAGGTACCATAGAACATAAGTGAGGCAATCCAAACAGCATTGCAAAGTGGGTCTGTTTTATTTCTGTTTAAAAGCCAGAGAGACAGCACCAAGAAGCCAACCTTATTCTTCAACTGGGAAATTTCACTTAATCTCTGTGACACTAAAGGAACATAGTATTTAGAAATTGTCTGATTAATGTGAGCAATGGAAACCTCCAATGTAGACCATATATGAAGAATCTGACCCAAATGACCAGTTTGTAATTTACTCTAAAACTCACTATATCTGCATTTATACTCTGTGAACAAAATCTGACTCGATAGATAATATGCTGACCAACAGACAGGTGACAGAAACAGATTTTGCTTTTTTTAATCAAAGACTGAAGATGAAGAAATAAATATTTTAAATATGGCTTTTTCTATCTTTATTGAAATTCAAGAATAGTCCACCTGTTACCCATTTTACTAGAGTTTCTAGATAAGATTTTTTTTTCCTAAATAATAAGAATAAAAAGTTTGCTTCATCTTAGCTGGGTTTTTGTCTTATTTGATTTTCCTCAGAAAGGAAACAAGAAATTTTAAAGTGAAACTTTTCATGGGATTTTTTAAAGCTTTGATGCATTCTATTTCTCTTCAAAGTTTGTTTTGAGCAGTTATTTTAAGGATAGAAAAATTAATTACAATTATAGTGATTACAAAATGGAAGGGAAAAGGAGACTGTGTTATATCATATGCAAAGTCCAGAGCCTGGTTTATATAAGAATTTTATACAATACTCCTGCACTACCCATCACACTGTGCAAGAGTAGCTATAGCGTAGCCAGTAGAGGAGCTTAAGGGATCAAAGGCATATTCCCTTCTGTGAAGCTCACCATAGATAAAGCAATGTTTCTTTCGCTCTTAGTTTCAAGGGGAGTGTTGGCTCTGAGCTGGCTCTGGAGGTTATATCTTGGTGCCAGCACACTGAATATTCTGGCTTGTGTACTCAGTATCTCAAGTGGGAACTGAGTGACTATGCCATGGCATTCTCTTGTCCTGCCCATTTAACCTGTCTCTGCCAGGATGGGAGGTGAGGCACTGAGGATGAATTCTGAGAAAGTGAAAGAGACACCTAAAGGGCAAAGGGTCAAAGCAGCATCGCAGTCAGGCATAAAAATTTTCCCCGCTGTCAATTTGGACAACACACACTAATTTTAAAGTAGAAAGATAAACCTTAGAAAGCCGTATGCTTTCCCCAACTAAATTTATGTGAAAGTTCTAGCCTCATTCTTGCAAAAACAGACAAAAGCTTACATTTGTCATTCACATCTAATAAATTAAAAATTAAGGAAATGATGCACTACTCTTTCACCGTCTTGGGGTTGTTTCAATCCTTTCACACATAGATGTGTAGGTTTCTCCAAACGTCATGTGAATGCTTTTTCTGTATCAATCATCACTACTAGTCTGTTTGTAAAGTTATGCATCATAGTAATAGTTTAATCTCAGTTTATGGTTCTGTTCAAAGGTAACTTTCTGGCTTCAATGTATGCTATTTTTGAAACGTCCTAAGCATAACACAAAATTTCTCCAGATAGATGAAAATTAAAATATAATGCTTTAGTGAGAAGGAGATCACCATCCAGCCCTAATCACTTAGGGTATATTTGGTGCCAAGAGCCCACCATTTTGCAGAGCTGGGAAACATATCTGTTAACAAACTTTATTTGAATCTTCACTTTCAACCATCTCCACTTTTGAACCTCTAGTACAGGCCACAGTACTTGCCACAGTTTAATACAGTGGGGTTTCTGTTTCTTTCTCGTAAGCTGGCAATACAGACAGTACATTGCTCTCTGGGCCACTCATTCAGCAGACCTTCATTCAGCAAAAATTTATTGAGTGTCTCCTATGTGCTTAGCATTTTATGTTCCGTTCAGACTGAACTACTTGCCATTCCTGACACATGCCACCTTTTCTAATCTTCAATTCTTTGGTTGTAACAACTCCTCTGTCCAGATCACTCTTCCTCATTACTCCATCACATGTTTCCCTGTTCAAATATTGCCCATTTATCAAGACACAGCTCAAATGCTTCTTCCTTTTGAAAATTATGTTTTCTTTCTTTCTGTGGGAGGTGTTTTCTCCCTTGTTTATGCCCAGTAAGACCTAATCTTTACCCAGCTACATAATTTGTGGAGCCCAAGACAAAATGTAAATGAAATGACCATTGTTCAAAACTTAAGAATTTCAGCAGCAACAGAGCATCAAACAGAGTATGGGCCCTTTTCAATGTGGGACCCTGTGAGACTGCATAGGTCTCACACGCATGAAGCCAGCCCTTTCTGTACTTCCCTATGCACTAATTGCTGGCAATTTCGTTAGCACGTGAGCTATTTTTACTCGCAGATTGATTTTTTTTTTAATATACTGTAGGCTCCTTGAAACAGTGTATGCATATAAAAAGTCTTGCAAAATATCACTTTATAGTTTTTCCTACTAAAATGTAGACCATGAACTCACATTATCTGGAAGCTTTTTAATACCTAGAATCTCCAACCCTACCCAGACCAACTGAATCAAATCTGCATTTTGTAAGATTTCCATGAGATTTGTATGCGTATTCAAGTCCTAGAAGTACTTTTGAATGAGTAAAGGAATAGTTCTCTAGGACAGAAGGCACACATGAAGTGGGAGGAATATTTATTAAGGGTATTAACATAGAAGGAAGATTTCTGCTTCTCTCAACAAAAAGGAAGTATTGGGTTAACAGTTCCTAGTCTTTTTTTTCAATCCTCCCAATTTCTCTTCCCTTTGAGAGAAGGGTTAATTTTCTCATTGGTAATATATAGAAGAGTCTGTTAACTCCTGGGCCCATTTTATTAGGAAGTGGTGCCTTGTAAAACAGGTATGGGAACAGGTCTGGAAATTCCAATTTTCTCCTTTCTTCCTTCTCTATCTCTTTCATATCTTTCTCTCTCCTGTGATCTCTAGTACACTGATCTGCTAATGACTCATTATTAAACAAATAGCCAAATAGTTTTGTTGCTACGACAAAAGTCAAAGGAATAAAACAGGCTTATAAATTGATATACTCAGATTTTACCAGAAAATACAGGGGTTATGTCCACTACAATGCTCTACCTTTGCTTCTCTCTGATTCTCAGAAGAAATATCTACATTTCGGCTCTTTCAAAGCAGCCAACATAGCAGTTGTGTGGGAAGATGAAATACTCTGAAAATTTTCTAAAACTTCCAGGTCTCCATTCTGGAAGATACTATATACATCCTTGAAAATATTGTTAGTATATTCCATTTTAGCCTTCAACAGACATTTTCTTAGGTATTTTAATTTGATCTTTTCAAAGAAATGTATTAACAACTCTCTCATCCCATCCTAGGAATATGATCTATTTGGTACATTTTTGTTTCATAAATGGAACACACCATTCAGTGGGAAATATGGAACAATTTAAAATGTATTAATCATAAGTATCTCATTTGTGAGTAACCATAATCCAATTCAGAAAATTATAAATCAAAAATATTTGATTGAATGCCTGAAAAATACAGAAGTGTGTTTGGCTTTAGGCATGGCAGAATGCCAGAGGAATTCAGCTAATTTTATCAGTCTTTCCTGCTCTCACTCAGTCTCTCTTTCTTTCTGTACTTTATTTTCCTCCCTATTTTGAACTCATTCCCAAACAGACACTGTTGATGTGAAGAAACCTGACATTTCCAGACTCCTGTCATTTTTACAGCCAGAATTTCTGTTAAATAGCATGGGGATTTTTCTTCCAAAATTCCACTGACATTCTAGAATTAAATGTTTATCATACTGGCTTAATTTGCATACCTATCTTGTCCAGGGAAGGATTCATGTAAAATTTGTGAAGAATTATGCCTGGGTGATATGTCTATGGTTTAGGTTGAGGCATAGGGTCAGTCTCACTCAAGTAACATGTACCAAGGGTGGAGGAAGAGTAAGTTCCTGAAGAAAAATTGGGTGTCAAAATTGGAATGGGGGCTGGTCCACCAAAAACTGCATATGCCAACTACAAATATTTATTCATTGCCTGTAATGTGCCAGGTACAATGTTGATGTTAGGTGCAATTTTACTGCTAACTTGAATAGTTTTCTTCAACTCATGAGAGAGAGGCTCAAGAAAGCTCAATAAATATTGATATGGTGCACCATAATCCTTTCCAGTGATAGTCAACCTGGTCCCTACTGCCCGCTAGTGGACGTTCCAGCTTTCATGATGGGCGGTAACAGAGCAACCAAGTATAAATAAAAATATAAATTTAACTATAGTAAGTTGTTTTATAAATATTTATTCTGCCAAACTTAGCGAAAATCTGACATAAAGTACGTGGTAATTATTATTATATGCTTTAACTTGCTGTAACTCTGTTTTATAAATTTTATAAAGTAAAGTTACTTCCCTATTTTATAAATCACCATTACTGTGGAACTGGTGGGTGGTTAGAAAATTTTACTACTAACAGAGATACAAAAGTGGGCGGTAGGTATAAAAATGTTGACTACCCCTGCAGACAGTTCAGATGGTGGAAGAAAGTCTAAGTGACTATTTTTCACCATAGAAATTTCTATAAATGTGCATGGTTTTAAACAGTTATAGTAACATAATTTAGTAGCTTATAATAGAGATAAAATATTTTGAAGCAACATTGTAAGCTAAAAATTAGGCTCACATACTACTGGCTTCATAAAGATAGAAACTCTGTTACCACCTCCTCTTTGGCTACATTGTCATGAAAAGAGCACTCCTTCCCATCTTGATTTGTCTTTCTCCCTTTTTGGTAACTCGGTGCCTCTTTCAAGGGAACCCTACTGAGGTCAGGTTAGGTTTAAAATAACTACAATGATGAAATATTGTGGTAATTATTTTTCCTAAGAAATATGACCCTTAGATAAGTCTTATACATTTCTAAGTTTGGTTTTGTCAAAGGTGGCATGTTAATTCATGCAACAGATAGATGGAGCCTTTATACATGCTGTAAGGCAGTCATATTGCCCACTTTATTTTCTTATACTTTGTTAGAAGATAAAGATCTAAAGGAACACTAGAAGAATGCTAAAACTTACCAAAATAGACATGTTATTTTTCTGGTTTTCACCCAAAAGATTAAACTGGAAAAGAGTGAAGGGTCAGTATATGCACGCAGTTGTCCAGGGAACAGACACATGTTCATTTTTATTTGCTTAAGATTATGAGCTGCTGGATCACTGCAGCACTTGTAAATGATTTATGGAATGAGACACATTCTTGCGTAGTGCACCAAGACTATCAACCATGCTAGCAGTTACAGACACAGGGTGCTATTTTTAGTGGTACAGTACACTGGAACCACATTATTATTATATGAAATATCATGAAATATAAACTAAGCTTCTACACAATGGAGTTCTTATCAAGTTATGCCTAATAGAAAAGTAGTGAGAGAATGGCTATATTTCTTTGCAGTCTGTCTACACATATAAAATGAAGGAATTAACAGAAATTATACATAGTTTTAGTTGTAGCACCTGGTTCTGCATGGGACCTTAGTGCTCATGTGTTATATATAACCCATGTGTTGGTATCACATCCCCCTTCAAGAGCACACATCCTCTAATATATTAAAAAATATATCTATGCCACATCTTCACTTCCCAGCATGAATTTGCGAGCTGCTTCTCTGCTCATACTGTCTTCTGGGCCTGGTTTTATTTTTACAGCATTCCACCTCCAGATAAAACCCTGATCATTTCATTCTCTAAAGCACCACTAAGTCATGGATGCGTATGTTGCAAATATTGCATGGATTTTGGACAGTGAGGGACGGGGATAATTTTCAGAGCATCAGAGCCCAGTGAGAGATTTAAACAAATTAAAATAATTGTTTTTTCTTATATATTTTCTAGTATTTCTTCCATGGAATTGTCACATTTGTGTCTTACTTTCAAGCTTCATCTTCACCCCCTGACTGCATACCTCTCCTTCTACCCCTCATGTCTTTGTCACTGCTCTCAAGGGTTCCTTTCCTCAAACCCCAGTTATCTGTTAATTAATATACTCTGCATACAAAGTTATCATTTTATCTACTCCTACTTCATGGGGCTACAGACCCATTAAAGTAGTTTCCCTGAAATATATGTACTTGGTTACAGAGTTGCATAAAACTAATACACAGGGATAGGAAGCAAGATTGAATGACACAGAAACACACACACACACAAAGAAAACAAGATACAGAAAATATATAGACATAAGCACCATGTATACACATCACACACACACACACACACACACACACACTCAATATATGAATCAAAAAATGTTTTTATTTTGGTTGTTACCACTCATTCAAATAAACTTTTCTTGAAGTACAATTTATGAGTTTATTGTAATCAAGAGATTTTTAAAAAATGAATGTTGTAAACATCTAAAAATATAATGGTTAATAAATAAACAAGGATCAGATCAAAAGAGTTATTAAATAAATAAGATTCAGCTGCACCATACTAAAGTAAAAACATAAAATGAAAACACCCAAACACACACACACATACAGAGCCAGGGGAACAATATATACAATAATTATGCCTCACATGACAAGTATAATAGAAAGATTTCTATAATTTAAGTAGCCATTACCTTGTTCCTACTTCTCTTGATGACTTTGTATTGTCATTATTAACCTGGTGTCTGAAAACCATCATCATTCTGTGAGTAGAGAAAAGACCCTCTAAAGCAGGGGTCCCCAAACTACGGCCCCTATGGGCCCCATGCGGCCCCCTGAAGCCATTTATCCAGCCCCCGCTGCACTTCTGGAAAGGAAACCTCTTTCATTGGTGGTCAGTGAGAGGAGCACAGGATGCATCCGCACCCATAGTTCCCATTGAAATACTGGTCAGTTTGTTGATTTAAATTTACTTGTTCTTTATTTTAAATATTGTATTTGTTCCCATTTTGTTTTTTTACTTTAAACTAAGATATGTGCAGTATGCACTGGGATTTGTTCATAGTTTTTTTTATAGTCCGGCCTCTAACGGTCTGAGGGACAGTGAACTGGCCCCTTGTGTAAAAAGTTTGGGGACCCCTGCTCTAAAGAAATAGAGATTCCAGTTATCATCATTATTCTTAGATTTTTCTCTCCTTGTTGCAAATGTTCATTTTTACTTTTTCTCTATTTCCCACTCCCTGCTACTATATCTGTAATCCTTTCATTTTCTTTATGAGACATTCCTCCCTAAAATGAGTAACTCAGAACTGATCTGATCCTGGCCGCTTCTCTCTGGTCGCTCTGTGCTCTCTCTGCTTTTCCTCTCTCTCACACACTTATGTAGCTTTAACACAAGAAGACTCCCTACGCGCTCTCTGCTCACAGTTCTATTCAATCCACCCTCCCAAGGTTGTTGGATTAATGATCCCCTCCCTTAAAAAATGGCTCATTCTCTGATTGATTGTGATTATATATAGTTTGAATGAGTATCTTTTCTTCAGAAAAATCCATTTCTTCAGTGAAAAAAAATCCTTTGAGGGTTTTGTGGTTGATGAGGTTGTTTGCTTTATTTTTAAACAATGTTCCCAGAGAAACCAATACTCTGAAGTTCCTTTCATTTACTTAAAGGAATCCTCCCCACACCTAAAAAAAAAATAATGTCAATACTTGTTAGTTCTTTATGAATAGTAAAAGTTCTGCTTAAAGACTAAACACATAAGAATTGATTGACCAGTTTATGTGTATAGGACTCTGCTAGACTCTAAGGAAATGGTGATCCTTTGATTGAGCTTTCAAAGAGACTGGGAAATTTACTTAATTTTACAATAGATACTACCAGAACAACCAAATTGAAAGCTATTGTTTTTGCTTATCACATAGTGCATTTAAAATATTATGTGACTTGTTTAATCCATATATCAGCAAAAAAAAAATGTTCCTTTAGATCTCAATAAAATCATTTAAAATCTCTATTCAATATACCATGGAAAATCAATTCTCATCCTCAAATTTTTTGTGAATTTCTAAAGATCTTTTTTA
Organism: Rhynchonycteris naso; assembly: GCA_037038555.1. Classification (NCBI taxonomy): domain Eukaryota; kingdom Metazoa; phylum Chordata; class Mammalia; order Chiroptera; family Emballonuridae; genus Rhynchonycteris; species Rhynchonycteris naso. The sequence continues at coordinate 53,975,786 of CM073000.1, read as the reverse complement.
TTTTCAACTGTTTTTGTACTTACATTTTGAGATTAACTTAGTATATAGATTGTTTTATCCTGTTAAATGCTAACATCGAGGAGCAACTCAGTATATTTTGTGTATAAAGCTTTATTACGGATTAGAAGGATAGGGGTGCGTAGCAACAACCACAACTTAAAATTCCTATTTGGATGGTTAGAGGAAAGGAGGGATTAATAGGTGGAACACAGAGGATACTTAGGGCACTGAAACTACTCTGTTTGAAATTTATATGGTGGGTGATGTGAGTATACATTTATAAAAATGCAATATTATGCAATATACAATGCTAATGTATAGTCTTTGAATGATAATGATGAATCAGTGAAGTTTAATTGATTGTAACAAACATACCAAGTTCCATACTGGTGGAAAATGCTGATATGAAAGAGCTTCTCTCTCTCTCTCTCTCTCTCTCTCTCTCTCTCTCTCTGTGTGTGTGTGTGTGTGTGTGTGTGTGTGTGTAACAAAGAAAAAAGGGGCAAATGAGAATCTCTGTACTTTTGCTGTGAACTTAAAACTGTTCTTAAAAAAGTAAATTTAAAAAATATTCCACACTGGAAATATTCTTGTTTCTACAGCTTTGCAGCCATTTCCTTGATTCAGATTTTATCCTCTCCAAACTGCCTAGCCATTTTCTCTCTCCCTATTCTCCAAACTCGCACACACACCCCTAACATGGTTTATATCCAATGCAAGGCAGTATTGCACTCACGTTTACCAGCATACCTTCTACGGAACCATGTTATCAGAGTCTCACCTACAATATCTAAGTGGTTTAAAAGATATTTTCCTTAAACAAAGACAGCTCTCCTAAAGTTAGAACTCTGAAGCCAGAAATTTAGGTAATTTAATTCCCAAACTTCACTCTCTACAAATTGTGACCAAGGCTCAGGTTGGTTGAAAGCAACCTTGTACTCTTACATGATTTTGAATATTTTAATGCTTAAAATAGTGGTGATAAGCACATTCTGGTGCTACCTCTTCTCTTCTCATCACACAGTAGAAAGGTACATTTCCCAAGCCCTTTCTGTCTTTGAATGATTATTTTAATAGGATGAGTCATTTGAAATCCTTAGACATTCTGAGCCACTTAATTTTTTGAGCATGTCTCTGTTATAGTCAAAGTTAAATATTTCTTATTCTGAGCTTGAAGGTGATTATTTTCCTTAGTCCTCTTATGCCTCTTGAGGTTCCAAATATTCAGTGTTCATCTTGGCAATTTGAGCAAAGAATTCCAACACAATAATTTTTATTCCATATACATATCAAATAAGAGGAGTTAGACTATAGGTTAAGTTTCCAATTCACCTCTACAATTCTCATATAAGTGATGCTGACTTTTGGTCCAAGGTGATATCTAAATATTGACTAAATTAGCTTTAACAGTGATCATACTACCGATTGTCATTGACTTTTCTACTAAAGAGGTACTTATTTAATACTGAAAATGTAAGTAAAATAATTCTCAATTGAATTGGTACATACAGGAGCACACTCATGGTCTGTGTATTCTATGTAGTTTGATTTCATTTGTTAGACACAGTGGTCAGTAAGATGTGAAACTAAAATTAATATACTGAGATTTTATTCTTATAATTATCTATACAGAGGGTTTTTTAAGTTTATTTAGAAATTAAATTTAATGGGGTGACATTGGTCCATAAGAATATACAGGTTCCAAGTAAACATCTCTATAGCATTTGAATTGTATGTTGAGTTGTGTGCCCATCACCCAAAGCCAAATCATTTTCCATCACCATATATTTGTCATTCTTTACTCCCCTCTGCTAACCCCTTCCCCCTTGTAACCACTTCACTTTTATAAAAAATGTTTTCTCAGTTATAAATATGCTTTACTTTGAAGAAATTATTGTAAGGTGGATTTTTTTAGGGGGGTTGTTTAGTTTTGTTTTGTTTATTTGTTTGCTTGTTCTTGTGAGAGAAAAAGAATAGGGAGAGAGACAGACAGGGACAGATAGGAAGAAAGAGAGATGAGAAACATCAATTCATAGTTGCAGCACCTTAGTTGTTCGTTGACTGCTTTCTTATATGTGCCTTTACCAAGGGGAAGGGGTTCCAGCTGAGCCAGTGATCCATTGCTCAAGCCAGTGACCTTTGGGCCCAAGCCAGCAACCATGGGGTCAGGTCAGTAATTCCATGCTCAAACCAGTAACCTTGGGGTTTTGAACCTGGGTCCTCAGTGTCCCAAGCTCACACTCTATCCACTGCACTACCACCTGGTCAGGAGAAATTATTGTAAGTTTAAAGCCAAGTTTATAGTGTTATTCTTCCTGTTGGTACTGGTTAATTAATTGTACTTGATTATAATTTATTTTTAAGCCTAGTCATTATTAAGTGGTAATTATTCCACAGTATAGATATAAAATAATGTATTCAAAGAACATCAAAATATTCTGAAATAAATACTTCACAATGTTTGGGTAATTAATACCCTCTACTGTAGAAAATTCTATAAAATTACTTATTTTCAATATATAAGTCCAAATTTAAAGTCATTGAAAGAAATACTTTATCATTTATATTTTATACATGCATTTCATTATTTTCTGCTAGGTATATATGCATACATTTATTTAAAATGTGATTAAATAATAGTTGTACTAACCAATTTTGCAAATTAAATAAAAATGAATAAAGAATGCAATAATAGTATGACTTTTTAATGACTTTAGTTAAATTAGAAAAAGAGATATTTGTAAAATGCTTTTGTAGGAAGAGAGATCATGCATTGAAAAGGTTAAAAATCATTGTGAAAGCCTCTGTCTTGTATTCTACATTATAGCACTACATTATAGTTTTAGTTAATACTATATTTGACTACATAACAAATCACCTCCAAATTTAGTGAGTTAAAAGGACCACCACCATTTTTTATTTGTCATCTTTCTACAGCTTAGAGGCATCCTGTCTCTGCCCCGCATTTCTTTGTTGTCTTGTGTGGCTTGACTAGGGCTTGAGGATCAGACATGGCTTCACTGACATGTGTGATATGGCAAACAGAATAAGTAACAATGCTGCTGGCCTGGCCAGGACTCTCTCTGTACCCACAGGCTTTCATCACTTAGAAGTCTTGCACACACTACTTTTTAGGGAAGCTGAATGCCAAGAGAGCAAACATAAAGCATTTGGGTTTCTAAAGGCATAGATCTGGATCTTGCACAATGTCAAATCTACCACATTCTGTTGACCAAAGCTAGTCACAAGGTCAACCCAGATTCTAAGAGAGGGGAAATGGGTTCCACCTTGTGGCAGGGGTTAAACATGCATTTAGGGGAATGTGATGAATTGTTGGCAGCCATCTTTGCAGCCATCTCTGACAATCACTATCAAGCTAGCACTTAAGAAAAGATAAGTTAGCAGAAATTTCAAAGTGTGACACTTTGGATGTCAAATGAAAAATCAATATATTTCAGACAAGGCTTGTACTTTTTAAGAATTCTGAGACTCAAAAATAATATTTTAAGATGATAACAAACATACTGACATGTTGGCAAAGTTAAAAGCCAGTTAAAAACTACTAATTGGCAGAAGCTAATACTATACCAGTTCTTACCAGTTTGGTATTATTAGTAATCTGTTTTAGGCACTCAATATCTTCACCATAAGAACATACAAATATTATAACCATTGAATGATGTACTAATAATCAAAATTACATGTCAATATCACATTTTCAATTACTTACCACATTTGTCAATTAATATTTGGTTAATCATCTATTTTCCAATTTGTTTTACCTTTCTAAAGTAATGGCTTACCCTCTATCTCTAAAAACTTTTTGTTTACCACTGATAAATATATTATTATTTCCTAAGATTTATATTTGATTTAGAACTGTCTTGTGGTAATGAATTTACCTCAAGCAGGATTTGTTTAGAGTAGTGTACATATGTAAGATCAGACATTCCAAGTGACATTTTTGTGGTTTGGATGTCCTCAATATACAAATAATATTCCAAAAAAGGATTCACAGACATTAAGGAAGAATTTTTAATGTTGTCTATTTGACAGTCAGAGAGCTTCTTATAAGAGTGTTCTTATAGCAATGTAAGGAAAATAGAATGTTATTTTGATTAGTATGAGATCATATGAACTGAGCTTTGGAATAACACTCCAAATGCAGTAATACTCTTTGTGCATTTTGGCAATGAAGTATGATGTAGCAGAAAGTACATGAATTTTGACAGTTCAAACTTCAAATCTTAACTTCTCCATTTACTAGGGAATATGTCAGCTATTGCTTTCTAATGCTACCTAATAGACCACCACCAACCCTAACAGCAAACATTTTATTTTTCTTTAGCTTGTGTGACTAGAGTTCAAGGCAGTTGGGCTCTATAGAATTTTATTGTCTGGGCAGCTCTTCTTCACACAGTGATCAGGATGAGCTTGAGTCATCATACAGGTTGGGTTTAAATACAGCCTTCATGGGTCAGTGCCCACCCAGGGTATACTCTTATTACCGTAAATAGCATAAAGGCAAAAGTCAAGCTAAACTACACAACACATTTAAAGTTTCTGATCACATAATATTCAACTATGAATATTCCATGCCAAAGTCATTTGGGGAAATCAAAATGAGGCATAGACTGTACTGCTCTCCAAGAAGGGAACAAAGATATAAGTTAATATTTTTTAAATATTACTCTAAGCTATTACAATAGTTGTCCACATTGGGGCACTTTTCCGAATTGTCTCTGAGTTTTTGTGTTATAATTTATAAAATAAAAATAATAATAGAAAATGTTTAGAACTATGTGGGGATTTGCATGCTCCTGACACAAAGTTGATAGGATAAAAATAAACTGGTAGTGTTATTCAGTTCAACAAAAATCTGTGTGAGGCAACAGATTTAGCTGAAATTGAAAGAAGTGAAATCTTGTCTATTTTGAATTTACTGTCATAACCTAGTGAATTGCATTTACTTCTGTTAAAATCAATGTTAAATTCAGGCTGTTCATGAAAGTTCACATAAAATTATTAAGTTCCACTTACTATAGTTATAAAGCCATATTCCTTAGATATATGAATTGTCCCATTAATATATCAGTAGATAACTCAAACAACAAATCTATACTAAATACTCTGCAAATTTTTTAAATCATTCTTGTAGCAAAGAACTGACAGATATAGCATAAGGAATTTCCCTTCCAGCAGCTTCTACTCTTAATTTGAAGTATAAAAAAGCAGAGTTCAAAACAAAATTAGTGAGGTAGATAATTACATTGTAGAATTTGGGAGGCCAAAAGCCTCAGTAAGTGGATAATAAACATGAAAGAACTCATAAGAGAAGAAAAAATATTGTAACTTAGTTGAAGAATTGAACTTAAGTAATGAAATTGATTGGAAATTAGTAGTTGGGAGAATTTGACAGTACTTATGCTACTACCACCAACTCTCTTTAAAGGATATGCCCCGTGCCTTAAGCTCTATGAAGGCACTTTATTTACCTTTACTAGTTCATTAATCCAGCAAAGGTAGTAGTTGTTCTCATTGTAGAAGATACTCATAACTTAATAATTTATAGAAATGCATCATACGAGGTAAAACTAATGTTAAATCTACAGACCTTTTCAACTCTACATCCTAAGTTTGACTACACAACATACTCTCACATGGGTGACTTACTTGACTAAAGAAGAAAGTATATGTAGCATAGCAGAAAGAAATAATAGTTATGAGGGAAACTTAGTTCATATTACAAAAAACTTTGAATATCAGGCTAAAGAAGTTGAATGCTTTGTGCTAAAGGGGGGGGCATTGATGGATTCTGAGCAAGAGGCTGATAAGAACAAAAATGTGCTCTAAGCAAGCTAATATGACAGACACATTAGTACACATTAGAGATGTGGAGATTAGTTTAGCACTATAAATAAAGGGGACGCTACAGAACATGAGAGGAGTGGAAGAGAAAAAGGATATTATAGAGACAGAATTAACAGGATCTCAAGAAAGGTGGTCTATTTTTATAAATGCCTCATTCAGTTATATTTTATATAATATGCAAAAGAGAAAATTTTCTTGGGATGATCATATAATGTACAGCCTTAATGGTTTGTGTGTGTGTGTGTGTGTGTGTATGTGTGTGTGCAAACATACCTGTAAAACAGGGCCAATAAATTTATTACTGTTTCCCTGTTAAGACATTCCACATTGGCTCCCATACATTATTGTTGAAAGACAGAAGCAGATGTTAATAGAAATGATGTTTAATGATCTCTGACCCTATATACAAAGAATACAGGCTTCATAGTCATCTGCTAACCACATCCATGCAAAGTGCCACTGCAACAGAATTCATGACCTTCAGATCTCAAGTATCAGCCTCTTTCCAGTGAGTTGAAAGGGCTCAGCTGGAAAAAGAATAAAAAAAGAGTAAACATTTGAACAAGTGTGACATCCCTCGTATTGGGGGTAAGTGATGTACACACAGGCTTTCCTTTACCTCCCATTTCCCCTGCAATTCAGGTGAAGCTTGTTCTCAAGGTGCAGAGCAGCTGGGGTTCACAAAAGGGCATTACCACAGTGGGGTGCCAATTTTTAATGATGCAACACTGCCTATATACACAGACATCAAGGTCTTTAGTAAATATGTGAAAATAATCACAGGTTTCTATGAAAAGCATCAATAAGATCATTCAATGACCAAAGGAAGAGATTCACTTTCTCAACATATGTGACATTTATATATGAAAGGGTAGTATATACATCAGTTGGAGAGTAAATCTCCCTAAAGTAGGTTTTATCGGTTTTGTTAATTATTACTAAAATGAAAGTTTCACTTTGACACTGAGAATCACCAAGAGAAAAGCACTTCCAAATCTTAGGCATCCTGCCATGTTATGATTAATTTCACAGTCCATGCATGGATGTTTAGTTAGAGAGGAGAACTGTAGATATCTTGTACAATCCATCAAAATAGTAGGAATAAACTGTCACTCCCAACCTGAGCCGTGAACATGTTTATTTATGAGCCACTCTTTAGAAATTGAAAAAAAGAAAATCAAGACAGCAATGCAAAGAGAGGCATCTGCAATGTTGTCTGTTAAGCAACAGCTAATGAAAAGCATGCAAAGAAGAAAATGTGGCTTATTTCCAGTTTTCAAAATGGTTGAGGACATTGGTTCAAACGGTTTATGTTTCTCTTTTGACTCAACTTAATACCCATAAAATCTATCATAATTGTCTTCAGAATTTAGCTTGTTATGTTTAAAAGAAGAGTAATATATATTTTTCAAATCTTTACGTTTAAACCTTAACAAGGAAAATTGAAAACAAACATAACTACATGGCAAGTGGTCATCTTTGTGGAATAGTAGTGTAGATAATTTTGTATCTTATTAACTATGTGTATTTTTTCTCTTTTTCTACATTATAAATTACATATATAGTTCTACATAAAGCCGGGATCTTTCTTCTCTTTTATAACAGCTTTATCCCCATGTTTTGGGACAATAATGAACACAAGGTAGGGGTGCAATAAATATCTCTTAAATAAAGGAATGAATTAGTTAACCAAAGTTATATCAAGCTAATAGCTCATAAAAAAATTGCTATTAAGTTCCAACTAATATAATTACAGATATAAATAAAAGTATACAGGTTTATATAAACATTGAAATTTTCACCTAAAAAATACCTGCTTATTTATAGCAACTGGGAGGAATTTCTACAAGTTACAAGGCTAATCAAACTATAAACAAGTAAAAGTTAATTGGTGACTCAAATGTGTTATGCATAAATAAGAACCATCTAAACACAAAATTATTTCATCCTCCTATTAGATAATAATGAGTAAAATGGAAGGCAAAATTTCGATTACTGAAACTTCAGTATAAAAACTTATAAAATGATGTCAAAGCAATTTTTTTTGATGGGGAGAACAATTTATTAGTTAAAAAGTTAGATCTAGCCTGACCAGGCAGTGGCACAGTGGATAGAGTGTTGGACTGGGATGCGGAAGACCCAGGTTCGAGACCCCAAGCTCTCCAGCTTGAGCGCAGGCCCATCTAGCTTGAGCAAAAGCTCGCCAGCTTGGACCCAAAGTCCCTGACTCCAGCAAGGTCTGCTGAAGGCCCGAGGTCAAGGCACATGTGAGAAAGCAATCAATGAACAACTAAGGTGTGTCGCAATGGCAACGAAAAACTAATGATTGATGCTTCTCACTTCTCTCCGTTCCTGTCTGTCTGTCCCTATCTGTCCCTCTCTCTGACTCTCAATTAATGATTGATGCTTCTCACTTCTCTCCATTTCTGTCTGTCTGTCCCTATCTGTCCCTCTCTCTGATTCTCTCTCTGTCCCTGTAAAATAAAAAAAAAAAGAAAAGTTACATCTAAGTTGGTAAAAATAAAAATAAAAGGGCAAAATACCCAAAAAAATAAGTTAAAGAATTCCAAAGCAAAAGAAGGAGAAAATATGATAATTCATGTTCTGATACTTTGCAAAAAGATGACAACCAAAAAAAAAAAAAAAAGAAGAAGAAGAAGAAGAAAAAGAAAAAGAGCGAACAAGAAGTTCTTTCAGAAGAAATGAAGAGTATTACTTGACAAAAGTAATTACAGAAGAACTAGCAATCACAGAGGGTCAATTAACAATCATGGGAGAATATTCCATACATAAAGAAAATGATTTTGAAGACAAGTATTTGTTTGAAAAAAGTATCAAAATAGTAATTTTAAAATAGTAGAAAACCTAAGAGTTAACAAATAACAAAAAATACGTCTTCTGAGGTTATAATACTGTAATATTCCATGTTTTAATCTGAGTGATTATAAGGTTATATTTGGTTTGAAAGAATTCATCAATTGTATAATTAAGATCTGTGCATTCATCTTCCATATATTTCAATTAAAATATTTTTAAGTAAGGTCAAAAATAAAAAATAAAGTAGAAAAAGTATCAAGGAAACACCAAACCAGATAAAGCCAGATTGTAGTGATTTTTCTGACATATACTATCTAACTTTTAGCAAGTAAATAAACTCTATTTCCTGAAACATACCCCATAAAACAGAAAATTCTAAAATTTTTCCAATAAGTTTATGATTAGCTCATTACTAATTAAAAATTTATGTAAATAACTAATCACCACTTTCTTGTGTTTTTTGTTTCCTGCCTTTCCCCTGGAATATTCTTCCTTAAGGTGTGAATCCCTCTCATCAGGCAGTCTCAAATGGCAACTTTCCAGAGTTCAAAGTCCTTCCCTGAATGCTCCCTTGAAGATTGTGCTGCCCATACCCTCCATCCAATTCAACCAATTTTATTTTACTTACTGCATCACAATGCAATTTTTTTAAAGAAAATATATGGGGTTTTTTTGTACACCACTGGCAACAGAAGGGTAAACTCCATAAACACATAGCTGAAACCTCAATGCTCTGAACACTGTTGATTATATAGTAGGCACTTGTAAAGCCAGTAGCCGCGACTACCATCATAGCCGCCTGGCCCATGCAGGTTCAAGTTTGATTCGGACAAGTGGTAATGAAACAACAGAGCCAAGAACTGGTGAGCCATTACCTGTAATCCTAGCTTACACCCAGTGGGCAAGAAATACACACAGTGGGAAAACACTCCCCTTTCCATTCAGGGCTCCCAAAGCCACTGACTTATCCGAGTATTCCTAGAATCAAAGGTTTCTAGCTCACCAGCCTTATTCACCTCTGTTCCCCATCATCTCTCTGCACAAACTGCAAAAAATGGCTTCTCCTTCAGCACTCTGCCATCTTGGCTGCCTCTGTCCTGCAATGCTAATTTTAGGAACTAAGAGAGAGAACCCCTGGTCTGCCCCATTTTATAGTGTAGAAATCAAAACCTTTAATCAATATACAAATAAGGAAGTCTCTGATACAGTTACTTATCTGAGGCATAAATGGGATTCCTCATAAGAGTGCTCCACCGCACATCTTGAAACAGTCAAGGGGGTGGGAAAAAGCTTAGTTTTGAAAAGATCTTAGTATTAAAAGAGCAGAAAAGGCTTAGTCTTAAAACTAAGTCTTAGGCTATAATGACTTTGCCAGCTTACAGCCTGTCTCCCACACCCAATGCAAACTATAAGTGAGCAAACATATACATCTTATTTGCAAACTTATTTGACCCACACCACTTAATAGATATTTGCAAGTGTTGAATCTCATTTATAAGTAAACATGCAAACATATTAAGCAGATATAAATTAATTATTAATACATAAAATTCTACTTTTGGAAATTTATATAAATTAAATAAATAAGTGTGAAGACATGTTGGGCAAATAAGTTTGTAAAATTTTGTGCTTTTTTGAGTTTGCTCACTCTTAGTGTTAAAAAATGGCACTGGGCAGTGCTAGGTATGTGATTTGTGAAGTCGCAAATTATCTTCCTGCTTGGGAAGAGCCATTGTCTTGCTAATGTGTGCTGGAAGAGGGAGAGGCCATGTTTTTGCAGAGTTTGTGCAGTGAGAATGGAGAAGGAGGAGATGGGGAACAGAGCTGAGCGGCTTTTGCAAGCTCCGCTGAACCGGTTCAGCCTTTGATTCTAGGAGAAACTGGAAAAGATTCTCCTGGTTGTGGAACCAGAGAATATGTCAGTGGCTTTGGGAGCCCTGAGTGAAAGGAGAGTGTTTTTTCCCTGTGTGTTTGCTCATCGGCTGGTGCGAGACTTGAATAAAGGAATGACCCACGATTTTTTGGCTCCACTGTTTCTTTACCATCTATTCAAATCCAATGAGAACCTGCATGAGAATGGCCACAACAGCCGTGACTGCTGGCCATACACATGTATATAAGGTGTCTATACCAGTGCTGTTTCGTGTGTGTGTGTGTGTGTGTGTGTGTGATTTTCATATATTGATTATAGAGAGAAGGGAAAGAAGAGAGAGAGAGAAAAACATCAATTTGTTGTTTCACTTATTTATGGATTCATCGGTTGATTCTTGTATGTACCCTGACTGGGTATTGAACTTGCAACCTTTTCCTATTGGTACAATGCTCTAACCAACTGAGCTACCTAGGCAGGGATTAGTGCTGTTTTCTAATAGATAAAGTAGGATACAATTGAAATGCCCATCAGCATTGAACCACTTAAAGAAATGCTATATATCTGTACATGGGAATTACACGCAATTATGGTATACAAAGTTATGGATGTGTGAATTTTTTACTGTGCATATATTATATATACAAAAAATAGAAACTATAGACAATAATATTAACATTTTGTGCGTATTAAAGTAATACATCAATCTTCATTTTCTTCTATTATATATATATATAGAATAATATATAATGACAAACATAAAAATGTTTAATCAGAAACACTGAGTAGTAATAAAATAGATAATAAAATAAGACTTGTCTTTGGGATATTAAATCATAGCACAAAGTTTTAATAATTTATATAATGTAGAAATAGTATAAGAATCAAGAAGAAATATAATTGATATTTAGATAATTTAAGAGAAGGGATTGATTATTCATCAAATGGTATAAACAAATGTGTCTAATTAGAAGAAAGCTTCAATTTTGATTCTAATTTCATACTATATACTACATTTTAGAATAACAAATTAAATCTAAAAATAAAATAAAAAATTGAAGTTATTTTGATTATTTAAGTATTTAAAAGTATTTACTAAACATGAAAGTAGTGAATAATATTATAAAAGAAAGTAACCATTTATCTAAATACATCAAATTTTGCCTGACCAGGTGGTGGTGCAGTGGATAGAGCATCATCCTGGGACCCAGAGGACCCAGGTTCAAAACCCCAAAGTCATGGGCTTGTGCATGGGATCATAGACATGACCCCATGGCCACTGGCTGGAGCCTAAAGGTCACTGTCTTGAAGCCTAAAGTCACTGGCTTGAACCCAAGGTCACTGGCTTGAGCAAGGGGTCACTCACTCTGCTGTAGCCTCCCCTCAAGGCATATATGAGAAAGCAATCAATGAACAACTAAAGTGCCACAACAAAGATTGATGTTTCTCATCTCTCTCCCTTCCTGTCTGTCTGGCCCTAGCTGTCCCTCTCTCTGTCACTCTCTCACTAAAATATTAAATAAATAAATAAATAAATAAATAAAAATAAATAAATAAAATGTTAAAGCACTGTGTGCTGAACAAACATAATTTTAGAATAGAATTCTTTATTCATTCAATCAAATGTAAGGACAGAACAAAGGCATTGTATGTGTGAAAAACTCTCACTTCCCAAGTATCTTGTAGGAAGATACTGAGGATATACTTTAGTAAAAACAGAAGTACAATAGAAAAGAAACCATTAAGAGATCCAAAATTAAGTTAATCTAACCTTTTAGACCTACTGTAGGCCAAAATATCAGGGTTAGAAAGAGAAATACTCCACAGAATAATCACTGTAATGGAGACATTGGAAGAAATAAGGTATGAAAACAGCACAAAACACCAGAGAAAAAAATGACCGATTAGATTAGAAACTTCAGGAGAAACAAACAATTGTTATTGAAAGCCACAGTTCGATTTTACAGAAGTCAGTCCATGACAAAGCAAGAAGACTTTCTTGTTCATGAAAAAAAAAAAAAGAAAAAGAGATAGGGACAATAAAAAGAAAAAAATAGAATGGCATTAAACAAACATGGGTTTAGAGTGATGGAGAAAAAAGCAAACAAAACAAAAGAAAAACAGTTAACAACTCCAAGAGAAACCTACAATTAAAAATAAACTCTGATACAAGATGAAAGAGAACAAAAACAATATAATTTTAGACACCCACTAAGTTTTTAAAAAAAATAATCCTTTGAGTGGTCCTGGAGTTTAGTCATTGAAAACAGAGGGAAGGAAGTCTAACATAGAAGCCTGTATAGCCCAGTAGTGATTTTTATCTACGTAGTCATAATCACATAAATATTGTCTCTTTATTTCAATTTTTAAAACCAACTTATAGATAAAGAAAGAAAAAATTAATAAAATATGCAAAATTCAAAATAAAGAGAATGAAATGGCACAGCCCTTGATAAATTTGCTCACAAGCAACAAGGGAATCAAGCAGTATTTATTACTTATAGGTTGAAAGATATGATTTAAATATCAAATAATAATCAATAGAGGAATTAAAGATGGGCTTACAGAATTAATTGAAGTTGGAGATAGAGATGGAAGGGGATATAAGTTAGCAAAATTCATTTATTAAAGATTCAAATGATGAGACTTAACATGAGCTAATTATTAGACATCCATATGTAAATGCCTGAAGAAATAATACAAATGGCAATAAAGGGGTTAAATCAGGAAAGTGGCCCTGAATTCTGGAAGTACTGAGCCTTAAACTGTTGCTACTTAAACTAAAAATGTAAACTTCCATATTATATATAATAGCCTTAGAAATAACATGAAAAGGAGATGCATACTCAGAAAATATTTGCAGTACACAGTATATTTTCAGGATTAAAAACATAAATATCCTCTAAATAAATAAGAAAAACATGAATCTACCAATTTTTAGAAAAGAAAAAATCTAAACTAATAATTAATAAAAGCACAAATAAAATGCATAAATATAAGTATTTTATCATCTAATTAAAACAATACAACAAGCAAAAATGGTATTTCTTTTAAACAATTATGTTTATACAATATATTAAATATTATAATACCAATGCTATGAAAGGAATGATTATATTGATATTTCTATACAGTGCAGTTAAAAATGTTAAATAGTGAGACTACAGGTTAAAGAAAGTATATTTATCTGGTGGCTTGACTTAATACATTTAGTTTTAGGAATTCATCTTAAACATATAATCTTAACATTCAAAAATTCATAAATGAACATATATATATCATTATTATTATTATTATTATTATTATTATTATTATTATTTAGAGAGAGACAGAGAGAAAGGAACATCAATCTGTTCCTGTATGAGCCCTGACTGGTGATTGCAACCTCTGTGCTTCCTGATGACACTCCAAGCCAACTGGCAACGGCTTATATTTTTATTTACTGACTGATTTTTAGAGAGACTGAGAGCGGAAGGGAAGCATTCATTTGCTGTTCTATTCAGTTGTGCACTCATTGGTTGCTTCCAGTTTGTGCTTTGACCAGGAATCAAACCCGCAACCTTGTCATTTTGGGATGACTCTCTAACAGACAAAGCTAACCGGTCGGGGCTCAATATTATTTTTAATAATCAATAATTAAAAACAAGCTATATACCCAACTAAATGATTAACTACAGGTGAAGTTCTAATTAATGTTTTTGTAAACTATAAAAAAATAAAAGTAGATACAGTATAAGAGTATTAAATTATCAGGCTGCTTACAATCTCAATTGTAATCTAATTTTATTACACAAAAATGTTTAAATAATTTATTTATAAACTATAATATGTATTTATATGTGATTACAGTTACTTGTACTCATGTACATACCATATGAACTTAGGAACAACTGAAAAATATTATTAAATGTTACCATAGTTTCAGTTTATGGTTAATATTTATCATGTTCTTTATATTTCTATAAGATTTAAAATTTTCTGACCAGGCAGTGGTGCAGTGGATTGAGCGTCGGACTGGGATGCGGAAGACCCAGGTTCGAGACCCGGAGCTCGCCAGCTTGAGCGCAGGCCCATCTGGCTTGAGCAAAAGCTTGCCAGCTTGGACCCAAGGTCGCTGGCTCCAGCAAGGGGTTGCTCGGTCTGCTGAAGGCCTGTGGTCAAGGCACATGTGAGAAAGCAATCAATGAACAACTATGGTGTCGCAACGGCAACAAAAAACTAATGGTTGATGCTTCTCACCTCTCTCCGTTTCTGTCTGTCTGTCCCTATCTATCCCTCTCTCTGACTCTCTCTCTGTCCCTGTAAAAAAAAAAAAAAAAGATTTCAAATTTTAAATATGTCCCTTTATATTAAATCAGAGATAATACATACTATTTATAATAAATAAAATAAAATTAAATCAAATAAAAATAAATTACTTTTATTTCACAAAGCCAAATGTGAATCATATAGTAAATTTATACTTAGCTCAAAGCAAATCACTTGAACTAAGTTGCCAAGTATTTTCAAGAACTTTATAAGAATTGTTGGTGAGTCAATAGATATAACTAATTTAATTTTATGTAGCACACCCCTTATTCATAAACAGAATTGAGTGGTCTCTGAACACATCATCAAAAATTAGTAAAGATTCATATTATAAAGTTTAACTGGTTCCATAAAAATTTTTAAGTACCTATTTAGACTTAATTATGATTATGGAGTCCTTCCTGAGACAGTTAACATAAGAATTTATAAATTTTTAAATTAAACACATTTTTTATTGTCATGAAAATTTTATATTAGTATACCAGTAATTTTGTTTCAGTATCTGTTCTGATTAATTTATCAAAGAAAAGAAAATAGTTTTTTTAATTCAATTTCAGTGTATCTTAATTAAATCAGTAGACTATATAAGTTATACCCACACATAAAAAACCAGAGTTTGTTGTAATTTAATTTATTGTGGTAAAGAGTTTTATACAACCATACCTTTTATAAACTTCAAAGAGTCTTAGATGATAGTCTGACACCAGGTACATTGAGGGGAATATTGTTTAAGTTGTACATGTACAACAATTTCTTCACTAAAAAGGCAAAAGTTAATTGTTCAAAAAACTGGAGGCATGAATACCTAAATTGTTTGAAAAAATAAAGACATTCTGTTTTCTTCTAGTGGAAAGGGGGGAGAATAAGAAAGGGTATCTATATATGAAGAATTAAAATAGAATGGGGTTAATTTCACGAAGGAATTATAAACTGTGCTGGAATATGAACTATATGCTGTAGGTCAAAGGAAAAGATTGTAAGGTTTTTGACAGGGACATGACAAGCTTGGGTCTATACTCTGTCAGAATATCCCACAGAGATGCTCTGTGAATGAAGCATTCTTGATTTAAAAATTTAGTAACTGCATTCTAAGCTTACAGACATCTGTTTGGATAATTACAGTGAATTTTATGATAAAAAAAAAGCTCTAGAAAGTATTGCGATAAAATGTAAAATGTTTAATTTTATTAAACTCAGTTCTTGCTAAATATATTTTATTAGAGATTAGTTTCAGAAATAACATCTCATCCTCTAAGTCATCTTTGGAAACAGCTGCTTTATAATGACATCAATGTATTCTACAATGCAGAGTCTGAAAAAGCAATAGAAGCCTTTACATTATGCATCATTCTAATGGTTTACCAAGTGGATTTATTTTAGAAATGTTCTACATTAGATCTCACTTCTTGATCTAAAGCTTGTTGTTTGTGTAAAAATTAAGCATATAAAAAAGTAAATTTCAATAAATTGAGATGTTTCTAAAACTTATAAGAATAATTGTTTTAAAATAATTATTTTCTTTATGAGATTTGTTGTAGTCTATTAAATTTCTTAAAGGAGTTATTAAATCTTAAAAACTGCCCAGAGAATTTTTTATTTCAGTGTTACTATAATTATAAATCAATAGAAATTATTTTCAAACCTTAAGTCAAACCCTACTCTTTCTTCCTAAAATAATATTAATAACCACTAAAAACCACAAAATCCATCCAAACTAAGACTACAATTTAGGATTTATGAAGGATTTAATTAATATTTTTTACACAGAATAGATATTGTGAGAATAAAAAAGCATTTTACCAAATTATTTGCTCTGAGAAGAACACTGTTCACACAGGCTGAATCAGAAAAGAGAAATATTAACATCTTTGAATGCCAGTATTTAAAATACATCTTACACTATTGACAATTCTGCCTGTCAGATCTCTCTGACCACCTCATGAATTAGGAGAATGAACATATCCTTGAAATTTAGCCTCTTTTGGAAAAGTCGTATTCAGAATGACCTGTCATCTCCCATTGTAAAACTCCTTCTCCTTGAAAGTTCTCTTGTGTCTTTATTTTCACTATTACAAGAGACCAACTCATTATGTTATTTAACACCTTGAACGAGACAGCAACTTGGCACAGGAAGGGAGCAGCCAGCATTATATTCACCATTAAATACAGGCACCTTTTAAACTATTCAAAGTGCAATTTTATTAAGCAAAAGGTATATTATTGGCATAGGGCCATTTACTATATATATTTCCTGGTCAAGATCAATTGATGTAAAATTTCTTGAATAATGCTGAAGAAAATGTAAAATAAGGCCCAGATGTCAGATGATAAAAAAATATTGCATAAATTTCCAAATCTAAAGTTAAATTATTTCTAAATTATCCCTTGCATATGATCTAGATATATCATCAAAATAAGGAATATAGAATCCAATCCTAGATATTATGAAAAGATTGAATTTATACAGTATATAAAATATGCAAAATTCTCTCTTCTCCACGTGTTCTCAAAGTGGAATCTATGAAAAGCAAATCAATTTTTGGCTCAAGAGAAGATGTACCTTTCCCTTCAAATTTGGGAACACTAACAAATCAATATTATTTTGGATGTTCATATTTTTGTCTTTGTTACTCTAAACCAAGAGTTCTGAAAATTAAGCAGTATTAAAGGAGAAAAACCGAACACCCTATAATAAAATTTTACTGAAGCCAGAAACTTATTTCAGTGGCTACTATGCGGTTAATATCAATTTATTAAGAGATAGTAACTTAGTTATTCTTGCTTGCTTCCAAAAGGATATAAAGCAGCAATAAGACTTCCTGAGACTATGAACAAAAAAGAGGAGTAACTACTTTGGAATGGATAAGAATTGAAAGCTTTTGTTTAAATTTAATAGGAATCTAAAAGCAAAGTTCTTATATACCAGTTGTAATTTTGATAAATAATATTTTTGTTAGATATTGTCTGTTTTTTGGTAATGCAATTTTAACATTGGTGTATAAACAAAGTGAGAAAAGTATATTTGGGGCTCACATAATATATACTAGGGCTGATATAAAAAATTATTTTGATTTGTAAATATATTTTCAATG
Organism: Rhynchonycteris naso; assembly: GCA_037038555.1. NCBI lineage: Eukaryota > Metazoa > Chordata > Mammalia > Chiroptera > Emballonuridae > Rhynchonycteris > Rhynchonycteris naso. The sequence continues at coordinate 53,957,828 of CM073000.1, read as the reverse complement.
TAACATTTTATCTGAACACATATTTGCTGTATTTGCCCAATTTAGGTTCAAATTTTTAATGATTTTTGCTCAATAAAAAAAAATAATTTTATCATTTGCTGTCTCTGAAACATGCAATTCGTTCCATGTAATTTTGGTCATTTTTTTTTCTTAGTACAGGAGGTAAACAATGTAGAGTGCAAATTATGCGAGAAAAAAAGGAATCTAACGTGTAGACACCCTCCTTCTCACATAACCCCTCACTAAGATTACCACACCTGTTGCAATTTTGTAAATAGAACATCAATTCCTTAAGAGAGATTATCCTTCTACACACTTAGTTACATTCTGACAAAACAGCAAATTGTGTGTAGCAAAGAATAACTTAATTATCTACTAATTACATTAAAGGTAAAATAACGTCTAATAATGACTACTAATTATATATGGACTCCCAAATTTCAATTTAATTAAATGGACATAACATAAGACAGAGTATAAAAATTAATTACCAAGTGCAGTGAACTTGGGGACCTTGGGGAAGTTATCTCACCTCTGTACAACTCAGTTCTGTCTAAATTAAAATGATGATAAAACGATACCTACTACAAGGTTTTTATAAGACTGCAGTCAGAAGTATGTTAAAATTCTTTGTCAACTAAAGAAGTATGTTAAAATTCTTTGTCAACTAAAATCATATAAATGAAGTAACTCATGCCAAAAAGTTATTGGCAAATCAGCACTATTACTACTTTTCAATAAAACTTAGGTTAGCTAATGATAATTATTACCTCTATTTTTAAAAGGAAATGGAGTATTCTTGATTGAGAACACTTAAACATAAGAGTCTAGATTAGAAATTTATAATTAAAACTAGGGAAGTATATATACTATTCAATATATCACATATTCATGAACAAAGATTTGGTGAAGTTTACACATTTAAATAAATTTGTTAAAAAAAATTAAAAACTAAAATTTTTAAAAATAAGTTCTAAGGAACAGAGGAATAGGCATATTTTCAGAATCTGTTATGATTTCTTTAGTGTAATTGCCAGTCAAATTCCATCTGAGCTTTAACAAATTGTTGCTATGGACAGATTGAGTAAGATCAATTTCCCACAGCTGGTGTGAATGTCCTCATGAAGGGTGCACAGCTGTAAGCCCTTGTACATGATTTTGCAGAGTCTTGCACACTCCCCAGTGAGTCTTCTCCATTTTACCTACACTCTTGAGCTTCCAGCCACAAATTACAGTTTCTTCATAACGAGGAAACCAGCTCATCCTGGACTTTATTCTGAGCTAGGATATTTAACTCTATGTTCCTCAAATTTATTCTATCTTATCTGAAAATATCCATATGTTTTCACTGATTGTCTCCTCCTTCCCTTACTGAGTTAGATAAAAATATAAAATTCTTTCTGTTTTTCAAGGCTCATTCTCCACCCATAATCATGACTGTCTTCTAGCCCCCTTATGCCATCCTTTCTTCATTATACTTCAGCCTCTCACTCCTTCCTCGGTGACTTTGTTTCAACTCAGTAAAGTATTGATTTTTCTTATTATAAAAATTACATTTCTCAATTTCTATATCATCCTAAAGTAGAAAAAAAATACAACCCAGAATGTAAACTGATTGATCTTGAATACTAGTAACTCCAACCCACCCCAAGTATCCACCTGAAGTCATATTTATTTCTCTCCCCTTCCATCCATATTTGAATCAAGTAGCTTGTGTCATTGAGCTTGTTTTCCCTGGAATACTTTTGCTTTGATATCTTCCTGCTGGTTCCTGCCATAATCACACAAAGTTATGTTTTGATTGAGTCCTTATTATTGACATTGCCTATTAGTTGATTTTCCTACCCCTAACTTCCCTGCCTCTGTTCTATATTTCAGATTATTATAAGAATAGTTTCCCAAATCACATTTCTCATCTAATTTTTTATTTTTATATTTGTGACAGAGACAGAGAGAAATAGAGAGAGGGACAGATAGAAACAGACAGACAGGAAGGGAGAGAGATAAGCATCAATTCTCCATTGTGTCACCTTAGTTGTTCATTGATTGCTTTCTCATATGTGCCTTGACTGGGGAGGCTTCAGCAGAGCAAGTGACCCTTGCTCAAGCCAGCGACCTTGGGCTCAAGTCAGCGACCTTGGGCTTCAAGCCAGTGAACTTTGGGCTCAAGCCAGTGACCATGGGATTATGTCTTTGATCCCATGCTCAAGCCAGCGGCCCTGCGCTCAAGCTGGTGAGCATGCACTCAAGCCTAACGAGCACATGCTCAAGCCAGATGAGCCTGCGCTCAAACCAGGGACCTTGGGGGTTCTCATCTGAGTCCTCTGCATCCCTGCCCGATACTCTATCCACTGCACCACTGCCTGGTCAGGTTCTCTTTTAATTTTGGTAGTAAAAAATCTTAGTTTCTGAGAAAAAAATTATTTCCTATGTAAGGCATTTGAAAAATTCTAAAATATATCCCAACTGATTTTCCAATATTCTGATTGCAACTGAGTTTTACATACACTCTCTTTACAATCGCCACTCAATAAAATTGGCCTGTGCTTTCCTGCTTCTGTGACTAAATTTATATATTTTTGAAGCCAAGTTCACCCTTTTAAACTTCTCAAATACCAGAGTGTCTTTGATGCATATTTAAAGACTTCCTTTTAAGTCTTCCTCCTCTAGTAATTTTTCTAGGTTCCTCAGCTAGAACTTTTTCTCATCCTTTAATTTCCAAAAGACTTTATGTTTTTCCTTTAACATTTATCTTCTACTTTATACTTTATCAACGTATATTTCCTTGGTTGGTAAATTCAAGCACATCAAAATCAGTCATCATGTCAATTTTATATCTGACTCTCTCCTCATCAAATCATTTTACTTTGAAAATATTTTGGGTTTGGATCTGCCAAATGGCTCAGTGAATGAAGCATCATCCCTACATTACAGAGGTTGTGGGTTAAACCCAAGGTCAGGGCACGTAAAACAAACAATCAATGAATGCATAAGTAGATAGAACAACTAAGTGGAACAAGAGTTGAGAGTGGTCTCTCTCTCTCTCTCTCTCTCTCTCAAAGCAATTGAGGGATTAAAAATATTTGGGGATCAATTTAAAGTAAATGAATGTTGACTTTGTATATATCTGAAAAATATAGAATAAAGCACCAATTTTTTCTTTTCTCTCACATTCTGCAGCATGTTTGTGCACACCTACAGACACAAAGAACCCATGAGAGCTCATCAAAATCAGAAGTAAAATCTTGTGCCAAACTAATGTTTACATGGTGGGTGCGAAGAGAGTACTAGATGACAGGAAGGATGACAAGTCAAGTGAACCAAACCCTAAGTGGTAATTTTTACAACCTGAGTAATCTGCTCTCCATATGTTTCCTGCAAATCCTAGGAAAGGTACTATAATCATGATCTTTGCATTACAGTAGAGCACATAAAGATTCACCTCTTAGCAGGAATAAATTTAGAAATAGAGAACTAAGAGGAAAGGTTTTTGGCAACTTTTCCTGTAAGTGTGTGTAAAGCTGAAAAGCCAAATGGAAAGAGGAGTCTGTTAACCTTTATCACGCACCACATGCAAAATAATCACACATCATAATGCTTTCATGTCATATGTTCATTTCACATTCTTGAACATGGCACCACATAGTTAAGCTTCCTGCAGCTGGAGAAATTATAATGCAGCAATGATCAAACCACAGAGTTCAGTGCTTCCTTTAGAGTTCTCGGCTTCAATAGCTTGAGAACATTTGAAGCTTTATGCTCATAGGTTGAGTCCAGACTGTGACCTAAATTAATTTTTCTTACATAATCTTAAAAAGGTTCAACTACTTTAAGTCAAAGGAATCCTGTACTATCTAAATTAGGGAAAGTAAAGTGAGTTTACCTACTCAGGGAAGTGTTAATGAAAATTTTTTTATTTCTATTATATAATTTTATCTTTTTCTCCTGTCTTTCTGATCCTCATTTCTTTCTTTATCCCAGTAGGGGAATATGGGTTGCCATTTGGGGATAAAATATATTCTAAATTATTTATTCACGTCTCAAGGTATGATTTGGTTACCGTCATTTTCAAATATACGCTCTTTTTGTAATTTTCTTGAGGTAATATCTTCATTATTAAGAAAATATGAATATTTTTAAACTTGTATGGTGCTTTAGTTATTGATTATGAAGTATATATTGTAATAAAACCAACACATCAAAGGTGTTAATATTTGGACTTCTGTGTTAATAAGAATCTATCTTCCTTAGGAATTTTACTACAAAGCAGACAAAGGTCCTTGTTCTTGTTGCTGTATTTATTTCATGGACTATCTGAAGTCCTCAGAAAAGAATAAGCAAATTGCTAATATAGGTCTACATGGCATTTATTAGTTGTATTAGAGTGGTGTTATGATTGGTAGATCATGTTCTTGGTTTGATGGCATGGATTTGTTTGATTTCTAACTTCTCCTCTTCATTTGTTGTGTGATGTTGAACAAATTACTTAGAAAACTTATTTTGCATCTACTTAATCATATTCTGTGAAGTGAGAATAATAAAACTTACTTTCAAGTTGTCCTAAGGATTTAATAATATGACATGAGTAAAGCTGTCTAATTCCCTCACTAAATGGTGAGTTGGTTTTTTTCTTCATCTTTCTCCCACCCTTATTATAATGTAAATTCAACCACCATTTTACCTTTCAGACAGATTACATGTGAGGACCTGATTTTTAATTCTGTCTCACATATGGTCAGTATACCCATCTATGTGCATATATATTTCTAAAGCACTTTTGCCGTTTGCCAGTTAAAAGAGAAATGCTTATTTTAAAAAATATAGTGCTAGTACACAAGCCATTTATACCTAAAATGCTTCACTTGGTTCTCCTAATGGTTATTCAAAATATTTATCTTTAATCTATTAATGAGGGAACTAAGATGTAAAGGGCTAAGTGACTTTTTTCGTAGCATGAAGGCTACACAGGTTACGGGGTATCTGTAACGTACTAACACAGGAAGTAGCAGTTCTGGGAACTGGACTCAGGTTTTCCAGTTTCAAGCTGAGTGACCTTTCTCCTCTTCCATTCTGGCAGAGCTTTACTTCACACCGATTCCCTCCTGCCTCTTTAATATACTTCTAAAATTCCTATTTTAAACCCAGTATTTTACCCCCGTCAGCTTCGTCTTTCTACTCTCCTAGAGGAAATTGGAGAAAAAAATCTGCCTATTGCTGTAAATAGGAATCTTTAGTCACAGTTATGTTGAGGCATTTAATAGACTTTTAACTGAGGGAATATTTCAAGCTACAGTTTTTAAGCCAAACCAGAAGAAAATAAAATGCTTCTCAATTATATGAAACAACTTTTTGGTTAAATGGCAGAATATTATATTTTTTAAACAACATTTTTAGGTGTTATATGATCATTATCTACAGAGAAAATATATTAAATCAATAGTAGTAGAGAAATATAACTACTTGCACAATTAATGCTTAATATTAGCAAACTTAGAAATAAGGTTGTGATAAATATTATTAGGTAAGTAACAAGGTATAGATTTCAGGGGAAAAGGAATATGCAATATGGAATTAGAATGTTTGGGTAATGTTCTTATTGTTTCTATATGGTTTCTGTGTAGTCTTTTTTGTTAAATAACTTATTCTTATAGTTATTGGGAGCTAAAATGAAAGAGACAAAAAAAGGAGAATGATAGGAAAGGAAGGAAGGAAGGAAGGAAGGAAGGAAGGAAGGAAGGAAGGAAGGAAGGAAGGAAGGAAGGAAGGAAGGAGGGAAGGAAGGAAGAAAGAAAGAAAGAAAAGAAGGAAGAAGGAGGGAGGAATGAAGAGATGAAGAGAAAGATAGAGAAAAAAAGGAGAAAAATAAGAAACTAAACTATTGAAGAATCATCCTCATCACAAACAGCATGAACAGAATGGATTACTGATTGTATTAGTATCTATAATCCTTTGAGTATATGCCACTTAGTAAATTTGCCATTGGGCCAAATTTATACATAGTTATCTTAATAAATAAGATATCACTGAACTTTCTAAAAATTCTGAAGAATAGATTTTATTATACCAATTCCTAAAAATACTACAAAATAGCCTTATTATTTTAAATAAGAAAATAGTCACAGTGAAATTAAATAATTTGCTTAAAATTACAGCATAAATTAGCAACACAATGATTGGAAGCTTTCTCAGTGTTGACGTAAAATGAATGTTTTTCTATAATACTGAACAGTCTTTCCATAGAAATAAATTATGTATCCTATTATTAAATAGTAGGTATGAACATAAAGAACTTTTCTTAAGCTATCAAGGGTCCTTAAATATTAAAGTATATTTTTCTAAGTATTTCTATTATAAATACATAATCATTTTTAAAATAATACTCTAATAAAATTAGTATCAAGAAATTATAAAAGACTATGATGTCACCTGAAAGAAGAGACTGTACACCTGATTCCTTTTGAGATGATGACTACCAAACCACACATAACATGGAACATTATGAAATACAAAAGGTAGAAAGTCAGTGATTTCAGCAAATAGGACTGGAAAGAAAAATGAGTTAGTTTCTCCACTTTTCACCAACATGTTTAAAGTTTCAGACATTCCTATTCTAAACTCTGATAAATAAAGTACTTTTTATGAATATGATTCACAAATAAACTCTGGGACATTCTCAAAATTAAGTTACCAAAACTAAAAATACAATGAGAAAGAAAGGTCTATAAAACAATGAGGATTTGTTAGTAATATATTTAGTTAAAAATGGCAATGTACCAAAAATATAGACTAAGGCACTATCTTTGCCTATAATTTTTAAATATAGATATATGATTAAAAAATGATAATTGTTTAGAAATTTATAAATCAAATATTAATAGAGACTATATCTGGAATAGTGTGGCTATACATAATTTTAAATTTATTTTGGGCTAGTTTGAGTTTCTATAACGAATACATATTACTTGTGTAGTAAAAGATAATACAGCTTACATCAAAATTCAGAGTTTACTTAGTTCTGTTTTGGATGCTGATCATTCAGATATGGCTCATGCATTTCCTACTTTCAGGGAGATGCCACTACCAACTGGCTGACAGAAAAAAAAAAATTTTAACTATTTTTTCAAAAATAAAAAAAGGGAAAAGAAAGAAAGCAGCCCCTTTTTGGTTGTCAATGTGATCACATCAGACCCTAAGACCCATGGAGAGAGACATTTCATTTCGACTCTGTGCTGTGCATAGAGCTACTGATGCTATGCACACAAGTCTGATCACTGACAGTCACTCAATCTCTTACCCTTTATTCTGTGCCATTGCTGCCCTGGTGCTGCCTCAGCAGCATATTTAGGTTTTAAGTTGTCAATCATGATTTTTTATATTCCCATAAAATGATAAAAATTTATAATATAAAAAGATGTCTGGTAGGACAAAGCTTTTGCTGGACAGTTACATTCCATTTTCATGTAAGTTATTCTGTCAAAGTGTAAAACACCAAACGTGCCATAATCCAATCAAAACAAGTGTTGTTGTTTCAGTTTCCATATAATATATCATATTTCAAAAACTCAGCTCATTTTTTTAAAGAATATTCAATGATTGCTCCACCACTTCCTGAGACAGTCTGAGATTAAACAGGAAAATCAATCAGAACAAAACAAGATTCCCTTTGCCCTTTTATATCAAAACACTTTCAATCTATTCTCTAACTGTCCCCAGGAGTAAAATCTTCATTAAGCTGAAATATATACATTGCCATAAATCAAAGCAAATATCTATCTCTGCTTTGTACCTTCTGTCTTAGGCTGAGAGATCAATCCTACTTACCATTTTTTGAAAGAAAATACATTTTGTGGGTTTTTTTATTTTCTGTGTTTCAAATGAATTTTCCAGAAAATCTAAAAGCTGAAGAAAAGTGATATAAGGACTAGATTAACATTACAATAAATAGACTTTCAATGAACTTAAAATTGAATTCTAAGTGCAGTGTGTGCGTTTATGTGTGTGTGTCTTCATCATTAACCAACATAACCTAAGAGATGTTTCCTAGCCAAGAGATCAGTTTTGAAAACCTTAAAAGATTACTACAAGGAGGTGGTAATCTTGGAGTTTTAGGAATACCCACCTCAGGTATAAACAATAGCTTGTTTCAGGAATTTCCCATCCCACTGTTAAAGCCAGTTGACCAGATACATGGCTGGCCATTCTGAATAATAAAGTTTGAGACCAGATTGTCCCTTTGAAATGTATGAACTGCTTGACCTTCAATATTACCAAAGTTTTTCATGCACACACTTCTCAGTAACTGTGAACCATTTACGGTATCTAAAATTGTGTGGAACATTTATCTTATTTGACAATGGGAAATATTATATTTCATACTATACTTTTGTTTATTTTCACATAATTAATCATATACACATAAAACAACAAAAAACCTTACCCATTATTACTCATAATTTAGGTTTTATTTTTATTTTTACCTATTTAGTTTCATATGTATAGATTCAAATGTAATGTTTTACCAAAAGCTTGTTCCGGGAAAATGAACCAAATATTCACCATAATATTTATTTATTGTTTTAAATAAATATTTCACATCTGATATTTTTAAGTGCTGAACAATTAGTGTACAATGTATTTCAGTAAGTGCTGTGAGAAGTAGTTAGGACTTTGATTATATGTCTCATCTCAGCAAATCACCTTCAGAAACCTAAAGTGCCCTAACTTGAGTATAGGGCACTATTGAAATTACATTAAAAAAAGAAGGGAAAATGTAGTTACAAGGTAAAAATGTAAGAGTAGTAATTACTTGGTCTATGTTAAGGCAAAGTCATGAGACAGAGTCACAGAATGAAACCCAACTAGCAGAGGTTATAAAAAGAAATAAGGAAACACTTATTGTAAGTGCCTGAGAATCAAAAGAATGTCACCAAAGAGTATTAAGTCTGCTACTTAATAGAAAAAGGGAAAATTATAGACTACAAGAAGGCCAACACATCTAATTGCTCCTTGGGTTATTATTTTCTAAATACTAATAATTGTAAAAGGTTGCTTAATGTGATAATAGTTATCAAGGTTGAAGAGATCAAAAGGCAATGTCAGAAAATAGATTGAGGTAAGTAAACACTATTGTGAATGTATTAATGGTACCCTGAGATGTACCAAGGATTCAGATATATTTGATGCTGAGTTGACTGTAAGAGTATAAACTGATAAAATAAATAGAAAATATTTATTTCTATTTCATTTTCTAAAGACAAAGATTATTAAAAAAACTTTAAAATTGATAATCCTAAAACCAATCAAATGAAAATGTTGAATATTTCTATGCTGCATTCTAATAACATTACAAAACTTTTCTGTGCAAGAGACTTTTTAACAGGGTTCGCTTCCCTTTGAAAAAATATAATGGGTAAATAAATAGTTATTGATGGAGCAGAGCAGATAAATATATATTCTGACCTCCTTAGATCACTTTTTACTTTGCTTTATTAAAATAGTAGTAAAAAGATGCTCTTTTTACTTCATTTACTTACAATCCTTCAAACTGTTCACAGAATAGGATTCTTAAAATGAAGTTCAAAATATAACACAACTATCAAACCTTACAGGGATTTTATGTACATTTTGTCTTTAAAATAGTGCTTGTTTAGTTATTTACAGAATTTTGAAGGAATAATTAATAATTGTGTATTTATTGCATTTCTAATACTCAACTTCTTCACTTACTATTAATATCTTGTAATTGAGTGCAAAGCAGACCATGATAATAATAATTGGCAGTGTTTTGGTATCCTATCAATACAGTAAACTAAGTTAAGTAAATTATAAATCATCTGATAAAATAAAATTGGAATTTCTATAATTTATTTTAGGATAACCTGTAAATAAATAAAAATTAATTTAAAAGTAAATATAATGAATACGTTCACCAAAAGAGTGTAACTATTGATTCAAAATTACACAAGGCTTTAAAAAGTAAAATATATAAGAATAAAGAACAACAGATAACCAATCCATGGAGCAGTGGATAGAGCATCGGCTGGAATGCTAAAGACCCAGGTCACGGGCTTGAACACGGGCTCTTCTAGCTTGAGCACAGGTTCACCAGCTTGAGCGTGGGGTAGCTGGCTTGAGTGTGGTATCATAGACATGACCCCATGGTCTCTAACTTGAGCCCAAAGGTCAAGAGCTTGAGTCCAAGGTTGCTGGCTTGAGCAAGGAGTCAATCACTCTGCTAGAGCACCCTCCCTCCGTCAAGTCACACATGAGAAAGTAATCAGTGAACAATAGTTTGATAGGTAATTGTTTATTGCATCTAAGTAAAATAATAAGTGGCATTTATTCAAGAGTAAATAAGTGGTTTGATTTAATAAGTTTATTAGTAAAACACATTTTATTTCTTTCTCAATTTAAATAAAAATTATATACAAAATAATTAGGTTATAAAAGTTCATTTTAAAAACCTCTTTCAAAATCCAAAAATTCCTCAAAAAAATATTGGCAAACCAAATCCCACAGTACATAAAAAGATAATACACAATGAATTTAATCCAGTGATGCAAGGATGGCTCAATATCAGCAAATCAGTCAATGTAATTCACCACATTAACAAACTTAAAGATGAAAATCATATGATTATCTCCACAAGTACATTAAGTTGAGAAAAGGAAACAAACAATGGTGTGCAGATCAGAAGGGAAAAAATAAAGCTATTTTGTATTACAGATGACATAGTCTGCAAAAGCAACAAAAGCAAAAATAAATGGGACTACAATAAACTAAAACACTTCTACACAACAAAGGAAATAATCAACAAAATAAAAATGTAACCTGAATGGAAAAAATACTTACAAATTACATATCTGATAAGGGGCTGATATCTAAAATATATAAATAACTCATACAACTCAGAAAAAGAAAAGAACAGTCCAATTTAAAAAACAAGAGGAGAATCTGAACATTTTTTTTCTAAAGAGGACATAGAGATTGGCCAACAGATACAAAAAATTATGCTCAACATCATTAATTATCAGGAAAATGTTGTTTGATTGGATATTTATACTAACTTTTTAATTGAATGTCTTTATCTCCCTTTCTCTTTAGATACTACTAAGTCACAATAAACTCCTGTATTTATTCCCCAGAATCAAATTTGAACTGATTACTTTTAGTCCCAGTTTATATCTGTGAAGTAATCAGTGAGCTTATTCTACTTTCATGGAATCTTCCCATTTCTTCTTATAGTTGTGGCATAATTTTATACTGTGATATATTTCTGTCATCTCTATGCTCATTAGTTAGTTCTAAGTATAAGTTAAATATATGTTCATCAATAGTTCCCATCACAAAGTTTCATCAGTCATCTTTTGAATAGCTGAATCGAATTTTCTAGTTGGTTCTTCAGGACAGTCACAAGGGAACAATATTCTCAAATACTTTCCATGTCCATGAAGTTTACTATAATCAAAGCACTCTAGCATCAATACTAAACTATTTTAATAATTTTGCTTTAATATAAATTTTAATTTATGATGTTATATCTCCCGACCTATATTCTTGCAAAACTTTCATAGCAATCTAAGTGGAAAGGTACACCAGTGCTATATGGCAGTGTTTTTCAACTGCAAGTCCACAGACTGGTCTGCCAAAAATTTCACCGTGGCCTACAAAAGAGGTAATCACCCTGATATATGAAAATATAGTCAAAATTGCTTGTGTTAGTGTAATTTCTGCCTTAACGGTCCTCAAAATGATACTCCTATTTGAACTTCTATTTGAACCAGTCTCCAGCTGTAAAAAGGTTAAAAATCACTACTATATGGGAGAGTATAATGGCACAAATTTAAAAAATATCTTCTTTATCTGTGACACTTGGACTTGGATTTATAATCTTGGCCTCTCAACAAATATTCCCCTTACCACACACACAAAATAACATTTGTTTTATGAGTTTGTCAGTTTCCAGAGATTTTATATGAGATTCCTGAGAGCTTGATACCCTACTGGATAGGCATGATTAAGTTTGCCCATTTCAAAAATGACAAAACTGAAGTTAATTGATTTTAAGATAATTCACCAACTAGATTATAAGTTTATCAGTTATATCTTTGTATACTTCAGAACATCGAATATAACCTGTTTGTAAATAACACAAAAGTTTGATCATTGATTTGTTATCTATTTTTTAAATAAATCTATAATTATGAATCATTGAATTTATTGTGGAAAAGAAATCAACAGAACTCTCTTCCTTTTTTGACTGATAAACATCAGAAAAGAAATACACTCTATTCTCTAGTTTGAACATATAAAGTTAAATGTTATGAAAATCATATATTAAATGTCTTTTAAACAAGAGCTGAAATTTAGCAAGCTTATATATATATAGTAATGATTATCATGTGCGATCCATTTATATCAATAATAATGCACTCTGTGGAGGAGGTTTTCAGAACACTTCCATTCTTCTGCTGCATGTTCTATTTGTGAAGATCAATTTTTAGTTTGAAGCTGCAGCCATAGGCTATTTTCATCAAACTCTCCTGCATTATATATTTTTTTATTAATTTTAATGGAGTGACACCAATAAATCAGGTACATATGTTCAAAGAAAACATCTTCAGGTTATCTTATCATTCAATTATGTTGCATACCCATCACCCAAAGTCAAATTGTCCTCTGTCACCTTCTATCTGGTTTTCTTCGTGCCCCTCCCCTCCCATCTCTCCCACCCTCTCCTCCCTCCCCCCACCCCGTAACCACCACACTCTTGTCCATGTCTCATAGTCTCACTTTTATTTCCCACCTATGTATGAAATCATGCTGTCCTGCATTATATATAAGTGATTATTCTTGTTAAAAAATGTGTACTATCTTTGATTACCTCATTTCTAATTGTACTTTCTGCCCTTGCTTTTTGATAGCAATTTATCTAGGAATGCTTCATGTGAAATAGTACTTAAATTTTATTTAAAATTTTCTTTCCCATACCTCTTAAGTTATACAATCAAAGTGAAAATGTAAATGATCACTTATTGGAAATGATCTCCTTCAAAAACTTTTCTAAAATATGCCTGAGAGAATTTCTTAGTGGAGAATCTTTTGTGCATCAAATTTCAGTAAAATAACTGACACAGAGCTTGTAAGCTCATCAAAATATCCAGAAGTCCAACAAAAAACTTCAACAGATCAGATGTATTAAAAAGTGTTTTTATTAACAGTCATAGCTTGAAATTAAATGTATTAACTGTTAGGCTTACTCAAATACTTTTCAAATGAATTCATACAGAATTCAGATTTATTTACTCCATCTAATTTTGTCCATTGTACTAATTGTATAAGTAGAATGATTATTATCAACTCACAAGAATTCAAGCAAGGGTTATATATTCTAGATCATTTGAGAAAAAAAACATTTTGGTCTTTGATTTCCCTTAAGATAACACCCAATCAATCTCTAATGATTAAGTGCCTTGTTTCCCTTTTTATCACTATTCATTAAAATGAATAATGGAACTCATATATTATATAATCCAACATATAAACAGGTTTCTTTACAATATTATCAGTTAATTATTACTTAAATCATTCTATTCAAATCAATCACAGCATAATTCTACACTTGACCTTAGCCCAAAGTCCAAGAAGTGATCACAACATACTTCTTTATCAACCAACCATATGAATCATTCTAAATTTATCACACGCCTGAATCTTTCCTTTTTTTAAAAAAAATAGAGTCCTCCAAAGACAAAATTTTCTACGTCACTTCTAATATTAGTCCAACACTTACAAATAAATAAAAATAGGTATGTAAAAAATAAACATTTCCACCCTGACCAGTTGGTTCAGTGGTAGTTTCTGCCCAGTGTGTGGATGTCCTGGGTTCAATTCTCTGACAGGGAAGAAAGGAGAGGCAACCATCTGATTCTCCACCCCTCTCTCTTTATTCTTTCTCTCTCTATTTCTCTCCCCCTCCCACAGCCATAGCTTGATTGGTTCGAGTACATCAATACTAGGCACTAAGGATAGCTCTGTACAGCCTCCACCTCAGGTGCTAAAAATAGCTCAGTTGCAAACCTAGCCCAAGATGGGCAGAACATCAGCCCCAGATGGGGGTTGCCAGGTGGATCAATGTTGGGGTACATGTGGGAGTCTATCTCCTTTCCTCTCAGTTGAAAAGAAGAAAAATAAATAAATAAATAAACAAACATTTCCAGAAAAGGTTAGTAAGCCTTATTCATAAAGATATGTTTAATGATATTTATAATAACAATAGTAATAATTTGTTCACTACTTATTCTTTGGAATAAGTGGTACTAAGATCTATACTTTGTGATAAAGAAAGAAGCTGAAATAATTACATGACTTAGTGAAGATTGTGCATCTAGTTGAGAAAGAAAATGTAGTTTGGTAACTACATTTGAAATAAAAATTAATTTTTACTCATAAACCATATCATTATGCTAAAGGTGAGGGCTAGTCAGAGTACGGAAGCCTTGAGTGACAATACTAAGTATATCTTGGCCTTTTATAAGAGCTGTCAAAAACAGTATTCTCATCTACTGCTATAGAGGAAAATAGAATAAAGTACAACAGTTGTACATTATTAAAAACAAACCAACAAACAACCAAAATAACTTTTGAATCTGTCATGATATCATATGTTTTAAGGGTGTGTTTCTTCCCCAGATGAAAAAAAAAATAGTTGCAAACCCCTATGCAGATGCACCGATACTTAAATCAAAGTGTAGCTTTATTACACACATGGCTTTTACACCTAGACATGGGGATTAACATATTAGGAGCAGATTTAGTTTCTTCTGTGCTCTGAAAATTATCATTGTGGCTTCAGCAGAGATTTGTCAGAATCCAACAGATAATGAAGTTTACCAACCATGAAATGTGCTGGGAGGTGGAGTTAACCAAACTACATTTTCTTTCTCAAGAATTACTTTTGGCAGCCCTGGCTGATTGGTTTAGTGACAGAATATTGGCCTGGTGTGTGGATGTCCTGGATTTGATTCCTGGTCAGGATGCACAGAAGTGACCATCTGCTTATCCACCCCTCCCCCTTCTCTTTCTTTCTCTCTCTCTCCCCCTCCTGCATCCATGGCTCAACCATTTGAGCAAGTTGGCTCCAGGAGCTGAGATGGCTCCATGGCCTTGCCTCAGAAAGAGAGAGAAAGAGAAGAAGGAGCAGTGTAGAAGCAGATGGTTGCTTCTCCTGTGTGCCCTGTCAGGAATTGAACCTGGGAAATCCACACAACTGGCAGACGATCTACCACTGAGCCAAGTGGCCAGGGCTTTCTTTTTATTTACACATTTTAAAATTAAAGTTAATGTGATGACATTTATCAATAAGAATACATAGGTTTCAAGTAAACATCTCTATAGCATTTGAACTGTTGATGGCATTGTGTGCCCATCACCCAAAGTTAAGTCATATCCTATCAACATATATTTCTCCTTTACTTTCCTCCCTACCACCCCCTCTCCTGGGTAATCACTTCACTTTATCTGTGTTCATGTGTCTCAGTTTTATACCCTACTTATGTGGGATATATATTTGTCCCTCCTTACACCTATATGCTTCCAATAATGCTTTATTTTCAAAATTACTATTGTGCCCTTTCTCAAAACAATCACCAAAAAATGACAAATAAAAGTTGTGAATCATAGGTAGAAAGTAATTGGTATTAAAAAATAATTTAAGTGTGTACTAAATTCTCTCTGTGGAAATCTATAACAAACAATTTTCACAAGTACTCACCTTCTTATCAGAAATGTGTGTACAACACAATATAGTGGTCATTACAAGTATTTATAACTACTTACTTTGAAAAAGTGCATATGTATTTATATCATTAAAAAATTTCATTAGCATTTTTTTAAATATCCAAACTAAGGTGATAATTAGGTTTGGTCAACTGTCAAGTATTTGTGTAACTTTTGAATAATTGTTATTAATTGCTTTGATCTACACTAAAATAAATTAGTATGCTTTTTATTCTTTTCTATAATTGTTAGTAAAATGACTGCTCTCATTTTATTTATATTGCTTATATATGTTATTTATTATTTATCATGCATGGTCAGGCAATGTGCCTTCTTAACAGGATGCATATTAATAATCTTAGCTAAAGTCTATTTTTAATATCTAAAAAACATGGCCTCTTCTGATTTTGTTAAATAGTGACACGGATCTGGAATAGAAATGTCTGTATGTAGACTAACATAAGCCTAAAGAATAATCAGTATCTTTTTTTCTTAAACCAAAGAAATAATTTTTATTTAAATCAGCAGAGAAAAACCAGCTTCCTCTTTAGAAAAGCATGGTATAAGCTCAGATATGGCTATAATATATCTTTTAAATAATTATTAAGTATTTTGTGGACTACTATATCAGTAGAGGTCTAGTAAAAAAAACAAAAATAATATCCGTTATTTCAACACAAAAGAGGTTAACATAAGGAATTGCTTAAACATTTTAAAACAAACTAGAATTATGAAAAGAAAATACTGAGGTAAAACAGAAACAGTATCTGCTGGAAGTAGGCACCATCTTTGGGGTTCGGGAACAATGAGAAAAGGTGGATGGAGAGTCCTGAGAGCTGCAATTCTAACCACTGATCCAAGGATAGGGGTCCTGGCAAATCTGAGTAGTCTAGGAGTGAGCACAAACTAGGCCCTGGCATCAGCTACCCTGCCAGGGTGCGGGGTTATTACTGGGACTACACTATCAGGACCAGCAATCAAAGAGGGCAGTGGAAGTCCCTTCTGTTTCAGGCCTCTTTTTGTGTCGCCTATTGATGAATACTAATGGGGAGCAGCCAGCAGTATGGTTTGCAAGGTCTCCACCTCCGCATCATGATATAGAAAGATGTGCTTGGAGTTAAGAGAAAGAATAGGTTAAGGGTCAGTAAGTGACCCTTATCTTTATTATTGTTATTATTGTAGAATTTTCCTTAAAATCTGAGGATTTAAATTTCATGATATAATAGATTTTTTAAAAAAAATATACAGCCTGACCTGTGGTGGCGCAGTGGATAAAGCGTCGACCTGGGAACACTGAGGTTGCCAGTTCAAAACCCTGCACTGGTTCGGTCAAGGCACATATGGGAGTTGATGCTTCCAGCTCCTCCCCCCTTTCTCTCTTTCTCTCTCTCTCTCTCACTCTGTGTCTTCTCTCTAAAATGAATAAAATAAAAATAAATTTAAAAAATATACAGATAATGTATCATAGAAATGTACACTTAAAACCTATACAGAATAATCTTATTAACCAATATCATCCAAAAAATTAGAACATAAACAATGTAGAAGGAAAAGAACTCAAGTTTGATGTACATTATCGGTGTATATTTTTGTAAATCTTCATACTTTAATGCTTTTCTTATACAAAGGGATGACTTTTTTTTTTTAAGTATTTTTCTTTGGTACTTCTTAATCCAGTCTCAAGTTCCGTCTGGATTTCTCCACTTGAAGAAAAGTGACAGAAGTGTCTCATATCCCTGTTTACTTCTATGCTCCTCCCCATAAGAAGGGCAGGTTGACTGGCTGAGCTGTGCCATTTGTTAAGTTTGTCAAGGAATGAGTGAGCAGTACATTTAGATGTAAGCTACTCCTCTCTTAGCCATAAAACTATTGTATTTAGGTATCTCTATTGTTATTGATGACTAGCACAAAATTGATGATTGTTTTCCAATAATGTTGTTTATATTTCCATTAACTTTATACTATTAATTTTAAGCCACTAATAAAGATATTTTATTTATCACTATTTAGATGTAGCAAGAATAACTGATCAATTGAAGTTTTCTTTTCCCAGTCAAACAGTAGTGGCAATTTCTATAAAATATAAAAAAGGAAATATTTTTATTTTGAAATTAAGAAAAATGTCATTATGATTTTGTGATAAGAAAGTTATTAAGTTCATACTGGCAACTGGATTTGTGGCAAATGTGATGTTAGAGATTTCTCTTAGGTTGTCCACTTTGGCTCTCTTACTTTGTCCACTAGCAGGTACAAATGATGCAAAGTAAAAAAATGTTTCAATAAGGGTCTCAAGAACAATTACCTCCCAAGTAAAAGATCAGCTCAAATTAGTTTATCAATTTCTATTTTGAATGCTGATGGATTTACCTGTTTGCAAGTAGGTCCCTTAGTTAAAATTCCTAAATATTCTTCAAGCAGTTTTTACATCTAAATTAGTAGATTAGAAGTTCTTTGGAGTTGTAGAGCATATGATTTCATTGACAACGTGAGGTTGAAGAAATTTGGATGACTGTATATATATATATATTATAATACATATATTATATAACATATAATATATATATATATATTGCATTCATGTAGCACATTTATTACAATTGATAGACCAATATTGATATTTTGTGACTAACTGAAATTTACAGTTTACATTAAGACGCCTCTTTGTGTTGAACATTCTGTGGGTTTGGATAAATATATAACAACATTATCCACCGTTACAGTATCAAACATAGTTTCACTGCCCTAAAATTTTTTATGATCTTCTACTTTTTAATTTAAAAGATATTTTTATTGTAAAAGATAATATTTTTAGAAAAATTCACAAAACATGTAAAATCTAATGAATAATCATAAAATAGTTATTAACATAATTTCCATTAAGGTCAAGAAATTGACAGTTGCTATAGATGGTGGGCTACTACCTGTAAGATCGACCTCGAAGACACCTGCCTTCTATTTATTTGTGTTTTCATAAAGACTAGGTTTAGTGACTTGCTTCTAGTAAAAACAGAACAAAACAAAACAAAATGAGGCATAGGTGATGGGATGCCACTTCTGAGATTAGATAATTAAAAGACAGTGGCTTCCCTCTTGGCATTCCTTCTCTTTTTCTCCTTCAAATCACTCACACTGATGGAAGTCAGCTGCAAAGTCACCAGGCAGCCCTGGGGAGAGACCCACATGAGTGAGCTTGGAAGCAGACAGAGTTCAGATGCCTGCCAAAACCACATCAGTGATCTTGGAATAAGATACTTCAGGCTCAATCAAGATTTGAAAGAACTGTCCTGGCTGACACATTAATTCACCCTCATGAAAGACACTGAGACAGAGGCATCCAGGTAAGTAGAACCCTGATTCCTGACACAAAGAAACCAATAAAATACATATGTGTTATTTTAAATGCTAAGTATTAGAGTAATTAATTACACAACAGTAGATAACTAATACTCTATCACCCAAAGAGCCCTTACATGTCCTCTCTTAATTGTTCCCCAAAGTAACAACTGTTCCTGCTTCTAAGCTTTGCCTTCTCTGATTCTGAGCTCCTTATGAATTCAACATCACACTTTTGTGCCTGGCATCCTTTACTGTGCATTATATTTGTCAAATTCCTTTTAATTTCTATAGAGTTTCAGTATGAGGCCCTTAAGGGTTTTTGTGTGTGTGTGTGTGTGAACACTTTTATAAATGTCTCTTGATGCTCAGATTTATATTATTTTTGATTAGTATAAACCTTTACCTAGAATTTCTGTATCAGAAAGTACACATATCTTCACTGTTGCTATAGAATGACAAACTTTTCTGAAGTGGGATTACACCAGTTTATGCTGCCAGTGTGTATGGTTCTCACTGCCCCATATCCTCATCCAATTTTGCTATTTAACTTTTTAAATTTTAAACCTTCTGCAATGGGAGGAGTAATGACTCAGTGTGTGCTTAACCTCTATCTTCTGATGACTAATGTGGTTGAGCATTCTTTGATTATAGAGTCTTGCCACTTAGTCTGTGGATTTGTGCTTTCTTTATTGATTTGCAGTAATCCATTATAAATTCTGGATACAAACTTTCCTTTAGGGTATATATACATATTTAAGATCATCTTACCCTTTTTTGGGGGGTACAGGGGCTTGTATTTTTTTTCTTCAAAAGGTAGGTGTCTTCTGATAAACAAAGTAGTTTTTACTTTAAATTAATTTCTCAGTCTATTTATTATGCTTAGCATTTTGTTTTGAATGTATTGAGGTGACACTGATTAACAAAATTATATAGGTTTCAGATGGACAATTCCATAATACATTTGTATATTGTATTGTGTGTTCACCACCCCTTTAAGTCTCCTTCGATCACCATTTATCTTCCCTTTACCTTCTTATACTTCCTCCCACCCCTCTTTCCCTCTTGTAATCACCAAACTGTTGTCTGGGTCTATGATATTTTTCTTTGCTTAATCACTTTTATGACTACAGAAGGGGTCTTTTCCTTTCCCAGGGTCCCCTTATAATATCTCAGAAAATATGTCATCTTTCTTTTCATAATTACAGTTGTCCCTCCCCATATCACAGTTCAGTTTTGCAGTCTCACTGTATTGCAGATTTTTAAATTATATATATCTAATTTTGTATCACAGATTTTTTGCTATATCACAGGATTTTGCAGTATATAGGTATTTATATATATATATATATATATATATATATATATATATATAAAATTTTAATTAGATTTGCAATAAAATAAGCATTTTCTAGCCTAAAAAATTGAAAACAATATAAAAATATTAATTAAAACATAGTAAAGAATATTAAATCAAAATAAAATACTACTGGTGAGTACCCATATAGAATATAGAATTTTATATATTGTTAAAATTACATAGGTTTAAGAGTATAGAAAGTGTTTAAGAGCATAGGACATGTTTATTAGAGTGTAGGAAAGGTTTATAAGAGTGTGAGGAGGGTTTATAAAGCCTAAAATATATATATAATAAAATAAATATAAGTTTGCTACTTCGTGAATTTTTGCCTATCGCAAGGGGTTCTGACCTAAGCCCCATGATAGACGAGAGACCACTGTATATGTACAGTGTTGGTCAAATAAATTTGTAAATATGATATATATGTTTGCTCGCTTATACTTTGCATTGTGTGTAGGAGACAGGCTGTAAACTGGTGAAGTCATTATAGCCTAAGGCTTAGTTTTAAGACCAAGCTTTTCCCCACACCCTTGACTGTTGCATGACATGAGGTGGTGCACTCTTATGAGGAATCTCATTTATACCTCAGATAAGTGACTTTGTATCAGAGAGACTTCCTTGTTTGTATATTGGCTTAAAGGTTTTGATTTCTACAATATCAAATGGGGCTGACCCAGGCTCACTCTCTCTCCGTTCCTGAAATTAGCATTGCATAGGAGAGGCAACCAAGATGGCGGAGTGCTGTAAGAGACAAAAGAGAGAATAAGACTGATGAGCTAGAAACCTTTGATTCTAGGAAACTCAGATGAGTCAGTGGCTTTGGGAGCTCTGAATGGAAAGGGAAGTGGTTTCCCACTGTATGTATTTCTCGCCCTCCAGGTGCAAGCTAGGATTAAGGATAATGGCCCACCAGTTCTTGGCTCCCTCCATTGTTTCATTGCCATCTGTCTGAATCAAATGCAAACCTACAGAGGCCAAGCAGCTGTGATGGTGGCCATGGCTACTGTCCATACAATATTTAATCTTTGATTTCAGTTTTTTGGCCTTCAACTCTATAGACTTAGAGGTCAGGATATATACTGATGGGGCCATGTTGGGCAAATAAGTTTTAACAAATGTTTTTTTTAAGTTTGCTCACTTATATTTTGCATTGGCCCAGGGAATGCCATGTGCATGTAGTCTGTGAAAGACTGTGGTTCTTGCCCTCACACCAGCAACTGCAAATTGCAGATTACCTTCCTGCTTGGGAGGGGCCATTGTATTGATAATGTTTGCTAGAGAAGGGATTTTTTTCCCCAACCTGGGTTTTGCAGGAAGAGAAAAAAGAGTAGAGATGTGGAACTGGGCCTGGGGGACTTTTGGACCTCTAATGAGTCTGGTTGGGACCTCTAATTCCAGGAAGAATCCAAGAAGATTTTTCGGGTTGTGGAATTGCAAAATGCATCAGGGCTTTGGGAGCTCTGAATGAAAGGGAAATGGTCTTCTTTTCCTGTTTGCTTATCCAACAGTATGAGACTTTAATAAATGGAATGGCCCACCATTTTTTGGCTCCACTGTTTCTTTACCATCTGCCTGAATCCAATGAAAACCTGCATGGCTATGACAGCAGTGACCACAGTAAGGAAGGAGAAGTCAGGCCCCCTACTCATTCTCCCTGCAGAGGAATGCATGGGGAAGGGAGCCTGCAGGGGATTAACTGCTTCCTATAGTTCTATGAAAAGGTGCTTGGGGCCACTTGCTACACAGAGAAAGATAGAAATTATCTGAAAACACTTTCTTTTTTTTTTTCTTAAAAGTTTTTAAGACCTTAATTTACAAATTTCAACTCTTATTCTCTGACATCACCTAAACTCACCCTCCCATTCTAGAGTCATGAGAGTGATGTATATATACCTCTAGACAAAGGGATCACAAGACCCTTGCATGAAAACCTGTATTCTGTAAAAGGTATATAAGATGTAAGAAATCTAACTTCAGGGAGCATATGTTCAGTTGCCTCTTTTCGGGTCATACTGCTCTGCCGAATAAATTAATCTTACTTCCTTCAACAAGTTGTCTGGGCGTTTTTGTCCTCCTTTGATTCCTGCAAGAACTGTCCATAGAGGCCACCAGCCATGTTTGAGTTCTCTGTAACTGCCAATTATGTCAACTTAATTCTGTGTGACCTCATCAAAATCTCTGCTGGTCACTCTGTCCCCCTACTAGTGACCCTATGTGCAGGTTAACACAAGGGTTTTTGGTTTGGTCTCAAACCTACAACCAACAAATGCCTGCAAGGACAAATGTAGATCCTTTCCTGTTTTCATCCTCCTGCTGGAGTTTTTCTCTTTTTAGTCTTTGTTGCCTTCTGATTTCTCGAATGCCTTTAAATAAATAATTTTCTATTTTTTTTTCCTAGTGTGGGTCAAATAAGTTTGCAAATAAGATGTATATCAGAGGTTGGAAACCTATGGCTCGCGAGTCAGATGTGGCTCTTTTGATGACTGCATCTGGCTCGCAAACAAATCTTTAATAAAAAAATAACAACATTAAAAATATAACACATTCTCATGTATTACAATTCATTCATTTCCTACCATTCATGTTCATGGTTGCAGGTGGCTGAAGCCAATCACAGCTGTCCTCCGGGACAACACCAAATTTTTATTGGATAATTCGTAACATACATGGGTCATTGTGGAGAAGAAAATAAAATTCCCGCCTTTTAATCGAGTAGTCAGCTAGCTAATTGCAGAAACACTTTTGACAAAGAAAATGGCTGAAAGAAAAAAGATGAGGAGTATCATACATTTCAGCAGAAACAGAAAGAGGAATTTGCCTTTGTGGAGAGAGCAAGTTCTGCAGTGTGTCTAATATGCAATGATAAAATTGCATAAATGAAACAGTCAAATATAAAGTGGCACTTCAACACATGCCATACTACATTTGCATTGAAAAATCCAGTAGGGGACAGCAGGAAAAAAGCATGTCAAGAGCTACTGTGCAGAGTGCAAGCTAGTCAGCATCAACTCCATGTTAAGACCCAATAAGGTGACTGGCATTCGATGAGCTTTGCTGGTGCTTTACCAATTATGAGAAACAGAAAGCCATTCACAGATGGGGAGTATGCCAAAACATTCATGCTTGATGTTGCCAATGAACTTTTTGACGACTTTTCAAATAAAGACAAGATAATCAAACGAATAAAAGACATGCCTCTCAGATCTGACCAGGTGGTGGTGCAGTGAATAGAGCATAGAACTGGGATGCGGAGGACCCAGGTTTGAGACTCTGAGCTCACCAGCCTGAGTGAGGGCCCATCTGGCATGAGCAAAAGCTCGCCAGCTTGGACCTAAGGTTGCTGGCTCCAGCACGGGGTTGCTCCATCTGCTGAAGGCCCACGGTCAAGGCATATGTGAGAAAGCAATCAATGAACAACTAAGGTGTTGCGACGGCAATGAGAAACTAATTATTGATGCTTCTCACCTATCTCTGTTTCTGTCTGTCTGTCCCTGTCTATCCCTCTCTCTGACTCTCTATCTGTCCCTGTAAAAAGAAGAAAAATAAAAAGATTAAAAAAAAAAGACATGCCTCTGTTGGCAAGAACTGTTCACGATCATACCATCATGGTGGCTGTAAAGCCAGTAGTCAGGGCCACCATCACAGCAGCCTGATCCGTGCAGGTTCACATTAGATTCGAACAGTTGGTAATGGAACAATGAAGCCAAAAACATCAACTTTAATTCTAGCTTGCACCTGACAGGCAAGCAAAAACACACACTGGGCTCCAAAACCCACTCATTCAGTGCTCACAAAGCTACTGACTTATCCAAGTTTCCTAGAATCAAAGGCTTCTAGCTCACCAGACTTATTTACCTGTGTTTCCCATCTCCTTCTATCTACACAAACTCAGCACAAACTGGCTTCTTCCTCAGCACTCCGCCATCTTGGCTGCCTCCTCTCCTCCACGTGGCCTTAATCTGCTCTCCTCTCTAATACTTCAGGAACCGAGAGAGAGATCAAGCTACTGGTCTCTCCCACTTTATAATGTAGAATCAAAAACTTTAATCCAATTATACAAACAAGGAAGTCTCCAATTCAAAGCCACCCATCCGAGGCACAATGGGATTCCTCAAGAGAGTGCACCAACCTACATCATCCAACCAGTCAAGGGTGTGGAGAAGAACTTACTCTTAAAACCAAGCCTCAGGCCATAGAGACTTGGCCTGCTTACATTACAGCCTTTCCCCCACACCCTTCTCAAGCATAAGGGCAAATAATATCACCTGGGTGATGGGCTTCCATGTGGGCAGCTCCATCTTTAACAAAGTGAGTATAATATATTTTATCTGCCCAACAATGGCAAATCAAACTGAGGCAACACAAGTGAAGAACATAAATGCAGCACCATTCTTTTCTCTTGCTTTGGATGAGTCAACAGACGTAAGCCATTTATCCCAGTTCAGCATGACTGCAAGTTATGCTGTCAGTGACACACTACATAAGGAAAGTCTTGCTGTTTTGCCTATGAAAGAGACAGCAAGAAGGGAGGATTTATTCTAGTCTTTCACTGAGTTCATTAAAGAAAAAAACTCTACTGATTGATAAACTTATTTTGGTATGTACTGATGGTGCTCCTTGCATGGTGGGGAAAAGCAGAGATTCATAGCGCTTATTTGTGAAGATGAAAAGAGACTCTTGGGCAGATAAAATATAATATGCTCACTTTGTTAAAGATGGCGCTGCCCACATGGAAGCCCGTCACCCAGGTGATATTATTTGCCCTTATGCTTGGGATGGGTTGTTATGGCCTAAGGCTTAGTTTTAAGAGTAAGTTCTTCTCCACACTCTTGACTGATTGGATGATGTAGGATGGTGCACTCTCTTGAGGAATCCTATTGTGTGTCAGATGGGTGTCTTTGTATTGGAGACTTCCTTGTTTGTATAATTGGATTAAAGGTTTTGATTCTACATTATAAAGTGGAGCGACCAGGAGCTTGCTCTCTCGGTTTCTGAAGTATTAGAGAGGAGAGCAGATTAAGGCCATGTGGAGGAGAGAGGGCAGCCAAGATGGCGGAGTGCTGAGGAAGAAGCCAGTTTGTGCAGAGTTTGTGTAGAGAGAAGGAGATGGGAAACAGAGGTGAATAAGTCTGGTGAGCTAGAAACCTTTGATTCTAGGAAACTCGGATAAGTCAGTAGCTTTGTGAGCACTGAATGTGTGGGTTTTGGAGCCCAGTGTTTGTTTTTGCTTGCCCACCGGGTGCAAGCTAGAATTAAAGCTGATGACTCACCAGTTTTTGGCTTCATTGTTCCATTACCGACTGTCCGAATCTAATGCGAACCTGCATGGGTCAGGCGGCTGTGATCCTGACCACGACTACTGGCTTTACAGAGACCCATCCTAAGTTTCCAGTGCATCCTACATAAGGAGGCACTTTGTATTCAGATGTGTGGCAAGCAGCCTGGTGAGGTGATGTCACTGGTCATTCAGGTGGTCAACTTTATTGTTGCCTGAGCTTTAAATGATTGCCAGTTTAAAACACTCCTGGATATAGTTGGGAATAATTATCCTGGTCTGCTTCTGCACAGCAATGTGCATTGGTTGTCAAGAGGAAAGGTGCTCAGCTGTTTTGTGGCTTGTCTGAGCAACATCCACACTTTTCTTGAAATGAAAAATGTCGAGCATCCTGAGTTAGCTAACATTGAGTAGCTCCTGAAGTTCTACTTTCTCATGGACTTGACTGAACATCTGAACCAGCTCAATGTGAAAATGGAAGGCATTGGAAATACAGTCTTATCCCTTCAACAAGCAGTGTTTGCATTTGAAAACAAGCTGGAACTCTTCATCACTGACATTGAAACAGGTCGTTTATTACACTTTGAAAAACTGAGAGAGTTTAAAGATGCATGCACAGCAAGTGACCCTGCTCAACATCTGTTGGGCTGATAAAATATCTTATGCTCACTTTGTTGAAGATAGCTCTGCCCACATGGAAGTTTCTTGATATTAATGTGTGTTCTGGAACAAGCTGTGGGCAGGCCGGGTCATTATAGCCTAAGGCTTAGTTTAAGAGTAAGTTCTTCTCCACACCCTTGACTGATGGGATGATGTAGGGTGGTGCACTCTCCTGAAGAATCCCATTATACAGAGACTTCCTTGTTTGTATAATTGGATTAAAGGTTTTGAGTCTATGCTATAAAATGGTAGAGAGCAGTAGCTTGATCTCTCTCTCTCGGTTCCTGAGTTCCTGAGGTTAGTATTAGAGAGGAGAGCAGAGTAAGGCCATGTGAAGGCCAGGAGAAGCAGCTGAGATGGCAGAGTGCTGAGGAAGAAGCCAGTTTGTTAAGAGTTTGTGCAGGAGGAGATGGGGAACAGAGGTGAATAAATCTGGTGAGCTAGAAACCTTTGATTCTAGGAAACTCGGATAAGTCAGTAGCTTTGGGAGCACTGAATGTGTGGGTTTTGGAGCCCAGTGTGTGTTTTTGCTTGCCCGCCGGGTGCAAGCTAGAATTAAAGCTGATGGCTCACCAGTTCTTGGCTCCTGTGATTCATTACCGACTGTTCGAATCCAATGTGAACCTGCACGGGTCGGGTGGCTGTGATTCTGACCCTGACTACTGGCATTACAACCTCTGTTTCCCATGTCCTCCTGCACAAACTCTCAACAAACTGGCTTCTCCCTCAGCACTGTGCCATCTTGGCTGCTTCTCCTGGCCTCAATGTGGCCTTAATTTGCTCTCTTCTCTTCTACCTCAGGAACCAAGCGAGAGAGCAAGCTACTGCTCAATCCCACTTTATAGCATAGACTCAAAACCTTTAATCCAATTATACAAACAAGAAAGTCTCTGTATAATGGGATTCCTCAGGAGAGTGCACCACCCTACATCATCTAATCAGTCAAGGGTGTGGGGAAGAGCTTACTCTTAAACTAAGCCTTAGGCTATAACGACCCGGCCTGCCCACAGCCTGTCCCAAAACATACATTAATATCAAGAAACTTCCATGTGGGCAGCGCTATCTTTAACAAAGTGAGCATAATATATATTATCTGCCCAACATTCTCCAAAGAGGAACTGAAAACATCAGCTCCTGCTGCTGGGCTGGAGCTCCAGGCCACCACTGCCTTCTGCTCAGCAGGCCATGCAGCTCCAGTCCCAGCCTCAGCCTCAGCCTCAGCATCTCTTTCTCCCAAGTTTGATCCAGCTCCTTCCACTTCTCAGCCTGCAGATCCTGAGCAGCCTCTTCTATAGAGCTCTCGGTTTCTTCACACATGGCTGTAAAAGTCAGTCATCCTACAGTCCCCAGAATGACTGGGAACTGGGAAGCCATAGGGAACCATAACAGCAGCCAGTCCTCTACACCACAAGGTGGTGGTGGCTCCATACCAATCTGCATTGAATCCTGCCACAGACTACACCAAATGTAAAGCCAGTATCTAAGGCCACCATCACAGCCCCCTGGCCAGTGCAGGTTCACGTTAGATCCGGACAGTTGGTAATGAAACAACAGAGACAAGAACTGGTAAGCCATAAGCTTTCATTCTAGTTTGCACCCAGAGAGTAAGTAAAAACACACACTGGGCTCCAAAACCTACTCATTCAGGGCTCACAAAGCTACTGACTTATCCAAGTTTTCGAGAATCAAAGGATTTTAGCTCACCAGACTTAGTCACCTCTGTTTCCCATGTCCTCTCTACACAAAGTCTTCACAAACTGGCTTCTTCCTCAGCACTCCACCATCTTGGCTGCTTCTCCTGGCCTCCATGTGGCCTTAATCTGCTCTCTTCTCTAATACCTCAGGAACCAAGAGAGATCAAGCTACTGGTCTCTCCCACTTTATAATGTAGAATCAAAACCTTTAATCTAATTATACAAACAAGGAAGTCTCCAATACAAAGACACCCATCCAAGGCACAATGGGATTCCTCCAGAGAGTGCACCACCCTACATCATCCAATCAGTCAAGGGTGTGGGGAAAAGCTTACTCTTAAAACCAAGCCTTAGGCTATAGCGACCCGGCCTGCCCACATTACAGCCTTTCCCCTACACAATCCCAAGCATATGGGCAAATAATATCACCTGGGTGATGGGTTTCCATTTGGGCAGCGCTATCTTTAACAAAGTGAGCATATTATATTTTATCTGCCCAATAACTTCTGTTTCCCATCTTCTTCTCTCTGCACAAACTCTGCCCAAACTGGCTCCTTCCTCAGCACTCCGCCATCTTGGCTGCTTCTCCTCTCCTCCACGTGGCCTTAATCTGCTCTCCTCTCTAATACTAATCCCAGTAACCAAGAGAGCAAGCTCCCGGTCAGCCCCACTTTATAGTGTAGAAATCCAAACCTTTAATCCAATCTACAAACAAGGAAGTCCCTGATACAAAGTCACTTATCTGAGGCATAATGGGAGGATTCCTCATGAGTGTGCACCACCCTACATCATCCAATCAGTCAAGGGTGTAGAGAAAAGCTTACTCTTAAAACTTGCATGTGGGCAGCACCATCTTTAACAAAGTGAGCATAATATATTTTATCTGCCCAACAGGTACAAACCTTTGATCCTAGGAAAACTCAGATAAGTCAGTGGCTTTGGGAGCCCTGAATGGAAAGGGAAGAGTTTTCCCATTGTGTGTATTTCTTTCCCACCAGGTGGAAGCTAGAATTAAAGCTAATGGCCCACCAGTTCTTGGCTCTGTTGTTTCATTACTGTCTGTCCGAATCAAATATGAACCTGCATGGGACAGGCAGCTCTGATGGTGGCTCTGGCTATTGGCTTTACATATGCTTTTGGCTACAGTGCCAAAAATCTGATCTGTAAATTCGAGCATAACCAAGACAATGTCGTCTTGGAGACTGTGCAGCAAGCAAGGAGGAACCAGCGGAGACAGCTTCACAATCTCCTATACAGGTTTTATGAGACTGCCCTGACCCCCAGTTTTTATGGGCATTTATTGATACACACAAAATAGAAGCAGGGACAAGAATGAGGAAGTCAGGAAGCAGAGAAGAGAATGAGGAGAAGAGAATGAGGAAGTCAGAAAGGGGAACTTCTTTAGAGCAGATTAAAGGGCAAGCAAATAGCTCAAATGTCCCCACCTACTGATTAATCAGAAATGCTAATTCTATCTCTATTTTACTGCATTCAGCACAGTATTGCATTCAGTACTTTTGTCAGTAAAGTCACTGTGGCCTTTGCATCAAAGCACTGAACTCTGTCCCTGTTATTTTCCTACTCAGGGCCTCTACATTCAAGTATCTGGAATGAATTTTTCCTTTGAAAAAAAATGGTATGTAACAGGGACACATTAAACATAAGGGTTAACCCTTGTTTTAATTTTTGAGGTCTCATTTAGTGCCTTCACTTGGTTGGTCTTCTGCCAATTAAAAATATACTCAAACATTTTAGCCTTGCACATGCCCTGCATCTACAAAACTGCTTATTAAAATTTATAAAGTGTGCTCTTTAGGGACAAAGAAGTATTTCATTTTATTGCCAGTAATACCTCAGTCCAGACAACATAGTTCGATGTTTTATTATTGAACATGAATTAACTTTACAAATGTTTATATACTAGAACCCTGAAAAAATCCATAATCTCAATATTCATAATCCCCATTATTCTAGGTATCACTCTACCCTTGTTCACAGTGTTTGCATCCTCACAACCTGTGTATGGGGTTAAGCTCCTTCAGTTCACCATGTTTATTTACCATTGCTCTGAGCATTAGAATATGCTTTCAAGATATCACACAGCCATCTCTGTATTAGCTATCTATCGCTGTGCAATAACTTACGACAAAAGATAACAACTTAAAACAGCTGTAAAGTCAATAGCCAGGGCCACCCCTTGCAGGGTCGCCTTGCCAGTGCAGGTTCGCATTGGATTCGAACAGTCGGTAATGAAACACAGGAGCCAAGAACTGGTGAGCCATCAGCTTTCATTCTAGCTTGCACCCGGCGGGCAAGCAAAAACACACACTGGGCTCCAAAACCCACTCATTCAGTGCTCACTAAGCTACTGACTTATCCGAGTTTCCTAGAATCAAAGGTTTCTAGCTCACCAGACTTATTCACCTCTGTTCCCCATCTCCTTCATCACAGACTCTTAACAAACTGGCTTCTCCCTCAGCACTGTGCCATCTTGGCTGCTTCTCTTGGCCTTCACGTGGCCTTAATCTGCTCTCCTCTCTTCTAATACTAACCTCAGGAACCAAGAGAACAAGCTCCCGGCCTGCCCCACTTTATAGTGTAAAATCCAAACCCTTAATCTAAACTACAAACAAGAAAGTCTCTGATACAAAGTCACCCATCTGAGGCACAATGGGATTCCTCATGAGAGTGCACCACCCTACATCATCCAATCAGTCAAGGGCGTGGGGAAAAGCTTACTCTTAAAACAAAGCCTTAAGATATAATGACCCAGCCTGCTTACATTACAGCTCTTCCCCCACCGCCATCCCAATCATAACGGCAAATAATATCACCTGGGTGATGGACTTCCCTGTAGGCAGCGTCATCTTTAACCAAGTGAGTATATTATATTTCATCTGCCCAACAACAGCACTTTAATTATTTTCTAAGTTTCCTAATTCAGAAATCCAGAGTTAGCATAGGTGGGTCTTCCACCTCAGGGTCTCTTATAGGCTGAACTCCATGTGTAAGCTGGGATATATATAGTCATCTGAAGACTTAAGTTGGAAAAGATCTACATCCAAGTTCACAGGTTGTTGGCAGTGTTCAGTCCTTTACAAACTGTCAGACTGAGGGTCTCAGTTTCTTTCTGGTCATTGACCAGCAAAGAACATTATGTAACTTGCATAGAGTTCTTTCCCAGGTGCTGTCTTGCCTCATGAAACGATGGAAGCTGAGAAGGTGAGTTCATTACTTTTTTATGATAGAAGTCACAATCTTTTGTAATCTAATCATAATGTGACATCCCAGCACTTCTATTGTATTCTATTGGTTAAAATCTAGTTACTAAATCTAGCCTACATTCAAAGAAAGGGATTTACACAAGAGCTGAAATGCAGAAAGACTAACATATAGAAGGAAGAACTGACCATAAATTCATATGCAAATAGAACTTATGCTCTACTACATGGTTAGTTATGTCCTGAGCAATCTTCCTAAAGCAGATTTCTGATCATGTCATTATATTGTCCAATAAAAATATCAAAGATTCTCTTACTTACAACTTTCCACAATCAGATCCCAGTCTTTGTTTCCAACTTTATATTTTCTTTTACCACTCTTCATGAATTCTATGCTGTAGGCCAGGGGTCGGGAACCTTTTTGGCTGAGAGAGCCATGAACTCCACATATTTTAAAATGTAATTCCATGAGAGCCATACAATGACCAGTGTACATTATACATTATCCAATAAAAATTTGGTGTTGTCCCAGAGGACAACTGTGATTTTCTCCAGCCACCCGCAACCATGCACATGAGCAGTAGAAAATGAATGGATTTTAATACATG
This sequence comes from Rhynchonycteris naso, assembly GCA_037038555.1. Taxonomy (NCBI): domain Eukaryota; kingdom Metazoa; phylum Chordata; class Mammalia; order Chiroptera; family Emballonuridae; genus Rhynchonycteris; species Rhynchonycteris naso. The sequence continues at coordinate 53,925,900 of CM073000.1, read as the reverse complement.
AAAATGTTTTATATTTTTAATGTTATTATTTTTTTTATTAATGATTTGTCTGTGAGCCAGATGCATCTATCAATAGAGCCACATCTGGCTCATGAGCCATAGGTTCTCGACCCCTGCTCTAGTCAATGCTCTTAGCTTAATTCATACAGTGCATGCTCTGTATATTTGTTCATGTTGTTACCCCTGCCAGAAATAACATGTCCTTCTCCTGATATAAAGTAAGGATTACAAGTCTGGAAAACAGAATGGGCAGTGGAGGGCACAGTATTTTTCTTGTCACTTATTTAAAAAGCTAGCACCAAACAAGCCAATATAGAAAACTAAAAGAACAGAGTTTCAGGTATAGAGGATTCCTGAAAGCCATCAAAGCTACCCAACAGTGAAATAAATTGTCTCAAAAACAGTGAGTTTTCTATGTTTCATGTGTTTAAATGAAGAAAAATATCTGTCTGTTATAAAGATGAAGAAATTTCAGTGTTCTGTAGGAGTTAAAATGAAAAGAATAGTCCAACTTTAAGATTCCATAGATCCATGAATTTATATAAGGATAAGAAAGCAAAACTATTTCTTTTGACATTCTAAGATGAGAAAAATGATTTCCATAATAAAATTTCAATATGTTATATTTAATATTTAATTTTAAACTGTTGGTTAAGTGGATGTTCCAATTTTCACCTACAGATTAGCTCTTTGTACAAACTCTTAAACCTCCATATTGCAATATTTTCCTATTTCTAATTCATAATTGTCATAACAAACAATGAAATTACTTATTTTTATAAATATATTTTAACCAATGTACCCAAATAAAAGGTTTTTATTTAAATATATTTTTTAATTTTTGTTTTAATTTAGTTATTTTTAAAGAGAGGAAAGAGATAAAGGTGGAGGTAGAGAAGCAGGAAGTATCAACTCAGAGTTGCTTCTCATACATGCCTTGACTGAGCAAGCTCAAAGTTTCAGCATTCCAGGTCAACGCTTTATCCACTGTGCCACCACGGGTCAGACAAAAGGTTTTATTTATAAAGGAGAAAAGATAGTGCCACTTAAAGACCTTGTTCTTATCAAACAGACTTTTAATAATTTTCATAAAGGGAACTCAGCTCATAACGACACATAATCTTGAGTTATTTTCCATTTTAGGCTTATTGATGAGATGGACCTTCAGAAAAATATTTACCTTGCTTTAGAAAAATTCAAAGATGCAACAGCTGCCCAAACTCTTGTAGCTATTTCTCTGGATAAGTTAAAACAAGGGGTGCCATGAGTAATGTTATGAATCACTGCATGGGTAAAGACACTTCTAAAAGCATGCAAAGTGACAAAGAGAGATGCATAGAGAAAGAAAGGAAGACAAAGAGAGGTCAAAGCAGCCAGGGATGTCGGTTTCCATCCCACTTGTTGCTATCCAGTGGAAAAGACCCAATCTCTTCTGTAGGTGAAAAATAGAATACTTTATTTAAAATGAGAAATTATAGCAATTGCTTATACTTTACTTTATCTAAACTATAATATGACTGAAGGCAGGGAGCCTGTCTAATTTGCTGTTGTGGTATGGCTCAGTAACCACCACACTGACAAAGACAAGCATTTAAATGAATGTTTAATAATTCAGTAATTGAGCGAATAAATACAATGACAGATACACAAGACTCAAACAACATCCCAGTGTATTATTGGGCCTTTGAACTTTAGATTCTGCTGAGTGGCCTGTTATCATGGACCTGAGGATCATATATCGCAGAGACAAGGAAGCTTATGTGAGACTACACACTAGTATATACTAACTCCCTGATGAAGAGAAATAGGATTTGGTGTAGAACCATATGGCTAGACTGTTTCTGTCATATATATCATGTTATTCAAGTCAAATAAACCAGATATAATGAATTTGACTATTGTGTAAATTTGGTGTTAAGGCCATGAGATGACACACACTCTTGCAGATGAGGACAGAATTTCCTCAAAGAGAAATGGAAACTGCCTGACTGGTGGTGGCGCAGTGGGTAGAGCATTGACCTGGGACACTAAGGACCCAGGTTCAAAATTCCTAGGTCACCAGCTTGAGTATAAACTCATCCAATTTGAATGCAGGCTCACCAGCTTGAGCGCAGAGTCACCGGTTTGAGCATGCAATCATAGATGTGACCCGATGGTCGCTGGAGCCCCCCTCCTCCCGGTCAAGGCACATATGAGAAAACAATAACAACTAAAGTGTCACAACTACCAGTTGATGCTTCTCTACTCTCTCTTTTCCTGTCTGTCTATTTCTCTCTCTCTCTCTCTCTCTCTCTCTCTCTCTCTCTCTCTCAAATATAAAATATAAAATAAGAGAGAGCAAAATGGAAACTTCTATTTTGGGAAAAAGTTAACTTTGGTGCCTATGGAGGTTGATTTTAGCTTAAGTGAAGAAAAGTTGTTCTGGTCTTCCTGGAGGCTAGAGTAGGTCAGACTCTGAGATATAGTACGAGATGAACTGTCCTCCGGGTCAAGAGTAGGACAAAAGGTCAGCCAATAAGGGGAACCTGTGATGGGTGTGGACCTGGGCAGTTGTTAAAAGTTACTTTGTACTATACGCTTTCTACTTTCCCAAATGATTGGTAAGAATCTCATTACAATTTTCAGTGTGGATTCTGCCTTCTATTTGGGGAGAAATGAGCTCTTTCTTGAGTGTGTCAGTCATGGTAGCAAGGGCAGTCTCCAGAGGAGCGGTGACTCTAGTGCTCAACAGCAACAGAAACAGCCCAGGGGACACTGTGGAGATACACACAGGATAAAAAATCCCTGACAAATTGTTTAAAATTATTCTGTAGACCTTTAAAGAGTGGTCATTTGGTAAAAAGTTACCTCATCTGTAAAATGGGGTAATAATAATTGCCCCTCCTTCCCTTCAGGGAAGTTAAGAAATGTAAAATAATGAACAACTGTAATGTGTTTGAACACCTTGGAAGAAATACTATATATAAGCATATGATATCATGATTACCTCCATAATGAAAAGAAAAGAAAATATTAAAATAACAATAATATGTACATTTTCAACACCTGCAGTTGTATATGAAATATATAACTTTTTTATTGTTTTCTGTCTAATCCACTGCACCTGCATTAAAAAGTGTACCCCAATGGTCTATTTTAAGAAGTACATAAAATTTAGACAGGTACTTATTCTTTTATTCACCCCATTGTGCCTAGGTCTCACAGAACATATTTTAAATAATATATAACCACAAAGAGACCACTTCAAAACATGTCTCAATAGTGTGGGTTAGTAAAAATTACTTTTAAAGGCAAACATCTGGCACTTCATAAATATATATCAGCTTTCATCACGAGTTTTTAAAACTCTCCCCATATATATTAAACTTATAAGCATTATTAATTCAGCATATTGTATGTAGGTTTTTAAAGTAGTCCCCAAGCAGAATTACATATATAAAATATGTGCTGCAATATCTAGGACCATGCAGATCATAAAGAACAAGACATTAACCACAATGCTAACTAACTCCTCTTGATTTAATATGTTCTGCTAGCTAATAGGAATGATTTTTAAAGCACAGACACAAGAAAATACTATAGTTAAACTTATAGGCAGCTATCTATTCCAACTAATTTTTTCCTCTCTTGTGACATTTAGCAAATTATTCTAGACTTACATTTAGCTTGTGTCAAAAATATGTCTGAATATTCTACTCTGATTTATTTCCACATCTGAAAGAAATTTTAAGAGACGATTTACCTTTGTAAAGGCTGGATTCAAAACACCTAACTGGTACCTCTCTTTTTCCAGAGTATATTGGAAAAATAAAAAAAGGAAATTCATTTACTAATGGCAACATATGGAAAACTTAATTGTGTATCATGGCAGTAAGACAACTATATGTGATCGTACCATGTCTCAGTGTTCTGTTACTGTTTGCCTTACATGTCTGGATCCCACAGCACTTACAGTATATCCTTGGAAGTGTCCTTACGTCAGCTGTCAGGAGAGATGCTGCCTCAATAAACATAAAAAGGTGGTCTTTGATACAGAGAGAAGCTTCCTGTTGTGAAGTCCACAGCATTGGCTTTCTTGCTCTCCAGACCTTTGGTAACAAATCATCACACTGTATACTTAAACTTACATATGTTTTTTGTCAATAATATCTCAATAAAGCTTGGGGAGAAAATAAAACATGATATAAAAAAATGCCTGAGAATTTCTATGACAAAAATCCTCAAATTAACTAAGCACAATGAAAAACATACAGAATAAATAAAAATAAATTCAAGTCCATTTGTTAAAACCTCTGAAGAATAAAAATAAGACTGAGTGCACTTGAAGAACAATTAGAGAGTAAAATTATTTCTCAAAAACAAAAAAAGACTTATCTGCAAAATGTTGAACTTAAAGATAGCAAGAAAGTGTCATCTTTAGAAAGTTAAATGTAGAATGGCATGCTCCCCTTATACTGTACAGTATTTGAAAATTCTTGTCAATATGATGATTAATAGTAGAAATAACTTGTAAAGGAAAACTTTGATAAGATGCCATTATCTACCTTAAAAGTACAAAAATGATCAACTTAAAAGTACTTTAAGGGAGAAAATGCTACATGTTAGATGTGAAATGTAAAGATAAGGAAATCAAAAGATTTCTTGGATAGCCAACAGTACCTAAGATGTCAGTAACTATAGCAACCAAGGTCTAAAATATATAGGAATTAATTGTATAAGTAGTTGTAAAAAAAATATATCAAAAAACTCAGTGACAAACAAAATATTTTGAAAGATAAAAAAAAGGAGGGAGTCATACCAGATTTCTGAATAAAGAAATGGAATTTTATAAAGGTATCAGTTTTCTCAAAATTTTCTGTATATATAATGAAATTCTAACTAACAACCCAAAAGAATGTATTTTTACCTTGACAAAAATATTTCTAAGCTAACAAAAAAATTCGATTAAAAAATGGGCGAAGAACCTGAATGGACACTCTTCTAAAGGGGGAGATACAAATGGCAAATAGATATAAGAAAATATTCTCAATGTCACTAATTATCAGAGAAATACAAATGAAAACCACAATGTGATATTACCTCACACCTGTAAGAATGCCTGACCAGACAGTGGCACAGTGAATAGAGCCTTGGACTGGGACATAGAGGACTCAGGTTCGAAACCCCGAGGTTGCCAGCCTGAGTGCAGGCTCCTCTGGTTTGAGCAAGGCTCACCAGCTTGAGCCCAAGGTCACTGGCTTCAGCAAGGGGGTCACTCTGCCTGCTGTAGCCCCCCAGTCAAGGCACATATAAGAAAGCAATCAGTGAACAACTAAGGTGCCACCATGAAGAATTGATGCTTCTCATCTCTCTCCCTTCCTGTCTGTCTGTCTGTCTCTCTCTCTCTCTGTCGCTTTCACACATGTGTGCGCACGCAGGCACACACAAACACACACATACACACACACACAAAAGATTGTCTATCATTAATAAATCAACCAGCAACAAGTGCTGGTGTGGGTGTGGAGAAAAGAGAATCCCTGAGCACTCTTGGTGGGAGTACAGATTGGTGCAGTCACTATGGAAAACTGTGAGCTCAAAAATTAAAAACAGAACTGGTTTTTGACCCAGTGATCCCACTTCCTGGGTTTTAAGAATCCTGAAACACTTATTCAAAAAATATATGACCCCGATGTTCATTGCAGCATTATTTACAATAGCTAAGACCTAGAGACAGTCCAAGTGCCCATCAGAAGATGAGTGGATAAAAGAGTAGTGGTACTACTATACAGCCATAAAAGAGAAGGAAATCTTACCTTCTGTGACAGCATGGGTGGGCCTAGAGAGCATTATGCTAAGTGAAATAAGCCAGTCAGAGAAAGACAAATACCATATGATTTCACTTATATGTGGAATCTAACCAATAAAATGAGTAGTTAAAATAAATACAAACTCATACATAGAGAGCAGGCTGACAGCTGAGTGGGGGGGAGGGGGCGGTGGTCTGGATGAAAGTAGCTGGAGGGATTGAGCAAAAAATAAATAAATAAATAAATAAAACCCTCATAATCACAAACAAGCATGTGATTGCCAGAGGTGGGAGGTGTGGGGGAGAGGTAGAAGTGAGTATAAAGATGATGGTGATGGATGAAGAGTTAAATTGGGGGTGTGTGAATACACAATACAATGTACAGAAATGTGTTGTAGAATTGGGGAACTGAAACCTGTATAAATTCAATAAAGAAATAAAAATAAGCTAGATCTGGAAAAATTGATTGTGTTGTTCTTGTGACCTCTCCCCTAGAGAAGGCCATGCCGGAAGAAAGCTTTGCAACTCTATTTTACACCTCCCAGAAGAAGGTATTGCATATATAGGTGGAGAGAAAATGTGTATGTGACCGTTGTTATTTAACTGCATGCATATCTTGATAGATGAACTACTCCAAACTAATTTTTTGCAATGCTACTATTAGGGAAGTTGTTTCAAAAATGTAATATCCACTAAATAGACCTTGATACCTAGAACTGCAAATGAAAAAGACCAAGATTCAACTTCTAGCTTATTCCTTCTAGCTTACTCCTTCATAAAGGGATTGTTAGATAAACACTAATATTTACTGAGCACTTCTAATTCCTTAAGAACTTCACATGCGTTTTCTCATGCAACTTCTATACAAACACCCTCTGAGAGTTATATCAATAATTCCATGAGAAAATTAAAGCTCAGAGAAATTAACCACCTGTTGTTCAATTACTTATTGATAGATGCAGTCAATCCCAGGTGTTTTGGCTCTAAATTCAGGCTTTTTCATTTTTCTCTTATTTCTTTCTTTTTTTTTTCTTTTTTTACAGGGACAGAGAGAGAGTCAGAGAGAGGGATAGATAGGGACAGACAGCAGACAGGAACGGAGAGAGAGGTGAGAAGCATCAATCATTAGTTTTTCATTGCCTTTGAAACACCTTAGTTGTCCATTGATTGCTTTCGCACATGTGCCTTGACCACGGGCCTTCAGCAGACCGAGCAACCCCTTGCTGGAGCCAGTGACCTTAGGTCCAAGCTGATGAGCCTTTGCTCAAGACAGATGGGCCCGCGCCAAGCTGGCGAGCTTGAGGTCTCGAACCAGGGTCCTCCGCATCCCAGTCCCATGCTCTATCCACTGCACCACCACCCGGTCAGGCTCATTTTGCTGTTATTTCTTATTGTTTTATGATTTCTTTTACTTTTTATCTTTTCATTTTCAATGTTATATTTTAAATTTTATTTCTAGTTTAGTAATTTTTCTCTTCACTGTGTCTGCCAATTCTCACATTGCTTTCGTTTTTATGTATGAATAATTAGTAAAAAATCTGTTAGTATTTATTTATTTATTTTCTTTGAAAGCCCTAGAGTTGTTGTGGAAGTGTCATTTTGGAGATATTTTTGACTTATTTATTCAGGGAATTTGAAGAATTTCATTGATCTTGGAACAATTTTTACGCTGAGTTTTTGCCCTGTAATTCTCAAACCACTCAGGTATATGCAATATCACTCCATATTTATTGTGATTTCAATTTCTCTTCAGTGATACTCTCCCTTCAGAGATAGAGGGAGATAAGAAATGCCCTTGGTGTTTTTCCAGAATAGGGTAAATTGAGGAGCGCCTAGTTTTCTGCAGGAGCTAGCCCAGCCTGCATCTTCTGCAGCTTGAGGCTAAACTGCCTATGCTTGCATATCTTCTGCATAAACTGCAAAGCAGGGTTCTCCAGTCCCTGAAAGATCCTCAAGAACCCCAACTCCTCAGCCACCTGTGTATCAGCCTTGACCTACCACGTTTGCACTGGTTGTATAATGGATTTCAAACAAATGTGAATTCACTTTTATTAGTTTTAGATCAGATATTTAACTCTTTTAGCCTAGTACAGTGGTTCTTAACCTGGATTCTATTGAACCCTAGGGGTTCAATGAGTCAGTCTTAGGAGTTTGGAGAAGCCTCTGCCACAGAGGCCAGAATAAAGTAATACCGTAATTTGTTGTGAGTTCATGCACTTTGTTGGTTTTGTTCTTTGAGCATGGTGATGTTCATGCACGGCTCATTTTGTGCACCAGTAAAAAAATATATACCTATGTCTTGAATTTGGGGGGAAAATCATATTTTATTTATCACTAAAGAAGGGTTTGGTGATGTGCATATGAAACTGGTGGGTTCGGTACCTCAAAAAAGGTTAAGAACCACTGGCTTCGTATTTCCATATGCTTATAAAGGGACCATTGCTCACTTCTCCCTCTCAATCTCAGCTAAGGTTTGGCACCCCTCGCTCTTCCCTCATTTTTTTAGCTCCATTAAGAATTGTTTCTGTCCTCAACTTTTTCCTTTTTTTATTTCCTTCCAATATTTTCTATCCCCTTACCTCTTTCTCATATCTTGCTTTCTTGCATCTTCTCCTTTCCTCCTGGGCTGGCTCTTCCTCTTTACTTATCTTCAACATCAGCCAGCACCTTTGACCATCAGTTTTTTTTTTCCAATTTTGCATTTAATTTACTGATTTATCTATAAATTTTGTTTTGTTATTTCTTGTTGTACAAGGATATAAGTAACAACTGGAATACTGTGCTACTTTTTATGTGCCTTATCTCAGAACACTGCAAGAAAATGTAACCAAAATCGGGCTTAAGGAATCAAAATATAATGAAAAATTAGGCTAATTAACTGCAACTTTGAGTTTGAATATACTTTGGATGAAAGAAAGTGTAAAGTTTAAAATGAAATCAGGTAAATTATCAAAAATAATGCTCAACTATACATAATAAACAACTATAAAGCATTTCGTTTTGAATGTAAGGTTTGTTATGCATGTCAACACAATTTTTATAATGAAGATATTCTGCAAATGTGGTTCTCGTTCTAAGATATAAAAGTGATAAAAATTGCAGCAAAATTTGACTGATAAAGGGATGGTGTCACTCTATTATTTTGTGGTCAACATCTCACAGGATCTGTTTGTTTAATAGAAATAATATTAGCTCATACTTACTGTGCACTTCCTAAGTGTCAGGGACTATTCTAAGTGACTTAACTTCAGTCATTCATCTCTTTCCACAATGATCCTAAGAAATAGGTCATGTTGTTATTTCATCTGACATATGAGGGAACTGAGTCACAAACAGGTTAGGTCACTAGTTTAAGGAAACAAAGGTATTTGTGTTAGAAGGTAGGACTTGAAATTAGACAAATAAGTTCCAGATTATGGCCTTTTAAGAGTCACTTCACTTTAAGAACTATACTTGAAGTATAAAGCAACCACATTATAACAACTATAGAGTCCTCAGATAATTAATATTAATAACAACCTATCTATGTGTTCTTTTAGCAAAGTGAATATTAATATTTTATTTATTTTAGAAGTATTTATATTTTACATGAAGAGATAACATGTGAGTATCTCTCTCTTTTTTTAACTAAAAACCAATTCCTTACCATATGCCGTAACAGGTGTGTGTTGTGCAAAATAAATTCAAGGATTTTAATAATACCATGAGAAGCAGAGATTATTAGTATAATCTATTAGTATAGTCTAAGAGAAAATAGAGAAAACACTCATCATAGGGCCATCTTTACTTGGCTTTGGTTCAAGCATTTATTATAGCCACTTGTGGCTTAAGAAAAAATATAAAACTATATTTAAGAAAATTATTATGACAATCTCCATACTCAGGAGTTAACATTAAAATACTGTAAAAAGTGTTAATTTTTCATGCTTGACCAGGTGGTGGTGCAGTGGATAGAGCATCAGACTGGGATGCAGAGGACCCAAGTTTGAAACTCTGAGGTTGCCAGCTTTAGTGCAGGGTTATCAGCTTGAGCATGGGCTCACAAGCTTGAGTGTGGGGTTGCTGGCTTGATCATGTCTATGATTCCGCGGTCACTGGCTTGAAGCCCAAGGTTGCTGGCTTGAGCAAGAGGTCACTCACTCTGCTGTAGCCCCCCAGTCAAGGCACATATGAGAAAACAATCAATGTAACTAAGGTGCCACAACGAAGAGTTGATGCTTTTCATCTCTCTCCCTTCCAGTCTGTCAGGTCCTATCTGTTCCTCTCTCTGTCTTTGTCTCTGTCACACACACTAAAAAAATTTCCTTATGTAACATATTTTAATTTGTGTTATTTTATAATTATTGTACTGTGTTTCTTGATTGCAAAGCAATATATACTAATTGTCGAAAATTTGTAAAGCACAGAAAAAAAAATAGAAAGACAAGGAAAATAAATAAAGAAATGAAGAATGGGAGGAATTAAGTAATTAAGGCTGCAAGGGAATAATGAAGAGGGAAAGAAGAAAAGAAGAAGACAAAAAATGAAAGGGAAGGAAGGAATAAAAGACAGATAGAGGGAAAGAAGAGAAATGAAACAAAAGAGAAAAAAGAAAGTGAGAGAAATAAAGAAAAAAGAAAAGAAATACACAAAGAAAAAAATTACCTGTAATTTCACATTTGAAAGGTAATTGCTCTCAATATTTAGTACATTCTTCCTAATAGATACTATACATCTCATTTAAAATATTCACAGACACAATGGTATGTCCATAATCATTTGTAGTCTGCTTCTTTTTCAGAATCACTGTATTATTTTTTTAAACTGGGAACTGACTTAATCATAATTTGTTTTCAAACAATAAAACATGTTCTGTGCCATTAATCAATTATTTATTTATTTCAAATCTCATTTTGAAATAATTCTCAATTTGCAAAAACATTTTAAAATTAATACAAGAAGTTTGTATCTTCCACTCATCTTCTCCAAATGTTTACATCTTTACATAACACAGTAAAATTATCAAAATCAGGAAATTTCAAGTATCACTTATACAATATTACACTGGGGAACAATTTCTTTTCCATTTTCTGTTGTATGAGTTTTTAGAACTTTTTCTATATATTTCTGCATCGCTGATTCCAAATCTGAAATTTGTTTTTTGGTGCATGTTCTAGTTTTTATGCAATTCTAATTTCTTTTTGTTACAGTTAATGGCATGCATTTGTTTTTAAATTGGAGTTAAAGGGCAATGACTCTTGGATTGAACATAAGCACAAAGCAATGAATGTTTTACAAACATATTTTAACATAATTGTAGTAGTTTTTAAATGTAAAGAATTATTATCTGATAAAAACACCCTCTTATTTTGTTTTAAGATTGAATCATGGCTTTTTTGAGTAGGCATAAATGTAAAAATAGTCCTGACACCTTCTGTTATATATGTGGCTGTTACACACTTCAACGTCAAAGGCACAATATTTTATCACTTGTGACACGTGCATATATTGCCTATTTTCAAGTTCCCCTTGGCAATCAAGACAAGAATTGTGCTCCTTATATTGTGTGTCACAATTGTACCCTTTATACAAATGTAATACTAATCTAGTGACCTCACTAAAATTTCATCATCTGTCCTATTCATGTCCTTCTTTTGGTCCGATGTTCAATCAGGGCCACACATTGCATTAATTTAAATGTTATTTAGTTCATTTAGACTGCTTTAATCCAAGTCAATTCCTTAGTTTTTATTTTTCATATTGAATCTTTTGAAGAGTACCGGCCAGTTGTCTTGTGGAATGTCCCTCAATGCAAGATTTTAAGTAAGAAGAATGGAGAAAGAAACAGAGAAAAAAACATCAATTTGTTATTCCACCTTTTTATGAGCTCATTGGTTGATTCTTGTGTCCTGACAGGAGCACTGAATCCACAACTTTGGTGTATTGTGACAATGCCCTAAACCACTGAGGTACCTAGCCAAGGCCAGGTTATAAACATTTTTGCCAGGTCTATCAAAGAAGTAATGTGCCCTTCTCAGTGCATTATATTAAGTAGTTCAAATTTCTAGTATGTCCTATCACTGCACTGTTGACATTAATATTTTTACCAAGATAGGATTTGCTAAATCTCTCCACTACAAAGCTAGCACTTTTTCCCTTTCCATTTAGTATTATATGAGAACATTATGTAAATAATTTCTCATCATACTTTCACCTACTAATTTTAGCATCCATTGGTAAATCTTACTTAAACCCGTTATAACTGCAGTGTTTACCAAATGACAATTTTTTCCATCATTTTTTTATGATTTTTAATTTGCTTTCTACTATAAAGAACTGTCACTTCTTTGTTATTTATTTATTTATTTAAATATGTATTATTATGGGCTTGTAAAGCCAGGGGCCACCACCACCATGGTGGCCATTCACATGCAGGTTCTTATCATATTCAGGCAGACAGTAAAGGAAAGGTAGAGTTGGAGGATGGTGAGACATTCTGTTTATTGGTGTCTCACCAAGGCAGGCAAGCCACAAGAAAAGCAGACAACCTGCTTTTCCCATGGAAGGCAATGGATCAAGGAACAGAAAAAGAAGAAATCCTCCTGTACCTCTCAGTGGTGGGGGCAGAATCTCTCTTCCAGTAAACATTAGCAAGACAACCACCCCTCCCAATCAGGAAGGCAACCTGCGAGCACACAGACCACTATATCTGGCATTGCCCTGCCCCCAATGCAAACTATAAGTGAGCAATCATATACATTATATTTACAAACTTATTTGACCAACATTCCACCCCTTTGCTCGCTTTACAATCTACACCACATGTATCTTCCATGATGGTCACTGTGCAAGGAGTGATGTCATTGCATAAACAGAAACAGGACAAATTACAACAAAAGAATTACCAAATCATAAGCTATGTGCAAAATGAGAGAGCTGTCATTGGCACCAAGAGAGGCAAATCTTTTCTCTCTGGCAGAATACAGGCCAGAGTTTTGTGTGCAGACTGCATGGTAGCTGGTACCAGAGGCCACCCTGAGCAGGCATACCAAACTGATAAGCCAATACACCAGAATCTGCTGGTTCTATGTGTAGTAAATTAGGAGAACTCATTATTGACCTCAAAGAAATTACAAAGGTGCCCTGCATAATGCTGTCCCTCTGACCACTCAAGGGATAATAATACACTTCTACATTAGATGGTCAGGTGCTGGTTGCCCAGGGAGTTAACTAGAGGTCCACTTTTAGCTCTTTTCCCCACAGTAAAACAAAATCACCCATCTCAGTTGGGGAGGCATGGGCATCTCAGTTGAGCCTGTATGGACAATTCATTGAAGCTGTTGGTCTTTAGGAAGGGCTGTTGGGGCAGGCAAGAGCACGTTGCCCTGCTGTCCAAAACCTGGCTTGAGTAAAATGTCCTTGGTGCGTATCTGCAACTGAATGGGAGCAGCTGCCCAATGCAGGAGGGCTTCCACTGGAGCAGGGCTCCCTCGTTGAGATCTCTCATTCAAAATCTGGAGTACCGTCCATAAGCAGCGTCTTCATTCAGTAAGGGAGCTGGTGCCCCCCTCCTGTTGCAGTCCCTGCTTTAAGAGTTTATTATACCGCTCAATGATACCAGCAGCCTGGGGGTGGTAGGGAACATGGTACTTCCAGTCCACTCCCAGCTCTTAAGCTCATTGCCTCACCATTAAACCAGTGAAATGGGTACCATTGTCACTTTAAAGGACCAGCAGCCACCCATATGCAGCACTCAGGCAATCCAGATCTTATATGATTGCCCAGCCACATGCTTTCAAATGGGATAGCAGGATAGAGACTGGTTGCTCCAATTCTGGAAGAGAATCAATAGTTAGCATAATATCATCAATATAATGGTACATGCGAACTACCTCTGGCTGTTTCCATTTAACCAGGTCAGCAGCCACCAGCCCATGACACAATGTAGGACCATGCAAATGGCCCTGGGGTAATACTATAAAGGTCCATTGTCTCCCTTCCTAACTGAAAGGAGATTGGTCTTGACTCTGCAGCTATATCAATAGAGAAAAATGTATTGGCAAAGTCTTCTACAAAGCAGTATGTCCCCAACTCATGGCTTAGTCAATACATCACATTAGCTATTGAGGGAACAGCAGCATGCAAAGGGGGAACAACTTTATTAAGTTCTCTGTAATGTACTGTCATTCTCCAGGTTCCTTCTGGTTTGCACACAGGCCACACCAAGGAGGTGTAAGAACTGTGCACTGGCCAAATAATCCCCACTTTTTTTAATTCAAGGATTGTCCCTGTGACTTTTTCATAACCACCTGGCAGGCAGTACTGCTTGGTGTTAGTCACACACTGAGGGATGGGTAATTGCAAAGAGGAATGTGATGCGTGTCCCCGCAACACTGCCATCATAACCCTGATCTGCAGCCAGAACTCCCTGGCTGTAGTTTCCAACCACATTCATTGCAAGACATCTACCCCCCAAATACATTCAGAAATAAGATATACATACACCTTATATGACTTAGGAGGCAGTCTTCCTATCCCTAATGGAATAGTTATTGGCTTCACTTGAACAGTTTGACCCCCATAACCATGAGTGGCCACTGGGGTCCCAGCAAATCACTCTGGGTTCCCATAAAGGATGGAACATTCTGCACCTGTATCCACCAAGGCCAACACCAGTTGTACATTGGAAGTAGACCAATGGACAGCCAGTTCCACATGTGTCCTCCAAGCATCCCTGTTAGATGGGTCCCTTGGCCATTTTCCTATTCAAGCTGGTACAATGGGTCTTGGGAGTTCTCTTCTCCCTCATCTGTCTCGATCATATAATCTTGTAACCGAGCTGCCTGCACACCAAAAATTTTATTGGTAACTGTAAGGCCTTTCATCTTAGTGGCTGGAACTTCTGTTCTGGTTTAAGGTGCCACCAAAGCTCCAAAAGAATTTTATTATATTTGCCGTCTAATTTCACCTTATCTGCTCTAGCCGCAATCAAATCTACCCATATCTGTGTTCGGGTAACATTTATAGGCCCGTTTCCCTTGTTAGTCAGGGTGGGGGAGCAACATAGACAGCAGCTCTCACTGCTTTATGAACCCAAGCATCCTCCAGCTCTCCCAAATCTGCTATCATCTATGTAACCACATTGATGGGCTGGCCCACATAGGGGCCCAAGATAACCACAAGTGACCCAAAAAGGGCTGATGAGGCTCTAGCAAGGATAAAGTCCCTCATTTCTGCCATAAACACTTCCTTGTCTGGCCCATGGGACACAGGGTTGAAATCAGCATTCTTCATACCTAGTTCCCAAAGGACCTTTACTACTAACTCACTGTAACACTGACATTTACTCACTGCCCCTGGCAATTCTCCAGCATTCTGCCAGACCATAGAAATGTCAGCCATCACCCATTCTAAAAGGGAATGGTTTCCTGGGTTGTCACAGCAGTTCTGAAGATGCTGTCTCAAGGAGTAGTGTGTGGTAATGGCAGCCAATTTTTCCATTTCTGTTCAGAAGAACATGATGCCGTCCACACCTATGTCCCATAATCATAACAACCAGACTACCTGGGATTCAATAGATTTCTGCCTAAATTGTGTCCCCAACTCCATCAGCTCTGCCTGGGTATAGGGCCGGACCACAAAGTGTTTCATTACCTGGACAGGTGTCTGTGGCTGCCCCTGAGGGATTCATTGTTGCTGGGTTTTTACATTCTTGGTGACCACTGGTGGCTCTGAGTGTGCATATGGCAGCTTCAACCTGAACCTTCTCATCCTCAGAAGAGGAGGTGGAAGCACCTGCTCCCACTGACTCAAAGCCAGTCCATCAGCACAGATGCTGCCACTCTTTTGGTGACCATTTAGGCTCCTGTAGCTGCTGGCCTTTGGCCATAAGTTGAGACTTGAGCTCTTGAACCCACAATTGTTTCTCCAAAAACTGCCAGTGCAAACGTTCAGCTTCCAGGGCATAATACAACTCACTAACCCTTAATTCCTTTTCCAGTGCTTACTCCAATTCCAGCCTTTTCTGCCATTCGATTTGCAATTCATCCTGGAGCTTTTAACCTCAGGTGGCTTCTAGCACAGAACTCATGGTTTTCTCTTGAGTAAAATACACCCAGCTGACAGCCCCTAAAAGGACAGCCATGAGGAGCCAGAACAGCAACCAGTCCTCTGCCCCACCCCTCAAGAGTGGTAGCTCCATACCAATCTGATCCGTATCCTGCCACAAACTATGCCAATTGTAAGGCCAGGGGGCGCTGCCACCATGGTGGCCATTCATATGCAGGTTCTCATTAAATTCAGGCAGACAGTAAAGAAACAGCAAAGTTGGAGGATGGTGGGCCATTCTGTTTATTGGTGTCTAACCAAGGCAAGCAAGCCACACACAAAAAAAAAAACAAAACAAAACCCAGGGAGGGCAAGGGATCAGGGAGGACAGAAAGAAGAAATCCTTCACTTCTTGGTGGTGGGGGCAGAATCTCTCTCCCAGTAAACATTAGCAAGACAATGGCCCCTCCCAATCAGGAGGGCAACCTGCATACTCATCAGCCCCCAGTGCAAACTATAAGGAAGCAAACATCTACATAATATTTACAAACTTATTTGACCAAAAAGGTTTATGAATATTTGTTTTCTTTTATATTTTATCATCCATTATTGCTTTAGGAAATCATCCATCTAACCTTGAACCCTCTATAACATCAATCTAAAATTGTGTCCATTTACATCCAATATGTCAAAAATGCTTTTATTTTCTCTCTACATACATCACTCCTTAAATTTCCGCAAGTTAACTTTTGTTCCTTGGAGCTTCATTTTCAATGTTCAGCAATGATTTACCAATTGCCAAAGTCAGCACACCATCCTGAGTTTTTCTATTCTCCTTGAAAATGTCTTCATTTTTTATAACTTTTTCTACTTGAAATGTTCTCGACTTCCATTCATGATATAACACGTACATTTTTTTCTACTCTTCTGTGATGCTTCCACACATCAACTCCCCCATCTCCTTTTTCTGTATATAAAAGTGGCATATAACTTAAGGCTCAATCCTCAATAAGAAGAAAAAGAGTGGTAGGAGAATTTAATGGCAAAATGCAGAAGTGAAATCCAGAACCAATAGGAGTTCCGGAGAAGAGCAAAAAACTGACTTCTACAAACTTTACAGCAGAAATCCGGGAACCTCTCTCCAAGGTTTTCTTTCTTTGTTTCCTTTTTATTTTATTTTATTTTTTTATTTGTGTGTGTGTGTGTGTGTGTGTGTGTGTGTGTGTGTGTGTGTATGACAGAGAGAGAGACAGATAGAGACAGGCAGGCAGGAAGGAAGAGAGATGAGAAGCATCAATTCTTTATTGCAGCTCCTTAGTGTTCTTAGTTGTTCATTGATTTCTTTCTCATATGTGCCATGACTTGGGGATGGGGGGTGGGAACTACAGAAGAACAAGTGACCCTTGCACAAGCCAACGACCCTGGGTTCAAGCTGGTGAGCTGTGCTCAAACCAGATGAGCCAGCGCTCAAGCCAGTGAACTCGGGGTTTCGAACCTGGCTCCTCTTCATCCCAGTCTGATGCTCCATCCACTGCGCCACCGCCTGGTACCTGGTCAGGGTTTTCTTACTTAAGTGCTTCAGTCCAGTGATTCTTAATATTCTGTGAGTTTTCAAGTTCCCCAAAGAGAATATCTTATTGAAGCATCTCATGCCTTGAATTAATCGTTTTTGGTCCCATTAAGACTAGGGAAGAGTCATAGTCTTAGAGGCTCGAAAATCTCCAGTTAATATCTCTTGCACATATTTACGATAAGTATTTCCTACACTGAATAAACTATTTCTGCCTTTTTATTCCATTTTGTGTGATATAGTTTAAAATAGACATTGAAAACCTAACCAGTAAGTATCCAGAAAAAAGTGTCTAAATTAATATAAAGTCTAAAAAATATATATCTCAGTTAGGAGAAGAGTTATATTATTATAGGGAAGAAAACATAGAATAACAGTTTTCAAATACTTTAAAGTTATTATGAGTTAGAAATAGTCAACTAATTTTCATAGCTCCAGGAAACAGAAATGAATGCCACAATGTAAAATATGTGTGATCATATTTCTGAAACTCAAAGTAAGAAGAATATTTTTAAGTTACAAAGTTTTTTATTAACAATATTATGAGAATTTGAGCACCCAATAAATATTAGGGGCACACTCAAATTTTCCTTTCACTGGAGATGTTCAAACTGAATGTTAATCATCTAATGAGGATTTTTGAAAAAATATGCTGATATTGTTTGAATATCCATAGTAATCATTGCTCCAAAATATAATTATATAACGTTGGCATTGGAATGGGTATTAGGTAATCCAGTCTACTTACATCACTCTGTAAATGAACAACTGAGCTTCTATGAGGTTATATGGCCACAAGATTGGTAGTGACAGAACCAGAGGAGAAACACCATTTAGGAATGCCCCACAAACTTGGAACAAAGTACATCTACAATGAACAGAGGAACATAATAGGTCACATGCAGAAACACTGGTTAATTTTAGTCCTTAACGTCAAAGTTATTCTGACAGGCTAAAGCTATAAAATTTGCCAGAGTGTTCTGTTATGTGGAGTAATAGCCTAAGCTGGCATTTTTTTCTACCCAGGATAATAAAAAAATGTTTACATAATTTTTAAAATTTAAAAATAATATAAAAACCCAAAGAAAATATAGAAAACAGGCAAGAAAAATCATTGACAGACTCACTCAAAGACAATTATTGTGGTACTCCATCTAAATTAATTTCAATATTTGTATATGTTTTTATATTATGTATATGTTTTTACATGGTTTATACACACACACTTCCCATATGTAAAATTTTTACACTTTTATTCTTCTCATAGGTATTATCACATCCTTTTAAATAGTTCTCTACTTTTCCTTTAAAGGAATTACTAGAAAACAATTTTAAGAAAATATCTTAATAAAGTGTTTTTAAATAAAGTATTAAAATACAATAATATTGTTTTCATATGATACCAATGTTGAGGTATAGCTAAACCTCCATATTTAACTTGAGAAGACTCTGTAACTACTTGGGATGAAACACTGTGTCTTTCCTCCACAGTCACTCTCATCTGGGACTATATAAAGGCTGAGTAGATTTTTGAGTGTATTCCTACCAATACATTGTCATGGACCATAACTTGTTTTCACAGGTAATGTTTCACCTCTCCAGAGTGATACATGTGGTGTCTTATTTACCCTCACCCCCAATAAATAGTGCAAGGGAATGTAAAACACCCCGGGTAAACCTGTATATACATTTAAAGCACATAAAAAATCTTATGTTTTTCTGCTTGAAAACAAATATCTCTTTCTTTCAGAAATGAGCTGCATTTTTCCAGAACATTCTCTTTTTAAGGGTAATTCCTGTCAATAACTAAGCAAAAAAATGTATGGGAATTATCATGATGAAAATGAGCACATGGTGTGTATAAGAGAGCTATGAGAGTTCAGAATAACAGAAAGAGTGACCATCCAGGTTAATGTTAGAGAAAGAGTAAAGAAGCCAGAAAAAATATTTTATTTTTTAATATTTTTAACAGTATTTGAATTCTGAAACCAATGAGGGATGAAAATATCCAATTGCTCATCTTTTATTTAACATCAAACATTACCTATGTTTGTGAGAGATCAATACTTATCTGAATCTCACCACCACCATTACCATTGTTACCACTTTCAACACTACTAATTAAGATGAGAAGATTTGCTTAGTGAGGATATGAAAGATGGGGTCATTACTATCAGTGGGCCTCACTGTAGAACAGTAAAATATAATAAGGAATTATAAAGATGATACATAAATTAAACATTTTATTTTAGCATAAAATATATAAATGACCACGCATTTACCAATCTTTTGGTGTAAAAACTTTATTTTTTAAAATTTAAGTGAGAGGAGGGAAGATAGAGAGACAGACTCCCACATGTGCCCAAATTGGGATCCACCTGGTAGCCCCCTCATCCCGCCACCCCCTTCTGGAGCCATGCTCACGACTGAGCTATTTTTAGTGCCTGAAGCAGAGGCTCCATGGAGCCATCCTCAGCATTGAGGGCCCACATGCTCTTATCAATCAAGCCATGGCTCCAGGAGGGAGAGAGAGAGAGAGAGAGAGAGAGAGAGAGAGAAGGGAGAAGCAGAGGGTTGCTTCTCCTGTGTGTCCCTACTGGTAATCAAAACCAGAACTTCCACATGCCAGGTTGATGCGCTAACACTGAGCCAACTGCTCAGGGTCATAAACACTTTTTTTTTTTTTTTCTGACAGAGAGAGAGTCTCAGAGAGAGGGACAGATAGAGACAGACAGACAGAAAAAGAGAGATGAGAAGCATCAACTCTTCATTGTAGCTCCTTAGTTGTTCCTTGATTGCTTTCTCATATGTGCCTTGACCAGGGGGCTACAGCAGAGCGAAGACCCTTTGTTCAACCCAGCAACCTTGGGCTCAAGCCAGTGACCTCACACTCAAGCTGGTGAGACTGTGTTTAAGCCGGATGAGCCCATGCTCAAGCTGGTGACCTCAGGGTTTTGAACCTGGGTCCTCTGCATCCCAGTCCGATGCTCTATCCAATGTGCCACCACCCAGTCAGGCCATAAAAACGTTTAAGACTATTTATGTCTAGTAATTGGAACAAAATATATTGTTTGTAAATTTTAGTCTTCACTTCTTTGAAATAAAATGAGAACTTACAGACTTTTCTGAAGATCTTTGTGCTAAATCTTTCTTAATTTTTGTTTTGTTTTCTTTTCTTTTTCTAATCTGTTACTACTTACACATGAACTTAAGGATATTTTTTCTTGGTGACTACATATTGAGTCTTTTCAAAGAATTTCATTTAGTTTTCATATTTCCAACTCCTGTTACACTTAATTTTATAACTTTTGTAATATATAATTATATTATGTAATTATAATTTTATAACTATTATCAGAAGGATTGAGAACAAATTCAGCTGACTCTTGGTAAGCATATGAATGTTTCATGTGAACAGAAGTGCTCAGGTACACTAGAGAGAGGCCTACAGGTAGAGAATAGTCACGATGCCTTGGGAAGCAGTCAGTGTCATTTGCAGAGGGACTATAAGATCCTGTGAATTCAGCAGTTATGCTCAGTAGAGACTGTGTAAGAGAGTGTCTATTCTATTTGTGGTAACACATAAGCATGTAAAAATATGATAGAAATTTTGATAAACTGTAAAATTCAAAAATCAATATTGAACAATGTAGTCAACATATAAGTCAGTGGTTCTTAACCTGGGTTCTATCGAACCCTAGGGGTTCGATGAGTCAGTCTCAGGGGTTCGGAGAAGCCTCTGTCGCGGAGGCCAGAATAAAGTAATACCGTAATTTGTTGTGAATTCATGCACTTTGTTGGTTTTGTTCTTTGAGCAAGGTGATGTTCATGCACGGCTCATTTTGTGCACCAGTAAAAAAACATATACCTATGTCTTCAATTTGGGAAAAAAATCATATTTTACTTATCACTATAGAAGGGTTCGGTGAATGCGCATATAAAACTGGTGGCTTCGGTACCTCAAAACAGTTAAGAACCACTGATATAAGTATATGTAATATACTACATAATAACTAATTGGACAGTGTTTGTTAAATAATGAGTCAAGAAAGACCAGGAACATTTCAAGGTAAAGAATGTTAGGAGGTAATTTGTTTCCCGCTCCAAAATATTTTCTTTCATGTGACAGAAAATATAATTATTGGAACACTCTGTCCAATCTCTGACTCTGTAATCCTCCCATTCTGGAGAAACACAATGCTTTACTCACCTTGGGACATTTGAGTTTAACATTTCCCTTCTTCCCTTTTGGGAATCGCTTCTTGTCTGAAGTGGGTCTGCTCTCCCAGAATTAGACTCTGCCCCAGGGAGTAGAGGAATCTTGCTCCAGCAAATAGCTACCTATGTTTTGGGATATAATATGAGCAAGCACAATTGTCAACACAAATTAGCCCCGTTCTTCAGGCCAGTCGTTATCAACAATAAAGTCATATTTTGGCTTCCAACAGTTTATCTATTATCTGGTTTTTAATTTAATTCAAAACTTGACTGAAGAAAAGAAAGTGGATCAATGGTGGGATTCAAATAATTTAACAACAGGTTCTCTGCCCTAATGACCAGTTTAAACATAAAAAAATGATACACCAACCCCTCCTTGCTGGGACTCTCCCCTTGGCATCTACAAGTCTTTCCAACTGGACCCTGGGCTGGTTGATCCCTGGTGATCTCAAACATTTCTAGGTTGGGACCCAAAATCCTAGGGGGAAGAAAACACAATCCCATTCCCTAGTATAAACAAGATCTTTAATGACGTGGCCCTTCCCTACCTGTCCAGTGTCTGATTCACCATCATGGTTCGTTGTCCTACATGCTAGGTCCACAGCATTACTGTTCCCAGATGTACCAGGCTCTCCCACATTCTGCCTAGAACCATCCCCTTCCCTTCCCCTGCCTGGGAAATGCCTAGTTAGCACCCTAGCACTGAGCTCTGATGCACAGTCTCCTCTGGAACGTCTTCCCTTACTTATTCTTCCCGTCCAGGTCATGTTCCCTTCTGTGCCCTTGCTGACACAGCACTGTCACTGTCTGTTCTCATGAGAGTGCAGACTCCTTGAGGGCAGGTCTGAGGACCTCGTCACTTTTATCACCTTGCACAGTAGCTGGTACAGGATTGGTGACAACAGCTGCTTGACAAGTGGAGTGAACAAGACCAACCTTTGAATCTGGATTTCCTACAGCATGCTCAGTGTCTTAATGCCAAGTTGTCATAATCACCCAGTTCAAGAATAAACTAGTCTTATTGTCAAAAAAAAAAAAAAAGATACACCAAAAGGTAGTTTATTATTTCATGCATTTAATACTTCAATCTGAACAACAAAAAATGTACACAAAACTAGATTATGTTATAAGAAAGTTTTAAAATATTAATGAAAAAATATTAAATAATACCTGACAAAAAACAATAAAACTGTTATTTAATATATTTCCATACTGCTTCTTGTTTGGTGCCCTTACTTGTGTTTTTTTTTACCTATGGACAGAATGAACATCGTTACGGGCACTTAGAATCCGCTATTGTGCAAATGAATGTTAAAAAATAGTAAGGAATGTAAATTTGTGATTTCCACATTAGGTGGCTGCCCAGGTGCCCACCTGAGAGAGAACCCTGTTTACAAATGTCATTTTAACAACTAGTTCACTGAACTCAACCAAAAAAAAAAAAAAAAAGGAATTGGTTCTGCCGAACTGGTGCAAACCAACTGAATCTCACCACAGTAGTGGACCTGTCAATGAATCTTGGAAAATCAAAAAAAGATTCATGAAGGACATGGAGACAAGAATGAAGAGTTCTTGGTACTCACCTATTTCACTGAAATTGCCTTATAGTGGGTCTTTCACTCCCATTTTTTTGTAAGGCTACCCTTTTCCACTCTATTACCAGAATAATTTTTTTAATGTTTCTGTGACTAAATATCTCATTTACTTCCTTAATTTAACATTCAAGGCTCTTTATGACTAGGATGACCTTTTACCCTCTTTTGTTAGGACAGTCCCTAACAAAAGAAAAATAACAATGTTCATTTCTTCTTTTGTTGCCATTATTTAAAGCATCATATTTACTTTCAATTTCAAAGTTTTATTTTTACCATACTTATGATCTACATGTTATCTTTCAGTCCCTTCTGCTACTGTCTAACTTGTACTTTTAGATCCATGCAGTATAATCTACTTAGCAATTCCAAACAATACATGTGCATTAAATCCTCTGACCCTTTGTCTAAACTGCTCCTCTTAATAGGCTGCCCTTTTCTACCTCTTTAATTTGGTAAAATCCTACTTATTGGTCCAGATAAAAGGTCACTGCTTCTGTCAAGTCTTCTATGATCCTGTCTGCTCACCATTGTACCTAGTCTGTCTGCCACTTGAATGGAATGCACCAATATATTTTAATCAATGTATATAATTTAATTTTTGCTAAAACAAAATATCCATAATGTTCAAGTGTCTAAAGAGTGAACATTGAGAGGATAAGGTCCTTCATTATGCATCAAAGTTGGGTACAAGATACTCTATGTAAGAGTTAAGCAGAGTCAGATGTTAAGTGAATAACAAAGAACAAACTCAGGTTAAGCACGTTGTGTGAGAACACTCCCTAGTGAGTATATACAGAGCTTGTTTAGATGGACAGTAAACAGTGCAGCTCCAACAGTGGCCTGTGCTGGAGAACAGTGGTTCCTTTTATAGACACTGTGAAGACATTGTTATACTGTGGTAGTGATTGCACTATAATTATTGCTAACCTGTTTAGTGTTCTATTGAGTCTTTTAATCACTTCAAGTGTCCTGTCAAAAATTCTAGTATTCAAAACTACACTATGACAAAAAACAGTGAGAGCTACTAGTATAGTAACTAAGAACATTAGTATTTTTGAATAAAAAAAGACCTGAGAAAATATTCCACCACAGCTTAAGTGTGACCTTAGACAAATCATTTAAATTCTCTACACCAAGGTTTTTCAAATACTGATCCACAGACTGCTCCACCAGAAATCTCATGTCAGTCCATAAAAGAGTTAAACACCCTGATGTTGTATGAAGATTATAGACTCAACGATCTTAGTCAATTTTGCTTATGTTCAGGATGACTTCTGCCTTAGTGATTCCCAAAATATTTTTTTTATTTTCACCCAAGCCCAAGAGTAGAAAGTTTGAAAACCATTGCTCTAAACTTTCTTCTTCATTAAAAGAGAACATAACTATTGTATAAGGGTTGTTGTTTTGATCACATATTATCATGTTTGTAATGGACCCACAGAATAAGTAGTCACTAAATGGTGTCGTCCCTGCCTAGGTAATCTTTGCATACTCCAGTAAGTTGTGTAATAATGTCATAGGACAGTGGTTCTCAAAGCTTGCATCAGGGTGCACTGGTGTGCCCTAGAAGATTTCCAGGTGCACCTTATGGTATTCCAGAGAAATATGTGCCTGTTAGGGACCAAAAAACCAACAAGGATTTTGGAGTTTAGATTTTTTGGGAAAGAGGTGTGGGGAATTGGCTGTAAACTGACAGTCTGTCCAACTCCCCACCTCATTTGCCTGATTAGGTTGCAAAAGGCTGTTAAGCTGTGGCTCTGGATTGTTTACACTACCCCCCATCTGCCCAGGAAAGACTGGAGGCAAGATTTTTCTATCCATTGTTTGGTGTAAAGTTAAGATGATATGTGTGGTGGGGGTTTTCTGCACCTGGTAAAATTCTTGGGTTGCCTTGGAAACATGATGAAAGATCTCATTGATTTGCTAATGGCCTAATTTGCCCTATAAATAAAGCAAGATGTAGTTTTTGGGTGCATTTTGTTCTTGCCAGCAGCAATTACAGGGCCCTCCCAACCCCGTATTTTCTTAATTTTGTTTATTTTCTTAATTCCTCACCGTTCCCACTCGGGGCCTGGAATTACTAGCTGCACTGGTTTGTGGCATGTGCTCAGATATAAAAATAAATATAGTTACTCTATTATACCATTTTATTACAGAAATACCGCTCCTTTTGTTAACACATCATCATTATATTTATTATTAACACATCATTATTTAATTTTTAGATAAATACACCCAAATAAAATGGATAGATTTCTTAAAAAGAAGCGTAATATTGAAGAATCTGATTATGGAAGTGAGCAAAAGTTAAATGTAAATAAAATATGACTTGAAGGCTGATGGGTAGAATTTAATATATAGCATTTTCCATTACTTAACACTGAACAATACAATTGGATTAGAAACCCATTCATGGAAGCTTCAAGTGATTTTGGCTTAACATTAACAGAAGAAGAAGAACTGGCAGATATATCAACTGATTGTGAATTGATGATTAAACATAAGGAATTGTCACTTAAAGCCTTTTGAATTTCTATAAAAGAAGAATATGTGGCAATATATAAAAAAGCTTTGAATATTTTACAACAATTTTCAACATCTTATTTATGTGAGTTAGGATTTTCTACCCTGAACACAATTAAGAGTAAAAAGAGAAGAGTTCTTCAATGTATTGATGAGGAAATGAGAGTTTACCTTTCAAATATATGCCCAAACACTGAAGAAATCGCTAGGACACATCAGGCTCATGTTTCTTATAAACACAAGAATGAAAAAACTTCACACATTCATGCTGGGACCTACCTGCCAAATTTACTAAATCTTGCTCAGAATGTATCTATATATAAAAAAGATAACTTTTTGTCATTTTTTAATTTTTAACCATTTTTAAAATTTTTTTTATTTTATTTTATTCATTTTAGAGAGGAGACACAGAGTGAGAGAGAGAGAGAGAGAGAGAGAGAGAGAAGGGGGGAGGAGCTAGAAGCATCAACTCCCATATATGCCTTGACCAGACCAGTGCAGGGTTTTGAACTGGCGACCTCAGTGTTCCCAGGTCGACGCTTTATCCACTGCGCCACCACAGGTCAGGCTAATTTTTAACCATTTTTATATGAATTCTAAAAGGCATTACTCAAAAAGTGTAACATAAAAATGTTTATTTTGTCAGAATAAATTTATTTCATTTAATTACCATAAAAGCATGCTTGGACTTTATTTTTTCTTTAATATTTGAGTTAATTATTATGACATATTTCTCAGAAATTTGTATATAGTGCACCTACAATTATTTGTAAGATTTTAAATGCACCCCGACTTCAAATAGTTTTAGAACCACTGCCATAGGAACTAATCAACTGGTGCATCTTTATGTCTGTGGGTGGAGAATGAGCAAAAGGAAACTATATATTTGGTATAGAAGTCTCCTCTAAACAACTTTGCAGCCAAAGCTGACTGAGCCACCAATCTTAGTTTTCATAATTTGGCTAAAGTGGGTAGGTCACTGAGGGACTAACAGAGAGGCAAGACACCTGGTAGTGAACTTTTGTGAGAATAGTTCTCAAACTTGAATACCTTTACATCATTTCTCTCTCTTTCTGTATCACTCTCACTCTTGCTCTTGCTCTTTCCCTTCTTCCTTCCCTCCCACTGTCTTTCTCTTTCCCTGTTTATTTTTTTAGAAAGCCAAGTACTTACATGGCAAGATTGTTTATTTTGGAAGTGAGAAGTAGTAGGAAGCTGGGGGTGGGAGGGGGCAGACAGACAGACTCCCACATGCACCCAACTGGGATCCACCAGCATGCGCACGAAGGGCCATTGCTCTGCTGCAATCAGAGCCATTCTAGCACCCGAGGCGGAGGCCATGGAGCCATCCTCAGTGCCCAAGCCACCTTTGCTCCAATGGAGCCTTAGCAGCGAGAGGGGAAAGAAGAGAGACAGAGAGAAAGGAGAGGGGGAAGGGTGGAGAAGCAGATGGACGCCTCTCCTGTGTGCCCTTGCTGGGAATCGAATCCAGGACTTCCACATGCTGGGCCAACATTCTACTGCTGAGCCAACCAGCCAGGACCCTAGCAAAATTCTTTTTGCAACTACTTTTCCAACAAAGGTTTCTGTATCTTTGGGCTCAGACTAGGATAAATAATAATTCCCTGTCTTCTCCCCTCAATCTATTCCTTAGCAAAGTACACACAATACTGAAGTTTTTATTGCAATGTTATTGCTATTAATGATGGCAAAAAGATTAAATAACTTTATTCTAAAGTCCTCCTCCTCCTTATCATAATCTATGAAAAATAAAAATCAAGAATAGTATCCCTTCATTAGGGCTAATGCTAGATTTATGTACACACACAATAGAAAGAAAGAAATCGTACTCCATTTTGAAATGAAAAATCATTCTGAGAATATCTGAGCATTTCTTCTCTGCTAGGGCTGCAAGTCAGCACCTTGAAG
This sequence comes from Rhynchonycteris naso, assembly GCA_037038555.1. Taxonomy (NCBI): domain Eukaryota; kingdom Metazoa; phylum Chordata; class Mammalia; order Chiroptera; family Emballonuridae; genus Rhynchonycteris; species Rhynchonycteris naso. The sequence continues at coordinate 53,898,251 of CM073000.1, read as the reverse complement.
AATCTCTGGATAAGTGCATTAGAGAAGACAGGGGTAAATATGGGTAGACAATAGCTGTAACTACTAGAAGCAGTAGCAGAAGGTTCACGGAGGATCAACTTTACACAGTTATTTCTCCTTCTTCTATCCATTGTTCCTACCCAGATCTATATAACTCCTCACAACTTGTTCTTTAGCTTGCTCATGATAGGCATAATATTGACTTCATAGACTCTTTGTGAAAATTAAACAAGATAATAACACAAAACTCTAAAAACAATATATTGAACATGTAAAAACTCAATGGTTTAGTCATACGTGTGAGATGGGATTGAGAGAAGCTGTGTTACTTGTACTGAGATAGGAGTTCACAGAAGAACAATGAAAGCAAATAAATGCAAACATCACTCTACTTCGAGGAAAAGGGTGATCTCATACCCATAAATTTAGGAAGATGAGTGTTTGATTCCAGCCTGGGAGTCAAAAATACCTGAGATATAAGATGGTGAGAAAGCAAAAAAAAAAAAAAAGAATTTTTGCCAGAATGGAAGTGTATCAGAGTCAGCAGGAAAGCAAGATGATGCAGAATTCCAGGGATAGTGGAAGCTTCCTGGAGGATGACCTTGGGAATGGGTGCAGGTAATTAATTAATCCAGGTCCAAGCCAAACTCCTAAGATTGGAGAGCAGAAGGGTGCTTGAGGAAATAGTTCTTCTCCGACAGCAGTGTGATGGCAGAGCAGCAATATCAATGCAAAGCAAAGACAAGGAACTTATCAGAAGTGATTCAAGTCTTCCCAGGAGACACATCAGAAAATTGAAGGAGATCATGGAGTGGAAAAGTAGTTAAGAGTTCAATCCATGGAAAATGAGTCAAATTTTAAAAAGAGAGAAGTATGACCTTAGTCAAAGGGGGCTAAGACATCAATATTCTTTAGGAACTAATGTAAAATGAGCTCATAAAAGACTAGGATCAAATAATTAGCCTAATCTCCCAGGGAGAGTTTTTGAGACAGCCTGTTGCCACCCAATCAGCAGTGAAATGTTTCTAAGAACAGCTTATGAATAAATTAATTAACTAGGCCTTTATCTCCTAAGAAAATAAATGGGGCATCCTCCACATGCTTGAATATCCATTTGACCTTGATTGGGGCAAAGATAGTGCCAACTGTCTCACATGCTGCAGCCGTTACTTTCATGTAAAACCAGTTCCTACAATGCTTGCCTTAGTATAAATGCTGAATACATGTTGACTGCATCTAAAACAGAGTACATTTGTATTTTAACCATATCTTTAATCCTAAAGCATAGCAGTGATTGGTGGGGGAGTTTCTAGTACACTGACAGGACCAAGAATGGAGATTTTTGGAACCACGCTGACTTTTGCATCTTTTCAAATCCCACTGGAAATCTGTATATTCTTATGACCAGATCTTACCACAGGCAGTTTTTACAGAAGGTTCTAAGAGTTGCCAAGGATGCCACAAAGAAGTAATATACACATTGTTATCTACATTCCCTGGGGAAAAGTAAGTTACATCACTTACCATTTGAGGAGAAAGTCTGAAATTTTGAGGTTGTAAGAAAGTTACCAAAATTCTAACACGGGATTGTGTGAGCTTTTAAAGTTTTTTTAATTTGAAGGCTAAAGGATACATTAAAATTCTTTTTAGCTAAAATAAAGGGAAAGAAAACAAGGCACAAAACTGTACATGTTTATGTAGAAATTAAATATATATGCAATTTGGCTAACAATATATTTGGAAGAACTTTACACCTGTGGGAAGTTTAGAAAATGAAGTTCAGGGTTAGCTGAGCATAAGGGACTGGCTTTATTTTACTCATCCGTGTAATGAAACTATCAATATCTTTGCAAATAACCCCCAGTTTTCTGAACTCCTCTGGATTTAACTCAGATTTCTAATGCCGTTTTAACATTTTGCACAGTGGTTTCAATAATAGAGTCTTCAGCTAAAAAAAAATATTAGGAACAGATGATGAGAATGGACTTATTCCCATTCCCGATGTGCACTTTGTTATACTTCTTTCGAAGTGACTTAAAGCACATTCCAAACATGTACAGTAGGTGTGTGGATTGCATCTCTTGAGAAATGACTGTTTTGTGCAGTATTTCTAGCTTTGTTTTAACATGTACTGGGACAGCTTTAGCTGGAAAACAAAGCAAATTAATATTTACTGATGCAAATGCCCAATACAATTGTTTTATAACTTAAACTTTGATGTTTGAGTCTCTTTGCAAAATAAAAAGTCTAATCAAAAAGGACCTTTTTATAACACTATCACACCACAGTGGAATGTGGGTTGTTTTTTTTTTTAATTTGTAATTTTTTAAGCGAGCAAAGAGAGAGAGAGAGAAAGAGACAGAGATAGGGAGGGAGGGAGGAAAAGCATCAACTCATATTTGCGTCCCTTTAGTTTCCACTCTGACTGCTTCTCAAATGTGCCTTGACAGGGGTGGGAGGTGCTCCAGCAAAGCCAGTGACCTCTTGCTCAAACTAGCAACCTTGGGCTTCAAGCTAGCAACCATGGGATTATGTCTATGATCCAATGCTCAGTTCAGTGACCCTTCATACAAGCGGGTGAGCCTGATCTACAGCTGGATGAGCTCCAGCTGGCGACCACAGGGTTTCAAAACTGGGACTTCAGTGTCCCAGCTCACCACTACCCACTGTCCCACCACTGGTCATGCTATTTTGTAATTGTTTTGTTGAGCTATAATTGAGATGTAACGTTATATTTGTTGTAGGTGTATAGCTATATATTGATATTTGTCTATATATTACAAAGTAATCATCACAATAAACAGGATCTTTTGAAAATTCCTGATTTCATAAGTTAATTATAAAATGGTAAATAAAAATAGTAACAGCATTAGTTAATATTGGGTAAGCAGTTGTTATTTTCCAGAAATAGTTTTAATTACTGTACATTTTAAAGTTTCATTTATTGCTCAAGATTATCCCAATTTTAAGGAATAAGTTTTAGGGATAAATTTATCCCCAATTCATAGATGAGAAAACTGAGATAAAAAAATTAATATTTTTCTTTCCCAAGGTATATAAATAACATATTTGTTAGATGGCAATTAATAACAAGATTTATTCACTAGTAGAATACCTACAGAGCAAAAGAACATTTCTGATCTTTGAAGGTATTTACTACTATATTACATTATAGTTGTGTGTATCAGAAATATAGATAGCAATGGGTGAGCCTTCTCAAAGTATTCCATTGGCTCAATGTACTTCCACTAAGTCACTGGAATTGTATTTAGAAGTTAAAATTCTGCTTCTTATGTCACAGCTCTTTTATTAGAATAAACAGAGTGCAGAAGTTGAAAGAGGCAGATGCGTCTTTATAGTGCTAATATTTTGCTATGAGCATTCTTCTAAGAGGTGAGGGAAGGTAGATATATATGAAAAAATATATAACAGCAATGAATGTCTGATCCTATAACAGTGGTTCTTAACTTGGGTTCTATCGAACCCTAGGGGTTCGATGAGTCAGTCTCAGGGGTGCGGAGAAGCCTCTGCTGTGGAGGCCGGAATAAAGTAATACCGTAATTTGTTGTGAGTTCATGCACTTTGTTGGTTTTGTTCTTTGAGCAAGGTGATGTTCATGCACGGCTCATTTTGTGCACCAGTAAAAAAACATATACCTATGTCTTCAATTTGGAAAAAAAAAATCATATTTTATTTATCACTAAAGGAGGGTTCGGTGAGTGCACATATGAAACTGGTGGGTTCGGTACCTCAAAAAAGGTTAAAAACCACTGTCCTATAATGATATTTCCCACAAACACTACTAAAGTGATCTGGACAGAGTATACTTTGGTGTTCTTGAATCATACCTCCTCTAAGAGAGATTGTTCAAAATAATATCTTGGAACACAAAATATGTTCTTCATGTGACTTCCAAAAGATCATGCTTGCTTGAGAAATAAAAGACAGACAGTGAAGAGGTTCTTGTCTTCATTTCATCAAGTGACCAAGGGTTGGCTTGGAATTCCTGGGATTTACAAATTGGAAGATTATACTGGTTTAGGCTCAGAATTAGTTCTAGACAACTTTGTATGCTGCATAAACCACCATTATCAAACAGTGTATCTAAGAATTACCTGGAGTCTTGATAAAATTCAGTTTAACTCTGACCCAGAGGTTTTTTTGTAATTAAATTTATTGGGGTAACGTTGGTTAATAACATTATATAAATTTCAGGTGTACAAGTTTATAATACAACATCTATATATACAATTGTATGCTCAGTTTTTGATTCAGTTGGCCTAGGATAGAGCTGAAGAATTTACATTTCTAATAAGTTCCCTGGTAATGCTGATTGCGCTCATTGAGCAATAACACTTTGAGAATCAAAACTCAGTGTGGGGAGGAAGCAAGATGGCAATGGAGTAGGCGGACGTACCAACTTCCAACTCCCAGAAGCAAAGTGGATTATAACTCAATTTAAAGAACCATCATCTGGATAAACCAACTATGAACTAAACTAAGTGAACTCTTCAACCAAGGAACACAGAAGAAGCCACATTGAGACTGGTAGGAATAGCGAAAACGCGAAGAGGGCTGCCCAGCTCCATGGAGCAAACGGCAGCCCGGAGAGACCCGCGGGGCGGGAGGAAAGTTTGGCGGAGAGGGAGGGACCTGGGTCCCAGGAACCAAGCCCCAGCCTGCAGTCCTAGAGCCTAGAAGAGGCGTTTGGACAGTTTTGAGCTGTGAAACAAGTGAGGGAGCTCCCAGGCCTACAGTGTGGAGTATTAGGTCCCACCCTACTCTGCTGAGGGCTGCTTAAGGGCATGGTGGGCGGCAGGATGCTGAAACGCGGTTCTGTTGGCGTGGGCAGAGGCCAAGCTGGTGAGAGATCGGTCTAGCCCAGAGGGTCAGAGGGGACGCGCGAAAGCGGTCCGGAAGCTGCGGGCCAGCCTTTAATCCCACTTACGGGGACAAAGCGGGAGGCCAGGAACTGGCAGGCCCTACGCAAGCTGGCCCTGACTGCGAGGACTGGGCTAGGACCAGGGACGGGCAGGGGCTCGCAGCTGAGCTGACGCTACCAGCCCCCCACCCCCCCCCCGGGCCAGAGAAACCGCGGTTGGCCAGTATACATGCGCGAGCGGGCTCCGAGCGCAGGAAAGGGGTAGACCCCGAGACAAGTGAAAGTTCACAGCTGAGTTCACGCTACTATCCCCGCCCGGCCGAAGAAACCGTGGAATGCATTCATACATGCACGAGTCCGGGACGAGCGGAAGTACGCAGCTGAGCGGAAGCCAGCAAACATGCCCGCCGCAATAAACCTTGGTTTCCGACCCTGCGCAGAAGGGCCCTGGCCTCCAGGGCGGGGCTAAAGCTCCAGACGGGCAAAAACTTACAGCTGAGAGCACGTCAAAAGCCCCGCCTAATCCGCGGAACTGTAGCGAGCAGGTTCCGACTGCTGGTTCTGGGCGCAAGTCCAGAAATAGGCTGGGTCCGCAGCTGAGCAAAGGTGCTCACCTCTACCATTGGTGCTAAGTCTTGTGGCTTCAGTGACAGGCCCTCCCACGGAGGGGAGGCAGAAATCACAGAAAAAGCCACAGTGGACCGGCACTGGCAACGCTCATACCCAACCACCCTAGGCACCGGCAGAGGGGGTGGGGGGCCTGCAACAGACCACACCTAGAGAACACAAAGGCAACACCTACTGAACTCCAGTGGCCACAACTTGCTTATACACAGAAAAAATGGGCAGGCAGAGGAATGCAAACCAAATGAATCAAGAGAAATCCCCAGAGAAGGACCTGAATGAACCAGATATAACCAAATTACCAGAAGCAGAATTTAGAATAATGATAGTTAGGATGTTCAAAGAAATTAGAGCAACAATGGATAGTCATTATGAACACCTAAATAAAGAGATAACAAGTATAAAAAATGAAATTGAAATAATAATAAAGAATCAGACAGAAATGACAAATACAGTATCAGAACTAAAGACCACAATGGAAGGAATTAAAAGCAGGATAGATGACGCTGAGGATCGAATAAGCGAGTTAGAGGACACAATAAACAAAGGCACAGAAGCAGAGAAGAAAAAGGAAAAGAGACTTAAAAAATGTGAGGAAACTCTAAGGGAGCTTTGTGACAACATGAAGAGAAACAACATTCTCATCATAGGGGTGCCTGAAGAAGAGGAGAGAGGACAGGAAATGGAAACTTTGTTCAATCAAATCATAGCAGAAAACTTTCCTAAATTAAGGCTGGGAAACACTCCACACATTCAAGAAGAACACAGAACTCCATTAAAGAGAAACCCAAAAAGATCTACACCAAGACACATCATAGTTAAAATACCAAAGCTAATGGATAAAGAAAAAATCTTAAAAGCTGCTAAAGAAAAAAAGGCTATCACCTACAAAGGAGCCCCCATAAGGTTGACATCGAACTTCTCAACAGAAACACTTGAGGCCAGAAGGGAATGGCAAGATATAATCAAAGTAATGCAGAACAAGAACCTACAACCAAGACTACTTTATCCAGCAAGGCTAACGTTTAAAATTGAAGGAGAAATAAAGAGCTTCCCAGAAAAAGAAAGCCTCAAGGAATTCATAAAAACCAAACCAACTCTGCAAGAGATACTAAGGGGCCTCTTGTGAACAGTTTAAAGGGAGGAATGAATAGAGCAAAAGAAGAATACAGCTTTAAAGAATAAAATGGCAATAAACAACTACATATCAATAATAACCTTAAATGTAAATGGATTAAATGATCCAATCAAAAGACATAGGGTAGCTACATGGATAAAGAAACAGGACCCATACATATGCTGTCTACAAGAGACACACCTTAAAACAAAAGATGCTCATAGACTGAAGGTAAAAGGATGGAAAAAAATATTTAATGCAAATGGAAATGAAAAAAAAGCAGGGGTAGCGATACTTATATCAGACAAAATGGACTTTAAAACAAAAGATGTAGTAAGAGATAAAGGAGCACACTACATAATGATAAAGGGAACAATTCAACAGGAAGATATAACTATTTTAAATATCTATGCACCAAATATAGGAGCCCCGACATACATAAAGCAGACTTTGATGAATATAAAGGGCGAGATTAACAGCAATACTATCATAGTAGGGGATTTCAATACCCCTCTAACAACACTGGATAGATCCTCAAGAAAGAAAATTAATAAAGAAACAGCAGACTTAAAGGAGACACTAGATCAACTTGATTTAATAGTTATCTTCTGAACTTTTCACCCTAAAGCAGTAGAATATACATTCTTCTCAAGCGCTCATGGTACGTTTTCTAGGATAGACCACATGTTAGGACACAAAAATGGTCTCAATAAATTTAAGAAGATTGAAATCATATCAAGCATTTTCTCTGATCACAATGCCATGAAACTAGAAATTAACCACAAAAAAAAAATTAAAAATACTCAAACACTTCGAAACTAAATAGCATGTTATTAAATAATGAATGGATTAACAATGAGATCAAAGAAGAAATAAAAAAGTTCCTAGAAACAAATGATAATGAGCATACATCAACTCAAAATTTATGGGACACAGCAAAAGCAGTTCTGAGAGGGAAGTTTATTGCACTACAGGCATATCATAAGAAGCTAGAAAAAGCTCAAATAAGCAACCTGACCCTGCATTTAAAAGAACTAGAAAAACAACAACAAATAAAACCCAAGACAAGTAGAAGGAAGGAAATAATAAAGATCAAAGCAGAAATAAATGACATAGAGGCTAAGAAAACAATACAGAGGATCAATGAAACAAGAAGCTGGTTCTTTGAAAAGGTAAACAAGATTGATGAACCTTTAACTAGACTCACCAAGAAAAAAAGAGAGAGGACTCAAATAAATAAAATTAGAAAGGGCAGTGGAGAAATAACAACTGACACAACAGAAATACAAAGCATTGTAAGAAAATACTATGAAGAACTATATGCCAAAAAATTAGACAATCTTGGTGAAATGGACAAATTTCTTGAATCATATAACCTTCCAAAAATCAATCTGGAAGAATCAGAACACCGAAACAGACCAATTACAACAAATGAGATCGAAACAGTTATCAAAAAACTCCCAAAAAAGAAAAGTCCTGGACCTGATGGCTTCACAAGTGAATTCTATCAAAAATTCAAAGAAGAACTAACTCCTATCCTTCTCAAGCTATTTCAAAAAATTCAAGAGGAAGGAAGACTTACAAACTCCTTTTATGAGGCGAGCATAATTCTGATCCCAAAACCGGGCAAAGACAACAAACACAAAGAAAGAAAATTATAGGCCTATATCCCTGATGAATTTAGAAGCTAAAATTCTCAACAAAATATTAGCCAACCGGATCCAGCAATATATGAAAAAAATCATACACCACGATCAAGTGGGATTTATTCTGGAGAGGCAAGGCTGGTTCAATATTCGCAAATCAATCAATGTGATTCATCACATAAACAAAAGGAAGGACAAAGATCACATGATAATTTCAATAGATGCAGAAAAGGCATTTGATAAAATCCAGCACCCATTCATGCTCAAAACTCTCAGTAAAGTGGGAATACAGGGATCATTCCTTAACATGATAAAGGCCATCTACGATAAACCGACAGCAAACATCATACTAAATGGACAAAGATTAAAAGCAATCCCCTTAAGATCAGGAACCAGGCAGGGTTGCCCACTTTCACCACTCTTATTCAACATAGTTCTGGAAGTCCTAGCTACAGCAATCAGACAAGAAGAAGAAATAAAAGGCATCCAAATTGGAAAAGAAGTTAAACTGTCACTATTTGCAGATGATATGATATTGTATATTGAAAACCCTAAAGTCTCAGTCAAAAAACTACTGGACCTTATAAATGAATTCATCAAGGTGGCAGGATATAAAATTAATACTCAGAAATCAGAGGCATTTCTATACACCAACAATGAAATATCAGCAAAAGAAATTAAGGAAACAATCCCCTTCACTATTGCAGCCAAAAAAATAAAATACCTAAGAGTAAATTTAACCAAGGAGGTTAAGGACTTGTACTCGGAAAATTATAGAACATTGATAAAAGAAATCAAGGAAGATACAAACAAGTGGAAGCACATACCGTGCTCATGGCTAGGAAGAATAAACATCATTAAAATGTCTATATTACCCAAAGCAATTTATAAATTCAATGCAATACCCATTAAAATACCAATGACATACTTCAAAGATATAGAACACATATTCCAAAAATTTATATGGAACCAAAAAAGAACACGAATAGCCTCAGCAATCTTAAAAAGAAAAAATAAAGCAGGAGGTATCACTCTTCCAGATATGAAGGTTTACTATAAGGCCATTATACTCAAGACAGCCTGGTACTGGAATAAGAACAGGCACATAGATCAATGGAATAGAACAGAGGACCCAGAAATAAACCCACAGCTTTATGGACAACTGATATTTGACAAAGGAGGAAAGAACATACAATGGAGTAAAGACAGCCTCTTTAACAAATGGTGTTGGGAAAATTGGACATCTACCTGCAAAAAAATGAAACTAGACCATCAACTTACACCATTCACAAAAGCAAACTCAAAATGGATAAAAGACTTAAATGTAAGCCGTGAAACCATAAGCATCTTAGAAGAAAACATAGGCAGCAAGCTCTCCGACATCTGTTGTAGCAGTATATTTGCCGATTTATCTCCACGGGCAACTGAAATAAAAGGCAAGATAAACAAATGGGACTATATCAAACTAAAAAGTTTTTGCACAGCTAAAGACAATAGGAACAGAATAAAAAGACAAACCACACAATGGGAGAACATATTCGACAGCACATCTGATAAGGGGTTAATAACTAAAATTTATAAAGAACTTATAAAACTCAACACCAGGAAGACAAACAACCCAATCAAAAAATGGGCAAAAGAAATGAATAGAAATTTCTCCAAAGAGGACATCCAGATGGCCAATAGGCATATGAAAAAATGCTCAACATCACTAATCACTAGAGAAATGCAAATTAAAACCACAATGAGATATCACCTCACACAAGTCAGAATGGCACTTATCAGCAAAACAACACAGAATAAGTGCTGGCGAGGATGTGGAGAAAAGGGAACCCTTCTGCACTACGGGTGGGAATGCAGACTGGTGCAGCCACTGTGGAAAACAGTTTGGAGATTCCTCAGAAAATTAAAAATCGAACTGCCTTTTGACCCAGCTCTCCCACTTTTAGGAATATACCCTATGAACACCATAGCACTGTTCGAAAAGAAGAAATGCGCCCCCATGTTCGTGGCAGCATTGTTCACAATAGCGAAGATCTGGAACCAGCCCAAGTGTCCGTCAGAAGACGAGTGGATTAAAAAGCTATGGTACATATATACTATGGAAAACTACTCAGCCATAAGAAACGATGACATCGGATCATTTATAACAAAATGGATGTACCTTGATAACATTATACGGAGTGAAATAAGTAAATCAGAAAAAAAGAAAAACTGAGAACAGCATGATTTCATACATAGGTGGGACATAAAAGTGAGAATATGAGACATGGACAAGAGAGTGGTGGTTTTGGGATGGGGGGAGGGAGGGAAGAGTGGGATAGGAAGGAGGGGAGGAGGGACACAGCGAAAACCAGATTGAAGGTGACAGAGGACAATTTGACTTTTGGTGATGGGTATGCAACACAATTGAATGATAAGATAACCTGGAGATGTTTTCATTGTACATATGTACCCTGATTTATTGGTGTCACCCCATTAGAATTAATAATAATAAAATATATATAAAAAAAAACAAAAAAAAAACTCAGTGTGTGCTACATGGGTTTTAAAGCCAAGCCTCAGCCATTTTGATTTGCATATGATTTTTAATAATTTTCATTATTCTTTCTTAGGATTAATATTATTTAATATTTTATAATTGCTTGTGATAGATACATATATGGATAGATAGGTAGATATTTAAGTTTATACCTTCTTTTTATCAAGAATGCTTGCCCTATATTCTCTTCTGGGGTACTTGTATCCTAAATTAAAACAAAAGAAATGTAAAATTTTGTGAAGAAATACATTCATATATGTAAATCCTCTTTTATACATTACCCCCAATTTTGAGTGATAGTTATGTTCAAATGAAAAGATTTTTTTAAAGCAAGAAAATAGTTACGTGCTTCAAGTTGATCTTCTTTCTAAATAGATAATATTACAAAGAATTATCATTTGCAGCTTTCCAGAGTATATGCAAACCATATAAAGTTACTGAGATAGTATGTTAGATCACTCCCATTATTTTCTTTTTTTATAAAATAGCCACTTCTTTTAATAAATAAGTAGCAAAATTTCTATCAGGTTCTGAGAGCAAAATCTTGATATTTCTTAGATAAGCCTTCCTTTTCAAAGGAATACTGCATTACCCTCTAAATTTAATCTTGAAATTAAAGAAGCTTATTAACTAATATTATAAAATGAATACACATTAAAAGCTGGTCAGAGATTATTTTCCTTAAATAACTTATTCAATTTTAATTTATATTCATTCTTATCTGAGGCTTAATATAGAATTTATTTTATCAGATGTTGGCATATTATTATAAATGTAACAAGTTAGATATTCTCTTTAACAGGTAATTCTTAACACAGCCATGTTACTAAGGTATTTAAAGAAATGCTTACAAAGTTAAAAAAAATGCCTAATATCTATTTGCAAAATAATTTTGCAGTCACTAAGAGTAAAACTGTATTACATCAGGAGCCACAAAAGCGTGGTATTTTCTTGGCTTGTTTGTATTGTGAAGAACAAATAAACAAATAGTGCCTCCCTTTCAAAGGCTCAGAACCTCAGCCAATATTACAACTGAGTCTGAAACTATTTGAAAAGGAGATGTGGCTTTTGTTGGGAGCTGGCTGATTGACATTACTTAGTGGAAAGCAGAACTGCTTTTGCTCTATCACAAATACTTTACAAGGCAAGGAACTTTAGAAAGGGAGGACAGCAGAAACTATCAGAAGATTAATGAGAATCCCCATGGCCTATTCTTTTATGAATGGCCAGGAACTCTTTCATCAACCATACTTAACAGGCAAGTAAATTTACTGAAAAAAATTACATATATATTTTTTTCTATAAGTCTGGTTTAAGGTAAGATCCTAAACAAAAGAATTAATAATATTTTATCTACAATAAAAGGCTCAAGAAAAAAAATCAGAATAAAAGCTAGGAAAACTTTTATTTTGCATGCCAATTAGTTATTTGCTATTCATGCCAATGGCTTCTTTTGGGTTTTCTCACAAACATAAAGTAATATAGGATGGAAGTGAAATATATCATACTAATGATGAGTAAATGTACAAGTTAAATCATTTCAAAACTGCTTTACCAGTAGTATTTGGTATTTAAACAATAAAATATACACATGAATTCATTACATAAAATTAATAGAAAAAAGTAGCATTTAAAAAAATCGCTACAAGTTTGATATCATGTTTATATACTACCCATATAAAACTATGAAAAACAAACAGGCTGAACTAGTTTCAATCTGTTCATTTTTTAAGCAACACAATAAATTTAACTTCACATTTCAAGTAAAAATGTCAGCTTAAACCACGCAGTTGTATATTGGTTTTTAAATAAATCCGTCGCCAGTAGAGAGCCCCTTCCTTTGTAGACACAGCCTTCCCTTCCTCACTGCCTTTCAACAGGGGCAGGATGTAACGCTCTAGCAGCACATATGCAAATGTTAAAGACAAGCGCTCTGTTCTGTTGACAGGGGCAATGGTTGCAACAAAGTTGAACTACTTTTAGATAACTGTTTTTGGTAACCAGATGTTATAAAGTTTAAAGTAAATGTTATGTTGCCTTTAAACTATTTTGGATCACTTTACAACATTTTTTTTCTTTTTCTTTTTTTGGACAACAATTCTAGATAAGATAGTATCCTAAATGCAGATGTACATTGACCAAGGACATAATTCATTTATGGAAAGAAACCAAATTAGAGAAATGGAGTCAGAGGAAATGAAGTAGGAATTGAAGCAGCACCATCAGACATGATGCGACCCTAGCTACATGCCCATAGGAAAGACAGAGCATACACATCATGAAAAGGATGTCTTGCATCATCATGGGTAGAAGACCATCATGAGTATCAACTACATAGACTTTGGAACAAAATTAAATATTTATATTTAAATATGAATGTGCTTGGTCTTCTTAAAATGTATTGTATTTCAAAAATACTACTGCTTAAACTGTCTTATTATATCCATGTGCCTCTTATTTAACCAAATCTTAAGCCGCTTCCATTAGGTAAGTGATTAGTATAATTTACCAGATTAATAAAAGGTATAAACCAGCAGATCTGTTCTCTTTTTTTCTGAACTAATCCTTCTTTAATCATGGTAATAAAGTGCTTAAACTTAACGACTTTCCCTGTTGGGCAGCAGGAAAAACACAAAACTAATTCTATTTACTAAAAAGAATTAAACGTAATATTTTAAAAAAATAAGAATAGCAAAAACAAATTTAATTATGGAATTAAGATTAAGTTTTTGTCTAATATTGCTTTATTCTTCTATGTACTAATATAATATATATTTTAGTAAACATAATTTCACCCTAAATAGTATGTATTCTAATCCTACTCTGTTAAATTTATAAAATATTTCATAGATTTAACAGTTGACAGTGTTCTATATTAGCTGCAGATACCTTTCTTTCCTTCCTTCCTTCTTTCTTTCCTTCCTCCCTTCCTTCCTTCCCTTTTTCCTTCCTGCTTTCTTTCTTCCTTTCTTCCTTTCTTCCTTCCTTTCTTTCTTCCTTCCTTCCTTCCTTCTTTCCTTCCTTCCTTCTTTCTTCCATCCTCCCTCCTTTGCCTCTCTGATTCCTTTCCTCTCTCCATTTCTTGTTTTCTTTTTCCCTTTCTCTCTTTTATTTTATTTTTAAGTAAACCTTATACTTACTTCTCAAGCCTATTACAATATGTGCTAATCTCAGTCCCTTATCTCCCACTGATAACCATTATCCAAAACTTGGTGTGTATTGTTCCTACCAATGTTTTTTTTTGTTTTTTTTTTTTCCCCCAGGGACAGAGAGAGAGTCAGAGAGAGGGATAGATAGGGACAGACAGACAGGAACGAAGAGAGGTGAGAAGCATCAATCATTAGTTTTTCGTTGCTGTTGCACACCATAGTTGTTCATTGATTGCTTTCTCACATGTGCCTTGACCGCGGGCCTTCAGCAGACCGAGCAACACCCTGCTGGAGCCAGTGACCTTGAATCCAAGCTGGCGAGATTTGCTCAAGCTAGATGGGCCCACGCTCAAGCTGGTGACCTCGGGGTCTCAAACCTGGGTCTTCCACATCCCAGTCCGACGCTCTATCCACTGCGCCAACACCTGGTCAGGCCCTACCAATGTTTTAATTTTTTTCTATTACACACTCAGATATTCACAGACAATATATAGCATTGTTCTAATTGCTCCATAAGTTTATACACTTCATATAAATGTCAGCATACTCTTTGTATCATTCTATACTTGTTATCTTTTATTAATATATTTTTGAAATTTAGTCACATTGGTATATAGAGATTGAACTATTTGTCTTAGTTCCAAATGATATTTTATTATATAAATACAATATAACTTCATTTTTTATTTTTTCATTAATTAATGTTTGGGGTGCTTCTACCTTCTTTTAAAATTTTTACTCTATGAATAAAACAAAATTTTCTGATATAGTTATAAAACCTTGGCTCAAATTTTAGACATCTTTCTTCTATAAATATTCTCTTCTCTTCTCCTTTTCTTACTTCTCCTTGTCTTCTCTTCTCTCCTTCCTCTTTCTTTTCTTCCTCTCTCTTTCTCGCATATACTTTCTTTTCTTTCTTTCTTTCTTCCTTTCTTTCTTTCTTCCTTTCTTTCTTTCTTTCTTTCTTTTTCTCTTTATTTCTTTTCTCCTTCTCCTCATCTTTCTTCTTCTTTCTCTCTCAACTTTAACTGGCTTTTCTCATTTTCTGATGATAGATAATGGATAAAATTTTCTATATTTAGAATAGTCAAATATATCCTCCCATAAGAGGCAAAACTATTTTTTTGAAGAATTTGAAAATTAATCCATATCAGCAAAAAAAAAAAAAATCCTAAAGAGATTTATATTTGAGAGGAGATTATAAGAATACATAAAACATTTATATTTAAATAGTTTTTTACTTTATTTCATTGACATTTGATAATGGAATAAGGTAGTACCATTACCCCTTTTCTACATGAGGTAACTGATGTTCACTAGTCTGTGTCACTTGCTCAAGGTCACAGAACCAATTTAGAAAAATGAAGCTTGAATTAGAACCCAAATCCTTCTAAGCTTGTACTTGCTGCTTGGTCACTATATTATATCAAATTCTGAAACTGAAGTAATAAATACCAAAAACTGCATGACTTAAAACAACAGATATTTATCCACTCACAATTCTAGAGTCCAGAGATCCAAGATCAAGGTGTCGCATTCCTTTGAAGGCTCAAAAGAAGAATCCTTCTTTGAGTCCAACATACTCTGGCTTGTGGCTGCACAACTCTGGCTTACTTTTCTATTTATATCTCCTCTCTTTATCCCTCTTCTGTGCATTTCTTATAAAGACACTTGCCATTTGACTTTGTGCCCACTTGGAATATTTCAGATGATTATCTTGGATTATTACCTTTAAATTAATTATATCTGCAAAATCATATTTCTCAAACAGACCACATTCAAAAGTTTCCAGAATTAGGAAGTGGACAGGTCTTTTGAGGGGCCCTTACAGTCATTTTTACAAGGCATTTATTGAGTACTCATAGGATAATGTATAAAAAATGAGCCACTAAACCCTGGCTGGTTGACTCAGTGGTAGAGCATTGGCGTGGTGTGTGGAAGTCCTGGGTTTGATTCCTGGTCAGGGCACACAGGAGAAGTGACCATCTGCTTCTCCACCCCTCTCCTTTCCCTTTCACTCTCTCTCTCTCTCTTCCCCTTCTGCATCCTTGGCTTGATTGGTTAGAGTGAGTTGACCCCAGGTGCTGAGGATGTCTCAGTAGAGCTTCCATCTCAGGTGCTAAAAATACTTCAGATGCCAAGCAATGACCCTAGATGGGCAAGGCATCACCAGAAGGGGGCTTGGCAGATTGATGCGGATCAGGTCACATGCTAGAGTCTGTCTCCTTGTATCTCCTCCTCCCAATAATAAAAGAAAGCCATTAAGTAGAAGATGAATGGAACTAATATACAACTTAATTATTTTCTTGATTAATAAATTAAGCAATTACACTACCAATGCAGGAAAGACTGCGGTGGGGAAAAACACACACATAGAGAAAAAATAAATAAAACAAAACAGTTTTTTGGCATTCACACAAAATACTTCTATATTAGTAGTAAAGATAAATATTAAATGAATTATTAATTAATTAAAATTGTAATTTGGGCTGTCATGAAGCCCATTATAATATATTTTGCTATTTAATGATTGAGCAAATAAACTCAAAGACTGAGTTAAAAATAGTTATAAATATGTACTTCAACTTTCTCATTTTATACTCACTTCTAAGTTCCCTTTCACCTGTTAAAACACACAAGACAATATACAGATGATGTACTATAGAATTGTACACTTGAAACCTATCTAACTTTTTAACCATTGTCACTCCAATAAACTTAATTAAAAATTTATTTGAAATAAAAAAATAGCACAAAATAAATTTCTAAACTCTTAGAGAAAAAGACAAATACTTCTAAGGTCATTTTCAATATTACATTCTATAATTCAAACTTTAAGTTAAATGTTCATAAGTTAGCTCTATTTTTAATGAATAGAAGCTTTTTAATTTCTATGTTATACAGTAGGCATTGAAATTCAAAGCTGGAAAACATGCAAAGTAACTTGAAAATGTTCTACCAGCTGATTTGTGGATATGGCAGCAAGAGTAGCTTTCCTATATTCTGAAACACCCAAATGTTTTTATTTAGTATTTTCAAGTTTTGTTAATTAGGTGGTAGGAATGCAAGTAACAATAATGATAATATCTGATAATATCTGGATGTCATCAGGTTTTAACTGGCAAGAGCCTGAGGTTTGGAGTCTAATACACCTGAATTTAAATCCTTCCGTTCTACTACTATGTAAGTTCTCTAAAAGACAGTCTTCTTTCACTTTAAAATGTGGATAAATAATGAGCACTATATAATATTGTCGAGAAAATTTTCTAAATTATCATACCTAAAGATCTGAGTATTTAATAGTTGCTCAAAAATGTTAATTCTCTTTTTCATGATTAATTGACCTAAGTTAATAGTCTCTTTTATTATAATTACTTATCCATATTGTAGAAGAACATACCTAAATAGCTGTTCAGTATCTCTATTTGGGTCCCCAATATACAGCTCAAAAATTAGCAACTTCAAAACAGAAATTTTTACTGAATCTCAGCCCCAAACCTGCTCTTACCTCCAGACTGCTTCTTCTTCTTTTAAATTTCTCCACTCATTGTTAATGGTGCCTGGATGATCACACCACAATATATAAGGCAAAATTGATTTGACAAACCAACAAATAGAACATTTTCAAGTCTCTATGCATGTTTTCCAGCTTTGTAGTTTAATGTCATAAGGCAAAAAATAGCTATACTTCTCACATGGACCCCAAATCTGACCATTTTCACTGAATACTGACCACCTGTTCACTACCATCCTGTCTCACCTAAAATACTGTTAAAAACCTCCTAACCTCTTAGTTTTTATCATTGGCTTTCACATGACTCATTTCCACATGCTAGTTAGGGCAAACTTTCAAAAATGTAAATAAAATCTCACTCCTTTGATTACCTCTCTCTAATGGTTTCTCATTGTGATAAGAATAAAATCTAAACTCAGAAACATATCAGTTTATTTGGCCTCTGCCTACTTGTCTCATTCTCTCATCAGGGTTTTCTCATATTCTATTTACAAAGTCCTTACCCTAGTTTCTAAAATTTCTGTTCCTTGTTGATAGTCCGGGTCTTACCTCAACTGTTGCCCCCTGAAAGAGATCTTCCTTGGCTATCCCATTTAAAGCAGCTCTCCGTCCCATCTCTATCCCAGTCTCTCCTGATTCTGTATTTCATTCAGTTTATTATTATAGCACTTATTATCATATGAAATGTCTTGTGTAATTATTTGGGTATGTGTTCATATCTTTCTCTCTTGAAAGATAATTAGCATAGAGAAATCATTTTTTTGACTTCCTACACTACCTGATGTCAGCAGCCAGACACAGTAATTACTCAATGAATGCCATTAAATACTTCAAAATAGCAGATGGCAATAAAAATTAATAAAAATACAGGGGTCATTGAGTTACAACAGTCTCGATATATGATGTTTCAAGTTTACAATGCTCACTCCCATAAAAACTTTAAAAAATTGAGATATGAGTATTTCAGTTTACACCATTAGTGTCGTAATTATGGACTACATGGCCAATCTAGTTTGGTTTCACATGGCTGAAGAATATGCAGGAACATGGTATATGAGTGAGGGAGTTGGCATCCCCCCGTAAGCTTACCTACACCATTTTGGACTGGTAAAAGCATAAGTGTTCTGTTTGTGTTCCTTTGTTTGGTGACTTTCTAGCCCTTATTATGGCTCCTAAACAAAAGTCAGAATCTTCAGATGGTAGTGTTTTGAAGACAAGGAAAGTCATCATGATGGATATCGCAGAGCTACTGACATCACATGGAAAGAAGCTGTCTGCTGAGGACCTCATTCAGCTAGAGAAGCAGCTGATTGGAGAGGAAACCCCAGAACCCAGGAGATTTACTACCAGGGACTTGGTATTTTATGTGAGACAGGATGGTAGTGAACAGGTGGTCAGTATTCAGTGAAAATGGTCAGATTTGGGGTCCACGTGAGAAGTATTTTATATGGTAGAGAATGAAATGGCAAAATTTCAGGCTGAGGACCCCACCTATGACAGATTTAGTAAAATCTACAGAGTTGTTTATGGATGCTTTGCAATGCTATAGTCAGATTTTGGAAGAGAAGAAGTGATCAACCTTCCCGACTAGCCTGGAACAATTCTTTAAGAAGGGAGAAAGGCCTGCAACAGATTCTGGACTCTCTGCATCATCTGCTTCTTGAGATGAAACACCTGCAGTACAGTTAGAATCACCTCCAGTGTCTCCTCCATGTTCCTTAGGCAATCCTGATTCACCTGACCCAGTATCTCCAGCACCTTCTGCAGGTTCTCCTGCCTCTCCAGCTTTCTCCTCCCAATAGGTCACTTTCCCACCTTGCAATGTCCCTTTCTGTGTGTGAGCCAGCCACAGGAAAAAAGGTATTTTTACACTATTTGTTTTTGTTATTTTGTCCTGTTACTACAGTACAGTGTACAGTACAGTATATTTATGTACTTTTCCTTTTTCTATGCCTTAGTTGTGTTTTTATGTATTATATAATGATTTTACAACTGTGTTAGGACAGGTAAGTAACTTAGGCCAGGCTATGTTTAGACTCACATCAAAATTTGGGTTACATTACTGTCGTAGGAATAGAACTGTGTCGTAACCCAAGGATCCCTGTATATGAGTATTTTGAGTAATGCTCAAATGTTCATAAATATATATATGTGTTTTAACTAAAATAGAGAAAATAAATTGAGATAATCTCCTTGAAATTCTAAATCAGTGAAACATTTTAATGATGTACTTATTCTAATGCATGAACTAGTATATGCTTCCACTTATTTGTATCTTCTTCAATTTATTTCTCCAATGTCTTATAATTTTCCAAGTACAGGTCTTTTACTTCTTGGTTAATTTTATTCCAAGGAACCTTATTTAATTTTTGTTGCAATAGTAAATGTGATTACTTTCATAATTTCTCTTTCTGATAGATCATTAATCTTGTATAAGAATGCCACTAATTTCCAACTATTAATTTTATATCTTAACATTTTGCCAGATTCATTTTTAAACTTATTAATATTTTGGTACTGTTTTTAGGTTTTCTATATACAATACCATGTCATCTGAGAATAATGACAGTTATTCTTGTTCCTGATCATAGGGGGAAATGGTACATTTACACAATGGAATACTATGCAGCCTTAAAAAATGTAAACCTTACCTTTTGTGACAGCATGGGTGGACCCGGAGAGCATTATGTTAAGTGAAAACTGCCAAACATAAAAAGACAAATACAATATGATCTCACTTATATGTGAAATCTAACAAACAAATTAAACTGATGAACAAAATAGAAACAGAAGCATAGATACATGGAACAGATCAAAAGCTGTCAAAGTGGAGGGGTGTTGGAGGATTGAATAACAGAAGGTATGAAATTAAATAAAACAAAACAAATATATATATATATATATATATATATATATATATATATATATATATATATATAACATGTAAAGACAGAAAAGAATGTGGTGATAACCTCAGGGAAAGGGGTGTGGAGATAGGTAGGGTTGGGCAAAGGGTGGGGAAAATGAAAATAAAAGTGACTTTGCTTGGGGTGATGGGCACATGATGCAGTATGCAGATGATGTTTTATTGAGTTGCACACCTATACCTATAACCCAATAAATTCAATTTAAAAATAAAAATAAATAATTCAGTAGAACTGTTTGTATTTTAAAGTATTGATTTAATACCCTTACTTTTCTTTCTAAAATTCAGTTTGTTGCACATTGAAAAAGTAATACAGAATATAATTACTACTAATAAATATATACTATTTAACAATAATAATTCAATTATTATGATTTGTTTTATAAAATAAGAAATATAGGCAAAATAACATTCCGTAATAAAATTTTAACTCACATAAATATTTAAATATCTAAACAACCATGCAGTAGGTTGATTCATATGAGTAATACAAAGTAATTTCAGCATTTAATAAATTACTAATAGTGATTGCCTTTAATGAAGGTCATGCACTTTTTTTCTTCAGTCATTGTAATAATTTTGAGGTTGTGTAACTCAGGAAAAAATTATATAGACACTTGAAAACTATTAAAGTCATGGATAAAATGGTATACTTTACTTTTGGAAACGTTATCAGTGTAAAATAAACATGGTTATGATTTGACTTGTGCAGTCTTATATCTATAAATACTCTAAATGTTGACTTTGATTCTTAGAATTATTTGAAATATACTGAAGGAAGATTGGTTAATATCCCTTGATATTTTCATGAAAAAATAAATATCATTTTTATTTGGTTAGTCAGGTGGAAAAACATACACACAAAGTTCATACTAATTTACATAACATACTATGCTGTTTCCAAAGGTTCAAGAATATTTGTTTTTTCAGATAGTAATAATCCTTTCCACTTTATAGTTTGCAAATCACATCACACACATTATTTCATTTGAGCCTTATAACAATTATGTGAGGTAAGTATAACTGTATTGTTTCATTTTTACAAAAGAGAAAAAAATACGAGGATCAATAATATAAGTAGTTTTTTTCCAAATTGCATGGCTAAAAATGGACAACTTAACTATATAGCACAGGGTTGACAGTTCTATCCCACCACTCTTTTCATTATACCATTCCCCTCTGTTAATTTCCTGACAAGTAGGACATGAAGTAATTAAAGAATAGTGCCTTGAGCTATTCCTACCCATAGAAGTGTCATGATATCCATGTTTCCCTGCAACAGCAGATCCAGCTCTGATTCTAAGCAGGAAGTGACTCTTAAAAGCAAGGGGCTAGAAAACCCTCTTGTACCAACAAAGTAAAGAACAGAATACTAATTCTACAAGGAGAAAGCAGCTGCCAGTAGACAGAGCTCTCAGATTAGAAGAGCAGAAAGCAGTTAGCTGGAAATTACTCTCAGACAACAGTTTCCAGAATAGACTGAAGTGAAACACAACTTTTTGTAGAAATCAATTGACAAAGTTCCCATGCTTAAAAATTATACATAGAGGAATAAAAATAGGAAAAGGCTGAAAATCTTGTATTATGAGCCTGGTGCTAGATTAGGTAGATTGGGTAAGAGAAACTTGATATAGAAAAATCAGAACCCAGATTGGACCATATCATATTGTTAAATATTATAAGTCTTATGTGAGGGGAATTTGGAAATATCAAAGCATTTATTATGCTTATTAAAGATCTACTCAATTATACTGTAAATTATATAAAACCTTTCTTTGATGTATGAATTTATTCTGAAAAAATAAATTTACTACCTCTGTAAATTCCAATATGAAGAGACTTCTCTGGAAATGTTTATATGAAGATACCGAGAAAACACAGGTCCTATTAGACCTAAAATTCTAGAGCCCAGATCTGATTTCTTTCTTAGGCTGTGTCCTTCTGCCCATGGTCACTGCTTCCCTTAGGACCAAGATTGATCATGACTATGTCTCTCAAGGCTTCAGATAGTGCTTTCTCCTCTACTCTCTCTGGGCATAAGTATAATAATAATTTGTCTGCTACTATGTCCCAGATTATTGCAATATCCGTTGTGGGTACCATACACCTACAACTTTATAATTAGTATATCTATAAATACATCATTCTAGAATTAAGTGTGCCATCTGCTTCCTGTTGCTACTTTTAACAGATACAGACCCACATAGACAGCTCTTTGTTACGTAGCTCTCATCACATGTATAACACATATATATTTTAGTATTTCCTATTGACACCAATGACACTCGAGCTGGTAGAGTTTAAATAATTTACCAAATGTCACAGAGATAGTAAGTTAGTATCATAATTTTGAAGAGAATAGTCTGAGCCAAAAACTCTGATATTTCCACTATACTGCATTGACTCTTGCTTGTGACACACACACACACACACACACACAGGTAAGTTATCTTAAGACTGTTATAAATAAATGGGGTAAGAAAACTGGGGAGAAAAATAAAGAAATTTGTTCAAATTCATAAAGGTATTGACTGCCAGCCAAACTTACCCACACACAACTTAAATAAAGAGATATATAATATTCATTGACCTACTGACACCAAGAGGTAAAGTGATTTGACAAAGGTGACATACTCAAAGGTCAAGACATGCTTATTCTCAAACATCTGTTATAAGAGCTATAGGGCCTAACAGTTGCTCATAACTCTGTTCAATACAGTTCAATAAATTTGGGTTTATTGAATGTATCCATCAATTTATTTCTCTGATCATCTTATAATGTTTTTTTTCTTTTTAAGTGAAAAAGGAGGGAAGATGGTGAGACAGACTCTCACATACACCCTGACCTGAATCCACCCAGCAACCTTGTCTGAAGCCAATGCTCAAGGACTGAGCTATTTTTTTTACCGCCTGAGGCTGATTCTCAGACCAACCAAGCTTTCCTCAGTGCCAGGACCATATTCAAACCAATTGAGCCACTGGCTATGGGAGGGGAAGAGAGGAAGAGAAGGGAGAGATGGCGGGGAAGAAACAGATGGTGGCTTCTCCAGTGTGCCTTGACCGGGAATCAAACCTGGGACATCCATATGCTGGGCTGATTCTCTATCTACTGAGCCACCAACCAGGGCCATGTTTTTAATTAGAAATAAAAATCAATTTCTAATTATAATGGTAATCTGGCAAACATATTTAACATTTTAAAATGCCATAGTTATTATTATGATACTCACAAGACATTTAGAGAATGACTATCTGATCAAATGAGGAAAAACTGAAAAAAATTTTTAGTAAAACTTACTCTTAGCTTTAGAATTCAAAATAAAAAGCAATAGCTAATTTCATGCTAAATATAAAACACTAATAAAATCAAGGAGAAAACCGTTATAACTTTAACTGCCTTTGGAAGTTCTAAGCAATATAATTTAATCAAAAATAAGGTTAAAGAGTAAACATAAGAATATAAAGAAAGAAATAAAATTAGGTATAAGTAATATGATTTTTATAGCAACATGAAAATGTAAAACTGCATATTAAATGTATTATAAACATTATTAAATGATAAACTGAAGAAATATTTGCAATAACAGGATTTAATGACTTTGACATAAAGTTCAATCAAACAAGGAAAAAATTGAGAATAGATAAATAGGTAAAGAATACAAGAGAAGAATCATAAAATATTTCACATAATAATTATTAGCTAAGGTTGAATATGAAGAGTAGTGGAAGATATTTTAATTAAAATAAAAACAAATTTTTAACAAATAAAGTCACTAAAGTTAATAATTTTATGTTTGTGAAAAAAGGAAATCTCATTCATTGTCAGAAGTTGTGTATAATGATTATAGAAGTGATTTGAAAATATGTATTAATATACCCAGTAATTTTATTCAGGTAATCCATAACAAGGACATAATCTAAAACACAAATATTTATGCACTAAATTCTTCTACACTTAGGGTAAAAATGGGATTAAAATGTATATGCCATATAATATTAATTCTGTTAAACTAGATAAGAAAATTGTAGAAAGTTTTTTAAATTGAAGTTCATGTTGATTCTTTTTTTTCCCCAGATTTTATTTATTCATTTTAGAGAGGGGAAGGAGAGAAAAAAAGAGAAAGAGAAAGGAGCAAGAAGCATCAACTCCCATATGTGACTTGACACGGCAAGCCCAGGGTTTCGAACCATGACCTCAGCATTCTACATTGACACTTTATCCACTGTGTCCCCACAGGTCAGGCCCATGTTGATTCTTACATAAATCAAAATGTGGAAAATAATTTGTATTTTCTTAATGACTAATGATGCTGAGCATTTCCTGCGCTTATTTGCCTTCAGTACTTCTTTTTTAGTAAAATGTCTATTTAAAAATTTTCCATATTTTTATTGATGTCTTTTTATTAATGAAGTTTAATATACAATAAGCACATGAGAGGTACCACTCCACATCAATTATGATAAAGACTAAACTAAGTATTGGGAGGATATAGAGCAGGGATCGGAAACCTATGGCTCGTGAGCCAGATGTGGCTCTTTTGATGGCTAGATCGGGCTTGCAAACAAATTTTTAATAAAAAGCATTAATAACATTAAAAATATAAAACATTCTCATGTACTACAATCCATTCATTTCCTACCACCCATGTTCATGATTGCGGGTGGCTGGAGCCAATCACAGCTGTCCTCTGGGACAACACCAAATTTTTATTGGATAATGTGCAACATACAGGAGTCGTTGTGAGGTCAGGAAATAAACTTCTCTCCTTTTAATCAAGTAGTCAACTAGCTAATTGCAGAAACCTTTTTGATGAAGATGGCTAAAAGAAAAAAAGATGGGGAATATTGTACTTTTCAGCAGGAATGGACAGAGGAATTCACCTTTGTGGAGAGAGCAGGTTCTGCAGGGTGTCTAATATGCAACGATGAAATTGCATTGATGAAACGGTCAAATATAAAGCGGCACTTTGACATACATCTTACTACATTTGCATCGAAATATCCAGTGGGGACAGCAGGAAGAAAGCATGTCAAGAGCTACTGTGCAGAGTGCAAGCTAGTCAGTAGCAAGTCCGTGTTGGGATCCAACAAGGTGACTGGAATTCAGCTAACTTTGCTGGTGCTTTAGCAATTGTGAGAAACAAAATCCATTCACAGATGGGGAGTATGCCAAAACATTCATGCTTGATGTTGCCAATAAACTTTTTGACAACTTTTCGGATAAAGACAAGATAATAAAATGAATAAAAGACATGCCTCTGTCGGCAAGAACTGTTCATGATCGTACCGTCATGATGGCAAATCAAACTGAGGCAACACAATTGAAGGACATAAATGCAGTACCATTCTTTTCTCTCACTTTGGATGAGTCAACAGACATAAGCCATTTATCCCTGTTCAGCGAGATTGCAAGGTATGCTGTCAGTGACACACTGTGAGGAAAGTCTTGCTGTTTTGCCTATGAAGGAGACAACAAGAGGGGAGGATTTATTCAAGTCTTTCCCTGAGTTCGCTAAAGAAAACAATCGACTGATGGATAAACTTATTTTGATGTGTACTGATGGTGCTCCATGCATGGTGGGGAAAAACAGGATTTGTAGCACTTTTTTGTGAACATGAAAAGAGACCCATCCTACATCAGGAGGCGCTTTGTGCTCAGATGTGTGGCGAGCAGCCTGGTGAGGTGATGTCGCTGGTCATTCAGGTAGTCAACTTTATTGTTGCCTGAGCTTTAAATGATCACCAGTTTAAAACACTGCTGGATAAAGTTGGGAATAACTATCCTGGTCTGCTTCTGCACAGCAATGTGCATTGGTTGTCAAGAGGAAAGGTGCTCAGCCATTTTACAGCTTGTCTGAGAGAAATCCAGACTTTTCTTGCAATGAAAAAGTCGAGCATCCTGAGTTAGCTAACATGAGTGGCTCCTGAAGTTCTACTATATCTCATGGACATGACTGAACATCTAAGCCAGCTCAATGTGAAAAATGCAAGGCATTGGAAATACAGTTTTATTCCTTCAACAAGCAGTGTTTGCATTTGAAAACAAGCTGGAACTCTTAATTGCCGACAGTGAAACAGGTCGTTTACTACACTTTGAAAAACTGGGAGAGTTTAAAGATGTATGCACAGAAAGTGACCCTGCTCAACATCTTGATCTTCAGCAACTACTGGGCTTCACATCTAATCTACTGCAGTCACTCAAAGTGCGCTTTGGAGAATTTTGTGAGCACACTCGTCTTTTTAAGTTCATCACCCATCCACACGAGTGTGCAGTGGACAGCGCCGACCTGAGTTACATCCCCGGTGTCTCTGTCAGAGATTTTGAGCTATGAGCTGTTGACCTGAAGGCCTCAGACATGTGGATGAATAAGTTCAAGTCACTGAATGAAGATTTGGAAAGACTTGCACGACAGCAAGCAGAGTTGGCGAACAAACACGAGTGGGGAGAAATGAGAAAACTTCAACCCGCAGACCAGCTGATTGTCAAAACTTGGAATGCATTTCCCATCACATACCACACATTGCAGCATGTGAGTATTGCTGTACTGACAATGTTTGGCTCTATGTATGCATGTGAGCAGTCTTTCTCACATCTAAAAAACATTAAGACCAAACTACAATCACGTTTAACGGATGGAAGTCTCAATGCCTGCATGAAGCTTAACCTCACCATGTATCAACCAGACTACAAAGCCATCAGCAAAACCATGCAGCACCAGAAGTCTCATTAATGGTAAGAAGTACTTTATTCATCATTGGTTAGCAACAGCATAACAATGTTATTAAAAGGAATTCAGAGACTTATTGTACTTTAAAAATGTTGGTCTTACATAAAATGCACACATTTATTTGTATTTAGTGTTAAACACATTGTATGGCTCTCGCGGAATTACATTTTAAAATATGTGGCGTTCATGGCTCTCTCAGCCAAAAGGTTCCCGACCACTGATGTAGAGGAACTGAACTCTCATATACTGCTGCTGGTAAAATGATACAACCACTTTGAAAAATGGATTAGCAGTTTCTTAAAATATTTACTGTATGATCCAGAGATACTATTCCTGGCATTTATTACTCCCACCAAAAAAACCTCTCACAAAATCATACTGTTACAGTAGGCAGTTAGTTATTAATGAAAAGGAAGGGAGCAAACATCTGATTAAGCCAGATTAACTAGGAAGGTGTAGTTTCACAATTGCCCTGTGGAACAATAGGCACCCTCCCCTAATTATCATGGGGGTGGGAAGAAAGGATGAACGGAACATCCTTTTACAAAGTGCATGTACAGTAGAAGTCAAAAGGTGACCATAAAGGGGAGGAGACTATCCTGGGACAATCTGGGAAGTGAAGACTGGAGGGCATAGGGCACAAAAGCCAGTAAACTCCGGGAAAGGCACTGGATGGAGGAGGGCACTCGCACAGGGCTTAGAAAATAAACAGGAATGAGATTGGGTATTTTGAAAGAACCCAGTTTTCTCCAAACCCAAGGAAAATCCTGGAAGTTGAACAAAGGTCCATCTCTAGGTGGCAGCCACACAGGCTGGAGCTCAGCACTGACTGGAGCCTGGGTGCTATTAAACTTTGTGGCAGCTGACATGCAGACAGGGAGGTGATGGACAGTGAAGTTAAATAACTTGCCCAAGGTTTTCCCTAAAATACTGCAAGAATCTATTTCCAGACCAATCTTCCTCTGGTAACTATATGTCTGCACAAAGACTTGAATACAAATACTCATAGCTACTTTATCTGTAATAGCCAAAAACTAAAATCAACCCAATGTCCATCATCAGATCAAAAGGTTAACAAACTCCAGTAATTCCATACAATAGTCTATGACTCAGGAATAGATAGTAATGAATACATACATACTGATACATGCAACAATGTGATGAATCTCAAAATAATGTGCTAAGTAAAAAACACCAGTCAAAAAACAATACATTTTCTAATTCCATTTATATAAACATCCTAGAAAATACACGTTAATATATAGTATCAGAAAACAAATGAGTGGCACCTGGAGACGGGGAAAGAGTGAAAGGAGTGTGAGAAGGATGGAAAACAGTACAGTGGTACCTTGAGATACAAATTTAATTTGTTCTGTAACTGAGCTCGTAAGTCAGTCAACTCAACTCGTATATCAAACTGCTGATTCTGGACCCATGCGCCAACGCGCCAACTAGCGGCAGCTTCCCGAATCACAACTAGTATCTCGGAATTTCGCTCGGATCTCGAACAAAAATATGAACCGAGTTGCAACTCGTATCTTAAAATATATATATATATATATTGGTCTGTTCATATCTCAAGGTACCACTGTAATTACAAAGGGTTATGAGATTAATTTAGGAAATAAAAGTTATGTTTATTATCTTGGTCTTGTTGATGAATTTACAAGTGTATACATATGTCAAAATGTATACTTTATATGTGTGTAACATCTATTGTATGTCATTTATGCCATAATAAAGATGCTTAAAGATTAAGAGTGATCGTCTACTACATTTTATATTTAATTGTAATTACATTATTATGTATCCAAATTCTGACCTAGTAGTAGTAACATTGTGGGTGAAGAGTTTTCCTCAAGGGAAAGATATATGGAAAGAAATTCCATGTGGCCAGTTAGGCAAGGGATATCACCCAGAAGTCTCTCAATGAAACCTGGGCATAAGAGGGAAGACAGAGAAGTAGCTTAATAGAGGAGACCAGAGGATTAAGAAAATGAACATGGGTGGCAGGTGGAAGTGAGTTTGGAAAGGTCCAGAAACACATGAAGGTCAAGATCAGCAGTTGAATATCTAAGAAATCTTTCATGCTAGTCACCTAACAGGTACCGTCTAGACCAGGGATGGGCAATCTTTTGAGCTTGGTGTGTCAAAATTCACCAAAAAACCGAGCGTAACTTGGGTGGTGTGTCACTTTGAGAAAAACAGCCTAACCGGAAATCCCAGAACTAGACGCTCTGTGCCAGTGTTCTGTTGTTTAGGCCTACAGACCTCCAGCACAGAGTGTCTACACTACAGCAAAATGTTTTATCCTTGGCTACTGCATCTGGCCGTGCAGGAGCCGAGGATGAAACGTCCTTCTCGGCATGCGGCTCCATACTTCTCTGGTATGCGGCTGCATTGTCATAGAAAATGGCTACGCATGTCAGTGCTGACACACGTGTCATAAGTTTGTCATCACAGGTCTAGAGGTTTAGACAGTGTTTAATTAGATTTTTGGGGAGATCCTAAAATATTTCATTGGACTGGGAAAGCAACTGACACATCTATTTTAAACTAGGTAATGAATTAACCAATTAAATAGAAAAAGATATCTCTCAATGATACTCCTTCAAAGGAAGAGAAGTCTCCATATTAGACTAGAAAAAACACTATTTATATAATGTAAAAATGACTGTGTTTATAAAGTTAAATTTTGACTAAAAAAGATGCGTGAACACTTTCTTCCTCTGCTGTGTATATAAAATAATTGCTCTTTTTAAAAATGAAATCTCAATTTAATGATAATGCTTAGGGATTAAGAATTCTTGTTAATTGAATTTCTTTATTTATGCAATCATTGATAACAATCATAGAATTTCACAGCTGAATATGACCTTGGAGATCATTTAGTCCAACCTCATTTTGTAGATTAGGTAACAGAGGACCAAAAGGTTAAGTAAATGGCCCAAGGTAGCAGTCAATTAGTGACAGAATTGGGATTACAAGAGAAACCCAACTAAAACATGCTTTTTTGTGTTAATCCTTGTGATTTAAATTTTTTTCCACTCAAAAATGCGTTCATCTACTTAAATGTTTTAATATGAAAATACAGGAACTTTGAACGTACAATGAGGTTATGCCCTCAATTTCGTCTTTTATTAATTTATTTAACTCATATTTATTGAATGCTTACTATGTTCTGGGGGCTGATTAAATTCTGAGAATAAAGAAATAAAACATACAGAGCTCTCACAGTCGAAGGGGTTGCCAGAAAGAAAATTAGATCAATTCTAGGGCAAATGTCAGCACAGGGGCTCTGAAATGGCACCCAAAGGGTATCTGCTGAGATGGAAAAGACTTGTGACAAATGTAGCATTAATATAAACAATGCATGAATTAGGAGCACACACACACACACACTCATAAAACCATAAAGGAAAAACAATAAAGGAAATGATTGTCACAAAATTTAGCATAGTGATTACTTCTAGGATGGAATGAATAATGGCTATTGCCAGCAGCCCATTCATTTGTATTAGTCATAATCTATTGCTTCACCTGGAGGGCACATGAATGCTCACTGTATCAGTTTTTTTTTAAATAAGTATATACACATTTTGGTATACAGATTGTACCACATTAAGAAAAAAAATAGTCTTTTAAGGAACTGAAAGCTAAAATATTAGAAGAGTGAGTGAATACCACAGTTCCTCTCATTAGTGAAGGGTAAAAAGGACACTCTACAGGAACTCATGGGGTACAAAAGGCTAAGGAAAGAAGCTTTTCTGGTGTCCAAGATGAAACAATCAAAAATTAAGAAGTGCAGACTTGATCAATAAATATAATTATGAAAATTGAAGGATGTTAAAGAAGCTGTGTTTAAGGATGATGGCCAACCACTCCTTTCTGTTAGATAAAAGAAAAATGGAAAAGAGCCAATTGTGAGAAATTTTATGGCAGAATAAGCACATGGTTCTCTTAGCAAAAGTAAGACAAACCATGTTTCTTGTTTGCTCAGAAGTGAAAGGCAAGAAGTGGTGAGGGAGGAACATGGCAGTGGAGGGGTGTGGATAGGGACCAGAGTGTTCTTAGAAACTGTAAAGAAATGGAAAAGTGTGAAATCACCCCTAACGGATACAAAAATTATCATTAAAGTATATCTGAAAAGTAACAATGAATCTATAGTTGACTACATTGTCAGTCTTCTGACTTTTTTTCTTTTTCTAAAGCAATGAAAAGCAAGCTGGCCCCAGAGGTAGAAAGCTCAGGAAACTGAGAACACAGATTATGCCTATGGAACTGTAGGGATATGTCATACATTGCACTCGGGTATGAGATGTGGAGCTCCCATCAGGCAAACAGAATGGAAAGGATGAAGCCACTTGGACCTTAATCTGAACCCATCAGAGCAGAACAGGTGTAGACATTATGTATAGGATTCAATAGTTAGATTAACTGTGAGACTAACTACAAAGTATACTTGAAAAGGGAAGGTGTGTAGGAGGTAGTATGAGCCATGAACAATGCACAAAGAATGTCATAAACTCAATTTGGATTCAGACAAAAGCCAAAAAGGGTTTGCAAGAGCAGGTGTTAGATCCCAGCAGGAAAGCAAAGCAAAGCTATAATCTGGTTGATGGCCAAGGAAATTTAGGAAGAAAATAAAAGTTACTATTCAGAAATAGATCTATAGGTGGGAAATAAGGGCCCATTTAATAAGTGGATGTTTAGGAACAACACTTTTGTACTTCTAGAAAGAAGTACAAAAAAAGAGGGTAAAAGGAACTAAATTATTAATTAGCCTTGTTCTGGGAACTGAACCCCTAGGGATAAGAGCAAGTTTAATTCTGAAGTCTTTGGCCCAGAGCCTCTGGCTAGAAGAGCCAATAATATGGCTAAATGTTTTGATTGCTGTCTTAAACTGTTCAGTAATTTTTTCATAAGTTAGATGGTCTCAGATGAGGAAATATGAAGGTGTACTAGTTATATACAAGTAGACTCTGTCCTGTATTGGAGTTTGCAAGAGAGAGTTAGGAGAATTGAGGTGGGTACTGTCAGAGAGATATGTTGCTAAAAGTGGGAAAGCTGGGTCTAAGGGCCATTCTATTTTTAATTTTTTTGAGAAATCTCCATACTGTTTTCCACAGTGGCTGCACCAGTCTGGATTCCCACCAGCAGTGCAGGAGGGTTCCCTTTTCTCCACACCCTCACCAGCACTTGTTGTGTGTTGATTTGTTACTAAGAGGCATTCTGACAAGTGTGAGGTGGTATCTCATTGTGATTTTAATTTGCATTTCTCTAATGATTAGAGATGTTGAACATTTTTTTCATATGCTTAGTGACCATCTGAATGTTCTCTTTGGAGAAGTATCTATTCAGTTCCTTTGCCCATTTTTTAATTGGATTGTTTACCTTCCTGGTGTTGAGTTTTAGAAGTTCTTTATAAATTTTAGTTATTAACCCTTTATCAGATGTATCAGCAAATACCTTCTCCCACTGGGTATGTTGTCTTTTATTTTGTTAATGGTGTCTATTGCTGTGCAAAAGCTTTTTAGTTTAATATAGTCCCATTTG
Organism: Rhynchonycteris naso; assembly: GCA_037038555.1. Lineage (NCBI taxonomy): Eukaryota > Metazoa > Chordata > Mammalia > Chiroptera > Emballonuridae > Rhynchonycteris > Rhynchonycteris naso. The sequence continues at coordinate 53,865,567 of CM073000.1, read as the reverse complement.
TTTATTTTGTCCTTTTTTTCACTTGCCTGTGGAGATATACCAGCAAAAAATATTGCTACCAGAGATATCAGAGAGTTTACTGCCCATGTTTTCTTTCAAGATTTTTATGGTTTTGTGGCTTACATTTAACTCTCTTATCTATTTTGAGTTTGTTTTAGTGAATGGTGTAAGTTGGTGGTCTAGTTTCTTTCTTTTTTTTTTTTTTTGCATGTACCTGTCCAATTTTCCCAATACCATTTATTAAAGAAACTGTCTTTACTCCATTGTATAGTCTTGCCTCTTTTATCAAATATCAATTGACCATAAAGGTGTGGGTTTATTTCTGGGTTCTCTGTTCTGTTCCATTGATTGCTATGCCTATTCTTATGCCAATATCAAGCTGTTTTGATTTTAATGGCCTTGCAGTATAACTTGATATCAGGAAGTATGATAACTCCCACTTTGTTTTTCATTTTCAAGATTGTTGAGGCAATTCAGGTCCTTTTTTGGTTCCATATAAATTTTTGAAATATTTGTTCTAGATCTGAAATATTCCATTGTTATGTTAATAAGAATTGCATTGAATCTATAGATTGCTTTGGGTAAAATGGACATTTTAATGATGTCAATTCTTCCTTTCCATGAATACGGTATATGCTTCCACTTGTTTGTATCTTTCTTGATTTCATTTTTCAGTGTCTTATAATTTTCTGAGTATAAATCTTTTACCTTCTTGGTTAAATTTATTCCTAAGTACTTTATTTTTTTGGTTGCAATAGTGAATGGGATTGTTCCCTTAATTTCTCTGACAGTTTATTTTTGGTGTATAAAAATTCCACTGGTCTGAATATTAATTTTATATCCTGCCACCTTGCAAAGTCACCTTACTTACCTTATCAGGTCTAGTAAGTTTCCTTTAAATATAAAAGATTGAATCTTAAAACGTTATCTGTGAGAACTTTACTGCATTGTTCTTCACTTAAGAATGCACTACAGAAAAAGCAATTCTATTTGGGCATCATCTGGAGGAGTATCCAGTCAATTACAAAGAGAATCTAAAACTAATTTCACTAAAGACGGTCTCACAGCAGAAACCATGAGAACCATGTTTTAATAAAGTTCCAGTAAACATTTGTATTTTAACAATTTGGAATCACAACTAGAACAATTTGCTTAGAAATCAAAATGGTACACTATGAATCTGTAATGATAATGCTTAAAAGTTCTCTATTTTATTTTCTTAAAAAAATTAAGTAATATTTTATAATTTTACAACTATTGGTTATATATTTAATTTTTGATTTTTAAAATATATGTAAATACTCTAAGATTATGTAAATTATTAATATCTTCTTTAATATTAATTTTAATAGCTATCTATATAAAGTTTAAAATTAAGCTTTATTTTAAAAACAAAATTTTCATGAAACCTCTTTGTAATCTTATATACCTTAAAAAATACTCTAATGCATCTTAATTTGATTTATGCTCTTAAATAAATAATATCACTTAATAGAAAATATTTTTAAAATGTAAATATTATTCAACTTCAATATAAATAATTTTGAACTATTACTCTATCATAAACACATATTTTGTGAAAATGTGATTGTCCATTTTTAGGTTAGTATTGTGCAAACACATACACACGCACACAAACACACACAATTGCCAAAAAATGAACAAAACTTGTGGCTGTATATAGAATAAGTAATCATGGAAATAGAAGAGAATTATATCAGTCAGGTTCCCAAAAAGAAACAGATGTTACAATAAAATCGCGATAACAAGCTACATAAATTTTTTTCTACTTACAGAGACAGAGCTCTAGAGGAATCATCAAGTATTATGCAGCAATACAGGCTTAGTAGTAACTGGGGAGGGGCTCCACTCTTACAAATTGGAGAAAAGAGTAGTTATGGACCACTGCAGAGAGAGAGCCAAGAGAATGTGTCCTTGAGTTTATTCTCTTTCATCCCTCAGATCTTCTATAGGGCTCGCCAATGGCCAGACACAATTAGTAACATTTGGGCAGAAGAACCCTATGTATTACAGGCCAAGTTGTTCATTTTCTTCAGACAGAAAACTAGGTAGAGAAGAGAACAGAGGATCCAAGGGTGTGAACCAACATGTTCAAGCCAAAAAATACATAACTAACCTATGGTGGCTCAGTGGATCAAGTGTCAACCTGAAATGCTGAAATCGTTGGTTCGAAATCCTAGACTTGCCTGGTCAAGGCACATATGGGAAGCATATGATGCTTTCTGATTCTCCCTCCTCTCTATCTAAAATCAATCAATATTTTTTTTAAAAAAGAGGATGACCTCTCGTTTAAAAAAACACACAGCTAATTTCCTCCTAAATTAAGATGTAATGTGTTTAAGTCTTAATAATTATTGAATGGTATTAGTAATTACAACCAAGAAGGACTAGGCTGAATTACTTCTGATATCTGTTGTCATTATTGACAGAGTTCATAATCTAGTCCAATGTCATTGCTCAATCACAGTTAGAAGAGATAGTTTCAGGGATTTGTTTCACACACACACACACACACACACACACACACACACACACACACAAATTAATGTAGTCAACAAGGTTCATCATTCATTTTTTTAATCATTAACATGCACTCTGGTCAGCACTGCAGGTTAGAAAGAGGATCTCCGCTTTCTACTTTCCAGAAATTCAAAGTATAGTGAGATTGATAAATTTAGCAGCTATTAGAAGACAACGGATGTGAGATGACCCCAGAACAGGGAAGCTTTCATAAAAAGCTAACTTTTGACTTGAAATAATACTTGAAGTAAGACCTGAAGTAAGACCTATAGTAAGACTTGAAGTAAGAATTATCTAGACAGGGGAGAGAGCTTTTGAAAAAGAATGAAGTGAGAAGGTCATATGTTTGAGAAACCACAAAAAATTCAGTCATTTGGCAAACATTGTGAGTGACGATGAGAAATGCAGATGAGACAGAAAAGGTGAATTGGGACCCAATTATTAAGGCTTTGTATGCTATGAAAATAGTTTAAATTTTGTCCTGAAGATAATGCATTTCAAACTTTTTGCAATAATAAAAATACAGACAGATGATAATGAACTTATAAACGTGCAGATCTGTCAGCAACATCTGCAGCAAAACTCCATTGCAAGCAGAAAAACATTTTAAAGTCTTATACCTTACTGTGAAAATTAATGAGACTCTTGCATTCTTCTCTTTTGTTTGTAATAACATGAAAGTAATGTTTTGACCTACTTACAAATGAGTAAAATGGGTATTACAGCAAGCTCAGCTAAAGTTAGTTTGGGGTTTCTAAAAACTCCCATGCATAAACTGAGACAGCACCCTCTTCAGTAAGTCTAAGACACAGATTTGAAAAGTTTTATAAGGCAGTAGAGAAACAATGGAGTTTTAAAGACACACATTAAGGGGGATGGCTAAACAATGTAGAAATTCTTCAAAATTTCAAAAACATAGGGACAGTTAGAATGTAGTAAAGAGAACTTATTCAAGAAATAAAGGATTTTGTGTCTGGCAACATTGGGAGATAAAGAATGAAACAAAGATGGTTTCAAGGTTTCGATCTTGGGTAACTGGTCGCAGTGCTGATGACATTTTTGAAAATCATAAATAAAGGGAAGAAAGTTTGTGAATAAATGTAGTGATCATAACTTGGGAACATACTGAGTGGGTTTCAATAGGAAGCCATACAGATAGAGATTTACAGAAGAATGACACAAAATCAGGTCTAGAATTCTAAAAATAAAAGCTTGGGATTAAATATAAATAAGTAATCACTCTCAAACCAAATATGGCCTACACAAGTGTTTTGTTTGACATGCATGATGTTAAAATATGTTTTTGAACTGACATCTAAACATTGGGAGACTAATTTCAACTTCTGAAATACTACATGTTCAAGGAGAACCTAGACTACATGACAAATTTCCAGCTTACTAAGAAAAGGCTGCCGCTTTAGAAGGGGTACACAACCTCCTTCACTGCACTTCTTATTAAGGAGGCACACACCCTTATCTCCATCTGCCTCACTCATTTGTATTACCTGTAAGCCCCTGAGGATGTTTACATTTGCAGTCTCTGTTCTAGGTGAAAGCTCAGACTTTTATAGTTAAATAAATCACTTGAACATGAAACACTACATGTTCAAGGAGAACCTAGACTAGACTACATGACAAATTTCCAGCTTACTAAGAAAAGGCTGCCGCTAAACCAGTGGTTCTTAACTTTTTTGAGGTACCAAACCCACCAGTTTCATATGCGCATTTACCGAACCCTTCTTTAGTGATAAATAAAATATGATTATTTTTTCCAAATTCAAGACATAGGTATATGTTTTTTTTTACTGGTGCACAAAATGAGCCGTGCATGAACATCACCTCGCTCAAAGAACAAAACCAACAAAGTGCATGAACTCACAACAAATTATAGTATTACTTTATTCTGGCCTCCGCAGCAGAGGCTTCTCTGAACCCTTGAGACTGACTCATCGATAACCACTGCGCTAAACGAAGGGGAGGAAAAAGAAGAAAGAAAAGAGATGGGAGGCAATGAAAGAAAAGTGGAAGGAAGAGGAAGAGAGAAGAATGTTTTCCCTCATAAATGGTTGAAAATTTGGAGAAAGAAGTTCCAGAAAATGATTGTAGGGATGGTCAAGCAAGTAAGAAAACAGAGATGGTGCTGTCTTGAAATCCAACGGAGGAAAGATTTCCAATAAAGAAATAAAAAATCCCATGGAGTCAAGTGGTTCAATACATTTTAGGGAAATGGAAAGTGAGATAAAAGATGCAAGTAATTCAAAACATTCTTTTAGTAAGTGACTTTGTGTTTTTGAAAAATTTAGTCTACATGATAGGGTATATGAATGCATTGTAAATGATTTTTTAATTATTTAATATTTAAAAATTTGTGAAAAGAGTGGAAATTAATATACCATATTTTTAATCTGTTCTTAAACTTGAACTTAAATAAATTTTATTTTCATAATACACACATCACACAAGAAGGACTGATTAAGAGAACAATGACTCATACTTTATTCTAGAACTTTATTTGAATATGGGTATGGATGGGAACTTGAAATAAACCAACTGCAAGACAAGATTAAAGGGATTGTTTTTTACTTGATCTTGATACTGATTCATCCTAATTTTATAGAAATGAAAAAAAAAATAGTGGAAGCATGTATTATGCCCAAGATTTTACAGGTTATTTTCTCACCCGAATACTAACAATACATTTGTGGAACAGTAGTATGTCTATTCATAGCTAATGATCTTTCCTGTGTATTGCCAGTGTCAGGTAGGTTATGGCAGGGAACCAAAGACATACTCCAAAGGAGTGTTTGTGAAGATGATTTATGGAAGAAACTATTTTCTAAGGTTTCAACACATGTAAAGGAAAACAATTAAGAATGGTATAGCACCTAAAGTTAGGGATAGTGGAAAGAAGGCCTAGGCCTGAGTAAGCAGGAGAGGGAATATTCACTAGAACCCAGGTAAACAAATAACTGTAGGAAAAGAACAGGACAGGAGCTGTGTTTTTAAGAGAAAAATAGTTACAGCCAGCCAGAATGAAGACTGACAGAAAAGGAGCTAGGAAAATATATATCTCAAACTCATTGTCCTCCCAATCTCCAATTTCTAGCCTTTTCTCCACTTTCTAAATCCAATCAGAAGACAAGGGAGATCAGTTGATATGGCCACAAAAGTCAGCTTTCCTTAGTACAGCTCAGCATAGAGAAGGGGCAGACAGACATCTGTGGCACATCTTCCAGAAAGAAAATAAATGTTTTCCTTCAGCAATTGCCCAGATCCTACTTTACAGACACACTGTATTGCATTTTCTTCAAGCAATAATGAAATGGATTCCCTATCCCAACAATAAAGATGTTTGAGTTTCTCTCTCATTGTTTGGAAGATTCACACATAAGGCTGGTGCCATAGCCTTGTGGTTTGCTTGCTTCTTTATATATACTATCCGAATGGCCAGTAGTAGCGGCTGTCACAGCTGCCTGGCTCATGCAGGTACCCGTTAGATTCAGATAGACGGTAATGAAACAACAGAGCCAAGAACTGGTGGGCCATTAGCTTTATTTTAGTTCGCACCCAGCAGGTGAATAAACACAAACACACTGGGCTCCAAAACCCACTCATTCAGTGCTCATAAAGCTACTGACACATCCGTGTTTTCCTAGAATCAAAAGCCCGCACTATCTCAGTCACCTCTTTTTTCCCATCTCCTTCTCTCTGCACAAAGTCTGGACAAACTGGCTTCCCCTTCAGCACCCTGCCTATCTTGGCTGCCTCTCCTCTCTGCAACAACGTGGCCTCCCCAAAAATGGCCTCCTAGTTCCTCCTTCCTTTAAAACTTTTTGGCACGACAATTCCTCCTCCAGCACACGTTAGCATAACCAAGACCCTTCCCAAGCACAGAGGTATTAGAACTATCACGTTGCAGCAGCATCACATGAGCAGCGGCCATTTTTAACAAAGTGAGTAAACCAAGAAAATATAGATTTTACAAACTTATTTGCACTACACCATCCAACTTCCTTTCTTATTTTAAAGGAATTTTCCATTTTTATTGTCTCTGTCATGGAGTATAGTGAAGTAGTGAAATGCCAGAGGGGCAGACCTTTCCTTTTGCTGCCCTCCCAAGACTCTAAATCTGAAGGAAGTAAGCAATATTAACTAGGCAGTTCAGATTTACTCAAGAGAGAGGAAGCTCAGCTCATTTCCTTAGCAGTGACAGTAGCTGCCTGACCAGGTTATTCCTGCTAAAAACACTTACAGTACTTTCTGTACTTTTACTACTGAAAAGCCTTTAATTGAATTCACTCCCCTAGCCTAGCCTTCCAGCTTATTGACAGTTACATAAGCTCCAAAAATCTTTACAATAAATGTTCTTCTTGGCTTCTGTTATGTGCACTCAAGAGCATCTTAAAGAATATGATTCCTGTTTGCAATACTGAGTTGCTAGTTCAATGATAACCGTGGATAATAACCGCTTTCCCCATGGAGTAGGTCGGGTTATTTCTTTGCATACCTGGCCTAGACCTGTCCCTATTTGTTTTGTCCTCCTTGCCCAGCCAGTCAGTGCCCTTCTCAGTAAATGCTGAGTCCTCCCTTTGTCCCAGCTCTGTCCTTATCCACAGCCTTTTTCCCATCTCTAACTTCCTTTTCTTTCCTTCCTTCTTTCCTTCCATCCTTCCCTCCTCCGTCCTTCACTTCCTTCTTTTCCTTCTTTCTTTTTGAAGTATTTTTTAAATCTTGATGCTCATCTTTAGAAATATTTTTATTCCAAACATTTTAATTTGATATTTGAATTCAGTTTGATGTGTATAACTGATAGAAGCTTGATATAATAACCAATACATTTTGAGGTATCAGAAGCTAGCTGTCAGTTGAGATATTTGGGGAATAGAAAGATCATCCTGGCAGTCCTAAAACTCTCAGCAGTTAGACAACTGACTACCCTACTTAAAGTTTTTAGTGCAAGGGAAAGATGGAAAGTAACAGTTTATATTTGACTACTCTAAGTCAACTGCACTGTGTTGGCCACTTTTTTTCTTTTATTAATTTTAATGGGGTGACATTAATAAATCAGGGTACATATGTTCAAAGAAAACATCTCCAGGTTATCTTATCATTCAATTATGTTGCATACCCATCACCCAAAGTTAAATTGTCCTCTATCACCTTCTATCTGGTTTTCTTTGTGCCCCTCCCCTCCCCTCTCTCCCATCCTCTCCTCCCTCTCCCCACCCCATAACCACCACACTCTTGTCCTTGTTGTTTGACCACTTTTTTGAAGTTAACTCTGTTCATTCTCACAAGACAGTTTAGGTAAATGCTCCAAGCCGCAGATATTTAGTAATAGAGCTGGTACTTCAATATGGAAGTCCCTCTTTTGGCTCCCACCTCACTATCTCCCTGCTGAAAAATGACAGCTGCCTTTTTAAAGACTCACCTGTGAGGGTGAGAAAATTAGCGGCAGCAGTCAGTTCAATAACAAAGGTACAAGAAACCTCAAATTTCAAGATGAATTTTTGACAGCACAAAAGATACTTTATTAAGAAGTTACCAATTCGATTGGATTATGCTAAAAACATCTACTAGCAAACCATCTATTAAATTACCATTTTATGTGCTATGGTATTGATAGAAAGGAAATGGTATAATTTGCTCATGTGTCAGAGGGAGTCTGCTTGTGTATCGGTAACTATAGTCAAAATATCTCACATGTAATACCGTTCTGGTAACACTTAAATCAACCTGATTATACTGCAAACCTAATAAACAGCAACTAGAGAGTTTTTTAATATGCTTCTGGCTGAAGTGCTGCCAATCTATAAAATATTTGAATTACAAACCACAATAGATGTGTATTCGATTATATAATCAAAATAGAGGAAATAAAAATGCAGCTTTGATTGAGTAAACTTTTAACATGAAATTAAAGAAAAATAACTGGAAATCATATTTTGAATGCTAATTTTAGGAAATTAATATTATTTTATGGCCAAGATGAGTTTCTTTAGTGTAACTGAGTTCTTTTCAGTAATCGGGTTTCTTAGGTGTGACTGGAAACAGCTGCAAAAGCAAAGCAAGCTTGCTCAGAAAGATATTAATGGCATTTTGGAATGCCTATTCCCAGGAGGAGAGTAAAATTTTAAGCTAAATACTTGAAAGAATACTCATTTTACATGTTTCTGTTATTAGTGATGAGAGTTGCTTATTAATCAATGTTTAACAATGTAATTACAGCTGTTTTAGTCTTACCAGATAACACAGAAATAAATGACCTGCAACTAGTGAAGTGTGCAGATAGGGTAATGAATTCTTTCCATCAGCATGCTAATTTATTAATAATAAACAAAGACCATGATAAATTATCAGAATTGTAGAGTTTCTTAAAATCAAATTTCCAGATGAAAGCATTTAATCATTTGGTTTTCATTCATTCATTCATTTATTCATTCATTCATTGTGACAGAGACAGAGAGAAACAGTGAGAGGCACAGATAGGGACAAACAGACAAGAAAGGAGAGAGATTAGAAGATGAGAAGTATCAACTCTTTGTTGTGGCACCTTAGTTATTCATTGATTGCTTTGTCATATGTGCCTTGACCAGGGGGCTACAGCGGAGTGAGTACCCCCTGCTCAAGCCAGTGACCTTGGGCTCAAGCTCATGAGCCTTGCTCAAACCAAATGAGCCTGCACTTAAGGTGGCAACCTCAGGGTTTTGAGCCTGTGTCCCCCGCGTCTCAGTCCACACTCTCTTCATTGTGCCATTGCCTGGTCAGGCCCTTCATTTATTTCCCTTCATGTCTGATAATGGATTGAGATTTGCCTTTTGGACTGCATTAAATAGTTCACCTAATGTTCATCTTTTTTATTATTTACAAATTTACATTGATCCAACTCTTATTATTATATATTAGTTTTATGTAACACAGAAAGTAGCATTACTTTGATTTCAACTAATTGAATTATAATGTAGTATAGTTTTTTATTATGAGTCAACCAAGCACTATTTGATTAGCCTGATTTTCTCAAAACTGACTTTCACTATGTGAAATTCTATTTGAAGATTTCAGTTAACTCCAAGAAGGAAGACCCTAACACATGCACACTATGGGATGTATCACCAAAATCTTACAGCAAAGGGCAGTTATCAGTAACACACATCCAAAAGAAATATTGTACAATGTTTGTGATTTTATAAACAATCTTAGTTTTCACTGTTTTTATCTTTTGCACTTCAGTAGCATACAGTTATTCAAATATGAACTTTATTGGTGGCATATATTACAATAAATACTCCTTCAATTACCAATGTGAGGGTGAGAGAGTGGGAGGAGGGCCATCTAAATCTGAATTACTAAGTTAGAAATGCCAAGTTGCTTTAAAAGAAAAGAGTTAGAAGAATGAGCCACTGAATATTTTCTTAAATTATTTCAGAAAAGTAAGCAATTATTGCATTTAAATCTATATTTTGTTGAACTTTATTTTAAGATGTGGATTCTAAAAGAAAGATAGGAATCCTTCTAAGAAGCAGGATGGAGAGTGAGCTAGAAGTGGGAAAAGTCAAAGGATAATAATGTCAAGCAAAATAAATTCCTGCACTAACTTTCTGCCCAGAATGGAAATGAGTCTAGCAAGGAAATTACTATTTTTGATGAGAAAGGATAAATCAGAATTTTCAAAGACACTAACGGGTGACACTGACCCCTGTCTGTATCTGTGGGATACAGTCGGAGAAATTCTCTCTTCTACTTCTAAGTTAGCCTGACGCAACAGAAAACTTTTTTCTTCACATACAAGAGGCAAGTAAGCAGAAGGAGCATGAGCAGAAGGTACATTATTACGTTCTCTCCATAACTTATAAGAAGGGCCTTAAATGCTTCAACTGAAGAGTGCAGTCTACAAAGGTTAGAGAAATTAGAGCAGCCATACATTGCTAGCAGAGATGCAAAATGGGGTTCAGGTACTATGGAAAACAGTTTGATAACTTCTCAAAAGGTTAAACATAAAATACAATACAACCCAGCAAATTCATCCATTCAGTAAACACCCAAGAGAAAGAAAACTAAGCACCTAAATGATTACAATTTCTGGCATGTTCATAGTAACACTGTTCACAATAACTAAAAGGTGAAAATCCATTAAAGGATAGATGGATAAACAAATTGTGGTATACAATGGAATATTATTCAGCCATAAAATGTAATGAAGTCCTGATACATGCTAAAACTAGTTTGAACATTGAAAACAGTCTAAATGAGAGCAGTTTGTCACAAAACACCACATATTGCATGATTCTATTCATGTGAAATTTACTGAATAGGTAAAATACACAAAGACAGAACAGATTGGTGGTTGTGAGCAGGTGGGAGAAGGGGAGAATGAGAATGGCGCTTAGTGCTTAACGAGTTTCTTTTTAGTTGATGAAAATGTTTCAGAACTAGAGAAGAGAGGAAGTTGCACAATATTGTAAAGGTACTGAATACCAGTGAATTGACATAAAAATGGTCAATTTTCTGTTATATGAATTATATTTCCATAAAACAAACGGCAAAACTCCCCCAAACAATGGCTAAATAAGGTTTATTCCAAAAAAAAAGATCAAAATAAGGATATCTGTTTACTAAAAAATTCATAGATTACACAGTACCATAAAGTTCAACAGCCAATACATAAAAATATCTAAATGTAATAGACATAGAGGAAAATGATTTAACATTGATAACAGGTAGTTATCAAAACCTACCATTATAATAATGGTTGCAGGAGGGGAGGAGAAGAGAGAGAGACAAATGAGAGGGGGGAGTGGTAGAGAAGCCAATGGTCACTTCTCCTGTGTGCACTGACTGGGAATTGAATCTGGGACATCCACACGCTGGGCCAATGCTCTACCACAGAGCCGACCAGCCAGGGTCTAAAAACTTAATATCTCGGTTACAATTTAAAAATTACATAATGCAGGAATAATTTTTTAAACTACAGTACCTATGTGAAGGAAATTATAAAATATTACTGCAAGAAATAAGGCAAAATCTGAATAATTGCAGAAACATAATTTTCTCTGGACGAGAGCATTTTATATCATTTTTATTAATTTAATTCTAATTCAGTCATCATCCTTAAATATTCATGTGGAATAAATGCATAATCTGGGAAGAGGTAACAAAATTAAGAAGAATCATTATGACTGGGAAAATATATTTTTAAAAATACTAGCTTCTTTAAATGCTGAAAACACTATAAAACATTTCATAATAAAAAGGTGGTATGGGAAGATAAAAATAAACCAGTGAAACAAAATAGAAATTCATGTATTAAGTATATATGAATAATCACCGTACTGTCGCTGTTTAAACAGCTAGATACTCAAGAAAAAAATAAAGATGGAGCCCAATCTCTCACCATACTTAATATTAATTTTGAAATGAAGTTAATGTTTAAATTTTTAAAATAAATTAAGATATAAGAGCAATAGTTATTTATAGAAATGAAGAGATTTCCTTGAATGTGATAAATGCAAATAATTGCAGAGTCAGATGTTATGACTTTTCTTAAATCAATTTTGCAAGCCTAATAAAATGACTGTATACTTGTAAAAGGATGAATAAAGCTGTGGTTAAGAAGCCCCCAAAATGTTAACATACTTATATGGGATTACACTGAAGGATGGGAGGCAATGAAGTGAGGATACTGAGAAATTATCAACATTTATTTGTACATCTTCGCATTATTTAATTGGCTTGGTAAGCTCATGTTATTTTATTATTATTATTTGAAAAACAACTTACAATAAAATAACACAAGGTAAATTCTTCTGAAATAAAAGGGTGCTTTGAGATATGTGGGAGTAGAAGACTCAGACTGAAGAGAAGATATTAAAATTTTGAACTGGCAAGAAGGAGAGAAGAATTCATCAAATCCAGACCAAGAATAGAAATTCAGGACATTCTCACCAGTTTAGGCAAAACGGCATTTACAGTAGATAAATCTGTTGTACCAGGGTTCCCAAAGTGTGGGCAGAATGAAACAGATCAACCAGTATCCATTCCACAGAAGGATTCAGGGATTGGGGCTCCTCAAATTTACCACAGAAAAATAAAGATTCCAGCATAGCAAAGACTATAACTAGCTCCAAGCCAATGGAGTCTGAATCTGAGCAAAGAAACATGCGCTCATTCAGAAAATTATTATCCAAATCAATTAGGCTAGTGAGTAGACACACACACGCATACACACACACACAAATTTTATATATATATAATTTTTTAAAAGACTGCTGGCCTAATCTGTTTGCTAAATGACAAGTTTTTTCAAATTTGACTGCAAAACACTGTGTTCAGTGAGTTACATTCATCATTTCGAGTTGTTACAATTACTCTGAGAGATACATATTTTTATCCTATTAGACAAATGAAAAAACTTACATTCAACAGCTATAAGAGACATGCCCTAAATCACAAAGTAAATAAGAATGGAGCTTGAATTTGACCTTGGATATGCATACATGTATCATTATGTATCATTCAACACTATACCCCAGAGTAAGACTATAACAACTTTTTTGATAATATTGTTTGAATATTTATTTTGAAGCTGTATACCTTGAACTAAAATCTGGACATATTATAAAAATCACATTCAATTATTAAACAGGCACTATCAATTTTTTTTCCTTTCATACGATTTTTCTAACAGTATGGTCTAGCAACTCAAGCCTGAGTTGTTGAAGCTATAGCTATTAAAAACTTTTGAGAACGATGAATGAAAACAAATGGTGAGATAGAATAAAAAATTCATTATCAATTTCTATATGATGAAAACACAGGGAATAGAACAAATGTCCAAAAAATTTAACGAGCACAATTTGAGATTAGGTGATAATAGGAATTAATACCTGAAGATAAGACGAAGAGAGAGGATTATATGAAAACCGACATTGAATTGATATAACCATCAAACAAACATAGGACCAAGAAATTACACCAAAAATCATAAACCAATAAAGACACCCTGCTTGGAGACATAATATTAAAACATACTAGTTTCCCAGATTGTCCAGATAGTACACATGGCAAATCATTATTGGTTTAATAATTCGATTTTTAGCAAATAGAAGTCTCTTAGTCTTTGAGAGACATTGATATATCTATAATATGTTGCAACTATATTCACTGTTGAACCAAATTCAAACAAGGTTATTAAAACGACACATAAACTGTGGGATCTGCAACATACAGAAAGAATTTGTGAGTAGCTCTCTGAGTGTACAGAACAGGTTAACCCAGTGGTTCTCAAACTTTTTGAATTCAAGGTGCATTTAATATCCTATAAATAATTGTAGGTGCACTATAAACAAATTTCTGAGAAATGTGTTATAATACTTAAGTCAAATATTAAAAGAAAAATAAACTCCACGTGCTTCTATGGTAATTAAGCAAAATAAATAAGACAAAATTAAATTTATTCTGACATTAAAAAACATTTTATTTTACTTTTTTTGAGTTATGCTTTTTAGAATTCATAAAAAGAGGTTAAAAATTAAAAAATGACAAAAATGTTATCTTTATATATATATAGATAGATACATTCTTAGTAAGATTTAGTAAATTCGGCAGGTCCCGGTGCAAATGTGTTAAGTTTTTTCATTCTTGTGTTTATGAGAAACATGAGAGTGATGTGTCCTAGTTATTTCTTCAACATTTGGGCACATATTTGAAAGGCAAACTCTCATTTCCTCGTCAATAGATTAAAGAATTCCTCTCTTTTTACTCTAATTGCACTGAGTGCAGAAAACCCCCACCATACGTATCATCTTAACTTTACACCAAACAAAGGATAGAAGAAACTTGCCTCCAGTCTTTCCAGGGTACATGGGAGCTAATGTAAACAATCCAGCACCACAGTTTAACAGTCCTTTATAACCTAATCAGGCGAGTGAGGTGAGGTTTGGGTAGACTGTCAGTTTACAGTCAATTCCCCACACCTCTGTCCCCCCAAAATCTAAACTCCAAAAACCCTTTTGGTTTTTTGGTCCCCAACAGGCACATATTTCTCTGGAATACCATAGGGTGCACCTGGAAATCTTCTAGGGTGCACCAGTGTGCCCTGGCACACACTTTGAGAACCACTGGGTTAACCTGTTACCCTCATGTGGAGTATGTTTTCTGGTCAACCACAGATGTATATATAAAATTAGACCACAATATTTACTGCTACCAAGGCTTAAGTCTGGGCAATAAGCTAAAAAAATCTTGCTTTATCAAGCTCTGACAGGGAACTCTGTTGGGAACTTTAGCTTCACATTCTTTTCTTTAAGATGTTTTCCTTGCAAAGAACTTCAGCCTTGTCATGGCAGATGCAAAAGAAATTTTCAGTGGCATTTGACTATCTTGCATTTCAAGAAGGGCTGAAGAGTTAGAATAGAAATTGGGTTTAATGCAATTTCAAATTAGAATATGATTTTACTTTGTACCTACTTTTCCTTTACAGGGTTATCTTTTGACCTGTTTTGTTTTATAATTTGTTCAATTACATTTTGAAAACAGTGATCAACACATACATGCTTAATATAGTTTATTATGAGGGTAGTTGAGCCTTAAAGAATACAGCAAGCTTTATATCACAAAGATATGCCCTCTTCTTAAACAGGTCCCATTTTGGGCCTTAAGTGTGTTCCTGTGTTTGTACCAGGGGCAAACTTGCTTGAGTCAATCAAGCCATGGCTACGGGGGGAGGAAGAGAAAGAGTGGGGAGGGGTGGAGAAGCAGATGGGTGTTTTGACTGGGAATCAAACCTGGGACATCCATATGGCAGGCCAACACTCTACCACTGAGCCAACTGGCCAGAGCCAGCTGACATCTTGATCTAAAGTATTGTTGTCATCTAATGAACTTTATAGTATTAGAAATATTTACTACAGCTAGTGCTCGACTTATGACCATGACTGGTTCCGACAGACCGGTCGTAACACGATTTGGTCGTAAGTTGAGTAGGCTATAGAAAAAGACAATTTCCTCTTGGTAGACATCTTGGGAGGGGTTTGATAAAAAATATCCAAGACACAAAACACAAATTGCTGTACAGTTGAAATGATGCACGCACAGATGGTAGTGCTGCCGGAAGCTGGTCCATACTGTCATACGCCCAGCTGGGCAACGCTTGCGCTGCCAGATGCAGAGCAGTCATGGCTAGTGATTGTGGTTGTAAAGTCGAATGGTCGTAAGTTGTATAGGTAGTAAGTCAATCAATACCTGTACTTTGAAAACACTTATTAGTCTCTGAATCTGTATTATTTTGAATTGTTTGCATTATTTGGCTCTCATGCACAGTGTAAGTTCCATTAAGACAAGTAGAATTTGTTCATTGCTACATTTCCAGTATCTGCAATCCAGTCTTGTTATAAGAGGGAAAGTAGAGGAGTAAAAAAAAGGTGAGGAGGAAGATAAAAGTAAGTGAGAAAAGGAAGAAAGATGAAGAAGAGAGTGAAGAAATGTATTTATAAAGCTGAAATTCAACTCAAAATACTCAAATTAGCCAAACTCCATGTGTGTTAGTAAGTCTGGAACCTTACGACCATTGAAACATACTTCCTAATAATACCTTGTAGAATGCACCAGAAAGGTAACTTAAATGCAAAGATATTAATCTGCCAATGGTTCCAATGGTTTTCAGATTTTGCTGGGGAAATGTTTTTAACAAATGGTACTGGAGCAATTGAAGCACAGGTCCAAATAAATGAACCTATACCTAATTGGCATAACTTATAAAAAAGCATTAACTCCAAAAAGTCACAGATATACAATATAAAACTATCAAATATTTAGTAAATACATAGCAGAAAGTCTTAAATGTAGGGCTGGCAAAGAGACTGACAACAAAGGCACAATTCATAAAAGAAAAGAAAATGATAAATTGGACCTCCCCAAAATTTGAAACATTTCTCTGTGAAAGACCTTCTGAAGAGAATGAAATAACAAGCTACAGACTGGGAGATAACATTTGTAAACTCAGATCCATAAAAGGTCTTGCATCTAGAGGATGTGGAAAAAAAAAAAAAAGACAACAATGAAAAACCTCTCACAACTCAACAGCATGGAAACAAAGCAATTTAATTGAAAAATGAAAGTGACGTCAGAGAAATGGTGCCGTGAGGAGCGCTCCTGATACTTCTCCCCCAAAATTCAACAAGTTCCACAATCAGAGACAGAAAAATCGATCCCTGGAGCATCTGTGGATCCCACACAGTGAACAAAAAAGGTATGAAGTGTCGAAAAACTGACTAAATTTATAAGCAACCCTGAAAAAAAATAAGATGGAGAACAGAACACTACGCCTCCCTCACTAACCTCAGCAAGGCAACGCTTGCTTTCACTTGGAACTGAAGGAAAGTTAGAGCTTTGAGTGTGAAAGGAGATGGGCTGCGGCACAGACATGCAAGCCAAGGAAAGAGTGTCCACGCCACAGCTCAGCCCGCATGAGCTAACGCTGGCGCCAGTCCCGCAGAGGCGGGCAAGCGGCAGCCTCTAATACCCTGATATCCTGGTAGACGAGCATGGGCGGTGTGCACGAGATTCCCCTTAGGGCCCTGGGCGTGGGTGCCTGTGTTCCCAGACAGAGAGGCAGAGTCAGAGACTCCTGTGTGGGCTGCGAACAGAGGAATGGTGTAATCCCTGCTCCACCAACAACAGCGCGGGGAGAGTGAACGAAAGTGAACTTTCCTACACCCTGTCTTCTCTGGGTGAGCGAGGTGCCCTCGCCAGCCATTCAGGCTAGCACTGCGGGAGGGGAGCACAGGCAGGTTGCAAACAGTCTCTGTAGCAAATCTGTGAATCCAATTGCTCAGGTTAGCTTAACTCACAGTAGGCTCACCGCCCAACTAGCTTACACAGCTCTGGCTGACAAAGTGTCTCTCAGCCTAGCAATCGAAGACAAGATACGTGATATCTTTTTAGTGCCTCTTGCTCTGCACCTAGGGGTGAGGGCAACTTCCAGCCAGCTGATACAGGGCAAAAAACCTGCCTATGCTGGTGGCTCTGATTAGCAGAGCTTTCATATTCAAGGCTGTGTGCTAAAAAGAGGGACTTGGCAGCTTTTAAGACCTCCTGTTCTGCAGGTAGCAACCAGAGCATCTTCTTCTTAGCCAAGATAGTATACAAAGTGCAAAAAGCCTGGGAAGAGTGGTCCCACAGAGTGCTGAGACATACTGGACACACCTGGAGGCTCATAGAAATTCACCTTGAGAGCAATTGGCTCCCAGCCCTGCCTGATTACGCTGACGGCTCTGACTGATAGAGCTATACCCAGAGCTCTGTGCTGAGTGGGGATAGAGTGGGGATTTGCCAGCTCTTTGAGCCTCTTACTATCCAGGCAGTGGCAGCGGCAGCCTCATAGCTGGACCACCAGGCTGCTAATTCAGGAGGGAGAGAGGCTTCAAGAAAATGGACTGTCCCATTGTTGGAGCTTGCAAATGCTAACGAGACCCGACTACCAATGAGACTGAGGCCTAGTATATGACATCACCATAGCAACACATCAACTGCAAATCTCCACCTAAGTGTGCCACAGGGGCAGAGCCAGGGTTACAGTGCCACTGACCAGGAAGAGGGAGAGGAAGGAAAAAGGAAGAAGATAACCTCTCAATATCAAGAAAAATCCACAAACTTTATAACTTTTTTCACTTTTTTTTATTTCTTTCATTTTCTTATCTTTATTTATTTATTTCTTTTCCTTTCCACCTTGGTCCTTTTATACTCTGCTCATCTTACTCTTTTCTCTTCATCTTGAACTACATTACCCATAAGTCTTACATTTCTCTTTTTCTTTTCTTTCTATGAGGGTTACACACCAAAACCCTTAACTATCTCTCTTCTTTTCTTTTTCTCCTTTTTCTTTTCTCTCACTCTCTGTTATTTTCTTCTTTTCTCTTTTACTTTTCCTCTCATTTAATCCTCACTCAAAAATAAGCTATTTTATTTTGGATTCAAATTTTCTTTTTGTGACATTTTGTATGCTTTTTACTTTGCTTTTTAATTCATTAGCATTCCCCCCAACCCTGGCTCTCCATTCTACGTAGTTTTTGATCCACTTAATACAACAGGGGTTTTTTTGCTGGTTTTTTTTGGTTTTGTTTTTGTTTTGTTTTCTTTTTCTTGTGTCCTTCTTATCCATTTCACTATATCTCACCTTTGACCATCATTTACAAACAAATTATATTATTCTTGATCCAAATTTTTTCCTTTTTTGCATTTTGTGGGTCCCTACCTCTTTTTTTGCCCCTTTATCACTTCTCTCCAATTCAGGCCCCCTGTTATAGGTAGTTTTTGTTCCTTTTAGCACAATATAATTCTCAGTTTTGCACAGCATTTTCTCAAAGAGGGAAAGAGAGGAAAAAAGGAAAAAAATAAAAATATTTTTTCTTTAATTTGTTTTTTTTCTTTATTGATTGTCTTTTTTATTGTCTATTCTTTTTTTTTCTTTCTTTATTAATTCACATTAGGGTTATTAACAAAATAACCCTCAGATGCCATTAAGAAAAAGGAAATCGCCTGACCAGGTGCTTGTGCATTGGATAGAGCATCGGACTGGGATGCGGAAGACCCAGGATCTAGACCCCGAGGTTGCCAGCTTGAGCGCGGGCCCATCTGGCTTAAGCAAAACGTTCATCAGCTTGGACCCAAGGTCGCTGGCTCCAGCAAGGGGTGGCTCAGTCTGCTGAAGGCCCACGGTCAAGGCACATGTGAGAAAGCAATCAAGGAACAACTAAGGTGTTGCGATGGCAACAAAAAACTAATGATTGATGCTTCTCACCTCTCTCAGTTCCTGTCTGTGTTTCTATCTATCCCTCTCTCTGACTCTCTCTCTGTCCCTGTAAAAAAAAGAAAGAAAGAAAAAGGAAATTGAATATTATAGATACAAAAGACAGAAAGGTAGCACAGATAGATGAAGAATCGATAGAAAGAAATTTTAATAGATTGGAAACCTTGGAGTTAAATGACAGAGAATTTAAAATAGAAATTCTAAAAATACTCAGAGATATACAAGAAAATGCAGATATACAAGAAAGGCAATTTAGGGAGCTCAGAAAACAACTCAACAAACACAAAGAATATATTACCAAGGAAATTCAAACTATAAAAACAAATTAAACAGAGATGAAAAACCCAATTCATGAACTGAAAAATGAGGTAACAAGCTTAGCTAATAGAACAAGCCAGATAGAAGAGAGAATTAGTGACATAGAAGATAGGCAACTTGAGGCACAACAGAGAGAAGAAGAGAGAAACTCAATAATTTAAAAAAATGAGAAAGCCCTACAGGAATTGTCTGACTCCACCAAAAAGAGTAACATAAGAATAATAGGTATATCAGAAGAAGAGAGAGAAAAATGGAATGGAGAACATATTTAAACAAATAATAAATGAAAACTTCCCAAGACTGTGGAAAGAACTAAAGCCTTGAATTCAAAAAGCAAATAGAACACCGAGTTATCTTAACCCCAACAAACCTACATTATAATGAAATTGGCACAAACCAATGACAAAAATAAATTCTCAAGGCAGCCAGGGAAAAGAAAAATACAACATATAAAGGAAGGCCAATTAGATTATCGGATTTCTCAGCAGAAACTTTACAAGCTTAGAAGAGAGTGGACTCCAATATTGAAAGTTCTGAAAGAGAGGAACTTCCAACCAAGAATACTATACCCATCAAAGCTATCCTTCAAATACAAAGGAGAAATAAAAACATTCACAGATACAGAAAATATGAGGGAATTTATTATCAGAAAACCCTCACTTCAGGATATACTAAAGGGGGTTTTCTAACTAGATACAAAGAAGAAAACAAAACAAAACCACAAATAAAAGCTCCACCAGGAACACACACACACACACACACACACACACACAAACCAAATTTAATCTGTGACAACAAAAACAATAAGGGGAGAGGACAAAGATTACCAGTAGCAAAGGAGGATGGAGTGCAGAAGGACTCATAAGATAGTATACTACAATGAACAGGGTAGGTACCCTTTTCATTACTTAATGGTAACCACCCCTGAAAAAACCACCACAGAAGCACATGACTTGAAAAAGAAAGTAACAGAGGAAAGAAGTATGGATTACAACCAAACAAAAACAAATGACAGAAAAATAAAATAGAAGTATCAAACAAGATACAAAACTAACAGAAAGCAATATATAAAATGGCAATAGGAAACCCTCAAGTGTCAATAATTGCACTAAATGTAAATAGATTGAATTCATCAATAAAAAGACACAGAGTAGCAGAATGGATTAAAAAAGAAAATCCAACTGTATGCTGCCTACAAGAAACACATCTAAGCAACAAGAATAAAAACAAATTCAAGGTGAAAGGCTGGAAAACAATACTCCAAGCAAATAGCATCCAAAAAAAAAGGCAGTGTAGCAATACTCATATCCAACAATGCTGACTATAAGACAGCAAAAGTAATCAGAAACAAAAATGGTCATTTAATAATGATCAAGGGGACACTAAATCAAGAAGACATAACACTTAATATATATGCACCAAACCAAGGAGCACCAAAATATATAAGACAGCTACTGACTGACCTAAAAACAAAAACTGACAAAAATACAATCATACTTGGAGACCTCAATACACTGCTGATGACTCCAGATCGTTCATCCAAAAAGAAAATCAATAAAGAAATATTAGCCTTAAATGAAACACTAGAGCAATTGGATATGATAAACATCTACAGGACATTTCATCCCAAAGTAACAGGGTACACATTTGTCTCTAGTGTACATGGAACATTCTCAAGAATCGGTCATATGTTGGGCCACAAAAATAACATCAGCAAATTCAGAAAAATTAAAATTGTACCAAGCATATTTTCTGATCATAAAGCCTTGAAACTAGAATTCAACAGCAAAAAAGAGGTAAACAAACTCATAAAAATGTGGAAACTAAACAACATACTTTTAAAAAATGAGTGGGTCAAAGAAGAAATAAGCGCAGAGATCAAAAGATACATACAGACAAATGAAAATGACAATACAACATATCAGAATCTGGGATGCAACAAAAGCAGTAATAGAGGGAATTTTATATCACTTCAGGCCTATATGAACAAACAAGAGAGAGCCTAAGTAAACCGCTTAATTTTACACCTTAAGGAACTAGAAAAAGAACAAAGACAAGCCAAAACCAGCTGAAGAAAGGAAATAATAAAAATCAGAGCAGAAATAAATGAAATAGAGAACAGAAAAACTATTAAAAAAATTAATAAAACAAGAAGCTGGTTCTTTGAAAGGATCAACAAAATTGACAAACCCTTGGAAAGACTCACCAAGGAAAAAAAAGAGAAAGAACTCATATAAACAAAATCCAGAATGAAAGAGGATAAATCATCACAGATATTATAGATATACAAAGAATTATTGTAGAATACTATGAAAAACTATATGCCACCAAATTCAACAATCTAGAAGAAATGGATAAATTCCTAGAACAATACAATCTTCCTAGACTGAGTCATGAAGAAGCAGAAAGCCTCAACAGACCAATAAGCAGGGAAGAAATAGAAAAAACTATTAAAAACCTCCCAAAAAATAAAAGTCCAGGCCCAGACGGCTATACTAGTGAATTGTATCAAACATTCAGAGAAGAGTTGGTTCCTATTCTACTCAAAGTCTTCCAAAAAATTGAAGAAGAAGCAATACTTCCAAACACATTTTATGAGGCCAACATAACCCTCATACCAAAACCTGGCAAGGATGGCACACACAAAAAAAGAAAACTACAGACCAATATCTTTAATAAATACAGTTGCTAAAATACTAAACAAAATACTAGCAAATAGAATACAACAACATATTAAAAAAATAATACACCATGATCAAGTGGGATTTATCCCAGAATCTGAAGGATGGTTCAACATATGTAAAACGGTTAACGTAATACACCATATCAACAAAACAAAGAACAAAAACCACATGATCTTATCAATCGATGCAGAAAAGGCATTTGATAAAACATGATATAATTTTATGTTTAAAACACTCAACATAATGGGTATAGAAGGTAAATATCTCAACATAATAAAGGCCATTTATGATAAACCATCAGCTAACATCATATTAAATGGCATAAAACTGAGGACTTTCCTCCTTAAATCAGGAACAAGACAGGGATGTCCACTCTCTACTCTTATTTTACATGGTGCTAGAAGTTCTAGCCAGAGCAATCAGACAAGACAAAGAAATAAAAGGCATCTGTTTGGAAAAGAAGAAGTAAAGGTTTCACTTTTTGCAGATGATATGATCTTCTACATTGAAAACCCCAAAGTTTCCACAAAAAAGATTAGTAGAAACAATAAACCAATACAGTAAGGTCGCAGAATACAAAATTAATATACAAAAGTTCATAGCATTTCTATATGTCAACAACAAAACATTAGAAAATGAACTAAAAAAAATAACCCCCTTCACAGTTGCAACAACAACAACAATAATAATACCTAGGAATAAACATAAAGAATCTAAAGAACCTATATAATGAAAACTACAAAGCATTGTTAAGGGAAATCAAAAAATATACAATGAAATGGAAAAATATTCCTTGTTCTTGGATAGGAAGAATAAATATAATCAAAATGACCATATTACCCAAAGCAATATACAAGTTTAATGCAATTCCCATCAAAATTCCAATGACATTTTTTAAAGAAATGGAACAAAAAATCATCAGATTTATATGGAACTATAAAAAACCCCGAATAGCCAAAGCAATTCTAAGGAAAAAGAACGAAGCTGGGGGCATTACAATACCTGACTTCAAATTATATTATAGAGCCATGACAATCAAAACAGCATGGTATTGGCAGAAAAATAGACACTCAGACCGATGAAACAGAATAGAAAGTCCAGAAGTAAAACCACATATATATTGTCAAATAATTTTTGATAAAGGAGCCAACAACACACAATGGAGAAAAGAAAGCCTCTTCAACAAATGGTGCTGGGAAAACTGAAAAGCCACATGCAAAAGAATGAAACTCGATTACAGTTTGCCTCCTTGTACTAAAATTAATTCAAAATGAATCAAAGACCTAAATATAAGACCTGAAACACCTGAAACAATAAATTACATAGAAGAAAATATTGGTACTAAACTCATGGACCTTGGTTACAAAGAGCACTTTATGAATTTGACTCCAAAGGCAAGGGAAGTGAAGGCAGAGATAAATGAATGGGACTACATCAGACTAAGAAGTTTTTGCAGAGTAAGAGAAACTGACAACAAAATAAAAGACAACCAGCTAAATGTGAGATATTTTCAAACAACAACTCAGATAAGGGGCTAATATCCAAAATATACAAAGAACTCATAAAACTCAACAACAAACAAACAAACAATCCAATAAAAAAATGGGAAGAGGACATGAACAGACACTTCTGCCAGGAAGAAATACAAATGGCTAACAGATATATGAAAAGATGCTCATCTTCACTAGCTATTATTAGAGAAATGCAAATCAAAACTACAATGAGATACCACCTCATGCCTGTTAGATTAGCTATTATCAACAAGACAGGTAATAACAAGTGTTGGAGAGGCTGTAGAGAAAAAGGAGCCCTCATCCACTGTTGGTGAGAATGTAAAGTAGTACAACCATTATGGAAGAAAGTATGGTGATTCCTCAAAAAACTAAAAATAGAACTACCATATGATCGAGCAATCCCTCTACTGGGTATATACCCCCAAAACTCAAAAACATTGGTACGTAAAGACACATGCAGCCCCATGTTCATAGCAGCATTGTTCACAGTGGCCAAGACATGGAAGCAACCCAAAATTCCTTCACTAGATGACTGGATAAAGAAGATGTGGTACATATATACCATGGAATACTACTCAGCCATAAGAAATGATGACATTGGATCGTTTATAACAAAATGGATGGATCTTGATAACATTATATGGAGTGAAATAAGTAAATCAGAAGAAACTAAGAACTACATGATTCCATACATAAGTAGGACATAAAAATGAGACTAAGAGACATGGACATGAGTGTGGTGGTTACAGGGGGGGTGGGGAGCGGAGGGAGGAGGGGGAGGGAGAGGGGGAGGGGAGGGGCACAAAGTAAACCAGATAGAAGGTGACAGAAGACAATTTGACTTTGGATGATGCATATGCAACATAACTGAATGACAAGATAACCTGGAGATGTTTTCTTTGAACATATGTACCCTGATTTATTAATGTCACCCCATTAAAATGAATAAAATTAAATTAACTAAAAAGAAAAGATAAATGAAAACAGAAATCTGAAGAGTGATTTCACCAATGAGGATAAACAGATGGCAAATATGCACATAGAAAAATATTCAGTATCATTAGCCATTGATGATGTGTAAATTACACAACGAGATATCACTCCATACCTAAATGAGCAGCTAAAAAAGCAATTGTGATAATACTAAATGCTGACAAATATACAGAAAAATAGGATTGTTAGTATGTTGTTGATCAGAATGTAAAATGGTACAGCTACATTGAGAAAGAATTGAGCAGTTTCAATTTCGTACACAACTAAACCATATGACACAACAGTAGCATTCTTGAGCATGATCCCAGAAAAATAGAAACTTATGTGATGCAAAAAAGCTGTACATGAAGGTTCATAGCTTTATTTAGTGGCCAAAATCTGGAAACAGCCCAAATGTCCTTCAATGGGTGCATGGGCAAACAAACTGTGGTATACTCATACAATGGAATGCTTCTCATCAATAAAAAGAATGAATAGTTAACACACATGGTTGACCTCATGGATATTATGCTGAGTACAATGGCCAATCTCAAAAAGTCACATACTCCATATGATTCTATTCGTATCTTATTCTTGAAATCACAAAATGATAGAGCGGAGAGGTATTCATGGTTGCCAAAGATGAAGACGCTGGGGAAAAGAGGTGAATGTGACTACCAAAAAGGAGCAGGTGGGGTCTTAGTGGCGATATAATAATTATGCATCTGGATTATGGTGTGGCTATGTTAATCTACATGTTGGATAAATAGCACAGAATTATATGCACACACACACACATATGACTGTGTGTAAAACTGATCAGATCTAAATATGCTCTGTGGATTGTACTGCTGTCAATTTCCTGGTTTTAATACTGCACAACAGTTTCAAAAGTCGGGAATACTGAGGGAAACTGGGTGAGTAGAATAGTGTCCTTCTTTGTAAGTTTTTTGCAACATATATGTGAAATATAAATAAATATAAATGTGAATTTATAATTATTTAAAAAGAAAAAGTTAAAAAAAATCACCTGAGAATCTTATTAAAAACCCAAGCAAGACTTCCTTTCACACAAATTAAGTCAGAATTTCAAATTATAGAAATGATCCCTGAAAGTATAGTCTTTAAGTCAGAATTTCTAGTTGGATCCAGGTAGCAGTAGAATGTTAAAAACTCCCCCAAGTGATTTCAAAAAACAGTCAACATTAAAAAATAATATTCTAAAGTTTTCATGGTATGATCCCAAAATCAGAAGCCAAAAATATCTCTCAGAAATGTGTTAATCATGCAAATTCTAAGGCCTCAACCAAGGCCTAATGGTTCAGAAACTCTGAGACTGGGAATTAGTAAGCTGTGTTTTAACA
Source organism: Rhynchonycteris naso (assembly GCA_037038555.1). NCBI lineage: Eukaryota > Metazoa > Chordata > Mammalia > Chiroptera > Emballonuridae > Rhynchonycteris > Rhynchonycteris naso. The sequence continues at coordinate 53,839,370 of CM073000.1, read as the reverse complement.
AAACTAGGTCACTTTGATATATACCATATTAGATATACCATATAGTATATCTAATATGGTAGCCACTAGTTACACATAGCTATTGAACACTTGAAATATGGCTAAGGCCAGATGTTGAAATAATAATATTTTGACATAATTAGGTTAAGTAAAATGTATTATTAATATAACATTGTATAAATTTAAGGTGTATAGACTGATTTGATAAACATATATACTATGAAATGACTACTACAATTAGGTTAGTTAACACTTTTATCACCTCACAGTACTATCTTTTGTGATGAGAACATTGAAGATGTACTCTCTTAACAACTTCAGGTATATAATAGTATTGTTAACTGTAGTCACCATGCTTCACATTACCTCCTCAGAACACATACACACAACTGGGAGATTGTACCCTTTGGCCAACAAATTCCTTACCTATTTCTTCTTAATATTGCAATGGGGCTACTACAAAATTTAAATTACATATTGCTTGCATTATACACATGGCTATTGAACAATGCTACTCTACAGCAATTATTCTCAGCTTTGAGTATAAAGTAGAATGACCTAAGGAACTTAAAATATTAGTGCATGTACTCTGCTCCAGCTTACCTGATCAAATTGTCAATAATGGGGTACTGTGGATGATTATTTTCAAAAGCTTCTTTAATTATTTTAATGTTTTGTTAGGTATTAGAATCACTGATCTAAACCAGGTTCTTAATTTTTTCAGCTTGAATTTCTTGGATTTGGGAACCTCCACTCACCCCCAAAATGCACATTCACACAGGATTTACATATATTTTCAAGGTTTTTATTAGCATCATACAAAAAACCTCTACTTGAAGATTTTTATATGGTTTCCTTCTAAGAAACATGAATTATAGAGAATAACATATTTTATGGCCTTACATCTAGACTTTATTATCACTCTTCATTTTAAAGTAGGTAATCTGAAGCTAGGGTGAATGGTCAACAGATATATTGCTCATCTTCACTAAAGCTATTAGAAAAATGCAAATCAAAACTTCAGTGCGATATCACCTCAAAGCTGTTAGAATGGCTTTTATCAGCAAGACAGGTAATAACAAGTGTTGGAGAGGCTGTGGAGAAGAAGGAACCCTTATTCACTGCTAGTGGGAATGTAAACTGATATAGCCATTATTGAAGAAAGTATGGCAACTCCTCAAAAAATTAAGAATAGAACAACCACATGACCCAACAATCCCTCTACTGGGTATCTACCCCCAAAACTCAAAAACATTGGTACATAAAAATACATGCAGCCCCATATTCATTACAGCATTGTTCACAGTGGCCAAGACACAGAAACAACCAGTGTCCTTCAATAGAAGATTGGATAAAGAAGATGTGGTACATATATACAATGGAATACTACTCATTCGTAAGAAATGATAACACAGTGACATTTACAACATGGATGGACCTTGAGAACATTATACTGAGTGAAATATGTAAATCAGAAAAAGCTAAGAACTATGATTTCACACATAGGTGAGACAAAACTGAACTCATGAACATAGATAAAAGTGAAGTGGTTATCAGAGGGTGGGAGCCATGGGGGTGGGGCAGAGGAAGGAAAGTAAAGAAGGACAAATATATTGTGATGGAAAATGATTTGACTTTGGGTGATGGGTACATGACATAATCAATAGTTCAAATGCTATAAAAATATTTACCTGAAACTTATGTGTTCTTATTAATGAATACATTAATAAGAATGTTACTTATTTTCTAAATAAATGTTACTCTATTTTCTAAATAAAATTTTTTACAAATGCCTAGGGTAGTTTCTGTTTCTTTAATAAAACGCAACATATACTTCCTGCTATGCTCTCTACATATCACTGCTCTCTGAATTCCTTTTCCCCAATCACCTTTGTTTATCTGGCCATCTATTCCTTGCAACCAAAGACCAATCTACGATTTCTGACTCTTCTTATGATGCTCTCCCTAGTCTGATTTATTGTTCTAAATAATCTTTCCAAACACCTATCTCATTGAAAAGGCATTGTCTGTTAATTTTGTGTATTTTTGCCAAAGGCAAACAGTAGAATGTATGTTGTAAAGAAATGGAAAGAAAGAAATAAAAGAGGGGGAGGAGGGAGAAAGAAGGGCAAAAAGAAGAGATGACAGGCTCTGGCCATTTAGGTCAGTTGGTGAGTGTTGTCCTGATAGACCAAGGTTTTGGGTTTGTTCCCCAGTCAGGGCACACACAAATATCAACTAATTAATGCATAAATAAGCGGAACAACAAATTAATGTTTTTCTCTCTCTCTCTTCCTTTCTCTCTCTTCCTCTCTCTCTAAAAAAAAAAAAAAAAAAATCAGTCAAAAAAGCAAGGGATGACTAACTCTAAAACCAGACCTATTCTAGGTGCAGTAATTTCAATGAGGTTTTACAATCAGAGGGATAGCACATTCTGTGGCATCCCATGATGTGGAAAACACTGCAAAACCTAAATGTACAAGAATATGATGCAGTGGAAGGGGTACAAATGGGAAGCCAGGCCTAAGTGGCCTAAAGAATAAAGCTAGATTCTAGAGCAAGGATCTCATTAGAGGAATGGGGAAGTGGAAAGTTCACATAGGGGACTCAAACTTATAGGCCAAGATAAGGATTTGACTGCCAGATTTAGAAAGCCAGATATAGTCCTTGATTCAAAAATTAATGACTGGTCCTCCAGGTACTATGTGACTCATGATCCTTGAATTCTGCCTTCCTAAAGCTAGGCTTGGCTTGAAGAGAGACTAAGGTGTACCCCAGTGAGCTTATACTAGGTACAGAGAGAAATGAGCAAACTCTCTGAGCCTAGTAGACATTGGAAATAATGCATTAAATGTGTATCTGAAGAGCTAAATATTTCTGGATCTGTTTTTATTATTCAAATAAAATACCTTTAAGTAATAAATGTGACATGATAAGCATTTACTTTTAATTTGGGCATAAATGCCTTATAATGATAATCTCTGAATATATCAAATTTTGAATAACATATATTGCTAGAGAATATATTTCATGCTATAAAATATGAAAAAATATACACATTGCACAATTTACAAAAATTGATATCATATATAAATTTCATATGAAACTTTAAAGATTTATAGATATCTATAACACTAAAATTTATATAAAATGTATACTTTAATTTCTTGTCAGAAATGGATCTATATCTTTATGGCTTAAACTTCATTAAAGAGATGTAAATAGGTGAATATAACCAATTTTTAAAAATATTATCTTTGAAATATGTAAAAGGGTAGAACTCTAACACTGACCTTTAGTTGGTAACTACATTTTTTCCCTTTTCATTCAGTATCCTTCACCATCCTGCCTTGGGAACAAGTATAACTGATTGAATCATGGCCGTTATTCTCTGAAATGGATACAACTACCATTTATCTAAAATGTGATAATATAGCCTGACCAGGTGGTGGTGCAGTGGATAGAGCATTGGACTGGGACGTGGAGGACCCAGGTTCAAAACTCCTAGGTCACCAGCTTGAAAGTGGGCTCATCTGACTTGAGCACAGGCTTACCAGCTTGATCAAGGGGTTGCTGGTCTGAGCCCAAATGTCACTGGCTGAAGACCAAGGTCGCTGGCTTGAGACCAAGGTTTCTGGTTTAAGCATGGGGTCACTCGTCCTGCTGGAGCCCCTCAGTCAAGGCACATATGAGAAAGCAATCACTGAACAACTAAGGAGATGCAATGAACAATTGATGCTTCTCATCTCTCTCCATTTCTGCCTATCTGTCCCTCTCTCTCATTATCTCTCTGTCTTTGTCAATAAATAAATAAATAAAATAAAATGTGATGATGATTTGACTTTGGGTGATGGGTATACAACATAATCAACTGTCCAAATAATGTCGAGATGTTTTCTCTAAATCTATGTTCTCTGATTGACCAATGTCAACCTCTTAAATGTAATTGTCTAAATAAAAATAAAAATGCCAAAAATTAAAAATAAAATGTGATAATATATACTGCACAGCTTCTCAAAAGTACCTGAGGACATTTGCATAATTATAGCATGCCTTTATACAAACTTAGAAGCAATCATTCTCTCAAAAATTTAACTCAAAGGTATATGTAAATATATGATAAATTGTGATATTATAAAAACATAAATCCAAGTTAAGATATGAAAGAATTCTCATAAGGGATCTTGTGCTTCTTTATGGGATGAAAGATAATTTTTTCTTCCTCTGTACTTTCGAGGTACATAAAGTAGGTTTTATCTTTTATGGTTATCATATAATCTTAAATAAGCCAACTTTCTTCCATGTTTTTCACCTCTTTAGTTTTACAGACTTTGTAACTAGAGCTTGCCTATTGAAACATTGCAGAGAGAGTGACTATCAGATATTAAAAGATTTAATTAAAATAAAATTGACCTAATTCATTTAATCAATATAAAATCAAGCAAAGAATGTGTCAGGTTAACTCTGTAGCTTTAGCTAAATGCATCTATAAACTCAAACAATGGTAATAAGGACCTCACAGAATCTGAGATGGAGTAAACATATTCATGAATTTTTAAAATCTGATATGAGTGCAGAGAAGGGAAAAGAAAACAACCTTGGACAAGCCAGATGATAGAAGCCATATTGTGCACTGAATCAGCTTGTAGTTTATGGTCAATAGAGTGATTATGAAGACATCATCGTCCTGATATGGCTGAAATCAACACTGAGTGAAACTGGATATTTACCTGTTTCTTTAAACATATGATTTTTTTCTGCTTTTCTAAAAGGAAACATGAGTTACAAAGGAATCCTGATGGGTATTAGGTCTCTAGAATATTGGAATATATTTTGTCTGAATAGGTCTTTGTAAATATTTAATAAATACTTGAAAATCTTTTTTAAGCTTATTTTGCTTTTTCATTGTTAGTGGAGTACAAAAATAATGCAAAGAATAAGTTCTAATTTGCTAGACATTGTTCATAGTAAGTGGCTAAGAAACAATTTGGGAACAAACCCACAAATTAGAACATGTACTTAAAATTTTAAGTCACTTTGGTAACAAAAAGAAAAAATCCTTTTTTTAACCAAGGCTTCTGTCATTAATTTCTTTCAGGAATACACTGCTATTTAGATTGTGAATCTAATTAATTTGATGCACATCATCAAGAAAAAATACAGTCACTTATTTCTTTTAAATTGGCTTATCCAACTTGAGTGGAAATCTAGCATCTCCATCTTGAGGTTTTCTCTTCTCCATAATTGTCTAAGAATTCCAGGAGCACACAAAGGAGTCGGATTTTTTCTAATGATAAGTACTGTAGCTCAGTCCACTAGTAGCTGGATTTTCATCACTGTCATTCTGTATAACTTTAAAAACTGGCTTTACACAGAATTGATCCAGTGTTGCCTTGTTTTATAGATCCCTCCCCAGCTGTAGTGTCACTCCCTATTTTAGTTACAGTAGTATATAGTTCTTTTAATTATTATCATTATTTATATATATATATATATATTATTATTAACTCTAATGGGGTGACACCAATAAATCAGGGTACATATGTACAATGAAAACATCTCCAGGTTATCTTATCATTCAATTGTGTTGCATACCCGTCACCAAAAGTCAAATTGTCCTCTGTCACCTTCTATCTGGTTTTCCCTGTGTCCTTCCCCTCCCCCCTATCCCACTCTTCCCTCCCTTCCCCCATCCCATAACCACCACTCTCTTGTCCATGTCTCATATTCTCACTTTTATGTCCCACCTATGTATGAAATCATGCTGTTCTCAGTTTTTCTTTTTTTCTGATTTACTTATTTCACTCTGTATAATGTTATCAAGGTACATCCATTTTGTTATAAATGATCCGATGTCATCATTTCTTATGGCTGAGTAGTATTCCATAGTATATATGTACCAAAGCTTTTTAATCCACTCATATTCTGACGGACACTTGGGCTGGTTCCAGATCTTCGCTATTGTGAACAATGCTGCCACGAACATGGGGGCGTATTTCTTCTTTTCGAACAGTGCTATGGTGTTCTTAGGGTATATTCCTAAAAGTGGGATAGCAGGGTCAAAAGGCAGTTCGATTTTTAATTTTCTGAGGAATCTCCAAACTGTTTTCCACAGTGGCTGCACCAGTCTGCATTCCCACCCGCAGTGCAGAAGGGTTCCCTTTTCTCCACATCCTCGCCAGCACTTATTCTGTGTTGTTTTGCTGATAAGTGCCATTCTGACTGGTGTGAGGTGATATCTCATTGTGGTTTTAATTTGCATTTCTCTAATGATTAGTGATGTTGAGCATTTTTTCATATGCCTATTGGCCATCTGTACGTCCTGTTTGGAGAAATTTCTATTCATTTCTTTAGCCCATTTTTTGATTGAGTTGTTTGTCTTCCTGGTTTTGAGTTTTATAAGTTCTTTATAAATTTTAGTTATTAACCCCTTATCAGATGTGCTGTCGAATATGTTCTCCCATTGTGTGGTTTATCTTTTTATTCTGTTCTTATTGTCTTTAGCTGTGCAAAAACTTTTTAGTTTGATATAGTCCCATTTGTTTATCTTGCCTTTTATTTCATTTGCCCGTGGAGATAAATCGGCAAATATACTGCTGCAACAGATGTCGGAGAGCTTGCTGCCTATGTTTTCTTCTAAGATGCTATGGTTTCACGGCTTACATTTAAGTCTTTTATCCATTTTGAGTTTGTTTTTGTGAATGGTGTAAGTTGATGGTCCAGTTTCATTCTTTTGCAGGTAGATGTCCAATTTTCCCAACACCATTTGTTAAAGAGGCTGTCAACTCCATTGTATGTTCTTTCCTCTTTTGTCAAATATCAGTTGTCCATAAAGCTGTGGGTTTATTTCTGGGTCCTCTGTTCTGTTTCATTGATCAATGTGCCTGTTCTTATGCCAGTACCAGGCTGTCTTGAGTATAATGGCCTTATAGTAAACCTTGATATATGGAAGAGTGATACCTCCTGCTTTATTTTTTCTTTTTAAGATTGCTGAGGCTATTAGTGTTCTTTTTTGGTTCCATATAAATTTTTGGAATATGTGTTCTATATCTTTGAAGTATGTCATTGGTATTTTAATTGGTATTGCATTGAATTTATAAATTGCTTTGGGTAATATAGACATTTTAATGATGTTTATTCTTTCTAGCCATGAGCACGGTATATGCTTCCACTTGTTTGTATCTTCCTTGATTTCTTTTATCAATGTTCTATAATTTTCCGAGTACAAGTCCTTAACCTCCTTGGTTAAATTTACTCCTAGGTACTTTATTTTTTTGGCTGCAATAGTGAAGGGGATTGTTTCCTTAATTTCTTTTGCTGACAGTTCATTATTGGTATATAGAAATGCCACTGATTTCTGAGTATTAATTTTATATCCAGCCACCTTGCTGAATTCATTTATAAGGTCCAGTAGTTTTTTGACTGAGACTTTAGGGTTTTTCAATATACAATATCATATCATCTGCAAATAGTGACAGTTTTACTTCTTCTTTTTTAATTTGGATGCCTTTTATTTCTTCTTCTTGTCTGATTGCTGTAGCTAGGACTTCCAGAACTATGTTGAATAAGAGTGGTGAAAGTGGGCAACCCTGCCTGGTTCCTGATCTTAAAGGGATTGCTTTTAATTTTTGTCCATTTAGTATGATGTTTGCTGTCGGTTTATCGTAGTTGGCCTTTATCATGTTAAGGAATGATCCCTGTATTCCCACTTTACTGCCTTTTCTGCATCTATTGAAATTATCATGTGATTTTTGTCCTTCCTTTTGTTTATGTGATGAATCACATTGATTGATTTGCGAGTATTGAACCAGTCTTGCCTCTCCAGAATAAATCCCACTTGATCATGGTGTATGATTTTTTTCATATATTGCTGGATCCGGTTGGCTAATATTTTGTTGAGAATTTTAGCGTCTAAATTCACCAGAGATATAGGCCTATAATTTTCTTTCTTTGTGTTGTCTTTGCCCGGTTTTGGGATCAGAATTAGGCTTGCCTCATAAAAGGAGTTTGGAAGTCTTCCTTCCTCTTGAATTATTTGAAATAGCTTGAGGAGGATAGGAGTTAGTTCTTCTTTGAATTTTTGATAAAATTCACTTGTGAAGCCATCAGGCCCAGGACTTTTCTTTTTTGGGAGTTTTTTGATAACTGTTTCAATCTCATTTGTTGTAATTGGTCTGTTTAGGTGTTCTGATTCTTCCAGATTGATTTTTAAAAGGTAATATGATTCAAGAAATTTTTCCATTTCACCAAGATTGTCTAATTTTTTGGCATATAGTTCTTCATAGTATTTTCTTACAATGCTTTGTATTTCCGTTGTGTCAGTTGTTATTTCTCCACTGTCCTTTCTAATTTTATTTATTTCAGTCCTCTCTTTTTTTTCTTGGTGAGTCTAGTTAAAGGTTCATCAATCTTGTTTACCTTTTCAAAGAACCAGCTTCTGGTTTCATTGATCCTCTGTATTGTTTCCTTAGCCTCTATGTCATTTATTTCTGCTCTGATCTTTATTATTTCCTTCCTTCTACTTGTCTTGGGTTTTATGTGTTGTTGTTTTTCTAGTTCTTTTAGATGCAGGAACAGGTTGCTTTTTTGAGCTTTTTCTAGCTTCTTATAAGATGCCTGTAGTGCTATAAACTTCCCTCTCAGAACTGCTTTTGCTGTGTCCCATAAATTTTGAATTGATGTATGCTCATTATCATTTGTTTCTAGGAACTTTTTTATTTCTTCTAGGATCTCATTGTTAATCCATTCATTATTTAATAACATGCTATTTGGTTTCCAAGTGTTTGAGTATTTTTTCAGTTTTTCTTTTGTGGTTGATTTCTAGTTTCATGGCATTGTGATGAGAGGAAATGCTTGATATGATTTCAATCTTCTTAAATTTATTGAGACCATTTTTGTGTCCTAACATGTGGTCTATCCTAGAAAACGTACCATGAGCGCTTGAGAAGAATGTATATTCTACTGCATTAGGGTGAAAAGTTCTGAAGATATCTATTAAATCAAGTTGATCTAGTGTCTCCTTTAAGTCTGCTGTTTCTTTATTAATTTTATTTCTTGAGGATCTATCCAGTGTTGTTAGAGGGGTATTGAAATCCCCTACTATGATAGTATTGCTGTTAACCTCGCCCTTTATATCCATCAAAGTCTGCTTTATGTATGTCGGGGCTCCTATATTTGGTGCATAGATGTTTATAATAGTTATATCTTCCTGTTGAATTGTTCCCTTTATCATTATGTAGTGTCCTTTTTTATCTCTTACTACAGCCTTTGTTTTAAAGTCCATTTTATCAGATATATGTATTGCTACCCCTGCTTTTTGTTCATTTCCATTTGCATGAAATATTTTTTTCCATCCTTTTACCTTCAGTCTATGTGCATCTTTTGTTTTAAGGTGTGTCTCTTGTAGACAGCATATGTATGGGTCCTGTTTCTTTATCCATGCAGCTACCCTATGTCTTTTGATTGGATCATTTAATCCATTTTCATTTAAGGTTATTATTGATGTGTAGTTATTTATTGCCATTTTATTCTTTAAAGCTGTATTTTTCTTTTGCTCTATTTTTTCCTCCCTTTAAACTGTTCACAACAGGCCCCTTAGTATATCTTGCAGAATTGGTTTGGTTTTTATGAATTCCTTGAGGCTTTCTTTTTCTGGGAAGCTCTTTATTTCTCCTTCAATTTTAAACGTTAGCCTTGCTGGATAAAGTAGTCTTGGTTTTAGGTTCTTGTTCTGCATTACTTTGATTATATCTTGCCATTCCCTTCTGGCCTCAAATGTTTCTGTTGAGAAGTCAGATGTCATCCTTATGGGGGCTCCTTTGTAGGTGATAGCCTTTTTTTCTCTAGCAGCTTTTAAAATTTTTTCTTTATCCATTAGCTTTGGTATTTTAACTATGATGTGTCTTGGTATAGATCTTTTTGGGTTTCTCTTTAATGGAATTCTGTGTGCTTCTTGAACGTGTGGAGTGTTTCTCATCCTTAATTTAGGAAAATTTTCTGCTATGATTTGATTGAACAAAGTTTCCATTTCCTGTCTCTCTCCTCTTCTTCAGGCACCCCTATGATGCGAATGTTGTTTCTCTTCATGTTGTCACAGAGCTCCTTAGAGTTTCCTCACATTTTTTGAGTCTCTTTTCCTTTTTCTTCTCTACTTCTGTGCCTTTGTTTATTGTGTCCTCTAACTCGCTTATTTGATCCTCAGCGTGATTCATCCTGCTTTTAATTCCGTCCATTGTGGTCTTCAGTTCTGATACTGTATTTGTCATTTCTGTCTGACTCTTTTTTATTATTTCAATTTCATTTTTTATACTTGTTATCTCTTTATTTAGGTGTTCATAATGACTATCCATTGTTGCTCTAATTTCTTTGAACATCCTAACTATCATTATTCTAAATTCTGCTTCTGGTAATTTGGTTATATCTGGTTCATTCAGGTCCTTCTCTGGGGATTTCTCTTGATTCATTTGGTTTGCATTCCTCTGCCTACCCATTTTGTCTGTGTATAAGCAAGTTGTGGCCACTGGAGTCCAGTAGGTTTTCCCTTTGTGTTCTCTAGGTGTTGTCTGTTCTCAGACCCCTCACCCCCTCTGCCGCTGCCTAGGGTGATTGGGTATGAGCGTTGCCAGCGCCGGCCCACTGTGGCTTTTTGCTGTGATTTCTGCCTCTTCTCCGTTGGAGGGGCTGTCACTCAAGCTACAAGCCTTAGCACCAAGGGTAGAGGTGAGCACCTTTGCTCAGCTGCGGACCCAGCCTATTTCCGGACTTCTACCCAGAACCCGCAGTCAGAGCCTGCTCGCCACAGTTTCGCGGGTTGGGCGGGGCTTTTGATGTGCTCTCTGCTGTGAGCCTTTGCCCGTCTGGAGCTTTAGCCCCGCCCTTGAGGCCAGGGCCCTTCTGCGCATGGTCGCAAACCCAGGTTTATTGGGCCCAGTGTGTTTGCTGTCTTCTGCTCATCTGCGTACTTCCGCTTCTCTCGGACTCTACCCTGCCCCCGTGTTGGGAGTTTGTTCGAGCACGTATATTGGCAAACCGCGGTTTCTCCAGCCAGGCGGGGCTGGTAGCGTGAGCTCAGCCACGAGCCCCCGCCCGTCCCTGGTCCTAGCCCGGTCCCATCGGTCAGGGCTGGCTTGCGCAGGGTCGCAGAGCAGATTTCTGCCCGTTCCTGGCCTACCGCTTTGTCCCAGTTAGTGGGATTAAAGGCGGGCCCACAGCTTCCGCACCGCTTTTGCGCGTCCCCTCCGATCCTACTGGGCTAGACCGAGCTCCTACCGGCTTGGCCTCTGCCCACGCCGACAGAACCGCATTTCAGCGTCCTGCCGCCCCAAACCCTTCAGCAACCCTCAGCAGAGTAGGAAGGGACCTAATACTCCACACTGTAGGCCTGGGAGCTCCCTCACTTGTTTCACAGCTCAAAACTGTCCAAACACCTCTTCTAGGATCTGGGACTGCAGGCTGGGGCTTGGTTCCTGGGACCCAGGTTCCTACCTCTCCGCCAAACTTTCCTCCTGCCCCACGGGTCTCTCCCAGCTGCCATTTGCTCCGGGGAGCTGGGCAGCCCTCTTCACATTTTTGCTATTTCTACCAGTCTCAATGTGGCTTTTTCTGTGTTCCTTGGTTGAAGAGTCCACTTAGTTCAGTTCATAGTTGGTTTATTCAGATGATGGTTCTTCAAATTGAGTTATAATCCACTTTGGTTTTGGGAGCTGGTAGTTGGTACGTCCGCCTACTCCGTCGCCATCTGAGATGGAGATTGTGACTGCCCACACCTTAAATCAGGAAGGCCAATTATGATTATTTTTTACAGAGACAGAGAGAGAGAGTCAGAGAGATAGGAATAGATAGGGACAGACAGGAAGGGAGAGAGATGAGAAGCATCATTTCTTTGTTGCAGCTCCTTAGTTGTTCATTGATTGCTTTCTCATCTGTGCTTTGACCGAGGGGCTACAGCAGACCGAGTAACCTCTTGCTCAAGCCAGCAACCTTGGGTCCAAGCTGGTGAGCTTTGCTCAAACCAGATGAACCCATGCTCAAACTAGCAACCTCGGGTTCTTGAACCTGGGTCCTCGCGTCCCTGTCTGAGGCTTTAGCCACTGCACCACCGCCCAATCAGGATTTAATTCTTATTTGATTAGTAGAAAAACCACACCTGGGTTGTTGGGTTCAGCCTCCCTTTGAACCTCAGGCATATGTCTCCATCTAGAAACTTTTAAGCACAGAATTCTCTTTTCCTCACAATGAATACGTCTTGAGGTGCTTGGGCTCATTTTTTTCTCAGTCAGAGCCATCCTAATAGTTCTATTTCTAAGAGGGTCGACTCTCAAATGGGATTGGTTTGGAGACTTGTGACATCTCTCCTACCAGGAGAGTCTTTTTCTCATACACATTTTCCCAATTCCTCCATAGAGACCAACTCTCTGCACAGTCAAGGGGTATTAGGCACCACCATTGGCAGCATATGGCATTTCACCCTTAGTCAGGGAAGAGAGTACCCACAACTTTATACTTTAACAGCTAGAGAACACTAGTCATGAACTGTTTCCCCCGTAACACAGAAACTCTGTTTCTAAATTACGTTGACACAGAAATTAGTATTGTTTAGACCTTTTTCTTAGACTTCCTTGAGAGTAGTCAGGACAATTTTGATCCACTGTTATTTTAAGTATTAGTCATGGCAGAAAGCTGCCATGCCAAGTGGTCTGTAAAATGCCTCTCAACTAGAGAGTTCTAGGGATTGCACAAGGTCCTTTAAAGTTTGTTTAAAGTTAGTCTGAGAGAACAATCGATCCCACGCAGGTACTGTTTCTAGGGCAAAAAAAACTTAGGAAGTTAAGTGGGTGGAAAGTAAGGAAGAGAGTAGCTAAGGTCTATCTGAGTTCTTCAGGTATTTGGTTTTTAGAAACTAGAGAGCGTTTTTCTGCAATATAATTCACCTCCTATGGTGCCTTTGGAGTCCCTTTAGTCCTCTTGGCCTCTGTAGATGGAAATAGGCTATAGAACATCTCGCACATTTTCTGAAGGTATTTAGCAGGCTAACATAGGTACAGTGCGAATAAAAGTATCAATAATATATATATATATATATATAATTAATATATCTTTTCTGTTTATAATCAGTTTCTTCTGACAGTACCTTTTCTAATTCAGTCTAAATGACCTTCTTTTCTATGATGAACTTCCATTTTCACATTTACCAGCTGTGAATACATTTTATTTATATATATATATATATATATATATATATATATATATATATATCTGTATAGATATTAATACATAATTATACATGCATATAATTTCATAATTACCTCATTCTTATTCAGTTTGGACTTGATTGGTCAAGTCACCCAGAGAGTGTGATGCCCCCTGGTGGTGATTCAATTATTACAGGTCTTGACATCTAAAACCGAGTTTGAAGAGTTAAAAAATTGCAAGATGAAAAAAACATGGTTTGCAAGATAAAAGCATGGAAAGAAAGAACCCAGGGAAAATCAAATTTAAAATAATTCTAGAAAGTAGTGAACATATGCTGAGTGATTTTGAATACAATGTGGAACATTTTTCTGCTATATTAGAAGTTTTCTGAATGTTAGTCAAATAATAAATCTTGTTTTACTTACACTTTTAAATATTTTGATATTAGAAAATTTCATATTGACAGTTTAGCAATATTGAACTGGCCTCTTATAATTTGGATAGAAACTGTATTTTTGTTAAGCTGTCTTAAGTTAACTCAGAATTGCAGTTAAAATTATAATTGCACTCTTCTGAACATTATAATTTATCTGACTTCACAAATGTAAATGAAATTTTATAAAGCACAAAATATAGTCTGACTTACGATTTAATTTCTGACCTCTGCCTTCCTCTGTGACCAGCTAAATCTAAGCTTAGAAGAATGAATTAAATTATTACTTTTAAAAAGTGAGTTTAGCTTATGTACATTTTTTACATTGGACTGCAAATAAATATTTTATGGACTACATAAATCATGCCAATGTAAATATGTAAGTGATTTTTCTGCACAGTAGAAAGATTGTTTACATTTTGACTGAAATCAGAGAGAACTCAATTTTCTATAATATCTATTAACTGAGACATAACATTTCTTTTCTGTTTATAATCAGTTTCTTCTGCACAGTACCTTTTCTAATTCAGTCTAAATGACCCTCTTTTCTATGATGAACTTCCACTTTCACATTTACCAGCTGTGAATACATTAGACAGTAAATGCAAAACCCGTACGTTTAGAAACAGCCCTTAGATTTAACTTTTGCTGTAACTACAGACTTTGGCACCTTAGATATGGAACATTCTAAAGTCTCAGTTTGTTCTTCTACCCTCTGAAAGCTCTGCCACACCTTTCACTCAGGCATGCGTGCTCATGCACATATACACAACACAAAGTCTTTTATTTGAAAATTCATTGAACTTATTTCCCAAAGTCTTCATTATTTACTTCTAAGTAACTATTTCTCTCTTAAAATCATAAATTGTCTCCCAGAGATAAAGAGTGAGGTAAATGTTAGTACGGAAGAAAATTAAAAGAAAATAACTTCTGTACCCTCATTTGATGTTTGCCTTGAATTTGTACATTTATTTTCATATATGTATAGTTAAGTGAGATTATTAGTAAACAGCTAGATAAAAATAACAGAATACATAAAAACTGGGTATATTATTTTTGAATATGAAAATAGTCATTTTTCATCTTTCTGTTATATATTTATGATAGATATTTCAAAGCAAGAGACATAAATGTAAATATTAAGATTTTAGTCTCCTTTTTCCATTTAAAGTTAGCTGAATATATGTAGGCTATTCTACCAAACGCATTGTACAATGAATACATAAAATTAAGCAATAGTTTCCACAATCTCTGCTTTAGCTCACGTATGTTGGCTACATACACCACTTGATATGGCTCAGGAAAGTAGCTTCTTGTCTAATTTATTTTATATACACATGTACATTTATAATACTTTTTATGATTTGTTGTAGAGATAATATGCAAAAATCATAAATATGAAGCTAAAACAAACCACTTTAAAATTATATAAAGTAATTAACTATGACGTGTTATCTTAAAATATAAAGTTTTTATAAACTGATTCTTTTTCTTTCACCGACAAATAAGTTTATTTGTTTTGCTGCCAATCAAAGCAGTGTAATACCAATATATATACTAAAATGTATGCTGTATAATATTGCATAATGAACTTTTTTCTTGACTAAAGCATTCACTTTTATTTAATGTCATGATGTCTTTATCAATATGCCTCGATACCAGAAAAGAAGGAGGAGGAGGAGGAGGAGGAGGAGGAGGAGGAGGAGGAGGAGGAGGAGGAGGAGGAGGAAAAAAGGTTGGTAAACTTAGGAGTATCACTGTGCAACTCTACAGAGAAAACTGTCAGCATGCTTGGCACATATGCATTTAATGTGAAGCCTCTTGTCTCTAAAAATAAAAGCTAGGCTGCACATACCCCTCTGTCTGACAGAGAGAGGGAATACAATAAGGGGTCTCCCTACACCACCTACGCTTATCAGAGTGAAGGGTATTACTTCTTTGGTTTCCTGGTTAAATGGAAAGGTATTTGTATTCACATCACTGAGTATTAGTCACTCAATAGATGAAAGGAATATTTTAAACTTTAAAGGCTACCTTGGTGTCATTCTAAGAAGTGGGGATGAGACCCTGGGGAAAGTGTTGAAATCCTAGAAAATTATTTTAACTACTAGAAGTGGTTTAATATTTGTTAGTTTGTAGTTCTGAGATTAATAGTTTTATAGACTATGTGTGGGCATTTATGCTTTTATTTCTAATGTTTTACCTTCCACTTTTAGTATTAAAGCATTTGTTTAAATACTGCTTGATTTTCTCTGTAATAAGTGTACTGTTTGGGGGGGTCTTTTTTCAAGGTAAATCTACTAAGCAGTTTATCTTTTATTTACATCCTTTAAAAGACAATTAGGATGCTTTTAGATATAATTTCTAAATATTTAATAGGTGTAATGGCTGGGAACAAGTAATATTTAAGGGGGGGGGAACCCCTATGGAACCAAAGAGAGGTTAGAGGCTAAGGAAATTGAATTTTTATTTCTTTTTTTTGTAATTGCAGTAGGCAAGTACAAACTACAGGACATAACTTACCCTAAAGTAAAATGTAAAAATCTAGGGATCTGTCATCTCTAAGAAGTCTTCGCTAAAAATATCAGAAATAATTCAATTTACTTTATATTTCCCAACAGAGAGACAAGAAAGTTTGGAGTCGTAGGCAAGATCAAACTTTGTGCCTATCATAAAGATTAATCATGACTGACAGATTTTCTTTTAAACGGTAAAGATAAGGAGAATATATTAAAGCTCATGTTAAACATGTGATCAAGTTACTTTGCGTGACCTTTAAAATAAAGGATTTGGCAATTAATGTTTCAAACATTATTATTATTACTATCATTATATTACTCACCTCCTGAATTGTGAAGAGTGCAAAACAAAACTGCCTAACGGTAAACGTATTTCTCTTTACACAGCGGCCCTAGACCTTTTAGTTGGATTAACTCAACTGGAGCTGTTGGTTACACTTTTTACTCTCAGTTTCCCTTTGATAGATAATTATTGAATAACTATAGAAAAGCAGTAGTTGATATTTGCGAAAGACGTTTTATTTTATGAATATAATTAGTAGCATTCTTTACAATTAAATGTACTTCATGCCGTGACGTGGAAACGATTAAAGTGGGGAAATCCAAGAAAAACCTTGCAAAATGCTAAACACGTAAAAAGATAATACGGAAACATCAGAAGATTTTATCTTAATGTTCTGCTTCATCCAACAAACTATTGTGAAAAGATGGGGCGGGGTGATGGGGATCCATAAAACAAAAGACTTTCTTTCTCCACTCCCTTTTCCTCTGTGTGTGTTTTTTTTTTCTTTTTTTTCCAGAGCCTATTACAAACTCTTGGAAACAGTGTTTGAATATACTACATGTGGTTACTTTTATTCTTCCGGGAACTGTACTGGGTGGTGCCTAGAATTGACTGTAGTTGAAGTAACAAAAAAGAGAAGTGGAAACCCTTCATGAAAAGAAAAGAATAGTTATCCGACCCGCGGAGGTTGTAATGAAGAAAGTAAAAGACACTTCACTTATATGCACAGCTCATTTCACTGTCCCGGCTCCGTGCTTGGCAGCTGAGACACCGCTTGTATTACCTCTTGTTTCTACAAAATGTAGAGTAGTAACGCTATATAGGGGGCTATAAATTGGGAGCGTTCTTCTTGGATTGATTCTACTCCACGAAGGCTGCGGTTGCTAAAAGCAGAGTCCTCATGGCAGAATGCATTTCGGCTGCTCTGCACATCCTCCCTCTCCGAGCATCCAGCAGGAGCCCGGTGCTCGAAGCCCGGAACCGGGAGGGAATCCTGGACCCGCAACCTGACTCCGCTCGCCTATGATTGGCCCGCTCCCCGAACTCCGCCCCCGTGGCCGGGGCGGTGGTTTCGTGAAGACCCGCCCTTCAGCCCTGGGAATCGCTGCCTGGCGGGCCGGCTGCGCCTGCCACTCAGCTCGAGTGGCGGAGGCTCTCCGCTAGGAGCCCCGCCTCCTCCCCCTTAATTGATATTATTGGAGTGTGGAGCAAGCGGCGGGTCTGCAGTCGGAGACTTGCAGGCAGCGAGCGCGGTGCTATCGGACAGGAGGGGAGAAATTTTTTAAAAAGCGAAGCGTGGAGTCGCCGCCCGGAGATAAAGAAGGGAAATCGATGCGAGGAGAGCAATAAAAAAAGAGACCACTCCGGAGCAAACAGCATTTTAAAAGCCAGGACTCAACTGAAACCTAAAATAAAACCTGCTCATGCACCATGGTTTTTCAAACTCGGCACCCTTCATGGATTATTTTATGCTACATCTGGCTGCTCCGTTTTGCACATACTGGGGAGGCGCAGGCTGCAAAGGAAGGTAAGGTGATGGAAAAGCAAAGTTTGTTCTGAGTTATTTATTTAGTTGTCTACCTGCGTGAGCCGGCTTGTCCTCAGGGCTGCCTGCCGCGCCTCCGGCTTCGGGCGACCCTCCCCTGCTGGCTCCCCGCCCCTTCACCGCTCCGGTCGCCTTTGGCGGGCGGGCGGGCAGGAGGGTATCTGGGCCGCTCCCAACCGCCTGGGAGCCCCGATTCCGGGGCTCTTCGGCCGGACGGGAGCGGGATTTTTGGCGCGGGCAGTATGGAATGCGTAAGCAGCGACAGAGGGCGATGGGATAATGTGGGTGGGGGGTACGGCCGGCGTGCTCTTTCTTTAGGAGCTGGGGCGGGTCAGATCTTCTCCTTTAGCCTTCTCACCTTCCTCCACCCAGTGTTCGCCTGCGGTGGATTAAGCTGCGGCTGGAGTTGATCGGAGACTGGAGAGTGTAGTCTCTAGTATTTCAGCCAACCCGCCAGAGAGCGGGTAAGTCCGGAGCCTTCCAGGAGGGACCGTGACTTGAGTAAGCTTTGAACGTTCGGTTTACTAATAAAGTGCTCACTGCGTCGGAGCAGGAGGCGCGGGCCTGCGGTTGGCGCTCGGCCGCCGGCGCGGAAAAATAACGCCGCGGAGGTGAAACCGACCAGGGGTGCGCGCTTCGCGGCGGGGTACGTCTAGGTTCTACGCGCTCGGCTCTCAGGTCCGGCGGCCGGGGGCGGCCGGAGCTCAGAGGGCTCAGCCGGGTCGGGGAGGCTGGGGGCAGGTTGAGGCAATGTTGTTGATAACGTGCTGCCACCTAGGCCACTGGAAGTCACCAAACATCTGCCCCAAGTTCGGCAATTCAATTCGGGTGGTTAAACCCTGCCCAAGACCTGGATCCTGAGGTCTAGCTGTGGATGAAGAGAGCAGGTTTCATTTCATTTGGGCAGCCAGATCGGTTTTATATGGTTGTTATTATTAACATTTTTTTCTTCTCCTTTGAACCACTGACTGAAGGTAAAATACCTTTCGATGCCTGTAGCTGGAGCTGGGGAAAAATAAATACTGTCAATGGAAATGTCTTGCTCCGAGCAGTGTCACAATTTAGCCCCCACACCACCTCGTGTCTTCTAGGTTGTAAGTCTAAGGTTGATTTTCTGATATTTTAAAGTAGAATACTGATCATTACTTGTTCCTCAAGTGTGGAGGATGGAAGAATCTGATATCAGATTTAGCTTATAGTGGTGATGGGGGTGTACATATTGGTACTCACTCCATCTATACCTGAAAACTTAGTGCTGGTTCGCCCCCCCCCCCCGCCACATTCTTTTCATGCACCCCTCAAACCACTCCCAACCCAACGTGTTGTCCTGCTTCTTGATCCAGCCTGACCTCTGACCCCAGTTTCCACATCTGCATCCTGTGTTGACTCTGATCCCATTCAGAGAAATTTTCAGAGAAAACCGTGACTCCGAACTGCCGGTTACGCGTTTGCAGATGAACCGACGCCTGCTAGAAACACACACCCAAACACACCCAACCCCACATATTTACTCGCATGATATTAGCGATTAGGAATATTCGATCCTGGAACCTTGTCCCGATTCCTTCGGAATAGCGGGAGCTGCGGAAAAGTTTGCATCGCGTCGGCGATACCCGGCGCGCTAGTTCGTGCGGACCCAGGCTTTAGAATGAGCTATAAATAACTGCATCACTAGGGGGAGAGGTTCCTGCAGTCAGACTAGCTCGCTTGCTAGCTCGCCTTTCTCTCCCGTGCGCAGGGTACGTGGAGAGGATTCTGATTCTAGGAGGCTTAATTCTTTAAACGCTTGAGTGAGATATTGAAAAGGTGGGCGGGATGGCGAATGCGCCTGGCTTGTCGGTGGCGGCGCTTCCAGCGCAGAGGCGATTAGGAGCTGCGGTTCTGGAAACGAGAAAGCCCCGAGGCCGGCCCGGGGCACTTTCTGGCGGGCGCTGGGAACCGCTTGGAGCAGTGCCTAGCCACCGGGGCGGACTGATGATTGGAAAAAGATGTGGGACCTCCCCTGTTTCCTCCACTTTCTCCGTGCACTTTATCGAGCGCGAGTCTAAATCACTGACGCTTGGAGGTGAAGTGCAGCTGCTGGTTTTCCTCTCCGTAAAAGCTGCCGCCGCCGCCGCCGCTCCCTCACAGGAGACGCTTCCCGAAAGCCTCTCTCCTCCTCCCGTCTCCTTCTGGAGCGAGGGCGCCACTGTTTCCCTGGAGTGCCCAGGTCTGGCGAAGGCGTAATGGATGCTTAGCGGCTGCTGCGCGGGTCTGGCAGCCCCCGCCCCGCCCCGCCGGCGGCCCCGCCCCGGCCGCGCTGCTCGGCGCTGCCCGCGCGACCCTTCTCTGGCTCCGCCGGTGCGCGCCCACCCTACGTGGTGGGGAGCGGAGACTCCGAACCCCAGTCTGGGCGCCCAGGATTCTGGGCGACAGTCCGGCTACCCCTCCAGGGATCTGAAGGGAGTACAACTCCCGTTGCTCTGAGCCGGAGGGCAAAAGCGCGCACTTGTGTAGCCAGAGAGCGGACTGCAGGGAGCAAGACACACCGATCCCTTAGAGATGCTTTTGATTAAACTCTCAAGGACTGGTTCCTTTTTTGTTTTTATTTGCTTATTTCTCAACTTGTTGGCTATCATCATGCCGCCTTGGTCCCTGCTGCCACCCTAGGCTGTGATGAGGTGTAATAGATTGACAATAAACAATCCGCAGTGCTTATTTCACTGTCAAAAACGACCCAAGAAGGTCTCCTGGGTTTAAAATACACTTGTCTCTTGTCATTACAAAAAACACAGGAAAAAATAAATTATCTCAAAAGGAGAGTACCTGGCACCCACGTTGTTTCCTTGTGCTTTGTATCTATTGTTGAGGACAAAAACAATATAAACTTTAAAAATTACTTAATGTAAATTCACTAGTCCAATGATTTATTTATGTTCCAAGTGCGAAATACAGTCTGTATTTTAAAAGTGTTTTCCCCCGTCTTTGGAAGAAAATCAAAGTGTTTGTGATCAAACTTTGTGTTGTCATGGTCTCCCCTATAGTCTTAAGTGCAAAACATTTCTGAAAAAGTCTCAGTATCTTATATACTTCTTTAAGTTACAGGAAATGACCTTGACTAGTGTGAAGGAGTTGAACACGTAAAATCATTGTGTTCTGTTTTTCAAGCATAACAAATTTTCTTTTCTTTTAAAAGACACATTTCTTTTTCTCTAGTGATTATTTAAAAGTTTATATATGCATGTATTTTATTAACGTCCAAATTTTAACATTTTGCTGAGGTTGATGTGAGCCATATTTACATACTCAAAAATATATTTATTCCCTGTTATTTCTGGAAAAATGGATACATTTGTTCAAATGCTATAGAGTTAAAAAAATAAAGAGAAAACTTAAGTAACAAACCAGTGAATGCTTTAGGAGGGTGATTGTCTTAAAAAGCAATACAATATATCAAGTTTGAAGTATGATACATGGCGTTTGAATATGTTCATTACATTTATATACATTTAAATTAGTTATATTATGACTTTTGATACCAAAAAAGTGGAATAGAGCTGTCTTAAAGAGGCAAGTCAGAAAACTGTCAAGTTGGAGTTTAAATATATCATTTTGAGAATTAGCTAATGCTTTGAAATTTTTGGAAATTATAAAAAAGTAGAAATATTGAAAACAAATGTTTGACTAACTCAGAAACATTCCTTGCAAATAATAGTTTATTTTCCTCAGGATAAGTTTGCTTAATATAGGTTTTAATCATTTTGGATTCAGAGAAGACATTGTGTGAAAAGTTTTAAAAAATAAACTCCAATTCTCAAAAGATGCTGGAAAATATTGTACTTATGGTAGAATATTATAAATTAATGATGACCTTAAGAATTATGTAGAAATACACTTTATTGTGTCCATGTTAACATATTTGACAAAATTTGGAAGATTTACAAACTTTAAAATGTACAAAGACTAGAGAAATAATTATCACAGCAATTTTTATTCTCAAGTTTAGGTTAGTTTAAAGGTTTCAAATTTATTTTAATTACATATTCCGAATATAAAATGGAATTTCACTATATTTTCTTCCATAGAGTAGTGATATTCTTGTATAGATATGTATTCATTTCACCATTCATTGATATACATGACTATTGATATATGTTGTCATAAAGTGATAATTATATAAGATTAAATTCACATTAGTAACTTTTACAAATGTGTTTACATTTTTAATGTAATAGTTGGAAATAAAACTTTTTTTTTTTTTTCAGTATTACTGCTGGATTCTAAAGCACAACAAACAGAATTGGAATGGATTTCCTCACCACCAAATGGGGTAAGTGCTTCTCCTCATAAAATATCATCCTTTATTTTTTAAAGTAAGACAAAACTTTTCCTCTCTCCATAGTGCAGTTATTCACATTTATATTTAAACAGTTTAATTCCAAATATGTTATTCAATATTTTGTTGTGTTTGTCATTAGACATTGAATTCTTTAAGTAGAGAAGGAGGTATACTTAGTGCTTCGGGACATGGATTTTAAAACACTCTATAACCATAATCTTTTGAGTTCTTATTGTGGGTGGAATCATACCTCAGGTTCCAGCTATACATGATAATTGCAGGGAACAGTCCTTGACAAACTCACTTAAACCTGTCTACTTGCTTTATACTTCCTTAGTGTAATCACCAGGTAGGTTGTATATAGTTCTTTAAAACAGTATGTAATCTGTTTCCCTCTTTTAAAAACAGTTTTAGCATGATTCAAAATATATTTTACAACATAGCTAAAAATGCAAAAAAAATCAATATTTTATTGTAGCATACAATTTGCTATAAAATATTATATGAATTTTTCAAATTTATATCATGTATTATCTGCTGTTATTAATCAGAAGTGGGGGCAGAGCATGCACATATTACAGTAAAAATTTGTTACAATAAATAAAAGTGAAAACAGTCAAATAAAAATCTACGCAAATACAAGTAACCTCCCACCCCCAGTTTCTGACCATTATGTTTCATATATCAGAAAAGATATATTACTTAAAATGTCTTTGTCCTCAAGTTTTTAAAGGTGAGAGAGGACACATACTTTATCCCTTAAGGAAGAGGGCTCTGAGAAAGGAAAATATACTTGAATTAATTTTTGGCACAGTAAGAAATCTGGAATCAAAGAACATGAAGTATAAGTGAAGATACAAAAAGTGTAACAAATTTTGCAAAGAGAAGAACAAAACTTCGCAAGGCATTTTTGAGTATAAGAACAGCATAAAGTCAGTGTCATGAAGTAGAAGTCAGTTTAAGAATGTAAAATGTGAGTGATGACAATCTGTTTTCAATACTCAGTTTTTCATTCAGTTAATATTTGAGAGATTACATAAGATTATATTGTACTTGACTGTATAGGTCAGTATAAGTTATGAAAAGTAACACATCTTACAGATTAATTATAAAAAGCATAGGAAGTCTTAGGTAGGCATGCAGTACCTTTCTTGCAAGTGGAAGTTTTTCATGAATAAAATAATATATCTTACACAGGAAGACATTCATGATAAAAAAAAAAAAAAGGCCCTGATAGGGTAGCTTAACTGGTTAGAGTGTAGTCCTAATATGCTAAGGACGCAGGTTTGATCCCCTATGAGGGCACATACCAGAGCAAACCAATAAACGCATAAATAAGTAGAACAAGAAATCGATGTTTCTCGCTCCCTCTAATAAGTTTAAAAATATGAAACACCTTTCTTGCCAAAGACAGATGTAGCCTATTTTCTACCATCCATCAACTAAAACAAATAGAGATAGAGGGTGGTTTTTATCTCTAAGGAGAACTAAACTGATATATGATTGTAGTATTTCATCCATGTACTCCACGAATTTGATAAATTATGACTGTCTATGTTGGACTCAAAAAAGGGTGCTTTGTCAGTCCAGTATCTTAGAAACAGTTAATGCTACATATCTAAAGGAACCAACAGATAATATTAGAAGATGATGATTGATAGTATTTTCTATATATGAAATGGATTGGCTTACATGTGTTTAAATATCTAACTGGAAATCATTTTTAAGAGACAAGTTTCTAGAAAATATTTTTATAAGCAAACCATAAAAGTACAGTATCTGAATTAAGACTTCTTTCCCAATGCTGTAGAAATCATTGCGGTCTCTTAGAAAGTAAGATAATAAAACAAGACTTCTGTTAAATGCATTTATGTAGTCTAACTATTTGTTATTTATACATAGTTGTCTTGAAATTTTCCCCTCAGGAATAAATGTTTAAGTAAAAGTTAAAATCAACTTGGATTCATAGGTTAGTAAAATTGACTTTTTATAGATAGAACGTACAATAGTAATGTAATTGTTCTTAAAGTTAGAAAAAGGAATTCTTGAGATATATTCCTTTATAGTAATTGGTCTTGGTTTCATCAAACTGGGAGATTATTAAAAATAGTACATTTATCTTTGGAGCTTTTGATTTTTAAGTAGATGCCATTACTCATTTCTTTTACTAATTTCAATCCGATTTAGAGACTAAAATCTACCTGTCTAAATGGAGGAATTTGGGTATATTTCTCTAATTGCTATTCAAACAGATTATAAGCAGCTAATGAAAACAAAGGGAAAATATACCATTAGTCAAAAACTCAAATTGTGTTAAATAAAATCTTTACATGATAATGTGTTTTTTTGCTGTAGTTAAAGATCTTTGGTGATTTGTATAATAAAATTGTAGCAGTTTTAGAACATCACACAAGTAATTTCTAAATTACTAATTTGTCAGTTTTGTTAGTTTTCTTAAAGTAGATATGACTACTTTATAGAGCATTTAAATAAATTGATTCTCAATCAAGTTTTATAGATAAAACTTATTAGCACATGCTTATTAGTTTATATACCTATCTGCTTTTCTTTAAACGGTAGTTTAAATATTGCATACTATGTGAATTTGGACTTTAGTATTGACATATTTTTATATTTGGCATTTCATATTGGGGAAATGAATAAAAGCAGGTGACAATTTTATTAATAAGGCAGCATAAATATAAAGTAAGTAATTTTGTAATGATGGTAAGAAGGACATAAAGAACTGTTATTTTAGATTTTGGGGGCTCTTTCAGGTGAAATGACTTTAATTTCTAATAGTGATATAGGCAATATTATACATGGTTTAATTATCTTTAAGTTGTTGCCAATTCTGTTAAACTTAATTATTTTACTGTTTTTGTGAATATATATAATATGAGTTTGCTGTAGCATGCATTGTATCAACATATGAATGGGCATTTTGAAACATCCGATATTTTTTCTGTCAGAAAGCTTATTACTGAAATATGATTCAGGATGCTGATTTGCCATGTATATTTGGTTTTCTATTGAAAGCAATTTATTTAGAAAGATAAATCTTACTTTTACACAAATACTTTATATGGTTATATAGATTTATGTGAAATACTGTTCATAACATTGCAATAAATAAATAGCTCTGTAAAATGTTATCCTCTTATGTCTCATTTTGCAAAGATTGTAAAAGGATCTGCATTATGAATATCAATTTGTGGTGGAATGCTTTTACATTTCAGGGTACTTTTGGCATATCTTTCTCTATGTTTTTAGGTACTACTTTCTAAGTTTAAACCTAACATTTACACTTAAAATGTCAATGGAATTATAAAAATATTCTGCCATGTATCCATATGTATATGCATTAAACTGTAATATAAGTAATTGTGTTGTACACTTTAGCCCATAAATATTATAATCTCAATGGAAAATATAGATGTAAGCAAACCTATAAAAAGAAACACTGATATAGTACACTAGCAAACAGATATTAAACAAAATGAAATATTTATTGTATGTACAAACAATGCAAGCAATCTAAATGATACTGCACCACAAAGATGAGGCTGAAGTGGGAATGCTCTATTCTCAAGTGGTCTGGGTAAAAAACCAACTCTTTCAAAGACATGCATTTGTGCTGTAAAAGACTCCTCATGCACTCTTGAAATCAGAATCTTATTTTTTGCTGAATGACTGATGGCCTTTATTTTATTTTACAGTGGGAAGAAATTAGTGGTTTGGATGAGAACTATACCCCAATACGAACATACCAGGTGTGCCAGGTCATGGAGCCCAACCAAAACAACTGGCTGCGGACTAACTGGATTTCGAAAGGCAACGCACAAAGGATTTTTGTAGAATTGAAATTCACCCTGAGGGATTGTAACAGTCTTCCTGGAGTACTGGGAACTTGCAAGGAAACCTTTAATTTGTACTATTATGAAACAGACTACGACACTGGCAGGAATATAAGAGAAAACCTCTATGTAAAAATAGACACCATTGCTGCAGATGAAAGTTTTACCCAAGGTGACCTTGGTGAAAGAAAAATGAAGCTTAACACTGAGGTGAGAGAGATTGGACCTTTGTCCAAAAAGGGATTCTATCTTGCCTTTCAGGATGTAGGGGCTTGCATAGCATTAGTTTCTGTTAAAGTATACTACAAGAAGTGCTGGTCCATTATTGAGAACTTAGCTATCTTTCCAGATACAGTGACTGGTTCAGAATTCTCCTCTTTAGTCGAGGTTCGAGGGACATGTGTCAGCAGTGCGGAGGAAGAGGCGGAAAACTCCCCCAGGATGCACTGCAGTGCAGAAGGAGAATGGTTAGTGCCCATTGGAAAATGTATCTGCAAAGCAGGATACCAGCAAAAAGGGGACACTTGTGAACGTAAGTAATATGTGCTATTAAAATTCTACTTTGCATTTTTTTTCTCTTTCGGTATCTGAGTCTTGAAGTAATAATAATCATTTGAACATGCGAGTCTACTCTATACCAGCAGCCTGATTCAGTAGATCTTAATCCAAATTATTATAATTATTGAATTTATCAATGATTCCCTACTGTGATATCTGTACTGAGGGTATGTAGTAAAAACAATGGTATTTGTTATTAAAATTTAATTTACCCTATGCTTGACATAGAAGTCACCAGTTGCACATTGAGCTATGAGATTTAACAGAGGAGAGAGATGTGATGTTGATCAGGATTTAATGATATCTGATTCCTTCTGTTTGAAATCTGTTGTCATCTGGACTTGTGAGTAGCAGAAAAAAAGTAGATTATGGGGGCTGCTACCAAGACTTTCACAGAGAAAGTTTCAAATACATCTGCAAACGTGAAGAAATATTTTTATGAATACTAAAATTTTGATACAAAATTATCGCATTTCACTTGATAAATCTCTGAGGTTATTTCTCTCAAAAACATAATACTTTTATGGACTAAATAATAAAATGAGTGTTTTTCTGGTAAGTTACAATATAGTAGGCTATATTTTTGTGGAAATGGGCCAAAGTGAAGTTTTTGTTATCATAATACATCAACTGGACGTTTTCTATTTGTTTTGAAACAATAATAGCCTATGAATTAGTGAACCCTTACATTTTGTAAAACCGGATTTTTATTACATAACATTATGTGGTCATAAAATTGACTATTGTTTTTAAATTTAATACTATGTCAGATGGATCTTTAGAATTGATAGATATTTTTCTGTTTGTGGATATCCTGAAAATTTTCTTATTACACGATTACATTACTTATATCATTTTAATTTATAACTTATAAAGCATAATACCTTCAAAAATAACTTTTATATATTTATTTTACCACTAGCTAGCAGCATAATTTTAATATTTGCTAATATTATATAATGTAGAGAGGGCTGTCACCAACAATAATTATTATAAGTAAATTTGGAGGGGTAACAGCATGTGCAGATACTCTCCCATGTACTTTACATATATTAGTTCATTTAGTTAGTTAGGGATCATTATCATCTCTATTTTACAGAAGGAAAAATTGGGGTTATCAAGTATAAATGGCTTGCTTGTCATTACTTTAGTAAGTAATATTTATCTTACCTTAGATTCAAACTCAGAGCATTCTAGTTCCAGAGCCTGGGCTTTTAACATCAATATTGCTCTAGTGTCCATTACAAAGCAGGGAAAATCCTAGCAAACATAGTGTTCCATTGCAAATAGTAATTTGGTATATAAATTACATTGCTTTCCCATAAAATTCTCTTTCTATTAGAGTCTTTAAAGAAGTAATAATTTAAAAATATATTTAGATATGTGTTGTTCAACATGGTAGCCAGTAGCTCTTTGGTTTCACAATTGAGGTATGCCGTATGTAAGTACAAATTGTACTCTGGATCTCAAAGGCTTACTACAAAAAACAGAACGTAACATACATCAGTACTAATTTTTTTAGATAAATTGGATTGAATAAAATATATAATGTTAGCCTGACCAGGCGGTGGCGCAGAGGATAAAGCATCGGACTAGGATGTAGAGGACCCAGGTTCGAAACCCCGAGGTTGCTGATGAGTGCAGGCTCATCCGGCTTGAGTGCAGTGTTACCAGCTTTAGCGCGGTCACTGGCTTAAGCCGAAAGGTTACTGGCTTGAACCTAAGGTTGCTGGCTTGAGCAAGGGTCACTTGCTCAGCTGTGG
Source organism: Rhynchonycteris naso (assembly GCA_037038555.1). Lineage (NCBI taxonomy): Eukaryota > Metazoa > Chordata > Mammalia > Chiroptera > Emballonuridae > Rhynchonycteris > Rhynchonycteris naso. Next base: position 53,810,902 of record CM073000.1, on the reverse strand, counting down.
CCCCCACCCCCCATCAAGGCACATATGAGAAACCTATCAATGAACAACTGAGGTGTCACAATGGGGACTTGATTCATCTCGTCTCTCTCTCTTCTTGTCTGTCCCTCTCCCTGTCACCAAAAACAAGCAAACAAAATACATATATATTTATATATACGTATATATATACATATATATAAAATGTTAAAATTTAATTTCAACTGTTTCTTTTTAGTCTTTTAGTGTAGCTCCTAGATATTTAAAAATTACACCTATGGCTCACATATTTCTACAGGACATACTATTTAGATGGATTACCTGAGCAAGAATATTTTCTTGTCCTGGTTGAAGAGTTAAATAAATACCTCATGTGGATGGCCTTTAGCATAGAAAATACTTACGACCCAGCATTCAATTATAATTGTCCCCATAGCTAACATTGTGAAGTGAACTCTGTGCACAGTGAGTGGACATGTTACAGGTTCAGGTCTCTCAGGCCTGGTTAGCGGCCTTCTGTTACAGCCCCTGAAGGAGCAGAAGCTGTCTATGCACTGTCCGCTTCCCCTTTCGGTCACAGGCAGTATTTCTTACAGAGTATAAAATCCTGCAGGTTCCACTTATGTGGAAATCAGAAAGTGAAGATTTACCACTGCTGGTAGGCAGAATGCTATTGTGCTGGGTAAGTATAGGAATATTCTTAGTTAACTAATCAATTTAATGAAAGGCAATATTATTACTGACTAGAGTGTAGTGACAGTTACTTGAAATTGAGGGTGGACTCATGAAAATACAATGTAAAACTAACAATTAAAAATAGGAAACATAGGAAGCCAAGCGGGAACACATATAAAAGTGCACCATAAAATTTGTCTAAGGAAAGACTAGGAAATAATAAAGAAGTTTTAATGTTTAAAAATTTTAAAGAAAATTAAAGTATTCTGTTTCATTTTGTGTAACTTAGTTCATATGATTTCTACATTTACTTGTTAAGAAAAATACACAGGAATTTTTTTGAGTTATGTGCTTTTGAGTATAAAATTTAGTAAGAAAAGCCGTCTTTAACTGCAGTAGAAAGATATATTTACCATGAAGAAAAGTCTCCAATTTCTTTCAGATGAGCAGAATTTTCTCATTAAAGATAGTACTATTAAAATTATTCATATTCCTTTATTTTGTCTTCACGAATTAGAACCTCATTTGAATACCAAAATTATTGTCACCTGAAAAATACACTAACATACTTAAAAATAAAATAAAATTACTTCACTGTCATCTACTTTAATTAGGCATTAGAATAGGTGGAACTAGGTATTAATAGTAAGAGTTCATTAAAGAAAATATGATTAAACAAGTGAAGAGGCCTCCTTATCATTCAACTGAAAGAATATGGCTGCATTTTTATAACTCAAGTAAGTTGTTTATCAAATCACTTTCTTTTTAACCTTGGTGATATTGATGAAAGAATTAAACAGCTTATACTTAAATATGGCACCATGTTCATTTGCGGAATCCCTTCCCTCCTTGGCATAATTTCTTGGCATCACTGTGAGAGTACTTGCTCCTGGAATCAATCCAGAGCTGCCTTTATAGTATTTTTCCTGTTTCCTTTCGGTGATTTTGTTAAGAGTTTGAAAACAAATTCTAGTCCCATATTGAAGAAAACTAAAGTGTTTATAAGAGAATGTTAGTGAGTCCCTAGCCAAATTAGGGTGGTTAGTTGCTTACATGCAAGTTTTTCTGGACACTTTCTAGAGCAGCAGCCCATTGTGATGTTTTTAGAATATAATTTGAACTGTGAACAACTATAGAAACTGATCAGAGAAGTGATCAGTTGGTGTAAAAGTTTTTTTCTTTGTGATTTTGCAAAATGTAACTCAGATTTCAAAAGCAAATTATTTCTCAAGTATAATATATGAAAAGCTCCTCTCTTATTTCTTGATATAGTGCTTTTATGAATACATCTTTTTACAGTCATTTAAAAGCAATGATTTTAGGTAGTTAACACACTTTTATTGTCAAAAAAAGTTTTTTTAAAAAGTTCCCAAGATGTCACTTTTATGAAACTAGCCAATATATATTCTTAGATAAAAATTGTAGTTATTTTGAGAGATTATATATTTTACATATAGAAATATTTTCAGAAGACTAATAAAATTACATTAAGAAATATATTTTAAAAAATTTGGAACTTTTGTACTGTGTGAAGTCATTTAAAAAGTGGAATAGTTGTCAAATTGTGGAGCTTAGTAGGGTAACTTGGATCTGTATAGGTAATTTTCAGTTTACACTCAACAGTCATACTCTTGTTCTCATTTAATCTGTAGCCTGTCACTGACAGGTGGACTGTACATATTTTGTTTTTCTTCTTTGACATATAAGAAACTGTAACTCAAGGATATTAAAAAGGAATGAAATTGCATAAGAACCCAGAAACCTCTTGGCCAATTCAGTCTTTTCCCCCTCCATAGCACACTTCTTTCTAAAATTTGTCCTGTACTTCAACGAATGGATTTTAGTTACTGAAGAACTGATGAAACTATATTCTAAGTAGGGTGGCCATATGCCTAATTTGTCTGGAATAACTATTTTACTTATTAACACTGCTTCTTTTTGCTTTCAGAAGTGCTCTGATTTGGATGAGAAATCCAAATTGGTCATTCTAATTATAAAATAAATCTAAAGGTGGAATGCAGTTTATATGCATGAGTGAACATAGGGATGTGATTTACTTCTGCTATTTACGTTGCTTAATTTTAATTTTCTGAATTAGAACAGATTTAGCAATTTTATTTCTATAATTTCATATAAAGGGGAATTCAAATAATTATGTACTTCTCATTTTGTATTATTAAAATAATGACAGATATGTTAACTTATTAACAAAAAATATTTATAGTTTCTAAATATTTTTTGTTAATAAGTTAACAGATCTGTCATTATTTTAATAATACAAAATTTATGGACAGTAACATACAATTCAATACATTAAAGCATTCAATTTGATATTAATATTAAAATTCCTGCTTGATTAGATTTTTTAAAGCATTTTTTTTCACAGGAAAATAGATTATAATATATACTATTTACAATCAAATATATATGGAAATGTCAGATACACTACAGAGTTAATAGCTCTGATGCTGGAGTTGCAGAGCTTTAAAATTCTGCCTTCACAATATACTAGGTGTATAAACTAGGACAATCTTTCTAAGCCTTAATTTCAATAAGTATAAAATGGGGCTAATAAAAATAGTATGTCCCTCATAGGGTTCTTGTCACAATTGAATGCAATAATGCATGATAAAACCCTAAGAATGGTATCTGGGACATAACAAATAATCAATGAATACTTGCTATTACCTTTATTTATAATGAAACAAGTTTGCAAAGTAAAGAATTCTCATGGCAATGAGTGAATGAACATAGATCTCAGGAGACACAAATAGTTCAATATATCTTTAGCCAGTTAATTCTATCCTTCATTTACCTACGAGGAGCTTCCCCCTACACAATTTCTGTAATTTGAAATATTGGAAATTAGGTTAATGTTCAAAATGCATCACTTTGATTGAACTCAAAATATCAACAATGTGATGCAGGAATTTTAAATATTTTTATTAAAATTTTGAATGAAAATAAAAATAAAATTTTGTATACACTGATATTTAGAAATATGTAAAATATGCATAGGGAAAAGAATAGGTGGGAACATAAATACCACATAAAATGCCCGTCGTGGGATTGTGGGTGATCTTTTGCTCTCTGTATTTTTAAAAATCTTGAATATTAACCCCCCCTTTTATTGAATTTATTGGGGTGGCACTGATTAAAATTATACAGGCTTCAGATGCACAATTCCACAACACATCTTTTTTTATTTAACAATATAATTATTGCTTATATGTAAGCTAGTAATAGTTCACACAAAGACAAATTGAATTGCATCTCCAAACTACAGGTTTTTAAATTCAGTGTCTGTGCTAAATATAGGACACAGGAGACGGAACAATAGTAATTTAGAAGTAGAGTTTAAATTACTTAAAAGGGGGGAGATTCAAGGTATTCAACAGAAAGAGTTAATACATCTTGTTGTTTTAGTTCTTAATAGATAACAAGAGTTATTTTAAATGCTTCATATGTGTTCATTTAATCTTATAGCAAGATGTTACTAACTCATTTAATCTGGCAGATAAGCACTATTATAACACAGTTTAAAGGAGAAAAGTACTGTTACTTCAGTATTACATTGTTGCTGTATTAAGTTACATTTATACATACATAAGATGTACACACACTTTTTTTATATAACAGTGTGCCTGTAAAGTCATGGTGCATTTTAGACTGGTCACGGGGTCAAAAGTGCACCATGACTTTACAGACACACTGTATAAGGAAACAGAAGCACCATGAGGGGTGGGTTGAGTTCCTACCATCACATGAGGAGTAGCCAACTGCTGTTTAATCAAAACTATCTTGTTCTAGAATCCTTGTTCGTACTCAATACTGAGGGCTGCATCTTTATAGATGAGCATGTTATCTATGCCAGTCTTTCATAAAAATAAACTTTCTTTTTAGGACATATGAAAAAGTGATACAAATCTGAACATATTCTGTTCATGTCCATTATTATAATTTTAAAATACTTATATCTTTGTCTTCCCAGCATCCTAAATATTTCACCTGCTTTGCCATTCTCTTTACCGGTTATTATTTTTACATGGCACGCAAATTGTGCTTTGTGAAACAACATAGAGAGTATCACTTTATTATTCAGAAAGCTTCAGGCCTCCTAATTGCCAGTAAAAATTTCCTACTATTTAGGCTGGCATTTAAAGCTTTACAACATGACTCTAATCTTTCAATCACAAGTATTATCATACTTGAAGCTCCTGCTCCCACTTCCCCACTTTATCTACAGGTGTGCTTAAGGGTGGAATGAGAGACAATATATATTTAGAATGTATCTTGATGTGTGTTTATGGTTATCTTAGAAGAAAAATGACTTTTAGTATAAGATTGTCTTGCTTTCAAATTATATAATTGTAGATATTTTCTTGAATTGTAAAACCAGTAGAAAAATAATAATAGAAATAAAACCTGAGAAATCAATTTCTAAATTACTGTTACACTCTATAAATCGGAAATTACCTAAATTTTGTATCATTTCCAAATATATTTCTTCTATTTGAGTTATTACTACATTGCATTATAATTTTTATACTATTTTTCCAATCATTCACTTTTAGAAACTCATAATACTTGCTTTAAGACATTTTTGCATAGGTGATGTGTGTAGATCTAGAGCAAGTGCCCTCCCTGTACTCCAGCCCCGCAGTCCTATTCCCCAGGAGCGGTGGCTATTTTCAGTTACTTCTGTCCTTACCAGAGATATTTGCTCAGTTCATACCTTCAGAACTTTTCTATTCTACCTTTGGCAAGTATATGGTCTCACTTCTGCATTTACAGTGACAGTTTAAATTGCCATTGATTTCTGGCAGACAATGTCATAATGTAAATCAGTGATACCTTAAAATGTTGCTTGTAATTTGATTATTGTATCCAGCTTTTAGTCATTTCTCCTTAAACAATTGTCACTATAATTATAGTCTATGAACTAATTATTATGATATTGTGTATAATGTGGTTATTTTGTACAAACTATAATATTATCTTTAAGGGAGAAATTTAACCCTGCTATATACATTTTTCTATATATTTATCTCTATGTGCATGGATCAACAGAAAATTTTGGTAATTTTTTTTTTATTTCATTTTTTTCCCACTTAAGTTATCCCACCCTCTACAATATATCTCACAAATTTAGTTTAAAATTTTTTTTTAAATTTATTTTAGAGAGGAAGGTGGTAGAAAGAGAGAGACAGAGAGACAGACACATCTGTCTCTTTCTGTATATGTCCTGACCAGGAATTGAACCAGTAACCACTGTGCATCCAGTGGATACCCTAATCAGCCGAGCTCACAGTTTAGTTTGTGAGGATGTCTTTATTAGGATATTCATATGATATTAATACTTGGAAAGTAGAAGGTTACATGAATGTGTGTGTGTGTGTTTTAAAAAATATGGTAACAAAAGCCATCCAACTTTGAGTTTAGTTAGGTATAGTCATTGTTTTTTTGTTTTCTACCTGTGATACCAACTTGGTTAAAAGTTATAGAATCTAAGTATCTATGTGTATAGATCATAATAACACAATTTCATAGGAACAAATCCAGCATAATACAATTTATAATCCCAAATAACATAATTTCATATGAACAAATCCAGCATAATACATACCTCAATTAAATTAAATGTGTAGTGTCTCATAAATTCTGTGGTCTTATAAAGAAATATGGGAGGTTTACTATTTAACTTACTTTATTTAGTTGGAGGTCAATGACTGGCATAAAAAAACAGAAAATGCATTCTGGGGTATAGTAATTTGCAAATTTTTAATGATTACATGTTACATGCAGTGGTCTTCCCTTATCTGCTATTTAGTTTTTCAAAGTTTCAGTTACCCATAGTCACCTGCAATCTGAAAATATTAAATGGAAAATTCCAGAAATAGACAACCTATAAGTTTTCCATTGCACACTGTTATGACTGAATGGTGTGAGGAAACCTCACGTGTTTGTCTCCATCCTGTTTGGCACATGAATCATTCTTTCCCCCAGAATATCCACACTACACTACCCACTTGTTGGTCACTTGGAGCTGTCTCTTTTATCAGATTACCTGCCCTTGTGTTCAGGTAACCCTTATTTTATTTCGTAATGTCCCTAACATACAAGAGTAGTGATGCTGGCAATTCAGGTATGCCAAAGAGAAGCTGTAAAGTACTTCCTTTAAGTAAAACGGTGAGTACAATTCAATGAGATATTTAGGAAGACCACCACGTTCACATAATTTTTATTACAATATATTACTGAAATTGTTTTATTTTATTATTATTGTCATTAACCTCTTTGTCTAATTTATAAATAAACTTTATCATAGCTATGTATATGTAGGGAAAAAATAGCATATATGTACAGGGTTTGATACTGTCCACGGTTTTAGGCACCCACTGGAGATCTTAGAAGTTTTTCTCAGGATAAGAGAGGACTACTGTACTGTGGATCTTGAATATTTTTACTTGGCTTCTCATTTACATTATTCACTGTTGCTGATTATATTGTCTCTTACTTCTAATGTATTAGAAACTCAGGAGGCTTTGAAGGGACACATTATGCGTTTTATATTTTGTTTTATATGTTACCCAGTTAACACCTGGCTTAGCTCCTCACCTGTGGGGATGTAAGGTCAGCAACTGAAGCCATTCACACTGAATTCTCAATTATGGCCTTTGTAGAAAACCTAGATCTGGGAAGGGGAATACTGGGATGCTTTTATTAACAAAATATAGTAGTGATCAGATGTAATTATTATCTATGTATCTTGCATTTATTTCTTTTTAAAATTGGTCAGCACTCTATTATGTTACCGTTACCTACTTTACCTTTTAAGAAGAGCACTGTTTCTGAAAGAGTAGAGTAAGAGAGGGACATAGGTGTGGAGGGGTAAATTGCATCTAAAGCATTATTGAATATAATGAGAGTTAGTGGAAACATCATTAAGTTCACTATACTATTTTATATTTTCAGCTGATTTATGTGTTATTTTTATTTTAGTAATGCTTTAATATCATTATCTAAACTAGTTCCCATGAAGACAATGACACCTAATGGCATTAACTTACCTGAATTAAAAACATGAATTTAAAGTAGTAGATGGGTTAAATATATAATCTTTCTATTTTTTATATTTGACTTACTCATTTTTAGAGAGAAGGGAGAAAAGAGAGAGAGAAAGGATCAACTCCCATATTTGCCTTGACCAGGCAAGCCCAGGTTTTAGAACCAGCGACCTCAGTGTTACAGGTCTACACTTTATCCACTGCGCTATCACAGGTCAGGCTAAATAAATAATCTTAATTGATTTACCCTCTCAAATACATAAGTTTATTTTAACACAACTGTTCTGTGAACATGCTTACACTCTTTGAGGTTGTAAGCTATTCCAAGAAAATTAGGATCATAAATCCTCAGAGTTTGAGTGTAATTTATAGATTTCAAAAGTTAAATTAGAGGTGATTTTTGGTCTCTTAATTTCTCTTTCTAAAGAAATGGCACAAAAAAAAACACCTCATTTATAGTTCTAACAGGTCATTCATGACAGATTTGAAAATAAAATCAGAACTTATTCAATTTTTCCACACAGTACCTACACAAATATGTATGTACATGCACATATGTACACACACACACATATACACACATATACTGCCCATCTCTATCCCCCCACTATGGGGGAAAAAACCACAAGTTAACAAAACGTCATAAAAAATTAAATATATTTTTTCTTTGACCCATTTTTAGATTTCTAAATTGCTGTGCATTAATTTTTTCATTTTAAGTGCTGAATAGTAAAGATTCTTTTTTTCTGTGAAAATTACAAAGTGGCAGAAAACTAATATAGGATATTCTCAGATTATTGAATATTTTTAAAAGAGAAAAACAAAGCTGCGTTGGCAATACCTTTACGTAGTCTTTCACAAAGCAAAAAATTTATAAACAAACTTTTGCTTCTTGATTTTCAAGTAGACTATTTAAGCTTCTTTTACTCAAAAATGGTATCTTTTTTTTCCTTTTTAGTTCTTGTAGGTTTTATCAGATCATAAGGAGGTAAATTTTTAGCAATTAGCACGTTTTGGATATTGTGACATTTGTGTGTAAGTGTTTAACATGAGAATAGTGGCCACCTCTTCCTGTATTAGAAACCTAGAATTTTGGAGGGAGCAGAAACCCTGCTGCTTAACCTTGTGGTTTCTGACTAGATCTCCTCTGAGAAACCTGCGGACTTTAGCCCCTCAGGCTTTGCTTCTGAAAATCTTTTCTTCAAAACTGAGCTTTAAAATGAACACATGCTAAGTTTAGGCATTCAGGCTATGATCTGAAGCTGGGGAAGCGTGTGACTCCAGGTTTTTTATGTTGAGACGGTATTTTAGTTTGCAAAGGAAACCTGAGAGGAACTTTTTTAACTTCGTTGCTTCAGCCATACTCTTTCTGTGTTTAATGTTCATTCTGCACATGAGAGCCCTGTGTTATTCAAGGCTGAACATAATGGCTTGATCATTTTTCCTTTTGTAAATTTCAAAATGAGACACATTGCTCCTCACCTTAAATTCAAACAGCTCTCTCTAATTTTCAGAATAATAAGCAGACCGTCACCGTGTGTCTAGTCATCCTTCTTTTTAATGTACTTTATCCTTCAGTGTGGTAAAGTAGATTTTCTTTGCCATTCTTGTGCTCTGTTTTTTTACTTATTTTTGTATTTTTCTGCATCTTTTTTGAGAATTTTGTAGGCTTTGGCAATAGCTTTTCATTTACTTTCAGGAAATTCTACATTATCCCCTGATTTAAAACTTTTTATTTATTATTTATTTATTTATTTTTATTCATTTTAGAGAGACACTGAGAGAGAGAGAGAGAGAGAGAGAGAGAGAGAGAGAAAGAGGGGAGGAACTGGAAGCATCAACTCCCATATGTGCCTTGACCAGACCAGTGCAGGGTTTTGAACTGGCGACCTCAGTGTTCCCAGGTAGACACTTTATCCACTGCGCCACCACAGGTCAGGCTAAAACTTTTTAGAACATACCTTCCCATTGATGAACTGGATTAAAATAGTGGAAGTACGTCTTTCTTCGCAGCTCTGTGTTTTTACTGAAATAGAAATACATGTCCTACAATATCTTACCCTTTTGTCCCTTTACAGGACAGTGATTTTACTTATTATTTAGTGTTGTACAAGTTAATAGTCAATTAATACAAATATTGAGCCGTATTAATAACTATTACTTATTGTGAAGTTTTGATTGAATCCTGACATATCTTTCTGTGTTCAATTATAATTCATTCTTTTACATTTCTCTTAAAATTCTTAGGTAGGTATGATAAAAAATCTAGTTTTTACCTCTTCAAATCATTTCATGATTTTCATGATTTGCGAAAATTTATAAAGTTAAACTTTTAATATTAAACTGAGAAAAAGAGCTTCATAATGGAAAGGTACATTGTATATGTAAAAATGAAAATCATTAATCATAATATATGACAAAACTTGTGTAATTTGAATCCTAGCTTGTTTTTATTGAGCTGAGAAAATAATTCACATTTTGGTTATAGTCTCTTTTGTGACATTTAGACTGTGACTATATAATTGTAGAATTACATCTATCACTCAATACCATTAAGGAACTCAGTCAAGGTATATATATGAATGCCTAATCAAAGTTCTTAATCTTTATTGTTTTCAAAAAAGCTCTATGTAACAATTTCTGTTACTGTTAGCTTAAATCAGAGAATGATGGAGACTTAACAACAAAGGAGAGTGTACCAATAATTTAAATAGTTTTTCCTGCAGGGAGGCAGATTAAGTGTGAATATGAAAGAGGTGCAAGGTTAGAATACTGACACAACTTCCGAACTTTAGTTTTTTTAAGGATTTTCTGTCATTATATGCTCTATTGGAGAGACAACAAGCTACGTGTTAGGTCTATAAAAGACAGCATAAATATTCAGGAGCCTGTGAATACAGCTCATTTAAGCTTATATGATACAAGCTGAGACAAGGTTGACTTGGTGAAAACAAACCACTAATGTATACTAGAGTTCACATTAAGTGTTTCTCTTATTGCAACCAACATCTTTTTTAACCATTTCCTAATATATGATATGCAAATAAATAAAAACAACAGAAAAACCAAGTCTGCTTCCGCATATAGGCTAATCTACACTGAAAATACTATACGTTTTATTTATATAAACCAAGAGGGCATGGTTATTCATTATTCATTAATGTCTATAGATGACTGACTGTCACTTAGACCAGAGTGGAGTCTGATAGAATGCTGACACTGATTGATGGACATCCTGAGAACCTGCGTAGGCAGACTGGGTAGGTCTGTTGAACACAGAAAACCATCATGGACCCAATGGGGCATGCAGAAGCTTGTTACTATTTGTCTTTAATTTTTAAAATAATCATAGCATAATATCAAGAATTCATTTTATTTTAAGATTAATTATACATTTCTAGCCATCTTAATTATCAAATAAGAGTAGAAATTGATTTGATTTTAAAAAAAGTTAGGTCCCAGGTGTTCTGGCTCACATTTAGAGAAAGAATTTTGATTTTGTTTATTCTGTTTTAACAGAAAGATAAATAAGAAAATAAATCAAAATTCAGAGTTGATTTGCATATACATACTTGAAAATAGCGAGGTTTTTTTTAATAGAAATACTACTTACTGGAGAGAATAAAAATGTCATTGCTGTATATTCTATATAATATAAAGTTAAAAGTGAGCTGAGTTCTTAAATTCTCCCTGAAAGACTGTCAATATTGTATATTTTTAATGAATTCCTCAACGAGAATAATTATACTTATTTATTTTTTTTTCTTTTTTTTTTTTAATTTATTTTAGAGAGGAGACACAGAGTGAGAGAGAGAGAGAGAGAGAAAGAGAGAAAGGGGGGAGGAGCTGGAAGCATCAACTCCCATATGTGCCTTGACCAGACTAGTGCAGGGTTTTGAACTGGCGAATTCAGTGTTCCCAGGTCGACGCTTTATCCACTGCGCCACCACAGGTCAGGCTAATTATACTTATTTTAAGGCTAGCTGTTAATAATATATCAAAATGTTGGCAGATTTAAAGTTATTTTCAACTATAATTTGTTAATATTCTTAATTTGAATGAAAGTATCAGCACTTGAAAAAATACACTGCTCAAAAAAAAAATAGAAGATATTTTATTGCTTCATATTCGTTTTGAAATATCCCTTAATTCTGCTCACAAAAATTAGGAGATATTATATTGCTTCATATTCATTTGGAAATATGCCCTAATTCTGCTCTCAAAAATTAAGAGAGGCCCTGGCTTGTTGGCTCAGCGATAGAGCATCTGCCTGGCATGTGGAGGTACTGGGTTTGATTCCTGGCAAGGGCACACAAGAGAAGCACCCATCTGCTTCTCCACTCTTTCCCCTCTCCTTCTTTTCTTTCTCTCTCTTTCCCTCCTGCAGCTGAGACTCCATTGGAGCAAAGTTGGCCCTGGCACCGAGGACGGCTCCATGGCCTCTGCCTCAGTCGCTAGAATGGCTCCAGCCACAACACAGCAATGCCCTCATGGGCAAAGCATCGCCCCCTGGTAGGATCTCGGTTGGGCGCATGTGGAAGTCTGACTGCCTCCTGCTTCTAACTTCAGAAAAATAAAAAAAATAAAAGAATTAGGGAATATTGTATTGCTTCATATTCATTTTGAAATATCCTCTGATTTTGTGAGCAGTATATATGGAATTTTGGAATCATTTAATAAGGGTTAATGGGTTTTATCTCAAAGTAGAAGAAAATGATCACATTAGACTTTATCTTCAATTTAAGAAAAAGGTTAACTTGAACCATAATTTGCACATATTTATCTTCATTTTTGTGAAATTTGATTTTATTTTCAGTTCTCTTTTTAGTACTCAGATTGGTATATTTTATATATGCATGTATTTATTAGCTAAATATAATTCTAGATATATAAATATATTTTGCGTGGAATAAATAATGTTGGCAGTTATAATATTTTAGAGCTTCTTAGTTATAAGTTCATATATATTCAAAATATTTATTTTTAAAATATATTTGTAAGAACATTTTATCATGTTTGCATATGCATTTTAGAGCATTTGAATTTGAGGTTAATGTCCTCATTATTCAAACTCTAACAAAACTTTAACATATTAAAGTAGCTCACATATCTTAAAACAACATGCAATTTATTACATTATATCATTATAGCATCTTTGTTAAATAGTAAATATTTTATATATTTTTAGTTGAGGAAAGCCATATTTCACAGTGTTAACCACTAAAAATAGCAAAATAAGAGTTCTGAAGATTATATGAAATATTATATTCAAGTACATTCATTTTATAATATGCTTATATAAAGTAATTCAGAAGCACTTCCCTCTACCCACTGAATAGTTTTGCATAACATATTTTACATGCTAATCATCACATAGACATGAAAATTTGATTTTCCATGAAGAAGTATACTTTGAGATTATCTAAGAGTTAATTTCTACATTGAAACAAATGACATTGGGAAACAGATACATAGTTTAGCATTTTCTGTTTTGACATGTTTTCCTGTTTGAATTCATCTTTTCCAATAGACAGCAGAGACGCATTATGAAAAAAGACAGCTGTGCCAAGATTTAGTTAGCCAAAGAGGGCAAGCTCTTGTGTTTGAAAGATAGAGAATCAAATCGATGAAAATGTCTGGACCCTTTTAGCACGAATAAAGTTGAAGGCTACTGGGAAGCTCAGAGAGGGTCTTTTGTTCTCATGATGGAAAGAGACCCAAACGATGACACTTCAGGGGATCAGGGTCAACAAAGAAGATCATCCATCTTCTTCAGTGGCAGCTCTCTGTCAGATTCTAACCCTGTTTAGTGGAAGAACTAAGCTTCCACTGTTGACACCAACTGATTCTCAGCCAAGTGTAAATGAAGCTAATATTCACTGACCTTATGCATAGCAAATGAAGCCTTATGTGTCATTTGAGAAATAATGTTATCTGACACTTCAAAAAGTGAATGATGGACAGAGTGTGAGTGTGTGTGTGTGTGTGTGTGTGTGTGTGTGTGTTTCTGTTGATCACGTAAGCAAATATATATCCTTTAGCCATTCCACATTTTAGCTGATTTTCACAATAGCTACAGATATACTGTTTTAACACCAATTTAGCTTTGTATTATTTTCATTTAAACATCTAGATGCTGTTACATGCAGAACTTGACTATACTTCAGAACAAGCTTATTTGGCTTCCTTTAGTTTCTATAACAACATCGAGTCACAGAAGAGAAGGTTCAGTTTTTACTAATAAAAGACATAAATTTCAAGAAAATTCTGAGTTACTAGTTCACATTCAAAACATAATGAAGCAGAATATATTTCTTTATGAATATAAAGAGTAGATTGCTCTCATTAGAGAGAAAGTCAGGAAGGCTGTATTTTGTCATTTTAAAACATTGTCTAAAAGCTCTTTTTCATTTTACTTAGTAATGTCTTTTACAACCTAAAAGTTTTTCTTAGTCTGTAAAGCAAGACTCCTATTTTTATCTTACTGCGGACTATATTTTAAATTGTATATTGTGTATATTCTTGCTCTAAAGGATTTTCCATAGTAGTATAAAAAAATTCTCACAAAAATGTATCAGTGCTCATAAATGTTCATTATGTCAATAATATTAAGTAGTTATGTATACTATAACTAAAGCATTACCACTGACAAAATAAAATACGTGTGATAAATATACAATAATCATTTTAAAGAATGTATGGAATTAAGGATATAGGGAAATGGTACATTAAAGCATACTGTTGAATTTTCAAAGATTTCCATCAAGGTGACTATCTGACATGGTAGATTTTATGAGAATCTCCAGGACAGATCTGCATCTAATGGACATCAATCATGTTTGAACTAAACATAAACAGTTATAAAATTTTTGGAATCTGTGTCTTGATTTTTGTTCACCTCATCAGTCTTGTTTATTTGTACTTATTAAATGAGAAGACATGTTTTTTGTTCTTCTAAACTTGAAAAGACAGCATTTGATCAGTAGTTGTATTCTTTCTTTTTACAAGTAACTGAAATCAGACAAGATCATACACAAAGTTTTCTCATGGCAGTGTTCCAGAAACTAATCATACAAAGACACTGAACATGTGTTTAGTCAAGCGTTATTTGTTCCCTTTGTATTTGTTTGAATCTAAGCATTTGAATCTAAGATCTTGATGCTCAAAGATCTGAAATTATCCCTTTTGATAGTAACTTCACTGAGTTCTGACATCTCTCTCTCTTTCTCACTGTGTCATCAGTTATCTTCTCCAGGATTTGTGATGTACATATAAAACACAAAGTTAGAGTTGTAGCTTCATTTATGAGCTGTGTGTACTATTCATGTACACATGCAGATGCTAAATTCAGTCAATGCATTAATTCTTTTCAAAACAGTAGTCTGACAACAAGTAACTTCACAAGATTTTTGTTAGTGGTGTGGGTGGTGATGGTGGTGGGTTTCAAAGGTGCACTAAATAAATCTGTCTTTCGCATATCTTGAATTGCATTATTTGTACAAAGAATTCTCCATATGAATCCAGTGGACACAAATTACATACAAACATAATTCAGATGATAGCAGCCTCCTGGTGCTGTTTTTTCTAAATGATCTACACAGTGTAGTCACTCTCATAAACATTTGTGAAAAGCTGTCTGCAGTACAGATACAATTTTGTTTAAATTTTTTACATTACATTGTTGTAGGTTTTCTTGATTTCTTCAGAAATATCATTCAAAGAGTTTCCATAATAGAAAATAATGAAGAGTTGGTTACAAGACAGTAGATTTTGCCGCATGGAATCATTGGTTAATGGATTTAGCCAGGTGTTTGAATGTAAATTGAAAAGGCCAATTGTACTTGATGATCTGCAGAACTCGGATTAGATTAGTTACAGTAAAGTTTAGAGACCAAAGTGTCATTTCATCTGGCTGTTGAATAAAGTCTCAGCACCTTTGCCCTTATAATTTACAAAGTCAGTCAAGGCCTGCTACTTTTTAAAATGTACAAATCAAGTGTAAAGGCTTCTGGTAACATCCTAAAATAATTCCTTGTTGAATAGTCTGAATCAGTGGTGTCATTTCACAGGATTTCTTGGTTTATTCCTTTTTTTTTTTTTTTTTTTTTTTATAGAGACAGAGGTACAGACAGGGAAACAGGGACAGACAGACAGACAGGGAGAGAGATGAGAAGCATCAATTCTTTGTTGTGGCACCTTTGTTCATTGATTGCTTTCTCATATGTGCCTTGACTAGGGGGAGGGGACTACAGCAGAGTGAGTGACCCCTTGCTCAAGTCAGCAACTTTGGGATCAAGCCAGCGACCCCACACTCAAGCTGGTGAGCCTGTGCTCAAACTGATGACTTTGGGGTTTTGAACCTGAGTCCTCTGCGTCCCAGTTTGAAACTCTATCCACTGTGCCACTGCCTGGTCCGGCCCTTGGCTTATTCTTATGGACATTATTTGTATCGGAAACTTCTTCGAGATGAGAAGGTTCTAAACATAACTCATATAACTAATATAGCAATCATTAATTGAGCAAACATTACTCAACATTATACTAGGACTATATTTACATACAATACTGATTATATTTTATGCTTTTAGGAGCCAAACAGTGCCTGAAATAGTTGGGATTCCTAGATTCCTGTCAGAAACCACAATTGCTGAGGCTATGATTTGAAAAAAGATGCCAATGAAAGGTTATTAAAGATGCCTAAACAGCATGTTACTTCAGTATGAATTATGGTTTGCTAGAAAACATATTGAAATGAGTTTCAGAGATCTTTAAATTCAATAAGACTATAAATTAAAGCTTCCTTTTCCAGAGTCGATTGTTATTGCCATATATTATTAAGTGAAATGAGATATTTTGTCCTAACTACAAATAGTATTAGATATGTGATCTGTAGAGATTGCTATAAATGTTTCTAGTATTTTCAAAGGAAAATGGAAACATTTCATGTAAAAACTAATTCTTAATTTTACACTTTATCATTTTACTATTTCTTTTTAAGACCCTACATGGGAAATATATGATATCAAAATTTACATGTTTGCAAAAGAAAAAATTGTGCTTTATTTTGTAAAGGGGGGCCTGGCACATTTATATATTTAAATATGAAAAAAATTACTTTGGCCTGACCCAGCAGTGGTGCAGTCGATAGAGCGATGGCTTGGGACACAAGGGACCCAAGTTCAAAATCCCAAGGTTGCGGATATGAGCATAGGCTCACCAACTTGAGTATGGGGTCACTAGTATGAGTGTGAGATTGTAAAACATGACCCCATGGTTGCTGGATTGAAGCCCAAAGGTCACTGGCTTGGCTGGAGCCCCCAATCAAAGCACATATATGAAAGCAATCAATGAATAACAAAGGTGGCACAATGAAGAATTGATGCTTCTTATCTCTCTCTCTCCCATCCTATCTGTCCCCCTATCTGTCTTCTCTCTCTGTCCCTATCACTAAAAGAAAAATTGCATTTAACCCTCCCCACCTAACGTAAGTCTTTTCCTTGGTAGTGATGTTATATACTGTGTTGCAATATTCTGTCTTACTTTTTTTGTATCTTGAAGAAACAATTTATGGAAAATCCAGTGATTCTGTTTGTTCAACCTGTTTACGAAGTTAAAAAGGAAAAAGAGGGTGGGAGGACAGGTTATTTGTAGTATAATAAGCTGGAGAATCATCAGGTGGATAGTGACATCTCTGAGAACCATGGGAGTTTATTCCTTTGTGTCAGTCTGGAGTAAAAAATAAACCAGCACCCAGTTTTCAGTGTTAGTGATACCTCTTGGAAGTGACTTGGGTGTGTTAGGTCCTTGTCAGAGATTTTGTGAAAACAGTACTAGTAGAAAAAGCTGAGAAGAAAAGTTAGTTTAAATCCTGGGGAGGAGAGTTTTTCACGGAGAACGATATAGCAGACAGCGTCTCAATCCATTATCTAGCAGTGGTGATGGCAGAAACCAAACGTAAGTGAGCCAAGGAATGAACACTAACCTGAGAAAACGGCTGGAAAGAAAACAGCTGTCATGAAGAAAGGAGATCATTGACAGTGTAACCTTGTTAGAAGAGTGGATAAAAATGTCTTTAATTATTTGGGTGGTCCACATCAAAATTGTTTTATTTCCTCATGGAGAGTTTATAATGTGAAATGAAATTTTTGTGAGGTGGTATGAAAGACGTTTTGTGTTCAAAGTTTTCTAAATTTATATAATGGATAAAAGGTGGATAGTTGACTTGACTATAAACCCTTTTCATATAATCTGTGGTAATAGTTGGAGCAATGTTTGCAGAAACAGCTGGGGAAATGATAGTCAAGGCTCCTTCAAGGAGATGGGCAAAATAGCAGGATTAAAGTAGGAAAGGTACAAGAATCAAAGTCTATAACAAAGTACGAACTTTCAGAGTTTGTGACTGGGAAATGAAAAAATTCTGATTGATGATGGCCTAATCAGGGATGTGCTTGTTGACAGAAATGCCATCAATTTATCTCTCCAAATATGGTGCAGAAAATTTGGGATGAGAGGATCATACCATAGGTGAAAAGAAAAGAAAGAAAAGAATAATCTGTCACAGAATTCCAGAATATAGTTATCTTTCCTTCTAATTCATTAGCTCATTTGTTTCAACAACCTTTGATATAAACTTTCTAAGCTTTTTATTTTGTGATTTAATTTTTAATTCATTTGATAATGTTTATTAATTCTTCAGTTGTTAGAATTACTAAATATATTTGTTAGTAATACAGTATGAAAAGCAGTTTATCTGCCCTATAGAATAAATCAAACTGAAAAATCCTTATTTTTAATGACATATTTTGAAATGAAAAGGATTTTTTAGAATAGAAAGAAATCTTGAGTTTATTTCAGAGAGAGTAGTAAAACATATTGCATTAGATCTTACCTATGTTTTTCCCATCATTTCTCTTCAGTTTCCAATTATAAAAATGAGATATGTATTATTATTTTAACCTATGTAATAACTTAAAATAATGACTTGCTTGTGTTGCTTATTTTCCTTTGAACTTAAAGTGTATCACCATAGAATTTTCTCAATTTATAATTGCATTGCCAAGGACAGACTGCTTTGAGCACTGACATTAAGTAAATTTGTAAATAGCAAATGTGATCTTTTGAAATGAATATACCTGTGACTAGAACAGTGAAATATTTTTCAGAAAAACCTGCTACTTATGGTAATCTTTCTAAAGAAGACTTCATTATTTTTAAAGAGGATGCTTTCTGAAAATGTTCAGGAGGAATTGCTTAATGGTAACTGAAACAAACAAAAAGCAAATGAACACAAGGCAGTACCTTCTACAGAGCTTTTAATACATAGTTTCAGTGAACAATTAGGGAC
Source organism: Rhynchonycteris naso (assembly GCA_037038555.1). Classification (NCBI taxonomy): domain Eukaryota; kingdom Metazoa; phylum Chordata; class Mammalia; order Chiroptera; family Emballonuridae; genus Rhynchonycteris; species Rhynchonycteris naso. The sequence continues at coordinate 53,791,840 of CM073000.1, read as the reverse complement.
ACTGGCCATGTTGAATTTTATAAGTATGAATGATGTAGAGGTACTTGCCAATACATTCATGAATAAGTGAAAAAAGAGGGGTTTTATATAGTAAGGCAAACCTTCAAATGGAGTTCATAAAAGACAAGGCTTTTCTTTACTAGGTGGAAAGTTATCTGCTATATAGAAAGGCCTACTGAATGAAACATTTGTCCTCAAATTCCTTTTAATCTGCTGTGAGGTTCTGCCTGTTACCTCACTTGGAATAATGTGCCAATTTTGTAAGGATAAAGAGAATTTTATCCTTTTTTCATTCCTTTAGCTTTTTGATGCAGCATTTCCTTGAATTTCACAGTACCTGCCTTTTATTAGCAGCTCTAATTTCAGACTATCATTTTCCTAGACTAAAGTGTAAAAACTGATATTCTCATCTTCTTGACGGAGAATATTCAAGAAATGCAATCCCAGTGAGAATCCTGCTTACTAATGGATATTTCTTTCTCCGGGCATCTTTAAAAATTCTGTTTCTGTTTCACCTCTTAAATACCTCCTGCTCTTTACTAAATGGATTAAAATGTTTGGTATCCGTGGAGGAATGCTTTTGTGGTAGCATATTATTTTTGTATGACATTTTAAGTTATCATTGTTCACAATTTATACCTAATAGTTTGAGTTAAAATATTCTCTTTGCAAAGTAAATACAAAAATATTTACTTTGTCCAGTGACTGTTTAGAATTAAAATGTAAGAATTAGCAGAGGTATAATAGGTTTTGATTTGTTTGGTATTTTATGCTTTGCTTTTCAAAGTTAATTGGTATTGGTCTTATAGATTGAGAAGTGCTCAATGGAAATAATAAAAGATTTTGTAGCTTGACCAGGCGGGTGGCCCAGTGGATAGAGTGTTGGACTGGAATGAGGAGGACCCAGGTTCGAGACCCCGAGGTCACCAGCTTGAGCGCAGGCCCATCTGCTTGAGCAAAAGCTCGCCAGCAAGGTCGCTGGCTCCAGCAAGGGGTGGCTCGGTCTGCTGAAGGCCCGCAGTCAAGGCACATGTGAGAAAGCAATCAATGAACAACTATGGTGTCACAACGGCAACGAAAAACCAGTGATTGATGCTTCTCACCTCTCTCCGTTCCTGTCTGTCTATCTCTATCTGTCCCTCTCTCTGACTGTCTCTCTGTCCTTGAAAAAAAAAAAAAAGATTTTGTAAATGCATTAGAGATTGAAATTGGCTTTGTAATGGAAGCAAGGAACCCAAGTTCTTAACAGCAGATAAGGGTTACTTTAATTAGTGTGGAGAAAGATTAAAAACAACAAAAGCTTCTTACAGCTTTAAAATGAGTTTTAAGCAAGTTGTTACTGTGAAATATATTGATTCTAACTCAACTCTAAAAATATTGGTAGAGGAACTGGCTGGTAAAATTTCAAAAATCTCCAAATTTCAGAAGTTTGGTGTATATCTAGGTTATTTAGTTATATATGGTTCTGTACAAAAGCTAATTTTACTAAAGGGGCTTATCATTGTAGTTTCAGGACCTCTTAGAAAGCCATTTCCTTTTGTTATTATCTCACTGTAGTGATTAAGGTGACAGTAATTTGTTATTAATAGCTCCTCTTTCACTCTTGAAAGTGTGCTAGTTTGGATAATAAATAGTCATCTTTCATATAAAGTATTTGCCCTTCTTTCAACGCATTTTGTATGCTTCCACAATAATCACTTTTTAAACTATATCCCTGTATACTATAACTTTCTAAAATATAAGTTTATTGTTACCCATCATATCCAAAACTAATTTATATCTGATTTACTGGAAGTTATATCCACTAACAAGAGTGATTATATTCCCCTAAAGTTAACTTATTAAACTGTGACTCAGGACTTTATATTTCAAGAAAACTGGTTAATTATAATTTTTTGGAGTCAAATTTAGAGCTGAAAATGTAAGGCACCTTATAAGATTACTTGTCAAATGCAGCTAAATGGAAAAAAAAATAATTATGTTTTGGAGAAAGAGGTAATTCAACTTTTTTACTTCACTGGAATTACTGTGCATTTAGAGTGAACTTACATGAAGGCAAATTTGATTTTCATATTTTAGTAAATATTGATGATCTGATCATACTGTCACCTAACCCATGTAAAATGTAATTTTAGCCTGGACAGTCCTATTAAATCTCTTCTTCCTGTATTCCTTATATTAATATAAATGTCTATTTATAATTTTATTCATTTAGTTATATTCAATATAATAAGGGTTTATGATTTTATTTCCATTTCTATGTGTAATGGTCACTGAATATAATATACATTAATGAAATGATTAGAAAATTATACTTGACAGTAATTAGATATCAGAGTATGTAATATACACCAAATAGCACAAAGTGTTGGCTGAGGTCTGGATCTGGGAGAAACACACTGCTAGGAACAGGAGTGGATTCAGACACTGAGTTGAATTCTAAACCATTTTTTACTACCTGGTAACATTGTAAATTGGCATAAATTACTTAATCTTTCAGAGCCTCCAGTTTCATCATCTGTCAAAGAAGGGAATTTTGCTTCTTCTCCTGTGATGTTGCAAAGTTCGCTTTTTGTAAATCAAACTGCATTTTAATTTACAGTATTTCAAAATTGAATCTGCTGGTATGTGATGGAAAATTGGAAAGTGCAAGAGTAGAGACTCAAGGTTTTCTACTAAAAATCTCTTGATTCTTCCTCCAAGATCTACAGAATGTCCAGTTCTCTGTAATCAAACTCTGATGTCCATTCCAGCCCATCGTCATGGTATCACAGCTGCAGCTCCTCTCTGTTCTCTTCTGCCTCTTACTAATTTGTAGGTAAAGTGTTTTTTCCAAATGTGAGTCTGATCACAACACTCTCTTTTTAAAATCTTTCAGTGGTTCTCAGTTCCTCTTAGGATAAAATAAAACTTCTTAACTTGCACCCCTGCCTTCTTTTCTAGTAGCTTCATGGCTTGCTTCTCTTCCACTGGAATTCTTCATTCCGGTGCATTGACATTCTGCCATCAACTCAGTTGTGCCATGATCTTTTTCTGCTTTGCTCTTTCTTTACAATATGTAGAAGAAAATGTGTCTTACTTATTCTGCAGTTTTTAGTTATATGGGAAGAGATGCTACCTATTGGTGTTCTTACAGTGATCCCCTTTCCTAACACATTCTAGGACATTATAATTGCTTGTTTAATTATTGGCCTTTTTCTAGGCTGAGAGCTCTGTAAGGACAGGGACTGTGCCTGTTTTTCTTCCCACAATGCCTGTAATTCTTTTCATATGCACACTTAAGAAATATTCAATGTATTTGTTGAATGAATAAGTGAATGACTACTGGAAGATAGGGTAGTAAGATAAGCTGTGCAAAACATTTGGCTCAGGTTTACTGTAATAATAGTATCAAAAGAGTAATGGACCTGAGTTAACTTAATATGAGAGTTATAAAACAGTAGACTCTTCCTTTTGAAGGATTGACAAGTTTGGTGCTATTTTTTTTTTTTAATTTTAGGTTAATACAGGCTTTATAAGTGAAGACACCTTACATATAGCTGGACATTTGAGATAGAAGACACTGTTATGAGAGGAGGAATGATGGTGAAGACAATAGTCTGTCATTTTGAATCTTTAATTTCTGAAAAAAAACTCTTGTAACAAAGTTATCTCCTCTTTTTGTTTAAATATGAAAAATTCTAGTCATTTTCCTTTTTGTTTTGCTTAGTTAGGAAGAACTTACTAACAAGGAGATAATAGGGCTCAGAAATAAAACTGACAGAAATATATTTGTAGTGAAGCAGGGTTTCTTAGCAGTAATACTATTGACATTTTGTGCCAGATAATTATTTGTTGGGGGAGCCCTGTTCAGAAGCTCTCTGATATCTATCTACTACATTCCAGTAACCCCCCTTGTAGTTAAAATAATCAAAAATATCTGTAGTCACTGTGAAATATTTCTTGAGACCAAAATATTCCCACTTTGAAAGTAGTGTGCAATAATTTGTTGTCATTGATAGGAAGACATTTTAATATATTGGAGCCGTGTAATTCTCATGCAAGTTATTTCTAGATATTTATTTGGTCATTATTAATAAAATATGAGGACCAGCGTGACTACTCTAAATATTTTCAGGAATGAAGTGGTGAGGACTCCTGGCTACCTGTCTCAGAAAGCAAAGAATTTTGAGAAACCGAATTAATCATGGGAACCTTAAAAAACAATGAACAATTAATTTGTGGTTTGAGGATCTGTCTCAAAATGTGCATGACTCTGCCTACATTTTTTGACTTGGGGCTCAGGATTGAATGGTTGAAGAAAATTTACATTTCCCCAAAAGCGGGTCTTCAGTAATAGGGTGTGGACTTACATATTTGTAATACTATTCTTTTATTTTTGTTCAGAGGCACTGATATGGAAAATAGTGTATATTTATCATGTAATGGAAGTACGAAGAACATGATTTTCCACCAAATTCAGCCACATCTATTTCTATAGGTGGGAGAAGCAATGTTATGTTAAAATATGAAAATGAATTCACAATTTTTCACTTGGTTACTGCTGGTGATGGTGTGGCTTTCTGGAGTATGTCCTCTTTCTCTTGCTTCTTATTATGATAAGGCTCTACTTTCTTCTGTCTAACTTCTCTCAAATTTTTATATCATAAATCTCTTATCATGAATGGTCTGTGGGCATACTGGCTAAGGGAAATAATGACAGAACAAGCCCTAAAAGTCCCATGATTTTATTACACTTTTGTGGTCATAAAGGAAGAGCATGGTAGCTTTCATTTTTCTTAGTCCTTAGAAAAAAAATTGTCAGACTGCAAATTTGGATGGAAAGCAGATTTATATTAAAATGTATATGGACTATTAATGTCACTATAAGGGTAGCATAGAAAAGGCATGACCTTACTGGAGAAAAAGTCATATTATCATAGAAATCTGTTCTTGCCCTGGCCAATTGGCTCCGTGGTAGAGCATTGTCTCAGCTTGTGGATGTCTCAGGTTCAATTCCCGGTCAGGGCACACAGAAGAGGTGTTTATCTGCTTCTCCACCCCTCCTCTCTCGCTTCTCTCTCTCTGTTCTTTTTTTATTATTATTACTTTTCCCTTTCTCTTAGTGACTTTTATCTGTAACAGCTCCCTGCAAATACTGCAGTTTTTCTTTACCCTTTCACATCTCTGACTTTATTTTTCTTATGTTGTTTTATTTTGGTATTAAAAGGCAAGTTGCACAGATTGATATGTATTTGGCATATTTGTTTTTATTATGGAATATAGGGTAGAGTTGTATCTCTAGCTAAGTAACATTAAACAAAGTAACTTTATCTAGAACAAAAACATCAGAAGGGAAAATAGGTTAATTTTCAATTGAAGATATTTTAATGATGTTATCTTTAAAAATTCAGTATGCATGATTTTTTTTATATGTTGAAAGTATTAATTCGTAAGTTGAAACTTTCGGACATTTAGCTACATGATTTACATATTCATGCAGGTAAACATATTATTTGAAAAAATATTGGAGAATATTCAGAAGTTTTTGTATGTTTTAGTGGAAGCTAAATTATCTTTTAAAAATACTCTTCTTTAGGCCTGGCCAGGCTGTGGTGCAGTAGATAGAGTGTCGGACTGGGATGTGGAGGACCCAGGTTTGAGACCCCGAGGTAACCAGCTTGAATATGGGCTCATCTGGTTTGAGCAAGGCTCACTAGCTTGAGCCCAAGGTCACTGGCTCAAGCAAGGGGTCACTCCATCTGCTGTAGTGTCCCCCCCCCGCACCCCCCGCTGCCAAGGCACATATGAGAACTCAATGAACAACTAAGGAACCACAATGAAAAACTGATGTTTCTCGTCTCTCTCCCATCCTGTCTGTCTGTCCCTATCTGTCCCTCTCTCCGACTCTCTCTGTCTCTGCCAAAAAAACCCACCTCTTTTATGTTAACATAGTAATGATCATAATTTATCAGGCATATATGAAGCACTTAGTAAGTGCTAGTTACTGTTATTCCATATATAATAATCTATTAGGCAAGAACTATTATTATTCTTAGGCAGTTTCTTACCTATCTTGGTCTAGTGAAAGGTCTTAGCATTTGATCCTAGGGTTTAAACTCCAGGTGTTTGGCTTGATAGCCTGCATTCTTAAAGACTATTCTCTACTGCTTTATAAACTTTTTCTTAATCGTCAGTACATATTCACACATAAATGTTTCTTCTATTTTGGCAAATAAAATTGCAGTGTACATAAATATACATAAAACACCAACATTCTGGACAGTATTAAAGACTTGGTTAGTGATGCATGACAATCAAATGGAAGACTTTAAAGGACCAGACTTTTTTTTTTTTTTTTGTATTTTTCCGAAGTAAGAAGTGGGGAGTCAGACAAACTCACACATGTGCCCTACTGGGATCTACCTGGCATGGCCACCAGAGGGCAATGCTTTGCCCATCTGGGGTGTTGCTCTGTTGTGGCTAGAGCCATTCTAGTGCATGTGGGGGAGGCTATGGAGACGTCGGTCATAGAGCCGCCCTCAGTGCTCAGGCCAACTTTGCTCTAATGGAGCCTCAGCTGCAGGAAGGGAAGAGACAGAGAGAGAGAGAGAGAGAGAGAGAGAGAGAGAGAGAGAGAGAGAGAGAGAGGAAGGAAAGGGGGAAGGGTGGAGAAGCGGATGGGCACTTCTCCTGTGTGCCTTGGTCGGGAATCGGACCCAGGACTTACACATGCTGGGCCGACGCTCTACGGCTGAGCCAACCAGCCAAGGTTCAGACTCTTTTGAAATACAAAGGAAAGATAATTAACACTTCTGTATTTAATTGAAAGACTATGTTAACCATCTTGTAAGATTTTAATGAGGGTGTCATATATCCAGATTTAGAACTACAGAGATATAAAGATAATAGATATAGATATAGACATGGACAGATAAAGATACATAGATATAGATATTAATATAGACAGTGACATAAATCACATCTATAGTGCTTAATTGTAAGAATACAAAGAGAGGAGGAGGGATTCAGCTGCCTAAACCAGAGGATGTATGGTTTGGGTTTTAGCACACATGTAGATAATGAATTTTCTTTAGGAGTTTCAGTACCACATAGCTACTTCTTGATAAAAATATTTCTAAGTTTGAGTCTGACTCTGAAAAAAAGAATAATGCTCTACTTAAATACATTTTTCATGAAACTCCATATTGTTTTTGTGTTTTCTGTTAGTGGAGAATTTAATACTCTACAGACTACATGTCATTTAGGGATATAACTTAGATGGAAAATTTATAAAGGAAAGATATAATGAACATAATAGGTAAAGAATAATAAATTTACCCTATCTTGATTTAAATAACTTTCCCCCAAATTCTGATTTTACGAAATATCTTGTATTACTCAACACTGTGTATTTTTGTATACTTGTATGATAATAGGAGGGTTTTATTTTGGGGAAAATCTTAACTTTAAAACTTATATTGACACTCTGGCTAGCCATATTTCTATAATATCTATAGCTTAAAAAGATATCCCTTTTAAGCCTGTTACTTAACAGACTGCAAATTTAAACAACAAAATAATCATGCTGAAAACTGGCAAAAAAAGTAGTCATATTCTTCTAAGGTTAGGCCTCTCTCATTTTACAGTTGTTGGCATTTGGCAAGGATGACCCTTGTGCTTGTAATGCCACAGTTATTATGTTCATTATGATGAAATGAAATGAAAGCACATAAAATTTTTCAAGCATCAGATACCCCATTTTTCTGTTAGGGTACATCCTCTCACAAAAGTTTGTTTCTCACAAGTTCTTATACAATTCTAGATTATTCCTATATTACGTAAGACTAAGGCAGTTACACCTTGGACTTTAGACAATCTGTTTATTTAGATGTATATACAACTAGTATTCTTATCAGTCTTTTGTTGAACGTGTACAACAAAGGGTAATTCAGCTTAAATGTTGAAAAAGAAATCTATTCTGAAGATACCGTCTGGCCCATTCCACCTGGACAGTATGTCTTCTGTGACAGTATGTCTTCACAGTCTGCCATCTGCTTTTCTCCTGTATATTTTATGTTATTTAGTTTGGGCACAATCTTTGAACTTTTTCTTAACTTTCTTATTTGTATTATGGTTAGTATAAATTTATATTTCCATACGTTTGGTAGGTTTTGAGATGATTTGATAATAATTAGGAAGATTTTATGTAATTCTGTATACAATCATTATATTCCCGAGAACTTTCAACAAAATTTTATTTGGAAATAATCATATTTATATTATTATATTTTACCTTAAAAAACCAATAATTCACTTTTAAATTTCTCAGTTGTTTTAGATTGAATTATACAGGAGTATATATTGAGTCTGATATGTTGTAATGTTTTTCTGACCTTACCCTTAATGTTAAGGGTCTTTATGGTTTTATTCAGTCTTCTTGTTAGGTTTAAGTTTTAACTTGAAAAAAAGTTAAATAATATATAACTATGTATATATATAGACTTTTAACCCTTAGTTTTGTCATACCCCTCACTCCATAGGTCATAGGTTAAATGAATTAATTTGTCTTAATGTAAGGCATTAGTGATATTTCCGTGTTTTTCAACAGAAATGTTAATTAGAATAATTTAATTGTGGCCTTTCCAGTTCTAAATTACTACCAGAAATGAAAGAATTTGTATACACTCTAGAATATAGCAATTCTTGATTATCTAAAACTAAAATATTCTTGTTTTGATTTTGGAGAATGAGTTATTCTTAAATAAAGAACTAAACTGTATGTCTTTTTCATATCTAACATCACTACTTTTTCTAGACTTTACTAAAAATTATATTAAATTATATTTTAGTGGTACCTACATTATCTATTTGAAAAATGCTATGAGATGCAAAGTGGATAGAGCTGTGACAGATTATTTGGCTATTGTAAACATAAAAATTACTGATGTGCTGCTATTCTATTACAAAGACTAGAAAGTATGGGAATCCACTTAAATAATTTTACTAATTTATATCTCTAATGATTCTTTATCTCATAGATATATGTATATAAGTATATATATATATACATATACATATACATATACATATATGTCTGTTTCCTTTGTGTGTGCATAGCTAGCTTCTTTTATTGATTGATTGATTTTAGAGAGAGGAAGGGAAAAAGAGAGAAAGATACCAATTTGTTGTTTTACTTATTTATGCATTTATTGCTTGATTCTTATATGTGTCCTTACTGGGGATCGAAACTGCAGCCTTGCTGTGTTGGGGTGATGCTCTAACCAACTGAGCTATCTGGCCAGGGCCACTAGGTTCTATTTTTTGAATAAAAAATTGAGCTTAGCAACATCATTTATTGTTTTGTTTTGCCTATTATTTTCTTTTATTTCTTAATGTTAAGGATTGAGTAAATCTCTTCATGTTCTGATGCATTTTTTTTAAATGTCATGCTTCAGGGTAAACTGACTTCTTTATGATCTTATGAAAATTTTCTCCTGACATAACAGAAATGATTATTTATTTTCCCATATGTTCAAATGGTATTAAACTGCTTTAGGGTTATTTGCTTCACAAGACTTAGTATTGATCTATATTTTATAACTGACTACATAAGGAAAAAATAATCTTTAAAAAATAGCTAGAAAGATTACTTTAACTGATTATTTTGTTTTAATCATTTTTTAAATCATTACAGAAAACTGATGGCAAAAAGACATGTCTAAGACTGCTTAAAATGGGAGGATTGCTCTTAAAGAAATTCAGATGGAATTAATTTCTTTTTTAGGCTATGGATATTAAAGAGTTTTCTATATATATGTAGATTTAAGTATATTGTAGACAAAAAACCTGTTATTGATTAATTACTCACAAAATTGTCTAATTTTAATTCTTTGAAATGAACTAAAATACAGTATGTTCACTTTATTAAACAATGAAATTTCAAATATTTGTATTTATATGCATATTTGTTATTTAGCTCAAGTTCTTTGAATTTGAAGTAACCTGCTTTTAAGGCATATTCTGATATTGCTAGAACCACTGTTAGCCTCATTGAAAAACAAGTCAATAACTTCCACAAATAGTTCTCCAGTTTAAATATAATTGGTCAATCATATTCTTTAAATACATCTTCTGCGTGTCTACCTGTGCTGAGTTGTTTTCTCACTTCACATTGATAAAATGCTACAGCTTGGCAGGAAAGGTGACTTTAGAATCTATATTCACTCCTGAAATAGGAGGTAATTAAGTACATTATGAAAGGTACAAATTAAGATAATATTTATAATTTACATAAATATTTTTGTAATATCAGAATCGTAATTAGCTGAAGCATATAATGAAATGCTCATACATACCATTTATTTGCTGATCAAAGGTAATATGCTATTTAGAAATCAGCATGTTTGTCTTTTAGCAGATATATCTTTGGTCCATTGCCTGACAAGGCAAATAGGAAAACAGGAATAATTTAATCAGGGAATGAGTAATTGGCTATATTTGCCTATTATTTGTGTTTCTTGTTTACATACACATCTGGAAATGGAGAAGAGGCTCATTGTTTATCAGGGTAGGAAATACAGTCAGATCAAAACTTTGCATAAAAAAATCACATTGTGAAATAATCATAGTAGTTATTTAGTGAGTGCTTATTCCCCCACTAGGAACTGTGCTAAGTGCTTCCCATGAATTATCTACTTCAATTCACAACAATCTTATGAGGTCATCTTATTAGGTTTTTCTGTTTCAGATATGGAAAATTTGTGCTCAGAGAACATAAAGCAAATTTACAAAGGTCATGCAGCTAGAGGAAGGAGGGAAGGTCATGCTGGAGGGAAGGTCAAACTGATGATTTATATAAAAGAAAAGTCATATTGCCTGTCATATTGTTGAAGTGAGATCTTATGTGAAGAAACTATCAGTATCTGTTATTCAGAATATACACTTTATATTTTAAGATAAGTTGTTTTTAAAAATGATCGTTAAAATAAGAGTATTCATTTTTCAAAAGGGGAACTGTTCCTCCTTTTTTTGTACATAGAGCCTACATTGTCTGACTTACTGATATGTTTTCAAAACTGTGAGAAATAATTTGGCATAATTAGAATGAATAATAAAACTAAAGTTACAAAACTTATAATAAATGTAAGAGAAATATTTGAAAATAAGCTGGACAGGGGCATAAATGCAATAGTAACTTGTGCCCTGTGTCTAATACCTTTCTAACATCAGTTTCTGTTTAAGAACTCTCCTGGCACAGCCTTATGTTCCTAATGTCATGACCTGAAGAAAATCTTTTGGAAAAATAAAATAATACTGTCAAAAATAAGTCACATTTTTTAGTTACTATGAGTAAGTGATGGAATGTGTTGAGTTTTACCAATTAGCTTCTCCTGTGTTTTTAGTCCATGTCAAGCCTTCCTAGTTATAGATTTGAATTAGAGTTAAGATTACTGAAATTTTAGTTTATTTCCAGTGTGGTTACTAAGTTCTGAGATTTCATAGATAATTCATTATTTTTTAATATATAGGTTGATCTCTCAGAATGGACCTCTGAGGACAATATTGACTAAGATCCAGAAGGGTCTGATATTATTTTGAATCCTTTCTTTTATGAGAGTTGACTTTAAGTAACTTAATTTTCAAAACTTATTTCTGGATCCTTATTGGCATGAATCAAAATAAATGGGCACATCTCTGAGAACACAGACAGAGACTGGCAACAATACAGTGAGAGTTATGAGTTGTTAGGTAGAAAGACTTCTGACACAGGCCACATCTCTGTCAGGGATGGCATGCAGAGGTCAGGTCACCTTTTGTTTTGTTTTGTGTTTTTTTACAGGTGAGAAGAGGGGAAATAGTGAGGCAGATTCCCACATGAGCCCCAACTGGGATCTACCCAGCAACCCCATCTGGGCCAGATGCTCTAGTACTGAGCTATTTTTAGTGCCTGAGGCTGATGCACTCCAATGGAGCCATCCTCAGTGCCTGTTGCCACACTTGAACCAATAGAGCCACTGGCTGTGGGAGAGGAAGTGAAGAGAAGAGAAGGAAGCGGGGAGTGGGGGGAGAGAACCAGATTGTTACTTCTCCTGTGTGCTATGACCGGGTCAGCGCTCTATCCACTGAGCCGCCAGCCAGGTCCTGGGTTGCCCTTAAGAACCTGTCTTTCACACTCCTGCTAAGGCATCACTGAAAGACGGGGGTGGGGAGAGTATCAGTTTGTATGTGGGGTTTTGGGGGTGTGGGCAGGGTGATAGGAACATGTTTTTAAAGCATTTCATTGAAGACAGTTGTATTGAAGTTTTAACACCTAGATGACTGATTACTGTGTTACTGTTAAAACAACCTTTTACAAATAAAAATATAAAAATAATTAGTATGTATCTAGCACTTCATAATTAATAACAAGGACATAGAAGCTTAGGAATATGAAGTGACTTTGACCAAATCAAATGCCAACAAGTGGTAATGTATATTTGAACACAGATCATTTTGGCTAAAATTCAGTTCTCAGCCTGGCCAGGTGGTGGTGCAGTGGATAGAGCGCCCGACTGGGACGCAGAGGACCCAGGTTCTAAACCCTGAGGTTGCTGGCTTGAGCTAGGGATCACTCGCTCTGCTGGAGTCCCCCCACCCCAAGGCACATATGAGAAAGCAATCAATGAACACCTAATGTGCTACAACAAAGACTTAATGCTTCTCATCTCTCTACCTTCCTGTCAGTCCCTATTGTTCTCTTTCTCTGTATCTCTCTCTGTGTCTCACACTCACACACACACAAAATAAAAAAAAAAGAAAAATCTAATTCTCCCTTGCTGTACCACATTACCGCTTTAACACAGCCTAATATTTATAAAGTGGAATAGGAATACAAAAGAGATTTTGAATGTTCCAACTTGACATCTTTTTATTTCTTTTAAATAGTTTTTGTAATAACATCAGAATTAAGCAGATATTTTGATAAAATAAAGATTATGCCATACCTCAGCAAAATCTGTAGCATATTCCAAAATGGTCATTTAATAAAGGCAAAAATCCTGTGTCTACATAATGCTTTATTTTCTTTTATAGTCTAAGTTTTATTATTTTATTTATTTTTATTTTATTTTATTTTATTTTTTTACAGGGACAGAGAGAGAGTCAGAGAGAGGGATAGATAGGGACAGACAGACAGGAACGGAGAGAGGTGAGAATGCATCAATCATTAGTTTCTTGTTGCCGTTGCGACACCATAGTTGTTCATTGATTGCTTTCTCACATGTGCCTTGACCACGGACCTTCAGCAGACTGAGCAACCCCTTGCTGGAGCCAGCGACCTTGGGTCCAAGTTGGCGAACTTTTGCTCAAGCCAGATGGGTCCACGCTCAAGCTGGCAAGCTCGGGTCTTGAACCTGGGTCCTCTGCATCCCAGTCCGACGCTCTATGCACTGCGCCACCGCCTGGTCAGGCTAAGTTTTAAATATAAACATTTTTTTTTGAGAAAGAGGAAACGAGAGAGAGAGAGAGAAGCATCAATTTGTTATTCCACTTAGTTTTGCCGTTGATTGCATCTCATATGTGCTCTTACCTGGGCTCTGACCTGACTTCAGTTGGTGCCCCTGAATGAAGCTGGAGACCCTGGGATCGAACTGGCTACCTGAGTACTCTGGGTTGATACTCTCCACTGTGCTACCCACCAGGGGAAAATAAATAAATAAATAAATAAAACTTTTACAAGTTCTTTTTTATCTGTTTCTTTTTCACTCTTTGTTATCAATAAAAGTAATAGCTTAACACAAATTAATAACACCTATTTATAATGCCCTGAAATTCATTCTCGGTTTTAGCTTTAAAAATCCCCCAATTGAGCCTGACCTATGGTGGCGCAGTGGATAAAGCGTCGACGTGGGAACACTGAGGTCGCCAGTTCAAAACCCTGCACTGGTCTGGTCTTAAAGCACATATGGGAGTTGATGCTTCCAGCTCCTCCCCCCTTTCTCTCTCTCTCTCTCTCTCTCTCTCTCTCTCTCTCTCTGTGTGTGTGTGTGTGTGTGTGTCTCCTCTCTAAAATGGATAAAATAAAAGAAATTTTAAAAAAATCCCCCAATTGAGCACCTGTTATCACGAACTTTATATTGTGTATTGTTTCTGTTCTAAACTCTTACAAGTTATTGCAGGGTAATTTGGATGGTGCCTCACAAACTGGAATAAACTCATTACATCATGTTGTTTTTATCCTCCCTGCCCACTGTTCATTCTCAATGTGAGAAATCATAGCATATAAGTGACAGGAGGTCTGGCTTTCAGGCAGTCTTATGTAATTATTCCCACTGAGGCCCTATCAATAGGATTAAAATACGGAATCTGGAACTGTGTATCCCAGATGAGGTCAGCACTTTGAGCAGTGGGAGTACTATTTCTATAAGCATAGCTTTCCCCTTTGTATTATAGAAGCATAGACATTAATATGACACAAATATTTGAAAGCTCCTATGGAAACAGACTCACTTTGTCTGAATTAAGTAAAATGTCCATCTGCAATAAATAAAATAGCATTAGTTAGAATCTCTAACTGTGTATGCATGTAAATTCAACAATAATATTAAAGCCCAGAAACTTTCAATTACAGAACAATTCACTTATAGTTCATAATTAATAAACTTTTTGCAGCTGCATAACTGTAACCGGAAACATCTGCAAAGCTTCGTATTTTACACACATACACACATAATTCCTTCAGAAAAAGTTCAATTGTGCTTAAAATCACAGGTCTGGAAACAGGAGTAGAACCTGAGAAAGCTGAATCTAGTTGTATTCAATTAGCTCACAGAGGAAGAATTGAGGGAGTTAGGAAGGAAATCAGCCTTTGTCTGGCAAAACGATGTGAATAAAAAATAAGTACTTAAGAGCCATTCAGATAGTCAAAACTCACTTTGTATATATACAATGTATCAAAAACCTCCCCTAAATATAGGCTTGGTATTAAGAATGTATTTCTTTTTAGTTATAAAATTACTCAGATAAAATTGTTAGTCAAATAAAAGAAACGATTATTTGTGACTCTAAAAGTAACAATGGGCAAAAAGAATGTTGATTATAGATTTTCCAAATTTAAAATTATTTACAGTTTATTTTACCTAAGTACAGTCTTATAAAAATAAATAAATATAGAATATATGTGTTAGAAAGGCAAAATAATATATTATCAACATAAAATTTGATACTTTTTTCTTTGCTTACTTAAATAATTAGTTTGAAGTTGCATTATTAATGGATTTTATTGTATATAACAGCTTTACTGAGATATATAATTCACGTCATACAATTTACCCAGTACAGTGAACAATTCAGTGGGTTTTGGTATAGTCATAGAGTTGTAGAAACCACAGTGTAAATTAATTTTAGAACATTTTCATCACCCCCAAAAGAAACCCTGTACCCATTAATACTCCCTTGCCAGATTTCCTCACTGTTTCAGCCCCTAGTAACTACTAATCTACTTTCTGTCTCTATAAGTTTACCTATTTTGAGTAGTTCACATAAGTGGAATTGTATATGATCTTTTGTGGCTGGATTTCTTCACCTAGCATAATGTTTTGAAGGTTCATCCATGTTGTAATATGTTAGTATTTAACTCCTTTTGATTGATGAATAATGCTCTATTGTGTTTATTCATTTATTATTTGATGAGCATTTTGGTTGTTTCTACTTTTTTTGTTTATTATAAGTTTGCTGTGACCATTAATATACAAGTTCTTGTGTTGATATATGTTTTCATTTTTCTTGCGTATATACCTAGAGTATATGTAATTATGTTAACCTTTGGAGGAACTGCCAGTATTTTTTTCGAAGTGGCTGCAATATTTTACATTTCTTTCTTTCTTTATTTTTATTTAAGATTTTATTAATTTGAGAGAGAAAGAAAAGTGGGGGCGGGGGGGAGAGCAGGAAGCATCAATTACCATGTGTGCTTTGACAAGGCAAGCTCAGGTTTCTAACCAGCGACCTCAGCATTCCAGGACCACACTTTATCCACTGCGCCACCACAGGTCAGGTGCATTTTACATTTCTAGCAGCAGTGTAAAGGGTTCTTTCTGATATCTTCGTATTCTTACCAACACTTGTTTTATCTGTCTTTTTTATTATAGCCATCCTACTTGTTTTGAGTGGTATTTCATTGTGGTTTTGATTTGCATTTCCCTGAAGGCTAATGATGTTGAACATTTTTTTGAATGTTTATTGACTAATTTGTATATCTTCCATTGGCAATTATCTATTTAGAATCTTTGCCTATTTTTTGACTGGCTTATTAATGAATGTTAATTTAAAATTTTTTCATTGTTTTTAAATTCAGAGTTTTAGATTTCTAAAAAATATCTCATTTTACCCGCATCATCGATTTTATGGTGGAGATATTTTGTTATAAATTCTTTAGAGATTTTGATAGTCTGAGAAAAGACCTGGAACCTACTAAATAATGATTTTAAAACCTGGAAACCTTTTAAAATATAGAAATGCCTAGGCTCTAGAAATGGTTCAATTGCTGTGATAGGGCCAAATCATGAGTGTCTTATGAAAATATCCCTAATGTGCAGTCATGGAGCATAGCTGATTAAGACAATGGATTTTCCGTGCCTTGGTTTCCAGGATGGTATCAAGTACGTCTGGGATTAAAATTGGAGTTTAAGATTTCCAAGAAAATAACCCATTAAGGACCAGGAAATGTTTCTAGGCTGTAGAACTCTAGAAGTATGTGGATTTTCTGGGATAGGGTCCTTAGATATATATATATATATATAATCAGGTAAGATAACCCTTATGCTTACCCTTATAGGTAATAAACCTGAAGAATTACCTTATAGGTAATAAACCAGGGCAAGTCTGAGTATCTGCACCCTCATTCAAAAGGAAGAGATATTCCATTTCACCTTATTGCTTAACCCAGAGGTTGAAAATTTGTCTCTATGAGTTTTAGGATAGCTTTAGGATTGTTTACTGAGAACACAGATTTGACATCAGTCCCCTGATTGTTCCACAGACTGCCTCATGCAGGTAGGTAGGTATGTACTCAGAGAACTGGCACTCAACTGCTTATTAAACACTTGGCATCCAGTGAAGACAGCTATTGGAATGTGCGATTGTTAGCAGAATTTAATTGAGAATCAGAGTACAAAGTTTCAGTATCAGTTCTCTTATATACTATTTAAATATTTCTGTGTTCAGAATTTTACTGCAGTTTTATAGTTCTTGAGTAATTGATTTATAAATGAGAAACCCTATTGCCTTTTGTGTTCTTTTTAAAGGAATTTGAATTCCAAATTCTTTTGAACCAAATAGTTACATAGGAAAATATTCTTATTTAAGATAATTGAAATTAAATAGATTGTTATATTTATATCATTGTAATAGATAACAGATCTTGTGATATGGTCTATTTTAATGTACTTCAGTGGATATATTGAAGTAGATAATATGTTAATATCTAGCAGAGAAGTTTCATGTGCTTTCTTGATTCCCTTTTTTGATATATTTCCATTCAAAGAGTAGACTAAATGAAGTCTGACAACATTATGGTTCTTGGCTTTAGGATAATGAATTTGATATTTTATTCATTAAGATTCTAAGTGCTAAAGTCAAAAGATTCAGCCTCAGGCCTTTGTGGTAACACAGAAAAAATATTATTACTAAAATAATAGATGAATGATTTTTTTTTTTTTTTGCAAAATAATGAAATGTTGAAAAAAATTTATAAATCTTTCTAATTTCCATCAATACAATGAAACATTACCTTATGGGGTAGTAAACACAAAGTATAATATACAGATGATGTATTATAGAATTGAACACCTGAAAACTATATAATTTTATTAACCAATGTCACCTTAATAAATACAATAAAAGAGAAAAAAATATATAAACACGATAAAATGTTAACTTAAAAAAGCACAAAACATCAAAAGGCAGGAAATTAAAGTGGTATGTTACCTAACTTTACCATAAGCACATCTGTATTAATTAAAGTTTGCTTTGAATTCAAATGTTATTGAACAAATTGAGAAATAGGAAGACGTTTTAAAACTGCCATTGGGCAATTTCTAGAAAGTTATTCCTGTATGCTTCATAGATATATATGACAAGAATTTCTCTTTGATTGAGGTTTCAGATGTCACCCCTAAAATTTTTTACTAGTACTTTTTGAAAAATCCAGCTGCATTTATACAGAAGAAATTGCCTTGATTTCCATGTAGACTTTTTGGGAGCATTTTGGAGAACTCATCACATTTTTCCTATCTGGTTAACTCTCAAATATATCACTTCACCCCGTTTTCTCTCATTGAATAGTTTTCTCAAGCTATTTCATGTATATATTTCATCTAAAACTTTTAAGTTTTAAAGCAGTGGTTCTTAACCTTTTTTGAGGTACCGAACCCAACAGTTTCATATGTGCATTCACTGAACCCTTCTTTAGTGATAAATAAAATATGATTTTTTTTTCCAAATTCAAGACATAGATATATGTTTTTTTAATGGTTCACAAAATGAGCCGTGCATGAACATCACCTTGCTCAAAGAACAAAACCAACAAAGTGCATGAACTCCCAACAAATTACAGTATTACTTTATTCTGGCCTCCGCAGCAGAGGCTTCTCTGAACCCCTGAGACCGACTCATTGAACCCCTAGGGTTTGATAGAGCCCAGGTTAAGAACCAGTGTTTTAAAGCATCTGTTACTTTCTTCCCATCTTTTAAGCATCCAGTTGCTCACTGTTATTGTAAGAGACACAGCTCTTGTTATTGCATGTTCTTGACTTACTATCATAGCTCCGATGATTTTGTATAGTGGTCCCCTTATCTGTAAGGGATATGTTTCAAGAGCTCCAGAAAATGCCCAAAACCAGGAGCTCTATATACCCTACATTTTTTCCCATACATATGTACCTATAATGAAATTTAACTTATAAATTAGGCACAGTAGATTAACAATAATAATAAAACAACAATTATAACAATGTGCTATAAATAAAAATTATGTAAATGTGGATTCTTTCTCTCAAAATCCTATTGTGTTATACTCACCCACCTTCTTATGATGATGTTAGATGATACAATGATGAGATGAAATGCAGTGAATGAAGTAGTCAATGTGACATTGATCAGTTAGGTTACTTTTGACATACTGACAATACATTAGAAGGAAGATCATTTGCTTTGGGTGATTCTGCATCATGGAGCCATGCCAGTTGACTGTGGGTAACTGAAATTGTGGAAAGTGAAACCACAGAAAGCAAAACCACAAATAAGCAGGGCAACTCCTGTACTTCTTTTTCATAACTCTAAATTAACAGTTTTCGTACAGGTTAAGTCAAAACTGTCTGTTACAACTCATTATTTTCAATATTAACTGAACTGGAACAAAATATTACTTCAAAGAAAAAATGTTAAGACTTTTATGATCACATTTTTTCAGTATTGCTTCTATCATTATTTAATAATAGCATGCATGTATTCCATAATTTTGCAGGCATTGTCAGTGAAATTGAGAATACCTATTTAATATCTCTTTTTAAGGTGTGCTAGGATATTATTTCATAGTTTTCTAAATTAAAATAATAGCTTTAAGTTAATAAAAGTATAATAAAAGACTACAGATGCATTGAAAATTAACTTTTAGGGTTGCTATAGTCCTTGGGAACCATTGAATAAGTGCCAACCTTTAACTCATTCAGCAGTCAACACTGGTGGAATAGCACATGGTTGAGTATCAGTAGTCTTGTGCTCTAAATTCAGTTTTAACCTAGACAAAGGGAATTATTTGAAAAACTCAGGTTACTTTTGCTTCAAATCTGTGTTCCTATCTGTTAAAGTGGTAACAGAATTTAATGTAATTTGAAAGTTGAATGATAAGGATTTTAAATTTCTCTACCTCAGGTACTCTGTGTGTGTGTATGTGTGTATTCTACAAATCATGTATGTTGAGCAAAATAAAGTACCTCCTCGTTTGTGAGAAAAAGGGGTTAAGTTTTTAATTAGAGGCTTCTATTTGCAATGGGAGAATGAGGATTCTAAGGGGTTCCATTAGGTAGTTTGCTGCCTG
This sequence comes from Rhynchonycteris naso, assembly GCA_037038555.1. Taxonomy (NCBI): domain Eukaryota; kingdom Metazoa; phylum Chordata; class Mammalia; order Chiroptera; family Emballonuridae; genus Rhynchonycteris; species Rhynchonycteris naso. The sequence goes on along the minus strand of CM073000.1, from coordinate 53,771,784 downwards.
GTAATTCTGGAAGACTTAATCTACTAGATATTAAGTCATCTTGCCATTGTGCTCCCCATCTCCCTGCTTTCTGACCAGCTAGCTCTCCTTGCAACAATATGTAAACACACATATAATGTCATCAAAGACTCTCTCAATGTAAACCTCTTCTTCCTCTCTCTTAATGTCTCTCTTTTTAAATTTTCTGGACCTTAATGTTATCAAGCTTCAGGTTGTGAATAAAGCATTGCCTTCTCTATTTTATGGATATTATATCTGAACCTTGAATTACAGATAATAAGTGAAAGAAGCAGTGAGTACTTAAATAAAGGGGTTTCCATCCTGAGAAAGCCATGCTAAATTCTTTGTCCCCACAACTCACCATTCTTTTATCTGGCAAGATCTTATCTTTAGAAATATTTTTTAAGTGTTATATTTTTGTTATATTATTTTGTAATCAATCTCATTGTTCTCTTTATGTCTTAAATGTGTAGCAGTTGCTACTGCGAATGTGAAATTACATTAAGCTTCTTTGCCTAATACCGTGATGGCGAACCTATGACACGCGTGTCAGCACTGACACGCGTGGCCATTTTCGATGACAAGCGGCCGCATACCAGAGAAGTATGGGGCCACATGCCCAGAAGGACGTTTCATCCTCAGCTCCTGCATGGCCAGATGCAGTAACCAAGGATAAAACATTTGCTGTAGTGTTGACACTCTGTGCCGGAGGTCTGTAGGCCAAAACATTTTTGTTATTTAAATTATAAATATCGCAAAATTATGGGTTTTTTTTCTCAAAGTGACACACCACCCAAGTTATGCTCGTTTTTTTGGCAATTATGACACACCAAGCTCAAAAGATTGCCCATCACTGGCCTAATATGTGATGAGTGTTTTTCCTCTTGTATTAATTGAAGAAGCCAACTAAAGGCAGACTGGCTTCGGAGGGCAGTAGTGAGTGCTTTATTTACACAAAGATGATTATAGTTCTGTTTTCATATTTAGCACTTGTCTATCACTATATAACATATCTTTCAATTAAATTTCTGAGTTATCTAAAATACCTATCTGTGCATGTAAAACAGCCTTATTTTCTTGAAAGCCAGAAAATGATTTTGAGCTCTCAAACGTACCAGAATTACATGTTAAATATTCAGCGTGTGAACAAAAGTAGAGAATGAGTCAACTTTTTTTTCAGGAGAATATACCTTCTAGATAAGATTGTTTTTCCCACCAAGGAGTGAAAATGTGATTAAGTTACTGAGTAATACCCAATTTAAGAACATTACATAAATTTGTACATAATAAATTAAAAGTTATAATTGAATTTATGTTAAATATCCACTAATCTTTATAGATATTATTTCTTAATGTCTACTAAATTTGAAGGTCCCTGAAATTTAAATAGATATTTAATTAAAAATATGAAGGACACATTAACTTAATATATTCAATTTTTAATATCATCAATTAATAACTATTGAAATAATAAAAATTGAATTTGCTAAATAATATATAAAATAGATGATAATAAATGGTTCAAGGTTATTTTAACTAATAAGAAATAGTATGTGAGTAAAAACCACTTTACTAGGATGCGATAAGAGATGCTTTCTGTGCCTGTCTGCTCATTGCTGAGAGCAGTTGCTGTGTTAGTATGACTGCCCTGAGCCTCTATCCGCAGAGGAGAAACAGTCCTCATCTGTTTATAGCTGGTGGTTTTCTTCTTGATTCTGGTGGAACCGGCTTCTCCTACTTATGGGATTTCATTATTTTTAGTAGCAAGGAATTCACTTAGTGGAAAGCAACCTGCCTTATAAGTTAAACCGGCTGAAATTACATTTTGAAGTTTTCTGAAAATTTGAAGGAAATACATTTCTATCCTTTTCAGATAAAATTTTTACATCACTTTTTCTAGTAGGTAATTAAAATTACTCATATTTTTATTGTAAATCAAATTAACACAAAAAGTTCATTTACAGCTATATTTGATGATGAAAACATAAAAGTGTGTTAATGCAGTTTAACAAACTAGTTAATTGAAATCAGAATTACCCTTAATTAAATATCCTGAGATTTGGTCTCAATAAACTGTAGTTGTGTTCAGTGTTGAGCTCTGGACTTTGAACTGATGCCAACTATAGGTACAAGTTTGTCATATCATTTGATTTTTATTATTTTATCTGAAAACGTAGTAGTATAAAACTGGGTTATAGATACACACTAAAATTTTTTTATCATAAACAGCTTATTTTTCATAAATCATATTTCATATTTTGTTCTTTGCTAAATATTACTATAATTTTAAAAAGGTCTATTTGCTCTTATGGTGCTATTTTCACTTTCTTTTGCATGCCCAGCCTGTGGCCGGGGGTTCTACAAATCTTCCTCTCAAGATCTCCAGTGCTCTCGTTGTCCAACTCACAGTTTTTCTGATAAAGAAGGCTCTTCAAGATGTGAATGTGAGGATGGATATTATAGGGCTCCATCTGACCCACCATATGTTGCATGCACAAGTAAGTTCATAATAGAAAAGTTTAAAAAAAGACTTTCAGATTCCTTTCTCTCATTTGAACTATTGTGACATCATTGAGACAGACATAGAATTTGTGAATACAATCTTAATTATTATTAAATATTTAAAAATGTTTTATGAACCTCTAAGGCTAAACAGTCATATGTAAAATGCCTCTTCAACTTCAGTGTATTTTTTATGTCTACAAAGTCAAGATGCATTCTGATATATTTCACATCTATTTAATAGGAATCATAAACTTGTAAAGTTATTGGAGTCTTACATGTATATGAAATGTGATTAAAAAGTAATGGTTTCTAAATTAAAATTCCATCACTAAATAGAGCAAATCTCACATCTTGATGCTTCAATTAATGAGTTTTTGAGAAACTCGAATCCAAACCAAATTCCAGACAGTCCTATAAATCATTCTTGAGCACATTAAAAATGAATAGATGTATTCTCTGTTATATGGTTAAAAGGAAACCTATTTTAAACAACTGCACAACTGTTTCGTTTTTTTTTTAGGTGTATTAACTGTTCTTTTTTAATTGCTTGGAAGTAAAGTCTCTAAAGACCGTGGCACAAGTATAAAGACAGTTGTTATCCTGTTTTCATTTTGACATATTAAATGGAAAATAAACAAAGCCTCTTGCCAAGTGAATTCAAGGAGGCTTTTATATAGCTTCTCTAGGAAAGGTAATGAAATGTTTATGTGGAAGAAAGCATTTCAAGTAATTTTCTGTATGGTAATTGAGCTTAATGCCTCATACAGTCCTTTTCTTGATTTTATTTGCTTGTTTCTATTTTTGTTTATTTGTTTATTTATTTTTGGTTTCCAAAGGGCCCCCATCTGCACCACAGAACCTCATTTTCAACATAAATCAAACCACAGTAAGTTTGGAATGGAGTCCTCCAGCGGACAATGGGGGAAGAAACGACGTGACCTACAGAATATTGTGTAAGCGGTGCAGTTGGGAGCAGGGCGAATGTGTTCCTTGTGGGAGTAACATTGGATACATGCCCCAGCAGACTGGATTAGAGGATAACTATGTCACAGTCATGGACCTGCTAGCCCACGCTAATTATACTTTTGAAGTTGAAGCTGTAAATGGAGTTTCTGACTTAAGCCGATCCCAGAGGCTCTTTGCAGCTGTCAGTATCACCACTGGTCAAGCAGGTATGTTTTTCTGTTTGCCTTTAGTAAGTGAATAATGTCCCTACAAAGTGAGGTGTCTCACTTGAATATTTAGTTAACTTGGCTACACAGAACTCAATTATTCCAGCTTGTTGATTATTCACACCTTTAACTTTTCTTTGTTATTTCTCCTGTTGCCTGTTAAACCATTACTAGACTCATTAACATCTCCTCCAGAGATCTGGCAAGAGAAATAAAAGGGATAAATTGTAAACCAGTTAAGACTGCTCCAAGGCGAGAAACTGTTAGATCTAGAGGAGGAAAGTGGATGTATTGGATGAAATGAAATACAGGGTATTTCTTGCATTTTTACCTCTTTGTATGCTCATATGCTCATGATCAAAATCTACGTGATAATTAGGAATAATGAAAGAGTTGGCTGTGATGTCTCGCATGGTGTTAACCAGTTTTTTACCAGATGGAATGTGATATTTGTAATATATGGCAAGTCTGCATTAAATTTTGTGTGAGGGAATTTTAAGTTCATCAATAGATTTGATTATAATATTGAAGTAAATATTTGGGAAATCCCATGACGATTTCGAAAGAAATGAATTAGGAAATACGGCAACCATGATTGTGAACTTCTAGTTTAGCCTAAAAGCAGTTTTCACTTATTTTTCTTTTCCTTTTTTTGTAAATTTTATTTAAAAAATTAACTTATAACAGGGTGACATTGATCAATAAGAGTACATAGATTTCAGGTAAACATCTCTATAGCATTTGAACTGTTGATTGTGTTGTATACCCATCACCCAAAGTCAGATCATTTTCTGTCATCTTGTATTTGTTCTTCTTTACTCCCTTCCCCTCCCCCTGGTAACCACTTCCCCTCCCCCTGGTAACCACTTCACTTTTATCTACATCTATGAGTCTCAGTTTTATATCCCACCTATGTGTGAAATTATACAGTTCTTAGCCTTTTCAGATTTACTTGTTTTACTCATTATAATGTTCTTAAGGTCCGTACATGTTGTCGTAAATGTTACCATGTCATCATTTCTTATGGCTGAGTAGTATTCCATTGTATATATGTGCCACATCTCATTATCCAATCTTCTATCGAGGGACACTTTGGCTTTTTCCATATTTTGGCCACTGTGAATAATGCTGTTATGAATATGGGGACTCATGTCTTTTTACATACCAATGTTTTTGAGTTTTATGGGTAAATACCCAGTAGAGGGAATACTGGGTCATATGGTAGTTCTAGTCCTTTTTTTTTTAAAGAGAAAGAAAGAGAGAGAGAGTCAGAGAGAGGGACAGATAGGGACAGACAGACAGATGGCAGAGAGATGAGAAGCATCAATTCTTCATTGTGGCACCTTAGTTCATTGATTGCATTCTCATATGTACCTTGATGAGGTGGGGGGGGAGGCTTCAGGTGAGCAAATGACCCCTTGCTCATGATTTTATTACCATGTGCATCGGAGTACACCTGTTTGAGTTGAGGTAACACAGCATTCTGTTTTTTCTTTCTTTTCTTTTTTTTTTTGAGATAGGGAATATTTTCAAACCTTCAGTTTTGAATTCTCTTATCATTTTAATCCAAGTTTTCCATGTGATTGAGATTTCTTTTTCTGGAGCTTTTTCATTTTCTTTCTGAACTATGTCTCTGCCTTGTGCAGCCATGGTATTCAATTTATTCTTCTTTGATGGCCTTTAAGAGTGGTACTTTAATAACCCTAACAAAAAAAAATGTTAAAATATGAAAAATTAAAAAAATACAATGAAAAATATAAAAATTAAAAATATTCTTACAAGAAAAAACACAGAAAAAGATTAAAAACAAAAAAATAAAAAAATGAAACACTTAGAAACAATAATAATAAAAAATATAAAAATTAAGGACAATGAAGTTCAAAAGAAAAAAAGAATTTAAAAAAGGGGTAATAAAAAAGAAAAAGAAATACAGTAGTACCTTGAGATACGAACAGACCAACATACTATTTTTTCCCCAACATACTTTTTTTAAGATATGAACTGCGACTTCGTCCATATTTTTGTTCGAGATCTGAGTGAAATTTCCAGATATGAGTTGTGATTCGGGAAGCTGCCTCTGGTTGGCGCACAGGTCCAGTATTGGCAGTTTGATATATGAGTTGACTGACTTACGAGCTCAGTTACAGAACAAATTAAATTCATATCTCAAGGTACTACTGTATCGATTTTGAGAGATTTCTTCCAGAAAGTGTGGTTATAATACAGGTTTTAGCTCTGTGAAGTTCCCGGGCTGCCCTCTGCTGAGATGTTGTTGTCACAGTGATGTGTGTGGGGCGTGTTTTGAAGGCTTTAAGGTTTTAGCTTTCTGTCTTTCTGGCTGTAGGAATTGCAATCTCAGGTCCCTGGGCATTCTTCCCCACATCTCAACAAACCTGGGGACCAGATGCAGAGCATCTCTGTTCTTCACGGGACAGAGTGGCTCTGGTGAGCTAACTTTGGGGTTTGTCTTTGCCCCTCTCCATACCATGAGGTGAGGGAGGTGGGATCTGGAAGGTTGGGGATTGCACTTTAGCTTTCTCTGTCTCTGTCAAGTGTGGGTGCAGGCTGACTGCAGGAACACTGGCCGTGACCTCACATTCTGGCTGCTTAGGTTTATCTCCCCTGCCCTCAGCTCTTCTGTCTCCCTGCTCCTCCAGGCAGAAATAAACCCAGTCTGTAGTCCAGTAGAGAGAAAACAATTCCAGTCACACCAGGTTTGTCTCCTCAGACCTGACTGCCAGTGTGTTTTATCTTCTGCTGCCCCCCCTCAAACCAACCCATCTTTAATCCATTCAGTAAGTGGATCTTTCAAGTATGCTCAGCTGGGGTTCCTTTGCTGTGTTATAGTTGTTAAACTTGTTGAAATTTCAAGCGGAGAGATCAGAGTATCTCTCACACCACAATTACACTGACATCATCTCCGAGGCCCACCCACTTATTTTCTTACTGGCATTTGATATGTTCTATTCAGTCATTCTTTGCTGTGGTAAATATACTTTGGGAAGTACTAATTGGGAAGGAAGTTTCAAAAATTGGAGAATTTCTAAACCTTTAGAAAAATCTTATTACTATAGGAAGTTTCAGAAATTTAAAACTGTCTCAACCTTTTGAAAATTCTTGCTGTTGAAGAAAGATGCTATGTGACAGATGTAGCTAAGTGTTCTGTCAGTCATTAATAAAATTGGGCCTCCACTGGCATCTTGAATTGTGTGAGCATCACTACAAACTTATAACAAGATCTTCCTGATGTTTGACTGTCAAAAACCAGTATTATCCCAAATTCCTGAACATAGACTAATGTATTCTTCATTTCTATGCCAATTTTAACAAAATGTTACCTATTTAAATTACTATATATCTGCAGAAAGAAGACTGTGCATATGGTCTCCTGCTTACCATTTTGTACAGATTAGTAGGTTCTTATTCTGAAGGTTTCTTCTTGATATTTAAAAGGCTATTGAAAATCAGGTCACCCATGTAAAAGCAGAAGTCCTGGAGGTAAAACAACATAGAAACTTTCAAATCTTCAAACATTGGACAAAAGAAATAACTGATTTGACAGATATTTGGATTGATGTATATTATTTAGCCTTACTCTATTTACTGGTCTTTTAAAATGCTGTTGTCATTACTTATTTTTACTTATGTTGCTTTATCTTTAAATTTGTCATTATAACTCCAAAGTGACTGTATTTGAGAAACTAGGTTCATGATTATGACACTTTTGATATCTTTGGAACCAATAATAGGAGTCTGAGGTCTGCTGAGCTAGAATAACTGCTTTACTCCTGCTGATATCAAGTATAAAAAGGCATATTTTATTTATTTTTGAATACAACGTAAAGATGCTGAACTGGTACCACAAACAGAATTTGCCAGATAGGTTGCCTTTAGAATTGGTTTCCTTGCTCTTTAAAATCAGTGTTTAATTTTTCAAGTTTATATTCTACCAGCAAAATGGGTCATAGATTTTTCATAAATTTCCAAATCAAATATATCACAGTAGTTAGGTAAAGTGGCTTTGGACATCGATTTTCTTCTGGTTAAAAGCATACCAGATTTGTTTGGTTTTCAGGGAGGAGGTAATTTAAATGTGCAAAAATTAGATTGTGATAGTTGCACAACTCTGTAAATATACTAAAAAATGCTGAATTGTGTACTTAAAATGAATGAATTTTAGTGTACATAGATTATTCCCCAATTAAACTATTAAACTTTTTATGAAAATAAATATAATAAAGTTAAAAATCAAACTTAGGTTTGCCCTTTCATACTGAAATATTAGTGCACAATTGCCTAGTCTCTACTATATCTCAAATACTAAAAACCCATGAATTTTCTCTGTTACACTGTTAGCTTTTTCTACTTTCAAAAACTGTATTTAAATATGGCAGCAAGCTGTGGTAATTTTAAACATTTTAATTTCTTTTTAAAGGGAAGAAATGGGGAATATATGTTAGCGACCATTGTTCTTTTTAATGTCTACCTACTTCCCCTGCCCCCTCTGCTTCACCAACATTTTTGCTTTTTTTAAAGGGAGAATGATGTGTGACTCTGTCCATATTCAGAACTATCATGGAAACCTATGTTGATCCTTGAAATTCTCATTCTCCAGTAACCAAACCGCCTTACCTCCCACCTAGTTTATGCTGTAGTCACTTGAATGATGACGTTAAATCCTGATCTCAGGTTCGTTATCTTTCTCATCAGCAATCCACTGATGTCAATATAGAAAGAAAATCTGTGTGTGAGGGGCAAAAATACAGAATAAAAATGAAATATAATCATCCGGTGTTTGAAAGGCAGTGTGTTCACCCGGTAGTTCCTTCTCTATTACGTTTATGGCTGGAACCGAAGACCCTCCCTACCAATGTCTTACATTGAAGATTCTCTGTCCTTTGTTCAGGGTAGTAATGTTATTGTTGTTAAAGGATTTGTGCTTCAACCCCAATTCTGCCACTTCCAAGGTATGTGCATGGATGAATCACTAAAGTTCTTTATGAGTAAAGTTGGGATAAAATAGTATCTGGAGGGGAGCAAGATGGCGACGGAGTAGGCGGACGTACCAACTTCCAACTCCCAGAACCAAAGTGGATTACAACTCAATTTTAAGAACCATCACCTGGATAAACCAACTTTGAACAAAACTAAGTGGACTCTTCAACCAAGGAACACAGAAGAAGCCACACTGAGACTGGTAGGAATAGCTAAAACGCGAAGAGGGCTGCCCAGCTCCCCGGAAACACTCCACACATTCAAGAAGCACACAGAACTCCATTAAGGAGAAACCCAAAAAAATCTACACCAAGACACATCATAGTTAAAATACCAAAGCTAATGGATAAAGAAAAAATTTTAAAAGCTGCTAGAGAAAAAAAGACTTATCACCTACAAAGGAGCCCCCATAAGGATGACATCGGACTTCTCAACAGAAACACTTGAGGCCAGAAGGGAATGGCAAGAAATAATCAAAGTAATGCAGAACAAGAACCTACAACCAAGACTACTTTATCCAGCAAGGCTAATGTTTAAAATTGAAGGAGAAATAAAGAGCTTCCCAGAAAAAGAAAGCCTCAAGGAATTCATAAAAACCAAACCAATTCTGCAAGAGATACTAAGGGGCCTCTTGTGAACAGTTTAAAGGGAGGAAAGAATAGAACAAAAGAAGAATACAGCTTTAAAGAATAAAATGGCAATAAACAACTACATATCAATAATAACCTTAAATGTAAATGGATTAAATGATCCAATCAAAAGACATAGGGTAGCTGCATGGATAAAGAAACAGGACCCATACATATGCTGTCTACAAGAGACACATCTTAAAATAAAAGATGTTCATAGACTGAAGGTAAAAGGATGGAAAAAAATATTTCATGCAAATGGAAATGAAAAAAATGCAGGGGTAGCAATACTTATATCAGACAAAATGGACTTTAAAACAAAGGCTGTAGTAAGAGATAAAAGAGGACACTACATAATGATAAAGGGAACAATTCAACAGGAAGATATAACTATTGTAAATATCTATGCACCAAATATAGGAGCCCCGACATACATAAAGCAGACTTTGATGGATATAAAGGGCGAGATTAACAGCAATACTATCATAGTAGGGGATTTCAATACCCCTCTAACAACACTGGATAGATCCTCAAGAAAGAAAATTAATAAAGAAACAGCAGACTTAAAGGAGACACTAGATCAACTTGATTTAATAGATATCTTCAGAACTTTTCACCCTAAAGCAGTAGAATATACATTCTTCTCAAGCGCTCATGGTACGTTTTCTAGGATAGACCACATGTTAGGACACAAAAATGGTCTCAATAAATTTAAGAAGATTGAAATCATATCAAGCATTTTCTCTGATCACAATGCCATGAAACTAGAAATTAACCACAAAAGAAAAACTGAAAAATACTTAAACACTTGGAAACTAAATAGCATGTTATTAAATAATGAATGGATTAACAATGAGATCAAAGAAGAAATAAAAAAGTTTCTAGAAACAAATGATAATGAGCATACATCAACTCAAAATTTATGGGACACAGCAAAAGCAGTTCTGAGAGGGAAGTTTATTGCACTACAGGCATATCATAAGAAGCTAGAAAAAGCTCAAATAAGCAACTTGACCCTGCATCTAAAAGAACTAGAAAAACAACAACAAATAAAACCCAAGACAAGTAGAAGAAAGGAAATAATAAAGGTCAGAGCAGAAATAAATGACATAGAGGCTAAGGAAACAATACAGAGGATCAATGAAACAAGAAGCTGGTTCTTTGAAAAGGTAAACAAGATTGATGAACCTTTAACTAGACTCACCAAGAAAAAAAGAGAGAGGACTCAAATAAATAAAATTAGAAAGGACAGTGGAGAAATAACAACTGACACAACAGAAATACAAAGCATTGTAAGAAAATACTATGAAGAACTATATGCAAAAAAATTAGACAATCTTGGTGAAATGGACAAATTTCTTGAATCATATAACCTTCCAAAAATCAATCTGGAAGAATCAGAACACCTAAACAGACCAATTACAGCAAATGAGATCGAAACAGTTATCAAAAAACTCCCAAAACAGAAAAGTCCTGGGCCTGATGGCTTCACAAGTGAATTCTATCAAAAATTCAAAGAAGAACTAACTCCTATTCTCCTGAAGCTATTTCAAAAAATTCAAGAGGAAGGAAGAATTCCAAACTCCTTTTATGAGGCGAGCATAATTCTGATCCCAAAACCGGGCAAAGACAACACAAAGAAAGAAAATTATAGGCCTATATCCCTGATGAATTTAGACGCTAAAATTCTCAACAAAATATTAGCCAACCGGATCCAGGAATATATGAAAAAAATCATACACCACGATCAAGTGGGATTTATTCTGGAGAGGCAAGGCTGGTTCAATATTTGCAAATCAATCAATGTGATTCACCACATAAACAAAAGGAAGGACAAAAATCACATGATAATTTCAATAGATGCAGAAAAGGCATTTGATAAAATCCAGCACCCATTCATGCTCAAAACTCTCAGTAAAGTGGGAATAGAGGGATCATTCCTTAACATGATAAAGGCCATCTATGATAAACCGACAGCAAACATTATACTAAATGGACAAAGATTAAAAGCAATCCCCTTAAGATCAGGAACCAGGCAGGGTTGCCCACTTTCACCACTCTTATTCAACATAGTTCTGGAAGTCCTAGCTACAGCAATCAGACAAGAAGAAGAAATAAAAGGCATACAAATTGGAAAAGAAGAAGTAAAACTGTCATTATTTGCAGATGATATGATATTGTATATTGAAAACCCTAAAGTCTCAGTCAAAAAACTACTGGACCTGATAAATGAATTCAGCAAGGTGGCAGGATATAAAATTAATACTCAGAAATCAGAGGCATTTCTATACACCAACAATGAAATATCAGCAAAAGAAATTAAGGAAACAATCCCCTTCACTATTGCAGCCAAAAAAATAAAGTACCTAGGAGTAAATTTAACCAAGGAGGTTAAGGACTTGTACTCAGAAAATTATAGAACATTGATAAAAGAAATCAAGGAAGATACAAACAAGTGGAAGCACATACCGTGCTCATGGCTAGGAAGAATAAACATCATTAAAATGTCTATATTACCCAAAGCAATTTATAAATTCAATGCAATACCAATTAAAATACCAATGACATACTTCAAAGATATAGAACACATATTCCAAAAATTTATATGGAACCAAAAAAGAACACGAATAGCCTCAGCAATCTTAAAAAGAAAAAATAAAGCAGGAGGTATCACTCTTCCTGATATCAAGGTTTACTACAAGGCCATTATACTCAAGACAGCCTGGTACTGGCATAAGAACAGGCACATAGATCAATGGAACAGAACAGAGAACCCAGAAATAAACCCACAGCTTTATGGACAACTGATATTTGACAAAGGAGGAAAGAACATACAATGGAGTAAAGACAGCCTCTTTAACAAATGGTGTTGGGAAAATTGGACATCTACCTGCAAAAAAATGAAACTAGACCATCAACTTACACCATTCACAAAAACAAACTCAAAATGGATAAAAGACTTAAATGTAAGCCGTGAAACCATAAACATCTTAGAAGAAAACATAGGCAGCAAGCTCTCCGACATCTGTAGCAGTGGTATATTTGCCGATTTATCTTCATGGGCAACTGAAATAAAAGGCAAGATAAACAAATGGGACTATATCAAACTAAAAAGTTTTTGCACAGCTAAAGACAATAGGAACAGAATAAAAAGACAAACCACACAATGGCAGAACATATTTGACAGCACATCTGATAAGGGGTTAATAACTAAAATTTATAAAGAACTTATAAAAAGCAACACCAGGAAGACAAACAACCCAATCAAAAAATGGGCAAAAGAAATGAATAGAAATTTCTCCAAAGAGGACATACAGATGGCCAATAGGCATATGAAAAAATGCTCAACATCACTAATCATTAGAGAAATGCAAATTAAAACCACAATGAGATATCACCTCACACCAGTCAGAATGGCACTTATCAGCAAAACAACACAGAATAAGTGCTGGCGAGGATGTGGAGAAAAGGGAACCCTTCTGCACTGCTGGTGGGAATGCAGACTGGTGCAGCCACTGTGGAAAACAGTTTGGAGATTCCTCAGAAAATTAAAAATCGAACTGCCTTTTGACCCAGCTATCCCACTTTTAGGAATATACCCTAAGAACACCATAGCACTGTTCGAAAAGAAGAAATGCGCCCCCATGTTCGTGGCAGCATTGTTCACAATAGCGAAGATCTGGAACCAGCCCAAGTGTCCGTCAGAATATGAGTGGATTAAAAAGCTTTGGTACATATATACTATGGAATACTACTCAGCCATAAGAAATGATGACATCGGATCATTTATAACAAAATGGATGTACCTTGATAACATTATACGGAGTGAAATAAGTAAATCAGAAAAAAAGAAAAACTGAGAACAGCACGATTACATACATAGGTGGGACATGAAAGTGAGGGTATGAGACATGGACAAGAGAGTGGTGGTTATGGGATGGGGGGAGGGAGGGAAGAATGGGATAGGGAGGAGGGGAGGGACGCAGGGAAAACCAGATTGAAGGTGACAGAGGACAATTTGACTTTTGGTGATGGGTATGCAACACAATTGAATGATAAGATAACCTGGAGATGTTTTCATTGTACATATGTACCCTGATTTATTGATGTCACCCCATTAGAATTAATAATAATAAAATATATATAAAAAAATAGTATCTGGATTCCTGTATTATCTTGATAAATTAGGTAATATTAGAGAAAACTTAAACTCTTTATTACTACAAAAATGTCATTCAGTGACTAGCAAGATGAATGCTGATTAATCCTCTTTTTATGTTAATTTTTTGTGAACATATCAAGGCAAAACATTCTAAAATCTTTATCTATTGCAATGTGTGTGGGGGGAAATAACGAAGACCCAGAATTGGCAATGATGCCGTATAACTGGAGGAGAGAAAAATTAATTTTGTTTGGCCTGTATAAAATGTGACTATTAGCTAGTTCCAAGTTATCTTAAGATTGGGACTGATGACCTCTAACATCCCATCTTATGTTCATAATTAAATGGACATACTCATAATACAATACAAAAATATACATTGTGCATTCTTGTTTGACAATTATTGATAGTTGAATAGTGTGTGTACATATAATGTAATTTTTAATGAGATTCATAACTATTGAAAACATTGGGAAGCAGAGGGATGAAATTGTAGCCTCTTGGAAAAGGTTCTAATTTCCCAAATTTGGCTCCCCAGGAAGCAGACATTTAGGTGAAGACTGATGTGCAGAAGTTGTATTAGGGCGTGTACGTGATGACCAGCACCATTGGAAGAGAGAGGGAGGGAGTGTTACTGAGCAGAGATGAGCTATGATGCAGTCTCATTGTAATCTTCAGCCTGTACCACCAGAAACTCTTCACCTATACGGGACCTTCAGATTATCCAGAGTTGAAGAGAGACTTGCAGGCTTTTATACCTCTGTGATGACCAGATATTGGCTATAGGCTGCTGCAGTGAGAAGCAAAGTGTCATTTTATCAGACAAGGTTATTCTGAAGAGGGGCAGGGAACTGAGCTCTGCCTTCTGGCAGCTGTCTCAGCTATTGGGCAATAAGTTCTTCAGTCCTTCTCCAACAGGGGATGTGGGCAGTTCATCACAACATCTGTGACAGATAGTTAAATCGTGCAAAAGAATTAGTAGGTCAAAAAGAGTGTGTTTAGAGAATTCTGGTATAAACTAGTGAAACACCTTAATTTTTCTACCACGATATCTTACAGTCTCTCAAGAAAAGATTTTCTTTTCCCTCATCACCAATTTTGTGTATACAGATGAATAGTTCATATAATACTTAAACACACATTATATCATTAAAACTTCAAGTAAATTGGTGAAGTTGGTAAGCAAGTATGTATTAATAGTACTTACAGGTAAAATATTGGAAGTTTTCAGTATATGACTTAACAAAGGTCACGTGGTAAACATACACTGCTGACCTAGATTATTGCAGTTAAATACACTGTTTATTTCAGAATTATTGTTAGGTAATTTTATCATGCATTTTTAAAGAATCTAGCTCTATAATCCTTTATATGGGAATTTGCAGATTGATTCAATGGCCTGGTGATAAATTACTGTTCAATGAAAAGGGAATCTACTAAGAAGTGTTATTTCCTGATGCTATTAATAACAAAATTAATCTCTGGGAGAGAGCATTGATAACTATAGTATTTATCTTTTGGCTGCGAATGTATTGTCCTTCAAGACACTACAAAAATAACTGCATATCTGACTATTCCCCTATGTTTTCAAATACCCAGATCATTTTTCACTGTCAAAATTAAGATTTGCTTCATGTTTCCTTTACTTAGTCTGTAATGTACATATAAAGTGTTGACTGAAATATAAGTGTAGAGTTATATGCTATAGCCTACATACTAAAATTTACTTAAGAAAAGATAGTACCAGAAGTCATTTCCTGTATTGGTCAGGAATATCTTTAACTCATGTTTATTAATATGACTCAGCTGTGACTTTTTTTTTATAAATTAACTCAGATCATTTTTTTCAGTGATTTGAAATTATAGTCCAAATTATAAATAAAAAAGTATTCTATTCAGGTTTATATATTTTGATAGGTCTTGGGAATGTATAAGCTTGATTTATATTTTAAGGGAACTTGATGTTAAGAAAAATAGTTCTCTTATTTGAGAGCATTGACTGATTAGATTGAATAATATTAATGTACCAGTCTCCATAAGTGAAATTAGATATAAATGCAAGAAAAGCCACCGCCAACAGCACTATTTTATAGAAATAGTTTCAGTGTTGTTACAATACACATATGCACTCTCACTTTGCAGTCTGCAACAGAAAGATCAACTGAATGAGATTTCTTTAATAGTAAACCTTTCAAAATTTCTGTTTGTTTCTAATTATTTTATAAACCTGATATAGCTGAAAGGCAAAGCAAATTTATTCATGCTAATTCATGCCTTAAAGAATGATTCTTTAGAAATTTATATGCTTTGCTTAACAAGTAAGTTTTAGTTTATTTTCATGAAATTTAATGCTTTATATTTAACTATTTTTGTGATGCTGTTAATTTAAAATTATACATATAGATAGATTTACAGTTTTTCTTTTTGTGATCATCATTAATTAAAACATATAGAAAGGAAGATTTTTTGGATACTCTTTGAATAAAATTTTTATTACTGGAAAGGCAGCCATGTTGACACTAATACAGGCAATTACAGCTTTTTGAGGGCTTGTTATAGTCTGGCCACTTTACATAGAAAGACCAATGTGCCTGCACAGTACCTTTATACCCAAACTTAATATAGAAATTTAGGAGAAAATTATGTATGTGTGATACAGCCTTACAGTAAGTATCTTATGCATTTTATTATAGCATTCTTCACATATTACCTGGGAAATGTTTCTTTCCTGTTAGACTTGACATTGTAAGAAAACAGAGGTAGCCCTGACTGGTTGGCTCAGTGGTAGAGCGTCAGCCCGGCGCGTTGAAAGCGTTGAAGTCCCGGGTTCAATCCCTGGTCAGGGCACACAGGAGAAGTGCTTGTCAGCTTCTCCACCCTTCCTGCTCTCCTTCCCCTTTCTCTCTCTTCCCCTCTCACAGCCAAAGGCTCCATTGGAGCAAAGTTGGCCTGGGTGCTGAGGACGGCTCTATGGCCTCCGCCTCAAGCACTAGAATGGCCCCAGCCGCAGCATTGCAATGACTTAGAGGGGCTGATCATTGCCCCCTGGTGGGCATGCCAGGTGGATCCCAGTCGGCACATGCAAGAGTCTGTGTGACTGCCTCACTGCTTCTAATTTTGGAAAAATACAAAAAAATAAAAATAAAAAGCAAGAAAGAAAACAGTGGCATCTTAGTTTTATTCTCCAGCCCTTATAACATACTGGGCTCAGGATATGTCTTTAGTGAATTTGTTGAACAAATTCATACATTCTTTATAGAATGTTATTATATGGAAAAAGGCTTTATAAGATTATCAAGATTAATATAGGAAGGGTCAGTTTTATTCAAATTTAATATAATTTTATTTAAATTATGCAATGAATATATAGTATTTCAAGTATAAAAGTTTTGTGATTGGTCTTGAAACTGTAGATATGCTTAAAATCTTAAAATGAGTGTTCAGCCATTACTTCATATTTACATAGGGATTTAGAACAAAATTAAGGTAATGCTATTATAAAATATTACAATCCAAATAACCTTTAATTTTGAAAACTTAGAATTCTTCATATTTTGAAAATCTGAAAATAGAATTAATTCCTATCTTTACATATGACATTGTAGTGGAAATGTGCAAGGAAACAATATTTAAGATCTTTTTCATTGGTGCTTAGAACTACTTTAAACACATGACAGCAGTTTTTCATGTATTATTTTAACCGTTTTTCTGTTCTGTTGCTTTCTGACTGCTTCAGACTATAGCATATAGCTGTCCTGTGATTTTTCTTATTTAAAATATATATAAAAGAATGCCCCTGAATAACCTGTGTTCTCATCCCCTCCCCTTCATCTCACCTCCACGCTTGTTCTTTAGTCCCAATACTTTTGTGAGTTGTCAAATCCGCCCTTTTCTGCTTTATAAATATTTATAATGAACTACTTCTGCTCATGTTGGGGTGAGGTTGAGAAATTGATTTTCATATTGTTCAAAGGAAAGATTCAGTAGACATTTGAAAGAAACCTAGTACAGTATCAGGTTTTAAGTAACCTCTTGTATTTTCAGTTTAATGCATCTAATCTTTTCTTAGATTTTTTTGATCTCAGAATTGCTATTTTGTGGATAATGATACTTCAAATCTGGGGAGAAAGAGCTAATTTGTTCATTAGCTTAGTTTTAATGTTACTGTGAATTGAATTGTATCCCCACCACAAATTCTGTGGGGAAGCCCTGCCCCCCAACGTGATAGAATTAGAACGTAGAGACTATAAGGAGATAATTAAGGTTAAATGAGTTGAGGCCCTCATCCTATACAATTAGTATTCATATAAGAAGAGACTGTAGAGAGCTTATACTCTCTCTGCTTTCTTGCATCAAGAAAAGGCCATGTGGGTATATAGTCATAATGTGGCCATCCATAAACCAGAGAGAGAGGCCTCATCAGAATCTTAAATAATCTGAGCGTTGTTCTAGAAATTCCAGCCAACGGAACTGTGAGAAAATAAATTTCTGGTTTTTCGTTATTTTGTGTGTTTGTTTTTCAGTTTTTAAAGACACCCAGTGTTGGGTATTTTGTTATAGCAGCCTGAGCAGAATAGAACAAATATCTATGCTTGAGGTAATTTGGTTTAATAAGATTATTTTGAAGGAAAGTATTTTCCATATTCATGAGGATTGCTAAGGTGTACACACTTTTGCAGATGGGACAAGAAGTGGGAATTGTAGTAATTTTATACATTTTTATAATTTTCCCCCCTCAAAAGGTATTAAAATTATTTAGAACAGTGCATTAGTAAGTGGCAGAATGACCAATGGTAATATTTTTTATTTGATATTCAAGACTTTTTTTTAAAACAGACCCAATTCATCATCTAGTAAATTATAATGCGCTACACATATGGTAGTAGAATATTTGATACAAAAAAATTATGAGTTTTGAAGCTTGAGCAAGTTTATCATATTGTTGGCAATGTTAAACTAGAAAATTCTAGATGATTTAGAATTCAGTGCTGTTTCAGGATTTTCTAGTGAAAAAAGTTTTTGTAACTCTGTATGTTGGAGATTTAAATTTGTAACTTGTTAAATTTAAGCATCCTGTAAATAGGCCCTTCAGAAAATATATGACTGCCCATTAGGATCATTATCCTAAAACAGTCCATAATGATGGAATTATGTAAAGTAATTTTTCTTATATGTGTTCTTAATAGGAGAGCCTTCATATTGTGACTGTCAGTTTATTGGGTAGAGATTGCAGCAAATTAAAAATGCATCCCCTAGAATATTAACTATAAAAAATTGCCACTTTGTTTTTTTGTTTTTAATTTTTTTGACAGAGAGTCAGGGAGAGGGACAGACAGACAGGAAGGGAGAGAGATGAGAAGCATCAGGTCTTCGTTTTGGCAACCTAGTTGTTAATTGATTGCTTTCTCATATGTGCCTTGACCAGAGGGCTCCAACAGAGCAAGTGACCCCTTGCTCAAGCCAGCAACCTTGATCTTAAGCCAGTGACCCTGGGCTTTGAGCCAGTGACCACGGGGTTATGTCCATGATCTCATGCTCAAGCCAGTGACCCTGTGCTCAAGCTGGTGAACCTGCACTCAAGCTGGGGTGAGCCTACTCTCAAGCCTGCAACCTCAGGTTTCGAACCTAGGTCCTCTGTGTTCCAGTTTGATGCTCTGTACACTGCGCCACCGTGCGGTCAGGCCCCTTTATTTTTAAAGTCAAGAAGTTTTTTCAATTACGATATAGAAAATCTGTTTTAATTAAAACATGACTAACGAGACTAGCTGCTTTATATTTCTAGGGGAAAATAAACAAAAACAAATTAATAGCATGGACTAAAGTAAAAGATGCAGATTTTCTTTAGTGTTCAACCCTAGATCAATATACACAGGTGGGCAAAAGTTGGTTTTCCAGTTGTAATACATACAGATAATACAATAATAAACTTTTGTGTATGCACTGCTCACAACTGTAAACCTACTTTTGCCCACTCCTGTATGTTTAATTCAGTCTTTCGTCTAGAGATATTAAACAATTAAGTAATAAAATAGCAAAGTATATATAATTTAGGGTGGCATTACCATACGAGAGTATGAACTAACTCATTTGTGAAATATTTTTAATACTGATTGAATCAAGAGGTGATTTTTATTTTCTTAGTTGAATGAAACTGGTTACTTTATTTACTTGGTGTTGTTTCAAATTACAAAAATGTTTTTATCTGTGAGTTTGCCTATAGTTCCTCTAGAGCCAACTATAATAACCATTTCCCCAAAGTGTTATTAAGGAATAGCACTGATTTTTTCCCCCAAAAAAACAGACATAGTTTCAGAAAAAAGATATTTAAATTAATACCCAGAAATCAATAAGCTGCATTTTCAGAGAATGAAAAACCAGTGAATGGTAATTTCATATATTATTTATATATAATTGAGTACATAGAATATAGATTAATGGTGATGATGATGATGATAAAAACTTGGGCTCATAAATTTGAAGTACATATTTAGGGTACCCCCACCCTAGCCCTGTTTTCTACACACTGCTATACCCAACCATATATACCATTTCAATGGAGGAACATAGCTTTGAGAGAGGTGGGAGGTAGTCCTTAAATTGACAAGCATTTATTTGTTGTCCTATTTTCAGTACCAGTGTAAAGAGAGAGTAAATGTTGATTATTTTATTCTTGCTTCATTGGTGATGAATTGAAGCAAATTTGACTCAGGCAAGCAATCTGGTAGAATAATGCAGAGCCACCCACAAGAACATCTGTTCTAATCAACCAGTGCAGTATATTAGAGCTACAAGGAAAAGACATTGATCCAAGGGGATCATTAACAGTTTTAACCAAATGATCTAAGTAAAAGGGTAAAAGAGAGAACACTATCAGATTTTGCTGTTCAGATCTGTCTATTACTACTGCAAAAGCCTGATTGCTACTTGTTTCTATTTCAACTGTTTTATGACTTTGACTCCTTTTGTACTATTGCAAGCAAGAAAAAAGGATCAATTACATAATAAAAACCCAGAAAAAATATCCATATTTCCTGCACTCCATTTACAAAGAGTTCAGTCACAAAGGGAGGGATAATTGCTGCAACCCAGCAAGATTAATCCTGGAGAAGACAGAATGCATGATGTATGTTCTGTGACAAAGTGTATGGCAGAGATGTACTTACAGGTGTGTAGCTGCCTGCCTTGTTTAGGACACAGAGCTGGAGGAGGAGGAGATCCTGAGAAACAGCATAGGTTTAAAGCACAGTTCTTAATTATTCATAACATGTTGACATCGAATAATTAGTGTCCCAATTTTTATTAATATTTGACCATGAACTTCAGCATGTGTAAAAATGCAAATCATTGTATGGGCATAGCATTCATAGTGGCAATCATATATGATAATAAATGTAAAGATACTGGTTAAGCCTTTTCATTATTGAAGCACCACTTATTTTAAGTGGTGCTAATACTCTTACAGCATCCTTACCTTCTGATACACCAGGCTATACAATGTGATCTGATGTATTTATATGTGTAGACATATATATAGAATTTATAGATTTATGTACTTTTTAACTTCATACATTTTATAAGTGCATAAATACTTCTAAAAGAATGACATTAGGATAGTAGTGGAACCTAAATGTCATACATCTAAGAATCATAAACCTCTGGATGATGAGTTAATGAATGACATTACTTGGGAATAGGAGATGGAGGTATAATTAAAAAGTTTGAGAGAGAAGTTTTGAGAACACCATGAGTTAGGAGGTGACAAAATATGAAAAGCACATGATAAAGAACAGAAAGGAGTGCCAATTCCAGTTAGTTAGGGGTTCTATGACAGTAATAGGCAGAGTGGATATTTCCTGAGATCAAATTTTACAGAAGGTCAGTACAATGAAGACAAAAGAAAGACCATTGGATTTGACAATTTTGAGCTCTGAGAAACAATTTTGATGGACAACTTGGGGTAGAAAATGTTATAATCAAATTTGTTATGGTTGAAAACAAAGCCTAACACTATGGCATGTGTGGTGTACGTGCTCACTTTCAACTGAATTGAATTGTAATAAATGATTTTTTATGCTGATTTCATACAACATTTATCAGACTGGTAAAGACTTTTAGACAGACAGTGCAGTGAGTCTAAATTTTGTTTGAAAAAAAATTATTGCCTTTGTTCTTTGCTAATCCATTTATCGTAACCTTGTTTTCTCCTTGTTTTGACATTTCATCTTATTTTTGCATATCCCTGACATCACTAAGAACCCAGATTTAGCCTCACATAAATTTCATTTCTGAGAACTTGATCATCTCAGAAATAGAGGTCATAAAAGAAAGCTGTTAACTGTCTAAAGATAAACTGTGTATTTATAGCAATGTCTCCTCTAATATATTTATTATTAATATAAAGTATTGCTATAAATTAAATGGCTTGTTACATCTCATGAAGACTAGTCCTGTTACTATTCATAGTGTATATATAGTATTCATAGTTATATACATACATCTTTGTGTGCTTTTGGTATTCTATTTCTAATCCTAGTTTCTTTTCTTTCTTCCAGACATTTTAAATTATGCCCCATATCATGTGCTCCCTTTAAAAAAAACGTACGAGATCTACCTAAAAGTTTGGAAACTTTATTTTTGCTATTTATATATGTTAATACTTCTGCGCCTTTATGTTTTATTTTAGTCACATTTCCATTACCTTTAAAAATTACATAGACAAAGAACAGAACACCATGGTGCCATTTCAACAAGCCTTAGCTAGCAATGTGATTTGTAAGTCACTTTTCCAGCACCTGCTACATTAAATATTGGTGTTATGTTTGAAAAGAGGCTAACTGGCCTCCTTAAGAATGCTGTCAGACTACTTTGATGTTTCATTATTTTCTTCAGTCCAGGGATGAAATGGATGAATGGATCTTAATTATGGTGTACTGGTGACTTCTTTTTGAAGCCCATTTTCCTGGATAAGCATCAGCTAATCTGACAAATCATGAACAGTTTACTTTATAGTTTGGTTAGAATTAAGTTACTAACTGGAACCTAGAGGGAACATAAAGAGCGCAGTGTGTGCTGATAAAATGTGTTGGGTGTTTACCAGCCTGTTTTCAATTTTAATCAGTAACCTTTAAGAATACAGAATTACAAACAGATGATTCTCTGACATGTATTTTTATACAGTTACGTGTAGTGCTTCAAACATAAACCGGCCCCATGTACTGAATTTACATACCTAAAATCTAACTGTGTGTTTCCCTAAAAATTTTCAGGTCTTTACCATGTAGAAAGAGCTTCTTTGCAAAATTTACTTTTATTTACAATATTAGAAATATTTATTAGAATTAGATAAGAACATTTGTGACAAGCCCTTTAATTGCCTATTGATAATAGTGCAACATAGGTTTTATTTTAATTGAATTTGAAGGATTTTTATTTGATACTGGGATGATCTATTGAGAGGAATTTAATTTCATATTTTGGGTTTTTTTAAGTTTAAGGAAAACAGTATAAACATTTAGAAAAGTTACACAATTATTTTAGGCTTTATAATAGTACTTTAACATTTACATTGTTATTTAAAGATTTCTGTCAAAAAATATTTAAAGTTTTATGCTGTTATTTTTTTTATAATAATTGTCCTTTTTTTTCTTTTTTTAATTCCATATACCTATGAAATTCCATATACCAGATAGCTTAGTTTTTCTGTTCAGTATTAAGTTTGTTGTTGCAGTAAAGAAAACTGTTGATCTTTATTTTTCATCTTTAGGGTTTTTTTTTTTTTTACTTCCTTATTTAAATAAGGATAATTCTTTCATGAGAAAAAAATTAGTACAATAGTACAATTCTATTTGAAAAGAGAAACAATAGGTACTGAACCGTGGCCACCATGGCCTAGTGAATCCATGATTCTACTTCCTATTCAAGGTAAAAGCTTCCCCAAAGTAATGTATAAACAAGCCGCATAAAAGCTAACATTTATACTATTAGCAGTTGTTTGCCCTTTCAAATATCTGGTTGACAGGAAAAGACAAACTTTATGCAGGTCACTAAAAGCAAAATGTGTTCATTAGTTAGAGCGACCACATGAGTAACATGTAAAGCCGAATTTTTCAGTGACTATCATTTAATTGGACATTTTGTTTCGTACATCTGCTCTTAGGTGTATAATAAGCACACCTAAGAGAACCCAAAGTGAAAATTAGACTTAGTATCCCTCTGCGTAACTAAAATTACCCTGCTGTTGTTATAAAACAATGTTTTATTTTTTTACTTTTTGACTGTAAATAAATGTATTGACAATAAAGAAGTAACAGCACATCCAGGAAGACTTTATTTAATAATGATGATATAAAATATTTTATGCCATTCGATTTATCTAGTTTATAACTCTGTTTGATTACCCCAGCATGTCTTTCATCAGCAAGAATTGCACCCTGGGGACTAGTCAACTTATTAATTCACCACTTGTTCTTTTACGGTTGCAATCCCCGTTGTAGAATGAACATAGAGTGATATTTTCTTCTGAAAGCGGCCAGCCGACTGGTTCCAGTCTAGTTGACCTTTTGTTTGTAACTATAATCCTTATGGTTTTTCTATTGGCTTCTGTTTCTAATAGATTACATTACAATCTGCCTTTTTGTCTTATGGTATCATGATATGAGGATAGGACAGCAAGAGTGAATTCCACACCTGCAATTACAGAGTTTTATAAAAAGGAAAGGCCTGCTTCAAGTTAACCTGTAGGCTTTTGTAAAATGCCTTTTGATTTATCTGTCACCTGATCCATCAGCAATGAATAATTTTCATGGAAGGTGCACTTTAATTACATTCCCATTTGACTTGCATTATCAAGCCCTATCTAGGTAATTAATCTCCCCAAGTATCCAATTTCGGCCTTTATTGCTGGCAGGCAGACCTCCTGAATTATGTGTGCCTGATGGGTCTTAGGTCTTTAACCAGGCAGACCCCGAAAGAGAGCTGGGGTCTTCCACATGCTGAAACCATGTCTTAGAAGTTTTTTTTTTTTCTTGGATATTATGATTAAATTAATTTGTTGCCATTACAAGTGCACTTCCGTATTAAATGAAATCTATAGATTGTTATTATCATAAAGCCTCCACGTCTAGGTGTAGCCAATCTGCATGTCAATTTATATGTTGTGGATATGGGCTAAACTGTTAACTATAGCTCACATAGGTATCAATCTACAGTTATACATTTGCCACAGTTACCACCAAAATTTAAGCATAGTCCTTATGTGATTTTGGGGGTTAAAAGATATCAAAATTAGAATGACTTACAATTAACATGCTTTCTACATTATACTCTTTATTCTACAATTTTCTCTTTTTTTTTCTTTTCCTTTTTTTTAACAGGGACAGAGAGAGAGGGATAGATAGGGACAGACAGACAGGAACGGAGAGAGGTGAGAAGCATCAATCATTAGTTTTTCATTGTCGTTGCGACACCATAGTTGTCCATTGATTGCTTTCTCACATGTGCCTTGACTTCGGAGCCAGCGACCTTGGGTCCAAGCTGGCGAGCTTTTTGCTCAAGCCAGATGGGCCTGCGCTCAAGCTGGCGAGCTCGGGGTCTCGAACCTGGGTCTTCCGATCCCAGTCCGACGCTCTATCCACTGCGTCACCGCCTGGTCAGGCTACAATTTTCTTTATTCTGAATTAACAAATATATCCCATGTTTTTCTGTCTTCTTGTTTTGATGATATTTAGTCTTTAATTACATAAACTGATTAATGCTAAAGTTCAATGATAATACCAACTTACTTTACACACATACACATACAGTTTTCTTAAATACATATTTTGCCTTTCTGTTATAGTCTTGTTTTATAATTTAGTAAAAGCATGAAATATGTTTTATAATTTTCCAATTTAGAAATTATGTTTATATTATATATGGTGTTTTACTTCTCCATTCTGAAGGGATTTGAAAAAATACTGAAGCTTCTTGCCTTATCTGTGGAGCAATGGATAAAGCATCATCAACCTGGAATGCTGAGGTCACCAGTTCGAAACTCTGGGCTTGCCTGGTCAAGGCACAGATGAGAAGCATCTACTGAGTTGATGTTTCCTTCTCCACTCTCCCCATTTCTCTCTCTCTCTCTCCTCTCTCTAAAATCAATAAGTAATATTTAAAGAGTAAAAATAGTGGAGCTTTTTGAGAGTCAACTAGAATATAATATCAATAGATTGGCTGTCTGTTTGAAAGTGATTTAAATATCTGACAATATTTTAAGCCATAAATTGCCAGGTTAGGAGAAGACAGGTCAATCGGTAGTATGGCAAATAAGTTATAATTTTTACACAATAAGATATTTTGGAAGATTTGGACTGATTATACTGATAAAAAGATGAGTACTTTTTCAGTTTCTACTATCACCCCTAAATAATTAACTCCATAAATCTCTACTTCTACCTCTCTCTCAAAGCCTTGCCTTGTACCTACACAAGGTCATAGGTTATGATTTAAGTTGTAAGTATTCCATCATCAAACTAATCGTCTGCACAGCTAAAATTTAACTTTATTTAAAAAATGATAGTTCAGTATATAATTTCAATTTGAATCTTTTTAAATGAAAATAATTGAATATATTTTAATATAACATATTAAATATGGATACATAAAACATTTAACATTCGTTTATAAAAATCACATAGTATTTCTTTATCCACGTGTTTTTCTTGTGATTTAGAAATGAACCTTTTGGGTTTTTTTTGTTTGTTTGTTTGTTTTTTTACAGGGATAGAGAGAGAGTCAGAGAGAGGGATAAATAGGGATAGACAGGAACAGAGTGAGGTGAGAAGCAATAATCATTAGTTTTTCGTTGCCGTTGCAACACCATAGTTGTTCATTGATTGCTTTCTCACATGTGCCTTGACCACGAGCATTCAGCAGACTGAGCAACCTCTTGCTGGAGCCAGCGACTTGGGTCCAAGCTGGCGAGCTTTTGCTCAAGCCAGATGGGCCCGCGCTCAAGCTGGTGAGCTCAGGGTCTCAAACCTGGGTCTTCGGCATCCCAGTCCGACGCTCTATCCACTGCGCCACAGCCTTGTCAGGCCCTTCTGGGCTTTTTAACAGTGATTTAATTGGAAGAATACACAGATATTTTACCGTCTATGATATTTCTGGAATGGAGATGAATTATTTAGTTTAATATTATTTTGATTAGATATTTTCATACTAGTTACAGTGAGCTATAAGACAGTTTAACTCAGGATTTAAATAGGTCAGGAAGATTCATTAATGAATGGTTCACTATTATGTACTCCTCAGTGAAGTGTGTGCATGCACACATCTATACACAGACATACACACACACAGATATGTATATATCATGTATAAATATGTATGAATCCATGCTATACATTTTAAATAAATTATTTTCTCCATGAATACACTATTAACATATACTACCACTAATAATTGGGTATATATATATCTCTTAAACAGTTAGGTTTCCTCATTAAAATCCAACCAAATAACTTAGGGCCTTTTAACATTTGTCCCTACTATTTAGTTTCTTTTTGTACTTCTGAATCATGAGAGTTTATATTTTTTAGTAAAGGGTATGTTCCCTGTAACATCATTTTGAATTTGAATAAAACAAATATATATAATTTAATGTTTATAGATAAAGGAATTCAGGCTTAAGTAAGAGGGATCATTTGAATGAAATCTTTTTTGGATCAGTAGGATCTAGTTTAGAATTTTAGGAATTGTTCGTTAATGAAAGACATTTCATCTGAGTTATTTTGCTTTTCTTCTTTCTATTGTTAGATGTAGATTCTTCTCAGTGTATTGACTTGCCAAAAATATATTGCTTAGGCTATTTACATAATCATTAAATACATTAAGCTAAGCAGGTTGCTTACCTACATTAAAATAAAATCAGTTTCTAAATAACAGTGCATATATAGAAAAATAGACATAAAAGTTGTATCAGAGAAGTTGGAGTTAAAACTCTGGATTTAGAATCAGAATGTTTCAGTCCAAGTTAACAAGTTGCGTTTTGACTTTGGGCAAGTAATGCAATCTTTATATTTTATTAGTTAATCTCAGTAGTGCATGAAGCAATACATGAAAAAGTGTTTTATAAAATAAAAACACTTTGTAGACTTTAATAAGTGATGTTGGTATATGAGAATGGAATTTTGAACAGCTGTGTTATAAATTTGACTGGCAAAGCACAATGTTGGTAAACTAAGCAAACTAATGCTGATTATACCACAAATTTGTGGCTTAATTCTCACAAAATGTAGCCCTGTGAATAACTAGGAATACAACATAACAAACATTTCTATAAACCCATTTCTGAGCAAAAGATACTTCTCTTTAGGGAATTCCAGAAATTAATAAGAGTTGTATTAGGTATAATTGATTTCTTAAAATTAACTTTGACACTATTCTTACAATAAATTATTTTTCATATTGTTATACTTTTAGAAATTGATGGTAAATATCATTGTTATATTCTGTCCCTATGTTTTTGAAAAATTAAGTACGTAGTGTGAAAATACGTTAGGGTACTATATGTGTATGTATAAATAAAATTTAATGTTTATTTAACTTTTTATAAAATTTAATTCCCTAGATATATAGGTAAACATTATAACTACATACATTTTTTTTACTGCTTTTTCTACCATTGGACTCAATTTATGTTTTATTCTGTGAATAAGATAATATAAAGTTGGAAGAGGATGATTTCATAGGAACAAGTCAAAAAGATTCTAAAAATCTATGCTATTTAGTTCTTTGAGTTTTTAAGAGATTCTAGTATGCACCTCCATTAATTAATAAGAGAACAGAAAAGGATTTATCTTTGTTTTTCGTTACTATATAATATTTAGATAACTTTGAGGACATTTTAAATGTTTGGGAACATATATGTTTGAACTTTAAGCACGTTATGATACACGGGTTCAGAAAAATATGATTTATTGAAATACTAATTTAGAAAAAAAGTTTAATTTTGATGGTTAAAATATGGTATGGAATCACAAGAATATTCCCTTGTGTAGCTCTGTATCAGCTTATTAAAGTACTGGAAGATTGTTCTCATTCAATATATCTGATTGGTTTCTACTTTTCCATTGTTTTTTTCTTTGTTGGCTGGGAAATGAGCCCGCGAATACACCCTTCATGCACATACACCCTGCTTAGTTCACTTTAAACAATTGAGGAAAAATAGCAAGAAGTAGGAAAGTAAAATATGTAAAACACAAGGAAAAAAATAGGGAGAAGAACATACATTCTATTTTTGGACAGAATAATATATGACAGCAGTTTCGGACCGACCTATTACTCACTTGTTTTCTTTGGCTTTTACATTTCTACTCCCGGGGTGTTATTGATGAGGATTTTTGGCAACATAACACTATTCTTGAACCTCCTGTTTTAGACTTTTATGCTGTTTGACATAATCTCTCTCTTTTCTTTATTTCCTCCCTCCCACCCCCCTCTCTTTTTCTCTCTCCTTCCTGCCCTTTCTGCCTTCCCATTTGTTTTGGTGGTGATAGCCGCTAGGTACAAGAAAAAGTATGCTACCATATGAAACCAATATCACAAGAGTCGTATAAATGGTGAACAAAGAACAAGTTGTTTTCTGAGAATTCATTTCTTTGTCTCCAGGATGCTGCTGCCATTTTTTTTTTTTTTTTATCCTGTGATACTTCTCTTTCTGATTCACATCGAACTTGAAAGCTATAGGTTTGAGATCAGTGGTGACAATAACAACAGGCTTGTCAGTGAAACTATACTGTTTGATTTGGAATTATTTTATTTTTCTACTAGCTTTCTATGACAGAAATCTCACAGTTATCTACTGTGAATACATTTATAGACATCTGAATGAGTGATTTTAAAAAAAATAGTTGGCGGAGGCCCTTTGAAAACAGACGTTCTTTCCTTCATACACTTAAAAATTTTAATAAATAAAAAGCATTACTATGTCTAAATTCATTTGTCCAAATTACTAATAAATTTGTAGAAGTAACTTCTTTAAGGGTTGATTTGGTCAGAGATCTATCCATAGAAAAGCAGATCTCATTTCTAATCTGTATTCCAAAGAATAAAAGTGGATTCTTTTGTTACAGTCTTATTCAACCAGTGTGTAAACACATTCACTTATTACAAGATCTTGTGATTCTGACCTTTTGAAAATGGTGTGCTGTCACTGGAACCTTGCTTTTAGTCTTTGACATTACTGTGCAACGTTATCCTTAAGGATCTTTCTTTAGTGTTTTGGGTCAGTCTCCCATGGGAAAAAAAAGAGGTTTTGAATTCTGGATTTGAAAACAAAGCAGCATTACACTCTTCTGCTGTTCATTATATCTTCTGTGAAGATTCTCACTGTAGTGAATATGTCTTCAGCCAAGTACAGTAAAAAGACACCATCAGTCACTTTTAATTACTTGTTTATACTTTACACGTACCTTTTTCCTAACTACTCCCAACCCTTATCTCTATAGATGGCAAACAAAGGAACGGGCCGGCTGATAGAAGCTCCTTTGTTTTTTTTCTTTCTTTCCTTTAGTATATTTTAAAGGATATCCAATTTATCTCACTCTTAACATCCTTCAGATTTAGGGTAAAATCGTTAACTTTGAAGAAGGATGCCATTCAAAGTTAAGAGGTTACTCTTGGCTGCTGAAGCGGTGGCTGCCAAAGGAGCTGCTTTGCGGGAAAAAAAATTGTTCTGTTTTTACAAGGTGTAAAAAGGCTTTTTCTAGCTGTGCATTTAAGTACCCACTAGGTTTTCAAAGGGATGGACACACTGTGTCAAAGCTGTTTGTAACATGGCAAATGAATAGAATCTGAAACTTTCATGTATACAGCCTTGAACTTGCCCGGTTACTGATGATAAAGTCATTGAGGCGAGTGTAAGGAATATTCCTCAGGGCAACCCTAAAATTCAAGTGCAGTGTTTTAAATAAAGTTATATATGATGGTTGTTATTATTTTTTCCTTATATTAAAAGGCTTTGCAGAAGTTGAAAGGCTTAAACGTTTAGGTACTTAAAACACTGTGTAAACTATTTAACTTTTTACCCTTTTATGATACTACTTTATGTATGCTTTTAAAACATAAATTAATAGTTAAACATTATTCGTTTTGCTATGTGTAATAAGGATAATGCCTGTGCCTCTTTTCTAAGTTATAGAGAGAAAGATGCATCATCTGTCTCTCTACCCTGGTTCCAAGTTCAGATCTGTGCCATCTCTAGAATATTGACAGATGAAATGGGAGTTGCCCCATGAGTAATGTGTATCTTAATCTTTATTTCATCATTGAAAAAATAGTTTCTCTTTCTCCAACTTTTCACTAAATGCAAAGGAAATTAATTTAATTTATAGTTTTTTATGTTGGTAAAATATTATTAGCATAAGAATTTAGAAAGTATAATTTGTTCCTAGGTATCTGTTTTAATTGTTAAAAATACTGTGGGATTTAAAAATAAAAAACAAAAACTGGAAGATTGTTGCAGTAACACTGACTTAATGGGTTAATTTAAGGTCCAGTAGTTTTTTAGCTCTTGCCCCTCTATATATTTTCTGTTGGTTTCCCTCACAAAACACAGGTGCTTTTTTTTTTTCCCCCCCCACAGGGACAGAGAGAGAGAGAGTCAGAGAGAGGGATAGATAGGGACAGACAGACAGGAACAAAGAGAGGTGAGAAGCATCAATCATTAGTTTTTCGTTGCCATTGCGACACCTTAGTTGTTCATTGATTGCTTTCTCACATGTGCCTTGACCGCGGGCCTTCAGCAGATAGAGCAACCCCTTGCTGGAGCCAGCGACCTTGGGTCCAAACTAGTGAGCTTTTGCTCAAGCCAGATGGGCCTGCGCTCAAGCTGGCGAGCTTGGGGTCTCGAACCTGGTCTTCCGCATCCCTATCCGACGCTCTGTCCACGCGCCACTTTCCGGTCAGGCACAGGTGCTTTTAAATACAATTATTTCAATGCATGTTTTTCCATTATACTTTATGTCCCGAATGACACCCAGAATTTTAAATAATCCTTTGTAATTATATTGTAAATACCAATGATATTGTAAAATTTAAAGTAGAATTCATCTCCCAGGTTTGGTCGGGGCAAAAAGCTTCTATTAGAACCCTAGACAGATAATACATCACATATGCATATGCGGATGATTTTACTTTACTTTGGATGAAAAATCTTGTTTCATTTTGTTCTAATACTAAAAACAGAAATAGAATATTTATAATATTTTTGAGCACCTTCATACATTTTAGGAGTAGAAAAAGTAAGATTGGAGTTATATAAAAGAGATGTAAGGATTCAGTTCTGCCTGTTAACAAATTATTGACTCTCTAGGTATCAAACCTGCAGCATTTTTTTTTTTGAGGCACATTTTATTATTATTCAGAATGCAGGCATAAGTTAAGCAAATTGCCCAAGGTGATAATGCTAAAAAATGGCTGAATGATGTGTCAGTGAGTAGCACAGGCCCTGTAGTCTATATACTCTTATTTCCTACATGCTATTATCTCTCTTTTTCTAGATTTCTATAGCTGTGCTGTCCAATTTCTGGGGGGGGAAAGCTAATTATGTATATTAAAAAATGATGAAAATGATGCATACTCATACTGGAAAATTTCTGATTACTGTCTGAACATCATGACCCACACTACTTTTGGATTAAGTGTAAAGGTGAAATGTGCAAATATATTTGTGGTTATCAAAGAAAGAAATGTATTTGCATCACATTTTTAACCTTCACATTTGTGAGTTTGATTTAGAATTTTCTAGTTGTAATGCATGGAGAACTTCCACCCAGAGTTAGATCAATGATAACATCTGACATGCTTCTTTGGACATTTTTTCTAACACTGTTAAATTTGCTTTCTAATAGTTGAAAAGTATTTCTAACTGTAGGTGTAGTTTATGCAAGTTAGAGGATTATCTAAAGAAATATATAATTCATATAAATATAAATAAATTAATTTTATTAGCTAGATGAATTTAAATCAACATATTTAATTAACACTTTCAACAATTATTTGCTTTAAATCTTTGCTAGATCATATTGTTGACCATATTGGTTTACTTGAAAAATTTTAAATATCCTAAATAATATTTTTCTTAATTGCATTGAATAGTTAAGCACTTTAAAAATATGTCCTGCTTTTGCCTTCAAAATTTAAGCTGTATTATTAGAATGTGTACAAGACCAGTATGGTACTAATATGTATACAAACTTGCTTACTCTTGTCTTACACAAATATATTCCTGTGTAGCACAAAAATTAAATTTTGTAAAATTTATAGTGGAATTCCTATGTAGAAACTGCATATACTAAACATGTAAACTGCCTGATTTGTGGTGGTGCTCTGGATAGAGCATCAACCTGGAATAGTAAGGTTTCAGGTTCGAAACCCTGGGCTTGCCTGGTAAAGGCACATATGAGAAGCAACTATGAGTTGATGCTTCCAACTCCTGACCCCCATCCTTTTTTCTCTCTTTCCTCTCTCTGAAAGTCACAAAAAAACTTAAATACAAGCATACACACACACACACACACACACACACACACACACACACACACGCCACTTAGCAAAGAGAGCAGTTGAAGTTGTCATTATTATAAAAGTTTATATCAGATTAATGATTACAAATATGCAAAGTTCTTGATTTTTAAATAGCTGAACATTTTTATAGTGTATTTTCTTCATAGTCATAGCCAGAATTAGCAGAAATGTAACTTGTCAAAGTGAGGTTAAGAAGAGTTGTAATTTCCATTATTACATTTAATTTATTCATTATCATTTATTAATTTTCTCAAGACTGTCAAATTTATTTTTATTTATTGTGTGCTTGTTTTATTTCCACTCCTCAGCTCCCACCAGGTTCACTGAGCTACACTGTAAACATATTTTGAATCCAATTCTGTAAGAATATTTTAAACAAATGCTCTTATTAAACATGTTTTCTAAAGTCAAACTCCAAAAAATATTAGGTTTATAATAAATATTTCTTGACAAAATATATTAATGCATGAATTATATGACTAAATATGACTTATGTAGATTTGTCAATGTTCCCCTTAAAGCAGAGTTGATGTATTGAAAACCCTACATTCAGTATCGGCTTGCGGATACTACGGAATAGATAAAATGACAGAGTGGTTCACGTTAGCAGCTGAAAAGTGAAAATTACATACCTTTGAAAAAATAATACATTGATACACTAAATGTATAATGTCATTGAATTGCTCTTTGCGACACACACACAGAAATTACATTGAGGAACTTATTGGGTGAGAAAACACCATTATCTCAATTGTTCGCATATTTCAAGTAAAATATTTGTTCTCGTATAATTCACACAATTTGTTTTACTCTCCATGATCATTTCTGACTAAAATATTTATGTGTGTGTACATAAATAAATTTACAATGCATTTTAGAAGAAATCTGTCTCTAAAAAGTTCTAAAAGAAGACCTATGCCAATGTCTGATTTGAATGATCTTCAAAACATGCTTTTTGCATTTGTTTGCAGCTAAGATAAAATCTGCATGTTTCAAGAAGTCATGTGTTCAAGAGTTGCAGAATTTGAAAAGGGTTTATGAGAGAAGAAAACTGAGAAAAGACATTAGAGGGATATCAGTGAAGACCTTAAAACACATGGTTTTATTATAGTGGTGTGAACATATATGTGGAAAATAAAACCAGCTAAAAACTACTGGCCATCTTTGTTTACTTCATTTTCTAAAATAAAGTGAAATCCCTATTTGTAATATTCTGATGTATATATTCTTTGCCAAAAGTTATACCTGAACACTTACAGGTCAGATCTACTTCATTCCCATATCACCAATATACATACATTTCCCCAACTTTTCTTCATATAGCCATTGCTGTATTGAAATGTTTGATCTATAAGCCCACTTTCAAATATGAACATGATCAGGAAGAGCTTCTAATCAAAGCCACTTAAGAAATACTCAACATTGATTGGGTGTGTATCTTCTCCATAATGTGAAGTCCTAAGTTCAGTTCCTGGGTGAGGAGTCAAGAAATGTTTGGCCCTTTTTGAGATATCTCCTCAGCTGATGTACAAGCCAGCAAAGAAAAGAAAAAATAATATCTTTTGCCCTTAAAATGCTGTTGATAGCCTTAGACAAAGAGTCACCTTATTACTATGATTACCACTTTATGCACTCCACTGTTTTAAAAATCATTTTAATGACTGCTTAATATTGTATAACAAGGATTATTCCCATTCCCTTTAGTATCTTGTCCTCTCATCCCACTGACTATGACATCCCCCCAAAGCATAGTTTTTCTTTAGATCAGTGGTTCTTAACCTGGGTTCTATCGAACCCTAGGGGTTCCATGAGTCAGTCTCAGGGTTTCGGAGAAGCCTCTGCCGCGGAGGCCAGAATAAAGTAATACCGTAATTTGTTGTGAGTTCATGCACTTTGTTGGTTTTGTTCTTTGAGCAAGGTGATGTTCATGCATGGCTCATTTTGTGCACCAGTAAAAAAACATATACCTATGTCTTGATTTGGGGGAAAAAAATCATATTTTATTTATCACTAAAAAAGAGTTCAGTGAATGTGCATATGAAACTGGTGGGTTCGGTACCTCAAAAAAGGCTAAGAACCACTGTTTTAGACTAATGTAAAATGGTAGGTCTGGTTATACTTTAGGTGAAAGTTTACATGGTAATAATAGACTGATCTCACTTTATTGTGCTCTGTTTTACCGCACTTCACTGTTGTTGTATTTTTTACACATTGAAGGCAAGCTCCTCCTTGGGCAAGATTATTATGATTTGCTTTATTGCACTACCTATTTTATCAGTGGTTTAGAATGGAATCTGCAATATTTCTGAGGTATGCTTATAATTTAATTCAGTATTAATGCTTAGTATCTTCTGCTCCAAGCATGAGCGTTTGTTTGTTGTTTGTTGTTTTTCACTTAAACTGTTAAGTGTACTGGAAAAATCATGGCCCCTCTAGTAAGCTGATCTCGTTTTCTTGTTGGTTGTGCCACATTCTCATTGTATGATGTAGATCTTGCATACAAAAGATAGATTTTTAGTGTAGTTATCGCAAATATTTGAGAAAATAACAAAAATGAGAACATGTAGGAATTCACTAAATTTATTTAACCTCAGACATATGTTTTAATGGTTGCAGTGTATATTTTGGGAAATGTCCCTTTGTTTTAAAAATTCTACAAAGAACAGCTATGTTGGAAAAGTACATGAAAAAATCTAATATATCAGAATTTATAATTTATGGTATAGTGCTTGCATTTTTTTATTAGGTGTGGAACAAAATTCTTGGAGGAGCTCTTGAACCATATGCTGTTGCTGTGTTAGTGTGTCTAAAAATGACAGTTTTATTTCCATATTTGCATTAATACTACTTATGCTCTTAGTTCTTTATTGACAAATGTTTTCAAACTTTGATGTCTGAAATAAATCTACTTATGATTGGCAATTTAAAATTTTAGTTTATTTTGCTTAAAAGATAAATGATAAATTTTTAGTGACCAGTGCCTCATTCAGAATTTGAGAAATATACTCTGTAGTTGTACATCTTAGGTATGAATTACTGATGTCATTATAGTAAAGATCTGAAAAAATAAGGTATTTATTCAGTGTAACTGATACTAAAATAGAAAATTTCTAATTGAGACAAAAGTTAAAAGTTAATCATAACAAAAAAAAACGTATTACTCAACCTCAGTTCCAGGAGGATTTAGTTGTGTGTATACTAAAATGATGACCTTGTCTGACCTATGGTGATGCATTGAAGAGAGCATTGACCCTGAATGCTGAAGTCCCCGGTTCAAAACCCCAAGATCACTGCCTTTTTAGCACAGGCATGCCAGCTTGAGCATAGGATGGCTGGTTTGAACCCAAAGGTCGCTGGCTTGAAACCCAAGTGCATTGGCTTGAGCAATGGGTCACTGGCTTAGCTTGAGCACCCCCTGGTCAAGGTACATATTAGAAACAATCGGTAAACAACTGAAGTGAAACAATTACAAATTGATGCTTCTCATCTCTTTTCTTCCTTTTTCTCTCCCTTCCTGTCTCTCTTTATCTCTCTCTCTAAAAAAAAAAATCAATAAAAGAAAAAAAAAACGATGAGACCTTCACAGTTATGATGCTTCACAAGTTGGTTTTGATAATGAAAAATGAACATGAATTTTTATAATGCAGTCTTGGTTAATTTGGTCTACCCTTTTTCCTCATGCTTTCTTAATTTTATCTTTAAATTAGGAACATAGAGCTTTGCTTATTTTGTTTAGTCGAAGCATTATTTTGACCATTGTGTATGTGTGGTTTGCTTAAGGAGACAATACTATTTATCACCCCTTGGTCCCCTGGAGAATCTTTCTCCTATAGCTAAGTTATGTGCTTAAAGGGGATGCATTAATTATGTAGGGCTTCATGGGAGTTCTCTAATGAGAATGTAGTATTGCCCAGAGTGAAGAGTGACCCACTGAAGCTTTAAAATTTCTATAACTCAGGGACCAATGACCTAGGAGAAATCTTGTTATCCAAAGATAATAAAGCTGGGTAAGATGAGCTACCTCTACTTTGAGTGGGAAAAATCAATAGATGGTGCACTTTTAGGAAGATGTGGACTTCATCACAGTGGAATTCTTTCTAACTGGTGAAAATTTAGTAGTGAAATGTTTTCTCTTAAAGTTTTCATTCATTCTTTTATTATCCAATAAATCTTTATTCAGCATTCATATACGAAATTTCATGCCTTGTTATAGGTGCTGGGAAAAGGCAGTAAACCAAAAAAAAAAAAAAAAAAAAAGAAAAAGAAGAAAAATCCTGCCCTTAGCTTTTAAATGGAGAAAAAGTATATTAGATGTGTAAAACATTTAAAAATTAGATGATGAACAAACAGTGTATGAAAGCCATGATCCAAATTTCAGAGGGGTTGCAGTTTTTAACAGGTTGTCAGGAAAGGCTTTATTGAGAAGGTGACAATTGAATAGAGCCTGAGTACAATGGAAAAGCAAAACCAAAAGAAAGAAGAGTGTTCAGTCAGAAGAGCAAGTGTGCAAGGTCCTGAGGAGAGAACACACTCGGTGTGTTCAATGGAGAGGTGGGTATAGCTGTTGTGGAGATTTGGAAGGGAGTAGAAATGGAATTCAGAGTGAGGTTGGAGGATATTGTGTTGGTCCTTATAGGTGATTATAATCC
The DNA here is from genome assembly GCA_037038555.1 of Rhynchonycteris naso. Lineage (NCBI taxonomy): Eukaryota > Metazoa > Chordata > Mammalia > Chiroptera > Emballonuridae > Rhynchonycteris > Rhynchonycteris naso. The sequence goes on along the minus strand of CM073000.1, from coordinate 53,734,106 downwards.
CTGGCTCTAGATGGAGATGAAAAGTCACAGGAGTGACATCAATCTACTTCCATTGTGACAACATCATTCAGTTTTTATGTTGAGAACAGATAAAAGGAGTTCAAGGTTGGAAGCAGGATATTAGTTTGGAGGCTACAGCAGTACTTTAGAAGTGAGGTGATGTTGGCTGTGTAAACTGTTAGCAAGGGGCTGGATGTTAAGGAGTGGTGGTTGGAGTCTGGATGCATTTTGAATATATGGTCAACAAGATTAGCTGACTGTGGAATGTGAGCTATTAGAGAAAGAGAGATCAAGAGTAACGAGTATTTTAGCCTAAGTAACTGAAAAGGTGAAATTGCTAATAACTCAGATGCAGGGGGACAGATTTTTTGTTTGTTTGTTTGTTCTCCCCCATGGTTGGTTTTGTTTACATTTTATTTCTTTGGTTCATTACCTTGATCTGTATCATGAGAATACAATGGAGAAGGCCTATTTCCAGGAACAGTAGATTTGCAGGGGGACAGGTTTGAAGAAGTTTAGGACCTCAGTTTGGGGCATGTAAAGATTAAGATGTCTAGAGTTGCTTCTAGTTGGGTCTACAAATCTGGAGTTTGTGTGTAAAGTCTGGGTTAGTGTTATAAATCTGGCATTATCAGCATAGATATATAGCATTTAAAGTAGTGAAACTAAGTAAGATAATAGAGTTAGTATGATGAAATAGAAAAAGAAGGTATAGATCTAAATGACAGGACACTGGGTAATGTGCAATTCAAAAATTCAGGTTAATGCCATGAAAGCAAAGAATGTCTTTCAAGGTGGAGGCAGTGATCAGTGTCCAATGTTAATAACCTGGCAAGGGGAGGAGTGAGAACTGAACTTTGGATATAAGGAACTCTATGTGAGTCTAGTGGCCATCAGAACATCTCATCTTGTTTAGATCATACTAATCTATAAACAAAGGGTGGCTGCCATTCAGCTGTGCTCTACACTTGCCACCTCCAGCTGCGAGTATTGTGCCCCATTATGAAGTGGCTCAAAATCATATCATATGAATACCAGTTGAAAGAAATGGTTCGGCTAACTTGGAGAAACTACAGGAAGATACTACATTAATCTTCAAAAAAATTCTGGTTTATATTGTAGAAAGTTCTATTTAGTTCCAATTTGTCTGTTGTTTCCGTACATTGTTTGTTCGGTAAATAGGATGTGCCTGAGAGGTATCAAGCACTCTGCTAGCCACTGGAGATTAAGTAGTATGCAAGGAAGACAAGATTTCTCTGTTCATGAAGTAGATTAAAGAATTTTAGTCCAAAACTATGATATGCAATGGTGAGAGCCCAAGGTCTCTGTGTATTCCTGCAAGAACAGGAAACTCACTGAAAGTGATGAAGAGAGAAGAATGAGGATAACCTGACTTTAAACATTCAATGAAGAAATGATTTCTGAGTTTTAAAAATTGCTTTCTGTACTTGATCCGGCTCATAATTTTTAGTGAATTACTGGAAATCATCACAAATGGACAACTTTAAATTACAGGCCAATCAGCCTTTCTTCTTTAAGTTTAAGTTAATAGTATTCATTAGACATTTAATCTTCATATTAAGTTCATTTAGGATCACTTCTTATATATGCATAAATGACACTGAAGATTGTGGCAATGTTATTAAGATTTGGGTTGTGTGTTTTTACTCATTTGTTAAAAACAATTATTGAGTGCTTACTGTAAGCCAGGGAATTAGCAGAAAACTGGGGATTCAGTGATGAAATGGTCATAATGTCTCATGAAACCTAGGTTATTGTGGGAGGTATATATCATTCTCTTTCCTTTTTTCCTTCCACTATCTCTGCAAGGTCATTGTTCAGTGTTCTTATGAGGTGTTCATTAAATGTTCTTAGCCAATCACTAGAATTATCTGTTTATATAGCTAATGTCTGGTAAAAACATCAATCAGTGTATAAATCTAGAATTACTGGTCTTGAGTTTTTGACAGATCTCATTGATGGCAAAGACAGGATGATATATATATCATTTTTCTCAATAAACGTAGACATCAGCTCTACGTCTATCTTGAGCCAGCAAAGAAAAACAGATAATTATTTAATCTCATGTGTTTAATGATAACCATTTTTCTTGGCAAATGCTTGTATAAAGCAAATTTTCTTCATTGATATTTCTGATTCATAGTCTTTTTTTCCAGCCAATTAAATATGTTTGGATTCTGCAAATTGCGTCTGAGTAAATAAAGAATATTAAGTATACCAGTATGTTCAAAACAGTTTCTTGTTTTTTTCCCTACAAATTTTAAATGTACATATGTTTTTTAATATTTAAAATGTGGTAACTAATTTTGTTGGAATATATTAAAAATTTTCTTTTCTGATTGCATTTTTGTTTCACCTGGGTAGATATATTTTGGCAGAATCAGGACTGGGTGGAGACTGGGAAGCAGGATAGTTTAGTAGAATGTTGTATCCTAACCTTTACTGTTTTAAACAAAGCTTGCAATTATGGAAAACTTTAGATAATTGATCCTAACATACTTCTTTTGAGTCAATTGCTCGTCCCTAATTTGGCCTATGTTATTATGCAGTTGAAGAGGCCTGGCATTTGTTTTAATAAAGGAGCACATTTTCTCTTTTACAAGGATAGGTGAAGAGTTTTCCACTTAAAAAGTTTTTATTATTAAAACAACATAAAAATGACATATTGTTGACATTTCTATGGAATAATAGCCACTTCGAACTAGCTAGATCTTTCTAAATTCTATTGGTCTCCCACTTAAAATTTAGGATTAGAATTGAGCTATGTTTACAAGTGTTTTCCTATGTAGATATATTATACTTGGTAATTCTTTTTTATGCTGGTAAACTTAAAAGAAATTTTGCTCTATAACGTGGGTGTTTGTATGCGTTTTTGTGAGTTAGATCTTTGGTTTCTTCTTCCTAGGGGAAGTTCAGAGATGAAAGCTAAAAGGTGTTTTTCTTGTAAAATCCTTACCTGAAGAAAATATCTACCATATTTCTCTGTATATAAGATGCTCCCATGTATAAGACGCACCCTAATTTGGGGGCCTGAAATTTGAAAAAAAAATGTATTACATAAAGTTATTGAACTCAAATTTTATTCATCATGAATTATATACAACTCCTCAACAAGCACAAAAAAGTGGGAAATGCAAGTAAAAAGAACTACAACCACTGCATAAGACACACCCAGTTTTTAGACCCCAAATTATTGCAAAAGGGTGCATCTTATACATGGGGAAATACAGTATGTATGCTCTCTATCTCACTCTTTTCCTATTCTTACCCATTTTTTTTTAAATCTTATGTAACCTCAGTCTTAGAAAAGGCTTACTTACTGGAAAGAATGTCTTTTTAAGGATTGTTATTAATAAACAGAATAAATAGTGAGTGAAAATCTGTACCCCTTTGCCTCCTACAAAATGAACCTCTCTTGCTATGAGCACACAAGCATTTCCTGCTGCTTCCTGGCAGAGGACTCGATATGTAAGAAACCTCAAAGTTCTAAATGCTCAAAGTTTGCTTGCCTAGATGCTAAAAAAATGCAGATTTGTGTTTCTCTGCATAAATGTTGCAGTTATCTCCGATTCTTTTCTTGACTGTGCTTTTCTAATCAGAAAGAATGGCCCCGTCTTACTTGCCTGAACATGCACACATATATTTTTTAAAGCATGGCATTAATGCTATCTAGATATAAATAAACACATTTCAGAGAATATGCAGTTTTCAGTTTCCAAACTTTTCCTATTATGTTGTGTGAGTTTTCACTAATAAATCGTATGGGTTCTGTGATCTTATTTTTGCCTCAATGACAATACTGCTCTATTTTTATTTTATGCCTTTCATCTTCTCTATAGTTTCCTAAAATCTAATAATAGTTTATAGATGATTCTTCCCCAAGCTAGAATATCTTAACTACTAAGATTTATGTAGTGTTCTTTAGAATCATCTTATATTTATTTGATTTTCAGGTTGAAACTTTTTAATGACTTGAGATTCCTTTGGCCAGTCTGCATAACTAAGGCCCCATTGAAAAGATTTTTAACTACTTATAAACATATTTCTTGCTAATAAATTCATATATAGGAAAAAGAAGAAAAGTTATCCCTGAACAAACTTGATGCAGATTTAAAAAAAAATTATTCTATTCATTAACGTTAACTTTACAATTTATTCCCCCTAAGGAAACACATCAAACGACATTATAGCAATACTTCCGTGAAAACCTCAAAAGTATTCCCTGTGCTCAAAAACTTCATCTGCCCCTTTGTGAATGGTGGAAGATAACTTTTAGCAAAATCGAGCAAGCAGAGCTCTGATAACACTTGGAGGTGGCTTTGTATTCATGATTAAATGCATGTGAGATATGTAAGTGGAAGGACTCCTGGAGTTAAGATTTTAATATTTCAGTTGTAGATAACTGTCTTTGAAAATATAGCTTTTTATACAGATTTGGTGTGAAAATATTTAGTTGAGCAGATGGAGATCCAGCTGGTAGAGTGTATGTTTGTCAGGGTATCTGGCATTTAGCTACATCCAAAAATGATATCAAACTGAAAGACGCTAAAGAGCAGCACTGTATGAACGCCAGTGGGATCCGTTATCAGTTAGGGGTAGTGCTCCCTCATTTCTGATTTTCTAACCTTGCAGGAACATATTTTATTTCAAATGGCATTTTTTATTTCAAAAAATAAAATCTGAGACTATGTAACTATATTTGTCAAACAGCTGCCTTTCCAAAATCTTGATTACAGTAAGCCAGGAAACACTACATACATTGTGTGTTGAAAATCAGTGTCTAATGAATAGTATATATCTATCTGTAAGCATACAAAATCACGCACATTTCCTAGAACTTTATATTCTATATACTTAACATCGTTATTTTGATTTCAAGAGCTAAACTGTAAAAAGTAGCAGAGGATAATGAGTAGAATACTGAGAAAAAGAAGGAAAGCATTTGCGGAAGAATGGCGGGAGTCCCAAATATATTTGAAAACATTTTACTCTATTGGATGCCAGTATTTAAGAACATACTGAGGTGGATAAAAGGCCAGCTGAATATAGAATAATAACATGTATGTTTCTAAGTTTTATAGCATGTACATTTGGTTGATGAATATGTGGTCTACTTCTTTGTTTCTTTCCTAGAGATGAGTATTTATAAATAACCTATTTTACCAAAATTATTAAGTACATAATATCAAAATGCCCTGTTATGTGCTTAAAAGTGTTTGTTTGAATTGGAATCAATGTATAACTGCAGTTACCAAAAATTTTCACATCATGTTTTTTGTTTGCTTTATCATTTGGATACTGTTTTAGTAAAATCTGAATTCAAGCTTTTAAATTAAGTTTACTGAAAATGACCAATTTGATAGGCTGTTGTTTTATATGAGTCCTACCATTACTAAATATATTTACTAGAACCATTAAAACTCACAGGCACACGTGCCCAGGTGTTCACATACACACACACACAAACACACAAAATAGGAAACAGAATGTCCCCTAAATACTTGAAACTACTCACCACAGTGAGTAAAAGTATCTGCAAATCACATTTGGAAGGTTTAACATAAAAATTTATATGAATCACTGAATCCAAACAGAAGTTTTAATTCTTATTTGACCCAGTGACTGTCCTCTAGATTTAGGAACACAAGTTTTAAAGGTATGAATTAGGAAAAGATAGATAGTCATTAATATGCCTCTTTGATTCAGCTTTTGATATAACCAGGGCTAACTGCACTGCTTTAAAATATTTCCTTACCAAAACTTGAGCTAGGAAAAAACAAAAAACAAACTTGAGCTAGGGAAAACATATTCTTTATTGAGCTTTGAATAGTTAGTTCAGATTTTAAATTGTTTAAGGAAGAGTGCATCTCTATAAAACTCTAGTATTTTTATCAGAAAAGCACCCCTCTAAAATAAAAATTTATTTGGCCTCTCTAGGGAGCTTTATATGTTATAGAACAAGATAGAAAAACAATTGCTATGACTAGACTCTAAAAGATACCTGCTTTTGATTTCCAATGTAATTCTTTATTGGGATATTTTTTCCTCTATTAAAATAATACAAATGAATACTATATTTCCTCCCTTGAGAGACCCATTTTAAACTTGTTTATATCATTTTTCTACAGTATAAATTATACTCAGTATATAATAGATATGTAAGATACATTACATACAGCATAATGATGTGTATATACAGAGCAGGGCAAAAGTAGGTTTATAGTTGTTTATATGGAAAATAATATAATAAAAGTACAAAAATAAACTCTGTAGGTCAAGTATTTAAACTGTAAACCTACTTTTGTCAACTTTATATGTGTGTGTATAATATATGTATTTTATATATATATATATGTGTAAGTGTATGCATCTCTGTAGTGTGAAAACCTGATTGCTTAATTTACTTTATACTCAGTTATGTATTAGGTTCGTGGCATTCATTATTTCAGTGAACTCTTGCAATAATTACTATAATGTAAGTGATGTTAATTTCCTCTTTGTATAGATGAAGAAATAAAGGCATTTGGGTAACCCAAGCTTGTATAGACTCAGGAATCAAACTCTAAATCATGCGTTTAATCACCATGTTTTATGGCCTTTCCAATTTTCTGGTGCTTTTACATACCATACAAGTCTTAAAGGGTATAGTTTAACTATTTACCTAAGTAACTGACCAATTAGTTTAAACAAATTTCTAAACAATTAGCCTATTGATGTTGATGCCAGTATGGAGTTTTGTGAACCATGGGGACCTAGAGAGGAAAGACTCCCGTGAAAGCAGTGAAGTTCACTGAATATGTCTACATGCCCAATGGGGTCAGCTATGTCCATTCCACAAGGCAAACCAGAAATCTAGGTGTTTCCGTGAAATTATCTGATTTGATAACTTTTGTCTAATAACTCACTTTAAAAACAAACAATACCCTTATTTTGTCAAACACCACAGAGCTATAGGAAGGAAATGAGAAAGAAGTGCATTACTTTTCTAAAATAGCTACACAGGCATTGTGGGTTGAGTTCCAAAGGTAAATAGGGTCTGAGGCAGAGATATGCATGCAGGAAACTTACTGCATACTGCTCTTAAGATCAAGATCTATAGGGTGCACAGGTTCTAAGACCGCGTAGAGGAACTCATTAAGCTAAGATTCTATAACAACGGCTTTAGGCAATGCCACTGATTAGGGTTGGGAGGACACTATTGAGTTTCTAAATTGGGGCAATGAGCCAGAACTTTATGCCATGTCTCCTTCTGTTATTAAGTGGTCATTGGCTGTGCCCCTGCTCAGGGGGTATGACCTTGGCCCAGGTGGCTTTTGTCAGCCTAGAACAATTTTCAGAAAGTCACTCAGCAATAAGCTCCCTGTCACCAACACACTTAATACCAAAGAGGAAATAGATGCTAGGAGCTTGGAGGGTGTGCACCAGGGCTTATACTACAGCCCGCTATCCAGTCTAGCCTGAGCCACTTTTAACCTAAGTCATCTAGTAATTGTTTTCTAACTATTCCCTATTAATCTAGTCCTTTCCTTAAAAATGCCTCCCTCCTACCCCTGCATGTTTGAATTTTATCCATTTTTAAAAATTGGCTTAAGACTTTGTTTCTCCATGAATCTTTAAAGACCATATTCTTAGCCATTGTGATTGACATATACTCCATCAACAAATAATGTATTGCTATTTTATGTATCCAGTTCTTTGATTCTTTGAGCCTCAAAATATTATGTCCCCAAACTTTATTTTAGGTGCTTATTACAAATGCAGGTACTGGGACCCACATTGAGGAAATTCTGATTTTATTAACAGGGTCTAGAGCCTAGTCTTATGCATCATTTATAGGTATGCAGGTGATTCTTATGAATTTAATACATATGCTAGATTTTATGTAACAGTTGGGGGTGCACTGATTTAAAGGGGTATACAAAATACAGATTCTTGTATATCTTCTTCAGTGCATGGTTTCTGTATGGCAAACTCTTTCTAAAAGCCTTTCTTCTAGCACTGATGATAAGTAAAACTAATTGCTATTTCATTTAGCAATTATTAAACAAGAACAAAATATAAACAGTACATAAATTCTTTTGCACACCATGGAGCATTTTATAAGAGAAATAATATTTTTACTAATCAAAAGCATTTTGGAAAACTTCTGACTTGGTAAACTCCTACAATCCTATTATTTCAGCATTTTAATGCTGCCTCAGAACTTGGCTAATTGTGTTGGGCCATCTTGTCTCTAAAGCATTTAAATACTACTAAAACTGTGCAAGCTTTAAATATAATTTTCCAGATTATATTTTTTGACTGATGCTAATGAAATTTCATATATTACCATAAATGCAATAGCTCTCTTTATTATAAAATACATTTCCCTCAGTTTTAATTTTATATCAGACTTGTGTCTAATACCATTTTTTTTTAAACTATGAAAGAGAAAAATAAGCGTTGTACACCTACTGAACCTGGTTTTTCTAGCTCCATTCTTAAATATACATATTTACTAAATATGAAAGAGAATTGTTTTTCTCCCCAGTGAAGTAAAATTGCGCTACAAATCATTTTGTTCTAATGATTGTATTCTTTTAAAATAGCCAAGCATATTTAGTCGTTAATCACTTTGTCTATCACTGTAATACAATGTTAATTTAAAGAATTCTCTTTTGGAATGAAAGAACTAATATGCTGAATCTTTATTCATATTTTTTTATATCAAAGTGCTTCACTAAGCTTTTATTATATCTGCAGAATAGTCTAACATGCTGAAGCTTCTTAGTATTAAAATGTAAGATTTATTAAAGTATCTTTAGGTGAAATAAAACCAGACATGAAAATATAATATCAGATAAAATTTCTAGGAGGTTAATCAATGAAATGGATCAGTAATTTCTCTTTTTTAAATGAGTGACATATCCATATTTTCACACAGTACATTCTGCACATTTCACATCTTTAATTATCTACCATGCTTTCTTATTGCAACGTTTTGCCCAACTTTATACAATTCTTTATCTAATTTTCTAGTAAATAAGTATTAATGAGCGGGATCATCAGCATAGAAAATTTATCTTTTAAGCTTACCACAGCAACTCAAAAAATTATAAAATATAGTATTCTCTTCCTTATTAGTTACTACATAAAGATTTTAAGACTTTTAATGTTTGGTTAATATTTATGCTCTCAGAAAATCCTGTTGACTCTGCCTTCAACATATATTTAACCACTTTTTCATTTCAGTGGCTGTTGGGCTGTTTCAGGCCACCAGCATTTTTTTTACCTGGGTGATTGTAAAACTTATTGATAGGGTCTCTGTTCTTCTACATTGGGCTCCTGATCGTCCATTCTCAACATGCAAGCTAAATTTTTTAAAAAACATAGACCATTTTATTCTCTTCTAAGAAAGCTGCTATCATTCCCCATATAACTCAGAGCAAGAGTGAAATCCACCAGCCTTAAATGATCGGCTTTCAGCCACACCTTACTCTGTCTGGTCAGCTCCTGCCATTGCCCTCCTCACTGATTCCAAACAGGTTGGTCTCTGCTGGTCCTTAAATACACCAGAAACGCTCCCACATTTGGACAATGGTTCTGGCTGTTCTTGCTGCCTAAGAGTTTTCTTCAACTGAATATTTGTTTGGCTAACCAATTCAGTCTCCTTCAAGTTACTGTTCAGATGCTACATTCTCAATGAGACTATCTAAACTACCTCTTTAATGTGACAATTTGTAGCTTTTCAATATCCAGACATCCTCATTTTGCTCTGCTGTTTCTCTTTTCTGACAGTGTTTCACCCTCTGCACTATACAGTGTCTTAGTTGCTGCGTTTATTGTCTCTCTCACTATGGGCGATGTAAGCTTCATGGGGCTTTGGATCTTTCTTTTCCTTGATTTTATTTCTGTAACACAACAGTGGTAGGACTATAGTAAGCCCTTCATAAGTATTTCTTATTTTAAATTGCATGATGACATTAGCAGGAAGAAGAACTAACTATAAAGCATATTTATGCCTAAGAATTTAAATATGGATTGAAATAACTGCAAAGATTGAGAAATTTAGACAATAGAAGAATTATTTATATTTATCAGAAAAGACCACCACCTTTCTCTTTCAGCAACAGTAATAGTTTTCTAGTTCTACAATTTTAGACAACTTTAAAAATAGTTTTTCTTAAAAGAATAGGAAAGGCTGACAGATGAGGAAAACTACATGAAGCTTTCAGGACTAATACCAGTATACTATCACCATAAGTAATATGGTAATGATATAGACAAGAAAGAAAAAAAATAACCTTTTTAAATGATAGTATTGTTTTATCCCCATTATTTTATTAAAAAATGTTTAAATACTGCTGAAATACAATATTGTATTAGTTTCAGGTATACAACATAATGATCAGACGTTTATCTAACTTAAGAAGTGAGCACCCCAATAATCCACTATTTCTTAAAATACATTGCGTTCAAAAACTGAGCAAAAAATAAAATTGCATGATTAAGGACATCTTTCAAATGAAATACATTTGCCTGTTTTTAAAAGATTCTAATTTACAAGTTTATCTGTCTTTATTTACATTTCTTTTGAAAGCTGCATTAAGCAATATTTCTAGTCCACAAATCTACATTTAAATACCATGAATTAGTGAACTTATTGGCTCCAAAACTCCTGTGTCTAAGTAGTTTCTTTCTGCACATATCTTTCACTTTCTCACCAAGCAGATGGCAGCATGGTGGCAAGCTCTGGAGACATGCAGGCCAATTTATTCTGCCATGAACTGTAAATTGTGCTAGAACCTGTAGGCAAAATAACAAACAGCAAGAGAAAGAACTAACACTTTTTTGAGAGCTATGTTATGTACCAATCACTGTCTTAGTGTTTTCATATATATTCTTTATTTAAGAAAGCTATGAATTAGCAAGAGAGACATTAGCATGTAGGCATACAGTACGTATTATAAGTACATTTTTCTTCTGAGAAGGTTAATGCCATGACTGAATTAGCTCTTCAAGCTTCATGCAGGTTAATATTTTGACCTAAAGGAAATCATAGGGCATTCCAGATACAGAAAATGATTATGAGGAAGGTATGAGAATGAGAACTCTGGTTATGGGGTGGCTCACTTAAAGGAAGATGAGGAGTTCCAACTCAAACTGTAACCTCACTAGATTAGCTATATCATTTCTTTCTATAGTTAATGACTCTCCAAGGGATTCTTATACCAGCTGTGATGGCAGCAGGAGCCAGTTTCACATCGTGTTGGTACTAGACAGGGTCAAGGATTTCTGCTTTTATAACAGCTGAAGGGATTGGGGTGGGTAGCATTGTTGTGGAAGGAGGATACAGCTTCACTGTGCTTCAATTCTGGTAAAATTGGTTTTGCCAAAGCAGTTAGTATTTAAACCTATAATTATGTACACGGTAACTCTATGACCAAATATAAATACTGCTTATGACTAAATCATCATCTTACAGGGCCTTATTAAGAAATATGTAGATAATAATTGGATTAATCACTTTATTAGTGTTCAAACAGAATACTCTGAAAAATGTGTATGAGAATCCACCATGGTTAATAATATATTTATGTATAAAAAGTGCCAAACCAGCTCAAAACTGGGCCCTATATACCTGTGTTCCCCAAATTACAAACTTTTCTTTTTGAACACCCTTGTTATTAGGCTAGTTTATATTGTAGATTATATCTAGGAATGAGTTCTATTTGTCAGTCATGGAGAAATGTGGATTCATTTTCACATTAGCTTACTTAAAACATAATTGAAATGATAAATCTTTTTAAAATGCCTATAGTAAATTTCAAAGCCAGAAGCTGATGGGATTGTTGCAAGATTGTTTTATATCCGCCTAGGCAAACGTACGACTTACACAGTAGAGAATAAAGCCCTCAAGACCATCTTCTCTGAACCTTACTCATCCTACCCAAAAACAAGAGAGCTAAAAATAAAAAAAAAAAAAAAAAATGGTGTAGGTATTCACACTCAAGTTGTATTGCACAGAATTAAGAATTTTTTCTGAGTAATCCATAATCAAATAGAAACAATTTCAAAACAGTCACTTTCAAGGTCTCTAAAAATATCTGTAGCTATACAGGGAAAAACCCTAAATAGTTTCAGGTTGAGTCTTCAAGAGTCCACTCTAATGTTATAAACTACTTGACATGTTGAACTCAGCAAAAGAAAAATTTATAAGGATTTGGTTTTCAACATTAAGCTATTTTGGAAGTTGGAAAGGGCACATTATGTTCTTATTCTTAAACATAGTTAATTTGCTACATATACATTATTAAATAGCAAAGATTTTTAGAAATCAACTCCTGCCTGCCTTACCAGTTGTGATTTGAGCTAGTAAAATAGACTCATCTAATTATCTGTTGGCTTCACTTTATTATCAGAGCTTTGGCAAAACAGAACCTTCCTATGATAGCACAAATAAATCATGTGGTCCCTTTTAAATTGTTTTCATTGGATTGTTAAACATTAAATATTTTATTTTTAAGTTGCTTAAATTTGTATGATTTCAGTCCCTGAAGACAGAGATAGACCACACAACTGCTGAACATTCTGGTGATTATGTTCTTTATTCTTAATTAGGGGTATATCTATAAAATATCTCTCACACATTATCCTAGTTTTTATTCAGTGCCAGTGTCTATGGGTTTCATTTTTTTGGAAGGGGGTTCATATTTTAATCATGGACTTAAACCCCCTGGAAGAATTTAATATTCGGGTTTTTAAGATTTTGAAATTGTGTATATCCACTTATGGACATATCATTTAATGCTATTTATTTAAGAAATCTTATTGCCAGTCAACTTAATTTTAATTTTTAAGTTTTTGTATATACTATAGTCATTTCTAATATTTTAGAGAAAAATTTACTAACATCACTACAATAGTTATTAAATAATGTATATTTTATAAACTCATACTTCAGTGTTAGAATATTATCAGCTAATATATAGAGAAATGAAATTCAGGGTTTTTGTTTTATTGAGGTAATATTAGCATTTAACATATTAAAATTCAGTTTTCTTGAGTCAACATTTTATATCACTCCCCACCCCTGGTTGCTTGTATTCTTAGAAAAATACCCATAAATGTGGTTTTCAGGTTGTGGTTCTAATGCTTGGTCATAGTTGCAGGTTATTTATGTAAGACGGACTTGCTACTCTCTTGGTTGAACTAAGATTTCTGTAAACGTTCAATAAGTGAACACTAATTAATGATTGAGAGGCAGGTTGGGAGATACAGGGGGGTGAGGAGGGCTGGGAAAGTGCCTCTGCCTCTTTGTAGTCTGATGTCCTTATACTACCCTGTTAAATGCTAATCCAGGTCTGAAGGTCTTTGTCTCTGAAATTGGAGTCATAGTTGTAGTTATTAGAATGATTACTTTGTCATCAAATAACAGGAATAGCAATAATGGATGTGGTATTACATAGGATATTTTCCACACTTTTTTTTTACATTAAAAAAGGCAAGTTTACCAAACTGTAACTTCTCAACAATTATTTTCTAATGTTTCTTATTTATTTTTATTATTTTTAGTGAGATGATAGGGAGGCAGGACAGATTCTCGCATGCCCTTCAAACGGGATCCAACCAGCTGGCCTACTCATCTGGGGTCCTTGCTCCATTGCAACCAGAAAATTTTTTAGCACCTGAGGTGGAGGCCATGGAGCCATTTACAGTGCCCAGGAGCTAAATCGCTCCAATTGAGTCATGGCTGCTGAAGGGGAAGAGATGACAGAGAGAAGCAAGATGGATACTTCTCTTGTGTGCCCTGACCAGGAATTGAACCTGGGACATCCATACACTGGGCCGACGCTCTACCACTGAGCCAACTGGCTGGGGTCATAATTTATTTTTATGTATTAGAAAAACCAAATTACTTAGATATTTTCCTGGATAAAAAGAAGTATTTTCTAAGGAATATGCTTGTTCAGCCTCAGGGGGAAAAATGCCAACGTAATAAGATTGTTTCAGTACTACCTTTCAAAAGATTCTAAATAGCCAGCACCACGCATTTGTTAAATGGAACTCACATCCCATAGAAACCATACAATAGAATAAATTGATGAAGAGAGGGTAAGAATGATGATGGAAAAAAACAATGGAGGAAGAAGTATAGACAATAAGACCTAAGCAGAAATATTGAAAAGAGATGAATGAGAATATAAAATAGGACGCAGATATAGAAAAGATAAAGAAAGAGAAAGCTCATTCCTAAATTCTTCATGATGTCTAATGTATTTGCTGCCATCTGTATTTGGCTCCTTGTGCTAGGTAAGGTACTATTGTCCCAAATTTCCCTCTTTTCTTCTCTAAGACCTCCTTTCTTATTCTGGTCCTCTTCCTTGACTATCAAGTCATCAAGGCTAAGGAAACCTCTGCTTGAATCTTTATCCTGTGTGTGCTATCTCTCATTAACACTTAACTTTGATGATTAATACTTACTTTAAAAAAATTTTTTTTCTTTAAAATTAGAAATTGTATGGCAAATACTTTGGGTTTAATTTAGTAATCTTAAAAAATTTAAATTTGGCAATTGTTTAAAAAATGAAAGTATTTTATTCTGCTTGGATATCCATGTTAAATTTTGTTTGTATCCCTGATTATACCAAATAAGAATGTTTTACTATATGGTTTCTCTTATAATAACATTTATTGTTTCTGGCTTTAAAGCAAATACATTTGCTAAAGAAAATAGGAAACTCATATGTGTACAATGTACAAACAAGAAAAGATAAAACACCAACTTTTAAAATTTTCCCAAATTTTCATTAATAGTATATATTAATAGTTGATCTTATATGCCACTTTTTCCTCAATAATACATAGTATCATTTCCTCATGAAGTAAAATATTACTTGATAACATTATTTTTAGTGGTTTTATTGTATAATATAGGTAGGATATTTAGATGGCTGTAAACTCTCTGCCACTGTTGATAACCCCTTCATATTTCTTTAAATATACGCCTTTTACATTATTAGCATTTATTTACAGAAAGAGAGTTACTCGGTCAGACACTTGGTGCTTATTGTTAAACTGTTTTACAAAGGGCTTATTTCAGTGTACACTGTAGGTAACAGAAGAGGAGAGAACTTGCTATGAGTTTTATTTTGCTTTGTTTTGTTTTTAACTTTTATGAGATTACAGAGTGAAACACTATGTAAGAAATTGGAACATTTTTTCATTTGATGATTTTCATTCCATTTTCAATGTGTTTTATAATGAAACTGAAAAATCGCTTGGGAGTTGAAGGGTACAGCTTTATTTATTGAGGCCATAACCAAAATTTATATGAACTTGACTCATGTCATAGGCTGAGTAATTTATTCAAAACTCAGCACCATGAAAATGTAAATTAATTATAATAATTCATCTTTATGGTAGACTTTTCAAAAACATACCTCTTTTAAGTCTTTTTAAATGTACTTGTTAGTTGTCCAATAAAGCTCTAAACCTGTCCACGGATGAGGACTGTTAACCAAATATAAAGTGACTAAAGTTGTTAAAATTCATCTCTTAAAACAGGGGTCCCCAAACTATGGCCCACGGGCCACATGCGGGCCCCCTGAGGCCATTTACCCAGCCCCCACAGCACTTCCGGAAGGGGCACCTCTTTCATTGGTGGTCAGTGAGAGGAGCACAGGATGCATCCACACCCATAGTTCCCATTGAAATACTGGTCAGTTTATTGATTTAAATTTACTTGTTCTTTATTTTAAATATTGTATTTGTTCCCATTTTGTTTTTTTTACTTTAAAATAAGATATGGGCAGTGTGCATAGGGATTTGTTCATTGGTTTTTTATAGTCCGGCCCTCCAACGGTCTGAGGGACAGTGAACTGGCCCCCTGTGTAAAAGTTTGGGGACCCCGATCTCTCTTTTTTAGTTTGACTTAAAAAAAATAAAAGCTGAAAGTGGTATTTTCTAATGTTACTGAATTTAATAGGACATTTGTCTCCATTGTTCATTTAATTGTGCAACTACATACTTGTGCCCATTAATATTAGAAGTTTGTTAGTGCTTTTAATTTCTGATCTCTACGTGAACATGTGTTTTATTCTTTATATTTATCTCAGGAATAAAATGTTTTATGATAAGATATTTTATAATAGTTTATTATTTGGGTAAGTATGTATTCATTTTTTAATATACTTATGTTTAATAATATAAAATGTAAAGGACCATAATTAATGAAATTTGAAAAACAGACTTCATTTGGATGGCATATATAATAAAGATATCTCTGTTCAGCTTTATTAGGCACCAGAAACTTTTTGCTTTGTTTAAATAAAAGTGACCATTTCTTTGTAAGTCATTATTTTTTATCAAGATTAACTTTCTAATGGTAAGGTATTTAATATAGAACATTATTATAGTAGCAACTATTGTGAAGAAGTTCAGAAATTAAGCTTATTATGCTTATTCTATATATACTCTTTGAAGAAAACATGATCTCAAATTTATTAAGACATTTAAACTGTTTATAAAAATTCCAAACTGAGTTTTTAAAGTGCCATATGATTTCACTTATATGTGAAATAAAAAAAAAAAAAACAATAAAGGAACAATCCAAACAGAAACAAACTCATAGACACAGAGAGAGAACATTTTGATGGTTACCAGACGGGAGGAGGGTTGGAGAATGGGCGAAAAAAGGAAAAAGATTAAGTACAAATTGGTGATTACAAAATAGTCATGGGGATGTAAAGTACAATGTAGGGAATATAGGGGAGAGTATTGTAATTATGTATGGTGTTAGATGGGTAATAGATTTATCAAAGCACTCATTTTATAAGTTATGTAATGTCTAATCTCCATGTTGTACACCTAAAACTAATATTATAGTGTATGCCATATCTAATAGAAAAATAAAAAGTATTTTAAAAGCTATTTCAATAAATAAATCTACCTGTAAGTATTCAACTAACTGTGAACCTGTATAAGGATTAATAGTGCATTGGTTCTACTAATTATAACAGCAGTGACTTTTTTTCTTTTCATTTTGTGTATTAAAATTTGTTATAGTGTAGCTAGAGCAGGTGTTGAAGGGCCAGTATGCTCAGCTCCACCACTAGCCACAGTGGAATGGTTCTAGTATCCTGAGCAAGAGGGAAAAGTGATGGTCAGGGCCTGAGAGGAGTTTGAGCTATTGTGTAGCGTATCACTCAATAGTGATTAAACCTCAAAAGATTAAAAATGGTCAGAATTTCATGAGACACAAAGAATATGCTGTTTGGATTGTGTCGGGTTTCTTTGACTCCAGTACTGTTAGCCTGATACTGTAAGCTTACTCTGCTCACACAGCACCTCTCCCCTCCTACGCCCTTCACCAAGACACTGCAAATAGGAGAATTCAGGATAATGTTCTCTCTGTGTTTTGGTAGTGCTGACATCTGAACAAAAATGCCACATTCCTATTTGTTGTAAAGAAATAATTGATATTTGAGAACTAAGTAGAAACTGTTTATTACCTTCACTATTTTCAAGTAACTATAAAAGGTACTTTTGTTATTAATAAATCTTCCTGGTTTCATCCAAACTCAAAGAATGGTTGTGGGCTTTCACCACAATGAAAGGGATAGGTTGTGAACACACATTCATCAGGGGATAAGGAACACAGCCATATGATTGGGCTATATTAATATGTAACCTAAGTGAGTATATATTTTACCATACTTGTTCCTATTTTACCACTGTCTGCTAACTGTCTGATCTGAATGCCATGAAATTAAATTTGTATTAATCAACCTAAGGGGGGAACAGATAAACTTGGCTCAACATTAATATATAGTGAAAAATTTACAAATAACTATTTTAGTTTGTATTGAATAGATTCTGCTCCTTAGAAAATTTCTATTTTAAAGAGGAGGAATAAAAGGTGAAGTTAAATAATCTTTCAAAATATGTGTACCTGTTGTTTAAGGTATTATGGGTGGAATTTAGTGCAGAGAAAGATAAAAAGTGTAGAAGAAAGGTTATTCAAAATAAATTTGTTATCAAGAGTCTGAACAACTCAGTTCATTGTCTGACTATGTTTCAAGGATTATTATCTTTGACTTATTTCTGCTATATAATGTAGACAGTGTCTTCTCAACTAGAATTTTGCGTGTTTCTTTGTGAAAATCAGGGAGCAATTTATTTGAAAAGGTGACTTGTAGAAGATAGGTGGGGCTCCTCTTCACATAATAGAAGAAAAGAAGTTTTCCTTTGCCTTGCTTTTATGTGCTTCAGAAATACAACTGAACTTCACATTTTTACAGAACTATAAATCACCTTTCTATAGACAAGATGAAATTAACATTTTCCAGTAAAAGTATGTTTAATTTAAAGATGTAGAATAGATAGTATGCTGATCCATATGCTTTTGTCTCATTTATTTTTTTTTTCTATTTCTTAAAAGGAATAAATATATTGTAAGGTTTTATTTCTTCAGGTAATCTATACATTAGATCTGAAATTTCAGTCATCAACAGTACTTCTCATATCTCTATCATGCCTTATTTTTTTCTTGATAAAACTTCCCTCTATTAGCACAGAATATAGTCATTGCTTGGAAGTCTTCATTCTGTAAATGTATCAAGCCCTCTCAAGTGGATTTTTATATGCAATGTGATTATAATCAAAACTTCAGTCGAATGTGTGTTTGTGTATAAACAATCAGTTAATCATATTCCTGAGTTGAATGAAAAAGGGAAAATAGGAATAGCTAAAACAATTTTGAAGAAAAAGATGTGAAGATGCATAATAAAGCCATGGAATAAAAAATAAACTCTCAGCAAAATCACAGGGAAGTAATCTAATAAAACAGAACAAACATCTCAAACACGTATAGAAGTCTATGAGAGAAGTGATATAATTTGATAAATAAAAAGTACTAAATGTATTGCACATTGTAAATAGCAGTCAATTTCAGAGAAGAAAGACAATTGTGAAAATAAACTTTGAACAGTTTTGAGAAAAATATAGAGGGCTCTCTTTATGACCTTTGATTAGAGTAGGAAACCCAGTCCATAAAACAAAGATTGATAAAGTTGACTATAAAATTGAAAAGAGAAGCCTCACAGTGGGAGGTAATGTGTATCTGATAAAGAAGTAGTGTCCAGTGTTTATTTTTAAAAAAGAAGAATTACAAAATGCTAAGAAAAAGGAAAACAACCTACCAAGTATGTAAAATTCTTGAAATAAGAATGGCTCATAAAATTAGGGAAGTATATAAACAAATAGCAACAAAAGATGATTTAACACATAAGAATAAAATATTAATTGAAAATATAATATCAAGTGTAATCTAGAATGTAGAAAAATAGAAAATTTTATAAATTTCGGGTTGAACTAGAAATTTATAAAACTTCTTAGAGTAATTTAGTAATATCTATCAAACTGAAAATTATTTTTACTAATGTAATTCTACACACACACAAACATGTTCAAAACAATCCACTATTATTGTATTCAGTTGACTATTTGCAAATAAAAATGGAAGTCATCTTAAATGTCTATAAGGAAACAATGGCTGTTGCATAACATTTTCTTGTTATTAGATTATGTAGGACTTTAGAAAAAAATTTTAACCAAATTTTGTTAAATATGCCCCCCTATTTCAAAAAGTGTGCACAGTTTGTAGGATTTGCAAGATCGTTTTCAGAAGAAATAGTTTATTTGAAACATTTAAACTTTGAGAAGGTGGCTATTAAAGTAGCCCAGTCCAGGTTTAGTAAAATGTGTGCCAGTGAAACAACAGTATTGATTGTGCAATAACTTTCTGTAGACCCCAGAACTTTGACTTATTATCAGTGCCATATGAGGAGACTTATTAATATAAGCATTGAAAAAGTTGGATTTAAGCTAAACATGTAAAATTAACAATTAAACAAAGTATATATGTTTTTGAGATCTGGTAAACTGCAGTTAATATACTCATAGTTTCCGATAATGATATCTATTTGTATATTCTTTAAAACAAGTTTATAGCACCATAATCATATGGTGGAAAGCATTCCAATGAATAGCAAGGTATACGCTAGTTACCCATGAAAAAAGTGTGCATTTCTCCAACAAATATTCTTCAGTTTTAGTATATTAGTGTAGGTATAAATAAATCAGCTTTAGATATATCTGGATGGAGTTTATTTCTTAACCGAATTTGTCATTGGATTTAAAGTCAGCCTACCTTGACACATTGTCCCTGATCAACTGTCCTTTTAAGGGGTCAGGAAAATCCTTATCTTTACATGAAAAAAATTTATTTTAGTATATTCCATTCAGAGCCCAGAGTTTAAACCCGAACTACTATATATTGTCATCTCCACATTCAGAATCATAGTGTATTAAGCCTTTTCCCAGAGCCAATATCCTTGAGGTTGACATCTTCTTGTGACCTAGTAGAGAGGAGCAAGAAATTCAATTACTGCAAGCTAGCTTTGTCAGTGCACCTGTCTGCTTGCTCAGAAAATGACTTGTAAATTGGGCTTTATCTTCCCTGTCCCATACATCTCCTGCCCATAATTGACACTTGTCACCGTAGATGAATAGTGTGAGAAAGAAAACAGAAAGTAAATGAGTAGCCCACCTGGGGAAACCATGTCTTGTTGCCTTTGGGAGTCATTTACAAACAGCAGTACCTACAGGCCAAAGTTTTTATCTACAAGCAGGTGGCAAACATTTTGCTACTAAAAAAAAAAAAAAAAAAAAAAATGCAATGCCTGACCTGAATCACAACAAAGGCAGAGGAACAATAGCTAATATATAACATATTTTCCAGAGAATATAAACATGTCTCCCAAGGTACTAGAAGCTTTTGTTTGCTATTTTTGATGCTCAGTTATTACTGCTACACATTTGTAAGCATCAGGCTTTTGTCACGAATGTCAAAAGGCATTCGTGAAGCAAGTATTTTGGCTGTCTTGGGAGTTGATATTGTCACTTGTTAGACAATTCAACATCAGTTCAAAGTTATTTGGTACCAGTGTCAACAGATTGATCTAAAAAAATATGTAAGAATGACAGTGTTTTCTTACAAATGTCAAAGAAAAGAAACAAGGGATTTCATAAACAGATCTTGGGAGCAAGCAGTAACTATAAAACACGTGACAGATAAACCTGCATATCTGATTTTCTTAAATGGTTCAGTTAATATTACATTTCTTTCTGAAGCTTATCTTACACCGTGTACCGAGGGACCTTGGGGACCTAGGGGAGACTGCCTCACAATCCCCTATTCAGGTTTCACGAAAGGCCCCTCACCCCCAGTCATTGTGGGTATTTATTGGTTCACACAAAACAGAAGCAGTGACAAGAATGAGGGAGTCAGGAAGCAGAAAAGAGAATGAGGAAGTCGGGAAGAGGAACTTCTTTAGAGCACATTAAAGGACAAGCAAAATAACTCAAATATCCCCACCTATTTATTGATCAATCAGAATTGCTAATTCTATCCCGATTGTGCTACGTTCAGCACACTACTACATTTAATACTTTTGTCAGTAAAGTCACTGTGGCCTTTTGCTTCAGGGCACTGAACTCTGTCCCTGTGTTATTTTTCTATTCAGGGCCTCTACACGCTCATATTTTAAAACAAGAAAAATTCAGAATTTATTAATAATCTCTTAATACTAAAAGACCTTTTCTAAAGAAATATTTTAAATTGTTTTTAAATTATGACCAAAATTGAGTTTTAAATAAAAATTATAAACACAAGCTCAAATAAATTTAACAGATTGAATATTTTACAAACTAAATTATGAATAATAAAATGTGTACATGTATAGCTTTGTATGATCTCTTCTACATATTCCTGCTTTTTTAATAATTTAATTTTGAAATGCACATAATTTTATTAACATTTTTTAAAATCTTCAACTTGTTATTAGGAAAAAAAATTTATTTCTTTTGAATTCTGTAAGATCTGGGATTACTTCATCTGTATGATTTATAAATATATTTCAATTTAACAGGATAAAATCTTCATCACTCTCTTTGCTCCCACAGATCAGGATAGTATACAGAGTTTATATTTCCTCTAAAATTAGACCAAAGATTAAGAGTGGATCATTGGCAGGGAAGTAGATTGAACTTAAATACCTTTGCACTAGTTACTACTCCTATTACCTGTGATTCAGTGGTCTGTTTACCTGTCTACCTAGTGTTTACAGAAGTTGTAAGCCATCTGTTATTTTCATACTAGAAAATGAAAATTTGTTGAAGGAAGTTAAGTTGCATCTCTGTAAGTCCCTGTAAGTGTAAAATAGATGTTTTTTTTATGCCTACTTTAGTATGCTGGTCTTTTAAACACAATAGGAAATTATGTGGATATTGATCTAAAGCAACAGGTACATAGTATCGTATGTATAGCATAGTTCAGTGGTATTCCATAACCCTTTATCAGGGTCAGCCTTGTCATTAGGAACTTAACTGAGTAACACAGAAAAACCTTTCAATACAAGTAAAGTGTTGCAGTTTTATCTCCATTTAAAAAAAAATAGCTGCTTTTCAATAACAAGTATATTTGCTACTGTCAGTCTAATGAGTATCATGGGTCTGGACATTGATATTTAAATTATTAACAAATAACAATATTGGGCAGCAATGAAAACAGATATGAATATTGTTATATTTACATGTAAAAATCATTATAGAGCTTATTTAAGGAGATTCACTGCTTGCCAATATAGCAAAAAAATAAATCCGCAAACATGTATAAAAGTGCCTGCTTTCTGTGTTACTATGCAAAGTCTGGGGACGTAACCATGAACAAAGATAGTTTCTACCCCAGTGGAGTTCATATTTTGGTAAGGGATATAACAGGTAATTAACCCAGTTAAAATATATAAGAAGTATAAAGAAGCTGAGCCTTTGGTCTTGAAGTTGTGAACAGAATTTTGCTAGCAGGAGAGGGTATAAGGATTTCCATGTAGAGGAAATTGGGCAGCCATAACCATGAAGTCATAAAATGGAATGTAGAGTTTAAAAAGAGACAATTTTCCCTGTTAATGGAACTTCAAGGTGTTTTGCAGTCCTAGCATATAGGTGTGAGAAGGAAATAACAGGTAATGATGCTGGAAATTAAACAGAGGCCAACCATGACAGACCTTGTGTGCTGTACTAATATTATGACAGCTACCATTCATTTTGTATTTAATATGCGAAGCACTCCCATGCTTTCAACAGCTCCTTAAACCTTGATGATATTATCTCCATTTAAAGGATGAGAAAACAGAGGCTCACATGAAGTGAAGTAACGTGTCTATATTCACACAACTCAAAGTACCCAACAGTATGATTATTAATTGGGAGTTATTAAAGGCGCTTAAAGTCATCAGAATAACAATAGAAATATTTTTATAGGGTTATAATTGATGTTGAAAAGAAGTGTTAAGGTCATGCTTTCAGATCACTTAAAATAATAACAAATCAGTTTATTAGCAGAAGAAATTTCCTCTAATCAAAAAATTGTAGCTTATGTTTACTATCAGGAGTTCAAATTATAATAGTTTATATGGTATTATCATCTTTACATTTTAATTAGTGTGAATGAATGAATTCACATTTTGTAGAGCATTTACCAAGTCATATTTTTTATTAACACAAATGGAAAAGAAGTAAAACATAGAAACTGAATAAGACACTATATCTCTGCATCTCAACAGATGCCTAAATATAGCATATCTCTGTAGACATAAATTAGAATACTCAATGTTTCAAATATATTGTACTTAAAATATTTAAGTTAAATTTTGAAGTGCCAGCTTTTATTAGAAGAAAATAATGTAAATGAATTGAATAGTAATGTTTCTTGATGTACTGTTTTATAAAGTCAATTTGTTCAGATCATTTACAATAAAATGGATGGACCTTGATAACATTATACTGAGTGAAATAAGTAAAACAGAAAAAAACTGAGAACAGCATGATTTCATACATAGGTGGGTCATAAAAGTGAGACTATGAGACATGGACAAGAGGTGGTGGTTACGGGGTGGGGGAAAGGAGGAGAGGGTGGGAGAGGGGGGAGGTAGGGGGCACAAAGAAAACCAAATAGAAGGTGACAGAGGACAATTTGACTTTGGGTGATGGGTATGCAACATAATTGAATGATCAGATAACCTGGAGATGTTTTCTTTGAACATATGTACCCTGATTTATTAATGTCACCCCATTAAAATTAATTTAAAAAAATCTTTAAGTCAAAAAAAAGTCAATTTGGCAGGTTTATTTAATATTTTTTCTTACTACTAATATTTATTCAAGTATTGCTAATTGCTAAGCATTGGGCTAAGTGATTCGCGCTCATTGTACTTTTGAATTCTTGTAACTTTCTTATTCCCATTTTGCAAATGAAAAATATGCCACTCAGAGTAGTTGAGCAACTGGAGCAAGGTGACATAACTAATAATTTATGTCTAATAAGCAGACCTGGGATTCAGTCTTTTCTGTATGACTTTATAGCTTATAAAATTGGGAGAGGATCACCTTTAGCAATAATTATACATACACACATGTATGGGTAATAATACTAAACAAATTATAATCAACATACACAGAGACAATACCTAATCTGTATATGTGGTGGTCGTGGTGGTGGTAACTTTAAGCATGGGAAATCACATTTAACTTAGACTGGTTTGAAAATACTTTTCTTTTAACTCTGGGATATATGGAGTTATATTTCCAGTGTCCATGCGTGTGTGTGTGTGTGTGTGTGTGTGTGTGTGTGTGTGTGTATTCCAAGTGGCCAGCTAATATACTGATTTCCAAATGAATCATTGGGTAATAATAGCTAACAAATGTTTCCTGTTTCTTGAACACATAATCTGATCATCTAACATCAGAAAATTTTTGGTTGACTATTAGTTAGTAGTCTCCAGTTTAATTGACTAAAGTTCATACATCAGATAGCCCACACCTTTATATTCCCAATTACTATGTAAATGATTTGAAAGGTTGGCGGTGAGGAAGGCTGAAACAGAAAAAAAAATTTTTTGTTTGAAATGTGCCTGACCTGTGGTGGCACAGTGGATAAAGCATCGATCGACCTGGAATGCTGAGGTTGCTGGTTCGAAACCCCAGGCTTGCCTAGTCAAGGCACATATGAGAAGGAACTACTATGAGTTGATGCTTCTCATTCCTGTCTCTCTCTCCCTCTTCTCTTTAAAATCAATAAATTAAATCTTTAAAAAAAAATGTATGGTGTTGGAGGAGAGCATCTACCTGGAGCAATGACCAAGTAGGTACTAGAACACATTAAGTCTAAAACCTCATGGGAGGTAAAAAAAAATAGCACAGCTGAAGCTGTCCTACTTTGAGCACATCATTAGAAGCTGGGTTCTTTGGAAAAGACAACAACAGAAGGTGGCAGGAAAAGAGAAAAACAAAATGTGAGGTGGGTTTGACTCCATAGAAGAAGCCACAGGCATGAGCCTACAGGAGCTGAGCAGAGCTGTTGAGGACAGAACATTGTGGGCATCACTTATTCATAGAGTCGTGGGAACTGATTCAGCAGCATGTCGTAACAACAACTGTTATTCAGTGATTAAATATTATATTTATTTTGCAGCTTTAACTAAATATTTTACTTGGCTGTGTTGTTAGATGCTTAATGATAATTCTTGTCTTTGACTTAAAAAAAAAGCAAAAACCATAACACTAGAACTTTGTTAAATTTAAATGTTTTTATTTGAAAATAGGTAATGTAAAAGTCTTTTATTCAAAATTCATTCTTAATAAGTACAAACCATCCAGAATCTGCTTTTCATTCTTCAATGGTATATAGCACAAAATATGTTACACAATTGTTTTTGTTTGCCATCCAAGAGACTATAGAACAGAAATGAGGGATGTTCAAAAACATGATGCCGTTTTCTAAATAAGAGTACCACAGGACAGATTTTATTACTGGACGAAATAGAAAATGTACTCATTTTACATATCAGTTAAGCATGTGTCAGTCAGTGAATTGCAAATGATAAATGAAAATCAGTAGGGTGAATTCGCAATATAGACAATTAGGATGTGTTTGAATGTATTTATTGCCTACCGGTGTGTGTTTTGTGTTTTGCCTTATTTTATACTAATGAGGAATCAGATTAGTAATAAACAGGAAGTACAATTGCCTTTAATGAATCAATCATTCATGCAACTTTCTGCCAGGCCCCTCAACTGAAAATGCCAGGACACTGGGCATTCTGAAGAGCCTCGCTATATTGCATTGAATGAGATCTGATTGTTATGTGATGTATAATGAAAGGGTCTCATAGCCCTGTCTCACTTCATTCTCGGGGAACAAAAGCTGCTTCCAAGCCCTGGTGTTGTGGTTTGTGGACAGTCTATCGATTTAAGGCAAAGACCTAAAAAATGAAATAATTAACCTACAACTAAAAATAAGAAAAAGGGGGGAGTAAAGAAGATTTTTTTTAATTTTAGGGGAATATTTTAGATTTAATTTTATCAGAATTTTACAAAAATTAACTAATGGTGAGAGTAGAGTAATCCCTCAAAATTACACCCGGCAAATTGGTGTAATTTGATCCACAGAGTTGAGGAAACATTTAATTATGTTTCTCATTTTTGTATTAGCTGTTGTTTGAATAGAGAGCTGAAGAGTTACCAGTTCCATGCCTTTATTCAATATGCAGTTTATTTTTAGGAAATACAAGACACTAAAATTTCTGAGACTGTCTTATGTAAATGAGAACTATCTTTGAGAATGTACAAATAATTTATTTCACAATACTTTTCTGTAGGTAAACATTATAAAATTATTAGTCATGGATTTTCCAAAATATGTTGTTCATAAATTGCTTTTAGCCAAAATACAAGTTTTATATAACTATTATATATGTAATAATATATATTTAGATACTATAAATGAAAAAGTATAAGTATTTTATTACATGAAGAATTATGTAAAATAAAGATTTAGAAGATAAATTTTGTATATGTATATAAATATGAAGTGTGCATCAATTTGGATAAAAAAAAATTGGTTCTCTTATAGTTTTTGCTCATTTTTTTCTCCAGTTGCAAGACTGAGAGAATAAATATAAACTAAAATTCTTCATCATAATTATCATTTAAGTAAAAATTGGGGGAATTAAAACTAATATTTTGATGAGCTTTGTTTTATTAACAAGTATATTATATATGACCAATAATTTTATGTCCTGTTTGATCTCCATAAATCCTATGCAGGTACACGGTACAAAATGTAATGAGAGAACTCAGTTGCATTTGGAATTTTTTTAAATAAAATAAAGCCTCAGAATACTATAAGCTAATTTATGCCAGGTTTCAAAAGCTATGAGCTGAAAAACTATTTGAATTAATAGCTTGAACTCATTAGTATAAAAATATATCTTAATGCTATTTTGAAAATTACCAAAAAATTGCTGCCTTTTAAGTTATCATCCTAACATTTTATAGATTGGTATCACTAGCTTGTTTTTTTTTTCTTTTTACTCATTTGGGAATTTATTATCTTTTCCCTTAAAAAAATGCATTATACATAGCAACCAGTAGTCAAAAAAATAAAGTCTGGTCTTAAGATATTTTATGTATGTATATATACACACATACACGCACACTTCACAAAGTTTTAAGAGATATTATAGTACTTTGAGAGCATAGTTAACTTAGAACTAAAAACAAATTTGCCTCCTAGAGAAAAATTTTAGATATTGAAAGTTGTTATTTAGTAAACCAAAATTAATGTCTACCCAAAGTTTGGAAGCTGTGATAAAAAGTAGATATGTTATTTATTACCAGAACCAAACATTACCTCGTCCCAAACCTTATAGAGTTTCTAGTGAGGAAAACAGACATTCATCAAATAATCATACACGTGTCAATTTCTGCCTGTACAGATTTGTAAAGGGCTATTTTCTAATTTCATGAGAACACTTAAACTGTGGGTTTATATTCAGTCAGAGAAATTGGGAAAGATACCATAAGAGAAACAGTCAAAGAGGGGTTTCTCAGTGTGGAAAGGAAGTTAACACAGCTGAGGAAGAAGAAAGTGTATGAAATGTACAGATAGGGCAAATAGCGTATTTCCCCATGTATAAGAGGCTCCCATGTATAAGACACACCTTAATTTTGGGGTCCAAAATTTGGAAAAAAGTGTTTCATAAAGTTATTGAACCCAAGTTTCATTCATCATAAAATTTATACAACTCCTCATCACTGTCAGAACTCCCATCCATTAGCTTGTTCTCATCTGTATCTGGTGACAAATCACTGTCTTCATATATGGTGTCGTCCTTAGTTCCACCTATGGCATTTGAAATGCCGCAACCACTGTATATGACACACCCAGTTTTTAGACCCCATATTTTTGAAAAAGTGTACATCTTTTACATGGGGAAATATGGTATATATGGTGAGGCAGAATAGATAGATGGAGGGCAGGCAGTAAGTCGTGTAAAGGATTTTGGTCCTTATTCTAAAAGTTATGAAAACCTATTTTTAACAACATTTTATTAAAAATAATTTGATACCATAAAATTCACCTATTTTAAGCATATAATTTAATAATTTTTAGTAATTACAGAGTTGTGTAACCATTACCGCAATCCAGTATTGAAACATTTTTGTTACCCCAATAGATCCCTCCTGCCCATTTACAATCACTCCCCATTTCCACACCTGACCTAGCTAACTGCTAATCTAATTTGTCTCTCTATAGGATTGTCTTTCTAGACATTTCATATAAATGGAATCATACAATTTGAGTCATGCATCAGGCGTTTTTCACATAGCATAATGTTTTTTAACATTTATCTATGTTATACCATATAGCAAGTTCATCATTTTTGTGGATTAATATTGTTTCCTGTATTTCATTTTATCTGTTCACCAGTTGCTAAACCTTAATGTTGTTTAGCTTTTTGACTTTACAAATAATGTTACTATGAATATTCATATCTGTCTTCACATAAACCTAGGTTTTCATTTCTTCTGGATAGACAACTAAGTGGAATTATTGGGTCATATGCTAACTTTATATTTCAGTATTTAAAAATTATCAAACTCCTTTGCCTAAGTGGTTGCCCCCATTTAAGTTTCACCGAGATTGTATGAAAACATCCTTGTCAACACTTGTTATTCTCTGTCTTCTGTCTTTTTTTTCTGAATTGAGAAGCAGGGAGGCAGAGAGACAGACTCTCACATGCACCTGACCGGGATCCACCTGACATGCCCACCAGGGGGCAATGCTCTGCCCATCTGGGCTGTTGCTCCGTTGCAACCGGAGCCATTCTAGTGCCTGAGGCGGAAGCCATGGAGCCATCCTCAGCACCTGGGCCAACTTTGCTCCAATGGAGCCTTGGCTGTAGGAGGTAAAGAGAAAGATAGAGAGGAAGGAAAGGGGGAAGTATGGAGAAGCAGATGGACGCTTCTCCTGTGTGCTCTGGTTGGGAATCAAATGTGCCCTGACCTGGAATCGAACCGGGAACTTCCACACTCTGGGCCAACACCCTACCACTGAGCCAAATGGCTAGGGCTTATTATATAACTTTTTTATTGTAGCCAATCTAGTGGGTATCACATGGTATTTTAATATGGTTATGAGTATCTTTCTATGCAACCTCAAGGAAATTTGAGTGTTGATTGAGAAGAGCCTTGCTAAGGAAACAAAATAATTAGCCAGACAGAGAAAAGCTAGAAGTATATGTCATGGAATCTAAGGAGAAAAGGAGAGAGAGATTAACTGTACTAATGCTACCAAGAATTCAAGAAAAAAAAGATTTGATTGTATAAAAGAGAAAGGGTAATTTGCAATGTAATGTATTTATCCATTTATTTAGCATATACTAAATGCCTAAATATGCCTTGTGGAGAGTTCCTTGCTAGTACTGTGAATCAGTTTGAGACTTCCTCATATAGGACTTTCTCAAGTAATATGGTGACTGAATTGAATAATGTTATTGAAAGTTGTAAAAAGTTCTACATTTATGGTTATATTCATGCTGCCTAGTAAGTGGCTTCTCTCACTGAAAATCTGTTTAAATCACCTGAGATGATGTTTTCAGGATTGTGGTCATTGCCCTTTTTAGGTTTTCTTCAACAGTCTGGTCTTATAGAGAAAAACCTTACCTGAAATAACTATTTGATGCAGCCAAACAGAAAATAAAAAAGAAAAATTGATGTTCTTACCTCTCTTCACTCTGACAGATAAGGATTTAGTGGTGTCATAAATTTCTCTCCAAGTCCTGCTTTACATAATCTTCTTTTTCATCTATAATCTGGTGCCACTTTGGAATCTGAATCATCTCCCTAGGTCCTTTCTGTTCTATATTTAGAAAGTAATTGAGGAGGTTGTGAGAGCAGGAATCAACTTGGTGAATGCTCTTCCCATCCCAAGTCCCCAGCTATTAGGAAGATGAGGGTGACAGGCACTGATGATTTCCTTTGTAATACCAAGTTCTTTCTTATTGTTTGCTATCTTGTTTGTTTGTGTTTTAAAGGCAGCAGCAGCGCACCCTGCTTAAATTTATTAAAAATCCATCCTTAGCCTAGGGAATGAGATGAATGAAACATAAACAGAGATTGATTGCTAGAGCTTGCTGAAGTTGGCTGTCCTAATTTAAGTTCTGCGCATCCTTGCACTGCCATTTTGTTGATGCTGGCAGCTGGGATGTGATGGCTTTACAGTAGCAGCAACAGCAGCATACTGCAACTGTGAGAAAAAGGCCACGAGAATCATCTTTACATCCTTAAGCCACTGAACTAAAAATGCCAGCTGCCTATTTATGGAATACATTTTTTTTTTATGCACAAGAAAACAATGAACGAACCCTAAGCCACTGTTTATTTGGATTCTCTTACTTGCAGACAGACTATAACTCACAAGTAGGCAAACTTTTCCTGAAAAAAAAAAAAAACAGATAATAAATGTTTCACGCTTTGTGGGCCATATTTTCTCTGTTGTAATTCCTCACCTCTGATATTTTATCATGATAACAGCCATAGGCAATATGTAAACAGATCGATGCAGCTATGTTCTCATGAAACTTTATTTACAAAAACAGGTGACTGGCCTTTTATTGGCCCATGATTGTAGACCTCTGTTCTGATGAAAGGTGAAATTATTTATGTTCTAACTTGTTAGTTATTGAGATGGTTATTTCCTGGCTAGAGACTATTTAGGAATAAATTGAAAGCTTCATATATGGCAAGAAGAGGGGAGGAGTAGGAGGCCAACCAAGCTAATCAGTTTCCACTTCTGGCTAAGAGACATGAGAATTTTAGAAGAATTTGGGAACTTCTTAATTACTGTATTGAAGCACCTGTATTGAATATACTAGCAAATAAATTTTATTCCATGTATTGCTTTTTGGTTTTGCGTAGTTACGAGTTTTAAAACAGAACTGTTTTTAATTCCCTTTTTCTTTTTTTTGTTTTGTAAAAATTTACCATATTTTAACATCATTTTAGGTCAAATACATGTTGGTGGGCTAAC
This sequence comes from Rhynchonycteris naso, assembly GCA_037038555.1. Lineage (NCBI taxonomy): Eukaryota > Metazoa > Chordata > Mammalia > Chiroptera > Emballonuridae > Rhynchonycteris > Rhynchonycteris naso. The sequence goes on along the minus strand of CM073000.1, from coordinate 53,702,614 downwards.
CTGGAAATCTAAATGCTACTTATGATATTGTTTCTATAAGAAGTGAAGTCCAATTACAAACAAACTACAAATTTAACTTTTGTAATCAAACTGATTCATAAATTGCTAACTCCTTTTACAACATATCTATTCATTTTAAGCCAGAATTACCCCACACATAAAAATGATTTTTAGTTTTATGTGTTGGTTTTAAAGAATTTTAGAGATACTTAATGCTCAGCCTTCTGTGGAAAAAAGAAAAAGTAGCTCTTTAGATATTGGCCACTTTAGGAAACTGCATTACTTTTCTTTTAGTTCCAACATATTATTTAGTACATTAATGTTATATTGCACCATTGGCCTCATACAGGTTTAAGAAATTTAAAGTAGTTTTCATTTATGCCTAAATTTCTAGGCAGTAGCGTTTGCATTTTGAGGCAAAAACTTTACATTACAAGCTGCATTGCTAGTTGAAATGTATTTAGCAGACTGCATTAAACTTAAAAGTGTTTAGTTTGTGGTAGGTTCCTAGAGAAGTTATTATTTATTTATTTGTTTGTTTATTTATTTACTGGGGACAGAGAGAGAGGGACAGGTAGGGACAGACAGACAGGAAAGAGAGGGATAAGAAGCATCAATTCTTCACTACAGCTCCTTAGTTGTTGATTGATTGCTTTCTCATATGTTCCTTGACTCTGAGGCTGCAGCAGAGTGAGTGACCCCTTGCTCAGGCCAGCAACCTTGGGTTTCCCGCCTGAGACCTTGGGGCTCAAGCCAGCCACCATGGGGTCATGTCTATGATCCCACGCAGAAGCTGGTGAGCCCGCACTCAAGCCAGATGAGCCCACTCTTAAGCCGGCAACCTTGTGATTTTGAACCTTGGTTCTCCGTGCCCCAGTCCAATGCTGTATCCACTGCGCCACCGCCTGGTCAGGCGAGAAGTTATTATTAAGCAATATGAATTTCTTAAGTTTATACACTTTGAATAGGAAATATATTCGGAGTACCTGGTGCAACTGAGATAACACTTTTTTACTTGCACATTCTAAATGAGGTAATTTTAATGAGTTTTGAGATACTTAAGTTTCTTTTTTTTCTTCTGTTCTTCCCTCTCATCCTTCTCCACTTCTTTCATGTTTCAGTCTTCTTCCTTCCTTTGTTATTCTCTCTTCTTCTCCTTGAATAATTCGGCTTATAATAGGATGGTAAATTAAAATTAAGTTAATTGTGAGGAGTACCAGAGGGATGACTTAGGGAAAAAAGGGTTAAATTATAAAAGGACAAAACAAGTAATGGGCAATCTCTACAAAAATTAATATTGTTAAAAAATATTTAAGAAAGTAGATTGATTTGGATACATATATCTTTTAGGCCTAGAAAGAATACATTTAAAAAACAATTATTCCAGAATTAGAAGACACAAAGGTAAATAATAGAAGAAGAAACCACAAAGAGGAAAAGTATGAGATTGATAGTAGCCAGAATATAACAGAATTGTTCATCTTCTTCAACCATCATCAAGAAGTTTTGGATAAAGTTTAAAATGGTGTAATAAGGAACTGTCAAACATGTTTGCTTTGTTATGTTTTATATGGTATCACTTTATACACATGTATATCACTATAAACATAACAATTATATCACTATAAACATGTATATCCTCAATTATAGATCATGTAATGAAGTGTGACCTTTCTCAAACTGTTTAAAATAATAATTCACAGATACATACTATATAATGTTACTATGGTATATTTATACATACACACACATATGAAACAAACATTTTATGAAATATATGTGATGAACTCTATTTTATTCTATTTTCTGTTTTTAAATTTTTTGTTGCAGTACATTATATTAATTTTAAGATAATGAAAAACAGTGGCATACTAGGATAGGACTTGGGAGTTATAAATGCAGTGTAGTCACACAGTAAGTATAGAGTTGGAATTTAGTAATGCAGGTTTTATTCTAATGGGAAATATGGTTTATTCTGACTGTATATGATTAACATAATGCTTTAATGTTTTAAGGCAAATCTCACCTCTCCTCTTTCTTTAATATTCTTATTAATGGCAATGTTTCTCTTAAACAACCTACTTACTGAAAAGTAAACCACATCTGTGGAGTTCCAGAATGTTGTTACAATAGACAGAACAATACTTTAAACATTATGTAGATATTTAGGAAGAGGAACTAGTGAGCTTACTTACTCACCTAATTATTTATGTGAATATTAGTGTACATAATATAAAAATAATTCATGATATATATTATACAATAGTATATAAATTAAACTTATTAATCTAAATAAGGGATTACACTCATGTACGTATTGTAAAGAAATATAGTTATAGCATATCAAATACAAGATAATTTAGACTTTAATATAAATTAATGGAAAGAATATTGACTATAAAGAATTTAGCTATGAAATTATAATTGAAGATATTCATAACAGAAACATTTCGAATAACCTAACATTTCAAAAATTGTCAACTGGTATTAAAACATTTTTATGATTGAAAGATAACACAATTCTTTATTTATGAACAACATATTCCAAGGTTAAAGAAAATATACATCACTAAGCATGTTATTTTATGACATATAAGGGAGATTTTGGTCATTAAGAAATTTATGTGTGAATATATCTTACTTTACTTTGAGTTTATTTTTTATTACTAAAATGGTATAGCTGTGGGCTGATATACATAGTAGGCCTTATAAGTCAGCTAGTCATTAGCCATGGATTCATAGAGAAGTGGAGATGGAGTCAGAGGACCTGATGGGCCAGATTTAAAAGTGGTTTTTTTGTTTGTTTGTTTTTTACTATGAAAATGTTAGTTTTCTCATCACCTAAAATAAAGATTGCTTCATCTATACTTTTTTATTAACTTAATGGATTGTAATATTTTGAAAAAATGTATGTGTCAGTCCACTCCCCATTGTGGTATTTTTTTTTTTTTTCACAATGACAAGTTCCTTCTAAAAGATTTAACATAGATGCATTTCTAGTATATATAGAATGCAGAGCATAAATGTAGAAGTTGCCCACTTCTAAATTATAGAAATTGAATAAAGATTGCCAATATAATATTTTAAATCTAAAATTTGCCAGTGTTATTTTATGTAGAGGACTAGAATCCCACCTTGAAATAATAATAATTTATGTTCCTGCCAAAGTTTCAAGAGAACTGTTCTCCAACTCAGCTGTAGGTTAGCTTCATCTGAAGGACCTTTGAAAAGCCCTGATGCCTGAATTTGACCTCAGAATCAGAGGATTCTGGATAGGTCCTGGGTGTCAATCAGTAAGCCTAATAAAGACAAAGTGGAGAATAATAATACAATTTTTTTTTTCTGAGTGCCACAAAAGGTTCTAAGTGTTTAACATGAATTTATATGTTAAATTTCTAGAACAATTCTGTTTCTGAAGTATGTAGTCTGATTATAACTATTTTAAATGTGAGAAAACTGAAACACAAGGATGTTAGTTCCTTGTTCAAGGTCACACATTTTGCAAATAAGCATTGGAACCCAGGTACAGACCTGGACCTATGCGCTTGATTATGCTCTCTTGCTTCTTTAAATTACCTGCTCTCAAGGGGCATAAGAATCACTGAGGAGATAAACAACTACATAATAATTAAATGCTATCTTGTTTAGTATTATATTCAAAGAAAATAAGTTCTTAGGGAAAAAAAATCTATATTAAATCACAACCACAAAGCTATACCACCCCACACCTGTTAGAATGGCTATCTTCAAAAAGTAACTAAGTAGCCTGACCTGTGGTGGCGCAGTGGATAAAACGTCGACCTGGGAACACTGAGGTCGCCAGTTCAAAACCCTGCACTGGTCTGGTCAAGGCACATATGGGAGTTGATGCTTCCAGCTCCTCCCCCCTTTCTCTCTTTCTCTCTCTCTCTCTCTCTCTCACTCTCTCTCTCTCTCTCTCTCTCTCTGTGTCTCCTCTCTAAACTGAATAAAATAAAAATAAAAATAAATTTAAAAAAATTTAAAAAAAGTAACAAAATGTTGGTGAGGATGTGGAGAAATGGGAATCCTCACACACTGTTGGTAAAAATTCAGACTGGTGTAGCTACAAAGGAAAGCAGTATGGAGTTTCCCCAAAAAACTAAAGATGGAACTGCCTTATAACCCAGCAATTCCACTTCTTGGTATTGATCCGAAGAAACCAAAAACACTAATTCAAAAGAATATATTCACTCCTATGTCAGTGCAGCATTATTTACAATAGGCAAGCAACCCAAGTCCATAGCAGTAGGTGATTGGACTAAGAAAGAAAGCAAAACTAGTACATTTACACAATGGAATACTACTTAGCAAAACATAAATAAGAATGAAGTCTTTTGCAACAGGATGGATGGATTGAGAAGGTGTTATGCTAACTGAAGTAAATCAGACAGATAAAGAAAAATACCATATGATTTAACTAACATGTGGAATGTAATGAACAAAATAAACTAACAAATAAAATAGAAATAGACTCATAGAGAACAGACTAACAACTTTCAGTGGGGAGGGAGGCTTGGGAGCTAGGTGAAAGAGGTGAGGGAAGAAGTACATATTGGTAATTACAGATTAGTCACAGGGATCCAGAATACAGCATAGGGAACACGGTTAGTAGTAAGTATCAGAATAACCTTGTATGGGGCTATGTGTGTGCTTGAAACATTGTGGGGGGCAACTCTGTAAAGTGCACGATTCTCTAGTCACTATGCTGTACATCTGAAACTAAAACAGAATAATATTAAATGTAATCTGTTATTGGAAAAGAAATCTATAAAGCTGAAGCAAAGGAAATTCAATGAATTGTGACTTATTGGTGGAAGCCATTAGAGAGAAATTCATGGGCCCAGTCCCTAACCTGGCTCTGTAATTATTGATTGATATAACATTATCTCTTGTAGATTATAGACAAAATGGCAATGTTACTGATAACTAGTTAAATATAGAGTTTTACCAGTCAAATACTGAGTTTTAAGGAAAGTTTTGTATGTTTTTCTCTTTACTGCCTTCTAAGAATTTGTTAGCATTTGGTTCATATTTCATCTATGCCATAATGTTTAATTGTGCATTCAAATTTAGTACATTTTTATTCTAATTTACTCTCTTTGTGTGTGTGTGTGACAGTGACAGAAAGAGGGACAGACAAGCAGGCAGGGAGAGAGATAAGAAGCATCAATTCTTTTCTGTGGCAACTTAGTTGTTCATTGATTGCTTTCTCATTTGTGCCTTGACCAAAGGGCTACTGAAGACCAAGGGACCCCTTGCTCAAGCCAGCAACCTTGGGCTCAAGCTGGTGAGCCTTGCTCAAACCGGATGAGCCCATGTTCAAGCTGGCGACCTCGGGGTTACCAACCTGAGTCTTCTGTGTACCAATCTGATGCCCTATCCACTTCCCTACTGCCTGGTCAGGCTCTAACTTACTTTCTGCAGTACAAGTCTCCTAGAAAAAGGGAACTGTAACCTCATCATTTTTGTAACCCATGTAATTCTTTGTTTATACTAATATAATTTTATAAACAAACGAAGCTTCCATCAGAAGTCAATAAAATATTTTATAGTGATCATACCTTCTAAGCATTTTAGTATAACATAAAGGGTACTTAGATTAATGCTAGACTACTTTTAAAAGACAATCAACTTGAAAATGCTAGTATAAGATTAAGTAGCTTGCACCAAAAAGAAAATTGTCAAGGAGTCTGCAAAGAAAAAGAAATGCTTCTTAAATCCAGAAAAGTTTTCTGAGAAAAAAATCTCAGCTGAGCAGCAAAAATAAAGTGTTGTAGGTAGGTATTCATCGGACCCAAGTTTCTATCCCTTCATAGGCCAATAATTTGTAACTACTATTTACAAAGTATTATTTATTTTATTTACATTGAAAGTTACAATTACATTGTAATTATATGAAAATATTGTACAAATGCACCAGGAGTCACCAATTATTCCTTCATCAATTAAAATTTTAGTCAATACTTGAAAGAACAGAGTAGCAGCAGGCCCAATATGAGTTTAGAACTGACCAATGGACACAGTAGCTCTTTCACAACCCTCTCCTCTTTGGCCTGAAAACATTTTACTTAGAGATTTCAACAGGAAGTGCTAACTCCTATAGAATTCATTAAATATCCAAACAATTGGTTATTAATCACCTGATAACGGAGAAGAAAATTTAATTCTCAGAAAACTGTATTGTCAGATCATGTTGTAACTATTGCTTTAAAGAACAAGGCTATTCTTAATCAAATAGTAGAATAGTAACTGCTATTGTTCCTGTTATGTTTTATTACCCCACTGAAAATATATTGACTTAATTTAAAAATATACTTGACTGGAACTTCAATCCAGGATGCTTTCTTTATTCTGCTTGGTCAGTTCAACATCATATTTATATTTTCACAGGAATTTCAGATCTTAATTTTACTCTTATTTAAGTTGTCTTTTCAGTTATTGTGCTTAAATTAATTTAGAAATCCACTGTGTGTTTATTATATTGTAAATTTTGCATTTTGAATAAGAATGATACTATATGGTATGTTAAAAAGATAGCAGTGCAAAGAATAATTTAATTTTGAAAAATATAAATTCATTTCCTACTGATGTTTTTCCTCAAGTATGTATTATAGAATGAGATTTCAAGTTCGTTTTAGTTGCAAATCATGCTTCTTTCCAACCAAGAACCATATGACAGACATCTATTACAAATTGCTTGCTCATAATGGCTGCGGGTTCAGTTGCCCTTAGTTCCTGTTATTCTTCTTTTTAGATAAAATTATATATTTATTGCTCATAATATTATTACTAACTCATTTTGTACAGTCAGGAAATTAAAGTTTAGTGAAATCACATATTAGAATTTTTTACATATTCTCATGTACCCCCAAAATGGAATTGATGTGTTACATAATACTCAACTATGTGCATATGGTCTAGTGTTTTGTTATTGAAATAAATTTATATGTATTTTTATATGTTTTTTTCTGTAGTGCCAAAATGAAACACCTGTGGGGAAGAGTGAAGAAGCTAAAAGCTGTGTTATAAAATACTAAGCTTCTAATAATACACATATTTATGATTTCCAAAGATTGCTAAAAATAAGTTCCATACTGTTTAGCAACAAAAGTGTTCAGTAAAGACTATTATTCTATTATGGTCAGATTTGCATTTAACTGTTCTAAAGATTTGTTCCATTTCACTTCTTGTATTTATTTAATAGAAACCTAACGAATGTCAACAGGCTTAACTTGAAAAGCATGGCAAAAGGTCATTTCTTGTTTATTGACCCATCTTACCTCATGGTATGTTTAGAAATACAAATATTACCTTTCCACACACTATTCTTTGTTGAAATTCAATGAGAGCTTTTAAGTTTAGTAACAATGAGGACTAGTAGAAGTAAATTACTTTTTAAATCTGTGAGCTTCACTGAAGTTCTACCACTCAGAATGTTTTTATAAAATATGTATAATGAAGATTTCATTTCTATAAGACATTGTGTTTTGAGTATTAAGATAAAAATTTCTTGACTTTATTTTATTTCAACATGAAATTTGACATACACATTATTGAACTATCACTAACCTTTTTTTATCGACTTCATAAATAGACTAGTAAGTCTGTTTTTTGCTTTACTATCTATATGTGTTAGTTTTCAGTTGCTACTATAAAAATTACTACAAAAACTCAAAAACAACACCTTTTTATTATCTCCCAGTTCTGTGGGTTAGAAATCTATGCACAGCGAGGCTTCCTGCTTAATGCTGTATTGACAGCCTCCCTGGGTGAAATCAGGTAGGTTGTCAGCAGGGCTGGGCTCTTGTCTGGTGACCCTGAGAAAACCCACTTCCAAGCTCATTCAGATTGTTGTCAGAATTCAGGGCCTTTGCACTTGTAGAATTGAGGTCTCTCCATTTTCCTGTTTCTGTCAACCTGTACCAGTCTTTTTTTTTTTTTAAGTGAGAGGAGAAGAGGCAGAGACAGACTCCCACATCTGCCCAGCCCAAGATCCACCTGGCTATCACTCTAGGGGCTGATGCTCTGCCCATCTGTGACTCTTGCTTCCTTGCAACAGGAACCATTTTTTTTTTAGGTGCCTGAGGCAGAGACCATAGAGCCATCTTCAGCACCTGGGGCCAACTCACTCCATTGAGCCATGGCTTGAGGAGAGAAGGAGAAGAGATAGATAGAAATAGAAGCAAGAGGGGGAGGTATGGAGTAGCGTATGGGCGTTTATCCTGTGTACCCTGGCTGGAAATCGAACCCAGGACATCTATACGCCAGATAATGCTCTACCACTGAGCCAACTGGCCAGGGTCTTGTAGTGAAGATAAGGGCAGAAAAATTTCATCTTTTTCTTAAGTTGAAATTAATTTTTATATCAGTGTTTCTAGAAAATTTAGTGAGAGATGAATCTTAATTTTTTGTTAGAAACTTTCCTAAAAATTCATGTAAAAGCTCCTCTATGTGAAATATTTGTTTTCCTATTTTTTTCAAATTCAAGGAATTTATTATTGTTGGTTACTACTTATTAGCTTCACATCAGTTCCAATTATAATATATTTTATTTCACTTTGATAATTGTAGAAATTACAACTTAAATGTCATAGCACCTAACCAGTTGTTAACTATATACATAATTTCATTGTATACATATTCTTTTCAGAATGAACTTCATGTTATAATAAATTTTTTGGTGTAAGCATGAGTGTATTCTTAGTGAAATTATAACAGTGTATTTAATTTAGTAGATCATGTATATAATAACTATAGAAATCATTGAGTTTTAAGATAAGAGTATATTTTATACAACTTCAATTTTACTTGTACATACATATTTATTCAAAAACAATGAGCCTCCTAGAATCTGACTAGCTTAGCCATATAACTTTTGAGTTGTTATACTTTATGCCTAAAATGTTGAAACTGAAGGGAAATATTATAAGTTTTCCTATATTAAAATATTGTTTTTGTTATTGGTTTTTTATTTTGATAGTGACAGAGTCAGAGAGAGGGACAAAGAGACAGGAAGGGAAAGAGATGGGAAGCATCAATCCTTGTTACGGCACCCTAGTTGTTCATTGACTGCTTTCTCCTATGTGCCTTGAAGGGGGTGGGGGGGTACAGCAGAGCGAGTGACCCCTTGCTCAAGCCAGTAACCTTGGGCTTCAAGCCAGCAACCTTTAAGCTCAAGCCAGAAAACATGGAGTCATGTCTGTGATTCCATACTCAAGTCAGCGACCCCACACTCAAGCTGATGAGCCCATGCTCAACCAGCAACTTTGGGGCCTCGATCTGGGTCCTCTGCATCCCAATCCAATGCTCTATCCCACTGCGTCACTGCCTAGTCAGGCAGAAATATTGTATTTGAGGGATGCAATACTGGTAAAGACTTTTCTTATCATTCAGTTTATCTATTCTCAAAGGCCATGTGCTAGCACTTCTGTCCTTGATCCTCTTACATGTATGATTTGCCACAGTATCAGCAAGGGATAGTTTTTAAAAAAAAAAAAAAAAAAATATGTGCAAAGTCAGAGGTATGAGTTTTTCTCCAAAGGGCGGGGGAGGGAACGTAGTATATTTTACTATTAGTGATAAGATATGAGTTTCAAAGTACTATTTGAAAAGTATTTTTAAGTATCTTTTCCCCCCCAACTTTGAATTAACATAACTTTGTTGGTAAATGTCTTTTTTCCAGATGAAACAGTGAAAATCATTTTAGTGTGTAGCTAGCAGAAATCAAGTTTCATTCTATACTTAGATCTTGCTGCAACATATCAGAAGCTAAATGAGGTACATTTATACACCAAGTTCCTCCATGCCTTGGAGAATTCAGTGTCTCCTGCCTCCTTCACCTTAATATTTAAGGACAGAGCTAATCAAAATGTTATACAGTTTGACTTAACTAAAAATCACATTAAGCTATGTTTATTATTTGAAGGAGGCCTAGAGATTGGCACCCACTAGCTCTCTAACCTATTTTCAGCTAACCTATTTCCAAATAGCGCACATCATGTAAACCAGAAGCATTATCAGGTATCTACATGTGTTGACTGTTATCCTGCTCTGCATTCTACTTTTTATTAATTAGAGTTAAAGTACAGATTTTGGGGAATGATTTTAAGTAAATTAGACTATTAGAGATTAGTTGGGGTTTGCATGCCAACAGTATGGCCAACCTCTTGAACAAAACAGTTGGCTATGTTAAGCATGGTCTGGGTGGAGAGGCACATTCTTTTCCATTGCATATATTCAGGTTTTAATAGTTGTGGGAAAAATAAGATTTCTTAATAGGAAATTGCTTCATTGAAAACATGTAAAAAAACACGTTTATTCTGTAAACACAACATATTGAATACTTCAGCTGCATCTCCTGAAAGCGAAAGTTGTTCCACTCCATCTTTCCTACTTACATTTTCGTTAATAATCTGCAAGAAAATGGGACTCATGCATCTTCCTGTCCTTCCTTTACCACCGCCAAGCCAGAGAAAAGTAAAAAATGTTTTCTTTCCTAGACAGTGATACAAGAAAGTATTAAAAAGTAGAAGAAACAAAATAAAGCCAAAGGGATAAACATCAGAAGCTTGCTTAAACAGCTTTGGCCCCATATAATTGCCTTTCTGTCAGAAGGATTATTAACAAATTTGGACATCTGAAAATTAAATTAACAGCCTGAAAATATTTTACAAAATGAGATAGAGCATGATACACGAAACATAATGACCCCACTGAAATTCAGCCAAGCCAGTGCAGCTACTCATCTAGAAGGAGGAGACAACTAGTTAATCATCACCGAGCAAATTAGACAGAGCAGATTAGTTTGCTGCATTCCACAGTCTTAGCTCCCAAAAAAGAGTCTATCCACTAATTAGAATGAAAGAACTCTAAGCATATTGTTATCTATATAGAAAGAGAAGGCAAAATTACGTTTGCACTGCTTCTAAGTTTGGAGCCTCGGTTATGTAGGTAGAAATTTCACACACAAGCTAAATAGCAGTTTTCTCTTGCCCTTGACTGAATGAAATATAAAATTTTTTTTCCCAAGATTAGTTGGAATTCTTGGGGAACACATACGAAACATAAAACATTTTTCAAAAGTGTGAGCCCTTTCACTGAAGATTGAAGGAGGCATTTCATATGCTTTTTCTTGCACAATTTTAAATTACTTTTTCTTTTAAAAGTACATATATTGCTGTTGCGTGTGAAATAAATATTTGGACTTAGTGCCTCAGTGGAGATTAATCTGAAATCTTATTTTGTAGCCTTAATTAGTATTCATTTGCTTAATTGTCATTCTCAGCTCCATCATTTCTATTTTTGACTAACTTGAACAATGCTATCTTCTGCTGTTTGCACTTTAATTTAAATTTCCATTAAGGTTTATGAACAGTAATAAGGTCCTGTTTGAATATTCATTAGCTTCTGAATTGTGAGCTATGAAAATGTGCTTTCTTTTACCTTAATGAAACTGGAACAGCATGGGACTGATCAGTTGTGACATTTGATATGAGGCATCCAGTGAATTTTCCTCATTGTTTATTGACACATCTTGTCCAAACAGCTCCCTCGCAAGTGAGCGGAGTAATGAAGGAGAGAGTACTACAGCGGAGTGTTGAGCTTTCCTGGCAGGAACCGGAGCATCCCAATGGAGTCATCACTGAATATGAAATCAAGTATTACGAGAAAGTAAGTGCTAAGAACAGGAAATGTACAGCAATGTGTGGTGGGTCTCGTGTCATCCCACTTCACTGTCAACTAAAGTTGGTTATTATTCCAACTGTTTGGTGGTACTTACAATCCATAGTTAATTTTAGACTGTTTTCATAACTTGCTTCCTGAATCTCTGGTTCATTATTATAATTTGTTTGTATTAAATTTCTGTGACACAAATGAAAATATTCTAGTAATAGTGTATTTATTTCTTCAGTGTTTTAAAATCATAATAATTAGATGGAGGATGTTCTAGTACCACAAAAACCAATGCGTTCTTGAAAAATGTTTCTTTCAGGGTGTCTCTTTGGGCTTTTAATTATTTATTTATGTGTTTCAGTGATTATGATGGTGGCCTCAAATTATTTAGTAATTTTAAATGTAAGATATTTGCTGCAATAACTTTGTAGTATTCTCTAAGCTTTAGAATCAGATAATGCTATTTAACGTTTTTAAATTCCTCCTGCTATTTACTTCATATATGTTATGTTGATTGTGTCCATGAATACTTTTTGATTCTCCTCTCTTCATGACAAATAGTATTGCTAAAACCCAGTGCTGCATATTTTATCAGCATAATGGCTAAATTTTAATAAATAGTGATATATTTGAGACTGAGTACATTTATTTCTGACCCATCTGGAGAGAAGGGGAGTATGGTACATCCTGGTCACAAATTATTATGTAGGCTGTACCTCACAGAAGAACCTGGTTCAAGGTTCGAAACGTTTTCATTACTAGTAGTAATAAGTGTTATTATTACTGATTTAAATGAGTTAGCCAAAGTATTGTAATATACACATAGTCATTTTAACCATTTAGACAGAATTTCAAAGTAGGAGCTGAAAGCTTTGGAAAAACTTGGAGACTGATTGACTCAATTGAATCATTAACGTGCATATGGTGCATTGGCAATAGTCTTTTCCCCCCCTTTGAAGAAAATAACAGTTTAAGATTAGTTTCAATGTTCAGATTACGTTTGTAAAATTTTGGCTTATTATTGCCATTATAAATTTATGATTTCACTGCTAAAGTTATACTTTAAATACCTCATTTCATACCAGGGAATACATTTTTTTCTTCCTCCATCAAATGTGTATTTGAAGTAATCCTTGTTCTTAATGTTGGTTTTATGTCTGTTTGCCAATGAGCTCTAACACTTGTAGTCCTTTCTGAAATTTTATCAGATCTCAAAAGTGATAAAATACATTTTAAAAATGTAAGTATGTGGTAAATGAGAGTGAAATTTCTCACAATGGAGTAAAATATTTTGCAAATCCTTATTCTGGAATAAATATGTTCAAATAGTTACTTTTCAATTTCTGATGACAAACAAAATGTATCTACATTCACTGAATTTACAAACTAGACAGTCATTAAAAGTGAATAAATGTATTGTATTCTACTATATCACATGTAAGCATATTATCTTTATATAGCATTGTCATCTCATATTAGTTATGCCTAGTCTTTTGTGTTTTTGTTTTTTTTTTACAGAGACAGAGAGAGAGTCAGAGAGAGGGATAGATAGGGGCAGACATACAGGAATGGAGAGAGATGAGAAGCATCAATCATCAGTTTTTCGTTTTCTGACACCTTAGTTATTCATTGATTGCTTTCTCATATGTGCCTTGACCGCGGACCTTCAGCAGACCGAGCAACCCCTTGCTCGAGGCAGCGACCTTGGACTCAAGCTGGTGAGCTTTTGCTCAAACCAGATAAACCCATGCTCAAGCTGGCGACCTCAGGGTTTCGAACCTGGGTCCTTCCGCATCCCAGTCTGACACTCTATCCACTGCGCCACCGCCTGGTCAGGCTATGCCTAGTTTTTGAGATAAATGTTTAATATCAACTATCATTTTTATGAATGATTATAATGAAAACAACCATAAATCAGTTTCATTAAATCCAGTTTAAATAAAAATTTATTTATACTTTTTATAAATGCCAATGTGAAGACACATCAGACAACTAGACTGATATTTTTAAATTTCAATGAGTGGTTTTATTAACAGTCACAGTTAAGCACAGACATTCATTATAGAACAAATGAGAAACTGTCCTAAATTGTATATTTGAATGAGTAGTTTTTATAACATTTTTCATAAATAGCCCATTAGAGGCATATCAGTTAAGCTTTAAATTTTTACTTATTTGAATATTGATGATGAAGTTTCTTATATTCCTGAATTTTTTAATTTATTTTAATGTTAGGCTTATCATATTTAATATGATAAACACATTTTTAAACTTTGAAAGCCTAAGTTTATATATCTGAAAAATAAAAAAATTGAACCAAACTATGTTTTAAAATATTGTCGAGCCATGAATTATATAATGCTTTGATTTATATTGATACTTCTAATTTAAAATATTCCTTTAAATACTATATTATGAAAGTTGTTTTATGTCTTTATAAATGCAATTTTTAATTAAAACAATTGATAATGTCACTATGGCAGCCATTTCAACCTTTTTCATTTCATGGCACACAAACTAATTTCTAAAATTCTGCAACACACCAAGAAATATATATTTTTGTCGATCTGACAAAAAGAAATAAGTATAATTGTGATTTATTTACAAAATAATAATAATATTATTTATGCTTTTTCTCCAAAAAATAATAATAGTAATACCAGGTGTCTATACTTGTATAAAAGGATTTCTGGTACCAAGAATTAACCAATCAGATGCAACCTTATTATGCGATATGACCAATAAGATATTATATGACCTATGTTTTTATGATTCAAGACAGGGTAGTCATATTAGACACTATTGTTGTGTTGGCTGTTGTCATTTTTTATTTGACAATGTAAGGGAAAAGAGGTGAGTGCCCCTGACTAAATAGTCTGGTATTCCATATTTTAAAAATTCCTCCATCACACCAGTTGAAAATCACTGCACTGTGATATTGGTGTTAGCTAAATTTCTTGATTTAATAACTTTCTTCATTTTTAACATAGGAGTTTTTGTTTGCTGAATAAAATCAGGAAAAATATTATAAGAAGTGTATTATGAAGTGAAGGCCTCTATTAAACCACAGATTTTACAGGTGTACCCATGTCTTGATCATTATGACATCTGATTTTCTTTATAGCTTTCTTGCCAGTATGCCCTCTACCAACAAAGTAAAAGCTCAAAAATCATAAATGTTTTTTAACAAAATTATTTCTCCTTGCAATTTATAGAATAAAGGCATATGTTCACATTTACATTTTATATTATCTGAGAAACAACTCAATGTTACAATATTCTACAGAACATACAACATAGCCTTTATAATAATAATGCAGCAAATTGAAATAAGTTGCAAAAATTGGCTGTCAAACAGCCTGGTTATAATCACAATTAAATGTATCTTGTATATGTTTTTTCTAGGATCAAAGAGAACGTACCTATTCCACAGTAAAAACCAAGTCCACATCAGCCTCTATTAATAATCTGAAGCCAGGAACAGTGTATGTTTTCCAGATTCGGGCTTTTACTGCTGCGGGTTATGGAAATTACAGTCCCAGACTTGATGTTGCCACACTAGAGGAAGCTACAGGTAAAATGTTTGAAGGTAATTACCATCTTTGATTTGGATTCTTACTCTCTATAATGCTGGCTTTTAAAAATATATATTTAGGATGATTTGGTTTAAGAAAAATTTTAATTTTAAAAGTGAATATATGTGCACAAATATGTACTTTGTAAAGGTTATTCAGAGTTATTTTAAATGTGCTGTTTTGTTTTGCAATGTTAGAAACTGGTGTATTATATCATTCTCTTTAGTATATGCTAAGCCTATTTTAAAAAGACAAAGTTAGGAACAGAAGCAGAACTTGTTCAGTAGTATGTCAACACAGCCTGGTTTGTAGACCCCAAAATGAATTTGCTCTAGTGGTGTCAATCAAATCCACACCTTTCCAGAAACCCCAGATGAAACCAGGATGTACACCAGAGTGGGCCACAGAAAGATGATATGTAAGAATGTGTTTTCAGTTACTTGGCCCTCAGCCTTTATTTCAAAAGTTGAGTTCGGGAAGATCTTAGAACTGGCATTTATTTTTATTTTAATCCTCCCTGTTTTTCATTTTTGTGTGTGAAATATTTCAAGCATACTAAAAAACATATTTAAAGTATACATGAAATATTAAGTATATTTAAATAAATTTCTTTGTGTCTGCCCCTCAGCTTAAAAATGTCTTCAATATCTTGAATCCCCTTTATCATTTTGCTTATGTCTTATAATGCAGTATAGGAGCACAGCAATACATATGTCCGTAGTGTATTGCAAATGAGCAGATGTATCTTGGAAGGTGTCTTAGTTTCTCATCAGAGTGCAAGTTCAGACAGCTTGAGTACCACTGCTGGTTGTTCTTCAGCTAGCTGAGGTCTCAGGTTGTATTTCTGTATTTTTTTTTTCTCTTGATGTTACTGCTCAGGCTCTCTAGCTGTTACCTCCTCATTATCTTGCCAATCTAGCATTCCCACAATATTTTAAACAAAAACGAACAGGTAAATATCATACCCTTCTTTCCTCGACTTTAATAAAATGTTTTTAAATAAAATAAAAG
Organism: Rhynchonycteris naso; assembly: GCA_037038555.1. NCBI lineage: Eukaryota > Metazoa > Chordata > Mammalia > Chiroptera > Emballonuridae > Rhynchonycteris > Rhynchonycteris naso. The sequence continues at coordinate 53,686,334 of CM073000.1, read as the reverse complement.
AATTATTTTGACTTCAGAAAAGATGTTATATATTTGTAAAAGGTAAATGGGTAAATATTCTTTATATTAGCTAGTAATGATTGTTGTTTCCTAACAGTATTCTTTCAACATTATTTTTATATTTTTAAACTAAACAGTATATCTCAGAGCCTCAGATAACAGAACATATTGAAATAAACTTGAAATATAAATTATTTTATATAGTTTTAGACAGAAAAGCATTAATTTTAAAAAGTCACATAATTTGGTGTTATCATATTAATACCATTTTCTTTATTATTTTTTAAATGGAGTATGTAAGATTAAAAATGAGAGTAAGCTCACTGATCCAAAAAACATTAAAGAATTTTAAGATTTCAGCATTTAAACAATTGAGTGGCCTTATGTTAAATGTGTTTTCATAGTCTTTGTCTTAGATTGATTTCATATTTGTGATTGCTAATATAATATAATAAAACACTTCAAATGATGTTTTTTCATCATTTAAAATTTTTAAATTTAAAATTAAATTAAAAACATCAATTAGTTATCTCACTTTTACTTACATTTTTGTATCGGTTAAATCTTTAGGTCTGAAAACTTGCAAAATATTTTCATAATACGTTTGAATATATTTTCAAAATAGGTTTCAAATTTGTTTCAAAATATTTTCCAAATAGGTTTAAAAATTTTCTAAACTATTCTTTATTCTGTGCTGAAATTCATACATACTATTTTCATTATTTAAAAATCAAGTTAATAAGATTCAAAGAGATTAAGATGAACTAGTGGAACCTGAATGATCACATGAAATAAATGTTAAAAAATAGATTTTTTCATTATAATTTGGTGATATTTTAGCATGAAAATATTCTCTGTAGTGTAAAGTTGCTAAAAGAATGATTATCTCTCCTTAATGAATATGTCACAGACATCAATTTAGAACAGATTATTAGTATCAATCAGTGCTAGTAGACATATTCCTGGTTTACTATCTCAGCTCTGCTGTATCCAGATTTGGAACTTTGGGTGAGCTACTTCTCTGTACCATCATTTCTAACACAGCAGTAGCTAACCTCGGGCATTCTGAGGAGTCAGTAGATTAATGTACACAAAAGTGCCAAATACAGTACCCAACACGTGGCAGTCTCAAGTAACACCTTTTTTTATTGAACACAACCATGTCAAGCTTTTTGGTCTCAGGAACTCTTACAGGCTCTTAAAAATATTGAGGATTCCCAAAGAGATTTTAAAGAGTTGGATTATATCTCATCCATATTCACTGCATTAGAAGTGAAAACTGAATAAAATACACAAACACACGTTTCCTGGGTAATCGAAGTGATGATGTCATCCTACATCATATAACTTCCTTGAACTTTGTGCACATGTGAGCAAACAGGAGTAAAAAAAGATCAAATAACATCATATTATATGAAAATAGGGTTGACTTTTCAGATTCTCTGGAGAAGAACTCTTGAGGGACTGTCAAGGGTTCCCAGACCACCCTTTGAGAAATACTGATTTAGCACCGTAACTGTGCTAAGAATTAGAGATCTACAGACACATGACACAGTTGATGCATTCAATTTAATAGTTTTAGTAAAAGACTTGTACACAAATGCTGGCCACTATATTAAGTGTGGTAGGGTTCATGGCCCAGTGCAATTAAGAGTGTCAGGGAAACACGGAAGGAGAGCAAGAGGGACAATGCCACTGAAGAGAAGTCACCAGAGCACTGTTTGAGGAGTTAAACAGTACCTCCTGAAAGCCCCTTCTTTGCAAAGCCAACTCCAATGTATTTACAACTGTTAAACCATGGTATATTGATTGGGCACTTTTTAATTATTTTTTAAAATTTATTACCCATGATATAGATGAAGATGTTAATCATAAATGTTCACTGTGGAAAGATTAAAGTGTTACCCTGATTGTATATAAAAATGTTTAAATAAATATTCACAAATTCTATTTTGTTCTTCACCTGAGTTGTGTTCTCATTGCATGTCTGCTTCTGAAGCCAAAGGCAGAACTGAACCTGAGAGAAGCAAAGGATTAGACCCATGAGACACACTGATTAAATGGAAACAATTTCTACACACGTGTATAATTTTTCCTTCCTCATAAGCAGACGGTTCTTTTTCCTCTCTTACTCTATATAGAAAAAGATAAAAACAAAAAACAACCAAACAAACAAAAACCTGTCATCTTTTCTTTGTTGAGTGATGTAAGCTATAAATCAGAAATAGAACTTAAAAGTTGTTTATTATTTTCTCTCCTCATTTGGGTCCCTTGAGGAGTATATCAGCAGGTGCTGACTTGAGGAGTGTATTTAAACCTTTGTTCAGAAACTCTAACACCAGAGCTATTTATACAATTTTTAAGTATAAAAGCTGTCTGTAGTTAGCATAGGTATACAAGAGAGCTGAGTTGTCAAAAGGAGGAAGACATAGATAAACTAAATTAAAGGAAGGCAAATCAAAAAAATATAAAGAACAACAACTTTATGCCGCTTATTGTAGTGAGACATACTCCGCATACATAAAAATTACTGCTCTGGGGACTTGGTCCTTTGCCACCAGCATGGAGGAGGAGTATTTTCCATCCTACCATAAATTAAAGATTACAGCCATGGGTTGTTTCAGAAATAAGCAAACTACAATATGTTAATTTGACATTAGGTATTATATATTTGAACTGAATCATTTATTGGAATATGCATTTTTATTGTTTTATATTTCTTAGATTATTTTGTAAAGTCTGCACTGGCATGGAAAATAAAATACTCTGGGGGAAATTTACAATTGTGAATTGCTCTATACATAAAACTTCACTATTTTGGAAAAGTAGAAGTAGGAAGGCTATGTGATTTGAGGGAGAATTGCAATCAGAGGCTACTTTAAAGGACATGTAAACACACTGTTCCCAAAGAGACTCTCAGAGAGGCCAGCTGGGCTTGCCTTAATGAGCATAGAAGAATCACTTGGCATCATACAGGAAGTGGTTACCATTAGGTAATGCTGAAAGGGTTTTTAAAATACTTACAGAAGGTTTGCTCTTCCATCTCCTCTATAATCTTAAACTCTCATAGTGTATGGCATACTTTGTCAAATTAATACAAGTAATTCCAATCTTCTTCCTTAATTATGGTTCACTGTAAGTTCACAATGACTTCTTATGATCACATGATGATTTTTATTTTATATCAACAATATGAAAGTAAAAGGGCTTAAGGTTCTTTGAAAAATGAAGAGAAAAAATTTTAAGAAACAAAAGAAATAAGGAAAAATGCACAGAATATGTATTTTGGTTCCATTTTTATATACTACCAGAAAAACAGACATAAAGAAGTCAAATACCTTACTGAGAAAAAAAATGGGATTTAATAGCAATTGCAGATCAAAGATATCTATCCCATTCATAATTAAGTTTCCAACAACTAAACATGCACTCAATAAGACACTTTATTAGGTATCTCTTATGGCTGAGGAATATGCCACTTTTTTTTTTTTTTTTTTTTTTTACAAGGACAGAGAGAGGGATAGATAGGAACAGACAGACAGGAACGGAGAGAGATGAGAAGCATCAATCATCAGTTTTTCGTTGAGACACCTTAGTTGTTCATTGATTGCTTTCTCATATATGCCTTGACCGCAGGCCTTCAGCAGACGAAGTAACCCCTTGCTGGAGCCAGCGACCTTGGGTCCAAGCTGGCGAGCTTTTGCTCAAGCCAGATGGGCCTGCACTCAAGCTGGCGAGCTCGGGGTCTCGAATCTGGGTCCTCCGTATCCTAGACCAACGCTCTATCCCAGTAATGGGCAATCTTTTGAGCTTGGTGTGTCAAAATTTGCTAAAAAAACAAGCATAGCCTGGGTGGTGTGTCACTTCGAGAAAAACGACCTAACCGGAAGTCCCAGAACTAGACGCTCTGTGCCGAAGTTCTTTTGTGTTGGCCTACAGACCTCTGGCACAGAGTGTCTACACTACAGCAAATGTTTTATCCTCGGCTACTGCACCTGGCCATGCAGGAGCTGAGGATGAAACGTTCGTCTCAGCATGCGGCTCCATACTTCTCTGGTATGCGGCCGCATGTCATCAAAAATAGCTACACATGTCAGTGCTGACACGCGTGTCATAGGTTCTCCATCACAGCTCTATCCACTGTGCTACACCTGGTCGGGCAAGGAATATGCCCTTTTTTTAACTGCAAAACGAAACATTTTAATTCACATTGTTACAATAGAATAATGCATTTATTTAAAATTAGAGGTGAATTCAAGCCTTATCTTGTTGATTAGGTTTTGTTTAACCTCTCAAGTTTTTGCACAGTATTGTTTCTAAGCCTGTTTTTCTGTGTATAGCGACAGCGGTCTCCAGTGAACAGAATCCTGTTATTATCATTGCTGTGGTTGCAGTGGCAGGTACCATCATTCTGGTGTTCATGGTCTTTGGCTTCATCATTGGGAGAAGGTAGAACACAAATTTCTTCTAATCTCTAAGATAAAATATATTGATTTTTCAGAATTATGTCACTCATTACTTATTCTTTAGTAATTAGAATAGTAAATACAAACATTCTTTGTCTGATAAAGACATTAAAGGTTTTTATTTTCCCAAGGTCAAAATGCACTTTCAGCTTAATCATCGTCTTTAGTTTAAGAGGATGAGTATTATAATTTCTTTTGGAAAAACTTATTCTTTTAGTTAATGGTTGTAGAAACCATTTGAAATCTGTTGTTGTTTCCCAGAAAAAAGAATCTGTAAGAAAATATTTACTCACTGATAAATCTAAATAAACAAATTATGTTTCTTCTACATTGTCTCACATGAATACTTTTTATTCTGTGCCTTTTTTAAGTATATGAATTGCTGTATTATTATTAACTTTATAAACATGGACATCAAATATTTGAATTTTGTTTATAGATCTAACATGTTATAAACTAAGTTATATTTTACTTAAATTTAACTATATACTAAAGTAAGGTCATTGATTGTATTTATCACAAGTTGGATTTTTTTTTTCCAGGCACTGTGGTTATAGCAAAGCTGACCAAGAAGGGGATGAAGAACTTTACTTTCATTGTAAGTGTTCAGCTTTTCTTTACTTTTATGTATCCCAATTAATACAGAAACCTGGTTGTTAATAATGGCACAAAAAACTTCGTAATGTGTCATGCTTGAAATCATATCATGAGCTCAAAGTATTGCTTTAAAGTCTTTGACAATATATTTAGAATTAAAGTCATATAATATGTATTTTAAAATAATAAAATGCAACCTCATAAAAATTTTTGATACAAGTATTTGGTATTAGGCTTCTTTTATGTCATAATTTTTCCTTTTTCAAACTATGCTCATATGTTTCCTACTATTCTAATAACCCACTAAATGTTGCATGACCCCTGTTCTAGCTGAGGTATTCATATAAAAGTAGAAAGAGTTCCCTCCTAATGAGTGATGGATGCTACCTTGAAAGACTAAGGAACCTCTTTCTTTTCAGCTACTATACATTCTCTATCACTGATAGATATTTTTGCTACACATAAGAGTATAATAATAGGATTTAACCCTCTAATATTTTTCTGTGGATTTGAGTTACCCAATTCCTAAAAGTTCATTTTTGAAGTCATATTTGGAAGGGAGATTAAGGAACCAAAGAAAATAGATGCCCATTTGTATTACATACTCTTATTCTTGTTCAGCATGGATGGCAAGTGAAAAAAAATGAAAGTCATGTAAGTAAATGTTAGGACTTTATGTAGCCAAAGTAAAAACCTAATAATCAAATGATTTGAGTTCTGATAATCCTTTAAACTATTAAGAAACATTTTATTTATAATTTTTAAAATTTTTAGTAACAATAATCTTTACTAGAATTTTGATGGGTAGAAAATATCTTAAATGGCATTAGAATTATAATGTATTATTGTGTTATTTAATAAATTATTTTGTCAGTATTTAAGAAGATATCGTCATGTACCCAGTCTAAGGTTACAAGATTATATAAGCATCTATCAAGAAAATGTGTTGTTTAAAGGCACAAGTTTTGAATTCTATTATTATGATTCTTGAGTTTCTTTAGTGTGTTTTTATTTGTTGAACCAGCAGTTACCATGACTTTAGTTTTCAAAATAAATATGCCTTTAGATAATACATATCAACATTGATTTTAAAATTCTTTAGAATTCTAATCACTCAATGCGAGTAGAGTATTTGGGATATTACAAATTAAAGTAAAATGTATGACCAGAGGTGGCTTTATTGTGAAGCCTAAGCTTTAAGGCTCCTCACTTTCATAGACCCCTGTTAAGAACCTGATAAAGCCCTAGCAATTTTGTATATTTAATCTCTTTTTACTTAAAGAGGGTATCCCAATTGTAGAAAATTCAAATCTCATAAAACTGAAGTTGCCCCCTGATTATGACTGAATAAACGAGATGCCATCACTTCCCCTTCTGAGATTATTTGATGTGCTCCCCATGTTGGTGCTTCCTGTTGTTAATCCAGCCGTGATCCTTCTGTGATGAGCAAGCCTCAGTGATAAGAGTTCCATAGGCTGTTAGAGAATGCACCAAAAAAATGGAGGTTACTTTTTTCTCTCTGATGACACAAGAGAATATTTTTAACACTTCCGCAGACAGGAAGAAGATACAAATTTGAATGCCTAAATTTTTATATCTAGTTTAAAATGTATACAGAAGAGTAACATGAGACTATATAATCCTAGAATCGCTGATTCTGCTCATATGTGAATAACTTGATAGAGAAATATTTAATATCACCTTAATCAGTATGTCACTTTTCCCTTATTGAGGATATCTGAGATATCTCAAAATTATCAAATACATTTTACTTTATGTGGTTTTAGCTTGCAGGTTAATGCAGAAGTAAACTTAAATATGGCTTCTATAAAACTTGTATAGCTCATGCTTAATTGTCATCACTCAGGTTTGATATTTTAATGTCATTTGCTTTTTTTACATTTGACATTCTGTCTGCAATTAGAAAAAATAGAGCTGCATGTTTTACTTGCTATCATAGACAAGATAAGCTTGATAAATATACAGCTTTTATCTCTAGAGCAAACATATCAGTGGTGGTTTTAAGATATTTAACATTCATAAGAAATGTAAATGAGCTACTAAAACAGAAAAGCTCACTGTCTTCTACTGAGATAAGCAGCAGATCAAAATATGCAGAAATTTTGTCAATTGTTTTGTTTTGTTTTTTAATTTTAAAAGTCCATTTTTAAGTGGATAATGAAACTAAATGCACTTAACATAGTCTATCCTGGTAAATCCTTGATATTTTTAAATCACCCTTTTTACAAGGATTTTTTTTATCATTTGGTGAAAACTAGGCATTTTATTTGATTTTATGACTATATCTAAAATATATAGGTACAACACTATGGTTACTAGCTATTTACAAGTTGGTGTCCTTGTATTCTTTTAGTATACAAATGATTTTCTTAGGTTCTAAGACACCGGGTTGAACTTTTATAGAAACATGAATGCAGCCATTTAACTAGCTTTAAGAACTCTGAACTTAATAGGATGCTCAGTCATTTGTATCAGGCACCCTCAGCTCTCCATGGCCACAAGTGCTAAATTTAAAGATACAAACACAATGGAGGAGTTTGGTGAAGCGGTACCAATTTACATTTGTTTACCTCCTAAGATTTCTTCTAACAGAGTCTTTGAACTGAAGCCAGGCATTATTTCGTGTTTTTATGCCAAAATTGTTCTGACCTGTCAAAGTATGTTGTAACAGCTTAAATAAAGAACCATCAGTGACCCTGTTTAAGATGTAGAAGGTTACCTCCGCTCTAGCTCCCTTATCATAAAACAAAACCAAAAAATAAAAATAAATAACTATGAAAGAAAGAATAAAAAGGGAGAAGATGGCTCATTCTCCATCTGCCTGCCAATCTAGGAGGTTAACCTATTGTTTTCTTCCCTTCTCTCTTTTTCTCTCTCCCCCTCTTCCCTGTACTCCTTCTCTCTTTTCTCTTTCTATCCCTTCTCTCTTTTCTTGTTGTTTTTTTTTCATGTTCAGCTTTAGTAACAAATGAGCATCTGTCAGTTTTATAAACTGCAACAATAATTGTTTAAGACAATCAATTTTGGATAAACAATCAACTACTACAGAATAAATCAAGATTTTTAAATCCCATTTTCCTTTATACATTCTGCTTCTTTTTGTTTGTTATGTGTTTATTTTGAAAGTACAATTTTAATTTAATGTAATGACATAAGCACAGTTAGGCACAGTGTAATACGTAAGAAAATATATTGTTCTCTAAATAGTAAGATTTAAGATTGTTCAGTGGCTTTGTTAAAAACAATAAAGTGTTTTTGAGGATATAGTGTAATTCTTTTCATTGCATTAATATTAACCAAATATATGCCTGTTTATCATATCTTTGTCTTTACCAAATGATTGATTTGGAATACATTATTGTAATTTAATTTGATTTAAGGTTAACATAGCATTATCTGTTACCTGCATGCTTCTGGGTGCATTTTAAGATTTTAACTTTTGCAACGTTTATGATTCTATGTTGTTTTAATCTTGACAATCTGAGGCTTATTGGCTGCCTCCCTCTAGTACCTTATAATTAAAAGTTCTTATAGGCCCTGACCAGTTGGCTCAGTGTTAGAGTGTCAGCCTGGCGTGTGGATGTCCCAGGTTCGATTTCTGGTCAGGGCACACAGGAGAAGCAACCATCTCCTTCTCCACTCCTTCCCCTTCTTTTTCTCTCTCTCTCTCTTTTTCTCTCTCTCTTCCACTCCTGCAGCCATGGCTCTATTGGTTCAAGCGAGTTGGCCTCAGGCTCTATGACCTCTGCCTCAGATGCTAAAAAAGTGTCTTTGTTGCTGAGCAATAGAGCAATGGCCCCTGATGGGCAGAGCATCTCCCCCTAGTGGGCTTTGCTGGGTGGATCCCGGTTGGGGCTCATGGGGAAGTCTGTCTCTGCCTCCTCTCTTCTCACTAAAATAAAAAAAAAGGAAGTTCGTATAAACCATTCTTCTTTCAAATTGTGTCATACATGGTTAGCAGATCCCAGGAATATTGTAAATTTTCTAACTTTCTTTTGGACTTTGTACATCTGGCCTCTATTGCCCTGTAAGGTGAAGATGAAACTGTGTTTTTAGATTTCTTTCTGAGTCTGTGATAACAGCCTTCACATCTTGTATTAATTTTATGTACATGTCAACAGTGGTTGGTCTTTAAAAAATAAATCAAAAGAATAAGTAAGCTGTCTAAATGTTTTTAATATTGCTGTCAGTGTAGTAGCCTATCTGTATATGAGATGTCTTCTTTTCCTAGTGTATGTATTTGATTGATTGACTGACTGATAAATTTACAAATGTGTTTCCAAGTCCATTACGAACCTCAATACGGCTTGAACTATGACATGATAGCAGTGAATTTAATTAAATCTCCAGTCTGATAAGTCATGTCAGAAAATCTTGGTGATGTCTTTTGTTGATTTACTGAACAGCAGTTAGTAACCTATGAACTGGATCCTATGTTACCTATAGAAGCTTGCAGATAATACCTATACGCCAGCAGACTGAAGTAGTCTGTTAAAACTGCTGTGAAGCAGATGATGTGGAAGCAAGTTCACTGTTCCAAGGAGCACTCTGCATAATGAAATTCCTGGGCTGACTGCACAAAAAGTGCTTTGCTTCATCACAGTCATGCTTTCTTACATCATTACAGTTAAATTTCCAGGCACCAAAACCTACATTGACCCTGAAACCTATGAAGACCCAAATAGAGCTGTCCATCAATTCGCCAAGGAGCTAGATGCCTCCTGTATTAAAATTGAGCGTGTGATTGGTGCAGGTAAGGCATTTGTAGCTTCCTTATTCAGCTGTTCCATTTAGCCGAGATCGAAAGTCATACATCATAATGACAAGCAAATAATTATACCTCAAGTATAGAACTTTTGCATTTACCTGAACTGTTGGAAGCAATGAGGCTATACTTGTTTATGAAATCTTAAGAAAAAAAAAAGTGAAAAAGAGCATGTGGCACAGAGAATCTGTGTATCTTTTGTCTTCTGCTGGATTTTTAAGATACTGGGTTATTTATGTTTGTTTTGTTTGTAAGCTATATTTTTAAGTTTTGGCTTGTTCAAGAAATGACTTAGTGTTTTAAAACCTTAGGATGTTTCTGAATTTTGCTTGAATACATTTCCTCTTACGTGATTTACCATTTTCTTGCTAGGCTTTCAATGTTATATTTTTTCTTGTATTTGTAGGTAGTAAGTAGCCCTCATACTAGTAAATTTCATGTAAAAAATTAATATGTATGAATTATTTAAAAGAAATATTAGTTTCTATGTATGCAATGCATTTTCATAAAAATTTTATGTTTTTCAGACAACACCCTTTAATCTAGCAGTCATAGTGTATACAAATTCCAGACTTTTAAATCCTTAAAAACTATTTTCTCCTCAAACCATAAAAGCAGTAGCAATGTTTACAGTTTGCTGATGTGCTCTTACCTTTAGTAGGCAGTGTACATTATACAGCATATTTCAAATCTAAATTATGTTTCTGATATTTTTTAATTCATTAAAATATAGTAGTTTGTGCAGCAGATAGTTTAGGAAAACTCAAAAGTGCTTTTACAGAATTATTTGTATTTACTTTGAGAGGGAAAGTATTTCTTAAATTAAAATACATCTGCCTGTTCTGTTACTTCAGGAGAATTTGGCGAAGTCTGCAGTGGTCGTTTGAAACTTCCAGGGAAAAGAGATGTTGCAGTAGCCATAAAAACCCTGAAAGTTGGTTATACAGAAAAACAAAGGAGAGACTTTTTATGTGAAGCAAGCATCATGGGGCAGTTTGACCACCCAAACGTTGCCCATTTGGAAGGGGTTGTTACAAGAGGTAGATATTGATAATTCTTTCATTTATCAGGAGGACTGCCAAAAATTGCATATGTAATCAAAGCATCAAATTATGAACAAATTATATATTCTAAATCAGTGGTAGTCAACCTGGTCCTTACCGCCCACTAGTGGGCATTCCAGCTTTCATGGTGGGCAGTAGCGGAGCAACCAAAGTATAAATAAAGGATAGATTGAACTATATAGTAAGTTGTTTTGTAAAGATTTGTTCTGCCAAACTTAGCAAAAATCCGACATAAAGTACTTGGTAAGTAATTATTATATGCTTTAACTTGCTGTAACTCTGCTTTATAAATTTTATAAAGTAAATTTGCTTCCCTACTTTATAAATCAGCATTACTGTGGAACCAGTGGGTGGTTAGAAAATTTTACTGCTAACAGATTCAAAAGTGGGCGGTAGGTATAAAAAGGTTTGACTACCCCTGTTCTAAATGAATGTTTCTTTCTTGGTATGGACTGACTAAACAATTCTTCTTTTGTGTCATCACCTCAGGGGAAAAAATCAAGTAAACTCAGGATTAGAATTAAAGAATAAATCTGATAGAGCAACTGATACATACCTCATTTAGCTCAAAAGCCATAAAAGAGTGACACACTTTAGTCTTCACATTTTCTATAGAGCGTCATTTTCTGAGTTTTGTTCACAAAGCAGGACTCAGAAGAACACACTGATTTTATATTGTTCAATTTTATGAATCATGACCATGTTCCAGACATTTAATGACTCTTTGACCTTAGCAGCAGTGCTAGAAACATTCAAAACACTTGCAGTGCACCCATTCAGTCTTTTAAAAGAGCTTCATGTGCTTTCTTTGGGATGAGAAAGAGAATAACCCTGAAGTTGAGGCTGAGGTTTCTGAAGCAACACTTTTGTATTCTTATGTTACATATATTTTTAATTGTAGGGAAACCAGTCATGATTGTAATAGAATTCATGGAAAATGGAGCCCTAGATGCATTTCTCAGGGTAAGTAGCAAAATTATTCTCTCATTCTAAATTTATATATGTGCTACCAAAATAATTTTCTGAACTTTTTTTTTTCAGTATAAAATGTGAACTTTAACAAGTTAGAAGGTTTCTGAAAAACAGAATAAAATTCTCAGTCCTAGACTGGATTGAACTAGAATATTTTTGGTCATTAAGTGATACAATGTAGTTTAAAAAAAAAATAGCTTCTACTAGTATGTTATTCAAGTATAGAGGATACCTGAAGTCCTGTAATTTGAATACAGGTTGTAGGGTAGCATTTTATTTTTCTAGAATAGTTATAAATGAAATACAGTGAAAAAGTGAAAAAAACACTTACTATTGGTACTGTGAACACACTTCTACTCTGTGAAACCATTTCTATTATAGTGTTAACCTGAACACCAAGCATAAAATGTAGAATTATTAACATTTTAAAATTAATAGTATGTCATCATTTTTGTGAATGATATATTCTAAATATATAAACATATGTAGTTTTATTCTCAGAGAGTTTCTACCTAAGAACACGAACACACATTAACATTTTTTCGTGGCAAAGACAAAATAAGCAATAAAAGGACATGCAGTATTATCATACCTGATCTAGAATGATGATTTAAACCCAGATTTATAAGCATTCAGAGATTTAGACAAATCTGTGTTGCTGCTCTTTATGATATGCATAACTATCAGCTCTCTGAAGGAAAGCATCACCCAGCAGGTTGAGCTAAAATCGGTGTCCTTATGCACCATATTTGTACTTCAGTCAGAGAAACCTGCAGGTTTAAAATTGGTTAAAAATATGTGATAATGAGTTCAATTGCAAATATTGTTTAATCCCATTTAACTAGTACTTCTGTTTTAGAGACTCTGCTGGAAGTGATATTCCTACAAATAACAAAACAAGGAAATATAAAACAAAACAAAGCAATCCAATGTAATAATTTTCTACTTTTTAGTTCTTTATCTTTAATCAAAATATTCTCCCTTTTTATTTTTTACCATATTGAGAATATATCTTAATATACATGTCTTTATACCTTTATATATTTTAGGTTATTTATATATATAATTTTTTAGGTAGTGAGGAAAACATTTATCTCTCAGGGATATGCTTGGACCTTCCATTCACTTAATTTTCACTTCAAATTAGCATATACTTTCAAATTTGTATAATCTGAAACTTTTATATTAATTAGATATCAATATAAATAACTGATTACAAAAACTCTGTTTTGTATTATTTGACTGTCAGTTAAATCAGCATTTGTTATGTTTTTTACAAATGTCTATTATATAGAAAATTAATTAATAATTCCTGTTACACAGTAGTCAGTGATTACTGTGCAGATGTTTTTCATCATGATATTTTTCCCTTTCAAAGTACAGTTAACTGGGCTTTTACTTTTGTCTTCCTGTAGAAACACGATGGGCAGTTTACAGTCATTCAGTTAGTAGGAATGCTAAGAGGCATTGCTGCTGGAATGAGATACTTGGCTGATATGGGATATGTTCACAGGGACCTTGCAGCTCGTAATATTCTTGTCAACAGCAATCTTGTTTGTAAAGTATCAGATTTTGGCCTTTCCCGAGTTATAGAAGATGATCCAGAAGCTGTCTATACAACAACTGTAAGGAAAAGTTTATTACTGCATCTCTTCACATTCCCTAAATATTCCTACCAAGAAAGAAAAGCTCAGTAATACAAAACTAACAGGAAAAGTAGGGCAAATTGACTTCAGCTTTTTTGTTTTTGTTCCTATTTTTTTCCTTTTGGAAGAATTATCGTTTTTATAAACAGAATAAGAGAAGAAATAATGATAAGAATGACAACATGTTCATCTGATATTAGGATGTTTATATAAATAATATATAGTCATTTACAACCACTAGTTAGCACTCACACTTGTAGAAAATTTTTATATAAGATTTTAACAGAATATTAATTATGCTAATTCTTATAACTTTTACGAGATTAGATAAAAAGCAAATATGTGAAGATTTACTTAAATACCCCATATTTCATTCCATTGTAGTAGTTATTTTGCCTAATTTGCCATTGTCTTTCGACTAGACTCTTGCCCTGAAGCCATATAAGGCCCATTAAATTGAGTCATATTACAATGAAATCTTGTAATGATTTTAAGAAACGGGTAGAAACTTTAAATACACTTAGATTCAAGATGGATAGACATGATACTGCTAAATTACCAACCCAAATATACAGATGTTTACCAGTAGCTTTATAGTTCTGTGATAAATGATCATAAGTTATACATATTTAAAATGTTGATTTCTTTTTATAACAGGGTGGGAAAATTCCAGTAAGGTGGACAGCACCTGAAGCCATCCAATACCGAAAATTCACTTCAGCCAGTGATGTATGGAGCTATGGAATAGTTATGTGGGAAGTTATGTCTTATGGAGAAAGACCTTATTGGGACATGTCAAATCAAGATGTAGGTGTTACAGTATTTAAACAAAAAGGATTTAATACAATAGTATATTCATTATTATTGGAACTTGTAGGTAATGGCTCATAAGGAGAAACATTTATGGAATTATAAAAATATGATTGCTGAGTTTGCACAATTATTACTACAAACTACTTTGATAATTTTCATGATTAAAGGTTCAATTAACTTAATATTCATTTTAATTATGAAGAATTGATTTTTATTTAATTTAAATTTTCTGGATACAATAGAAGCCTACACAGGATATTTTCTCATTAATGTAAATAATGATGCTTTGCTTACCCAGTTATATAGTGGTATAGTCATGTGAGTAAAAGAATCATTTGTGGAGAGGAGGGGGAAGAACGTTGTGGTTATATTGCTTTTTTATCTTTGAAGCTTATTTTTCTTTTCCTTTAATGTTCTGAGAAAATATCTTTAAATTATTCTTTTTTGTATTTTTCTGAAGTGAGAAGTAGGGAGGCAGAGAGGCAGACTCCCGCATGTGCCCTACTGGGAGCCACCCAACATTCCCACTAGGGGGCGATGCTCTTCCTATCTGGGTCATTGCTCCATGCCTAGTCCCTGAGGCAGGGGCCGTGGAGCCATCCTCAGCGCCCGGGCCAACGTTGCTCCAGTGGAACCTTGGCTGCGGGAAGGGAAGAGAGAGAGGCAAGGTGAAAGGATGGAGAAACAGATGGGTGCTTCTCCTGTGTGCCCTGGCCAGGAATTGAACCCGGAACTTCTACATGTTAGGCCAATGCTTTACCACTGAGTCAACCAGCCAGGGATAAATTGTTCTTGATTGCTTAATTTAATTTTAATTTCTTGAGACAATCTAGATTTTATAATCAATATTGATTAGTGTTTCATAGTGATGTTTTAGAATATAATCACAATGGAAATATCCTTAGAAATTTCTAAAGAAAACACATTGTACTTATCATGTATCCTGTTACATACTAGGATATAAAACATGCTGTTATTCTTTGATTAAAGAAGCTGATAGCATTTCTTGGGGGTAAACATCTCACAATAAGAGACCATTTATAAAACAATAGAGGATAAATAAAAGTGAATTTTTGCTTCTGTTAGATTGAATTTTATGAAACTGACATTTTTATATGTCAGAAACTTTCAAATATTGGCAGATACAAGTTATATAGTTCAACTTTCTGACAACGTGAATGAAATTTAGAAAATAAAGTAGAGAATGTGTAAATCTAGGAACTAGATTTCTGACGGAAATCTGAAGAAACTAGAATTCTGAAGAAGACCTTGGTTTTTATCTGATGAGAAAATTCTCCAAGGAAACACACTGGCAAGTTCAGAAGGACAAGCTTAGTGAGGTGGGTGGTGACCAACCAAATAGACTCATTTTCTTACAACAAAGATATGCATATGGTAATGATTCAAAATGAAGATTAGGATGGAATAGGTTTATGAAAGGCCTTTTTTGAAGGAATTTGAAAATGTTACAAATGCATTTTCTTGAGAAATAAAGTAAAAAATAAGTAGTGCTTGAGGAAATTGTCTATATTGCTATTTAGAAAAAAAATGTGACTAACTGAATTAGTCAATTCTGGAAACACAGAGAGAAAGGGTAGCTGACTAAAGTGAAAATGGTATTATTTTTCAAAAAGATATCATGACCATTGTTATATTAAATCAGTAAATTTGTTCTTGATTTAAATTTTCCACTTTAAGGTTCTATGATTCTTAAAACTTAAAATTATTTTTAGACAACAAAAATCAAGTCTAACTGTTGATCAGGTTATTTTCGATATATTTTTCTCCCAGTTTCTACATAACCTGAAAAGTTCACAGCCTGAAAAGGTAAAACTTTTAAGTCATTTAAATCTTTTGATATTTTAAATTGAGAGATTACAGGAAACATTTTTAGTTTTTGTTTTTCAAAGACAAAAGTCTAAATGATAAATTCATTTGGCAGAGGCAAAGTTGTTAATATTTGACAGGTTTTGGTGTCAAAGATTTCATGGACTGTCAAAATGAGGGCTAACAAATCTTTGAGGCAGAGAAAGAGAAATATTTGCATTCCCTAGACATGCAGTAGAGTCTCATTTCTTTTGACACCCTCCATCTGCACTAGATTCAGATATAAGGGGAATGACAGGAATATAAGATAACTTCAAAAGTTCGCTTAACTTCTAAAAACAAGTAATATAAATGGTTAAGAAGAAGAAAGAAATATCTTCAGTTTTCATTTTTAGAATTTCCTAAGTATTGTTTCTTTGTTTTTTTTGAAAATGAACTATCATAACTATGTAATTAGTAGCCAGTGGCTTGGTGGGAGCCTTGATCCCAAGCATAAAGGATAGCTTGGTGGTCCCAGTTGGAAGTTGCTGGGTGAAATCCCAATCGGGGCGCATGCAGGAGTCTGTCTCACTGTCTCCCCTCCTCTCACTTAAAAAAAAGAAGAAAAATCTTTATATATGTTAAATGCAGTCAGACATAATAAATATTACAGAGACGGAAAATAATCATAATTAACATTGACAGCAGGTTCTTTTAATTGAATTTGTCTTAATTCAAATAAAATTCTTATTCAAATTTTGAAATTCTTCATTGCACAGATTAGATTTTTTTTCTGTGTATAGTACTTAACAAAGTTATTTCTTCTCACTTTAAGTTAGGCCAATAATTTTTTAGTGATACTAGTAGAGAGTAATAAGGATAATAAAAAATAAGCTTCTATAAAGATATGGGACATAAAGATAAATTCTTAAAGTGGTTCATTTTAAGGCATTTAAGAGCTTTGAAAATATAATATATTGTAACTAAATTTATTTTTAGCTAAATTGTGATCCCTCATTTTTTTTCTTTTAAAAGTCACCACTAATTTATATCTTTGTGTTTTTTATATTAAGATAGGAACAAAACTGTGTGTGTGTGTATGTGTATGTGCGTGTGTGTGTGTTTGTGGGTTTTGTTCATTTGTTTGTATTTGGTAAAACTTTGGCATAATCACCATAAAGTAAGGGTCTGAAATATTTAATTGTATAAAATATGGTTTGTGTTTTCTGAAGTTAATGAAATGAAAATGGGCAAGAGCAGAACACAGAAGCCAATCATGTTATATCCCACCTTCATGGGTCATTCTGTGTTTCTTTTTTCTCTTAACTACAACGATTATATTATAATCATACTGAAACACTTCCCAACAAACAACTTTGTTTTTGTTTCTAAGTTTTGGGTTTTTGGGGTTTTTTTACAGTATATACCAAAGTACTCTCTATTGTGTCCAAGTGGTTTTTTATAAATGGCATTTGCCATAGTCACTTTTTAATCCTCAGGGAACTATTTAGAATTAGAAATTGCATATGAATGTTTTTTCCTTTGCATTTTATTATAGTATGAAGGCTAGATTTGAACAGGTAAAGCCAAGATATGTCTGGTAATTTCACCAAAAAAGATGTTTTGAATGAATTCTATGAACAATTAATTACATAATGCTCTAAGAAGTCTAGGTTCAGGCATCTTAACCGCGTGCATTGTTGTTTCCAAGAATGTGGAACAATCTGCAGAAGGTAATTTTTATTTTCCCAATGGAAATATAATGAAGCTAACCAAATTAAAAACTGCAGAATCTCTAGCTTCAGTTTGTGCCCAAATCATCCACTTTGGGCTGGTTTATCCTCAAAGGGTATGTATGCCAAATTGTGCTCTGTAGAGCGATAGAGGCCAAGGGCCCTAGCAAGTATCTCTAGTGCTCCTAGAGGCGAGGTCATGATACTTAATAGTAACATTAGGGTCCCAAAATTTACTCCTAATTTAGAGCATCTCTTATTTTAAATGTTATATAATGCTGCTGCTCCTTTTAAAGTATGTCAAATACTGTATCTTTGAGAGCCACAAGTTTCATTTTATATTGCAGTAAATTTTTCTCTGCTATAATAATAGGAATCATGACATTTCCTATAGTGCAATAACAACTACAGAGGCTTATTAACCCTTTTATTCCTGTGGGAGTCATTTAATGCTACTAAACTGTGTTTATTGACATAAAGACAAGGATTTCTTGTGTTCAAAACTGAAGTAGCCTATGGGAGACCTATTGAAGAAGATTATGTCTGGAGGATCATGATAAGATTTAGATTTACATTTTAAAGGATTATTTAGAGGATAAGAAAAAAAGGAAAGCTTATTCTGCCTACATTGCTTCATTCTGGATATTTGGAAGAAGGAAACAGGTTAGGAGGTGATGATGAGGACTGCACTCATGTTATGGGCATGGGAATGGAGTCCTGTCCAGTCAGATACTGTGTATGTTCAAATATAAGCAACCTCAAATACAAGGAAAGCCACTCCTTTCCCAATGGAAGAATAAAATACCCTCTGATTGTTTGTTATTTGCTCATTTTGAACACATCAAGTTTTAGAGGTTTTATTTACGTATGCATAATTTGTTTATGTAACTTAACCCAGCTTTCCAAAGTACATTCTTTTTTGCTTTTTTCTAAGTTTCTGGCATAGAATACATTTGCATCGAAGGTATAGTGTCATCACTGGAATGATATACAAAGCCGCATTAAACTGTTTGCTTTTGTCAGTGTTTTTTTTATTTCATTCCTTCTATAGTTACACATTTGTGATCTTTGCTGAGTTGCCATTTGTTATGATTGCTTTATGAACTATGAGATGCCCATGGAAATGCAGATGAAGATGTGTAGTAAACTGATGTTTATGAGGTAGTGATCAGGGGCGAATTGGGACCAAAGATTTTATATTTACAATACTTCTCAAACATTACTGTAAATAAGTTAATTTATTTGCCTTTTAAACTTTATCAATTTGCATATATAAATTTTTCTTAAATTCAAGTGAGCTCCTTTTTTTACGAAGGTTTTTCTCTAAAAATTGCTGATGTTAGTTAGCTACTTTATTCATTCCATCCTAAAACTTTTTACATTTGAATGTGCTATTCTTGAATGTCAACAAGCATTTTAAGGATAAGATTTCCTACAAATACTAACTTCATCAATGTTTCTTAAAGCCAGCTTATTTTGCCTACTTTTGGCCTTATATTCTTTAAAAAATGAGGGCCACCTCTTTTTTTTCAGGCATTTTTTCTTACATTTAGTAGAAATACTGTGTCAGTATCAAAGGATTTGTTAATTGGCCTTGAATATTATGTTTTGCATGTCTTTTTTTGTATTGTTTGCCTTCATATTATTTTCCTTGTGCTGCTCACATCTGTAATAATTTCTGATACTTAAGATATATTTTTTTTGCTTTCCATATAAATAAAAAACAAGTCTGAATGTGTAATTTTTAGGCTTTCTGATTACAGCATACAGATGCTTATGGAAGCCTATTTTTCGTTGACATTCAAAGCTTGATATATAAATAGCATTGTAAGGTGTTATTAGATATCAGTAGGCAGTTATACACTGGTAAAAGGTTAACAACGAGGACTTCGGGTGGGAAAGCCCTGATTTGTAACCTTCCTCAGTTTCCTGGTGTGACCCTTTACCCTTTCTACTCCCCCAAGGCTGACTTTCATCTGCCAGTGTGAGGTGACTCAACTGGGAGTTGCAAGGTGGTTTCATTACCTTCATGAACTAGTACAAATTGGCTCCAGCACACCATTGCATCTTATAAAACTATATACTCTCTAAGCATATAAACTTCATATTATTCAAAGTAATAGTGTGCTTGGTCATATTTTCTGTCATAGTGTATTCACATATTTTGATATCTTGCTTAAAAGTGTTATTTGAACTTTGCAAAAAGTGAAACTTGCAGATTCAACTTTGGAGAAAATAGAACTTTTTCTCTTACAACTGGAAAAATTTATATATTTTTAGGCAAATGTGTACAGCCCAGCTCTATACAAGCAAAATAGTTCTGTAATAGATTCCCCCCTTTTGAAAGCTTCTGGGATGACATTAAAAATGTTTCCGTCTATTGCAACTTTGGTGAACTTAATTGCTGCTCCCTATTGCTGAAATAACTAGAAAATGTCATTATTTCCTGCACTTCATGCACCCCTTAATAACATGCTTAATATTCATGAAGATTTTTGGGTCAAAAAAAAGTCTTTTGCAAAAGTAGCGAGCTTTGCTTTTATCAGGATAAATCACTTTGCCTACTGGGCAAATTCATTTCATTATAATTAAACCACAGTCAGTAATATTGTTAATCTCCTTTTGGCTATTAGGTTATAAAAGCAATTGAAGAAGGTTACCGATTACCGGCGCCCATGGACTGCCCTGCTGGCCTTCACCAACTGATGCTAGACTGTTGGCAGAAGGAACGCGCCGAAAGGCCAAAGTTTGAACAGATAGTTGGAATTCTAGACAAAATGATTCGAAACCCAAATAGTCTGAAAACACCCTTGGGAACCTGTAGTAGGTAAGAAATACCTAACGGAATGGGATCTGGGAGAAATTAAACTATTCACATGAACCAAGTATCTCCTCAGCCCCACCCCAACAGCAGATAGGCCTTTGTGTTAAATTATAAATTCATATTAAATATATTTGTTTACAGCAGTTTCTTTTTTCTTTTCAGATGGCTTACCTCGATTGAATTAGTACGTAAAGAGACCTATTAATTATTATTGCCTTTCTTTTTAAAGTTATGATAGCCAGTGGCTGTCATTTAGAAAACTTTTTAAACTGAAATTTTGTGATTTGGTGGTATTCACATTTTCAGATCATTATTACTATTATTATATGTCTTTTTATTACTATTGCTTTAGTTTGTTATCTATTTTATTGTTTTGCTGTGAGTTAGTAAAATGATTATCTGAAGTTGCCATTTATAAAAGTAATTGGATACATGATTAAAGAGGTGTAGCTGCCTGACCAGGAGGTGGTACAGTGAATGGAGTGTCTGCCTGGCACGCAGAGGACCCAGGTTTGAAACCCTGAGGTGTGGCTTGAACATGGGCTCATCTGGCTTGAGCATGGGGTTACTACCTTGAGCCCAAAAGGTCACTTGTTTGAGGCTTAAGGTTATTGGCTTGAGCAAGGAGTCACTCAGTCTGCTATAGCCCCCCAGTTAAGGCACATATGAGAAAGCAATCAATAAACAACTAAGTACCACAGAAGAATTGATGTTTCTCATCTCTCTCCCTTCCTGTCTGTCTGTCCCTATCCGTCCTTCTCTCTGTCTCTCTCACTAAAAAAAAAAAAAAGTAATAACAGTTAAAAAGAGTCTGAAACACTGTTCTTTGCACTTGGCTTCCTCCATTTTAATGCAGATTGGTAGTTATTCAGCCTCAGCAGCCAGGTAAGCGGGCAGCTGTGGACTGTGCAGGCAGGCCGTCAGGGCCTGTGGAGGTGTATGAACTCCCAGGGTGCTCACAGGGAGCCTCAGGACAGTGGACACATAATGATCCTAATAGCACCCTCATGGTCTAAGTCACTTTTGGAGAAGCAAATGAAGAAATATATACTGTTTAAAATACTGTTGGTTGTGCTTTTCTAAATTTTATATTTCAAAGGAAGGATAAAACTGAATTGAACCTGGAGAAAGTTGTAGAATAACATAGTAATTATGTTATAGTAATTATAATGTATAAAAATAAAAAATATTTTATATCTTAGTTGAAGAAATACATATCATGAAGTGTATAATGAAAAATTAAACAGTATAATCTTGAACTTATTTAATGCTGAGTACAATAGTATACCACAGAGTTTTAGAAACAAGGGTAATTGTTATTTAATACAGAGATCGAAAGTCAAAATGAAACATTCGCAGATTTTATATCTTCTGCTTCTTCATGTTTACTGTAATACCACCAAACCCTCTAGGAAGATAATGATAAATGTAGAAATACCTTTTTCCAAAATTCTAAGTGGTAAGATATCATATCTTTAACTCTGATTCTGTTGGGGAAGAAACCTGACTTTTATGACAAAAAAACATGTGTATAAGGAAAAAAATGCATTGAACATGCAATCTAGTGGTCATCAAATATAAATAAAATATAAATTTTGGAATCTGTAGTTATTGGGTAACATTTATGCCTTAGATTTTATTATTATAATATCAATTTAAATATATAATTTTATTTTCTAAACCCTTATTTTTATTTGGGACCAGACACTTAGTAGTTCAAGGGAAAAAAATTGTGTTTTTTCTTTTTTGTTTGTTTGGTTATTTTTGCTTTATTCTTATCTAGGCCAATAAGCCCTCTTCTGGATCAAAACACTCCTGACTTCACTACCTTTTGTTCAGTTGGAGAATGGCTACAAGCTATTAAGATGGAAAGATACAAAGATAACTTCACAGCAGCTGGCTATAACTCCCTTGAATCAGTTGCCAGAATGACTATTGAGTAAGTTTAAACTTTAAAAATTATATTTAATAATGTATAAACTGTGGTACCTTTACACAATGGAATACTACTGGGTCATAAAATAAAGGGAGGGAGGAATCTTACCTTTTGCGATGACATGATGGACATGGAGAGCATTATGCTAAGTGAAATAAGCCAGTCAACAAAAAAACTAACAAACAAAATAGAAACAGACTCGGATATGGAGAACAGACTGACAGCTCTAAGAGGGGAGAAGAGTTGAGAGACTGGGTGAAAAAGTAAATGGATTAAGCAAATGAGAATACTTACAGACACAGACAATAGTGTAGGAAGGGAAGCGTGGAACAGGCTAGAGGGGGAATAGGTGGTGATGGAGAGAGACTCAACCTGAGGTAGTGAACACACAATGCAATATACAGATGATGTGTTGTGAAATTGTGCACCTGAAATCTGTATAATTTTATTAACCAATGTCACCCCAATAAATTCAATAAAAATGTTTAAAAATAAAGAATGTATTAGGTAAAATTCAGGCTTTACACATTAGAGGTACATTCAAGAGATATGAACCACAAAACCTGGGGAAAAAAGTATCTCTTTAATAAGTGGCTTCTGTGTGCCAGGCATTGTACTAAACAGACCTTTTAATGTACAGTATCTTTTTTAAGCCTCACAGTAACACCTTTAGTAAGGCAATAGGTTCATATGCAACAAATGTTAAGGCTCTGAGAATTTGAATATAATCCCCAAATTAACTCAACTAGTTAAGTGATAGCTAATTTGTCTTAATAGCCGATGTTCTAAACATCACTTTAGTGAGACTCCCTTTTTCATTAACTACTCTATCACTTAGGTTCTTAATTTTTCTTTATTGGAGGATTTATTTCATCACACTTGTATTGGACATGTAAAATCTCAATGTTTCAAAACCAATAGCAAAATGCATTAGGACAGTCAATATGATTATTTTCTGAAGAGGTCAAAGGGAAGAGTAATTTAATTCACTGAAAGAGTTTAGTTTAATTTGCCTTTTGGAAAGTGTGTGATTAACTGAGTTGATTTTTCTTTTTTTAACCTTAAGAATCACTTGATAAAGCAACTTTGAAATTGCTGTGAACTGGAAGTAAAAACTAATTTTCGGATCTGTCACTGAGTATGTGGTCTTATGAAATCTATTTAATATGCCCTAGCCTCGACTTCCTTGACTGCTGCGTAACTCTTACAGATGATGCACTTTCTCTCAGTCAATGTGTTTAAAAATGGGAACTATTATCAAGGTTCCATTAGTGGGGTCCTTTTTATGTGCTGTTGTGAGAATGGTTTCATACGTTCAGGATGAAATAAAGGCCAGCACTCAGATACTGCTCCCTGGCATGTCAGGAAAAGGCATGTACATTAATTTAAGCATATATGTGCTATCTTGTCTAGTTTCCTGCTAGTCACCACATGGGTAGAGCTGACACAATTATGCCTGTCTCTCCAAAGTAATCTAACCTGATAGTGTGTCTCTCAGTCTTATTTGACCGCTGCTATGAAATACTACAGCATGGTCTTCTTGCTATATTTTACTTGTCTTTTTTACTACTAAGGAAGGTAAAGTACATACACCAATCCAGTTAGCCTGTGTCAGATTTGTGCTATTAAAAGTGGGTAATGGGTATTGTAGTCTTTAAAAAAAATTTTTTTTCTGAAATGCAGTCAAATAATTGAACTGAACTGAAAGTAAGTATATACTGAACTGAAAGTAAGTATACAACCAATAATATGATCATAACTACCATATTATTAGGCTCAGTATAAAATTTTTTATGATCATTGATGATTCTTGATCTACAGCCCAGAATTATTTCTATTTAATACTGTATTTTAATAGTTTAAAATGTTTAAACTTCACTCAGTTTCTAAAGTACATTTCAAATAACATTTTTCAATCTTACCTGAAGTTAATAATAATGTTAAGACTTTGATAATTTCCTATGTAAAATTTCACATCTCTTTAAAACTAACTTATCTTGGCAAATTTAGAGCCTGAGGAGTTAGGTTTCTACAAATAATGTGGAAGATGGTGGCCAATCAGACCCTGTGCAGGAAAATGATTGTAATACCCGAGAACACTAGGATAAGATCTGATTGCATAAGAACGGATTATTTAATTAAAGAGTTGATGACAGTTTAGTACCAAATAAATGTTTGGTAAGGTAACTAATAAAAAAAATGCATTTGTCTTTTTCAGGGATGTGATGAGTTTAGGGATCACGCTGGTTGGCCATCAAAAGAAAATTATGAGTAGCATTCAGACTATGAGAGCACAGATGCTGCATTTACATGGGACCGGCATCCAAGTGTGATAAGCATTTCTCCCTTACTAGGGAGATTGTGGACTGCGAGAGAACAGTGCTTGGCCTTCAGTATATGCATAGAATGCTGCTAGAAGACAGTTGATGTACTGGGTCCTTCCTACAGTGAAGAGAAGACTTAAGAAGCACCTATAGACTTGAACTCCTAAGTGCCACCAGAATACATAAAAAGGGAATTTAGGATCCACCACTGGTGGCCAAGAAAACAGCAGTGACAATAAACAAAGTACTACCTGAAAAACATCCAAACACCTTGAGCTCTCTAACCTCCTTTTTATCTTTTAGAATTTTTAAAATGTACATAAAGAATTTAAGAAAGAATATATTTGTCAAATAAAATCATGATCTTATTGTTAAAAATCAATGAAATATTTTCCTTAAATATGTGATTTCAGATTATTCCTTTTTACAATCATTTGTGTTTATTCATAAGGACTTTGTTTTAGAAAGTTGTTTATATCTTTGGACCTTTTTAGTGTTAATCTACAACACATTACTACACTGGGTATTTTTAAAAGAAATTCAAATTTGAAAAAACATAGCATGATTGACAGTATCACTGTCAGAACATTGGTATCGTTTCTGTGCCATTTTATTTAATCAGTGCTGTTTTGATATTGTTTGCTAATTGGCAGGTAGTCAAGAAAATGCAAGTTGCCAAGCGCTCTGATATTTTTTGAAAATAATTTTTTTTGTAAAGAGCAGACAACACTATCTTTTCGATGAAGAAAAAGCAATAATGATCCATAAATACTATAAGGCACTTTTAACTGATTGTTTATAGAATGATTTTACTAGACTGAATTTACTTTAAAAAAAAACAAAAAATTGTAGTTTTATGATCATAAAAAATGTATGTATGAGTGAGGCACTTCATCTAAAGAATGTTGGTGAAGGCAAGTCTCTTGAGAGCAAGAACTATCCAGTGTTACCTAAAGTTTAGTGTGAGCACATCAAGATTTTTTCAATATCGTGACATTAGGAAATTTAGGAGAAATAGTTGGCATATATTTTATATCCTGCTCTGTTTAGTGCAGTCCAAACACAAGAGGAAAGAATTAAGTTTTCTATTAGAACTCTGAAGCATGATAAAAGGGGCAGTTCGCAATTTTCACTTTTCAAAACAAATTTTCCTCACAGGATATCACCAATGCAGTTTAAGAAAAACAACAAAACAAAACAAAAATACTTATTTTTACTTGTGAACGCTGATAGGACTAACCTAAGTGAAAGAACACTTTTTACCTAGGAAGAAGGAGGTGAAGGATCTGAATTTTTTAAAGCTTTATTTATTCCATATTATTTGATTACCTGTTAGGATTTCACAAGCAATAATTAAATGTGTCTTTATAGCTATTTCAGGAATGTATACATATTGTGAATACTGCTATCAAGAGTTAGGAAAATAATGAACTACCCCAGAAGTGAACTGTTGGACTTCCAAAGAGAATTGGGCTGTTTATAGTGATTTTACTAGAAAAAGATCCCAGGGATCGGTCATAATTGGTCTTGTTTGATAATGTGGGCATCCACAAACAAACAAATAACAGAAACAAAATCTGTAAATGTTCCTTTGTAAAACTTGTAAATTTTATTTATACTGTCTTGTTTTGTACACACATTTCTCTGTAGTGGGCTCTGAATACATTGAAAATGCACTATATTTTTCTATTTTACTTGCAGAGCATCACAAAAGAACAGGTATTTTCAGTGCTACATAATGTGTTTTCCCACATTTAGGACCAAAGATGGCTATAGAAAAACTCAAATGGATTGCTTCCCAAACCCCTCCCCACCCACCCTTTTCTTTTTTCTTTTGAATCACTGTACAGTGTTATTTGATATTTTAATTTATTTTTTGATTGACTAGAAAAATCATTTTAATTTCACTAAAATGTTTTTTGTCCCTAAGGAAAAATAATCTGTAAAATAATTTTAATTAGCGTAATACAGTCACCTAGATACTTCCATTTGTAATCTTTGTAATAGACTGTAAATATATTTTTGGAACTATAACACAATGTGCTTGAGGGTTATTTTTCAGTGTCTGCAGTGTACACAAGTGTTTATACTAAGTACAGCACTTTATGATTCCAATCAGTAGCGTTGGCCTTTGTGAGAATGATTGAAAGCGTTTGAGTGGGTGTTCTTAATTCCGTTTGGATTCTAGACTCACTGATAATGAAGTTCTTTTCTTGTTCATAGCTTAAGGTGCTTATTTTTTCTATTAAAAGTAAATTAACAAAAAGCCATTCTAGAAATAGAAGACATAGTATATGGTACATGCAAATGGTGTCTTTCCTGCTTTTTTCTAGCTCTAGATTTATAGTTGAGTAATCTTTCTTGAGTAGAAGGGCAGAATAAAAGTTTTTTTGGAGTTCTTTTTTTCAAAAGTAACTTTTTTCTTCAGCAATATACCTCATCTGCCTTAAATTTTTTACAGCTCTTTACAGGGAAAGGGGAGAAGGGATGGGAAAGACACAGCACAATAGGAAGTATATGATGACATCACTCTCTCATTGGTAGGTTTCTTTTCCCAACCGACATTATGATTTTGAAATACATATATGTGAAACAGATTTTCTGAGGAAATGAATTAACATTGTAATGCTGATTGTAATATTCTCTTCCAGAAAGAGATAAAATGGTTTAACAATAAGAATGTACAACTTGCACTTTGAAATCTTTTTTTTTTAATAAATTAGTGCTCATGGGAGGAAAAGTAGAGAAAGCAGATGTCAAAAATAGACTTCAAAAATTATAAGAATGCAAAAGGAAATGGCCTCCTTGCTTTAACAGAGCCACCTTTTTTAGAACACTGTCTTCAAGACATTTGACTCATGTTTTGCATTCAGTACTGAAATAAAAGTAACATTTGTTACATCTGAATGGAACATTTTCTCAGCAACTGATCTGGGCCTTGTTTACTAGAACTGGTGGTTTATGCTTATCAAAGCACTATTAGTTGAATCATATTGTGTACTTATGTAATCTACATTAGCTAGGACTATTTAAGACTATATTTTAATTGCTCCTCTTATCCGTGTTTTGAAGACAATATGGTGTAATTCACCTCTCTTTTTTTAATTTAGGTAATGCTGATATTCTCCCTTTTGTTTCCTGAGTAGCCTAGAACTCTGCTACTCACAGATGTGCATGTTCAAATAAATTACTGATGTGTATTTTTTTTTTTTTGCTATATATGGAGAAATCACGGGGAACTCGGGGCGAGATGTGCTTTTTGTTGATTGGATTTGTCCCTCCTTGCCTAAGAAGTACTACAGGGGTCCTTTTATAAGGACAAACTGCTTTTGAACAGTGTCTTTCTTCAATGTATCAAGCACAAATAACTCTTTCTTCAACACAAATCATAAGTCTCTTTTTACCAGCTTAAAATAATAAACGAGTCTATTAGACAATGTAAAGAAAAACCTGTCTCCAGTCATTGGTGGATTCCTTTATGTCCCTTACTTACTCATTTTCTTACACAATACCATGAAGGGAGATGTTTAAATAAAGGTTTTGTTGACATATTCTATGGATCCATAAGAATATGAAGAGAACGAATATCCTTTGCTTCCCTTCATCTTTTTACACACTGACCTAATTCCACTAATTATTTCAAAATAACAAGAAAATGCCTTCAAAGATCTATACTGCCAGACATTTTAGTTAAAACATTTTCTTGTTCCTTTTTGAAACTACAGTTCCATGGAACTAAATATTTGTATGGGGAAGGTAATGTTTCATCATTGGATTCTGACAAATATTTTGCCCATTTGATATAGTACAGCAACTTGGAGCATTTTTGCATTTTAGATTCTGCAGAATGCCAATGGTCCAGAGCAAATGGGAAAAGTGAGCTATCTGGTGGTCTGATTGAGTTGTGTTGCATTGACATGGAATTAGGGATCATTTCAACTTGCAACAGAAATGAAGAAAACAACACTCCCCGTTCTGAGCATCAATATCTTAAATTCTGCAAGCACTTAACAAATACCCAAATGTGTTTCAAAAAATGAAACCAGGCAGATACCAGATGAGGTGTTATTGTCATCTGTCACACTTGTGAGGCTGAGGTTCAAATTAGGGTGAACTGGAAGTCAAAAGTAACCTGGAAGTCTCGTCTTACCCTGACTATTCAATAAGCAATGCCCTTGTGACACTGAAGGGCACGCAAAAGATCTCATAAGGACTGGATTTATAAGTGGCACGACAGTACACTATCTTACCAGCACTATTCAAAATTATAAAGCCATTATTCAGGATATATAAGTTTTATCACTAAGTAAAAATTAGATTTAATACTTGTAATCATCAGTAACAATTTTGTTGAAGGACTTTTTTTATCTCCTGCTGTTACCTTTTTTTTTTCTATTACCTGCAATAAATATTCAGTATCAATTTTGAGGAAAGCTACTGAGAGCAAGCACATAAAGCAGAAGAGGTGGCCAAATTTCTGAATGCAAAAGATTATAATTAGTGATATTAACAAATGATAAAAGAAAATGCATGGAACTGGCAAACTTTCAAGCTGCTGGAAAGAGAACAGCTCCCCCGTGGCTTTGGGTCAGCCCTTTCAGAAGCCCCTGCCTAGCTGCTGTCACTGCTCTAATGCATCTCCACATCACTTGAAGAATAAGGACAGGAGGATAAAATATGTCAACAGGAATACTTCTGTGAGCCTCATTAGATTTCAGTCCTCTAACGGGGTGTTTTTACAGGTTTGGTGATTGAATATAATTAAAGCTATAATTAAACAATTAAAGACCTAATTGACCTTGAGTTTAAAATAAATGTAATGAATTGATTTTATTAGGTCTCTTGAACAAAGTTTGGTACGTAGCAATAAGTAGTTCTAGTCTAGGGTTCTGTAGTTATTTAACAGCACTATTAAGTACTGGGTGGGGCAGAAGTACTGTTGTAAGTACGTGAAACAGTTTATTCACGTATTATAATTCATTAATTATGAACAGCTGTAAATTAACTTTTGTCACACTGTGTATGTACAGTAGCAGGGATCACTCATTTGCCCGCATGTTTGAGGACAGTAACAAGGGAAGTGTTGTCTATTCTAAACCTTCATAAATAGCAAATAAAGCTTACTCAGATATAACTTGCAACATTAATGTCATTATTTTAAATATCCCAGTTTTCTACATGTGAAGATTAGTTTTGTTTCCCTTTTGAAATTCACCATCTTTAAGTATATTTGTAGATTTTATATATAGCTATATGAATGCATAATACATTTTTAAATGTGCCATTAATCATAGATCTTTATTAAAGACACACAGGCACATTTGTTTTAAGTAATGTTGGTTCCAGTGTAAGAAAAGGACAGACATGCACTGTTCAAGCCTCATCATTCCACTGTAGAACCAAAATTAAACAAAGTGGCTGTCTGGAAAACAACCTCTTGAAAAACAAATAGAAAAAATTAAACTACATATGCTGAACTAGTAGTGTTCATCTCAATTACATGCATTTAAAAGTATTTCCCAATTCATAGAAATGACACAAACCAATTCCAGGATGCTTTTATATTATTACACAGGTGAAATAGACTCTATAGCAAATTACAAAAGGAAGTTATCAGTTTCATCTGATATCTTCTGTCAGTTTGTTAGAGACATGCATCGCTAACATTGAAAGCCAAACAGGATATGAAGCTAAAATGTGCTCTTTGCAGATGAAAGACACACCCTTCTTCAGCTCTGACATTAGCACAAATGTTTTCATAAACCTATTGAGCAGATCTATTGGCCATGCCTTAATATTATTCCATGTTTTCACTAGATCTTTGCACGTTCCACTACTGCTCCAAGTGTATTCCCCAGAACCCAACGGCACACAAAAAACAGCAACCTGATGCTACAAACAGATCTGTTTAGCTTTACCTGAGAAATGGACAGGAGTTAATCCATGGGCTACTGCAACTTCAGTGATCCCACTTATTATTGTAAAGGACCACTTGTTAGGATAGGTGTGGTGTGTCTTCAGGAGACCAAGAGCAATTAAACCTCTTCTGACCTACTTACAAAGCAAAGCCAGCAAATACTGAAAAACATTATCCTTCAGATTTTGAGGAGAAATAATAATACTGTATATAAAAGGTATAGGTGAATTATAAGAAATCTGTTGAGTCAGATAAGAGAAGATGAATTTAAAGAAAGAGACATTGAGAAGCTATTAGCAATTCTCACCAGAAAAGAAATGTGATGGAAATGAAGTTTAAGGAACCAAGGCCTGGCGATTGTGCCTGAAATATGAATTAATTTAATTATTCTTTATTTCTGGATCAGAGCAATAGAATATACACTTTACCTTCTTCTCTCATATTCCCTCTTAACTTTTCTACATGGGAGAAATTTCTCTCTTCAAGACAGAACTCAAAACAAACTTCTTTCTTCCAAGTCTTCACTGACACCCAAAAACCAGAATTCTCTCTCCCGTGTTTTGTTTACACTGCTGGTGTTGTGATTATCCTACTGTGCTGTGGCAGAACCGTGTCTGTCTGTGTCTCTCCCACTAGATCTTGGAGGGCAGAAGCCAAATGGAAATCTTTGCATTATGTCTTTTGGGACTTAACAGTTTCTGGCATTCAGTAGAAACTCTATAAATTTTTTAGAATCTTTGAAGTGCAAATTAATTCAAATTGCTTTTTGTCTTAAAAAGTAGCAAGAATGAGTTTCTGTGAAGGATGAATGGGGAGCAGTGAAGGTGGTAGTAAACGGGTGTTGAGTAAGAAAAGTCATTTCAGAGCACGGATGGATGCTTCTGTGATGGGCTGGGGCAGCAGGGATCCCAAGGGACTGAGCTGAGGAGCTCAGAAATATGGGCCTGGTGAGGAAGGGAGGTGGGAAGAGCTGATTAGTAAACAAGACCAGAATCCATCAAATAGCAGTATCTTCCAGACATTGAATGTTAGAGGTATCACTTATTATAAATAACAGAACAAGATTAAAGAAGAATTTGAAATGGAGTAAAAGGAATTGAAATTGATGAGAGAAACAATAAAGGGCTATTTACCAATATCTTGTTTGATGAAGCAAAGAGATGATGAGAAGAATTTTTTTTTTAAATGAACTGTAATCTGCAGACATAAGTGAGGTGTGATTGTGACTATTTTTAAATTAAGTCTAAACAAGGGAAAAGAATACTTTTTTTCTTTCTATAATGAAAACTTCCCTCATTCCATCTGTCAACCTCAAGATAGTATCAGTAATTCTACAGTTAAGTAAAAATATAATGAAGTCAACTTTTGCGGGCCAGTCTGAACATCTGCTTACCAGTTACACCATGAAAAGGCAGCACAGAGTCATGGATGATTGCAAAATTTGCAGCCATACTATGTGGCACATACCTATCACTACGTGTGTAACACAGGGACAATGATATAATTTCTTTTTCTCTTTCCTCTCTCTTACCTGTAAAATGGGCATAAATAGTAACAATCCACTTCAAGAGTTATTAAATTTATTAACTGATACTTGGAAAGTACTAATAAAAAAAGTGTTCAATACATGTTGGCTCTTACAATTTTGGTGAAAAATATTTTTCCTCTGCATTTTTTTAACCCTAACCCTAACCCCAGCATTTTGTTTTATTTTAAAAACACAAACACACTGTTGTGAATTCTGAACAAACTTAAAAATAAATTTTTCAATATAAATTATGTGTCTGCCCCAAACTCATTTTTATCCTTTCCTCAAATTTTTAAATTTATTTCTTGATTTTTAGAGAGAGGAAAGGAGAGAGAGAGACAGAAACACCAGTCTGTTCCTGTATGTGCCCTGACCAGGGATCAAACCTGCAACATTCACATTTTGGATGACACCAACCAAACTACCCGACCAAGGCTCCTGTTGGACAAATAAGTTTGTAAAATTTGTGTTATTTGATTTTTCTCACTTCTATTGTTAAAAATAGCCACTGCCCACATGAAATGGCTAATTACCTTCCCGCTTGGGATGGGGCTTGGTTATGCTGATGTATGCTGGAGGAGGGGTTTTTGTGCCAAAAAGTTTTAAGAATCAGGAGGAAGGAAAGAAAGAAGGCTACATTTTTGCAGAGGAGAAGCAGCCAAAATGGCGGGGTGCTGAAAGAGAAGCCAGTTTGTGCAGAGAGAAGGAGATGGGGAACCAGAGAGGACTGAGCTGGTGAAGGGTCCTTGATTCTAGGAAAACCCAGATGTGTCAGTAACTTTGTGAGCACTAGATGAGTGGCTTTTGCTGCCCTGTGTGTTTTTACTTGCCTGCCAGATGAGAGGCTGGAATAAAAACATGGCCCACCAGTTTCGACTCCACTGTTTCTCTACTGTCTGACCGAATTTAGTGTGAACCTGCATAAGCATGGCCATGACAATTGACAGTCATGACTTACAGCTCCTTAGTTATTTTTTTTAATCATCATTAATCATTATCTCTAAAATCAGTACCCAAAATATCAAACTTTATTTTGCCATAAATAATTACTCACTACATCCAGGTGATTTTGGACCATCAGTGTCTCTATAACCTACCACCACTCTCACAACTGCTGCCCTGAATTAGGTTATTGTCATCTCTCACCCAGATTAATGTCACATGCTCCAATATGTTTCTCTTCCCCTAATCCTGTTTAAGTATGACTTTCTGGGTCATTTCTCTAACACATATGTGATTCTGTTTTCCCCCAGTTTAAAAGATTAAGGAATGACCCTTTATTGGTCAGAGAATTGCACTCAATTATGGAATATAATATCATGAACTGGGCCCCTGCCTGTGTGACCTTGACCATTATCTTTTTCTGCCAGACTCAGCTACTTATGCATTTAGCACACACAATTTTTTCACACTCCCTTGTAATTATAAGTTCTCTGATTGTGAACTTACAGTGAGAAAGTAACTGTATTTACTGAGCTCAACATAGATTTAAGGCTGAGGATGACTTCTATTCCTATACCTCAAAGAAAGAATATACAGTGCGTCCGTAAAGTCATGGTGCACTTTTGACCGGTCACAGGAAAGCAACAAAAGACGATAGAAATGTGAAATCTGCACCAAATAAAAGGAAAACTCTCCCAGTTTCATACCTATTCAGTGCAGTTCGATGTGGGCTCCATTTGTTGCCCTACACACATCCAAATGATAGTGAATTTCTTGCCACACACGGGTAAGGACGTCTGGTGTAACAGAGTGAATAACATCTGTGATTCTCTGTTTTAAGTGATTAATGTCGTTGATATGTTCAATGTACACATATTGCTTCAAATAACCCCAAAAGTAAAAGTCTAAGGGTGTCAGATCCGGGGATCGTGGTGGCCATGGCTTGACAGAACCCCTGGCTATCCACCGCCGGGGAATGTTCTAACCAGAAACTCACAAACAATGGTGGCGTAGTGTGAGGGAGTGCCATCCTGTTGAAAGATGACACCTTCTGGAAATTGTGGCACTGCATACAATTTCAACATGTCAAGATAGGTGTTTGCCGTCACAGACTGCTCTGCGAAAAAAATGGGCCTATCACCTTATCATGCATCAGGTCACACCGCACGGTCACTTTAGGGGTGTTATGTTCATACTCAACATAGGCATGAGGATGTTCAGCAGCCCATATTCAGACATTATGGTGATGAACATGTCCACAGATATGGAAGGTCGCCTCATCACTAAACACAATCTTCTGCAAAAATCTTGCATCATTGTCGATCTCATGAAGCACATCTGTAGCAAATGCACATCGTGTGGGTCTATTCGCCGGTTTGATAACGTGCAATAGCCACAATTTGTACCCCATAAAACAGAGACGTTTCTTTAACACCTTATGAAGTCTTACTTAGGTGTAATTGTCAAGCACACGCATGCATGCACAGATATTTTAGGGCTCTTTAGGTAGCTATCCCGTATAGCCTCTACAGACTCGTCACTGACTGATGGCCTACCAGAACGGGGTTTCTCCACCAAACTGCCGGTTTCCTTGCACTCTTATGAGGAATCCCATTTATGCCTCAGATAAGTGACTTTGCATCAGAGACTTTCTTGTTTGTACATTGGATTAAATGTTTTGAATTTTACACTATAAAATGGTGTGGGGGAGCCCATGCTGGAGGAGAGCAGAGACAGGCCAAGTGGAGGAGAGGAGAAGCAGCCAAGATGGCAAAGTGCTGAAGGAGAAGCCAGTTTGTGCAGAGTTAGTGCAGAGTGAAGGAGATGGGGAACAGAGGTGAATAAGGCTGGTGAGGTACAAACCTTTGATTCTAAGAAATGTGGACAAGGCCCACCTGAGGGTGAGGACAACAGAGACACACAAGACTCGATTCCGGGAACAAGGTTCAGTGATGCAAAACCACTTTATTCAGGAAGTAAACTAGCTTATATACATGGGTTCAGCCAATAGGATGTTATAGTAGGGCAAATGGCCAAAAAAGGTCAGCAGGCTGTCTGACTGGCGCTGAGTCATTTCCATATAGCAGAAGAGCTCCCTTCCTGGGTGTTCCCAGGAGGGATTCAGGAGCTGGAGTATTCTCACAACATTGCATCAGCCACAGCTGCTAGGTAAATGCTCTGTGCTCTACCTACATCTCTCCCTTCTCTTTTAATTAAGGCCAGTTGAGCTTGCTTGATGACTGCTTGTTGCTGTTGTAGCTTCTGAATGCTACGCATTATGCAATGGAACCCTAGTAGAACTAAAACAACTATAATACCTATTATTAGCTGTATTAAACAATGAGGCAAGCTTACTAGATAGGAAATAGAATGAGGGCCTTAAACAGGGGATTCCTCCTAGGGTTGGGCATGTCATTTCCCTCCCATTGTGTTACAGAGACCTTCCAGTTGCCATTAAACACAGTTCTATTTTGGATTGTAAAAAATGGATGTAGGTCTATGCACACCCCCTTCCCAGAAAGGTCTCAGCATCCAAACATGGAACAGATGGCTTGCCATGGGCTGCATACTGCATATGGTTGCACTCCGTCTCTCAGCTTTCGATGCCAAACTCTGAGGTTGATGGTCTGCACATCCAGGCCAGAGGCAATGCGGCAGTCTCTCCAGGGAATTCCTTCTTTCAGTGTTCTTAGATGTTCGTCATACAGAAATGGGGCAAGAGGTGACCCTGGGAAGGCAAGGTTAGCAGGGCGGGCCCAGTTGTTGGTAGCTAGGGGGAGGAGGGCTTGTAGGCCAAGTACTGAGCCTTGATTGGTAGTACCATTTTCAGCAAAGTACCCCGTAGTATGATTTTGAAGGAGGACCCACCCCTCTGAGGGGACAGTGTTAGTAAACTTAAGTAGCATCGGGTCACTGAGGTTACCCCATATAGTGCCGTTCCACTGTTGGGATTCCCAGCCACTATTGTCACAAGGGAGATTAAGGGAGCAGTTACTGTAATATACTGCTGGAAACTATGGGCTATTAACTTCAACAGGCATAATTATGCCAGGGTGGGGAACAGCTGCCCAGATGTGAGGATCTCGTCATGCCTGGGAGTTCGCTGTGATAATGGCACACATGAGGAGGAACAGAGTACCTGGACCTGGGGGTCTGTTAGAGGCTAATCTTTGAGCCTGTTCAGCTAGCGCCCTCATATCTCCCCAGGTTAGGTTATGAGCACATTTTTTGGTTACGAGGTCTCCTCCTGGAGCTTTGAGGACCTCCTCCAGACAGCCATGCATCAAGGCTGAGGTTGGCCATCTCCTGAACCGGAGGGTTCGCAGGTGTTGGAGGCATCGTTGGTGGGGTCATCTTGGGTCACCGGGAGTGGTCGTACATTCCTTCCTCAGGTCCAAATGGGATGCGGGCTATTTTCTGGAAAAACACGAGCATAATAACCTCTTTCTTGCGTTAGAAGGGGGTGCGGTCTCTGCCACTGAGCTGTGGCTGGGTCCTTCCAGTGTACTAACGGCAATGGGGTCGGTTGGCTACGAAGGTCTCCCCAATGTTTATAAGCGGGAGTTACTCCTTCAGAATCAAAAGTTAAATAATTGAGAGTGAATAAAGCACTGAGGAGCACTTCTCCAGGTGAGGCCCGGGGCACATCCCCTCTTTCTTTTTGAATTTGAAGCTTGATGTCTCTGTGTCGCTGTTCTACAATGGCTTTAAATCGGCTGCTGGTATAACAGGGCCCATTGTCAGTTTTAATTTCCCAAGGTACACCAAGGCAAACCATGGCCTGTTGAAGGGCACAAATTGCATGTTTAGTTCTCTCTCCAGCCAGGGCCCTTGCTGAAATGGCTCCGGAGAAGGTGTTTACCGCTACATGTACATAGCAAAGTTTGCCAAATTGGGGAACATGAGTGACATCTACTTGCCATGCAGCATTAGGCTGTAGACCCCTAGGGTTGACACCTTGTGGTTGTAGGGAGCCTAAGGGTAGTAAAGACCCACATTGTTTACACACACGTTTGCAGGCTGCATAAGTGAGATCGGGAAAGAGAGATTAAAGAGAATTAGGCATGCAGCTGCTTGCTCAATAGGAGAAACTGTTAAAACTAGGCGATCCGCCTGTGCACTGCCTGCTATAAGAGGACCAGGTAAGCCTGAGTGAGAGCGAAGATGTTGAATATACCAAGGGTGCTGACGCTCCTCTAATAGTTCTTTAAGCTGGCTGAAGGCCTTATCAAGTACCATCTGCTTGGGTCGGAAGGTGGAACGGGCAAGACCTTTAACTGTACAGCATAAGCACTATCCGAGAAGATATTGAGTGGAGCCTGTTGGCAGAGACATAGGGCATAATAGTTGGCCAGTAGCTTGCCTACTTGTACTGACCCCACATAACTGTATTTATGGAACTTTGTGCTTTCTGTTGGTGATTTGAATACTACCCCACAATGACAGCGGCTAGCATTGCTGAACACGAGCATGCTATGTGGGATAGAGGTAGAGGCTAGATAGGAATGAAGGGTTGTTTGTAATGGGACTTTCTGCAGAGTTTGCAGGAGTTTATCATTGGGTAGGTGATTGTCTATTTGACCAGGAAAGTTAGCTACAAGTGATTGTACTTCTAGGTCATTGGGAAGGAGGAACTGTATATGGTCAAGAGGGATTGGTAGGATGAGTACATCCAGTTCTTGACCATACAGGGTGACACAAATGCGTCGTAGATTCCGGCCAAGAATGCAGATTGCAGTCTTGCGGGGGCTGATTTTAGACAGCTGACTGTACGCTAGGTGTACCCACTAAAGAGGTTTGTTCTGAAACAGGACTCCAGTAGGAGTGCCTTTCGTGGCCAGGACAATGGCTGAGATTGGCTGAGTAGGTTCTATCCTGGCCCTCGACACAGAGCAAATAGCAGTGTTAACGTCCATTATAACCTGCTTTGCTGCTGTAGTGAGACGGCGGATGCTAGTGGGCTCTGTGTTGCCCTCAAGGAGGGAGAACAAGAGGTCTAATTCAGCAGTAGATATAGATAGGTATCCACGTATCCAGTTTATTTGGCCGCATAGCTCTTGTAATTCAGGTAAAGAGCATTGCTGAGGGACTGCGAGCATAGGGAAAACATGTGTTATCTCCTCCTCTGTGTGGTACCCTAAGAAAGTAAAAGGCAGCAGGGTTTGTACTTCCTCTGGTGTTACAGAAAGTCCAGTGGCATTCAGATTAGCTACGAGCTGCTGATAACACTACACTAATACCATTGGATTGACATAAGCTATTAATATGTCATCCATATAATGGTATATGAGGCATTGCTCCCGCAAGGGTTGTGTTGCGGTGCCTACATACCGCTGGCAGATGGTGGGGCTATTTTTCATGCCTTGTGGAAGGACTGTCCACTGATGCCTTTGAGCCAGAAGGGCATGATTAGTAAAGGGCACAGTAAAAGCAAAATAAGGCTTGTCTTCCAGATGGAGGGGGATTGAGAAAAAACAATCTTTGATATCTATAATTTTGATATGGGGCGCCTGCGATACCACAGAGGGATATGGCAAACCTAGTTGTAAAGTGCCCATCTTTGCCATGTGCTTGTTAATAGCCCTTAAATTATGGAGGAATCTCCTTTTTCTGGATGCCTTTTATTGAATTACAAAAAGAGGCGAATTATGAGGACTAGTGGAAGGCTCAATATGTTTGGCTTCTAATTGTTGCTGAACTAGTTTGTGTAATTTTTTTAATATAGAGGCTGTTAATGGCCACTGCTCAACCCAAATTGGTTGGTCGGTATCCCATGTAAGTTTGAGGGGTTTTGGAGTCTTTAATTAAGCAGTGGCCTTTAGAATTGGGGTGGCGGGGCTGGCTGGTAATAGAGACACGGAGTAAAGACAGCACATCCCATCCCCAAAGTGTATGTGGCAATTCAGTCATAAATAAAGAACTGAAAACTTCAGTTGCCCTGTCAGGATCTGTCCAATGGAGTGGCCATACAAGAGGTCTGGATGGTGTGGCCCAGCCTTCCTTTTTATCCTCTTCCCTAATTACAGAAACATCAGCACCTGAGTTTATGAACCCAAGGATGGCGTGGCCTTCTACTCGCAGGGTCGGAAAGGCCTTATTCTGAGTTAAAGGTAAAGTCCAATAGACTCCCGTGGGGAGTTGCTCTCTTATGGGTGGGGCTGAGAGCTGCCCTGCTTCCTGTTTAAAGGTTCTAGAGGCTTTCCATCCATGCTGGTGGTTGAGCGACAATCTCGCTTCCAATGAAATCCCTTTCTACAACGGGGGCACACAGAAGGTGGCCTTTTGTCATTCTTCCCTTTCCTATTAGGGCACTGCCTCGCAAAATGTCCTCTGCCTTTCATTCAAAGCAGGCTCCTTGTGTCTGTTGTTCTCCCTGACGGGAGACACTTAATTGGACTACAAGGGCAGTAGCAAGGACCGCCATTAAGCTAGTCCATGGGTCTGCTGCGGGAGCACATGTCGGCTTTAAAGCTGGAATAGAAAATGGAGTCTGAGAAATTGGGGCAGGGCCTTGAGCCCCAGCAGGGACTGTGGAAGCAGTGATTTTCACTTCTTCGGGTGGCAGAGCTGATGGCACAGCTATTAATTCAGTTGGTTTCAGTTCTGCGCGCTGGGCCGCGAGTTTATCAAACTCAGTGGCCCAACTATTTTCCTCCTCCGTAGAGGGAGGCGAATAGAATGGCAAGGGCTCCTCTGAAAGAAGAATAGCCTTTAGGATCTTAGGAACCTGCGGAGGGTTCTCAGCAGGAGCACTGATCAGGCAAGAATGTATTGCTAAGAGGGCAGGAGTGAGGCCAAGAGGGAAGGTCTGTCCTTCATGTACTTCGGCCAAACGAACGCGTGGAAGAGCTTGGGCCCGAGTGTCCGGGTCACAGAGTGGCACGTCCCTAAGCCAGGGATTGAAACTAGAGAGGATCTCTCAGTAAGTACAGAGATCCTTTTCACAAACTTCAACTTGCCTACTCTGCAATAGGGTGTGCAGGGCTCGAGCCTGCGAGGCTCTAAAATAAGGGAGAGGGTTTCCCATTGCAGAGGGTCAGTCACTCATCCCGTAGATGCTGGTTAAGTCCCTGTTCGAGGTGCCAGTTGTGGACAAGGCCCACCCAGGGGTGAGGATGATGGAAACGCAGAGACCTGACTCCGGGGACAAGGTTCAGTGACGGAAATCCACTTTATTCGGGAAGTAAACTAGCTTATATACATGGGTTCAGCCAATAGGATGTTATAGTAGGGCAAATGGCCAAAAAAGGTCAGCAGGCTGCCTGGCTGGCACTGAGTCATTTCCATATAGTGGGCGAGCTCCCTTCCTGGGTGTTCCCAGGAGGGATTTGGGAACTGGAGTATTCTCACAGCATTGCATCAGCCACAACTGCTAGGTAAATGCTCTGCACTCTGCCTACAAGGAAACTTGGATAAGTTAGTGGTTTTGGAAGCCCTGAATGGAAAGGGAAGTATTTCCCCACTGTAAGTATTTCTTGCCTGCGGGGTGCAAGCTAGGATTAAAGCTAATGGCCCACCAGTTCCTGGCTCCATTGTTTCATTACCGTCTGTCAGAATTCAATGAGAACCTGCATGGGCCAGGCGGCTGTGATGGTGGCTGCGGCTATGGGCCATTAAGACAAAAAAAGTTGAATTTGAGAAAAACACACACAATTCCCCATTCAATTTATAATTAATATTATAATGACACACTTTTTTTTACTTTGTATGCATCCACTTCAATGACATGAATATACCTTTGAAAAAATAGGACAAAACATATTTTTTGTTAATAAACATTGCATTCTAAATTATAGAAAATTACATTTATATGTTTACTTGTTAGTTTATATTTTATCTCATCTAAATATAAGTTTTAAATTTTATTTTTACTATTGTCAAAGTAGTAGAGATTTCTGCCTGGCTTTATTCTATTGTCTTTTCAAGAATTCAAAAAGCTTTTTCTAATTTTCTATTATCCAGTTATTTATACAATATTTTACATTGTTTATCTGTCAATTATATTGTCTCACAGTAAAAAAAGAAAAAGTTTTGTTCAACTTATATTTTTATTTCAAAGATTGGGACCATGCTTAGCACCTTGAGATTCTGAACAGGTGTGTGTTAAGAGATTGTAAGTCGCATGACCTTCAGTGCGGATGCTGATACTCTTGTTGTAAGTCATAACTTAATGCATGATGACCATTTTCCAGAACTGAGTCTCATTCTCCCAGAGCTCTTATTGATCAGAAGCAGAACAAAAGTGACAGGATTGCAGGGAGGAAGATCAAGTGATAAGGGGAAAGAATGACTAATGTACTTCTTATTTTATTTTATTTTTTATTTTTTTTACAGGGACAGAGAAAGAGTCAGAGAGAGCGATAGATAGGGACAGAGACAGGAATGGAGAAAGGTGAGAAGCATCAATCATTAGTTTTTTGTTGCCGTCGTGACATCATAGTTGTTCATTGATTGCTTTCTCACATGTGCCTTGACCGCGGGCCCTCAGCAGACCGAGCAACCCCTTGCTGGAGCCAGCGACCCTGGTTCCCAGCTGGTGAGCTTTCTGCTCAAGTCAGATGGGCCCCCGTGCTCAAGCTGGTAAGCTCAGGGTCTTGAACCTGGGTCTTCCGCATCCCAGTCTGACGCTCTATCCACTGCGCCACCGCCCAGTCAGGCTGTACTTCTTGTTGATATGGAAAAAGGGCTAGTTTCAGTCAGTACGTTCTTTTTGCTAATTAACGAACACAAAGGAAGGGGCAATCTAGAACCTCTAGGCTAATTTCTTAAAGCCTGTTCACATGCATTCCTTTGTGTTTTTACAAAGGTTACTCACACAGTTTCTTGATGTTTACATTCAAGGAACTATTTACCCATGTTTGCAGCAGGAGATTACATTCATATCAGCCTTCACACTCAGGGATTTTTAACTAAAATTTCTTAATCTAAGTTACAGAGCTGTGACGGCAAACTTATGACATATGTGTCAGCACTGACACGCATAGCCATTTTCAATGACACGGGGCTGCATATCAGAGAAGTATGGGGTTGTATGCTGAGAAGGACGTTTCATCCTCAGCTCCTGCATGGCCAGGTGAAGTAGCTGAGGATAAAACACTTGCTGTAGTCTAGACACTCTGTACCAGAGGTCTGTAGGCCAAAACAACAGAACTCCGGCACAGAGCGTATTGTTCTGGGATTTCCGGTTAGGCCGTTTTGCTTGAAGTGATACACCACCAAGTTATGCTCAGTTTTTTAGTGAATTTTGACACACCAAGCTCAAATGATTGCCCATCATTTTTATAGAGGGTCTGAGATCAGATCAGTGATTTCCTACACTTCTCCCCAGCATTTTCCAAATAATCAAGCTAACTACTTCATGTCCTTTCCTAACCTTATAGCTAGGTACTTTTTTCCTTTAGTAAGATATTTGTATGGCCTTAGCACAAGGCAATATCACACTTAGTAATTAGCCTATTTTCTGAACTTTAATATTCTTAAAATGCTTATCTTCATGCATTATTATTTATTTATCTATGTATGCTAAATTAAATAGGCTAAATACATGCTTTTATAATTGTCACTCTAACTCTGTTAATGCAGAAATCAAAGAAGGACAAAAACTCCCAGACAACTTGATGAATAAGGAGACCAATCATCCTCCTCTGGGAAGGGCAGTCTTTCTTTTATAAGTTTCATCCTTCCTTGCAAAGTCTCCTCCTACATGTCCTCCTTTTTGATATTGGAAGACTAATATGTAAATGTTGGTATTCAATCGATGCATAGTCGATCTATTGTGTGTGATGTGACATATTTGTATTTGACATGATGATTCATCAAGGATCAGTACAGTGTGGCAAGACATGATTATGAGATGCATGCATCCTCACGGGAGACTTTAAGAGAGTGCACGATATACCAGCATGCAAATGGCTTTGTGTACTTCTTACAGAAACATGACATGGCACATAAAACATTGTAGACTCACAATTATTTGTTTCTCAGTGAATATTCAATCATAGTTAAGCACAAATCATGTTTTATTAATTCATTATCTCTTTAATAATTTCCAAATGCATATAATTTTATTTAGAAGTGTTTTTCTAAAATTCAAGTTTTAAAGTGGAAATCTAACCTCAAACCCTATTTCTTTAAAAAATGTTATTCAGTCTTTTTAGAGAGAGAAGGGGGGGGGGGAGAAGCAGAAAGCATCAACTCCCATATGTGCCTTGACCAGGCAAGTCCAGGGTTTCGAACTGGTGACCTCAGTGTTCCCAGGTCAATATTTTACCCACCATGCCACCACAGGTCAGGCAAAGCTTATCTATTAATAATGCATTTTGATTAAATAGTTGCATAACACAAATGTTTTTTAATTAGAAAATGAAAAATATACCTGAAAATCACTTCAAATTAGTGGTTTTGTTTAATATTTAGTTTTTTTAATTTAGCTTCTGGAAAATTCGCCTATCATAATGCAATGTTTTTAGTTCCTAATGTGCTTGCATTGTTCATGTAGCTCTATGTTTTATATTTAATTTAATTTTCATTTAAGGGATGGAAAAATAAAAAAAAAGAAAATGTCATTTCAACAATAAATTGAAAAAGAAATTTCCATTCCTCATATCAAAGAAAGACACCATTGTTTTCTGTAATATTTGCAGCAGAGAATTTTGTATTGCACTTGGGGGCAGAGCAGCGGTAACAAAATACTTGACCACCAACAAATATAAACAGTCATTAGATGCATCAGCTTTCA
Source organism: Rhynchonycteris naso (assembly GCA_037038555.1). NCBI lineage: Eukaryota > Metazoa > Chordata > Mammalia > Chiroptera > Emballonuridae > Rhynchonycteris > Rhynchonycteris naso. Next base: position 53,642,242 of record CM073000.1, on the reverse strand, counting down.
GTTGTAAAGTAACAAGTGTTTTTAAAATTTCAAATTATTCTAAAAATAAAAACAATTGGCTACAATGGAGGGAACATTAGCATTTTATACCATAATGCACAATCAAAGTTTGTCTAGTAAGGATTGTACAACTAAATTATTGAAAAAGTTTCACAATGCAAAGTTTTCATGTGCTAGGACAAAATGTGAGGCTATTTTGAAATCAGTATTTAAAAATTACTTTGACAAAATACTTACAGAGGACTTAGAAACTGTAGCACTTGTAACGATTTTATCTGATGCATCAAATCATAATGAAATTAGATTGTATCCAATAATAGTAAGATATTTTAATGTAGATTTCAAGTAGAAAATTTAAATTTAGAATCCATTGAGGATGAAATTTCTGAAATTTTGTCAAACCATCTATATCAGTGGTTCTTAACCTGGGTTCTGTCGAACTCTAGGGCTTTGATAAGTTGGTCTCAGGGGTTCGGAGAAGCCTCTGCCGCAGAGGCCATAATAAAGTAATACCGTAATTTGCTGTGAGTTCATGCACTTTGGTGGTTTTGTTCTTTGAGCAAGGTGATGTTCATGCATGGCTCATTTTGTGCACCAGTAAAAAAACATATACCTATGTCTTGAATTTGGAAAAAAAATTATATTTTATTTATCACTAAAGAAGGGTTTGGTGAGTGCGCATATGAAAGTGGTAGGTTTGGTACCTCAAAAAAGGTTAAGAACCACTGATCTATATAGAGTAATAAATGAAAACAATCTGAAAACCAAAGTTTTTGCACTAACAGCTGATAATACAAATACAAACTTTGGTGGGCGAAGACACTAAGTGGTGATTAATGTCTATGTTAAATTACAAGAGTTACTCCAAAAAAAATAATAGTAGGAATAGGTTGTAATTCACGTATTTTGTCAAATGCAATCAACACAGCATCATGTGCCATGCCAATTGATGTAGAAGTAATAGTAACTACAATTTATTTGTATTTTAGTCATTTTACTGTTTGTATTGCTACTTTAAAACAATTTTGTGAAGAAGCAAATGTTGAATACAAAAAACTTTTAGAATATTCAAGTTAGATGGCTTGCTCTAATACCTGCTATAGAGTGTGTTCTACAATTATTTGAACCTCTTCATTCATACTTTTAAAGTTTAGACAAATGTCCTAAAATCCTGAAAATGTTTTTTAATGATAAAATATCTGAGATATTAATGTATTTTGTGCATAATCAAGCATCTATTTCCACAAAATAATTCAAAAGATTGAAGGTGAACACATTTCAGCTATGGAAGTTAGTCTTATTTTGAATGACTTTATCTTTCAATATAAATCTTGTTTTGAAGAAAAATTTCTTTCTTTAGTTATAAAAAGAAAATTGTCAGACTTAGAGAATCAAATTCGGACATAACAGAAAAGTTTATCAAAGAAGTCGGAATTTTTACCAGACATGTTTCCAATATATTGAAGGATGGTCTGAAACAAACATCATGGGAAATAAGTTTTCAATGGTGTTTTTTAACTTCATCGCAAGTATATTGGACAGATATAGAATCTTGTCTTGAGTTTTTATCTAAAGAAATTCCAGACATCAAAATAGACGACAATTGTCTCTTTGGAGAAATTAGAAGACTGAATGTGTGTATATTTAAATTCTGAAAAACTAATACAATGGGAAAATGAACACATCAAAATTGATAAAAGATTGGTGGAAATATTTAGCTATTTCAAAAATGAACATATATCATGTGAAAATTTATTTATTCTTGTTCAATTTACATTGTGCTGCCCTGGAACTAATGCAGCAGTAGAAAGAGTTTTTCCAATTGCTAATAATTTTTGGACAAGTGAGAAATTGAGATTGAATGTTGATACTTTAGCTGCAGCACTTACTGTGAAATTCAATATGAAGGATATTTCTTGTTCAGATATTTCCAATATATTGTTACAAGATGATACATTAACAAAAAATATTTATTCAATGAAAAAGTACTCATTTAGATAATATTATTTACATGAGTACTTTTTACTTACAATTATTATTAAAAATTAATAGGCATGTAAGCATAATTATACTATAAAATATTACAAATGTTTTTATTATGTATTTATCATATTATAGTGTATTATTGTTGCAGTGAATAAAATGTTTCTTTTATTTATGATATTGTTTTCTTCAATTTATTTTTGTCCTCCTTTTTATTGTAAAAAATTTGATCACCTTATTGATGAAGGAAGTAGGATTCATTCAGCCATCAGAACAGCATGACCCCAAGAGAGGCAACCAAAAATGTGCTCCCCAAAGTTAGATTTATTACATCTTATATACCTTTTCCAGAATACAGGTTTTCATGCAAGGGTCTCATGATTCCTTTGTCTAGAGGTCACTCACATAACTCGAAAATGGGAGGGTGAATTTATGTGAGGTCAGCGAATAAGCAATGGAATTTGTAAATTAAGCTCTTAAAAACTTTTAAGAAAAGAGAAGAGAAAGAAGTTTTCAGATAATTTCTATCTTTCTTTCTCTTTGTAGCAAGTGGCCCTAAGCACCCTTTCAGGAAGTAGTTAATTCATAATTAGTTGACTCAGCTACCCCTGCTGGTTCTTCTCCCTTGCGTTCCTCTTGTTTCTTTCTCTCCAGTGGAAGAGGGGTAGGGGGGACTGACTGCCTCTTCCTTATTTCCCTCTTTTGAGACCTCCAGAACTTTTTATTATACTGAAGTCTCACCTTATTATTGTTTTTTCTGAACAAATCTTCTATAACTTGCACAAGCTTTCTGAAACTTATACAAACCTTTAGCTTTTATGAGCTTTCTTTACTATTCATATATAAGTAGCTTTCACAACTTACTTTTTTCTTTTCCTTTTAAAAGTACTTTTATACCTTATACATTTTATCATTAAAACTATACAATTCCTTTTAATTAATCAGAATTCTTAATTTCTAAAAACTTTAACTTTCAGTGAGGACTAAGTTAGTAATAAGTAATTCCCTTTTAAAAAAGAAGTATATATATACTTCTTTTTGGAGGCGTCTTTTTTCCTAGTAGCCTATTGGACACATGATCAATATTCACAGGTTATTCTACAGTGGTAGCTATAAGCACTGTAAGGCCAGTAGTCGAGGCCATTCACATGCAGGTTCACATTGGATTCGGACAGTTGGTAATGAAACAACGGAGCCAAGAACTGGTGAGCTATCAGCTTTAATTATATCTCCACCTGGCGGGCAAGCAAAAACACACACTGGGCTCCAAAACCCACTCATTCAGTGCTCACAGAGCTACTGACTTATCTGAGTTTCCTAGAATCAAAGGTTTCTAGCTCACCAGACTTATTCACCTCTCTGTTTCCCATCTCCTTCTCTCTGTACAAACTCTGCACAAACTGGCTTCTCCCTCAGCACTCCACCATCTTGGCTGCTTCTCCTGGCCTCCACATGGCCTTAATCCGCTCTCCTCTCTAATACTAACCTCAGAAACCAAGAGAGAGCAAGCATCTGGTCTGCCCCACTTTATAGTGTAGAAATCCAAACCTTTAATCCAATCTACAATCAAGGAAGTCTCTGCTACCAAGTCACTTATCTGAGGAATAATGGGAGGATTCCTCATGAGAGTGCACCACCCCATATCATCCAATCAGTCAAGGGGGTGGGGAAAAGCTTACTCTTAAAACTAAGCCTTAGGCTATAACGACCTGGCCTGCCCACAGCCTGTTCCCAACACACATTAATATCAACAGACTTCCATGTGGTCAGTGCCATCTTTAACAAAGTGAGCATAATATATTTTATCTGCCTAACAAGCACATATATACTTTTTATTTATCATGTAGCTTCTCTACTAGGCAAAAAACTTAAACCCTTTTCTGTATGACTCATAGAAGCACATGCATCAAACCTTAAGATGACTTATTCTGGCTTTCCTTTGGCCTTATTTTCCCTCTCCTCTCAAAGGCATCTCCACTCCATTCTCTGACTTTGAGCACAGCCTCCCAGCTAGGGGAAGACATCCTAGACCTGCTTCCTGCATGGCAGTGAGAGGCACCTCCCACCCAGGTGAACTTCTGCTGCTGCTTCTGCTGCCTGAACTCTGAGCTAAGTAAGAGGGTGAAAAACTAGTATAAGCAAAGTGTCTATGTAGGAGAATTGATCGGGGTGGCCTGGATCTCTAGTGACTACCTGCTACACCTTCTCTTTCCCTGCCAGCATGGCTTCTTTCTAGCAATCTTCTCCTTCTCAACTTTCTGGCTGGAAAACCTCTCCTCTAGCAATCATTAGCAAAGCAATGGACCTTTCCAGCAGGAAGGTAATTTGCAATTTTACAAACCACATATACCTGATCCTTGCTGCCCAGCACCATTTTCTAACAATAAAAATAAGTTAAACTCAAAAAATACAAATTTTACAAACTCATTTTTCTAAATTTTACTTTTTTTTTTGCTCACTTTGCTATCTACACTACCGGCATTCCTGTGCAAGGAATGAGGTACATTGGTGCATTATATAAACAAATTATAGTAACGGTACAAGTCATACAATTTGAACAATTACAAAGGTGTCTTTCACCATATCTCTCTGAGCACTTTGCCTAAAGTGCAAAATGACCTTGGAGCCTCTCTCCAACTAGATGAAAAGCTTCCCGGTACAGGAGGCCTCCATCAGAGCTGCCCCCTCATTTGCACACCTTCTGTACAACAGACTTATCCAAGCTTCCTTCTGCTGCTATCTTATCCCCAAAGTGGGCTATTCTAGTTCACACCAACTCCTCAATTTCCCCAGGGACATAGTAGCCCTGTAATCTCCTGAGAACTCTTTCTCATAATTCTTGACCATCATGGCTAAAGCAGTGGGTTTTCTCTGTGATCCTCCCATGCCTCCCACAACAGACAATCACACCACACGAAGAAATCGGGGGAGGGTAGGGGAAATTTGGAGGGGACACCACTTGCTTCAATTCATCACCGGCCGCTTCCCTCACGGGAATGGCAGGTCCTTTTGGCTTATGGCAGGCTGCTATAAACCGTTAGCATGTGTTGGGCAGATAAAATTTATTATGCTCACTTTGTTAAAGATGGCTCTGCCCATGTGCAAGTTTTAAGATTAAGCTTTTCCCCGCACCCTTGACTGATTGGATGATGTGGGATGGTGCACTCTCATGAGGAATCCTCCCATTATGCCTCAGATAAGTGACTTGGTATCAGAGACTTCCTTGTTTGTAGAGTGAATTAAAGGTTTAGATTTTACACTATAGAGTGGGGCAGACTGGGAGCTTGCTCTCTCTTTCTCTGTTCCTGAGGTTAGTATTAGAGAGAAGAGCAGATTAAGGCCATGTGGAGGCCGGGAGAAGCAGTCAAGATGGCAGAGTGCTGAGGGAGAAGCCAGTTTGTGCAGAGTTTGTGCTGGAGAAGGAGATGGGGAATAGAGGTGAATAAGTCTGGTGAGCTAGAAACCTTTGATTCTAGGAAACTTGGAGAAGTCAGTAGCTTTGTGAGCACTGAATGAGTGGGTTTTGGAGCCCAGTGTGTGTTTTTGCTTGCCTGCTGGGTGCAAGCTAGAATTAAAGCTGATGACTCACCAGTTCTTGACTCCATTGTTTCATTACTCACTGTTCGAATCTAATGTGAACCTGCATGGGCCAGGCTGTTGTGATGGTGGACCTGGCTAAGGGCTTTACAGCATGCAATTCTACTTCTTAGCCATGCACATGCAATTCTACCACTTAGCCGTGCAAGGTATCCTATGGAATCACAGTTCTGAACCTAACACTCTCTTTGGCCCTATGGAGGCAGTCACAACCCTTCCCGGTGTCCATCTTGTTCACTCTGCACTCACTCTCTTTCTCACAACCTCCCACACACTAGTAGAGGGTGAGGAGTCACCATTCCTAACTTGTGGGGCCAATTCCTCACAAGCTGTGGAGGGCAACACAGTCACCACTCCCATGGGGACCATTCCCCACACCTGAAGAGGGAGACGAGTCACCATTTCTAACCTGTAGGGAATATTCCCTACAACCTGTGGAGGATGATGAGCCTCCATTCTTAACTCAAAGGCCAGTAGCCAGGACCACCATCACAGCAGCATGGCCCATGCAGGTTTGCATTGAATTCAGACAGTCGGTAATGAAACAACCGAGCCAAGAACTGAGGAACTATCATCTTTAATCCTAGCTTGCACCCGGCTGGCAAGAAATACAGACAATGGGAAAACACTTCCCTTTCCATTCAGAGCTCACAAAGCCACTGACTTATCTGAGTTTTATAGAATCAAAGGTTTCTAGCTCACAAGCCACATTCACCTCTGTTCCCCATCTTCTTCGCTCTGTATAAACTCTGCACAAACTGGCTTCTTCCTCAGCACTCCACCATCTTGGCTGCTTCTCCTCTCCTCCATGTTGCTGTTCTCTGCTCTCCTCTCAAATGCTAATCTCAGGAACTGAGAGAGCAAGCTTCCAGTCTGCCCCACTTTATAGTGTAGAAATCAAAACCTCTAATCCAATATACAAAAAAGGAAGTCTCTGATACAAAGTCACTTATCTGAGGCATAATGGGATTCCTAATGAGAGTGCACCACCCCACATCAAAATAGGTGGGAAAGGCTTAGTCCTAAAACCAAGCCCCAGGCTACAAGGATACTGCCTGCCCACAGCCCACCCCCAATACACATTAATATAATAATGCCCATCCCAAGCATGAAGGGCCACTAACATTATACCTAGGTGACAGGCTTCCACGTAGGCAACACCACCATTAATAAAGTAAGCTTAATATATTTTATTTGCCAAACAATTCACCCCTATGCTCACTTTACTACACACAATCTATACCACTGGCATCCCTGTGCAAGGAAATTAGGCAATTACACAAATTACAACAACATGACAAATCATAAAATTTCAACAATTACAAAGGTACATTTTACCAGTCTCTGAGCACTTTGCCAAAACCATAAAATGTTCTCTGACTTATTTCTAGCCATGATAAAAGCTTCCTGAGGAAGGGAATTGCTTCCAGCAAAGCCTCCCTCATCCCCATTAGGGTATTTCATTGTCCAAAATCCGTAAATTCATCCAACAAAGGAGCCAGTGCTCATTCCGGTCATAGTCCAGGGAATTAGTCCATAAACATGGGGTCCCAGCCACCCCCCTTATCTTTGCTATCTTGACAGGTATTACACTGTGTCAAAGAGGAGCATGTGGCAATAGCAGTCAGCATTTCCATCTCTGCTCCAGAGAGCATGATGGCATCCACCCTTATGTCCCAAATCGCAGACCTACCAGGCGTGTAGCAGGTAATACTTGCTGCTGGGCTCTCACCTTCTAGAGACTGCGGATTGCAACTCTAGACCGATTCCCCGCATCCTCCAAAGAGGAACTGAAAACACCAGTTCCCGCTGCCTGGCTCGAACTCCAGGCCACTGTCACCTTCTGTTCTGCCAGCCTTGCAGCCCCAGGTCCACCTCATGCCCGGCCTCTTGTTGCTGCTGGCTCTCCACAATGTCCAGGGCAACCTGTAACTCACAAACCTGTGATTCCTTCTCCAGTGGCTGCTCCATTTCCAAGCAAATCTCACACACCTGGTCGGCCTTCTCCGGTGCCAGCTCCAGCTCCAGCTCCAGGGTCGGCATCTTTTTCTCCCACATTTGCTCCAGATCCTCTGCTTCTTGGTTTCCAGGTCCTGGGCAGCCCTTCTACAGAGCTCTCAGTTTCCTCACGCATGGCTGTAAAAGTCAGCCAATCTACGACCTTCCCAAATGACAGACATGGGGAACCATAACAGCAGTCAGCCCTCTACTCCACCGCTCAAAGATGGTTGTGGCTCCATACCAATCTGTATCAAATACTGCCACAGACTATACCAAATGTAAAGCCAGTAGCCACAGCCACCGTCATAGCAGGCTGGCCCATGTAGGTTCATATAGGATTCAGAGAGGTGGTAATAAAACAACAGAGACGAGAACTGGTGGACCATTAGCTTTAATCCTAGCTTGCACCTGGCGGGCAAGTATAAACACACACATGGCTCCAAAATCCACTCATTCAGTGCTCACAAAGCCACTGACTTCTCCGAGTTTTCTAGAATCAAAGGTTTCTAGCTCACCAGTCTTATTCATCTCTGTTGGGCAGATAAAATATATTATGCTCATTTTGTTAAAGATGGTGCTGCCCATGTGGAGGACCATTGCCCAGGTGATGATATTGGTTGCCCTTTTTCCTTGGGATAGGCATGATTATATTAATGTGTGTTGAGGACAGGGTGTAAGCAGACAAGATTCTTATAGTCTAAGGCTTAGTTTTAAGACTAAGCCTTTCCCACCTATTTTGATGTGGGGTGGTGCACTGTCATGAGGAATCCCATAATGCCTCAGATAAGTGACTTTGTATTAGAGTCTTCCTTGTTTGTATATTGGATTAAATGTTTTGAATCTACACTATAAAGTGGGGAAGACTTGGAGCTTGATCTCTCTCTTCATTCCTGAGATTAGCATTAGAAAGGAAAGCAGAAAAAGGCCACATGGTGGAGGCCAGGAAAAGCAGTCAAGGTGAGTGCTGAGGGAGAATCCAGTTTGTGCAGAGTTTGTGCAGGAGAAAAGATGGGGAACAGAGGTGAATAAGTCTGGTGAGCTAGAAACCTTTTATTCTAGAAAAGTCAGATAAGTCAGTGGCTTTGGGAGCCCTGAATGGAAAGGGAAGTGTTTTTCCATTGTGTGTATTTCTTGCCAGCCGGTTGCAAGCTAGGATTAAAGATGATGGTCCCCCAGTTCTTGGCTCAGTTGTTTCATTACTGACTGTCCGAATCCAATGCGAACCTGCATGGGCCAGGCAGCTGTGATGGTGGCCACGGCTAATGACTTTACATTTGGTGTAGTCCATGGCAGGATTTAATACAGTTCGGTATGGAGCCGCCACCACCTTTGAGCAGTGGAGTAGAGGACTGGCTGCTGGTATGGTTCCCCATGGATGTCATTTTGGGGGCAGTAGGCTGGATGACTTCTACAGCAATGTGTGAGGAAACCAAGAGCTCTGTGGAAGAGGCTGCCTGGGACCTGAAAACTGAGCAGTGGAAGGAGCTGGATCAAATGCAGGAGAAAGAGATGCCATCCCTGGAGCTGGAGAAAGCACTGGTGTAGGCTGACCACATTCGTGAGAGTCACTTGGAAATAGAGAAGGCACTGCATGAGGAATCACAGGTTCGTGAGTTGCATCATGCCCTGGATGTTGTTGGGAGCCAGCATCAGCAGAAGGCCGGGGCTGAGACAGGAGCTGGGGCTGCAAGACCTGCTGAGCAGAAGGTGGCGGCAGCCCGGGGCTTGAGCTTGGCAGCAGGAGCTGACGTTTTCAGTTCCTCTTTGGAGAATGAGGAGAAACAAGCTGGAGTTGTGATCTACAGTCTCCAGAAGGTGAGAACCCAGCATCAAGGAGTCCTGGTGGGTCTGCAATTTTGGGACATAGGAGTGGATGCTATCATGCTCTCTGGAGCAGAGATTGAAATGCTGACTGCCATTGCCACATGCTCTTCTTTGGGAAAGTGTAAGACCTGCCAGGACAGCAGAGATGAGGGGGGTGGCTGAGTCCCCATGTGTGTGGACTGATACCTTGACTATGACTGGGTAGAGAACTGCCTCCTTTGTTGGATGGACTTACAAACTTTGTAAAATGGGAAATACCCTGATGGGGTTTGGGGGCGGCTTTTCTGGAGGCCCTTCTGCCCCAGGAAGCTTTCCCATAGCTAGAAAGAAGGCCAAGGACATTTTCCGATTTTGGTAAAGAGCTCAGAGACTGGTGAAATGTACCTTTTTAATTATTAAAATTGTATGATGTGTCATATTGTAATTTGTGTAATGTGCCTAATTTCCTTTCACAGGGATGCCAGTGGTGTAGATTGTGTGTAGTAAAGTGAGCATAGGGGTGAACTGTTGGGCAGATAAAATATATTAAGCTTACTTCATTAATGGTGGTGCTGCTCATGTGGAAGCCCATCGCCTAGGTATAATGTTAGTTGCCCTTCATGCTTAGGATGGACGTTATTATATTAATGTGTTTTGGGGGTGGGCTGTGGGCAGGCAGTGTCCTTGTAGCCTGGGGCTTGGTTTTAGGACTAAGCCTTTCCCACCTATTTTGATGTGGGGTGGTGCATTCTCATGAGGAATCCCATTATGCCTCAGATAAGTGACTTTCTATCAGAGACTTCCTTTTTTGTATATTGGATTAGAGGTTTTGATTTTTACACTATAAAGTGGGGCAGACTGGGAGCTTGCTCTCTCAGTTCCTAAGATTAGCATTTGAGAGTAGAGCAGAGACAGCGACGTGGAGGAGAGGAGAAGCAGCCAAGATGGTGGAGTGTTGAGGAAGAAGCCAGTTTGTGCAGAGTTTGTGCAGGAGAAGAAGATGGGGAACACAGGTAAATAAGTCTGGTGAGCTAAAAATCTTTGATTCTAGGAAACTCCGACAAGTCAGTAGATTTGGGAGCCCTGAATAAAAAGGGAACTGTTTTCCCACTGAGTGTATTTCTTTCCCACTAGTTGCAACCTAAGATTAAAACTAATGGCCCACCAATTCTTCGCTCTGTTGTTTCATTACCAACTGTCTGAATCAAGTGCAAACCTGCACAGGCCAGGTGGATGTGATGGTGGCCGTGGCTACAGGCTTTATAAACTCTGTTTCCCATCTTCTTCTTTCTGCACAAACTCTGCACAAACTGGCTTCTCCCTCAGCACTTTGACATTGTGGCTGCTTCTCCTGGCCCTCTCCACCTGGCCTTTCTCTGCTCTCCTTTCTAATACTAATGTCAGGAACCAAGAGAGCAAGCTCCCGGTCTGCCCACTTTATAGTGTAGATTCAAAAACTTTAATCCAGTATACAAACAAGGAAGTCTCTGATACAAAGTCACTTATCTGAGGCATAATGGGATTCCTTGTGAGAGTGCACCACCCTACATCAAAAAGGGTGGGAAAGGCTTAGTCTTAAAACTAAGCCTTAGGCTATAAGAATCCTGCCTGCTTACAGCCTTTACCCCCAACACACATTAATATAATCATGCCCATCCCAAGAAAAAAGGGCAACTAATATCACCTAGGTCACGGGCTTCCACGTAAGCAGCACCATCATTAACAAAGTGAGCATAATATATTTTATTTGCCCAACAATCCACCCCTTTGCTCACTTTACTATTCATAGTCTGCACCACTGGCATACCTGTGCAAGGAAATTAAACACATTATACAAATTACAACATGACTGTAAAGCCAGTAGCTGCGGCCACCATCACAACTGCTAGGTTCATGCAGGTTCGCATTAGATTCAGACAGAAGGTAATGAAACAACAGAGTCAAGAACTGGTGGACCATAGTTTTAATCCTAGCTTGCATCTGGCAGGCAAGTAAAAACACACACTGATCTCCAAAACCCACTCATTCAGTGCTCACAAAGCTACTGACTTATCCGAGTTTTCTAGAATCCAAGTTTCTAGCTCATGAACCCCACTCATCTCTTTTCTCCATCTCCTTCTTCCTGCACAAATTGGCTTCTCCTTCAGCACTCCACCATCTTGACTGCTTCTCCTGGCCTCCTCTAGGTGGCCTTACTCTACTCTCCTACAGCTTGGGCTTCTCCTAGAGTGTAATCACTCTTCCCCTGGAACAACGTGATCTCTCTTCCTTTAAAAACATTTTGGTGCTCACAAAACCACCGACTTATCCAAGTTTCCTAGAATCAAAAGTTTCTAGCTCACCAGTCTTATTCACCTCTATTTCCCATCTACTTCTTCTGCACAAACTCTGCACAAACTGGCTTCTCCCTCAGCACTCCACCATCTTGGCTGCTTCTCCTGACCTCCTCCATATGGCTTTTCTCTGTTCTCCTCTGTAATGCTAATCTCAGAAACTGAGAGAGAAAGCTCCCACTCTGCCCCACTTTATAGTGTATATTCAAAACCTTTAATTAAATATACAAACAAGGAAGTCTCTGATACAAAGTCACTTTTCTCAGGCATAATGGGATTCCTAATGAGAGTGCACCACCCTACATCAAAAAGGGTGGGAAAGGCTTAGTCTTAAAACTAAGCCTTAGTCTATAAGTTCCTGCTTGCTTACAGCCTGTACCCCCAACACACATTAATATAGTTACACCTATTCCAAGCAAGAAGGACAACTAATATCACCTGGGTGATGAGCTTCAACGTGGGCAGTGCCATCTTTAACAAAGTGAGCATAATATATTTTATCTGCCCAACACTAACATATGAAAGGTGACAAATCACCATTCTTAACCCATGAGACTACTCCCCACACCTGTGGAGAGTGCACAGTTGCCGCTCCTAACCTATGGAGGGCAATTAATTACTCTCCGGAGGATAATCAGGCCTCCCTTCTGCCCACCTAGCTTCCCTTGCCACTTTCCCTTACCATGGCTCTGATATACCCTCATTTTCTCGTTTCTTCGTTGTCTGGTCCTTGCTGGGACCAGCGAATAGAATTCCCCCCACCCCCAGCCCATCATACAGAAGCATCCACCCAGGGAAACCCTAGGCATACACCCAGCAGGCGCATCTGCAGGGCAGCCTCGGGACTCTCCAGTGGGGTGCCTGAAGTCCGCTAATTTTAGACGTCTTTCCTCTTCACATCCTGGCCAATGCACCATATATTGCAGAAATCAAAGGAGGACAAAAACACCCAGATAACTGGATGAAGGAAATAGGATTTATTCAGCTGTCGGAGCAGTGTGACCCCAACAGAGGTAACCAAAAATATGCTCCCCGAAGTTAGATTTCTTACATCTTATCAACCTTTTACAGAATACATGTTTTTATGCAAGGGTCTTGTGATCCCTTTGTCTAGAGGTCACCCAAATGACTATAGGGTGGCAAGGTAAGTTTAGGTGACTTCAGAGAATAAGCATTGCAATTTGTAATCTAAGGTCTTAAAAACTTTTAAGAAAAGAGAAGAGGAAGAGGTTTTCAGATAAGTTCTATCTTCCTTTCTCTGTGTAGCAAGTGACCCTAAGCACCCTTTCAGAGAACTATAGGAAGTAGTTAATTCATAATTGGTTGACTCAGCTACTCCTGGCTCATTTTCCTTGCAGTCTTCTTATTTCTTCCTCCCCAGTGGAGTAGGGGTAAGGGGTCTGACTTCTCCTTTTTTACTGTATATTGCTCCCCAAAGCAACAGCTGACCCTGTGAATTGTCTGGGCAACATGCTTGGAAATAGGGTTGAAGAGGTTCTGTATCTACTGTTTTCATGCATTCAACAACTTAATTATAAAAAGCAAAATCTGCTCCTAGAAACAAACAATAAATTGTATGGTTTTGCTATTTTTCAAAAGTAAAAATATTATCATTTCTTTCTTTCCTTTTATGAAGACTTAATTTGTCCTTAAAGCAGTTCAAAGTTTCTGTAATCATGAACTATAACTATGAAGTTAATGCAAGGGATCTTTCTTTCCATATACTGTATTTTTTGCTCCATAAGATGCACCTGACCATAAGGTGCTCCTAGGGTTTTAATGTGAAAATAAGAAAAAAAAAATTCTGAACCAAATGGTGTGTTAAAATATTTAATAAAATATACCACAATAATATTTAAACAATGTAAAGTCAACAGCAGTATAAAGCCAGTAGCCATGGCCACCATCACAGCTGCCTGGCTCATGCAGGTTCAAATTTGATTCGGACAGACAGTAATGAAACAATGGAGTCAAGAACTGGTGGACCATCATCTTTAATCCTAGCTTGCACCTGGTGGACAAGAAATACACACAATGGGAAAAAAACTTCCCTTTTCATTTACCACTCCCAAAGCCACTGACTTATCCAAGTTTCCTAGAATCAAAGGTTTCTAGCTCATCAGACTTATTCACCTGTTCCTGTTGGAAAAATAAAATATATTATGCTGCCCATGTGGAAGCCTATTGCCCAGGTGATTGCTTGGGATGGGCGTGATTATATTAATGTGTGTGGGAGACAGGCTGTAAGCAGGCAGAGTCGTTACAACCCAAGGCTTAGTTTTAAGACTAAGCCTTTCCCACCCTTTCTGATGTAGGGTGGTGCATTCTCATGAGGAATCCAATTATGACTCAGATAAGTGACTTTGTATCAAAGACTTTCTTGTTTGTATATTGGATTAAAGGATTTAAATATACACTATAAATTGGGGCAGACAGGGAGCTTGCTCTCCCCAGGTTCCTGGGATTTAGCGTTAGAGAGGAGAGCAGAGAAAAGCCACATGGAGGAAGCCAGGAGAAGCAGCCAAGATGGTGGAGTGCTGAGAGAGAAGCCAGTTTGTGCAGAGAGAAGAAGATGGGGAACAGAGGTGAATAAGTCTGGTGAGCTAGAAACCTTTGATTCTAGGAACCTTGTATAAGTCAGTAGTTTTGTAAGCACTAATGAGTGGGTTTTGGAGCCCAGTGTGTGTTTTTACTTGCCTGCTGGGTGCAAGCTAGGATTAATGCTAATGGCCCACCAGTTCTTGGCTCCATTGTTTAATTACCATCTGTCCGAATCCAATGCAAACCTGCATGTGAATGGCCGCAGTGGTGGCTCCTGTCCTTACAGTTCTCTATCTCCTTCTCTCTGCATGAACTCTGCACAAACTGGCTTCTCCCTCAGCACTCCACCATCTGGGCTGCTTCTCCTGGCCTCCTCCATGTGGCTTTTCTCTGTTCTCTCTGATGCTAATCTCAGGAATGGAGAGAAAGCAAGCTCCAGGTCTGCCCCACTTTATAGTGTAGATTCAAAACCTTTAATCCAATTATACAAACAAGGAAGTCTCTGATACAAAGTCACTTATCTGAGGCATAATGAGATTCCTCATGAGAGTGCATCACCCTACATCAAAAAGTGTGGGAAAGGCTTAGTCTTAAAACTAAGCCTTAGGCCTGACCTGTGGTGGCGCAGTGGATAAAGCGTCGACCTGGGAACACTGAGGTCGCCAGTTCAAAACCTTGCACTGGTCTGATCAAGGCACATATGGGAGTTGATGCTTCTAGCTCCTCCCCCCTTTCTCTCTCTCTCTCTCTCTCTCTCTCTCTCTCTCTCTCTCTCTCTCTCTCTGTGTCTCCTCTCTAAAATAAAGAAATAAAATAAAGAAATAATAAACACGTTCACACTTTGAAAAAAAAAACAACTAAGCCTTAGGCTATAATGACTTTGGCAGATTACAGCCTGTCTTCCACACCCAAAGCAAACTATAAGGGAGCAGACATATATATTATATTTACAAACTTATTTGACCAACTTTGGGCGACGGGCTTCCATGTGGGCAGCGCCATCTTTAACAAAGTGAGCATAATATATTTTGTCGGCCTAACAAGCAGTATTAACAAACATTAGCACTGTTATTAACAAATGGGAAGTTACTTTAATGTGCAAATACTCTTCTAGTTGTCCGGGAACCCAAGAACTCATCATCGCTAGTGTCAGAATTTAAGAAGTTCTGTTGCTTACAATCACTGGTATCACTTTCTTCGCTATTTTTATATATGAACCATCTTCAGTGCCATCTAAGGCATTGCTAATGCCACAGTTTTTGAATAACTGTACCACGGTTTCATTCTTCACTGACCACCATGATGTTTTCACCCATTCACAAACTTGAGTGATAGCGGGTCTCTTCATTCGTCCAGTTGGTGTCAGATTATGATTGCCAGCAGCCATCCATTTGTTCTACTCTTCTTGCATGAAGACTTTACACAATTTGTTGATGGAAACATCGAGAGGTTGCAACTGGCTTGTAAGACCCCCCAAAATTACAGCTAGATGAGTCTTCACTTTTTTAAAGTTTCTTTTTTTATTTTGTGGTTTTGCTAATATGTGCTCTAAACTGGTCAAGCGCTAATGGGGTATATTTTTTCAGAAGCCCTCTAGCACCCTTGGCCCTTGCCCTATTTGCCACCCAACCAGTCAATGAAATGCTATTAAGCTGGCAACAAGTGACATCAACAATTCACACAGAGCTCCAGCACCTACAGAGCAACCTTCCACCACTGCAGCGCACCTCTCACATCTGCCCTTGATGATGTGAGATGAATGCATCCACACAACCTCACTCGCCTTCCCTCCTGTGCTGCATGCAACTATGGAAACCGAAACCAGGAGATCACTCAGCAGATGCCAGGGTTCTGCATGCTGCTGTGGCAGGTATCATAATGCTCCCACTGGCACTCATTCTATATATGTTTACCAGCACAGTGCTCCGCAGCAGCTAAAAAAATGAACATTCACTCCATAAGACACATGGGCATTTTGCCCTCCACTTTTGAGGGACAAAAAGTGCATCATATGGAGCAAAAAATATGCTATTCACCCGGGACTGCATACAGCCTAAATAAAAAGGTCCTTGCATATAGTAGGTATACAATCAGCAATTTTCAATAAATGAACAACTTTGTAGCTGCTACTACAAAGGTTAAGAACATACAATGTAGGTTAAGAACATAAATTTCAAGTGCAACTGACATGTAGTCTTTCACTTACTTGGTAGTATTTCAATTTTGACTACTAAATGTCAACTACCATTATATACTGCTCCATATAAATGTAGTAACAAAAAAGAATCTTCACATTTAAAGGGAATAAGAATAATCAAAGTAGAAGAAAAAGTTAGAAGCTCAATAAGAATAATCAAAGTAGAGGAAAAAGTTAGAAGCTCTCAGATGTAGATTTATCATTCCTGGTTCCATTATTTACTGATCCCTTGGTGACACCAGAACAATTAAACTCTTTGAAACTTAGGTTTCTTATCCATTGGTTTGGGCATATTGGCCTTGCTTTTTCTTTTAAGAGTAATTTTATGAAGAACACATGAAACCACACAGATGTATAAGCTTTAAATTTTAAGTAACATTATGATTTTATTTCTTTGAATTGTTTTAAATGCTATCTTCTCATTGATTATTTACTAGTAGTTTCAATTTAGCTTGGTAAATTCAAATGTATGTGTGTTGGGAGTAATATTGACGGTTTTTAAATTCATTAATGATTTTAGAATATTGTCTGCTGATATGGGTTGATATTTCCTAACTCCATTGTAGCTCTTCAAGCTTAATGACTTGCTTGCACATTACATAGTCTAAGAATTCATCTGCTTTCCTGTCAGTTCTGTGGCTTCCATTCAAGGACAGGTTCAAATTTAAGGTTTTTCTTTTTGCTTCTAAGGCTTTCTGTGATCTTGGAGCATGTAACCTGCGAAGACTCTAAATCCCATAAACTCTAACTCACAGCCACTACTCTCCAAACTATATGCCATTTATCTGCTTGTTGGTAAAAAAAAAAGTTTGTAAAATAGGATTTTTATGTTTGCTCGCTTATAGTTTACATTGATGACTGGGCAGCACCAGATATATGTGGTCTGTGAAATTACAAATTACCTTCCTGCTTGGGAAGGGCCATTGTTTTGCTAATGTTTGCTGGAGGAGAGGTTTTTGCACCAGAAAATTTTGAAAAGAGAGAGAAGAAAAAGTGGCAGAGAAAAAAGCCATGTTTGCAGAGTGAGAGCAGACAGAATGAAGAGTGTTAGGAAAGAAACCATGTTGGCAAAAAAGAAAAGGTGGACAGATGGGAAAACAGAACTGAGGGGTTTTGTGAGCTCTGTTGAGACTGGTGGGGCCTTTCATTCTAGGAAAAATAGAAGAAGATTCTCTTGGTTGTGAAACTGGAGAGAAGTGTTTTCCCTGTGTGTTTACTTTTCAGCTGGTGCAAGACTTTAAATAAAGGTATGGCCCACCTCTTTGTGGCTTCACTTTTTCTTTACCATCTGCCCAAATCCAATGTGAACCTGCATGAGCATGGCCACGATAGCGGCAACTCTTGGCCATACATCTGGCGTAGTCAGCGGCAGGATTCAGATCAGATCAATATCGAGCCGCCACCACCCCTGAAGGGTGGGGTAGAGGACTGATTATCATTATGGTTCATGTAAAACAAGTGGCCACGGCCACCATCACAGCTGCCTGGCCCATGCAGGTTTGCATTAGATTCGAACAGTTGGTAATGAAACAATGGAGCCAAAAACTGTTGGGCCATCATCTTTAATCCTAGCTTGCACCCAAAGGGCAAGTAAAAACACACACTGGGTTCCAAAACCCATTCATTCAGTGCTTACAAAGCTACTGATTTACCTGAGTTTCCTCGAATCAAAGGTTTCTAGCTCAACAGACTTATTCTCCTCTGTTTCCCATCTCCATCTCTCTGTACAAACTCTGCACAAACTGGCTTCTTCCTCAGCACCGCACCATCTTGGCTGCTTCTCCTGGCTTCCTCCATGTGGCCTTTATATTCTCTCCTCCTTAATGCTAATCTCAGGAACCAAGAGATAGAGGAAGCTCCTGGTCTGCCCCACTTTATAGTGTAGAAATCCAAACCTTTAATCCAATCTACAAACAAGGAAGTCTCTAACACCAAGTCACTTATCTGAGGCATAATGGGAGGATTCCTCATGAGAGTGCACCACCCCACATCATCCAATCAGTCAAGGGTGTGGGGAAAAGCTTACTCTTAAAACTAAGCCTTGGACTATAACAACTCTGCCTGCTCAGAGCCTGTCCCCCAACACACATTAATATCAAGAGACTTGCATGTGGGCAGCACCATCTTTAACAAAGTGAGCATAATATATTTTATCTGCCCAACAGTTCACCAAGGCTCTCCTTTTGGGGACTGTGGGCTGGCTGTTTTATACAGTCCTGCGAGAGGAAACTAAGAGCTCTTTGCAGGAGGTTACCTGATATCTGGAAACCTAGCAGCAACAATGGAAGGAGTTGGAATGGCCACAGGAGAAAGAGATGCAGATCTTGAAACTGGAGCAGGTACTGGAGAAGGAAGCTACCCAGGTATGTGAGTTGCAGTTTTCCCTGGAAGTTGAATGTTGGCAGAAGCAGTTGTTGTAGAAACATTTGTGGATCTGCTTCATGAAAGCCGGCAGCCTCTGGAGCCTAAGATGGAGCCGTGCAGGAGGAGTGGCTAACAGTAGGTGGGAGCAGGTATTTCTAGCTTCTTTCTGAGGATGAAGAGACTTGGGCTGAAGCTGCCATCTGTAGACTCCAGAAGGTAAAAACCCAGCAAAAAAGAGTACCTACTTAGCCCCTGGTAAGTTTGCTGCGACTGTGGGACAAAGGGGTGGATGGCAGCATGCTCTCTGAAGAAAAAGGAAAAATGTTGGCCATCATTGCCATGTGCTCCTCCTTGGAACAGTGTCTTAAGAGCTGCCAGTATGGCAGAGATGAGGAAGGAAGCCTGAGGCCCCATGTGTGTAGACTGACTCTTGAACTGCAGCCAGAGGGTGCACCAGCTCCCTTGTTAGATAGACACGTGGCTTTTGGATAATATGAGAGACCCTCATGGGGGTGGCAGGCTCTAGTGGAGGTTCCCCTGCACCAGGAAGCTTTTCATCCAGTTGGAAAGAAGCTCCAAGGACATTTTGCACTTTAAGCAAAATTCTCAGAGAGACATTGTAAAAGACACCTTTGTAATTGTTGAAATTGTATGACTCGTATTGTCACTATAATTTGTTTGTACAATGTACCTCATTCTTTGCACAGAAATGCTTGTGATGAAATGTTAGTCAAATAAGTTTGTAAAACATAATTTCTGTTTGCTCCCTTATAGTTTGCATTGGGGGCTGGGCAGCTCCAGGTGTATGTGGTCTGTGAAATTGCAAATTACCTTCCTGCTTGGGAAGGACCATTGTTTTGCTAAAGTTTGCTGGAGGAGAAGTATTTGCACCAGAAAGTTTTGAAAAGAGAGAGAAGAACGAGAAGAGGCAGAAAAAGAAGCCGTGTTTGCAGAGTGAGAGCAGAGAAAATGGAGAGTGCTGAAAGAGAAGCCATGTTATCAGGGAAAGGGAAGGTGGGCAGATGGGGAAACAGAGCTGAGGGACTTTGCAAGCTCCGCTGAGACTGGTGGGGCCTTTGATTTTAGGAGGAATTGGAGAAGATTTTCATGGTTATGGAATCAGAGGGAAGTGTTTTCCCTGTGTGTTTGCTCATCTGCCGGTGTGAGACTTTAATAAAGAAATGTCCCACCATTTTGTGGCTCCACGGTTTCTTTACCATCTGCCTGAATCCATTGTGAACCTACATGTGCATGTCCACAATTGTGGCGGCCTCTAACCATATACTGCTCTTATAGCGCACCTTCAGATTCTTGACATCATGAATTCTGCACATTGGATCCTAGGTTATAAGAGATAGTGTCACTCAGCGCAGGTGTGAGCTTCCTGAATTTAATAACTGTGACTTCTGTGTGAATAAATAGTTTGCTTGTTTTGTAGTGCTCCAGAGTACAGTAAATTTTGATTTCTTTACTTTAATCCTGTTTGTATGCATGTCTAATTATGCTTGCTGGTTTAGTACTGTGTGGAGAATGCTAAGTAATGTCTTATCTAGGGTTTGCTCATCTTGTAATGTTGGTCACAAGAGTAGAGCAGAGCAGAACTAGAGTTGAAACCACATGACCCAGGTTGAGTCAATATTGTTTTTTAAGACCCTATATAATTTTAGAAGTTTATAATATGATGTAAATATTCACATCAGACTCAATCACAGCAGGCCTTTTCTGCGCCTTTTCCCAGGTTTCAGATGATTTGAAAATCAAGTAAGAAGATGACTGGCATTTTTGAGATTTTTGTTTGTTACTCTTTGGATTTTTCAAATCTCTCACTTCATTTAAAATAAAATAGACTGCATTACTACTTTTTTATTTTAATATATTTCAAACAGGTAGGAATATGTATGCATATGTATAAAAGCAATGTTTTAAAGCTAACCACTTCGAAACTATTGTGGCTGAATAAATTAGTATGTAAAAGCTATTGACACTAGAGAAACACAATTCAAAGTGTTTATTGAACTAAAATTTGATTTACTTAGTAGTTTCTCCACATTTGACTATAAAATTATAACTATTGTCATGTGTATTAATATAATTTGATAATATATGGCATATTGTGTTCTAATTTGCATTTTGCTGTTTTCAAAATCTTGGGCAATTCTCTTTCCCAAAACTCACACCTTGGTTATCAAGTTTGCAATGTTGTTTCTCAATTTAACTTTTAAAAACATGATAGAAGGTGAGAATATACCTTGTTTTCATTTCAGAAGCAGATGTGTGATTTTGTTACCTTCATGGAATTTCAAGATATGACAAGTCTCTTCTGTTTCATATCAATTTTGGCAAGGCAGTCTTCCACAAATATTTGAGTTTGGCTGGAGAAAAGGGTTAGAATGTTTGTATCTCAGGAAGGTAGGAAACTCTTTTGGTTTCCCTTTCAAACTCCAGTTCTACCAATTACTTAGGAATACTGGCTGTTATTATTTTAATCTTTAAACTCTGTGACTAAAGACCCTTCAGTATTTATAAGATGTAGAAACTCATCAGAGGATGGTACACTTCATTTTAAGCATCGAAAGACATTTTGTTGAGAACAACTTAAATGTAACTCATTCTGCTAACCCTCAGACCCAATGGTTATGGAAGAGTTTATGATAAAATTTATAGAGAACCCAGAAAATAGCATCAGAAAACTTTTGAAAGAAGGAGATGTACCTGAATATGTGGATTTCTAGAGCAAAGCATGGACTCCAGAAAGAATGAAATAAAACCTGTTTAGGCATTGCTTTAGGCTACAAATGTGAACTGTGGATTTCTTAAATCCCTTCCTAATAAGTTGCAGACGAGACAATTGCGCTGATCTTGAAGCAAGACACATTTTGCTTACAGTGCAGACATGGCCTCTCACTAATCGTGACCTTGAGAAAATCCCTCAAACTTTTTGAACCTGTTTCATCACCAACCAAGCAAAGCTAAAATGAGCCTGCTTCAAAATGCTGCTTTTGAGAAAAAGAGACACACACACACACAGAACATAGCATATTATTTGCTAAAATAACACGCTGTTTTTCCCCTTGACTGCACCAAGCTTATAACAGTGCATGCTGAGGTTTAGAATCCGCCCTTTCCTTGATTTACCAGTGTGTTCCCCAAAGAAAACATGGTGGCAGCCCAGACAGGTTTAGTTGTAACCATACCTCTACAATGTACATAAAACTCTGACTAATCTATTTTTCCCAAAGAATCTGAGGGAGGAAACTTTTTTAGTCTATCTCCAACCAAAATTGCCTTCTTGGTACAGAAGAGCCAGGTGTGACACAGCCCAAGTTCTTTACTATCACCACATTCAATTTTTGTTATGATGAGAAGTCTTTCTGTAGGAAAGCAGAAACGAAACACTCAGTCTCCACTAATAATTCCTAAACTCATGATATAATCAGGATACTAGGTTTTAAAAATGCATCAAAAATATTTTAATTACTCAGAGTTAACAGTATTTTCTAAAACTCAGCTGATCTCACAAAAGTGCAGAATCTAAATAAAAAAAGGAAAAAAGTCAAGGTGAAATAGATAAAAGCCAATTAGTTGTTGAAGCAGAGGTATATTGATGAAATACACACAGACGCATAAGAAATAAGCTCACTGAATGAAGAATTGTGACTACAAATGATTATGCTCATAAACATAATGTAATCCAATAACACAGGTAGTGTGGATAACGCAATAGTTTAACTGCCTTTTAAAACTTGATGTTTAATAGTGAAGAAATGAAAGCCAAAGAAAGAGAAATACCTAATTATTGTCTTTATAACTTAATTTCCCATTTTGCCTAAATTCCCTTTCCTTTCACTACCACAACCTACTGAAAGTTAACTTTCAAGAAAGTATACCAATAACTTGCCTTTCTAAAACCACATAGGTTTATAAAACTCATTTCTTTTGTGTTTTCCAAATAGCTGTAAACTGAATCATAAAAATTATAGAAAAACACGACCTTCCTGTAGTTTATCTTTATATTCATTCTATACTGTGTCACTAGTAGGAAAGATAATATCTTGCCTTTATACAGACTTCATCATATAAAATGAAATCTATTTGAATAACTATGCAGTTTCAGATAAACAATAAAATACACATAAAGAAAGTCTCTAAGCCTTATCCTTATAAGAATGTTTTACTATGGAAGTGTGCAAACTCCTAGTTGGCTAGCAGGCAGTCATTGACATTACTATCCTCGCTAGACTAATGCTGTGCTTGACAAAATAGACATTTGAAATACTGATAAAAGTTTAAAAGTTGTCTTTCAACTTTCAGTAACTAGACTTTCCTGTTTTTACTAAAGAATTTGAAACAGTGTTGTCAGGGCTTCCATATTTTAAAATATAAAAATATAAAAAATATATAAAATAGCCTGACCAGGTGGTGGTGCAGTGGATAGAGCGTCGGACTGGGATGCGGAAGACCCAGGTTCGAGACCCCAAGCTCGCCAGCTTGAGCGCGGGCCCATCTAGCTTGAGCAAAAGCTCCTCAGCTTGGACCCAAGGTCACTGGCTCCAGCAAGGGGTGGCTTGGTCTGCTGAAGGCCCGTGGTCAAGGCACATGTAAGAAAGCAATCAATGACCAACTAAGGTGTTGCGACGGCAACGAAAAACTAATGATTGATGCTTCTCACCTCTCTCCGTTCCTGTCTGTCTGTCCCTATCTATCCCTCTCTCTGACTCTCTCTTTGTCCCTGTAAAAATACATATATATATATATATATATATATAAAATATTAAAGTTCCAATTTATTTTTGGCATTTCCACCTATTTATCAAGCTTTTAAATTAGAATGTTTCTAATTTCTTTTATTGTCAAGGTAATAGTTAAAGCATGTTTGAAATAATTTATTTTTTACAAATATTCATGTCTTAACTACTTTTCAGGGAAAATCCATGCTAGCTTAGTTGTACAAATTTAAAGATAAAAATGTTTGCCTTGTGTTTTAAATAAAAATAATCACATAAAGGAAATGTTACACAGTATTAGATAACCTAAGATTATCTTAAGAAAAACACAATTTTTATTTATACTTCAAATCATTTTATGAGATTATTGAGAAACAGTGGCAATTTGCTACTGGTCTTTAGAATTAAAGAGAAGCACCATTGATCACTACCCCTCTGATAGCTAACACTTTCTTACATCATTTAATGTATGGGAATCATTTATCAAAAACCTTAGGGGACTCTGGAATTTAAAACAAATAATTTTACTTTAAAAAATCTATGTTTACATTTGGAAACAGTTTCTACCACTTAATAAACTATAAATTAAATGTTTTATATGACTACCTATACCCAAGCATTCTAATTCTCTGGTCAATTCTACAACTGCAGCACCCATGACGTCTCTAGCAGCCATGATCATGCTGCTGATATAATTTGAAATTATGCCAGATACTAGCATCTTTATTCTATTTCCTACTGACTGACGTGAGTAGTGTTTCATAGAAGAGCAAAATCTTGTTGAAATGAACCAACCCCAAATGCTTTTACCTATATGTTTTTTTTAATATAAAAATCATAAGTTTGCAAAAGTAGTGGTGTCTAGTGTTGAGGTCTCCAAACTCACATTTATACCAGTTGACTCCCAAACTTGGACACGGAAAAATCCACTGGGAGTCTTTAAAATATATTGATTGATGCCTTGCTCTTGCTGCAGCATTTTGCTATAGCTCCTCTGGGTGCAATCTGCACGTTGAGATTTTTCTTTCTGTAAATCCAGGTAATTTCATTGTTCAGCAAATTTTGAAAACCACTGACTTGGACCGGGGAGTTACAGGCTTTGGGACGGGCCTGGGTAACACTCTCCCAGCTTTTTCCTTACTTAAAAGAAATGATATAAATGATGATTGCTTGCAAGTCTTCTTTCCACCCCCACTGCTCATAACCTCAGAAAGAATAAAACAGTTTCCTTTGAATCATGATTTTTCATAAAGCTTTAGACATGTCTACCATGGAGGAATGTGTGGAGAAGGAGAAGGATATTCATCTCAATTATGTTAATCCTCCTTAGCCAAGAAATGGAAAGTTGAGGTCATCCTTCTGGATCAACAGAGAATGTTTATTATTGTCATAAAATTGTTTTGGGTTAATTTGAATACAACCTTCAGGTTTGTAAGAGATTCATAAAAAAGCATTATATAGTTTGCTGCACACCACTCTATACCATGGAGAATACTGAAGGCTCTGACTTCTTCCCTCCCACGTTATTATTTCAAATTTCTAAATGATTCAGTATAAATACATTAATTTAATTTTATAATAGTCATCATGATTTTGCCTCTTCATGGAAAATAATTTTGGCAATTTCAAACATGTAATACTAGTGCTTTGTAATTTCATCACAAAAAAGTTTAGGTCAGGGGTGCCCATACTTTTTCAGCTTGCGAGCTACTTATAAGATGACCAAGTCAAAAGGATCTACATACAATAAAAATGCAAAACATAAATTTATTTCTTCTATATTATCATTATTTAAGTTACTATTTTTACTATTTAATATTCTGTATTCTTCTTTCACCTTTCTCCTTCTCAGCTCTCTTTTGGGAGAAAAGTCAATGTCATAGTTTTTATAAACAGTCCGAAAAAGCCACTCCACATTTCCCTTCTTTGGAATAGCAATGGTACACAGACAGATGAGGCAAATGCACTTAGAATATGACATAGTGAAAAAAATCCCCTCCCATTCTGTATAAAAGTGTTAGGTTTTAGGCTTCTTACTCGGACCAGCTATGGCACTCATTTTTATACCCTTTGTTGTATTTAGTGTAAATAAATTGAAGGTTAACTATGCAACAATGTAAGTGAACAAGTTAGCATGGTTTAACGCGCATGCATAGGGTGTCAAAAGTTCAGACGTCAGATTGGCTACCCTGTATGCCAATCAAAAGACAAATGTCTTTTTAATGTCATGCGATCTACCCACACTTCCTTCGCAATTGACCAGTAGATCGCGATTGACGTATTGAGCACCTCTGGTTTAGGTAAATGCTTATAAAGGTTGATGGCATTTTATTGGACATTATGAGGTAAATAGATATATTTAGGACCATTTTACATGGGGTAAAAATGAGCCAGTTATTTCTGGAGACTTTATAGTTTCAAAACTGTATTTTGATACTTAATATTCTAAATATCAGAAGTCTTCATTAGATATGTATGTATAATCAATATTATAAACTTAATTTATTGACTATGTCAAGCACTCTAGAATGCGTTTGTGTTCCTTCTTTCCTTAACTAGGATCAACTAAACATTGTTTTCAAATATATTTAAATATTCAATAATAAAAGTAATGGTTAATATTCTGTTAATAACACTGGGGAACAAAATTTTTGTTGCATACACAAAAATACTTGTTCTTACCTAATTCGAGTGTGCTGAACTCAAATCTGACATTAGTATTTCTCTGTAAGCTACAGTTTATTTGCAATTCAAGATTGTATGTTTTCATCTTATTGTAAAATTTTCAACATTTAGTTTAACATAATGAACTAGAATGTCTCCTTGGGCATCATCTTTTTGTAAAATTATAATAATTTATATAATGCAGTAAATACATTAATGCACTAAGAGATATGATTGCATCAGAATTTGTCTACAACTTTGAAATAGAACATATTAAAACACTTATTTTAATCATAATATTTGCAAAAAACTTATTTAAATTCTATTCAGGGAAAAATTTGCGTTTGTAGCTCTCTTTTTCCTTTTTGCAGGGACAGAGAGAGAGTCAGAGATAGGGATAAATATGGACAGACAGATAGGAACGGAGAGAGGTGAGAAGCATCAATCATTAGTTTCTCATTGCCATTGCGACACCATAGTTGTTCATTGATTGCTTTCTCAAATGTGCCCTGACCGCAGACCTTCAGCAGACTGAGCAACCCCTTACTGGAGCCAGCGACCTTGGGTCCAAGCTGGCGAGCTTTTGCTCAAGCCAGATGGGCCCGCGCTCAAGTTGGCGAGCTCGGGGTCTCAAACCTAGGTCTTCTGCATCCCAGTCCAACGCTCTATCCACTGTGCCACTGCCTGGTCAGGCACGTTTGTAGCTCTTGTGTTCATGTACTTGTTAAGGACAATCATGTTTGATACTCCAGCAGTAGTCTGCCATTATATTTCTGTACCATCGCCCTTGATAACACTCTTCTATTGTCTTCAGATCTCGATGAAAGCATCTCCCTGCTCATCACTAACGGCTCTAAGATTTTCGGGAAACTCATCAAGGTGACTGTTCAGGAAGTGACTCTTAACGCTCATGTTTCATCCAATGTTGCAGAAAGCCAACAGCATCCTTTGAACCAGAATTTCATAGTTTTCTGCTTTTTTGTTGCCAAGGAACTTCTTTGTAACTGCCACAAAACACTGCCATGCTGCCATGCTGCTTTCTTTTCCTTATTCATCTTCCTGGCAAATTCTTTGTCATGTATGAAGGTTCGAATTTGAGGTTCATCGAGTATACCTTCTTTTATCTTCTCGAAAGACAAGACAGAAAAAGCAGAAAGATTATGTTGAAAGCATGCACTTTCTCTATTCAAAGCCTGAACAAACTGTTTCATTAAGCCAAGTTTGATGTAAAGTAGAAGAAAAATGATCCTGTCTCAATTAACTACATGTTCATTTACAATATTTTGCATCCTTATTTTCAGAGCTTCACATTTCGGTCACTCCTTCTGTGTCCAGTGTTTCTCCTGAGCTCAGCTGTTCCACGAACACAGAAAACATGGATACTTTGTGAAACCTCTCTGTTGTTCTAGCTGGAAATTTACCATTTTAAGATCCACACAAATGATCCAGTTATGCTCCTCATACTTTAGTAAGTCGAGGACAATTTTTATGTTATTATAATCTTCTCGCAGAATAGTTGAATAACCAATTGGAACAGCTGCATAAACTGTAGGAGAACACATTTCAGACTCTGTTTAGAGCTGTCAAGAAATAGTCGCCATTCTGTTGGACTGTAAGTGGTAACACCTAGCTGGCTGAGAAGACTACTGATATCCATGACAGTAAACAAAGTGTTTGTTTTCAGAAAAAAAAGTCCACAAAAATTTGTTCACTCTTCCTGAAATGGGGTACTTTAGCTGACTGGTGAAGTACATTCTTTTCTTGAAGCCTGAAGGCTAATAACTCAGCTGCTTTTTTTGATAGGCCCCAATCTCTTACTAAGTCATTTAATTCGGGTTGGGTTATAAACTGCTTGGCATCAGAAGAAGACCCTTCAGATTCTACAACCATTTCCTCATCCATCCTATCAAAATACACTTGATCACCATGTTCACTTTCTTCGTCCTTAGAAGAAATAAAACTATTAAAAACTGGAACCAGGAGTGTCTCAGAGTGTGGAATAGGTCATATTTCTGAAGGAATATTAGGATATGCCCTTCATATGGATCAGACAGAAATAACAGTCAATGCTGTGTCCTTAGGTTCACACCAAACCATGGAAATAGCAAAAGGCATATCTTTGCATTTTCCTTTTTTTTTTGTCCAGTCACAAAGCAATTCCTCACAATGATGACACACAATATGAGGAGCCCAATTCTTATCTTGATCACCAAGGGGAACTTGAAAATAAGCAATATATGCATGTGTCACAAATGATGAAATATTGCACCTTTGACGTTGAAGTGTGTAACAGCCACATATATAACAGAAGGTGTCAGGACTATTCTTACTTTTATGCATACTTGAAGAAGCCATGATTCAATCTTAAAACAAAATAAGAGGGTGTTTTTATCAGATAATAATATTTTACATTTCAAAACAACTACAATTATGTAAAAGTTATGTTTGTAAAACATTAATTGCCTTGTGGTTATGTTTAATCCAGGAGTTGTTGCCCTTTAACTCCAATTTAAAAAAACAATGCATGCCATTAACTGTAACAAAAAGAAATTAAAATTGCATAAAAACTAGAGTATGCACCAAAAGACAAATTTCAGATTTGGAATCAACGATGCAGATGTATATAGAAAAAGTTCTAAAATCTCATGCAACAGAAAATGAAAAAAAATTTTCCTTAGTGTAATCATAATAATAGTGATTATTTGCCATGATTTTGCAAGACATGGTACATAAATTATTTCACCTCTGTCTTTTAAAATTCAGTAAGATGAGGATTTTGTTATTCCCATTTCCTAGATATGGAAATAAGATTAGAGACGTTAAATGATTTCCCAAGTTTACACAAAATATACTGTGAGAGCCAGTATTCAAACCTGGATAGATTAGCTCCAGAATCCAGGTTCAACATGTTGTAATAAAATTAAGGTCAAAGCTTTGCAATGTGTGGAATATCTACACATCTTGAAGTATTGTTTAAAATCCAGTCACTCTTATTGGCCAATGTAATAGCTTATCTAGATATTTAGAAACATGAATGTGTGTTAATTTTATTTTTAACCAAATACTTGTGTTCAAGTATTTGCAGTTTTCATTTTTATACAAATGGAATAACAATTACAAAATTCAGTTTTTTTCAGAATAAATGCATAAACATTTTAAATACTAAAGACTATTTGAATTATCACCATCTGCCTATAAATTAATGAGGCTTTCTTTTCTTAAAAATATAAACTTAAACGTTAAATAAAAGACTACTTTTCTCCCATTTGAACCATAAACCTCATATTCTTTCTTTGCCCTTCTCTTATCTAGCAGTCACAGTAGAATAAAAGTCCAGGCTCATTAGATCATCAACCTCAAGCAGCTTACCCCATAACTGTTTCCTTTCAAGGACTTTTGATAAATAACTCAAACAGCTATTAGGTTTTCCTGGTAGCTACATTCACAAAGTAGTATGTGTTCTGATGTGCTAAGGCAATGCCTAAACTCAACAGTTCCTCTTTTAAATTTTTGTCACTCCTTAACTGCAGATAGAAATTGGCATACATTTTCGATGGAATCTCTAATAAGCTAATAGTCTATAAATTCCAAGAAGAAGAGTTACCACTTAATATATACAGTACATTTGAGGTACAGAATTTAAAATACCATATCAGGAATATTAATAAACATGAACAAAATTACAAGATAAAAATTGTCTCCATTCAGGAAGATGCTGGCCCTGGCCGGGTTGGCTCAGCGGTAGGGTGTCTGCCTGGCCTATGGAAGTCCCGGGTTTGATTACCGGTCAAGGCACATAGGAAAAGCGTCCATCTGCTTCTCCACCCTTCTCCCTCTCCTTTCTTTCTATCTCTCTCTTCCCCTCCTGCAGCCAAGGCTCCATTGGAGGAAAGTTGGCCCGGGCACTGATGATGGCTTCTTGGCCTTTGCCTCAGGTGCTAGAATAACTCCGATTGCAGTAGAGCAACGCCCCAGAGGGGCTGAGCATTGACCCCTGGCGGGAATGCAGGATGAATCCCGGTCAGGTGCATGTGGAAGTGTGTCTGTCTGCCTCTCTCCAGTTTCTCACTTTGGAAAAAAAATAACAGAAGATGCTGCTGAAAATACAGACACACCCACACATACCAATTCAAGCATGAGGAACACACATGTAAAATTATGTAGTGTTTGGATGAAAGATAAAAACATAAATCTAATACCCTGTTTCCCCGAAAATAAGACAGTGTCTTATGTTAATTTTTGCTCCTAAAGATACGTTAGGTCTTATTTTTAAGGGAGACCTTATATTTCTAAGCTTGAAAAAATTGCACTAGGTCTTATTTTCAGAAGATGTCTTATTTTCGGGGAAACAATATAGCTGAACTTCAACAGCTATTTACTGCTGAACATTATTACATCATAGCCATCTGTAGGAAGGTAGATTGCTAAACTCAATATGGGGTCTCTTTATTTATCATAATACTTCTTTGAGGGAAATATTATAACCACTCTCAGTCCACAAATGAAAACATCAAGGTCTAGAGCAGTTAGTAGCATAGTCAAGGTCTTATGGCCTCAATGACTTTATTTCATGCTGCAATGCCACACTCTTCTTTGCATACATTAACTAAAATTATATGCTTTTTTCCTGCTTTCCTGGTTCTAAGTGGTCTCCTGCTTGAATGGGAGAGAAATACAGATGTGTATCTCTAGAATGTTGTCCTAAGAGCTTCCCAGAACCATAGAATGTGAGTATCTTACACTTAAATGTAAATTTAAGAAAACTTATTTAAATATTTCTTTCATGTTTGTTGAGTGATGGGCTTATTTTTTTAAATACCTTCCAAGTACAAAAATAAAGATAAGTTAGTATCTTGCAGTTCCCAAATTAGAAAAAATAGTTTTTGAATAGTGAAAGAAAACTTTAATAAAATTCAATAAGCAACATGAACACATTTTGAAAATTAAATAAACAATAAAATGACTATATCTTCTCAGTATTTATTGTAAAAGTTTTCTTGATCAAGTCTTTCAGGTGCTGGGAGACATGATGTTTTATGCTATTTGAAATAAAAGAGCATAAACGGCATAAAATATAAGGAAAATTATAATCAACTGCACAGAGTAGAAAAGACTATAGTGATTTTATAATCATGAATCACAGACACCTAAAACAAACTTTATCAGTGCCCTAAAGTTGTAATGGAATGCTGGGGCTGTAAGACAGTCTGAGAATGATCCAAGACTAAAATACTCAAGAAACACGTTATCCTGAAATTGTGGTTCTGCCCTCTGCTCCCATCTTGCAGACCTGTCAAACATCCAACTTCTCACTGGCATTCTTTAAAGAAAACTATTACCTAATTCATAACATAAGTTCAGGGTGTAGGTATGAAAGGAATAAATAGCCCTGGCAAAAGAAACTTGGTTTCTAATTTCACCTTGCCCAAAATAATGAATCTGCTAACTGCTCTGAGACTTAGTTTCCTCCTCTGTCTAGTGAAGACCTTGAATTAGATCAGTGTCTCTCAAAGAGACATCACGATCACCAGGAGGGCTTGTTAAATTCAGACTGCTGGACCCCATCTGAGTTTCTGAGTCTCTGGGTTTGAAGTCAGTTAAGGGATTTATATGTCTAGGTTCCCAAAGGGTGCTGATGCTGTTGGTCAGGGACCACACTATGAGAACCACTTAATTAGATGGCCTAAGGTCCAATTATGTCTAACATTCTGATATTCCCATTGGACGTTTCAAACTTGTTTTCTATTTTTTTCTCCAATAATATCTAATGCTGACCTTTTCACATTTTTATTACATAAATAATGGAATGAACACATCTTTATACTGGGCACGCATGGACAGACTTCAGTATTTTCTAAGACCTTTTTAGGGAAATGAAACCTATAGTATACTCAACCTATTGCTTTTACTTATTGTTCTTATATTATTAACATTAACAGATATAAAGGCAGAGAAGTTAAATAACTTCCTCAAAACCTTGCTAGTGAAAACAAATAAAAAACAAGTTTAACTCAAGTTCTTTTTTCCTGTGTCACAAAATTGTGCTTTAGTTCAATTTTGCTTTAGAGATGTGCCTGATACTATATCTTCTACCGAGGAAGAATTTTGAAATTATTTTGATATCTCTATATGCTCTAGACATGAATAGATTCAAACCCAAATCAACACAACAATCTCAAGGTGCAATTTTTCTGGGTAATAGTGTGAACACAATGATGCCAACAGTCAGAATAATTATTATCACAGCCCTTCATAGTAGTTTGAATGTGTATCTGATGTGTCAGCTTTGATATGAGTTCTGGGTATACATATCAGTTTCTTAACGCTTTTGTTTTTCCTTTCAAAGAGACAAGTTCAACAAGAGCTCTTTAGCAGTCATGAGGCTGGGACAAGGTTATATAGTTGCCTGATATTTCCAACGCTCTTCTGTCACCCAGCTCTTATTGTAATACTTAGCAAATCATTGTCAGCCAGGCGCCAAAGGAGGTATCCAAGGGCAGACTCATATACCCAGAAGGTGATTTTGTCACAACAGCTATGAGGCTCAGGATGCTTTGATCAGTTACTTCACAGTGAATCCAACTTTGCTTTTTCACTTATATAAGTCTATATGAAAAGATTACATTACATTTTTCCTCTTTTATAATCAAGCCACACAAATTACTGGTGTCTGCATTTAGACCAGTTCTTTGCATGGGAACACAGGTTTAATTTAAGACACCATCATATCAGGGCAAGATGTTTTCTAATTTTCTGAGGCAGCTGTGAGACTTTTACTAGTCTGATCTCTTATCCTGGGCTGGTCCAGGCAGCAGGGTGGGTGGTAAGTGTGTCAGCCTCCCAGAAAGTGAGAGAATAAGAAAGCCTCCTTCACTTTTACTCCACCGGTCTTCATGTCGTCCTTGTACTTGACCTGACATTTATGTACTCTCTTCTGGATCATGAACACTGGTTAGGACCTTTAGTCTCACAGTTTGGTATCCATGGTTTCTCATCTGACCTTTACCATAAAATCATCTGCTTCTTACAATTAAGTAGAATTTCTTATTATAAACAATGCTGTAACAAACAATACAAAAATAAAATTAAGAACTGTAAGATTGCTAGAGATTTCAGACACTGGGACAGAGTTTCAAAGGGGAAACACATAGATCTTTAAATGTCCCTCAGTTACCAGCAGTTTTTGACCTTAGTACGGTGGCATGAATAACAGAGAGCCAAAGTAATGACAATTCTACTCATGTCACACTGTGTCAGAAAACACTTCCAATAGATTATTGTGTGTGCAAAACCACACTAATTGCCTGGCATGAAACAAATGTTTAATAAGTGAAGTCAAATTAGGCATATAAACTTATTTGTGATGAAAATTCTCTATAATGAGACTAAATACTGCTTTAGTGCACACTTCAGCCAAATATGTTCTCCACAAAAGGCTCTCGGACTGGACGCTGCCATTCCCCCTTGGTATTTATTGCATGTGTCTGGCACACTCTGGTCCTGTAATAGTGTTTCCTGCTTCTTAACTAAACAACCCTCTTTCTCCTGTGAATACACCATGATGTTTTGTTCTTCTCTTATAAACGTTTACATAGTTTTTGGGGATGAACAGTTTAAATTTCAACTCCACCATGAACTAACCATGACACACTTAGGGAAATTCATTTAATATCTCTGAATCAAAGGTTTCTCATCTAAAAAATTTGGATAGTAGTACCTGCCTTACAAAGTTGTTGAGATAAATAAGAATTAAAGTTTATAAAGTAACTGCATAGAGCACATAAATACTTTTTTATTATTTAAAAATCAAACAGGCTTGATTATAAAGGTTGTCACAGAGAACATTAACATTAAGAAAATTGGGGGAGGGGATCTTTTAAGAAATTTCAGAGATTCCCTTTAATGTCTGGACAGAACTAATGAGAGCATTACTGAACATTTTATTCCATCAGATGGATCAAAATGTAAGTCTAGTTACATATGCACATGCATGTGTACCTACATGTTTTTATTATTTAAACTGTGCTACAAAAAAATTAATATATGAAAAATAACCCCTCCTGTATTTTTGTGAATATTCCTACTTTTAATTTAAGAGGATATAGATGTTGTTTACAATTTCAAATAAGATCAATGATGCCAAGCACCTTGGGGAAGGGAAAACGTGGAATTACCACACACAAATGTGCATATGGTGTATTCTTTTTCTGGGCAGCTTCCGTGGAGAGCTGGCACGGGGTGAAAACATGAGACACAGCTCAAGTCGGCCTGAGAGATAAGGGTGCAGCTTTAGCACACTTCACGTCTGTCCACCCACACCCCAGTTTCTTACTGGAGAAACTTTGGTGATATCCTGCCAGGTATTTCTCCTTACCTCATCTTCACTGCACTACAAGAGTAATTTTTTACTTCATTACATTTTTAATTTGTAATTTTTTTTTACCTATTTGCTTATATTTTTAAAATTAATAAGTTTGAATGAACAATCCTAGACTTCGATGCTTATTTCATTGGTCTAAACATGCCTACTTTAGTTTATTCAGTTAATATATAGTTGAATACTGTAATAAGACCATGGACCTAATATCTCAAAGGTGTAGCTATGAAACTGCTATCATATTGGTCATTATTTTTTATATCGCTTTTACCAAAGGTCAAATAAATATAGGTGTTATACTCTGATTACCTAATAAAATAAGTGACAGTGGACAATCAGGTTTTTTTCTCTTGTTGCTCAGAGCCTTCCTTTGGGAAACTTCTGGTGACTGCCATGGGCTGCCAATCAGAAGACCACACTCAGTTAGCTACAGGGATGGGTATGTGCTCCAGGCCAGACCAACCATAGCAAACTACCACCTGGTTACTGTGATGGACCAAGGATGGACATCACATCAAAGAGAGACAATCAGAACGTTACACCCTACTGCTGACAGTGAGTCCTTCTTTCCGTGGGATTTGTTAAACTGGGATTTTATGACTCTTATGCTGTTGTCAATCTCCCTTCACTTGCTGCCTTGTAAAATGTCTACCTGAAGGGAAAAAAAATAGTAAAGGAAATGTGCTCAGAAAAGCAGAGATTATTTAAGGGGAAGGAAAGTCCTGAAGATAAAATTTGAGTCCCTCAAGTGACTGAGATCAGTTCTATCTTTGTTAAATGTGACAATAAATTTCCTTTGGTCTGCAAACTAATTTCTCTTGGGATCTTGTCATTAGAAAATAAAATTGTTCTAATATTTAATATAAGGTTTAATCTCCTACTGTTGACAGGTCATGTATCTTGCTGTTTAAGAGCATAAACACTAAAACTACACTACTTGGATAAATATCTCATATATGTCACCTACTAATTCTGAAACTTTTCACACAGTGTAGCTGTTCCTTGGTTTTCTCATCTGTAAAAAAGGATGAAAATATTATCTGTCTCCACAGGTGTCTGTAAGAATGAACTGAGTAAATTTTATAAATAACTTTAAACATTATTAAAGCATATTTAGTGATTAATAAGTCTAATAATTATTATCTCTTTTCAAACCATTAATATAGGGGTTTCCAATACAATCCATATTTCCAAGAAGAATTGAATATGATAATAGAGTCACATATTTTTTAACACATTTATATCTGCATTTATTCAACAACTATTTTTTGAAAGCCTGGTATGTACAAGAAGCAATATTATAGGCTGGATTATAGCAGTGAATTGAAGTCCACATTAACTTATATATTTTACATTCTGGTCTCTAAAAAGGCAACAAACAAACAAAATGACTAAATAAAATATGTTGTTTGTTAACTGTTGGTAATACTTTAAAGAAAAAATACACTGGAAAGGCGGGAAAAGAGTACGAATTGCGTTGAAGGCCTGAGAATGTGTTAGTTTTAAATAGGATAGTCAGGAAAGACTTCAGAGAAAAGACCATATTGAAGCAAACTTAATGGAAGTTTATAAGCAAGAACATTCCAGTCAGAGGTATTTCAGGAAGAGCAAATGCGAAGCTTTAGAGTGGGAGCTAGCTGAATAAATTTGAGGAACACAAAGGAATAAATAAGCCGAGACTAATAGAATATCTAAATGGTGAGAGGGGACATAGATTATATAGAACATTCTTGGCCACTGGGATGGCTGTGGCTTTTATTTTAAGTGAAATGAGGAGGCACTGGGGTTTGAGCAGAGAAGTGTTATGCTCTGCTGTACTTTTTTAAAATTACTCTGGCTGTTCCTTGGAGAATAATATCATGGCAGGAGCAGGTCAATAGTATTTTGAGGGAAGGGTCCTAGCACAGGTCAACACCTCTTCTGCATTCCCAAGACAAATCCTGTGCTCTGTAAAGAACACCCTGGGAGGTTCATAAATAAAATTGCATGCAAGGAGTTCACAGCACATTCAGGACACCCCTGTTCCTTCAAGTCAAGGAAGCATATCCTGTCCTTGGAACTGCTTGGATATGCCTTCATCAGTGGCTCTCAGACATGCGCCCAGATTTTTGTATTTCAGGAACAAGGTTGAGGTCTTTCTATTGCAGCATAAAGTGGTGTGCCTGCCCAGCTGGCCTGGGAGATAGATCCACTGGCATTGGGACCGACACATTGCAAAAGGCTGGATCTGTGGACTTTCTCTTTCCTCCTGCTGTACCACTTAAGCCTGGTATGAATGTTGTCTGTTCTCAGTGATCTCAAGTCATGCACTGCTCTCCTCCCTGAGTGATACTTACTGGCACTTGACCTTGATTGTATTCATGGTATAGTCAATCCTATGGTATAACCTGACCACCTAATGAAACAAGTTTCAAGAGAGAGGTGGTGGTAGCTTGGAGCAAGAAATATTGGAGGAGTAGGTAGAAGAATTAGATTATAGGTATATTTTTAAGACAGAGGCTACCTAATATATACTGATTTGAATAAGATATGAGTTTAAAAAGCAGGGTAGTAAAGGGTGACTCAAAGGAAAAGAACTGAACAAATAAAAAAAGTGACTCAAAGAAAAAGAAGTAATAAATGGGGAATATAGGAAGATAAGCCTGGTGTTAGATAGAAATAAGTGTGATTTTGGATGTGTTAACTGTGGGAGGCTTTTAGATATCCACAGATAACTGTGGGAGGTGGCAAGAAGTAGTTTGAAAAGTAAGTCTGGGGATTAGAGCAGGTACTGAGGTTGGAATATAAGTTCGGAGGGTATCAGCATGTAGATGGCAAGTAAAACCATGAAACTACGAGATTATCAAGAAGACTATAGATAGAGTATAGGCCAAAGACAAACCCAGGGCACTCCTGAAGCCAGAGAAAGGAAGAAAGTCACCAAAGGAGAACAAAGAGGTAAGAAGAAAACCAGAAGAGAGGATAGTGATAGAAGACAGGGAATGAAGGGACTTCATGCAGGAAGGAGTAATCAACTCCATGAAATGTCAAATAAAATAAGGACTGAGAATCAACCAAGGGTAATCTTGATAATGGCAGTGTTTTCAGAGTGGTGGGGAGAAATATTTATTGAAGTAGGTTCAAGGCAGAATGAGAACAGAGAAATTGAAGATAGTGAGTATTGATTTTAGGTTTGCATCTTGAAGTTTATATCTTAATCTTCTGGAAAGATTTACTTACTGTTGGACATTTTACTAAATGTAAAACTTACATGGCAATTAACTTAATAAATTCCTTCTTAACATCTAATGAAACATCTGTGCCTTTTGTCCACTGTGATGATTGAGATGTATGGCATACAATAAAATTATTAATAATGTTATCCTTCTGAATAAGATCCACTCTTTGATTTACACCATTAAATAGCCTTTTAATCTTTGAGCCAAAAAGCCAACCAATACCTTGGACTGGGTCCTAAGAATATTGGTGGTATAAAAGAACATTCCTTAGCTAGTTTATTTTTCTTTAGTATTAACGCTGGCTTGGCTCATCTCAACGTCTGTACTAAATTGCTTTTTACCCAGGAATTTGCAAATAATTTAGTTGGAGAATTTCTAACCACACACACACACACACACACATATTTCTTATTAAATCCTGGCTAGAATCCATCTGTTCTGGAGCTGTATTGTTTTACAGATTTGGTGACTAGTTTGTCACAGAAAGTAGAACAAAAGCCAATCTTTTCTTTTGTTTCTGGGTATCAGTTTCACTTGGCAATGCTAGTATTTCAACAGCCTATACAAAATGCTTAATGTTGGGTCATAGCTGAGGCTGAGCCATTTTTGAGCATTTATGATAACATGTTCATTATCCTGAGCCCAGTATATCACCAGACAGACCCAATAGGTTGGCTTTTCTGAGTAATATGTCCCTAGCAATCTATTTAGCTTCAATTCCAATACAAGTAGATGTACAATAATTTTAAAATATCAGAACCTAAATATCTATTACAAGTGTGCTTATGTATAAAAAAGAAATGGCCAAATATATGGGAAGAGCAAGGACATATTTATGTAAAATTTTACAGAAATCTGTATCATCTGTGCTACTTTTTTAGGGCTGCTGTAACAAATACCATAGACTGGGTGACTTCAACAACTGAAATTTATTTCTTCAGTCTTGTAGGTTAGAAGTCTGAGATCAAGGTGTTGACAAGGTTGGTTTCCTCTGAGGCCTCTCTCCTTGGTTTGTAGATGGCCATCCACTTCCTGTGTCTCCATCTGGTCTTCCTTCTGTGGCTCTCTGTGTCCAAATTTCTTCTTCTTAGTAGGACATTAGTCATATTGAATACACTAATGACCTTATTTTAACTTAATCACATCTTTGGAGACCATATGCCCTCTCCAAATACTGTCACATTCTGAGATACTGCGGTTAAGAATTCAACATAAGAATCTGGGGTAGGGACACAATTCACCCCATAACATTTTCTATCATATTAAACAATTTAAAACTTGTGTCTAGAGCAGGGGACATCAATTGTATCTGAATGTATATCCTATCAGAAAAAAATATTTTAATATCTACCCACATTGTTTATACACTTATTTATTTATAAATTGGGACATCTAAAACAAACACATATATGGACAGCTTAAAGAATTACCTGAAGATAAAATGTATTACATGTTTCCTTTTTGCCATTGCTTAATATTATTATTATCTAATTTCTCAAGGAGCAAAATGCTCTGTGAAGAAGTTTGTCATGTCAACAGTGAATACAATTTTATATTTCAAATAACTCTTTATTCAATTTTGAAGGGAACAACTTCTACTCAAATTATCATTGTTTTGACCTCATAACGTGACTGGAGAAGAGGTACTGTCCAGTGATATACTAGAGTACATCACTTTGTACTCTAATAATTGGAGATTTGGGCAAAATCATAGCTTTATGAGGCTTACCATCAAGCAGGCAGTACATAAAGCAATAAGCAAATAAATATAGTCCCTAATGCAATAACAGTAAGGAAGAAACAGTCAGCAGATAAAGAAAGAAGAGCTATTTGAGTTGAAATTTTTATAGACAACTTATGTAAGGTGATATGAGAACAGAGACAGGAATAAAGTGAGGGGCATCGCTTTGGGAAGACAGGGGCAGGGCTCCAAACAGGCAACAGGTTTGCTTGCTACCTGTCACTTTCCTAGGGAGAATATAAGTATCACAAAGGCAGTTCATCTTGGCTGTCAGGCTAATGCAGATACCCCAGTTTTAGTGGCACTTGGTACAAAGTAAAAATTTAACAAATATTTGATTAAGTAGTTTAAAAATTTCTTACCTTTCGAAAAATTTGTTTGGTGTTACCTTATAAAAAGGAAGAATTATAAAAATGCATTGGACAAAAGTGTTTTAATAATAAATCTGCTACGTGAACGACAATGTGAAAATGAGTCCAAGATATGCAATAAGAAATATTCAGAAAATTTTAAGTGGAATGTTGTCTATGAAAGGTACAAGCAAACAGAAAGTAAACAACTATGTAAGAAAAGAGAAAGGGAAGAAATACTGTTTTGATTTGGTTTCTGTGGGAACCCAATTTCCAGGTCTCAGGTTTTAGTTCTTAGTCATTTTGCAGAAACTTTCCATTACCTGGGTTCTCTGGCAAGCACAGGCTTAGGTGGAGTTACAAGTTCAAGAGTTTTCTTAGGGATAACAGTTTTGAAAAAGCTGAAGAAGAATTAAGCAAGACAGTGAAGAAGCCTTCAGACCACAATGCAACCACAAGCTGACACCTGTGGAAAGGAAGGCAGAGGTAGGGAGAAGCAGAATTGGGCAGGGAGCATCTTCGACTGACTTTCAGATCTGAAGATGTCTCCAGAATCCCAGGAGGAAGCTCCAGAGCAAAGAATGACCTCAGAGGAATCCTGCATTGTGCAGAAATGGCTAGGCCCTCTGGGCTCGGCCATCTGGGGGCTACCAGGGGACAGCAGAGGCAGACTTTGCAGCACAAATGCACAGAGGCTGCAGCTAACTGCTTCTTGCAGCCCCACAGCAAGCTGTATCTCAAAGGATTTGGGAGAGGTGCACACCATGCCTACAACTCTCACAGAAGTAGCCATGATGTCATTTTATTTGGCTTTCGGGGGACTCAGATTAGAGGTTTCACCCCCGTCATCCTTTTTATTCCCTTGTGTTGCCATATTAGCTTTAACAATAGTTGGACTGATTTGGAAGAAATCTTTTTAAACCCTGTATTTTGTGGGAGTTGATTTTGGTAAATTCAAAAATTCATACAATTGTCCACAGGTAAAATGCAAACACTGCAAATTGCTAAAAGCAAATGAAACAGTGAAGGTGTCCCAGGCCACCCCTACCTTTTTCTCATATCCCTTCTAGAGTCTCCATCATATATGACTGTCCCATACAAGCAGAGGGAGGAACCAGTTCAAGTACCTATTAATATTAGCAAAACCTGTTTCCTTATCTTCCTTATTAAGTTGTACACAAGCACATACAATGGGAAATTCTATTTCCTCCCGGTGTCCATGTTGAGAGAGGAGAGATATAAGAGCACGAGTGGTTCTGCATACCTTCTGCAGGCAGAATTCTTTGCAAGGTTTTGCTTACCACATGTGCCAGCTGCTGGTATCAGTGGAAATGCACACAATTTGAAGAATTACTGTTAGCGATAGCACAGGTGTTTCCTGATGCGGCAACTTCACCACCATTTTTTGAGGGCTTCATATGTGTCAGAGATTTCTTATGTGTTAATTTATTTTTGCCTGAAGAATAGTAAGATTATTTAAACCACTCTGTAGATGGTAAAGTTGAGACATAAATTGTGATGAAATATCTCACTTAAAGTCACTTAGCTAGCTTGTGGCAGAGCTAAGATTCAAATCAGGGTTTGATTTAAAATTTTAAATCCTAACCACTGATTTTTCTTTTCTCAGAATGAGAATTTACAAAGCTGACTAACATATGATTTTAAGAAACAGAAAGGAGAATATCACTTTTGGTCCATACTTGGGACATGAGTATATGTGCATTTATTTTTCTTTCTTTTATAATTTTTTTTCTACCTCATGACTTTAGATCTTGTTTGCTATGAGCAGCTACACTTTCTATGCCCTATTTATATTTCAAAACTTCTATTGCTATGATATTGAGAACAGGTTTTCATTAGTATTCAGGTTCCAATGAGAGAAAGCTACCAAACAATGCGAATGACAAAGGCAAGGCTGTCATTATACACTGAGCTTATGGGAAATGTCAGTCAGTGCTGGGTGCTCAGAGGCTTTTCTTTCTTGGTTGTTGTTATTGCTGCTGCTGCTCCTGATGTCCTTTAAACATGGGAATTGTGGCAAAGCAGCCTCTGCCTGCATGGTAACATGCCAAAAGCATCGGTAGTATGTGGGTGGGTTGAAACCAGAGAACAGAGTTTTAAAAAGATTAGGGAGCATTCCAGGTACATGAGCCTCTGGATTTCAATAGGGGTATAATTGAACTTTCACAGAAAGCAACAAGCCCTGCCCTCTTTGTTCTTGGAAAAATTACTCAGAATTGCCATATTCCTGACCATATTCAGAAATGCCTATGGAAAGTTCTGCTTTGACACCCTAATGAGATCGGCCATCTGTAACCAATGCGGCATTCATTAGTGAGCAGGACCCAGATCAGCAGTAGTTCCCTTCCCAGTGGTGAGGATCCTCTTGTGCTAAGGTATGAATGACTTCCCAGGGCTGTCATGGAATAGTGATCCTCCGTTGGCTTCCACTCCTTAGTTTGTGCCCACCACAATGGGTATGGATTCCAATCCCATCCATTGGGATACTACTGGGTGGTCATCTCTAGATAAGACAAAGGCAGTTGGAATGGCCCCTTGAACTGGATGGAAATAAGTCAATGTCCCAGAAGAACTCTCTTTGCCCACCCTTGAGCATAACCCTCTGTGGCTAGTAGCTCAGTACATCTGCCCTAGAATGTGAAAAAAGTAACTGGTTCTGTCTAGAGATGCAATATCTCTAGCACTCTGGCACTGAATTTATCATAGGCCAGTGATGAGCAATCTTTTGAGCTTGGTATGTCAAAATTTGCCAAAAAACCGAGCATAACTCGGATGGTGTGTCACTTTGAGAAAAAAGCCATAATTTTGCAATATTTATAGTTTAAATAACAAAAATGTTTTGGCCTCCAGACCTCCGGCACAGAATATCTACACTACAGCAAATGTTTTATCCTCAGCTATTGCACCTGGCTGTGCAGGAGCTGAGGATGAAACGTCCTTCTCGGCATGCAGCCCCATACCTCTCTGGTATGCGGCCGCATGCGGCCGTGTGTCATCGAAAATGGCTACGCGTGTCAGTGCAGCCATATGTGCCATAGGTTCGCCATCATGGTCATAGGCAGTTGATAAATACTGATTTTTAATGAATAGATGGGCTAAAAGAAAAGCAACTTATTTGCATTGGTGGGTTGATTGGCATCACCCACATGTCAGATTGTTCACAGACCTGCTGAGAAGCTCCTGTGGAGCTGCCTGAGGTGCCTCTACCGGCTTGGCTTTCACGCTGAGCTGGCTAGCTTCCCGCTGGCTCTTTCATACGCCGCCCCCATGCCTGATTCCTCATCACTCTGTATCTTCTCTGGCTCTGCTAACTCTCCAGGCTCTGGCTTCCTGCTTTCTCTAACCTCTTGTTCCTACCTGTTTCTTAAAAATCCGACCTCTGTTGTCACAACCTTTACTTTCAAGGCCTGTCCAAGGAGTTTTCATGGCAAGTTGTGACTTTACAGAAGCTTAACGATGCCCTGGCTGAATGACTGGGTTGGTTGGAACATCGTCCGGATATGCGAAGGTCGCCAGTTGAATCCCTGGTCAGGGCACATACAGATCGATGTTTCTGTTTCTCTTCCTTCCTCTCTCTCTAAAATCAATTAAAAAATAAAATAAAATAAAAAAGCTCAGTGGCCAAACCAGTCTTCCCTTTGAAAAGCCACTTTTTTTTTGTCACTTCTCCTTCCCTAACCTTCATTTGTGTTCTTTAGGTGGAACTATGTAATGAACACTTGGATTTTTTGGGAAGTAATGATGCTTTCTAATGTGAAATGCTCCCCTGGGAACAGAGACTAATGGGTAGAACACAGCTACATAGCCCTTGCCCCAGGTAGAAATAAAACGCAGTGTGGCTTCCCATTCCCTGGACTTTGAAGACATGCTCTCATCCCCCAGCCATCTGAGCAACAATTTTGAGCACATCACTAGGCCAGATTCCGGGAGGAATGCAGGGAAGCAGATTCCACACTGTTCAGTGGCCTGCGGGAAGAGCAGTGTAGTTGGGCTACTGACCTAGCAGGAGTGTTAGGAGAATAGGATTGCTAAAAATCCCAAAGACCACAAAGAAATACT
The DNA here is from genome assembly GCA_037038555.1 of Rhynchonycteris naso. Classification (NCBI taxonomy): domain Eukaryota; kingdom Metazoa; phylum Chordata; class Mammalia; order Chiroptera; family Emballonuridae; genus Rhynchonycteris; species Rhynchonycteris naso. The sequence goes on along the minus strand of CM073000.1, from coordinate 53,598,269 downwards.
TGACTGAGGGCTGGTCTGGTTTTGCGCCGAAAGAACTGAAATCATCTTGTGGGAGTTTTCTTGCACTGGAAACATCCACTGGGACACATTCTAAACATTTTATCTTTAACTTATACTGAAAATATTTTCCCCATGTGTTTTCCATACATATTGTATTTAAAAAAAAATCAAGAGAGTTTACCTTAACATACATTAGTTATTTTTAAGAATATTAGAGATGCAAACATTTGCATAACCTCCACCACAAGTCATGTAGATAATGCAATTTTTTTTGCAATTGGAGAGTGTATTATCTCCCATACTGCAAAGCATTTGGCTCCTTAGTCAATGACATTTAGCAAAGGGAGTTGGAGAATGTATGGTGATCTCCAGGGTTTGTTATAATTTGAGAGATGACCATGTTTCAACTGCCACATCTCTGAAGTAACAATTCCTTTCTTCTGACAAAACAAAAACCTTTTTTGCAAAGGTTATCTACTGTTGTGTAACTATCCCAAACCTTAGTGGCTTAAAACAACAATTGAATCTCTCTTATTCTGGGTCTCTCATATTGCAGACAGAGAGCGACTAAAGCTAACAGTCACCTGAATGTTGGCTGGGCTGAATATGTAAGTCGGCTCCCTCACATGACTGGCAGTTTAGGCTGAGAACTCTGCTAGGGTTGTTGACTGAAACACATACATTTGGATTTTGGATGCGGCTTTTGGGCTTTCAATTGCATGACTCCTGGATTTTGAGAGAGATTATAACAACAATGATTAATAATATATATATGTATAATATATAAATAATATATTTAATATATAAAATTATATAAAATAATATATAAATATATATGTATAATATATAAATAATATATTTAATATATATGTTGGGCAGATAAAATATATTATGCTCACTTTGAAAGATGGCGCTGCCCACATGGAAGTTCACTGATATTAATGTGTGTTCTGAAACAGGCTGTAGGCAGGCCGGGTCGTTATAGCCTAAGGCTTAGTTTAAGAGTAAGCTCTTCCTCACACCCTTGACTGATTGGATGATGTAGCGTGGTGCACTCTCCTGATGAATCCCATTATGCCTCAGAAGGGTGACTTTGTATCAGAGACTTCCTTGTTTGTAAATTGGATTAAGGGTTTGGATTTTCTATGCTATAAACTGGGGCAGTCCAGGAGCTTGCTCTCTCTTGGTTCCTGAGTTAGAAGAGAGGAGAGCAGATTAAGGCCATGTGAAGGCCAGGAGAAGCAGCCAAGATGGCACAGTGCTGAGGGAGAAGCCAGTTTGAAGAGAGATTGTGCTGGAGAAGGAGATGGGGAACAGAGGTGAATAAGTCTGGTGAGCTAGAAACCTTTGATTCTAGGAAACTCAGATAAGTCAGTAGCTTTGTGAGCATTGAATGTGTGGGTTTTGGAGCCCAGTGTGTGTTTTTGCTTGCCCGCCGGGTGCAAGCTAGAATTAAAGCTGATGACTCACCAGTTCTTGGCTCCAGTGTTTCATTGCCATCTGTCCGAATCCAATGTGAACCTGCACGGGTCAGGCGGCTGTGATAATGGCTGTGACTACTGGCTTTACAATATAAAATTATATAAAATAATATATAAATATATATTTATATATATATAAATAATATATTATAAATATAATGTTGTTTTACTTTGCTCACAACTTTGTATGTTGGGAACTTGGGAAGAACATGGTTGGGAGGTTTGTCTTTATTCATGTGATGTCATTAAGGCAGATTCCAAGAAGCTCAAGTAGAAATGAAAAGCTTCTTATGATCTAGCCTCGGGAGTCCAGAAAGTCATTTCCACTACATTCAATCAGTTAAATTACTGGGATTGGTTCATCAGTTCAAAGATAAGGGCATTAGACTCAACCTCTTAAGCTGAGATGTATCAAGTATTCAGGGAACGAGTCTATCTATCAGTCTGCCTCTGGCCATTACAGTTCACATCTCTCCCACCTGCAAAATATACCCATCCCCATCTCAAGACCTGCATGTTTCATTCCAATGTGACATTAGCTAAAAGTCCTGGAGCTCACTATCTAAATCAGGTCCAGGTACGGCAGAGGTTTCTCAAGTGCTGTTGTTCTCAATCTGAGACCTGTGACTGAGGAGTCAAGTGATCTGCCTCCCACATACCCAACGTCCAAGTGCTGATGCAAGAGCAGGGTAGATGTAGTAAATGGTACAATGCCAAAAGTGAGGTGTAAAGCCAGTAGTCGCGGCCACCATCACAGCAGCTTGGCCCATGCAGGTTCGCATTAGATTCGAATAGTCGGTAATGAAACAACGGAGCCAAGAACTAGTGAGCTATCAGCTTTAATTCTAGCTTGCACCCGGCGGGCAAGCAAAAACACATACTGGGCTCCAAAACCCACACATTCAGTGCTCACAAAGCTAGTGATTTATCTGAGTTTTCTAGAATCAAAGGTTTCTAGCTCACCAGACTTATTCACCTCTGTTGGGCAGATAAAATATATTATGCTCACTTTGTTAAAGATGGCGCTGCCCACATGGAAGTTCGTTGATATTAATGTGTGTTCTGGGACAGGCTGTGGGCAGGCCGGGTCATTATAGCCTAAGGCTTAGTTTAAGAGTAAGCTCTTCCCCACACCCTTGACTGTTGATTGGATGATGTAGGGTGGTGAACTCTCCTGAGGAATCCCATTGTGCCTCGGATGGGTGACTTTGTATTGGAGACTTCCTTGTTTGTGTAATTGGATTGGAGGTTTTGATTCTACATTATAAAGTGGGGCAGGCCAGTAGATTGCTCGCTTTTGGTTCCTGAGGTATTAAAGAAGAGAGCAGATGAAGGCCACATGGAGGCCAGGAGAAGCGGCCAAGATGGCAGAGTGCTGAGGAAGAAGGCAGTTTGAGCAGAATTTGTGCAGGAGGAGATGGGGAACAGAGGTGAATAAGTCTCGTGAGCTAGAAACCTTTTGATTCTAGGAAACTCAGATAAGTCAGTAGCTTTCTGAGCACTGAATGTGTGGTTTTTGGAGCCCAGTGTGTGTTTTTGCTTGCCCTCCAGGTGCAAGCTAGAATTAAAGCTGATGGCTCACCAGTTTGTGGCTCCTGTGTTTCATTACCGACTGTACAAATCTAATGCGAACCTGCATGGGCCAAGCTGCTGTGATTATGGCCCCGACTACTGGCTTTACAACCTCTGTTCCCCATCTCCTCCTGCACAAACTTTGCACAAACTGGCTTCTCCCTCAGCACTGCGCCATCGTGGCTGCTTCTCCTGGCCTCCACGTGGCCTTACTCTGCTCTCCTCTCTAATACCTCAGGAACCAAGAGAGCAAGCTACTGGTCTGTCCCACTTTATACTGTAGAAATCCAAACCCTTAATCCAATCTACAGAAAAGAAATCTCTGATACAAAGTCACCCATCTGAGGCATAATGGCATTCCTCAGGAGTGCACCACCCCACACCATCCAATCAGTCAAGGGTGTGCGGAAAAGCTTACTTAAAACTAAACCTTAGGCTATAATGACCCGGCCTGCTTACATTACAGCCTTTCCCCTACACCCATCCCAAGCATAAGGGCAAATAATATCACCTGGGTGATGGGCTTCCATGTGTGCAGTGCCATCTTTAACAAAGTGAGCATATTATATTTTATCTGCCCAACATGAGGGAGTGTGAAATAGGATGTATGTAGCAATCACTGATCTAAAGCATTTCTGAAATCTTGCCAGGCACATACTGCCTTTCCCTTGAAATGGACCTGATTCTGCTTCCTGGGAGTGACCTCTGTTGTTCAGGCTCTGCTCTCTGGACTTTGATCTTTGGTCTTGTTTGCAGTAGTGTAGCTTTCTCAGCCTGCATTTGGCCCTACACAACTGGGGTCCCAATAGCCTTTCTTTATTTTGACCTGTCTCTGCCATTTTCAACCCAAGCTAACAAGTAAAATTCTGTTGCAAACTTCATGAGCTTCTTATAAATCACATTGGTGTTTACTCTATTAGATAAAAGCCAGATCTGTGGATTTCTTAGATACAGGTTCCTCTATCCTGAGAGTCAAGGTGCTATGGAACAACACCCTTAGGATCTATAAAAAATCCTTTTGTCCAGCCCAGTATCTAAAAGCCATATCCTCAAGATTCTTAGTGGTCTCATTGTTTATTTCTGAGAGTCCTTGAACATACCCTTAAATCTTTCTGAGTTCCCAGCAAAAGGATGTTAGAATTGTGCCTTTGACTTTATCTTTACCCTAGGGGCTTTTCTTTGTTTTGTTTTGTTTTTTACTTTGAGAAACTCTTCCTGGACTGGAAATACTGTCTCAGGACTTCTATAATTCCATTTTAACTTCATTTCTCTCTCTTTTTACCATGCTGCTAAAAAAAATGTTGTAACTTTTATTATTCTGTCTGGAAATCTCCTTAGCAAACCAAACCAGGTAGGGACATTTTATTTTCCATGTTATCATAGATGACAGTGTTGTCAGACTTTCCTCCATAATTTAACAGGGGGTGTCTTTTTCCCAGTTCTGATAACAGTGTCCCCATTCTTCACTAACAGTCTACTAAAAGCTCTTTTAGCATCTGCCTGACTTCTAGTTGCAAAGCTAATGCTCTTTGTTTCAGGTTTTTGTTACAGCAAGACTTTATTTCTGCTTTATTTATTTATTTATTTATTTATTTATTTATTTACTGACAGAGAGAAAGATAGACAGGAAAGGAGAGAGAGGAGAAACATCAATGCTTTGTTGCAGCACCTTAGTTGTTCACTAATGGCTTTTTCATTTGTGCCTTGATGGGGGTAGAGGGTGGCTACCGCAGAGTGAGTGACCTCTTCCTCAAACCAGTGATGTTGGGTTCAAGCCAGTGACCATGGGGTCATGTCTATGACTCCATGCTTAAGCCAGCGACCCCACACTCAAGCTGGTGAACCTGCACTCAAGCTGGCAACCTCGAATTTTCAAACCTGGGTTCTCTCCCTCCCAGTCTGATGCTCTATCCACTGTACCACCACCTGGTCAGTCTGTTTTAGTTACTTATGGCTGGAAAACAAAAACTATTTTAGGGACTGAAGATGGCGATGGAGTAAGCGGACGTACCAACTTCCAACTCCCAGACCAAAGTGGATTATAACTCAATTTTAAGAACCATCATCTGGATAAACCAACTTTGAACTAAACTAAGTGGACTCTTCAAACAATGAACACAGAAGAAGCCACATTGAGATTGGTAGGAATAGCGAAAACACGAAGAGGGCTGCAACTCCCCGGCGCAAACGGCAGCCTAAAGAGACCTGTATGGCGGAAGGAGAGTTTGGCGGAGAGGGAGGGACCTGGGTCCCAGGAACCAAGCCCCAGTCTGCAGTCCCAGAGCCTAGAAGAGGCGTGTTGGGCAGATAAAATATATTATGCTCACTTTGTTAAAGATGGCGCTGCCCACATGGAAGTTCGTTGATATTAATGTGTGTTCTGGAACAGGCTGTGGGCAGGCCGGGTCATTATAGCCTAAGGCTTAGTTTTAAGAGTTAGCTCTTCCCCACACCCTTGACTGATTGGATGATGTAGGGTGGTAATGTAGGGAGGAATCCCATTATGCCTCAGATGGGTGGCTTTGTATCAGAAACTTTCTTGTCTGTAGATTGGATTAAGGGTTTGGATTTTCTATGCTATAAACTGGAGCAGTCCGGGAGCTTGCTCTCTCTCGGTTCCTGGGTTCCTGAGATTAGTATTAGAGAGGAGAGCAGATTAAGGCCATGTGGAGGAGAAGTAGCCAAGATGGCAGAGTGCTGAGGAAGAAGCCAGTTTGTTAAGAGTTCGTGCTGGAGGAGATGGGAAACAGAGGTGAATAAGTCTGGTAAGCTAGAAACCTTTGATTCTAGGAAACTTGGATAAGTCAGAAGCTTTGTGAGCACTGAATGTGTGGGTTTTGGAGCCCAGTATGTGTTTTTGCTTGCCCGCCAGGTGCAAGCTAGAATTAAAGCTGATGGCTCACCAGTTCTTGGCTCCTGTGTTTCATTACCGACTGTTCGAATCAAATGCTAACCTGCATGGGTCAGGCGGCTGTGATCCTGGCTGCTGTGATGGTGGTCTTGACTACTGGCTTTACAAGGCGTTTGGACAGTATTGAGCTGTGAAACAAGTAAGGATACTGTTAGTGAGAAAGAGACAGTTTTCTCAGACCCAAGATGCTTTTTAAAGGAACAGTGCAGAAAACCTCTCTCACAACCACGCACCTGGGGCTCCGGGGAACGGGGACAGAGGAGAGGACCAGAGCAGCGGGAATAGAGTGTGGACTAAAGGCACAGGGACAAACACTCTAAGGGACAGCCACCCTAACTCCTGGGCTAAGTCACTTCTCTAATCGAAAACGAATATTTCCCCTGGAACTAGCAACACCAGCAAAGGGAGACAGGACACTAGCCAAAATGCTCTCCTGCGGCAATTAGAGCAGAGCTGCTTAGAGGGAGGGAACTCTCAGGCCTACAGTATGGAGACTTAGGGCGCTTCCTACTCTGCTGAGGGTTGCTGAAGGGTATGGTGGCAGCAGGACGCTGAAACGCAGTTCTTTTGGCGGGGGCGGAGGCCCAGCCAGTGTGAGCTCGGTCTAGCCCAGCAGGGGAGGAGGGGACATGCGAAAGTGGTCCTGCAGCTGCGGGCCCTCCTGCAGCCCCACTTGCGGGGAAAAAGCGGGAGGCCAGGAACAGGAAGAGATCTGCTCTGCGACCCTGAGCAGGCTGGCCCTGACGGCGGGGATAGGGCTAGGACCAGGGAAGGGCAGGGGCTCGCAGCTGAGCTCACGATACCAGCCCTGCACGAGGAAGAAATCACGGTTTGCCATCCTGCGTGCGCAGTTAGACGGAACGTGGGGGCGGGGTAGAGCCCGGGAAGAGCGGAAGCTCGGAGCTGAGTGCATGCCAGCAGCCACGCCTGGCCCAATAAACCATGGTTTGAGACCCTGCACAGGAAGGCCCTGGCCTCGAGGGCGGGGCTAAAGCTCGGGACAGGCAAAGGCTCACAGCTGAGAGCACATGAAAAGCCCCACCCAACCCGAGAAACTGTGGCGAGCAGGCTCTGACTGCAGGTGCTGGGCAGAAGCCTGGAAACAGGCCGGGTCCAAAGTTGAGCAAAGGTGCTTACCTCTACCCTTGGTGCTAAGGTTTGTAGCTTGAGTGACAGCCCCTCCTGTGAAGGAAAGTCTGAATCACAGCAATAGCCGCAGTGGGCCGGTGCAGGAAATGCCCATACCCAACCGCCCTAGGCAGCAGCAGAAGGGGTGATGGGCCTGCAGACAGACCACACCTAGAGAACACAAAGGCAACACCTACTGGAGTCCAGTCGCCACACTTTGCTTATAAACAGACAAAATGAGCAGGCAGAGGAATGCAAACCAAATGAATCAAGAGAAATCCCCAGAGAAAGACCTGAACGAACCAGATATAACCAAATTACCAGAAGCAGAATTTAGAATAATGATAGTTAGGATGTTCAAAGAAATTAGAGCAACAATAGATAGTCATTATGAACACCTAAATAAAGAGATAACAAGTATAAAAAACAAATTTGAAATAATAAAAAAGAATCAGACAGAAATGACAAATACAGTATCCGAACTGAAGACCACAATGGAAGGAATTAAAAGCAGGATGGATGAGTCTGAGGGTCGAATCAGCGAGTTAGAGGACACAATAAACAAAGGCACAGAAACAGAGAAGAAAAAGGAAAAGAGACTCAAAAATATGAGGAGACTCTAGGGGAGCCCTTTGACAACATGAAGAGAAACAACATTCGCATCATAAGGGTGCCTGAAGAAGAGGAGAGAGGAAGAAAATAAAAACTTTGTTCAATCAAATCATAGCAGAAAACTTCCCTAAATTAAGGCTGGGAAACATTCCACACGTTTAAGAAGCACACAGAACTCTATTAAAGAGAAACCCCAAAAAATCTACACCAAGACACATCATAGTTAAAATACCAAAGCTAATGGATAAAGAAAAAAATTTAAAAGCTGCTAGAGAAAAAGACTATCACCTACAAAGGAACCCCCATAAGGATGACATCAGACTTCTCAACAGAAACACTTGAGGCCAGAAGGGAATGGCAAGATATAATCAAAGTAATGCAGAACAAGAACCTACAACCAAGACTACTCTATCCAGCAAGGCTAATGTTTAAAATTGAAGGAGAAATAAAGAGCTTCCCAGACAAAGAAAGCTTCAAGGAATTCATTAAAACCAAACCAATTCTGCAAGAGGTACTAAGGGGACTGTTGTGAACAGTTCAAAGGGAGGAAAGAATATAGCAAAAGAAGAATACAGCTTTAAAGAATAAAATGGCAATAAACAACTACATATCAATAATAACCTTAAATGTAAATTGATTAAATGATCCAATCAAAAGACATAGGGTAGCTGTGTAGATAAAGAAACAGGACCCATACATATGCTATCTACAAGAGACGCACCTTAAAACAAAAGATGCACATAGACTGAAAGTAAAAGGATAGAGAAAAATATTTCATGCAAATGGAAATGAAAAAAAGCCAAGGTAGCAGTACTTATATCTGACAAAATGGACTTTAAAACAAAGGCTGTAGTAAGAGATAAAGAAGGACACTACATAATGATAAAGGGAACAATTCAACAGGAAGATATAACTATTATAAGTATCTACGCACCAAATATAGGAGTCCCGACATACATAAAGCAGACTTTGATGGATATAAAGGGCGAGATTAACAGCAACACTATCATAGTAGGGGATTTCAATACCCCACTAACAACACTGGATATATCTTCAAGAAAGCAAATTAATAAAGAAACAACAGACTTAAAGGTACACTAGATCAACTTGATTTAATAGTTATCTTCAGAACTTTTCACCCTAAAGCAGAAGAATATACATTTTTCTCAAGCGCTCATGGTACGTTTTCTAGGGTAGACCACATGTTAGGACACAAAAATGGTCACAATAAATTTAAGAAGATTGAAATCATATCAAGCATTTTCTCTGATCACAATGCCATGAAACTAGAAATTAACCACAAAAGAAAAAATGAAAAATACTCAAACACTTGGAAACTAAATAGCATGATATTAAATAATGAATGGATTAACAATGAGATTAAAGAAGAGATAAAAAAGTTTCTAGAAACAAATGATAATGAGTATACATCAACTCAAAATTTATGGGACACAGTAAAAGCAGTACTGAGAGGTAAGTTCATTGCACTACTGGTATATCATGAGAAGCTAGAAAAAGCTCAAATAAGCAACCTGACCCTGCATCTAAAAGAACTAGAAAAACAACAGCAAATAAAACCCAGGACAAGTAGAAGGAAGGAAATAATAAAGATCAGAGCAGAAATAAATGACATAGAGTCTAAGGAAACAATACAGAGAATCAATAAAACCAGAAGCTGGTTCTTTGAAAAGGTAAACAAGATTAATGAACCTTTAACTAGACTCACCAAGAAAAAAAAAGAGAGGACTCAAATAAATAAAATTAAAAAGGACAGTGGAGCAATAACAACTGACACAACAGAAATACAAAGCATTGTAGGAAAATACTATGAAGAACTCTATGCCAAAAAATTAGACAACCTAGGTTAAATGGACAATTTTCTTGAACCATAAAAACTTCCAAAAATCAATTTGGAAAAATCAGAACACCCAAACAGACCAATTACAACAAATGAGATCAAAACAGTTATCAAAAAGCTTCCAAAAAAGAAAAGTCCTGGGCCTGATGGCTTCACAAGTGAATTCTATCAAAAATTCAAAGAAGAACTAACTCCTATCCTCCTCAAGCTATTTCAAAAAATTCAAGAGGAAGGAAGACTTCCAAACTCCTTTTATGAGGTGAGCATAATTCTGATCCCAAAACTGGGCAAAGACAACACAAAGAAAGAAAATTATAGGCCTATATCCCTGATGAATTTAGACGCTAAAATTCTCAACAAAATATTAGCCAACCGGATCCAGCAATATATGAAAAAAATCATACACCATGATCAAGTGGGATTTATTCTGGAGAGGCAAGGCTGGTTCAATATTCGCAAATCAATCAATGTGATTCATCACATAAACAAAAGGAAGGACAAAAATGACATGATAATTTTAATAGATGCAGAAAAGGCATTTGATAAAACCCAGCACTCATTCATGCTCAAAACTCTCAGTAAAGTGGGAATACAGGGAATATTTCTTAACGTGATAAAGGCCACATCTATGACAAACCCACAGCAAACATCATACTGAATGGACAAAAATTAAAAGAAATCCCCTTAAGATCAGGAACCAGACAGGGGTGCCCACTTTCACCACTCTTATTCAACATAGTTCTGGAAGTCCTAGCTACAGCAATCAGACAAGAAGAAGAAATAAAAGGCATCCTAATTGGAAAAGAAGAAGTAAAACTGTCACTATTTGCAGATGATATGATGTTGTACATAGAAAACCCTAAAGTCTCAGTCAAAAACCTACTGGACCTTATAAATGAATTCAGCAAGGTGGCAAGATATAAAATTAATACTCAGAAATCAGAGGCATTTCTATATACCAACAATGAACTGTCAGCAAAAGAAATTAAGGAAACAATCCCCTTCACTATTGCAGCCAAAAAAATAAAATACCTAGGAGTAAATTTAACCAAGGAGATTAAGGACTTAGTACTCAGCAAATTATAAAACATTGATAAAAGAACTCAAGGAAGATGCAAACAAGTGGAAGCATATACCGTGCTCATGGCTAGGAAGAATAAACATCATTAAAATGTCTATATTACCCAAAGCAATATATAAATTCAATGCAATACCAATTAAAATACCAATGACATACTTCAAAGATATAGAACACATATTCCAAAAATTTATATGGAACCAAAAAAAACCACACAAAACAAAACCCGAATAGCCTCAGCTATCTTAAAAAAAAAAATAAAGCAGGAAGTATCACTCTTCTGGATATCAAGGTTTACTACAAGTCCATTATACTCAAGACAGCTTGGTACTGGCATAAGAACAGGCACATAGATCAATGGAACAGAACAGAGAACCCAGAAATAAACCCACACCTTTATGGACAACTGATATTTGACAAAGGAGGAAAGAACATACAATGGAGTAAAGACAGCCTCTTTAACAAATGGTGTTGGGAAAATTGGACATCTACCTGCAAAAAAATGAAACTAGACCATCTACTTACACCATTCACAAAAACAAACTCAAAATGGATAAAAGACTTAAACGTAAGCCATGAAACCATAAGCATCTTAGAAGAAAACATAGGCAGCAAGCTCTCCGACATCTGTAGCAGCAATATATTTGCCGATTTATCTCCATGGGCAAATGAAATAAAAGGCAAGATAAACAAATGGGACTATATCAAACTAAAAAGTTTTTGCACAGCTAAAGACAATAAGAACAGAATAAAAAGACAAACCACACAATGGGAGAACATATTTGACAGCATGTCTGATAAGGGGTTAATAACCAAAATTTATAAAGAACTTATAAAACTCAACACCAGGAAGACAAACAATCCAATCAAAAAATGGGCAAAAGAAATGAATAGAAATTTCTCCAAAGAGGACATACAGATGGCCAATAGGCATATGAAAAAATGCTCTACATCACTAATCATTAGAGAAATGCAAATTAAAACCACAATGAGATATCACCTCACACCAGTCATAATGGCACTCATCAGCAAAACAACACAGAATAAGTGGTGGCGAGAATGTGGAGTAAAGGGAACCAACCCTTCTGCACTGCTGGTGGGAATGCAGACTGGTTCAGCCATTGTGGAAAACAGTTTGGAGATTCCTCAGAAAATTAAAAGTCGAACTGCCTTTTGACCCAGCTATACCACTTATAGGAATATACCCTAAGAACACCATAGCACTGTTCGTAAAGAAGAAATGCACCCCCATTTTCGTGGCAGCATTGTTCACAATAGCGAAGATCTGGAACCAGCCCAAGTGTCCGTCAGAAGACGAGTGGATTAAAAAGCTATGGTACATATATATATGGAATACTACTCAGCCATAAGAAATGATGACATCGGATGATTTACAACAAAATGGATGGACCTTGATAACATTATACGGAGTGAAATAAGTAAATCAGAAAATAAGAAAAACTGAGAACAGCATGATTACATACATAGGTGGGACATAAAAGTGAGACTATGAGACATAGACAAGAGAGTGGTGGTTACGGGGTGAGGGGAGGGAGGAGAGGGTTGGATAGGGAGGAGGGAGGGGCACAGGGAAAACCAGATGGAAGGTGACAGAGGACAATTTGACTTTGGGTGACGGGTATGCAACACAATTGAATGATGGGATAATCTGGAGATGTTTTCGTTGTACATATGTACCCTGATTTATTGGTGTCACCCCATTAAAATTTCAAAAAAACTACTTTAAAGCTTAGTAATTTTTAAAAACCATTTTAATTTACTTACAAGTAATTTATAAAAACCATTCTATTTTACTTGTAGATCAGGAGGTTTCTTTCTGATCCGTGTGATGTCATCTGAGGCATCTAGGCTACAGGATTCATTTCCAATGTTTCTTTACTCACATGTCTGGTAGCTCAATGCTCCTTGGCCTCTTTCTCCTTCTCCATGTGGTTTCTCATCCTTTAGAGCCTCATTACAACTTCTTTTTTTACTGCTTAGTGTTCTTAGCCAGTCTCCACGGTTACATGACATTCAGCTTCTAACTGGAAAAAAGCGGAAACTCCCATGCTGGATAAAGTCAGTTTCTATAGGCGCACAGCATTATTTTTGCAACTATTTTTATGAAGTGAAGAAATAGACTTCACTTTTGGGAAGACCAAAAGTGTCATTGCAGAAGAGCATGTGGATAGGAAGACAGAGTTATGAGCATCTATACATGTACAGTCTACCACTCTCTCTCTCTCTCTGGTCCCTTTTCTAAAATGTTCAGTACCTTATGCCTTAGTCTTTCTACCTGTCTACCCCACTTGAAGCCATACTGAAAAACTGATGTTATCTTACTCCATTTAACAAGAAAATTAGCTTTCAATATAAAGTTGACACTTTATTGTAGCTTAGAATTTTATTTTTGAGACTAAAATTTAGATGTTAAAAGTAGGTTCAGCCTGACCAGTAGGTGGCACAGTGGATAGAGTGTTGGACTGGGATGTGGAGGACCCAGGTTTGAGACCCCGACGTCACCAGTTTGAGTGGGGGCTCATCTGGTTTGAGCAAGGCTCACCAGCTTGGAACCAGGGTCGCTGGCTTGAGCAAGGGGTTACCTGGTTTGCTGTAGCCCCACAGTCAAGGCACATATGAGAAAGCAATCAATGAATAACTAAGAGGTCGCAACAAAAAACTAATGATTGATGCTTCTCCTCTCTCTTTGTTCCTGTCTGTCTGTCCCTATCTATCCCCCTTTCTGACTCTGTCTCTGTAAGAAAAAAAAAAAAAAAAAAGAAAGAAAGAAAAGTAAGTTCAGTGCTCCATCAAATACTTTATTACCTGTAATTCTTTCCAAATGTGATGAATATTAGGGAACACAAGTATTATCAGGTTAAATAAAATGAGTTTAGGTATTTGTTTTGTTTTATTTTGTTTTTAGAGAGAGAGAGAGAAGAGAGATACAGAAAGACAGACGATAATGAAGAAAGATGGAAAGAATCAACTCATACTTGCAGCACTTTAGTTGTTCATTGATTGCTTCTTGTATGTGCCTTGATGTTGGGGGTCTCCAGCCTAGCCAGTGACTCCTTGATCAAGCCAGAGTCCTTGGGCTCAAGGCAGCAACTATGAGATCACATTGATGATCTCATGCTCAAGCCAGTGACCCAGTGCTCAAGCCAGAAAAACCTGTACTCAAACCAGAGACTTTGGGGTTTTGAACCTGGGACCTCAGCTTCCCAGGTCAACACTCTACCACTGCACCACCACTGGTCAAGCCAGGTCTTTTCTTAACTTTAGATGTATATATAACATAATATTGTGATATAAAAAATATTTACAAACTTCTGTATAAATAGAAAAATTTTCAAGTTCTTTGATAAAATTTTGCCATCTACATTTATTTCTGAAGAAACTTTAAAATCAGAACACAGCCAAGTAATCTGTGAAATGCACAATATTCAGCATATAGCTACATATATTATTGTAAATTCACTTCATGGTTTTTAATATTCTCAGCTTGTAATTTTAAGAATAATTTCTTTAAATAATGATATAAACTTGTCATAGAAACAAAATGCAATTTTGGGTTCAAAGAAGATATTACTATAAAGTGGACACAAATATGCTAACACTTCCCACTGTTTAAATGATAATATTTTGATAACATTCTATAGCAACCAAAGAATGAAAGAAAATTTGTATAACCTTTTGCTTTTTGCTCATTGATCATGATTCATTCATTCTTGCTCCTCTGTCTAAATTGTATAACTGTTTTCCTTATTTTATAACAGTTACTCTCATTACTTAATATTCTTTTGGGCCACTTTCTCCTGAAAGCAGCATTTTTGAGGCTATTTAAAGAAAATCAGACTGTGTAAACTACATTGATTGGAATTTTCTTCTCTCATGTGGCCTTTGTTAGTAAGAACAATGAGGAATATTTTATATATAAAATGCTAGACCAATGTGCACAAATTCTGGAAAAAAGCCTAAATTTACTTCAGTTCAATAAAGACCACACTATTATAATTCACTAGCTTGCAGAATCCACTATCAATATGGGAGTAAAGGATCAGATATTTCTGTATAGCATAAGTGGAGAGCATCTGGGATTTGGAAAACACAATACCAGACATCTAGAATTTATCTTAATGAGTTAGGACTATTTTTTTCTTAGTCTTTTTACCCCTTTTCTGTTTGTCTTTCTTTCTTCTTATCTTCCCCTTCTTCTTCTTTTACCTTTATTATAAGGATTTCAAAACCTTTTAAATTTTCTTTAGAAACAGCTCTATTAGTATATAATTCACATGCATAACTTGAGAATATTTAAAGTATAAAATTTTAAAAGTTTGACTGATTGTACATCTATGAAAAACTTGCCACAATAAAAGTAATGAACATTATGTCACTAGAAAAAGCTTCTCGGTATCTTTCTGCAATCCTCCAAAACCACACCTATCTTCCCTTCCCCAGTCAACAACTGATCTATGAGCTGCCACTAAAGGTTAATTTGCATTTTCTAGAATTTCATAAAAATGGAAACATGTTGGATGTGCTCTGTGTCATCTGGATTTGTTCATTCAACATAATCAATTGCAGTTTTGTCTATATTATTGGGCATATCAATAGTTCATTACTTTTTATTATTAAGTAGCATTCCATTGTACAGATATATCACAAATCAATTATTCATTCACTTGTTCTAGGATATTTGAGTTGTTATTAGACTACTAGAAATAAAGTTGCTCTAAATAATGGCATACAAAATTTTGTGCGTGCGCGCGCGCACACACACACACACACACACACACACATATATGTATAGATCTTCCTTTCTCTTAGGTATCTATACAGGAGTGGAATGGCTAGATCAGTGGTTCTTAACCTTTTTTGAGGTACCGAACCCACCAGTTTCATATACGCATTTACCAAACACTTCTTTAGTGATAAATAAAATATGATTTTTTTTTCCAAATTCAAGACATAGGTATATGTTTTTTTACTGGTGCACAAAATGAGCCGTGCATGAACATCACCATGCTCAAAGAACAAAACCAACAAAGTTCATGAACTCACAACAAATTACGGTATTACTTTATTCTGGCCTCCATGGCAGAGGCTTCTCCGAACCCCTGAGACCAACTCATTGAACCCCTAGGGTTCGATAGAACCCAGGTTAAGAACCACTGGGCTAGATCATATGGTCTGAATATGTTTAACTTTTTAAAAAAGTGACAAATTGTTTTCCATAATGGTTGCACCATTGTACATTTCCAAAAGCAATATATTAGAGTTCTAGGTGCTTCTCATAAACTCCAGCACTTAATGTGATCAGACATTTTAATTTTAGACATTCTGCTATGTATGTAGTAGTATTAGTAGGTCATTTTTGTTTTCCCCTGACTAATGATGTTGAATGTCTTTTCATAAGCTTATTTTCCACCCACATGCTTTTTTTTTTTTGGTGAAGTATCTATCTGTTCAAAACTTTGACCCATTTTATTTACTGGAGATTATTCTTATTGTTGAGTTATAAAGGATTTCTACACATTCTAGGTAAAAGTCCTTTACCAGATATTTAGTTTGCAAATATTTTCTCCCAGTCTGTAGCTTACCTTATGATTCTCCCTTAACAGTGTCTTTTGAAGGGAGCCTTTTAATTATGAATTCTACTTATCAACTTCTCTTTACATGTTATATTTTGGTGTTATAGCTAAGAAATTACTGATTAGCCGAAGGTCACAAAATGTTGTCTTTTGTCCTTTGGAAGATTTATTGTTAAGGTTTACATTTAAGATTGTGATACATTTTGAATGAATTTTTTTTATTTTTTTAAATTTTATTTTCTTCTTTTTTTTTTAGAGAGAGGAGATACAGAGAGAGAGAGAGAGAGAGAGAGAGAGAGAGAGAGAGAGAGAAAGGGGGGAGGAGCTGGAAACATCAACTCCCATATGTTCCTTCACCAGACCAGTACAGGGTTTTGAACTGGCGACCTCAGTGTTCCCAGGTAGACGTTTTATCCACTGCGCTACCACAGGTCAGGCTTGAATGAATTTTTTATATGGTACAAATTTTGTCTTAATTTATTGCATGTGGAGATTCAGTATTTTAATAACATTTATTTAAAAGATTATCTTTTCTCCACTCAATCTTTTAAAACATTTTCAAAAATAAGTTGACCATATGAATAGCTTTATATCTAAACTTTTTAGTTAGTTCTGTTGATCTATTTGTTCATCTTCATGCCAATACTACACTGTATTGATCACCATAGCATTATAATGTTTTTAAATCTTTATCTTTTGTATAACTGCTGTAAGTTTTTCTTTTGTGGTTACCATGAGGATTTATACAAAACATCTTGTACATATACCTGTTCCTAGTTTGTATAAGCACCAGATACTGATGTCTCTAATATTTCCAGGTGTTTCTTTCACTGGCATTGGGTAGTTTCCTTACCCAGACGTGTTCATCAATGTTATGCAGAATAATCAAGAAGGATCCTCTTTAGCCTGACAAAGTGGTGGCACAGTGGATAAAGCATTAGACTGGGATGCAGAGGACACAGATTGAAAACCCTGAGGTCGTCAGTTTGAGTGTGGGCTCAGCTGGTTTGAACAAGTCTCACCAGTTTGAACCCAAGACTGCTGACTTGAGCAAGGGGTCACTTGGTCTGCTGTAGCACCCCAGTCAAGGCACATATGAGAAAGTACTCAATGAACAACTAAGGTGCCACAATGAAGAATTGATACTTCTCATCTCTCTCTTCCTGTCTGTTCCTATCTGTCCCTCTCTCTGTCTCTGTCAAAGAAAGAAAAAATTAAAAAAGATCCTCTTTAGATTTTCAGAGTTCTCTTACTGTGCAGCACTTTCTTATTTACAAACTCCAGCACTTTGGTCTCTCCAGACCAGGGGTCCCCAAACTATGGCCCGGCCTGTGGACTGCATGCGGGCCCCCTGAGGCCATTTATCCGGCCCCGCCGCACTTCCAGAAGGGGCACCTCTTTCATTGGTAGTCAGTGAGAGGAGCACAGGATGCATTCGCACCCATAGTTCCCATTGAAATACTGGTCAATTTGTTGATTTAAATTTACTTGTTCTTTATTTTAAATTTTGTATTTGTTCCCTTTTTTTTTACTTTAAAATAAGATATGTCACCCCATTAAAATTAATAAAAGAAAAAAAACATATAAAAAATAGAGGATAAAAAAAACAATAAAAAATAAGAGATATGCAATGTACATAGGGATTTGTTTATAGTTTTTTTTATAGTCCGGCCCTCCAATGGTCTGAGGAACAGTGAACTGGCCCCCTGTGTAAAATGTTTGGCCCCTGTTCCAGATAATCAGCTTGATCTCTTTTACTTAGGAAGTCAGCAGTTCTCTTCCTTGGGTCCCTTCTGAATGACAACCTGAAAGTTCTTTGAAGTAGAAAGATGAAGTGATGATAGGGCTTACCTTATTGGTTGCCAGTCTTCCAGAGATCACTCTTCTTTGTGGCCCAGTGTCTTGAAATCTATTTTTACATATATTTCCCCTTTTTGTGTGTGTGTTGCTTTAGTGAAAACATAAATCTGTTCCTTGTTGTTCCATTTGGCGGAAAGTATAAGTCTTAGATTTTTCTTTTATAAGTTATAGTACCCACCTTTATCCAACTTAGGCAAAGTGTATTTTATTTGTTTTAGATTAAGAAAACAAATATAAACTGTAATATTATCCAGTATTTAAAAGAGAGTATAAAACCATTCTGAGCCCTTCTGTAGAGGGACATGGGATGGACCAGACAGGAATGCCATTCATAACTGACTTATCTCCTTACAGCCCTTCTTCTGCTGGATCCCAGCACTGATTGTGCTCTGGAACTCTCTCCAGACCCAGCGTAAGTAGGAGTTTCTCTTTCTCTCACCACCTATATTGTTTAACGTATCTGTCTTTCTACTGTAAATCAATATAGACTTTCCAGTCTTCTTTCAAATTCCTCTACTCTCCTCATAGATGCACATTTAAAAGACCTGCTTTCAAAGAATGTAAAAATAAAAACCTCATAATAAAATGCTGAGTGTTTGCCTGACCAGGCGGTGGTGCAGTGGATAGAGTGTCGGAGTGGGATGTGGATGACCCAGGTTCGAGACCTCGAGGTCGCCAGCTTGAGCGTGGGCTCATCTGGTTTAAGTAAAGCTCACCAGCTTGAACCCAAGGTTGCTGGCTTGAGCAAGGGGTTACTCAGTCTGCTGTAGCCCCATGGTCAAGGCACATATGAGAAAGCAATCAATGAACAACTAAGGTGTCGCAATGAAAAACTAATGATTGATGCTTCTCATCTCTCTCCATTCTTGTCTGTCCCTATCTATCCCACTCTCTCTGTCTTTGTAAAAACAAACAAAATAAAATGCTGCATGTTTGTGTGTTTATGTCCATGTGTTTGTGAGAAAAAGGTTATGAACATATATACTTATACTTTTTAAATTTTATTTATGACCTACCTTAAACCTAGAAGAGTAATAGGGTTCATTAATCACTCATAATTAGACAAATAACTTATCTGTCTGGTTCTACCTTCCAGATGGTTAAGATCTTTATAGCTTTAAAATATTTATGAAGCCTTTTGGATGACATCCAAGCCTTCTGTGTGGTTCTAAAGGTGTTTTTAGGAGACAGGAAACCTGGAGTGACAGAAAGTATCTCTGTGGGGCATCACAGGAAGGCAGGGATCCCAAAGGTCCCCTGCATATTTTTCCCTAGGATCACCTCACCTGAGATCAGTGCACCTGTGCTCATAGCCACCACTGCTCTCTAGTTTAAAGGTAAGGCAAGAGTCAGCAGGGGAAGTTTAACTTTGCACTTTCCTGACAGTCTGTGAAATAAATTGCTCTGACCTAGTCTCTGACACTGAACTCAGCAGGGATAAAAGCCTGCTTTGGAAAAAGCAGTCACATGCAGCTATAGAACTGAGAAACCTTTCTGGAGAGAAGCACCCGAGAAGGCAAACAGGGCTGTAATTCTGAAGACTCATTCACATCGTTTCATTTTGTCTTAATATCAGTATCATGTCTCTTCTACAAGAGGATCTTCAAACTAGAAATAATAAAATAGTGTTATAGAGAAATTTAAGCTCAGAACAAAAAAGAAAAAATACGCTGCATGATGGTAAGATGGCACTTAAATATTTTAAATTCATGTCTTTAGGTAGCAGCAAATTAAATCCCAGGTTAATGTAACAACTCACTCACTGATTTAGTAAATACTTACTGAGTGCCTACCCAGTGCCAGCACTGTTATAACTACATGTTCATCCATCAGGGAGAAAACAGATAAACATCCTGCCCTTGAAGGCTTTTATTTGTAAATGTGATTGCAAAAGCCTTATCTCCAGTCTGAAATGTCATGGGGAATGGGGACTGCTTATGACTGGAGAGGCTAAATTCCTTCTTACTATTCAAAGGAAATGGCAGATGTAGAATTCATAAACTCTGTGCCAGTGACAACCTTGGGTAAAATTACCAAATGGATTTGAGTCTTTAAAACAAGAAAAAGGAACTATCACATGCCCCGTCACACTAGCTCATATGAAGAGCCTTGCTTTGCTTCTTTGTCACTAAGTTATTAGACAGGCAGATGGAGAACTCTATATGGAAAGTACATTTTTATTTCAGCAAGACATTTTATAGCAGTTTCATATCACTTTAAGGACTGGTTGCAATGGTATGAAAGGGCAGAATAAACACTCTTTGACATCTAGATTGATGCCAACTTGAAAGATTTAAAACTTTAGCCGATATTAAAATGACTTCTTCTACTATAACTGGAGCTCTTGACATGAAAAACAAAAAAAGAATATTTAATTGTGAACCATAGGCATAGGTATGAAGTAAAATAAAAACATTTACCTCATACAGCTTATGTGATGATTAGAATTAAGATTTTTATATGTTTACCAAATAATAAGAACTCCATAAGTATCAATTTGATCTCTCACTCCTTGGCTCAAAACATAAAGTTTACTTTAGCTTGTTCCTGAAGATATGCTTAAATATCCCTATTACTAAAGCAAACAATATACACAGTATAATTCAAACTTTGATAATATCTGGCATTTCATTAGCTTAAAAAATGACCTAAAACCACATTCCATACAATATATTATATTACTTACATTAAATGATTTACATTAAATATCCATTAATGTTAGATAGAAACTTATTTTTAAAGACAGATAGCTTAGTATCATTTAATAATTAATATTTATTTCTTTTAATGAGGGTTAAAATACATTAAAACTTCATTCTTTAAATACTTATATTTTTTTATAAAATTAAAATTAAAAGCATATTTACCATGTTCTCATCATGACCTACATCCTTGGTTTCATTACTATGAATTTTTTTTTTTTTTAATTTTCTTTTTTTATTTTATTCATTTTAGAGAGGAGACACAGAGTGAGTGAGAGAGAGAGAGAGAGAGAGAGAGAGAAAGGGGGGAGGAGCTGGAAGCATCAACTCCCATGTGTGCCTTGACCAGACCAGTGCAGGGTTTTGAACTGGCGACCTCAGTGTTCCCAGGTCGACGCTTTACCACTGCGCCACCACAGGTCAGGCCTCATTACTATGAATTTTAACTGCTGAATAATTTCCTCACAAAGACAGATGTATACGAAGGCTCTTTGTAGCATTGATCGAGACAGGAAAAATAAAATAAAATTGTGTTTTTTTTTAAGAGAGCAGCTATATAAATTATAGCATAGCTAGTTTGACTGGTGGTGTCACAGCGGATAGAGCATTAACCCAGGATGCTGAGGTCCCACGTTTGAAACCCAAGCTCACCGGCTTGAGTGCAGGCTCATCCGCTTAATCATGGGGTCACTGGCTTGACTGTGGAATCATCAACATGATCCCAAGGTTGCTGGCTTGAGTAGGAGGGTTACTGGCTCAGCTAGAGCCCCCCAGTCAAGGCACGTGAGAAGCAATAAATGAACAACTAAAAGTGCCACAACTACGAGTTAATGCTTCTCATCTTTCTCCCTTGCCATCTCTCATCAAAAAAAAAAAAAAAAAAAATTATAACAGATCTTCAAAACGGAATTATATGCAACAGTAAATGATGAAAAGTTGACCTATAAATGTTGACATGGAGAGATCTGAAAACAATTAAGAAAAAAAATAAACGCTTAGAATAATGCTTTGTACTTCCAATAATGTAATAAGCAAAAGGACAATGGACATGTACCTGCATGTGCGTGAATGCATAGGAATAGGGGTTAGAAAAAGTACTCAGTCTTTGGTTAGTGGTTACTTCTAATGAGGGAAGAGGGAATTAGTATAAAAGAGGTGAATGGAACATTTACATTTTGTTCTCAGTTCTTCTTTGTTAGTCAAGTCTTTTAAATGAAAATGCATGCATGTTTTTCTAATTTAAAAATAATAAATAATGAAAAATAACACCGATATCAGTTATGAGGATTTAAAGTAAAAATTTGACTAACACTCAGAATTATTGTCAAGAGAAAGATTATTCTTTAAGCCAAGTCTCAAAATGCACAAGGACAACCAGAAGAAAATTAGACTTAAATCCAAACTGTGATTTACTTGTTTAAAGAGAATAATAAAATAATAACCTCATGATTAAATTTTTCTTTAGAAAATCTAATTTGCCTATATAAAGAAGCAATGTTACCATTTGCAATTAGTCTTCTTTAAACAATAAGAGCAAATATAATTACCATAGTTTCCTTTTTGCAACCATTCATGGGAAAACTCTAATCCAACAATGTAAAAGGGGATGACATTAATTAGTTATTATCATTTTAATTAATTTGTCTAGATTACCCCCCCAAATGGAGTAAAATGTCATCTTCTACTTTTGATACTCACCAAAGGGATTCAGACTGTAATGTGTGTTGTGACTATGATGTTCTCCTTCTTTACCTCATTTCTCCTATTATCCCCCTCGCTCCTCCTTCTCTTCTTTCCTCTCCACTTCCTCGTGCTTCCTTTTTTCTCTTTCCTCTTCAAATAGCACTTCTTTGTTCATTTAGTGACCAAAGTGAATATATATTGTCTTCAGCAATCTCAATTACATATTCTAACTTCTACGGTTTCCATTTTTGACTCATAGAGTTTCAGAGACTCCTGGGAGTTTAAAAAAAAAAACAACATTCTGATGCCAATCAAATCATTTCACTTGAATTTAGGTATGTTGCAGAGAACTAATAGGTCTTTTCTCAGGGTAATGTCTCTGATGCTGCTGGTGTCAAAAATGTCATCCCCTCCTGCTACAGACATCTGTATCCTTCTGAACAAGTCATAACTTTTCTCTCTTTCTTGGCCACTTATGTACGTTTTAAAGAGGCTGGCAGTTTGGTCATAGGCCACTTGAAGCACTTATTTTGTAAACTGTGAGTGTTTTACTCTCTCAGAGGTATCAGAGTACTTTGTTCTTATTTCTTTCTAAATTTTGCCATGAAGAAAAAGAGTTGTCATAAATCACCTTCTTTGACTTTCAGTAGGTCAGTATTGTACCCTTCAACTTCAAGAAACAGTTAACTACCACACAGATTCTCTGTCCTTACTATTACAAAAGAATATAAATATTTTAGAAAATTATATGTGACTCTCTGTGTAATAAGCCTACTTTTAGTACAGGAATTGTTAGCCATCCATGCCACTCTATAAGGACAGGGCTGCTCTGTCCCATTTAGCAAAGATGGAAAAAACACCTCTACATTTTCAACATCCTATCCAGGTTCCATCAATGTTTCTAACCTGTTTGTGCCATCCTTTCCATGAATCCAAAAGTAGAGAGATGAGAGCAAAGGATCTTCTAGATTTTGACTTGACAAGTATTCATTTTTAGTTGAATTTTGAATGTGTGCATGTCTAAAAATAGTTTGTATATTAGTCCAGAAAAAAGTCCCATGCCTTGGCACAGCATAGATTTTATGCCTGGCATCTAAGTAGATTCTAGTCCCTTGACACAAATCTAGTAACAGAAAAGTGCTAGGCGTGACTGAGATTAAATTCCAGCCATCCCATTTGAAATTAGAATTAAATGGGAGTTAAAAAATAAAAGGATGTTTTATTCACTCAAAAATATTTACTGAGTATCTCCTTTGTTTTAAGCACAGTTTTAGAAACTGGGGACAGAGCTGACAGAGAAAGAACCAGGCAAAAATCTTTGACCTCACAAAGCATACATTCTGACGCACACCTGAAGGTGGACTGAGAAACTACCAATTACATGTTGGAACTGCTTGGGGTTTGGTAACAGTACTCCCTGACTGAATATTTTTGCTCAATTATCATCCCTGGACATTGGCTGTGATCTGAGACTTCCAGTGCAGTGATAACTGCAGATCGTCAGAACTAATTATGGATTTATAATTGTAATAAATACAAATATAAATATGAAAGTGAAGGAAATGGTTTAAAACACTTGGGCATATGTAGTGTGATAAGTATATGGCTGAAGAGAAACTTGTTAGAATTTTATTTTCTTTATTTATTTATTGCATTTACATAGATTCTAGTGTCTCCCCGAATGCATCACCCCCTCCCCTGTATTTCCCTCAACATCTCCTTTAACCCCCTCCCAACTGCTACCTCCCCCCTTCCCTTCAGGTTTAATTCTGTTCCTCAGTTCCCATTGTACCTTGGATGAGTGAGGTCATATGATATTTTTCTTTCTCTGCCTGGCTTATTTCACTTAGCAAAATAGTTTCCAGGTCCATTCATGTTGTTGCAAAAGGTAATATTTCCTTCTTTTTCATGGCCTCATAGTATTCCATTGCATATATGTACCACTGCTTTTTAATTCACTTGTCCACTGACAGACACTTGGGCTGTTTCCAGATCTTTGCTATTGTAAACAATGCTGCCACAAACATGGGGGCGCATTTCTTTTTTTGAGTCAGTGATATGGTGTTCTTGGGATATATTCCTATAGGTGTAATGGCTGAGTCAAAGGGCAGTTCAATTTTTAATTTTTTCAGGAATCTCCATACTGTTTTCCACAGTGGCTGCACCAGTCTGCATTCCCACCAGCAATGCAGGAGGGTTCCCCTTTCTGCACATCCTCGCCAGGACCTATCATATGTTGTTTTGTTAATGAACACCATTCTGACTGGTGTAAGGTGGTATCTCATCGTGGTTTTAATTTGCATTTCTCTAATAATTAGTGATGTTGAACATTATTTTATCTGTCTGTTGGCCATCTGTATATCTTCTTAGGAGAATTGTCTATTCATTTCTTTTGCCCATTTTTTGATTGGATTGTTTGTCTTCCTGGTCTTGAGTTTTACAAGTTCTTTATAAATTTTAGTTATTGACCCCTTATCAGACGTATTGTCTAATATGTTCTCCCATTGTGTGGTTTGTCTTTTTATTCTGTTCATATTGTCTTTAGCTGTACAAAAGCTTCTTAGTTTGACGTAGTCCCGTTTGTTTATCCTGTCCTTTATTTCCCTTGCCCGTGGAGAAAAATCGGCAAATATATTGCTACGACAGATGTAGGAGAGTTTACTGCCTATGTTTTCTTCTAAGATGCTTATGGTTTCATGGCTTACATTTAAGTCTTTTATCTACTTTGAGTTTATTTTTGTGAATGGTGTAAGTTGGTGGTCTAGTTTTATTATTTTGCAGGTAGCTGTCCAATTTTTTCAATACCATTTCTTAAAGAAACTGACTTTACTTCATTGTATGCTCTTTCCTCCTTTGTCAAATATCAATTGTCCATAAAGGTGTGGATTTATTTCTGGGTTCTTTCTTCTGTTCCATTGATCTATATGCCTGTTCTTATGCCAGTACCAAGCTGTTTTGAGCACAATGGTCTTGTAATATAACTTGATATCAGAAAGTGTGATACCTCCCACTTTATTCTTCTTTTTCAAGATTGCTTAGGCTATTTGTGTTCTTTTCTGGTTCCATATAAATTTTTGGAATATGTGTTCTTTGTCTTTGAAGTATGTCATTAGTATTTAAATTGGTATTGCATTGAATTTAGAAATTGCTTTGGGTAATATAGACATTTTAATAATGTTTATTTTTCCTAACCATGAATAAGGTAAATGCTTCCACTTGTTTGTATCTTCCTAAATTTATTTTATCAGTTTTATAATTTTCTGAGTACAAGTCTTAAGCCTCCTTGATTAAATTTACTCTTAGGTACTTTATTTTTTGTTGTAATAGTGAAGGGGAATCTTTTCTTAATTTCTCTTTCTGACAGTTCATTGTTGGTGTATAAAAATGTCTCTGATTTCTGTGTATTAATTTGATACCCTGCCACCTTGCTGAATTCATTTATCAGGTCCAGTAGTTTTTTGACTAAGACTTTAGGGTTTTCTATATACAATATTATATCATCTGCAAATAATGATAGTTTTACTTCTTTTCCAACTTGGATGCCTTTTATTTCTTCTTCTTGTATGATTGTTATGGCTAGGACTTACAGAACTATGTTGAATAAGAGTGGTAAAAGGGGGCGCTTTTACCTTGTTTCTGATCTTAAGGGCATTGCTTTTAATTTTTGCCCAATAAGTATGATGTTGGCTGTGGGTTTGTCATAGATGACCTTTATCATGTTGAGGTATGTTCTTTGTATTTCCCCTTTGCTGAGTTTTGATCATAAATTGGTACTGGACTTTATAAAATGCTTTTTCTGCATCTATTGAAATTATCATGTGGTTTTTCTCCTTCTTTTTGTTTATGTGATGAATTACATTGATTGATTTACAAATATTGTACTATCCTTGCCACCCTGGAATAAATCCCACTTGATTATGATGTATACTTTTTTTTCATGTATTGCTGGGTTCAGTTTGCTAATATTCTGTTGAGGATTTTAGCATCTAAATTAATCAGGGATATTGGCCTATAATTTTCTTTTTTGTATGTTGTCTTTACCTGGTTTTGGAATCAGAACTATGCTCATCTCATAAAAGGAGCTTGGAAGTCTTCCTTCCTCTTTAAGTTTTTGAAATAGCTTGAGAAGAATAGGAGTTAGTTTTTCTTTGAATATTTTGTAGAATTCACTAGTGAAGCCATCTGGCCCAGGGCTTTTGTTTGTTGGGAGTATTTTGATAACTGTTTCAACCTCATTTGTTGTAATTGGTCTGTTTAGGTTTTCTGATACTTCCAGATAGATTTTTGGAAGATTATATGTTTCAATGAATAAGTCCATTTCACTTAGGATATTTTAATTTTTTGACATACAGTTCTTCATAGTATTTTCTTACAATATTTTTATTTCTGTTGTGTCAGTTGTTATTTCTCCACTCTCTTTTCTAATTTTATTTATTTGAGTCCTCTTTCTTTTTTTCTTGGTGAGTCTGGCTAAAGGTTCATTAATCTTGTTTACTCTTTCAAAGAACAAGCTCTTGGTTACATTAATCCTCTATATTGTTTCTTTAGCCTCTATGTCATTTATTTCTGTTCTGCTCTTTATTATTTCCTTCTTTCTACTACCTCTGGGCTTTACTTGCTGTTCTGTTTTCTAGTTCTTTTAGATATAGGGTTAGATTGTTTATTTGAACTTTTTCTAGCTTCTTAAGGTATGCCTGTAGTGCTATGAACTTCCTTCTCAGTATTGCTTTTGCTGTGTCCCATAAAGTTTGAGTTGTTGTGAGCTCATTATCATTTGTTTCTAGGAGTTTTTTCTTTCTTTTTTGATCTTATTGTTAACCCATTTGTTATTTAATAACATGCTATTTAGTTTCCATGTGTTTGCGTATTGCTCAGTTTTTCTTTTTGTAGTTGATTTCTAGTTTCATGCTATTGTGATCAGAAAAAATGCTTGGTATGATTTCAATCTTCTTAAATTTGTTGAGACCACTTTTGTGCCCTAACATTTGGTCTATCCTAGACAATGTACCATGAGCACTTGAAAAGAATGTGTATTCTGATGCTTTAGGGTGAAAGGTTCTGAAGATATTTATTAAATCCAGTTGATCTAGTGTGTCGTTTAAGTCTGCTGTTTCTTTGTTAATTTTCTTTCTTGAGGATCTATCCAGTGATGTTAGTGGATTACTGAAGTCCCATACTATTATAGTATTGCTGTTGATCTTGCCCTTTATATCCATCAAATTCTGCTTTATATATTTAGTTGCTCCTATATTAAGTGCAAAGATATTTATAATAGTTGTACCTTCCTGTTGAATTGATCCCTTTATCATTATGTAGCAACCTTCTTTATCTCTTACTATAGCGTTTGTTTTAAAGTCCATTTTGTCTGATATAAGTATTGCTACCCCAGCTTTTTTTTATTTCCATTTTCATGAAATATTTTTTTCCATCCTTTTACCTTCAGTCTATGTGTATTTTTTGTTTTGAGGTGTGCCTCTTGTAGACAGCATATGTATGAATCCTGTTTTCTTATCCATGCAGCTATCCTATGTCTTTTGATTGGATCATTTAATCCATTTACATTTAAGGTTATTATTTATATGTAGTTGTTTATTGCCATTTTATTCTTTAAAGCTATATTCCTCTTTTACTGTATTTTTTCCCCCTTTGTTCTGTTTACAACAGGTTCCTTAACATTTCTTGCAGTGTTGGTTTGGTTGTAATGAATTCCTTGAGGTTTTGTTGTTGTATTTTTGTCTGAGAAGCTTTGTATTTCTTCTTTAATTTTAAATGATAACCTTGCTGGATAAAGTTGTCTTGGTTGTAGGCTCTTGTTCTGCATTACTTTGAATATTTCTTGCCAATCCCTTGTGGCTTCAACTGTTTCTGTTGAGAAGTCTGATGTTATCCTTATGGGGGCTTCTTTGTAGATGATAGCCCTTTTTTTTTCTCTGGCAGCTTTTAATATTTTCTCTTTATCTCTTAGCTTTGGTATTTTAATTATGATGTGTCTTGGTGTGGATTTGTTTGGGTTTCTCTTTCATGGAATTTTCTGTGCTTCTTGAACTTGTATGACTTTTTCCTGCATTAATTTAGGACAATTTTCAGCTATGATTTGATTATACAAAGTCTCTCTCCCTTGTTCTTTCTTTTCTTCTTCAGGAACTTCTATGATGGGGATTTTGTTTCTGTTTATGTTGTCACAGAGCTCTCTTAGAGTTTTTTCCAATTTTTTCAGTCTTTTTTCTTTTTGCTGCTCTGTTTTCGTGTTTTCTTTTATTTTGTCTTCTGAATCTCTTATTTAATCCTCTGCTTCATCCAGCCTGCTTGTAATTGCTTCTAGTGTAGTCTTCATTTCTGATATTGTATTTGTCATTCCTGACTGGTTCTTTATTATTTCAATGTCCTTTTTGATGCTTGTTTTCTCTTTATTTATGTGCTCACTGTGTCAATCCACTGTTGTTATATGATCTTTCAGCATTCTAATAATCATTATTTTAAACTCTGCATCTGGTAGTTTGCTTATTTCCATCTCACTTTGTTCATTTTCTGGAGGTTTTTCTCATTGATTCATTTGGATTGCACTTCTCTGTCTTCTTTCACTGTGTTGCCCTGGACTTCCCTGGCCATGGCCTGGCCCAGATCAGTGGGGGTCACTGCCTATGACTGGTTCTTATCCACCTTTTCAGAGCTACCAGCTATCCAGATCTTGTGGCTGCCTCTCCCGGGTCCAGGTGCCGTTTGTAAATATCAGCTGCACTCCTAAGCTTGCTTTTATCTACTCTTGGCCTGGGAGAAGTTTCTTTAAAAGTTCAAGCTCCCCAAAAATCTGCTTTCTGTTGTCTCTTATTGCTGGCTACTTGTTTGGCTCAGTACTGTAATTTAGTGATTAGGTATGGTATTAGATGTGGCCTACTCCTTAGCCTCAGTTATCATTCTATCTAAAGATTTTATTTCTTTTCTTTTCTTTTGTTTTATTTTTAGCACTCAGTAGGGTGTAGTCTCAGGGGTCCAGTGGGTTTAGCCTCCAATGCTCCCATTTTGAGGTCTGTTTACCAGGCCACCTCTGTTGTTGCTTCCCCAGGCTTTTGGTCTCAGGTGCTGCTGACTCCAGTCTGCCTCTGCAACCACTGCTGCCCTGGTCGGGCTCGTGCGTGCCCACGGACCCATTTGGACTGCTTCTGGGCCTGCCTTAGTCTGCTCAGATCTCAGTGACCATCTGGGGGGAGGGTCACACGTGCCCTCCTGGATTACAATGTCACCCATGCTTTTGATGCTGCTGAGGGTGCTCCCATACTTTGAGCAGGTTTGCACGCCACCTGGATTCCTGAAGCGACAAGCACTACTTCTGCTGTTGCTGGCATGCTGGCATGTGCCCCTGTGTTCTCCCGCTGCTTACTATTGGGCCTCTGCGCCTGCCAAAGGTGGGCCACTCAGTGAGTAGGGCTGTGTGTGAGCCCAGGTTTTCCCAGCGACAATGGCAGTTCCAGGCTCTGTGGGTTGGCTTGCACATGCTTGCTCGAACATCCACAGCCTCGCACTGCTACCTCTGGCCTGTCTTCCCTGGGAAAGCATTCAGCAGTGCTGTGGGTGGTGTAGCTTAGACCTCTGCACTGCCTATTTGTGTCCCTATAATGGCACCTGGCTTTAAGCATCTTTGTTCTAGCTAGGGTAGGGGAGCCTCTGGTGGACAGGGCACTTTCTCTCCTTTGCTGGTGATGCTGGTTCACTTTAAATTTGAGGATTGAATCAGCCCAGGGGTTAGGGTGTCCTCCTAGAGCTCCAGGAAAGTGGCTGTGAGTGAGGCTCTCCATTCAGTTCCTTTAATACAGAGCCTGGGCCTGAGAGTCCTGCCTCCTTCTCTCAAACCGTGTCTGGGCTTTTTTCTCAGCTGAATATAGTTCGTAAGCCCTGTCCAGGTGCCAGGGCTCTAGGTTGGAATTTTTGTTTTGGTAATAAGGACCTGCAACTTGCTGGACAGCCCTTCCCATCGCGAAAGTTCCTCCCGGACACTGCTCCCTGCTCCCGGGTGTGGGGCAGCCTTTTCTACATCTCTGCCTTTCTTATCAGACTCAGTGTGGGTTCTTTGGTTGTCCTGGGCTGTAGAATTCTCTTAGTTTAGTCCAAAGTTTGTCTTTCACGATGAGTGTTCTAAAATTTAAGTTGTAATCCATCTAGTTTCTGGAAAGTGGAAGTTGGAATGTCTGCCTACTTTGTGGCCATCTTGGAACTCCCTCAGAATTTTCTTACAATATTAAATTTCCTGTTATAAAAGAACATACAAAAAAGGGTGGCATGTGAAGAAATGGCAAGGCCAATAGCCCAGAATCAAAATTTCTTTAAAAAAATATTTAAATTCTGGTATATTACATGATAATGTTGTCAGAGTTCTGTGGAATATAAATATCCCTATTGCCTGTACACACTCTGAGGCTTTCATCAGAGCTAAGTAGTTGGGATAGGCTAATACTATAATGGAAATAATAATCTTTGAGAAATATTTGTAGAGTTTAGAAAGAAAGACTATATTCTTTTTTTTTAAATGTTAAATCCAGTTTGTTGCTCTTTTTTTAAAAAATTTCTTTTTATTTTATTCATTTCAGAGAGGAGACACAGAGTGAGAGAGAGAAAGAAAGAAATAGAGAAAGGGGGAAGGAGCTGGAAGCATCAACTTCCATATGTGCCTTGACCAGACCAGTGCAGGGTTTTTGAACTGGCAATCTGAGTGTTCCCAGGTTGACGCTTTATCCACTGCACCACCACAGGTCAGGCCAAGAAAGACTATATTCTTAAAGGGAAACTCCTGCCATAGAAAAATTTGAAAGTTGATAAGCATTGGAGGAGCGTTTCCTCAAAAGCAAGTATGTAAACTTGTCCCACCTAATGAAATATAACCTGAGCAGCACAGTCTTAGTGAATGGGCTCATGAAATGGATAATAATTTAGCAATCATGGATCAATAGTTCATTAATTTAAAAGAAACATTTGAACATACCAAACAAAAGGATTTTCTAGAAACCTGTCCAAAGAACTTACTAGAAAGCCAATTAAGAAATAAGAAAAGTAATAAAGTGCCTAAATTATTAATGAGGTTAGACATTTTGGTCCAGAGACCACAGGTTTATATCAGATAATATAAACCTACTGATTTCTAACAATTTTGAGAGGGTCTAGGTAAAGTTTCACTCTGTTCTCAAGTTTTCCTTGACTGAATATAGGGACTTTCATCCTCAATGTCTCCTAACCACTAAAGCAATTAAAAGAGGAAGAAGAAATGGAACTGCTCATGTGTACAAGCCAGTAGCTCCAAGCTAAGGAAATTTGACAAGTGGCACCTCAGGCCATTTCAGACAGGGATGAGGAACATCTTCCATAGAAGGTCAAGTCATTGTTTGGTATTTCAGGGGTTTTTGAGAAACATATAAAATTACTTTCAGCAAAGTTCCTGAGGATTAGTTGAGAAAGCAAAAGAATCCCAGTGTCCTAGAATATGGGTATTCATAATATGCTACCCATGTGTTGGCCAAAAACCAGGATAGGATAACACTGTTACAGAACATTAGCTCATAATCAAGAATCATCAGCCTTACTGAAGAAGGTCAATATTATGAAAAAGACATTAAGAATTCCATGGAGTGTCCCATGAAGCAATGTTAATATTCTAAGAACCTCATAAACCAGACTTAATAGACCAAATATTGAATAAAAACAAGAAATAACCTTAGGTAAAACATATATAAAACTATAAAGAATATTATGTATAATTGCATGTCAATAAATGTGAAAATGTGGTAAGTTTGGGAAAAAATAATAAAATTCCAAAATTAATGTAAGAAATATTAATAAACTGATAACAAATACAGAAATATAAATGTAATAAAAAAGTCATTTTCTTCAAATACTTCTAGGCCTAGAGAGTATTACAGGTAAATACTATCAAAAGGTCAACGGAAAGATTCTATTTCTCCTTCTCAATGTGCTTCAGCAAATTAAATTCATATATTAAATTGAGCAAAGTCTCTAACTCATTTAATTATGTAACTATAACTTTGATACTAAATTATCCAAGAAGACAAAATTATAGACACATTTCAAATAAATATTGATTAAAAAATTTTAAATTATGTTTAGGTGATCAATAAGAGCAGGATACATTATAACTGAGTAGATTTTATCTTGAAAATATAAGGGTAGTAAAGTAGCAGGTTATTTCTCAATATTTTAAACCATATTAATAAAAAATTGCATACTTTTTCATATATGAATTCAAGTTATTTGAGAAATTTTTAGCACTTATGATAAAGGCTTATAAAAAACAGGAATAGACAAGATACTCCTTAACCTGAAAGCAATTGTCTTCCCCAAACCCAAAGTAAATGGGCTAGGAGTTTTAGAAATATTATCTTAAAGTTTAGTAGAAGACATGAATTCTTGCTATTGACCCTGTTGTACAATGTATTACAGAAGTTTCTAGCAAAGGTAGTTTGATAATCTGTATGGAATAGAAAAGATAATATTGTCATTATTGCCAGATAATTTGGTAAAGTACCTAGAAAGCATAGTAAATAAACATAAAAGCTATTAAAAACAATAAAAGACTCAGCAAGATGGTTAGATTCAAAAAGTAGCTAAAAGTACAGTGTCCTTCTATAACAACCAAAACTAATATAGTGGAATACTATAATAAATATGTGAAAATTAATCTAACAAAATTTTATTAAGAGACTCATTAGAAAGCCTAATAGATGGAGAATTAAATTATGTGCATAAACTGGCCAACTTGGTGCCACAAAGAAGTTAATTTTCTTTGGAAGAAGGGAAAGCTTTTTTAAAAGTAAACCACAAGCCTGACCAGGAGGTGGCGCAGTGGGTAAAGCATCAGACTGGGATGCGGAAGACCCAGGTTCGAGACCCTGAGGTCACCAGCTTGAGCGCGGGCCCATCCGGCTTGAGGAAAAGCTCGCCAGCTTGGACCCAAGGTCACTGGCTCGAGCAAGGTGTTGCTCGGTCCGCTGAAGGCCCGCGGCCAAGGCACATGTGAGAAAGCAATCAATCAACAACTAAGCTGTCAGAAAACGAAAAACTGATAATTGATGCTTCTCATCTCTCTCTGTCCCCGTCTGTCTGTTCCTATCTATCCCTCTCTCTGACTCTCTCTGTCCCTGTAAAATAAAAAATAAATAAATAAATAAATAAATAAATAAAATACAATGTTCTTTAAAAGTAAACCACAAGATTTTAAGCAATGAAAAATATTCATTTATTTTATAATACCAAACAAAATCCCCCGTTTAAAGTAAAAATCTATAAATGAGTGACAGCTAGAAGATATCTATAATATAGATAAACCTCAATATCAATAAAGTATAAGACTTCTACTAAATAAGAAAGAGAAAGCAACCTATAAGAAATACAGTCACTGGTAGGATAAGGCAATTGCAGGACACAACCTCAGAATGCCAATAAAACATATAAAACTGTGGTTAAACTCAATAATAATTAGAGATATTAATTTCTAAAGCATCAGTGGAATATCTTTTTCACCTATCAAATTAAGAAAAATTAGAAAGTCTGACATTATTAATGTGTTGACTATAGGGCACTGGTTCTCAAATATTGCTACACAGTGTAATTACCAATTTTTTTAAAAAAAATCTAATGGCAGGCTCCCATCTTAGCATTCTAATTTATTTGGTATTGATGTTCAAAACCATGCCTATGATTTGACATACTGTAAAGAAATATCATGTGATATGTGCTGTAAAATTTCAAATGTTCAAAGGAATATCAGATAAAATGTTAGATTGCCTAATATGAATCTAATGATAAAACAGTAGTACTTACAAATTGAAGCTGCAGAAAACATCATAAAAAACTTTTAGCAATAGTGGCCAAGGAAAGAAAGACCTGCTTTGTGGCCCTGGCCAGCTCGCTCAGTGGATAGAGCATCAGTTTGGTAGGCAGACGTCTTGGGTTCGATTCAGGTCAGGACATACAAGAGAAGTGACCATCTGCTTCTCTTCTCCTCCCTCTCCCCTTTTCTCCCTCTTCCACTTCTGCAGCCAATGGCTCTATTTTTTTAAGCATTGGCATGAGCACTGAGGATAGCTCCGTTGATTTGAGCATAGGCTCCAGACAGGGGTTTCTGGGTGGATCCCCATCAGGGTGCATGTGGGAGTTTGTCTCACTATCTCCTCTCCTCTCACTTAGAAAGAAAAGGAAAGAGAGAAAGAGAGAGGGAGGGAGGGAGGGAGGAAGAAAGGAAGGAAGGGAGGGAGGGAGGGAGGGAGAGAGGGAGGGAGGAAAAGGAAAAAGAGAGAAAGACCTGCTTTGTCAGATACAAAGCTACATTTCAGTTGAACTGTTCAAGCATATGGTGCCAACAACTTGGTAGGGTTTATAAAGAAAAAAATGAAGTTATTATATTGGTTGGTGGAATAGACCTTAAAATGACCCGTATAAATGCGATACTTGAAAAGCTGGTAACAGCCCAACCTGAATCTCCTTTCACCTTTTTTTAATTCTTTTTCTTGCCTTTTAAGAATTCCTGATTTATGACTTTCTTAGGGGGTGGGGGAAAGAATAATCCGGAAATTGGCTGTGCATTTTCAATCCTTATTCCCCCATGGTTTTAATGGTCTTTCTAGCTAAGTAGTAAGATGCAAAATAGAAACACCCTTCCAGGTAGATTTAACAAAATGTTCTTCATCCGGAAAGAAAGTGGGGATTTCCTCCCCTTGGTGTATTACATGGGGCTCCTGCTTCTGAGATTGGATTTATGTTGGTCCCTGCACTGTTTAAAGGCTTTGGAACATTGGGCAGGCATGGCATCATGTAGGACCTAAGGTTTGCCAATGGGCAGCTAATAAAGGCCACATTTATGATGCTTCACTTATTTACTAAGAACAAAGGTAACTAAATCCTCTGATTTTATACGCCAAAAATTTTACCTAGGTTCTGACCAGAATAGAGTTTCAAGGCAAATAATCATATACCACGATTCAGACAACTTCTTTTCATGATCAGTATTTCAATTGTTCATAATATTTTGATTAATATGATATATACATACATATTAATATATAATTAATAATATAATTATATTTCATTATTATATGGTAATGATTTTTTACTAAGAATGTGGAAAATTTCTTTTACTATTTAGTAAAATAAACAGGTCACATTTAATCCACATATTTGCATGTATATTAACACATGTATTATAATAATACACTGTAAATATATGTTTCCTTCTGATAATTTACTCCAAGAAATTTAAATATAATTACAGGAAGGTGAAAGAAATTAAAGTATCTGAGACTACCAGGGGAAAACAATTCAAGCTTTTGAAACAGCTTATTAATCATTAGAAAAGACAATGATGTTGAGTTGATTACTTACTTCTATCATATTGATTTCTCATCTATTTGATTATTCTTGACATCTAGTTTTTTTAAATTTCCTAGTATCCTCTTTCATAAAACAATTTAGCTCAAGTTCTTGGCTAGGTGAAGATGAGAAAGAGGTAGGGGAGGAGGACTGGACAGGGAGTTAATATCTAGTGTGAATTATGGTATGGTGGGTATCATGCAAACTACTTCTCATGAATTTCTAATTGGAGTCTCACAACATCCACAGAGTGTTACTATTATTCTCTTCCTTTAATAGAGGAGGGAATTGAAGTTTAGAGAGATTAAAAAATCTGACCAAGGTCACACAGCCTGTGACTTGATCCCAAAGCATCTGACTTTGCTGTGGGTATATTAGCCTGTATAAATTTTTTAAACATTGGTAGGAGAGAACTTTAAAAAAAATTCCATGTTACATACAAAGAGAGATGAAACCAAGTATCCATAATCAATGAAAGTCTATGAGAAAATACTTTATGAAGTTTTTATTTAATTTCATAAAATACTCAGAAGTGGCATAAACCTAAAATCAAATGCTGAAAAAACATCTTAGATTTATCATACCTTAAGTCAGAATTTATAAATAGTTATACTTAAGCTGTATAAAATTTGCCTGTGCACATTAAAGGAAGAGAAAAGATATTGTACATAAAGTAACTAAAGTACATTTTTAACAAAGTTAAAGAATAAACTTTGTGTGTTTTCACATTCTCATGATTTGCTACCTACCAAATGGCACAGTTAAATTCAACCTATATTATTAAATTTAGAGCTGACATAATCTTTTTACAAATATATGTTAGTTCAAATTATACTAAGTACTTTAAAGCAATAAAATAAAATTTATTCAAAAATATTTAATAGTTCAGATATTTCTTAAAATCAAATGAAACTTCCATTCAGTAGTTTCAGCTTTAATGAGGTTTTATTTTCTATTTCAATTAAGCCTATAATTTCTATTACTTTTGAAGAGATACCGGAGTTTGTTAAGATGCTTCAATTGTAGGATGCTATAAATGTTCATTTTTTTCTTTTATCAAGTATTTATTTTAATTAGTTGAAGATAATGTTACAGTATTTCTTCATTTTTAGTTTTATATTCAAATTGGCTTTAAGTCTAAGCACCAGAGACTAAAGCTACTTCTTGAACTCGAAATTACACAAAAGTCTCTAAATTTGAAATGCATTGTTCTTCATTTGGGGGATTCCATTTAATAGATAACTAATAACTTGTCACAGCACTTGAACAAAATTACTAGTGTCATTTCCAGTGATGTTCTTATTATGTTATTACCCCCTGCCCCCGCTCACACACCCAAAAGCAATAGTTAGGGCTAACACAGCATAGGTGCTTGTTCTCAGCCTGATCAAACAAGCTTAATTATGACCTCCAGATAAAGGTACTGCCATTAAAGCCATTGAATTATCACAGATAAGGCTGAGTCTCTGTTACTGCCTGATGATAAATCAGCTAGCAATGGCAAAGGAGTCAGAGCTCACGCAGCTAATCCTTCTGAGGTTTTGGATGGGCTGGTTCTCCTACTGTTTTGCATCTATTTATATTGCACTCAGAACCCCCAAATGGCCTCTGCTTATCTCCAGCTTTAGATAATTTATGCTTTTTGGTGTGTCACCTCATGTCTGAGGCTGTTATCAGGAATGAGGAGGGTTAGGAAATCTGATCCACTGTAATGCTAATCCTCTTGCCAATTACTACACAAAAACAAGTTTTCTTCACTGATTTGCTTTTGTTTATTTGATACTGCAAATGTGGATTTTATGATTACAGTTTAGGACAATTGTTTAGCTGCAAAACAAAATAAGCATTTAATTTGACTAGCTTCCTATTTTCACAAGAGTGGTTGAGCAATTTACACTGATTTAAATGGCCAGATGGTTTCCTCTCTGTCACTGACTAAATAGATGTGTAAATATTTTTATTTTCATAGAGGGCTGGTCTTGAGAAGAGAATTTGTTAAAACCCCTCTCAGTGGTGAGCTTCTGCTCTGAGCTGCACTCATCCTCATTTACATTCTTCGGTAAAATGTCTTCTATGTGAAACTATTTCACATAGAAATATGATGCCTGTCTTGGAATTTCATTAAGATGAAAATATTTTCATCTCTATTGCTGTCCAAGTTTTATGAAATCTTATCTCTGAGAATTTTATGAGGTTGTTTGACTAGTAGTTAAATGTATTACTTTCAGTGATATGAAGCATTCCTAAATGAGTAATTACAAGTCCATATAATTCTCATGTGCTTATTACCTTGGTATAATAAAAATTTGAAACACAATGTTAGACTGTACTTTCAAACAATTAAATTAAACTCGTAACTAGCTATAGTTATGTATAACTATTTACTTTTCCTAAACAAAATCTCTAAGGTTTTAAGTCTTGGAAAGAACAAAGTCACCCAATTGTCATGATTGATTACCAAGTATTCAAGTCTTCTTGTGTTGACTATTGATGTCAGTTATTGAGATAGTTATCTTTGGAGTGATAGGAAAGCTACAAAATTAATTCAACATTGAGATTCTATTACACTTAATGTCACCTAATGGAACATTTGATATTTTAAATTCTACTTAAAGGCTTTTCACTTAAGCTATTGCCAATGGCAGAAATGATGGAAAAGAAAAATATCTGACTTTTTTAACTTCTGTGATTCTTTTTCCTCTGAGTACATTTCAGTGTAAAGCACTCATGTCGATGGTTTTTCACATGGCTCTTAAGTTTTCTATAGGAATGTAAGGGAAGTGTCTATATTTTAGGTTGAAAATGAAATGCTCTTCATATTCCTTCTACATGAAACCACTTCTCTCTCTCTTTTTTTTTTTTACAAGGACAGAGAGAGGGATAGATAGGGACAAACAGACAGGAACGAAGAGAGATGAGAAGTGTCAATCATCAGTTTTTCATTGCGACACTTTATTTGTTCATTGATTGCTTTCTCAAATGATCTCAGTGCCCCGAGGTTGCCAGC